>CM061542.1:56724118-59124118 GCA_030864215.1 Capsicum pubescens | reverse complement strand
AACCGATTGAGGAACCAAATCTGTATCTACTTCCTTATTTATATTTAGAGGTCTATCATTCAACTATTTAAAACTTCTCAAAGTGATTGATATTACTTGTTTTGGAGGTGTATTACCACTTGGAAAAACCACCTTGAGGCCTGGTATTATGTTCCTGGGCTTGTTGCCCCAGCTTCTGCTCTAATTTTTACTGAGCCACTTACTGATTTTTTATTTAAGTAGCCATCTGTTCTTGGTTGGCCAAAATCTTTTTCAAAGTCTCTTCAATGTTACTAGATTGAGTATTATGTTACTACTACTGAAACTATTATTACTGGATGTTTCCCCAAGGATACATTGGCTGAGTTTGCTACTTTTGGTTGTAGGCATTTTCATAATTCAGCTTTTGAGCTTGCCCACAAAATTGATGGATTCAGGATTTGCACCACACAAGTCTGTAGAGTGGCTACTATTTCCACAAATCTCACACCCACCTGGGGTCTGTTGTACTGCATTCACCTGAGTAGGAGATTGATTCACACCCAACATACTAACCCGTGTAATCATCTTATTTTGGAAAACGAATAGTTGGGAAGCTAAGGCTGTAACACTAACAATTTCTATCATCCTTGCAACCTTTTTCACTGAGCTTCTGGATACATCTCCATACCATTCAGGATTTTCTTGAGTTATATGGTTCAACCAGGTATATAACTCATCATAAGTCTTCTCTAGAGACTGACCACCTGTAACTGAATCTAGCAAAATTTTCATATTATGGTAAAGAGTTTCTATAAAGGTGTGAGCTAATACCTTATTAGACTGCTGCTGATGTGGATAGTCTCGAATAAGAGACTTGAATCTCTCCCAAGTATGATACAGGTTCTCATCCGACCTCTACTTAAAACTAAAATCTCATAGTCTTACCAGATGGGAAGAATCGGATGAGAAACTTTTGTGCTAAGTCATCCCATGTTGTGATTGAACTTATTGTTTCTGTATTCAAACACTTCTTTTTTCCCCCAAAAGTGAGAATGGGAAGAGTTTCAACCTCACATAATTAGTTGACACACTCGCAGGGATGAATGTGTCACTGATATCCAACAAATTCTACAAGTGGACTTGTGGATCTTCATATGATATCCCGGTAAACTATCCACTATTTTGCAAAATCTGCACCATTTTCTGCTTCAATTCAAATCTTCCTCCAAGAGTCGGTCTTCGAATGATAGAGGTCACATTTCTCGTAAGTGGGATTGCCACTACATTATTGAGAAAGGATACGAGGACTAAGTTAAAAACTTTTATATTCATCTTGTACTTGAATCAAATAGGGAACTTAAGTATATTCCTATCCTAAGTGCATTTCATAACATCATTCTATGAAGATTATGATCCTATTCTATTAATCCCATATTCTACTTTATCATTCATCCTTCTGGGTTCACAATTGAGTTAGAAAGTATTATAAGGGTCGTGAAGCCTTAAAATAGTGATAATAAGGATAAATAAACAACCATAACCAAATCAATTCAAAATAATAGTACTCATGTTCTTGGCCTTAACCCTAAAAAAAGGGTGTTTAGCTGCTCATAAACGTAACAAGAATCATAATAGTATAATCCATGTTCAAATCCATAAACAAACTAAAGTAAAGATATAAAAACCCTAATTAAAGTGTTCTCTAGTCTCCCTTAAATTAACAAGCTCATCCAAGGTGTCTAACATAATGACTAAGTGCCCTATTTATAATAGGAACACAAATGTTGATTTTGACATAAGGGCGTGCCATGCCATGTAGGAAGTGTGGAATGGAAAAATTGTAGAGTTGCACTAAAATTTACCATATAAAAAGTTTCCAAGGGCATTCCACATCCTTATCATGACACTTAGGCAGTGTGGCACGCCAAGCTCATCAAAACGTTCCACTTTGGTTCAAGTTGTCCCATGCTTTTGTCCTTTAAGTCCAAGCTTTGTACTATTATTTCCATGTGATTTCCAGCCTTTTTAACATACATTTATCATCATGATCAACTTACAAAGATTCCTACAACATCAAAAATCACACATTAGAGCTCAAGACCACATACAACTCAAGACAATGAACTAGTAAAGGCCATAGCTCAAGATAAGAGTACTAGATTTGTTCCTTGATTCTTAACTTGTTTTTTTGACTCCAAATTCACTATGAACACACTTTGAAAATTAAATTTACATAAAATAATACTTATATGTTTATTTCAATCAAGAATCACTCATTAAGCACAAGAAAAGTCCTCTAAACTAAGCTAAATAAGCTCGAATAACAACACTGAGGTGTATAAATCCACCTCAGATCAATATGCCTTTTCCATGATGTTCTTTATTTTAATTTATTCTATTTATAACCTCAGTTAATTACTTTATCCTAGTACAAATTAGTCCCAACCATAAAAAATATCCAAATTCAGAAATAAGTATCATATTAGTTATCCAACTCTAGAGTCAGTCAACCAGTAATAGTAATTTCCCTTATTTTTTACCAGACCAAGTATCAGTTGGAGATTTAGTCATCAAGTAAGTATTTAGCTCTTATAATTTAACATTTGATATTACATCTCTCTCCCTAGTCTTTTAGCCTAGCAGTCTCATTTTGAGCATGAATGATCCTTAGAAGGGGATATTTTAACACCTGAAAAATTCAAGACAATATTAGAATCATGCTTTAAGTACATGAAAAATAAAAATAATATTTTTGTAGTTTTATAAGTGATTTAGACATATATTAAGGCCACAAATAGCTCCTAGCTCATAGACAAGTCAAAATATCCCTTACCGATTAAATTCTTGAGAAGAATCTTGCTATAGTCAACTTCAAACGAGCATAACTTATAGATTACTAAGAGTTTATAATATCAAGAACAACCAAAATATATAGTTAAATTATCTTTTAAACGAATCAAATTTCACTTTAATTCGATATCGAAGTAAAATGTTATGGCTAATTTACTGAAACGCCGTCAAAGTAGCTAGTGATGATGACTCATATGAAGAGTCGGCGTCATAACCCTATGAGTAGAAGGGTGACTTGTCATCATAGAAGTGGGAACAAAAATTTGAGTCCCAAATTATGAATCAGGCCCTGACTTATCCCAGACCCTACGCATCACTACCAAACTCATCGGGATTGATATCAACAACTTTTTAGACGATCTTAAAAGTTTTTTTTGGGTCTTTTCCACTCTTTTAATTTCAAAACTATGTTGTTTAAGCTGTTAAGAGAGGTATAAATCTATTTAATCACTTCAAATCCCTCAATATTTCCCCAAAATCATTCTAAGTCAGAAATAAAACGATTCAACTCTCAAGCAATCCTAAGGCTAGAATTTTTCTCAAAGCCAGATTCCTAAGGCTTTAGTCTAAGATTTTATCAGTCCAGGTATGTGGTATTCAATAAGGGATTTCTTTCACCCTTATGTCCAAAACCTAATTTTAAAATATATATTTTAATTGTGATTTCTATGAACTCATGATCTAGGGTTAATACTCAATTATTCCAAATTCCTTTAGGAACATTGAAATCTCCTTTAAACCTAGGAGGTTCATATATTTCTTGTGCTTTTTCAATTAGAAGATCATCTTCTAATTTTTCCAGCCTATAATTTTTTTCATGTTCTACAGAAACATCTTCCATTGGATCATATATAAAATGTTTACCTCTCATCTTAATGTTTAAAATTATTTTCCAGCACCATCATTGATAAAGAAATGTTTATCCCCAAAGGATAATTTGTATCCTTTTTTTCTACCAACTGACAAATACTCAACAAGTTTTGATCAATATCATGTACATAAAGAACATCTGAAATTGCTTTATTACTTAAACTTGTTTTGATGACAACAATTCCTTTTTCTTTAACAAGAATCTGATCACCATTTCCAATCCAAACTTTGGATATTTCAGCAGGCTTTAATTCTTTAAACAAACTCTTGCTATAAGTCATGTTGTTGGTGCGACCACTATCAATCAACCAAAAATTTATTGAAACCTTACTTGAGATACATGTTGCAATAAAAAGATGTCTTCTTCTTCTTCTTCATTGACCACACGTGCATCTGCTTCATGGTTTTTAGATTTGCTTTTGCAAATCACTACTTTATGGCCAAGTTGATTGCACTTGATGCACTTCGCGTCTGGTCTTTATGGTGGATCACCCATTTTTCCATATTTCTCACAGAGTGGGTAATTTTTTTCATATTTTTACCCCTTCTTTGAGTTTTGTGATTGGCTATTAAGGCTCCTTAAACCTTACCATCATGCCTCATAAGTCTCCTTTGTTTCAGTTCCTGAAAAGAATTTAACAACTCCACCAAAGTAATCTTGGACAGATCTTGTGTATTTTCCAAGGTAGTTATACATACTTTATATCTTTCGGGCACTGTAACAAGAATTTTTTAAACAACTTGAATCTTTAAATTCAGTGCCTAAAAATCTTACCTTGTTAACAATGCCAAGTAATATGTCCGAGTACTCTTTGACTGTCTTGGAGTCTTTCATTCTCAGCAACTCAAACTCTCTTGTTAAATTCAGTACTTGCATTCTGCAAATTCTTTCATCTCCAGTATATTCTTTCTTTAGATAACACAAATTTCTTTTTGTGATGTGAGAGACATAATTCTTGTCAAAATAGTTGTTGAAACAGAAGCAAACAGAGTAGCCTTTGCCTTAGATTTTATGGTTTTCTTTTTCTTGTGACTCTTGATTTGGGTTGTAGTGGGATTATTTGGCAGGAGAATAATTTTATAATCATCTTCCACAACTTCCCATAGATCAAGAGCCTCCAAGTAAGTTTCCATTCTCACAGCCCATAATTGATAATTTTCACCATAAAAAATGGGTGGAGCCATTCGTGAAAAACTATTTTCAGAATCCATCTCTCAACTCATAGATCCCTCAAGAAAAATAGCTCTAGATACCAATTGTTGGTTTTAATACTCGTAAAAACTGAAAATAGAGATGAGTTAGAAGAGAAGAGACGCAGAGAAGATTATTTTTCTTTTCTGGTAAAACTACATATTATTGATCATCAACTCCTCCTTAAATAGTGTTATTACAACAAAATATAGATTAAACTTACCATAAAAAAAATATATTTGCTACCAAAAATAATAACTAATCAGTTTCCTACCAAAACAAAAAATTCTAATTTGACTAAAAGTTGTATGTAAGAAAGTTGAAGAAAAATAAAAAATAAATCACGTGCATTATTCCTTAAAGCAAGTTTTAACAAATATTTTCTCTCTTTAATTAATTTGGACAACTTTCCTACTTGATTATTATCAGTTGTGATCTATTTATTTGAATTTCCCTAATTATATCTTAACTTATTTTCTTTCCTTATTTATTGATCTTGATTATTACCAATATATTTGAATTTTGATTTGATTACATTAATTAAGGAAGAAATTTGCCCTGATTATCTCTTAACTTATTTTCGTTCCTTTATTATTGATCATGATTATTATCAATTGTTTGAATTCTGACTTGATTACATTAATTAAGGAAAAGAATTCCCCTGATTATCTCTTAACTTATTTCTGTTCCTTACTAGGAGGTCACGAGTTCAAGCCTTGAAAAAAAGCCTCAGGCAGAAATGCAAGGTAAGACTGCGTACAATACACCCTTATGGTGAGGCTCTTCCCTGGACACCGTGTATAGCGGTAGCTTTAGTTCATTGAGCTGCCCTTATTTATTTATTTATTGACTTTCTATTCACTATAAAGGGAGTACTTTCCTTCACTATTTTTAGAACAAGACATCATATTCCCTCTTCTCTTTTATGTTTGCTTTTCATCCTCCATTATTCTCTTATACAAAAGAAAGTCTTACAAACAAAACTTTTTATGACACTTTACTCTTTACAACACTTGACTTGAGATTTTGATTGTGAGTTTCAACTTGACAAGACTTTCTTTTATCTTATCCCTTGGTGCCTATGGGTATGTTTTTTAAATCTTTAATTGTTGAATGTTATTGCTCTAAATTATGTTGCTTCTCTGTTTGTTGCTAAATATCATGTATGTTTTCCTCTGGGATGTTTATAACTTTAGGACTTGAGAATATATTTGTGTGGCAATATATTTTCTTGTATGTGCTTGTATTTGACAGGTTTCAATTTAAGTTTCCGGATTCAGGTAGAATGAAGAGTTGCTGGAAATTCGAGAATGGCTAAGGTTGTCCCACTTAGACTTTTCCTTTTTTTATAAAATTATTTTTGGCCTGTAATAATTTATTGTATGAACTCTCTATATAATAATAAAATTGTGGGGATTTCTTAAAGGAGCGGGGATTATGTGACTTGGATGTGGCATGAAATTGTTTCTATCACCTAGGCAGTTTGCTTTACGATTGTTAATTAAAATGAAATGTGTTAGGAAAACAATTTTATCACCTAGAAATCATGCTTTTAAGAGTTTTGATTAATTTTTGACCTATCAAATTAAGTTTGAATATGTCAACTTAATTCACAATGTGTTTAATTATTTTTAACAAATGTTTTGCCTACTGTAAAATATATTTTCAGCTTCTATGTTATCTTTTCAACGCGCTCGCATAATTTTTCATGTGCTTTATTAACTTTTCAGCCCTATACTAATTTTAAGGCACATTAAATACTTTCCCAGTATTTAAAACACTATTTTTTCATCATCTTAAATATTTTTTCCCAACATTTTAAATAATGGTTTTCAAAATATTAAAATAATTTTTAGCATATTAAAAATAATAATTTTCAGCATATTAAACTGAATTTTCATCACATGAAATGACTTTCCAGCATACAAAAATGAATTTCCAGCACAAAAATAAATAAATTTTCAGCACTTTTGTTATAAACTTTTCAGCATTAAAAATAATTTCAGCATTCAGTTTATTATTTTGATAATTTTTACTTATAAATATTTGATTTCAATGAGTCCATCATGTTTGTTTACATCTTTAATGCTTTAAACACGTCTACTCGTCTTTGGACACTAGACATCATGCCTATAGGTTTAACTATACAAAAAACGAGTAATTGTTTGTCTTAGCATGATAATCACCTTAACCAACTCCTGATTAAGCAAGATGCCTATTTGAGATTATTATATGCTAAATGTTGTCCTCTGTGTTTGACGCTCTTTCACTACCAGAAATTCGGCATTTTCCGACAGCGCATGTAGTCGGAAAATAAGTCTTTTCCGACCACATTCCGACTGAATAGAGGTAGTCGGGAAAAAGCTTGTCGACAAATTATTTTTGACCATATCTGTCGGAAATTTCCGACTACAACAGTCGGAAAAATTAAATTAATATTTAAAAATAACTATTTAATAAATAAAAATATTCCGACGAAAGTAGTCGGAAGTTTAATAAATAATTATTTAATTAATAAAAATTTTTCGACTACTATGGTCAGAAGATTGATAAATAATTATTTAATAAATAAAAAGCTTTGGACCGCTTTAGTCAGAAGAATAATAAATAATTATTTAAGAAATAAAATAATTCCGACTACTTTAGTCGGAAGTTTAATAAAGAATCATTTAATAAATAAAAGTGTTCCAACTACTGTTTTCGGAAAGAATTGATAAATTTTAAAAACCTTCCGACCACTGTTGTCGGAAATATTTTATTTATTAATTATAAAATAATTATAAAAAATATATATATAATTTTATTAATTTATATATTAATTATTTAATATTTGCGACCATTTTGAAACATCCAAAACAAATAGCGGAATCAAATAGTTTAAGCATTTCAAGACAAGTCGATCGAAACGTCACAATCCAAAACAAACACCAATTCTAATATTCTAAGTTTAAATGTCACAATCATAAATAAAAGCCAACCACTACAATCTAATCATCTGCACTATCTTCCCCATCCTCAAATACTTGCGGCATATGCTTTTTGACTAATGCTTCAAACTTGGCAAATTTAGCACAGTGTTGCGTTAACTCTTTAATTTTTCTTCTCATCGTTTCCATTTCTTCCGCATTTTGCGAAATAGAAGCAGAGTTGGGCAACATTGGGGGAGAACTACTCGAGGATTGGTTACCTCCAAGCCCGTAGGTGTTACCCTTTTTTGGACCACCTACCACATTTGTTCACATTTTATTCATATCATCAGGTGATGGTTGGACCATGGTACCATCCTCTGAAGCAGGTTGGGTTTGACGCCAAACTTCAATGCTTTTTTGAAATCCTTCCTGAAGAAAAATAATTTTCATTATGTAAACAAGCTAAGTTAAATAAAAAGAAAATAATATATACAAAATTTATTATCTTACATATGCATCCTTAGCACGCGGTTCGACCCATTCTTCTCTTGTACCGTCCGGATTTTTCTTCTTATGTGTCTCTTCGAAGGTCTTAGGAATAGGTACAGCTACTCCCCCATTTAAGAAGTTCTGCAAAATTTTACCCATATATAGGTAAATGCTACTATAAAAGTTCAGCTATATCTGAAGTACCTGTTTGCTTTCAAAACATTGATATCCTAACTTATTAAAACTTGTACTGAAAGCTGCACAAATTCTGAACGCTACATAATCCAAGAACATAAGCACTTTAAATCCACAAATTAACTCACTTGTTTGAAGAAATCTCATCAACAAGGAGTAGTGAAATAAGGCTCATCATATACTATAGCCCTGTGACTGGTCCTATAGGAACTACCTTGTATTTTCTAGGTACTCAAAGTGAATAAATAGTTAAGCTACTTTCTGCAAGTTAGTAATAAGTAGCAGAAAATAAAAGAGGAAGAAGTCATGTGTTGATGTGGGAAGTAGAATAAATCACGAAAAAGATTACTTTTTTTCACTCTTTTCATGAAAATGGGGCTCAGATGTGTTCCACGAAAAGGCAAAACAGAATCCAGCTACCCCATGGCTTCAAACACTGATTGTAGGGGAGAGAGAAGCCTCAATCATAGGGCATACATAGTGTTTCCACGCCAAGATATGGGTTGGGTACTTCCATGCTAGAAATGGTTAGCCCAGAAACAGAAATACCCTCATCACTGCCACTTTATGTAACTTCTATCAACACAGTAACACATACACACACACAAAAAAGACTGTCTTAGTTTAAAAAATGTAGTCAAGTGTATTAAAATCTTACTGTACACGAGTTCCCGAGAAGGACCGGACCACAAGGGTCTATTGGTTTTCTGACTCGACAAGAATCACCATCCAAGAGAAAAAAACAGGTAATAGCGGGCTTAGATTTGCTATTTTAGAACAAAGAAAAAGAGGAGCAACACTACCATGGCTCCAGACACCAGCAGTTTTCTATTCAAAGCCATAACTAGGTCGCCCTGCCAATATATGGGACGTGTTATTCTCGATGCTATGATTGAACATAGTCCAGAAATCAAGGATGCAATCATCAAAGCCCCTTTACAACATCATTATCAATAGTAGGAGAAACACAAAGAACTGCTTTAAATATTTTTTCCTTTCTATTTATTTCAAAGGGTTGTTGGATTGTTTGGTTATCAATGGTGAAACTAGTGTCTGTAGCCATAGAATGGAACTAAAATAGGGAAAGAACAATAGGTTCTCTGATTATGTGGCTTATGCATTATGTGGATGTATGTTTTCACATACTAATATATTAGTATTGCGTCTCAACATCAGTATATATCACCAAACTCTTATATAAGTGGATAAAGGGGTATCACGTGTAAATGGGTAAAGTGGTTGGAGTAACTATTTGCTTTCAGAACATTGATATCCTAACTTAAAACTTGTACTAAAAGCTGCACAAATTCTGAACGCTACATAATCCAACAACATAAGAACTTTAAATCCAAAAATTAACTCACTTGTTTGAAGAAATCGCATCAACAAGAACTAGTGAACTACTACTAAGGCTCAATCATATACTATAGCCCTGTGACTGGTCCTATAGGAACTACCCTATATTTTATAGGTACTCAAAGTGAAAAAAGAGTTAAGCTACTTTCTGCAAGTTAGTAATAAGTAGAAAAAAATAGAAGAGGAAGAAGTCATGTGTTGGTGTGGGGTGTATAATAAATCACAAAAAAGATTACTTTTTCACTCTTTTCATGAAAATGGGGCTCAGATGTGTTCCACGAAAAAACAAAACAGAATCCAGCCACCCCATGGCTACAAACACTGATTGTAAGGGAGAGAGAAGCCTCAATCACAAGGCATACACAGTGTTGCCACGCCAAGATATGGGTTGGGTACTTCCATGCCAGAAATGGTTAGCCCAGAAATAGAAACACCCTCATCACTGCCACTTTATGTAACTTCCATCAACACAGTAAATAGATAAAGGAGTATCACGTGTAAATGGATAAAGTGGTTGGACAAGAATAGTACCAGTCTTCTTTGGTGGGTAGCAAAACTCATAGAACCTCCGGTGTGTAGAGAGCCACCTGTTTCAGAGGCTCGATTTGCCTTTCCTCGTTCCCTCTTTGCCTTAAATTCAGGAGTGTCCCATAATATCAAGAACTGAGTCCATACTTCATCATTCAACCAACCAGGTTTTATCAATTTTCTCCGGGCCTCATACAAGTATTCTTTGATCCATAGAGCTGCTTTCAACCGAAAAATGCGGTTTGTCTACTTCATTATCATGACAATCACTCCATGTACATTTTGTCTGCAAAATAGTTTAATATAAAGTCATAAAATGAGTTAATGGATACAATGAAAAAACTATCTTTATTCAATGAGATTCATAGCTTATAAAACTGCTTATACAATAAATTGTTTCCACATGACAATTCTAATTTCCCATGGAATCTCCAACCAACTATTCCACGGCTTTGTGAAAAATGGTTTAATTGCTTCAATAACCATATGCCCGGCGGTATATACTGGAATGAACCTGTAATAAGATTATATTAAACCATTATCTTAGCTATTAAAAATTAAGGAAAACTTAAGTGTTACTTACCCATTACGATAAGGGACGATTCGTAGCCTCCCAACATTATCATATTCTAATACCTCTTTAAATTGCAAATTCTAAGAAGTAGTAGCTGTAGCATTAGGCATTGTAGCACTATCAATGGATGGCAATGTTGGTATGTTAGGACATCCAACTCTCGATCCAGAAAGGCTTGGTACAGATGATGTCGAAGGCACAGATGAAGAGCTACTATGAAAACTATTTTGGGATGAAGAGGTGTGCAACTGGTCAGACGGTGGAGGCATGAAAAATGCATTCGGTACTGAAATAGTACATCTAGGAGGGGGAGGAATATTTGTAGTAGATGGTTGAAGAATTATGGTAACATGTGGTGGTGGTGGTGGTAGTGTACATTGACCTGTAGGAATATTATCAGTTCCTTTCTTACTTTTCTTACGTTGTACATTAACATTACCTTTTGATGCCATTGATTTGCTTTACTAGCCACCTGAAAAAGAAGGAACAACCAAATTTAAGAATATCTATGTTTGTTAGAAGGTAGGTAGATATATACTTTAAAAAATAAGGCCGGGAGTTCTATGAAATAGAAGGACACCTGAAATAGAAGGAAAACGATGGCGCTACAGGCAATACTGTCATTTTTGGACAAAGAAATATACTGACAAAAAAATGGTTCTGATGACTGGATACCTCCCCTTCCCTTAAATTTGTATTTTGCAATGCAGTCTTTAAATCTAAGGCATTAAACTGACACCAAAAATCTGTATATGGTTAACCTATAGTATCAAATTTCACTTTCTTTAGCTACAACAACAGTACTATACTATACTGCACATCCCCAACATAATATCCTGATCTCCGCTTCTTTGTCTCTCTAAACAAGTTGTTGTAGAATCCTAGGATTAAAACATTTTAATATTTGTTTCGAGACTACTTATAAAATATAACTGACAATGTAATAACTTAAACTCCCTGTTCTTTCATATGGTGTCACATATAACCTACAGAGATCCATCCAAAAAGGAGAAAAAAGTACAAAGGAAGTGTTCCAACCAAATGCTCAGAAGTAATTCAATTTTTTTATACTTTCTATTCTCTATCTACCAAAGACTAACTATCAATTCCTATTTCTACAAATTAAATACTTATCAATTACTTTATCCACAATAAAAAATAGACTCATCAGGGGCACTAGTAGAGTATATCCCAGTAGATGTACCATCTATTAACATAGAGATAAATGGTGAGGACCCTACGTATATCCCATTACTTCCCTCAGGGTTTACAATATCACTAGACGAATGACAACTAGACACGGAGGTAGCATCATGCAGCAGTAGCTCAAATGCAAGTACCATAGGAGGAGGCAGGTCAAAGGGTTCACTTATAACAATAGTGTTCGAAATAATAGTAAGCAACATGCCATCAGCAAAAATAAGTCCAGAATCAGTAAACACTGTGAATAACCTCATAGGCAGCACTATTCACCAAATTCAAACTGCCTTGAATTACAGCTAACACTACAATGAAAAATATTGTACAACTAGAACTACAGAATGTACAACATATTAAACAGATAGTCATCTGGCCAGACGAAAGCTGCTCTAGAGTTTAGTACCCTATTTTATCAATGATACAATATCTACAATTTCTGGAATAATTAAAACAACGAAAGGTACAACACGTGAAGCCCGAAGATAACACCATTACGCAATATCCAGTATAATCAAAATAGCATAAGGTACAACACACATGAAGCACTAAAGCATAAATTAATTCGGAATTAACAATATCTATAATTCAGTATTCAAGCAGATACTCATCTGAGCCAAATAAAATCTTCTCTATAGGTAGTAATTCTATGCAATACCCAGTACAATCAAATAAGAGTATATAATGTGCGATGAGATACTATTGTTGCAGTAATCATTACTACACCTCATAAGTTAAACTTGGGTTACTTCAGGATACTCCTTGCACATAATAAGCACCAAACACGTTCAATAGCCAATATTCAACTAAAAAACTGAGGATAGAATGCTTACAGTTCTAGACAGCTAATAACTTTGCACATATACCTAGCATAAAGCTATGAGTACACGCTACTACTTCAATTCTTTCTACACTACTACAACAACCTGAATGTTCTTACTGACACTACAAATGTTAACAAAGAAAAGACACTATATTGTCAAGTAAAATAACAAAAAGCAGCAGCTCAATTCAAGACTGTGTTACTACACACTACTATTAATACCAACTCAATCCTCATCATTTGTTTCATAGTCATTCATCAATTCTTCCTGATTACTTGATTCATATTCATCCATCGAATCTTCCTCATCACTTGTTTCATTTTCATCAATTAGCTTTTCCTCACTTATTTCATTTTCATCAGTTGGATCTTCCTCGTCATTTGCCCCGGATGTTCCTTCTCCATAATAATTAACATTCAAACAAAGCTCAGAAGGATCAAATTCTTCGTATAGGCCTTTGCTATGCTGCAACTCACCAGCTAATTCATCATCCACCATTTCTTCAACACTTGAAATGTCATTTTGATACGCTACATCCAATGCATCCTCTACTTCAACTCTACCCATAGGCTTTGATTTTATAACTACCCACCATGCAGATTTATTCTTACACAAAGGATAAGGAGCGTAATACACTTGTTTCATATTTTGTGCAATGACAAATGGATCATAGAGTCCATACTCCCTTGTATGTTTAATTTTAACTGTTTTGTACTGAGGGTGATCCTTTGTACCTAACCTAGGAGTAGGATCATACCACTTACACCAAAAGAGAACCAACTTTTTCTTTGTCCAACCAACGTGATAATCAAATTCTAAAATCTCATGAAGCACACCATAATAATCAACACCGCTATCACCTTTTACCCAAACTCCACTGTTGTTGGTTTTTATGCCCTTAGAGAACTCTTTTGTATGAAATTTGTACCCATTGACAGAGTACTTAGAAAACTTTCTAACTTTAGCATTAGGTCCCCAAGCAATATCACGTAAAAATTGGCCATTTAGGTCATAATTAAGTGGATTATGAACCAATAAAAAGTTCAAGAAAAGTTAGAATTTAAATATACATAAGACTGAACAAAACTGTAAATCGTGCTAAATATTTTAAATTACAGTACTTACATATTCTCTAAACCACACTGAAAACATAGGATAAACAACAACATCCCCGTGTAAAGCCACAAAGTAGCTGTCCGACAAAGTTATGACTTTCATTAGTTAAAGCTTAGATAGACGTTGAATGATTGTCCTTAATATAAATATACTCACTTATAAAAAGGCAGAACCTCGGGAAAATTTAATAATACATATGTTGTAGCTGACTTAACCTCTGCCTCATTCAAATTTCGAAGTGGACCAACTTTCGAACTTCATTTACCAGGTTGATTGAATATTAAAAATGGTGGTGCTGAAAGATCTGTATTGTCTCCATCATCATGCCTATTAGGTCTATTTCTCAGACATGGTACATTATGTTTAAAATAATATGAACAAAAATAAGAGGTCTCTTTAGCCAAATAATCCTCACATATTGATCCCTCAATTCAAGATCTATTTTTTATAGTCCGCTTACATTTGCCAATAGTACTGCATAGTATGATCTTTTAAATGAAATAATGATCAATTATAACAGATGAAAGTAAATGTTAAAAGTCAATACCTCTCAAAAGGATACATCCATCTACACTGAACAGGCTCTCTAAGTCGTTCCTCACGCACAAGGTGGATTGGAAGATACTCCATAACATAAAAAAAAACAGGAGGAAAATTTTTTTCCAACTTTTTTAAGGTTAAGCGAATGTTGATATCCATCAAATATAGGTTCTCCTCCTTTAATGTGTTAGAACATAAATCTTTGAAAAATAATCTTATCTCTATTATGGGCTTCCATATTCTATCGGGGAACGCACTGAATGCAATTGGCATCAATGACTCCATGAAAATGTGACAGTCATGGCTTTTCATAAAGGTCAACTTCCCTTCCTTCATGTCAATGCACCTGGATAAATTTGATGCATATCCATCTAGCATTCTCAAATCCTTAACCCAATCATAAATCATTCTTCTATCATCCAAAGTGAATGTGTAACTGGCCTTAGGCTTCTGAATCTTATTGTTGAAGTATGTCAGGTACAACTCACTGCATCGACAATACTCCTTTAAGTCCATCCTGGCCTTCAAGTTATCTTTTATTTTGTTACTTACATCCATCACAGTATTAAACAAGTTGTCAAAGAAGTTTTTCTCAATATGCATGGCATCCAGATTATGAGGCAGAATATTGTCCCTCCAGTAATATAACTCCTAAAATATGCTTTGTTTAGTCCAGTTATGTATAACACCATAACCAGGTATCCTGGATGGCGGAGACTCTGTTACCTTAGGCAAATTTCTCACTCTATTACAAATTTCTTCTCGTGATAAAATGGGTGGTGGCTCCTCAAAATCAGACTTATTCTTCATAAAATCACTAGTATTTCTCCTAAACTCATGCTTCATTTGCAAGAATCAACGGTGACAGTCAAACCATGAGTTTTTACCCCCATATTTCAAAGTGAATGCTTTTGTGTCTTCCATACAATAAAGGCAAGCTAACTTGCCCACAGTCGACCACCCAAACATTATTCCATAAGCAGGGAAGTCATTTATAGTCCACATCAAAATAACACGCAATCTAATTTTTTTTTTCATTGATACATCAAATGCTTCCACACCCTCATGCCACAATAAGTTCAACTCATCAATCAATGGCTGCAGATATACATCAATCAAAACTTTTGGATTGCGAGGACCTGGAATAATGCAAGTTAGAAATATATACTGACTTGTCATACATAATTCAGGCGGGAGATTATAATGAGTCACAAACAATGGCCAACATGAATATGATGTAGCTGAGACAGAAAATGGAGTGAATCCATCAATAGATAATCCCAACCTAATGTTTCTTGGTTCACTAGCAAAATCTGGATACACACTATCAAAATGCTTCCATGCTTCTTCATCTGACGGATGACATAAAACACCAGGTGGTCTTTTATTTTCATAGTGCCATCTCATATGAGGGGCAGAGCTAATTGATGCCTACAACCTCTTTAACCGTGGTATAAGGGGTAAGTAGTGCATTGACTTCACAGGAACCTTCTTCCATTTGGCATGTGTGACTTCCTTATAACAAGGCTAATTACAAAATTTGCAATGTTCTAAATTTGTATCTTCCTTATAGAATAGCATGCAACCTTTCTCACAACAATGAATCCTCTCTGATGATAGTCCTAATTTAGAAACCAACTTCTTTGTTGTGTAGAAATCTTGGGGTAAGTCAAGTTTAAATGGGTTAAGTTCATTCATAAGTTCAATAATAGAATTCATGCCCTCTTGATAAATAGAATAATCTGATTTAATACTCAGTAGCCGAACAATAACAAATAACTTAGAATGCACTCATCCTTCATACAATAGATGACAAGCTTTCTGTAACTGTTTATAAAAGTGCTTAGCCTCATCATTTGGTTCATTTTGAGCCCCTGAGTGTGTCCCAAAAGCATCCCTGATCATCTCACTATATCGTGAATGTTCAACATTATTCTCTCTTATTGGACTTTTAACATAATTCTGAAAATCAAAATCATTAGCATCACTATTCTCTCCATGAGCTGTCCACACAGTATAATTCACCATAAAACCCTTCCTATAAAGATGTAATGTAACAACATCTGGACTTAAGAACTTGCAACACTTGCAATTCTAACAAGAACACCTAATTGTCCCTTCAGTAAAAAAATCATCAAGTGTCATTACTTTAGCAATAAATCCAGCTACCCCAACTTTATATTCCTCCCTCAACTCCATACGGTTAGGATAAGTTCTATTATACATCCATGTACGATCTTCATTTTCCATCTACACAAGAACGCCACACAATAATAATAGAGAAGAGAAACAAAAATATGAGAACCAAAACAATAACAAAAGAAAAAAACACTAACAGTGTAGTTTTCATACATTTCATGGCTTAAAGTACCATTACTTTTCAATGCTTCACTTAGTTTCAATAGTTATTCATGAATTTTTTCCAACATTTATTGTTCTACCACAACTCTTATTGGGTGTACTTTTGAAATACTCATTTTTTTAAAATTTAATATAAAGTCAAGAAGAAGAAAAAGTAATCATAGCTTTAACTTATTCATGAAATAAAGTAGCAATTTGTGTGAAAAAGGTATATTACTGTACTTTCTTAGCTTATTCCTTAACTAGGCTTTGCTCAAGTACAAACAAACTTGTGTTGAGAAGAATATCGGGAACAGAACACCAATTCTAGCTAGAAGAGACGATTGTTCCTCACCAGACTCAACAAGTAAAGATTTAGAAAGAAGAGCCAAGGATGAGAGCAAGGTGCATAAAAACCTGCACAATAATAATTCAGGCCAGCAGGAACAAACATTATAAACCCCAAAGGCTACAAATTCAACTCTATCAGTAAACTAAATGTTTAATATTAGATCAAATACAGTAACTTCAAATTTTATCAAAACAAAGACTGCGAAATAAATCCCGAGATACCGATCTGCCTTAATATATTTAACAGAATCATATAAAATATTTTGTGACAGAGCAACTAATTTAAATTATAGATTTGATTAAAAACATCTACTTTCAACTATATATAATGTTACTATCAATCGATAATGTTAAACTTTTCACACAAAAGATTCACGCAGTCCGAGATACGAATAGAGCACGGGTATCCACCTGAAAATGAATTGAAATTGAATCATACCTAAGCTGGTAAGATAGAATTCTCCTCATATAAAAATGATTTAAACATTACAAATTCATTTTTAACGCATCAATTATTTCACAATTTGCCTGAATATGTGAAACAGAGTTTGTATCAAGCGTTCTGAAACAAAACAACTCATTCAAACGTAATGTTACTATGGATCCATAATGCTAAAGTTATACGAATAGAGCATGTGTATACACCTGAAACCGAGCTAAATTTCAAATGTACTGTAAACATAAAATCAAAATCCAAACCTGAACAGAGAGATTCAAGAGAGAAATTCGCTTGGCCTTTGCCTTGTTTCTCAGTCACAGGACAAACAGAAGTTAGCGACAACAGCTTCACAGAATCGTAGAATCCAAGTATTGTATCCTAGAATCCTTACAGTTTCAGTTGTAGTTTGCAGACCAAAACCTACAAAAATGGAAGAACACCAAAACCCCAAAATCAACTCACTACACCCCAAGAATCTACAAAATCAAGCAAATAGTCTATTTCATCTTCGCTTCTCAGTTTGCACTGCAAAAGTAAACAAAAACCAGAGTAAAAATATTGTTTGAACCACTTACAAGTCAATAAGACAGCAGACCATAACATTTAAAAAACTACCTATTCCTAATCAAAAAGGAGCGATAACAACATCAGAGATATTCACCATGAGAGTGAGAGACGGACACCGTGAGGTGTATCAATTTGGTGTTTAATCTAGGGTGTAGAGAGAGAGAGGAGGCAGTGAGAATGAGAGAAAGGGCTTAAAGAGATAAAAGTGGAGTCTGATATATGATATGTTTATTTTTTATGTTACATTATTTCTAAACTTTCCGACTGATATAGTCGGACTTTTTTTTATTATATTTAATTAATTATTAAATTTTTGTATACAGTCATATATTTATTTAGGTAGATATTACTTTTTCCGACTACAATAGTCGGAAATAATATTAAATAATTTATTAAATTTATTATTTATACCTTCTGAAATAGTAGTCAAAAATATATTTAATAACTAATTTATTTGATTATTTTATTTTTCGACTAACTTGGTCAGAAATATATTGATAATAATTTACTTACATAATTATTTAATTTCTGTATAAGGTATGATTATTTATTTAGTCATCTATTAGTATTTCCGACTATAATGGTCTTAAATATATTTAATAATTTATTTATTTTATTTTTATTTCAGACTATATTGGTTGAAAATATATATTTAAAAGTTAACTTATTATATTTATTTATCTATTAGTATTTTCCACTATCGTAGTCGGAATTATATTTTTAATAATTTATTTATTTTATTTTTTATATGTCCGACCATAGTGGTCAAAAATTTATATTTAACAATTTACTTTTAATTATTTATATTTCGGACTACATATATTGGTAATAAATTATTTAAATAATTATTTAATTTTTGTATAAGGGTATGATTATATATATAGTGGTTTGTTGTTGTATATGGATATGAATATATATATATATATATATATATATATATAATCATATATTTATTTTATTATTTAGATTTCTGACTATAGTGGTCGGAAAATAATTGGTAATAATTTATTTAAATCATTATTTAATTTCTTTATAAGGGTATAATTATATATTTATTAATATTTTTATTTAATTATTTATATTTACGACTATAACAGTTAGAACAGATATTTACCGCAAAATATTCTGACTGGTTTAGTCACAATAGTATCGAAAAAATATTTTATAAAATAAAGTAATAAAAAAGTAAATTTTTCGACTGAAGTAGTCGGAAATTTTCGACTAATTTTTTTCCGTCGGAATTTTCGGTCGGAAAATAGCGAAATTCTAGTAGTGTTTGAGTTTAACTAGGAAGCCTATGTTTATTTTTCTAGATCCAAATCCAAAGTAGAAAGTCCAACATCTCTTGGACGATAAGTTGGGACGGGTAGGCATTCTAGGAAATGCTATTTTTATCTTTTTGTAGAGTGCCTTTAAACTTAACAACCAGCTTAGGTGGGATATGTGTAGACATTCAAAAATGATGTAAGTTGACCCGAGTATGATTTGACAAAGCGATATATGACTTTGTCACCCATTAATAAGTCGGGCGCCGATCCGAATAAAATAAAATAATTTCTTTGTCCAATTTTGTAAATTTGTTTGCCTCTTCTATTTACTTTAAATATTTTATTTTCTTGGGGTAGTTTAGGTTTTCTAACTTAATATAAATATTTTGTTATAAATTATGTCATTTCTATCTTCTCGCTTATCAACTTTACATTGTTTCTTATATTTTTCTGCACTTAGATAACTAACAATTAGAAATAATTAAATAATATATTATTAATTTTATAAAATAAGTGACCTTTTCTTATCATGTAGAATCCCCACGTAAAATATGAATTTGGCCGAAAACCACATTTGTGGACCTCGAAAGGTGCCTAACACCTTTTTTTCAATTTTGAACCCTTACCAGAATTTCTGGTGAACTAGACTAAATAACAAAATAGGTTCATAATTACCCTATAATGGTACCCTAACACACCTTAATTCGTTAGGTGGTGATTCTTCACTCTTAATCCATCCCCAAAAAGAGTTTTCACATTGAATTTCACTTTTCGCGAGAAACATGGGGCGCGACAGAATGACGACTCTGCTGGGGATACTTAGGTTCTAACCATTATGAATTTTTGTTTTACATGGGATTCTGTTATTTGTATAAATTTTATGTGTTGATGTTTGTGTATTTTGATAATATTGTTGTTTTTCTACATGTTAGTCCCTATTCCTTTCTCTTTATGTGTTTTTATATATATCTCTTTATTATTATCCCTTTTTCTTTTTTTCTTGATATTTGGCTATATGTTGTTTTATTTTTCATATTTATTTATTTATTTATTATGTTGATGAATATGTTATTGTATTTCTTGCTACGTGCTATGTGTTACCGTTTTATATAACTGACATTCTGCTCATACTTTCCTCCACTTGGAACCTCATTTATTTTTCTTTTTACGAATGGTTGCGTGGTTGAACGGAAGTTCTTTCCTAAAACACCCTTCATGAAATGCCTTGTGGATCGATCGATCAGTGGTGCATTGATAGTCACAAGCTTTTCCACTCTCAAATTGTCCGCTTGAGAGGACCATGTCATGAAACCACTCTTGTCCTTTAAATCGTGGCTGCATATTTCTTTTACTAAGGAATATGCGTCGCATTCAACCTAGGATGCCTTTGCACCCTTGATGTGTTGGATTTTATTATCATTCAAAGTACAAAGGGGTTCATGACCCCAAAAAGACGCATATATTATTTGTTATGTGTTGCATTTCTATGTATGTAATGATATCTTACCTATCCTGTTATTTTTTAGTCGCTCCTTATCCTTAGTGTTTCTCATTTTAGAGTTCTTTACTCTTAAAATTCTTGTCATGTTAAGACAATACAATACACTCTTAGGGCCTATTCAAAATTCTCCAATTTATCCCTCTGACTCAACTCTGTCTTCTAAAATAACCATTAGCATACTAAGCATCTCTTGATCCAGCTCTTTCTTTGATAAAATGTTCTAGTCCCATTTATAACCTCTTAGGCAACTTATCATTTTAGGATACCCTCTTCCTAATGCTGCCAGCGCTTATATACTGTCATCTTATCATGATCTGCGAGCATCAATATTCTAATATTCATATTGTACTCTATCTTTCCAAACCTCTAAGCAGCATAGAGCTCTCATAACTTCTATTCATTCCAAATGAGCATGACTCACTACTTTCAAAAGAAGTAGAATATTCATTCTAGACTTTCGTGTGTACTCTTTGTTTCTAATCATAAGTCTTTTCTTCCAAGATTGGCTAAAGTTGGACATCAGAAATGGCTATTCAAGAAATGTTTATCAATCTTGTCAATAGAGAAGTTAAGCATGAGAGTTTGGTGTTGCGTCAAAATAAAGTTATCTCAAGCATCAGAAGTATGGAAAGAAAAATAAAGAGAATTAGGGAAATAATGACTGATCTTCAAGGTTCAACTAATATGCCACTAGGTTTTCCAAAGCCATTATCTGAAACTAACTTCATTGCTCCCACCTACACTATGTCATCTCCTATATTGATGACCTCACCCAAGTTTGATTGTGAGGTGCAAGTGTCGTCAAGTCGGTATTCAGTTGCACTATAGAAAGCACTCAATGGGTTATTAACTATGGTCAAAGAAAAGGAGACAAAAGGACAGGTTGCTAACTATGAGGCATGGTCATCTCATTAACCCGAGATGAATAAGTCATCCAAAGCTGAGGAAGAAAATAAGGATATAATTGAGGACTTGAACTTTCTATTATATAATGGGTCCAAAAATACTCATTCCCATTTGAAGGATTACCTAGAAAAACTATCAGTTATAGGATAAAGTGATAGTCTTAAGACGAAGCTCTTTTTAGTTCACTTATGGGTCTAACATTGATTTGGTACGGAGAGAAGGATACTAGTATGTGGGCCTCTTGGGATATTTTGGAAAATGACTTTATTAGGCAGTTCGAAAATAAGCTGAAGAGAAAGCTCATAGTCGAGACTGATTTAGTTAAGCCACAATTCAAGAATAAGGGAAAGACGATCATCGACGAGCCATCAAAACCTCCAAAGCCACACGTGGGAAAACCTGAAGCTATGACTCTCTTAGATGAATCACCATCAGTCACTTTTGAAATGCTGAAGTCACATGGTATGCTGCAGCCTAATCTTATTGCTTTCTATTTCCCTTCAAGTCCTTCATTCATTTCGAAAACACATTGTGCCTTCCACTCTTGTATGCCTGTTCATGATACTGATGAATAGAGAACTTGATAAGCAATAAGAGAATAGTAAAGTGACACAAACCGAACCAAATTCAGGTCAGGATGGGTATCTCAAGTCTAACAAGGACCGCAGACCACCCTAATTACCCAAACCGTAGACCACCATACACCCATGTGGATGAATTTCAAACATATAGAAGATAAGAGAACTTGAAATTAAAGATGTTATGATATGTGTATAACCAAACTAGACAACACCCAAACCATCCAAGGTCTACAATAGTTCAAAAAAGGCTCTACCAAACCAAAAATCAATAAAGTATCAGAGCATTCCCTCGACTATAGCCAAAAATAGTATCCAATAGTCTATAACTCAAAAGAAAATCATAATCCTGAAATGGATCCTTTCGAAGCATGTAAGCTTACCACTTCAAGTCAACTCTAGATCAATCCATAATCACTGAGCAGGAGAAGTAGAAGTATGGACAAATCCTTCATCGCATGGGGATATGATGTTCAGAGACGGTTAGAAGAGTGAACGCTAGCATGTACCTTAGGGATAAAGATAAAATAATGTCGTCGATTCAAACCAAGTCATCCTATGCACAAATACATATCCAGATACAAATATATATATATATATATATATGTATACATATATATTGTGGACTTGGGATGGTTTGGTTGTTGGTTAGTTTGGTTATACACATATCATAACATCTTTAATTTCAAGTTCTCTTATCTTGTTATATGTTCTTAATTCATCCTACATGGGTGTAAAGTGGTCTACGGTTTGGGTGATTAGGGTAGTTTGTGGACCTTGTTGGACTTAAGATACCCGTCCTGACCCGACCCTAGTTTGATTCGTGTCACTTTACTATTCTCCTATTGCTTATCAAGTTCTCTATTCATCAGTATCATGACCAGGCATACCATAGTGGAAGGCACAATGTTTTTTCGAATAGAATGAAGGACTTGAAGGGAAATAGAAAGCAACAAGCTTGGGATGAAGCATATCATATGACTTCAGCATTTGAAAAGAGACTGACGGTGATTTATCTAAGAGATTCATAGCTTCATGCCGGGATAGGAAATAAGGTTTAGCATGCACTTTAAAATCTTAACCTGAATTGTGTAGCTCAACCGTCTTATAATAGTACCTACGGGCTCTATCTGCCCCAGATCTCACCCTCTGGTCGGGCCCCAGTGCGTGTAGCTGCATGAATCGGAGAATAATCTCATATATATTTACTTGGGGGGCTCGAACCTCTCTACATATACTAAAGTAACTTAAACACCCGATCATGTAATGATTTAGGGGGGACCTCCCTAATCATGAAATACTAATAATGAGGAGACTCAAACCTCCCTTGTCACTTTAACCCCCACATCGGCAAACACAATTTCTAGTGTCGGTCACCCGGACCTCCACTTTCACAACTCAACACAACCCATATTAGAGCCCAGTTAAAAAATTTATCACACAATCACAATCATGAACCACATTTCACATTAAGGCATACATTGTTGGTATCGTCATACCAACTACACTTGGAAGGCAATAACAACATGCCAAAAATAATTTCCATGTACTTGTGGAAAATAACTCCCTTTGTTCATTAATACAAGATGGGGGACACCAACTCCCTTTGTTCATTAAATTATACCATTGTGTTTCAAATACCTCTTTATATCATGAAATAGTTCAAGACTAGTTCAATTTTACAAATTTCTACATTTCTCATAACTCAAAACCAATTTCACACTATAGGGTTGAGGTCATAACCACTTCAAAAGACACAAGTTTGGGAAAATCAAAACTCCCTTGTTCATTCACCATACCATGCACCCACAAGTTCAAAACCATATTTAAAGCATGAATAATCATAATAAAATCACGGGAAAACATTTTTCAATAATAAGCATTCAAAACCCACAACCCTTATTTTCAAAACGAAAATCAGTCTTTGTGAACGACAATTTAATACATATAATTTTTAACAAATTAACAATGAGAGAAGAGTCACATGCCTGAAATATAGTATGTATGAAGATAAATCGCCCTTGAAGGCCCTTAATCACCAACCTCTTGAAAACCCTAAGTGTTCTTGACCTTGAGGAATTTGAGAGTGTTGAGAAGTTACTTTGATGTGTTTTTGAGGACTAATGACACCCTAGTGAGGTTATAAGACATGGTTTTCAAGTTGGATAAGATAGAAAATGTCTAGAATGCCCTTAACTTAAAAGATGAAAAAGGGTCGTCTTTGACTACGAGTCAACCCTTGACTCATAGCCACTCCTTACGACTCGTCACCATGAGTTGTAACCAAGGTATTAACACCAAGGAACCCTATATTTTTATCCTTACGACTCAATGGAAACTCTCGTAATAGGACCTTACGACTCATAGGGTCAGTCGTAATCAACACAGAACCCAAATTAGGACTTACACTGGACAACATACGATTACACTTAATGACTAGTGACATATTCTTACAGCTCTTAGTGATCCATTCGTACTCAGTGTAGAATTAAGCCACAAACTTAGTGTAACGCCCTAAATCTAGTACCCGAAATGCTACACGATGCTCATGACCCCGAAGGACCACAAGCTAACCCATGACTGATATCTGTAACTAAGAACTGAATAAGAATGATAATATCGTAAATGCAGAAACATAAACTGAAATTCCATAAGGTTTAAACTGAATAAATATCTGATAAAACAATGTCTGAAAAAAATGGTATAACAAGACCAAGACAAATCTGAAATAACTGTCTGATATACTATAGCCTGAAAGCCTCTAAACTGTCTGAATAAGAAGTTGATGGGACATGTAACTAACTAACTCCAACTATTGAAATAAACTGAGAATTAAAATATTAATGAAATCATCATGTCCTCGGAAGATGAGGACTCACTTCTAACTTTGACTGCTGAGACTGGAATCTATTGCTGATCTAGAGCTCGTGCCTCTAAACTTATGGTATAAGATACCATAGCGCGAATGCATCAGTACTTTGAATGTACTGATATGCAAGTGAGGTAGGCTAAATGCAATAGGTTCATATGTATGAAAAATACTAACTGACTGACTAACATGAACGTGAGAATACATGCATGCATACATAACTGTAACTGAGATCATGATAGGACTGAATACTGAGTTCTGGCTTCTGAGTCTACTAACATTGACATCTGAGTCACTGATGAGTGAGAAACTATTATTGTATTACTAAATACTAAGGGACTGATACTATGTTACTGATACATGGATAACTGTGTCTGACAGTCCTGATTATGAAGAACTGTTCTGGTTGCCTGTATTTGATAGTCCTAAAGCTGAATACTGATAACATGAGTTCAGATAACTGATATAACTGATAACATAAGTGACTGTCTAAACCTAATGGAACTAGCAGAGTTCCGTACTGTATCTGAGTAACTGAATCTGAGATCAGTTCTATCAAGCGGGTGATCTCTACATTTGATGATACTGATACTGATTGACCATAGTTGAGATCAGTCCTATCTAGTGGGTGATCCTGGAGTCTATTTATAATGATAAGGAGTGACTGTATCTGACAGTCCTAAATCTATACTACTGAGTTGAATTAACTGTATCTGACAGTCCTGATTCTGTAACTAAAATTTTTGGATGTATTCATCTAACCAACATGCCTCATGCAAATCTAACTGGGGTCCAACCTGTAACCCCAGTTGGAAGGGTGTCAGTATCGCGCCACTGGTAAAGACAATTGTTGTGGAGTCAGTCCTAATCTAACGGGTGACCCCTGGGATCAGTCTTATACATTTAAATTTGCTAACGGGTGACCCCTGAGTATGTCAGTCCTATCTAACAGGTGACATCTCGTACCTATGCTAGCTACGTAGTTCTGGAACTTAGGGATTGTTTCTAGGGATCTCAGACCTATCTAGCGGGTGAGTCCCTATCCCTAGGCTCGCTCGGTGCTAAATCCTACTCCCATCTAAAAAAAACTGAACTGATTAATTGAGTTGAACTGATTAACTGAACTAAACTGATTAGCAGAAATGAACTGATACTAGTGGTATTGTTTAGCAGAGCTAAACTGAATTTACTGAGTTCCGTTGACTGACGAAATATACTGAGTTCTGAGGACTGACTGAGAATACTGAAGTTACTGAGATCGACTGGGAATACTGAGGTTACTGAGATTACTGAGATTACTGAGTACAAAGATCACTGAGATTACTAATCTATTGAGATTACTGAGATTTCTGGGCTTTCCCGAGTCACATGACTGACTGAGTTCTATGGATCATGGCTTGACTGAGAGTATCGTGAAAATATGACATAGCTCTAGGCACACGGCTAAATTGTCGGGTACAAGTACCCCCAAGAATCGATGGAAGGAAACTGACATAGCATGACTTACTTGAACACATGACCAACAACACAATTCATAATTCATATATTGAAGCATTTTGTCAAACATGTGATATGCATAAACTTGTACATGATTGGGGATTTCATGATATCATACTAGTTGGGCATGTTTCCTTCATCTAGGCATTTAATCAAACACATAATAGACATAGAATGTGTAAACAACATTATACAACAATCAAACATCATGATTCATCTCTAATTTCATTATCCAAGGGTTTTAATCCTAGGTTTACATGAATCTACATCATTACTAATCAATTACACATGCAATTTATCACCAAACATTGATTAGAATGCAATTAGTCATTATCAACACGAACAAGAGAAATCCAATCATAAATTCATAAAGAAAGCCAAAATCTAGAATTTTTAAAAGGGATTCTTGGATTTCATGGATGAAAGGGGTCCATGAATGAACACTATGCATATTTTAGCTTGTGATTCTATGAAGGTTGACAGAGAGATTCTTGAAATTTGACGGTGAATTCCCTTGGAATTGAACTTTCTATGAAAACCCTAAGGCTTGTTCTTGAGAGTTTTTGAGAGTAATTGAGTATAAGTTGCTGAATTATGGCCAAATCTCGTGTTATAAGGATTATATAGGGTGGGAAATTTACCCTTTTAACCCTAGGACACGTCTTTAATTTTTGAGAAAATTTCTCGATTTTCATCCTTGGTGCGACGTGCCACTATCGCGCTAAGTCACTGGAAAGTGACAAATGGGAAATTGTACGGTGGCGCGATGCAAAGCTATCGCGTTGCCACCTTGTCTGTGACCTGGAAGTTTGGAGAGACACACCACTATCACGGAGCAACACTGGAAATTGACAATTTCCATTTGAGCTATCTCCGCAACGCGCTGAAGGCTCAGGTGATACACTGTATCACTAAAAAGGCTCTAACTCTTCGCATGGGTGTCGGATTGGGCGAATTTTTTATCGATGGAAAGCTTATTGAATTTTCCACATGACAAATAGTGAAAAATCTTTAAAATACCATGTGTACAAAAGTGGATTCATTTTTTAAAGAAAGCTTCTAACATTCTTGGGGAAAAATTTCAAGCTAGGAAAAGTACGGGTATTACAGTTACTAATTTGGTTATGACTCATACCAACGACTCGTTAGGACACCCTACGACTCATAGGGAGAGTCGTTACCAAGACAGTGGGCTCAAAGCTCAAGAAATTTCCAATGGACAAAAATCTGGGGTGTTTCAATTCTCCCCACTTGGATTATTCATCCTCGAATAATGGGACAAGGCATTTGTTAGCATGATTTGACTCCACATACCTCTACTCATACCTTTAACAAAGACAGAAAATAAAGATGCTAAGGAAATCACCTTTTCCTTTAACAAAGTTAGAAAACAAAGATGTAAAGGGATACACGTACCTTAAGCATGATTGAATGGGAAACAAGAACGGATACTTAGACTTCATGTCCTTTTCGGCTTTCCAAGTAGCCTCTTCAACCTTGTGGTTCCTCCATGGAACCTTTACTGAAGTTGCGTCCTTGTTTGCAGTTGAGAACTTATCGATCCAAAATTTCAATCGAAACTTCCTCATAAGATAAAGATTCTGAAATACCCACCTCCTCTAAAGGAATAACTGTCTAAGGATCACCCACGTACTTTCTCAACATCAAAACATGAAACAACGAATGAATGGAGCTAATACTAGGATCCAACTCAAACTCATATGCAACACTGCCGACCCTGTTCAAGACTAAGTATGGGCCGACATATGGGGAACTAAGCTTTCCCTTCTTCCTAAACCAGATTACTCCCTTAATGGGAAACACCTTCAAGAACAACTAATCGCCAACCTCAAACTCTAACTCCCTACGCCTCACATCTGCATAGGACTTTTGGCGACTTTGGGCGGTCTTAAGTCCATCTCTGAATCACCTTCAACTTCTTCATGGCTTGGTGAACCAAATCAAGGCCAAACAACTCCGTGTCACCAACCTCAAACCACCCAATAGGAAATCTACACCTTCTACCATACAACACTTTAAACAGAGCCATCCCAATACTAGAGCGGTAGCTATTCTTATACGCAAACTCTATAAGAGGTAAATAATCAAGACAACTACCCCCATAGTCATTCACGCAAGCTCAAATCATATCTTCCAATGTCTAAATAGTCCTTTCTGTTTGCCTATCCGACTGCAGGTGGAAATAAGTACTAAGGATTACCTTAGTTCCCAAACCTATCTGAAATAAACACCAAAAGTTTGACGAGAATTGATTACCACGATTTGAAATGGTAGAAACCGGCACCCCATGAAACTTTACAATCTCTAGGAGGAACAGCTTCACATAATCCTATGCCGAATAATTAGTCCTCACGGGGTAGACGTGACCAGACTTCGTCATCCTATCCATGATGACCTAAATAGAATCAAATTGATTATGAGATCGAGGAAGACCGGTAAAAAAATCCATATTAATCGTTTTCCACTTCCACACAGGCAACTAAATTTCTTAATACAACCCTTCGGGGCGCAAGTGCTCGGCCTTAACTTGTTGACACACCATACATTTAACCACAAAACTAGATACATCTCGCTTCATATTGTTCCACCAATAATTCTTCTTAAGATCATGATACATCTTTATCGAACCAGGATGAATGCATCGTGACTCATGAGCCTCAACCAAGATCCTCTCTCGCAACCCATATACATTGGGAACACATAATTTTCCTTGGTACCTCAAGATACCATCGCCACCAATCTCAAAGGCTACCATATTTTGTGGTCCCATATCTCTCTTAATCTTTATTAAGATAGGATCTAATACCTGCTTCTTCTTTATTTCAGTGCTAAGAGATGACTGTGCCACCTTTTATAAAAACACTCCCCCATCCTCAAAGTCCAAGAGATGAACTCCAAGGTTAGACAAACGATGAATATCTTTCACCAACTATTGCTTATCCTCATCCACATAAGTTAGACTCCCTATGGATAACTTTCTAAGAGCATTAACAACCACATTAACTTTACCTTAGTGGGAGTGGAGACTCACATCGTAGTTCTTTAGCAACTCAAGCCACCTCCTTCACCTGAGATTTAACTCCTTCTGGTTGAGCACATATGGCAAAACTTATGGTCAGAAAAGATATCTACATGAACTCCATACAAATAGTGACGTCAAATCATCAATGCGAACACCACAGCCAACAACTTCAAGTCAAGACTCGGATAATTCCTCTTATGAACTTTCAACTACCTAGAAGCATAGGCCATCACCTTACCATGCTATATTAATACGCACCCAAGTCCCACACAGGATGCATCGCAATAAACCAGAAAATCCATTATTACCCTAGGGTAGTATCAAAATCAGAGATGAAGTCAACTTACCTTTTAGCCTCTCAAAACTACCCTCAAAAGTATCATACCACAAGAACTCTACCTTCTTTTAGGTCAACTTAGTCAGCGGGGAAACTATAGTCATGAAACTCTCCATAAACCTCCTATATTAACCAACTAAAACCAAGAAGCTCTGAATATCAGTTGGAGTCGTGGGCCTAGGCCACTTTTTAACCACTATTACTTTCTGCAGATCCATCATGATCCTTTCACTATAAATGATAAAACCCAGAAAAGTAACAACTTTCAACCAGAACTCGCACTTCGGAAACTTAGAATACAAACCCTGATCTTTCAAGGTTTGCAAAACAATTCAGAGGTTGTCAATGTGATCTTCCTCACTCCTAGAGTACACCAGATATCATTAATGAACACTATGATGAACAAATCCAAGAACTGACGGAACACCCAATTCACGATATCCATTGATACCATCGGTGAATTTGTCAGACCAAAAGACATAACTAGGAACTCATAGTGACCATATCGAGTTTGGAAGATAGTCTTAGGGATATCCACCTCCCTAATCTTTAGAAAATGATAACCCGAACGAAGATTAATCTTAGAGAAATATCTGTCACCCTAAAGGTGGTCAAGCAAATAATCAATCTATAGAAGGGAACCTTATTCAACCGCCGATAATCGATGCACATCCGAAGAGAACCATCTTTCTTATGCATAAACAAAATAGGGTCACCCTATAGAGACACACTAGGATAGATAAAACTCTTAACAATAAGGTCTTTCAATAGGTCCTTAAGCTTCTTCAACTTAGTCAGAGCCATTCTATATGGAGGGATAGAGATAGGATGAGTGTCCAGAACAAGATTAAACCCAAAATCAATCTCTCTATTGGGGGGATACCAGGAAGATCTTCAGGTAAAACATCGAGGAATTCATTAACCAAGAGAATGGATTATAAGAAAGGACCCTACGAGTTAGAATCTTTAACCCAGACCAAATAATAAAGATATCCCTTAGAAATCAACTTCTCGGCTTTAAGATACGATATGAATCTTCCCTAAGGAACTAGAGAATCCCCTTCTCACTCAATGACTGGCTCATCAGGGGATTTAAATATGACCTTATAGGTTTGACAATCCAAGGAGGCATAGCATGAGTACAACTAATCCATCCCCAACATAACATCAAAATCAATAATGTCTAACTCTATCTTATCTACTTGCCACTAATAGATGCCACACAACCCCTATAGACTCTTCTAGCAACCACAGAGTCACCCATCAGGGTAGAAATAGAAAAGGGATTAGGGATACACACAGGACCAAAACCAAAATGTATAACCACAAATAGGGTCACATAAGATAGAGTAAACCCTGAATTAAGCAAGCAATACACATCACGAGAAAAAAGTCATAACATACCAGTGGCGACATCGGGAGATAGTCAGAGTCCTGGTGGGTATCAAGGGCATACAAGCAATTCCAGCCAGCTTTAGTACTAAAAGCAAAAGCAACACCCTTTAGTGCAGGAGCTGATAAAGTGGCAACATGAATCTTATTTTCCCCTGAAGAAACCTTAGAAGGAAAATCCCTCTACAAGTGACCAACCTAACTACATTTAAAATACCTGTTCCTCCCCTCTTCACAAAACCCACAGTGCGCCTGCTCGCAGAATCTACAAGTAGGACATGATGGAGTTGACTGAGCCCTAACTACCCTGGATAAGGAGCACTAGCCATAGAGTAGGAACCAGAATTCCCCCACTTTTTCTTAGACCACTTTCTACCATCTCTACCACTCTGCTGCTGAGCTTCACCCTGATTAGAAAATCTGAACTTCTTACTTTACCTTTCCTCTATTTCTTCCTGCTTCTTCTTCTCTTTCTCAACCTGCTGCATATACATAACTAATCTGGAGATGTTCATATCCTTGTTCAATGAGGCTGCCTTACTCTCTAAAATCAAATCACGGGATAACGCAAAAAAAAATTTCCTCATTCTAGTCCTCATACTAGACACTAACTTAGGAGAATACCGGGACAACTGATGGAATTTCAAGGCTTACTCCTTGATCGCCATCCTGCCTTGCTTCAGATTAACAAACTCTTCCATTTTTGCCTCTCTCAACTTTTGAGGAAAGAAGTGGTCCAGAAAAGCACTAGAGAAATCACCCCATAGTGTATATTTGATATCATCTCCCCTAGACTATTCTCATTCCCCATACCATTGGTATGCTACATCCTTCAGTTGATAGGAAGCGAATTCCACACCCTCAATATCCAAAGCATGCATAACCCAAATATCTTCTCCATCTCATCTATAAAACCTTGAGTATCCTTCTCAACCTTAACACCAGTAAAAGTTAGAGGACTCAACCTCATAAACTAGCCAAATCTTATGGCCTCAGAAGATGGAGTAACAGAGCACGCTCAGATTGAGAAGATACCAAATAATCCAACATATGAATAGACTGACAAAATTCTGCGTTTGACACATCATCCTGAGGTGCTTAAGGAGGACTAGAGGTAACCGGTGGAACTCTAAAAGGGTAATCAGGAGCTGGACCCCTAGACCGGGTTTGTACCCCATAAGCAGGGCGTGTCCCATTAATATTATCCTCAAATGGGATAGAGGAGTTTACATGAGCTTTAGATTGTCTGGGAGGCATGATCTAAAAAGTGAACAAACAGAAATTAGAGGAGATTTTCGTACCTTAGAATCTATATCCCAAAATAAGACAACAAGAAAGGGAAACATTCCTAAATACCTCGTAGCCTCTCCATTATAAGTGTGGTTTCTACACACCCATAAAAGAGACTCTACTCGACACGATTTTGTGGACACCTAATTACCATGAAACTAGATATAATACCACCTGACACGACCTAAACCAGGACCGAGTCGTGATGGGTGTCTCAAGTCCAATAAGAACCAAAGACCACCACCATCACCCAAATCGTAGACCACCTTACACTCATATCAGATGAATTCTGAACATATAACAAGATAAGAGAACATGAAATTAAAGATGTTATGATATGTGTATAACCAAACCAACTAACAACCAAACCATCCCAAGTCCATAATAGCCCGACAAAGACTCTACCAATCTGAATATCAATAAGGAGTCAAGACATGCCCCCGACTAAAGAAAAAAATAGTATCCAATAGTTTATAACTCAAAAGAAAAACATAATCCTAAAATGAAGACTTTTGAAGCATGGAAGTTCACCACTTCAAGTTGACTCTCAATCAATACATAATCACTGAGCAGGAGAAGTAAAAGTATGGCCAAATCCTGCATCTCGTGGGGATACAACGTCCGTAGATGGTTAGTGGGGTGAAAGATAGCATGCAATTCAGGGATAAAGAAAAAATAATGTCATCAATTCAAATCAAGTCATCCAATGTCGTCAATTTAGCATGCTCTTTAAAATCTTAACCTGGATTGTGTAGCTCAACCGTCATATAATAGTACCCACGGGCTATATGGGCTCCAACTCTCACCCCCTAGTCAGGTCCTAGTGCATGTAGCAATAAAAATCAGAGAATAATCTCATATATATGCACACGGGAGAGTTGAACCTCCTAACATATACTAAGGTGAATTAAGAACCCAATCATGTAATGATTTACGGGGGACTCGAACCTCCCTAATCATGAAATAATATTAATGAGGGGGGCTCAAACCTCCCTGGACACTTTGACCCCCACGTCAGCAAACGCGATTTCCAGTGTCGGTCATCCGGACCTCCACTTTCATGACTCAGCTACACAACCCTTATTAGAGCCCAATTAAAATATTTATCGCACAATCCCAATCATGAATCATATTTCACATTAAGGCATACATTGTTGGTATCGTCATACCAACAACACTTGCTAGGTAATAACAACATGCCAAAATAATTTTCCATTTACTTGGGGAAAACAAATCCCTTTGTTCATTAATACAAGGTGGGGGACACTGACTCTATTTGTTCATTAAATTGTACCATTGTATTTCAAATACCTCTTTATATCATGCAATAGTTCAAGACTAGTTCAATTTTATAAATTTCCACCTTTCTCATAACTCAAAACAAATTTCACACTATGGGGTTGGGGTCATAACCACTTCAAAAGCCACAAGTTTAGGAAAATCACAACTCTCTAGTTCATTCACCATACCCATGCACCCACAAGTTTAAAACCATATTTAAAGCATGAATAATCATAATTAAATCATGGGAAAACATTATTCAACAATAAGCATTCAAAACCCACAACACTTATTTTCAAAACTAAAATAATTCTTTGTGAACAAAAATTTAATACAAATAATTTTTAACAAATTAACAATGAGGGAAGAGTCACATGCCTGAAATAGTAAGATGTACGGAGAGAAATCACCCTTAAAGGCCCTAATTGACCAACATCTTGAAAACCTTAAGTGTTCTTGATCTTGAGGAATTTGAGAGTGTTGAGAAGTTACTTTGATATGTTTTGAGTGCTAATAACATCCTAGTGAGGTTATAAGACGTGGGTTTGAAGTTGGATAAGAGGATAAATCTCTAAAATGCCCATAAATTAATAGCTGAAAAAGGGTCATCTTTGACTACGAGTCAACCCCTGACTCGTAGCCACTCCTTACGACTCGTCACCATGAGTCATAACCAAGGCATTAAAACCAAGGAACCCTACACTGTTATCCTTATGACTCAATTTCACTACTCATAATGGACCCTACGACTCATAGGATCCAGTCATAATCAACACATAACCCAAATTGAGACATACACTGGACACCCTACGATTACACATAAAAACTCATGAAATATCCTTATGGATCTTAGTGAGTCACTTATACTCAGAGCAGAATCAAGCCACAAACTTACTGATTTGGTTATGAATCATTCCAATTACTCGTCATGACACCCTATGACTCATAAGGTGAGTCGTTACCAAGGTAGTGAGCTCAAAGCTCAAGAAATTTCCAAGGGAAAAAAATACAGGGTGTTTGATAAAGAAACCACACCCTCAATTGATATGGTATCCAGCCCCAAAAATTATTCCAACATCCAATTATGTCCAAGCCTATTATCCATAATCCTTGACGAAACCTCTTTCGTAGACTGTTTGGTACATACCCCCATTTGTTGCTCCAATATCAAACTTCATTTCAATGCCTTACCAAAATCCACCAATAAATCAACGATCTAATTAATCCATCAAACCTTGAGCTATGTTTCAGAAAAAACCACCAAGCCAATACACTCTTTTGGCTGAGCCCATAGATCAACATTATGAGAGATTAAGGGTTATTGGCTACATTACTCCAATTCCCGCAATTGTAATGAACATGTGTGCAAAGGGCTTGATCATTTCAAAGTTTATGCTTACCATTCAGGGATGACAGGACACACCGTAGAAGAATTTCATGCTTTAAAGGACAAAATTCAAGTACTGATTGATACCAAGATGATAAAGTTTATGGGTCCAAATCTTGATACTGATTAATTTCTAAGCATGACTATCACCTATCTGACATTAATGAAGGGGTATCATGTTGTTTCTTCATTCAAGGTCCCAGACACTTGAAATTAATTTTATCTTTACACATTTTTGGAATGATATGATTTTCTCATATGTAATTCAAACTACGTTTGACTTGATTCCCGTTTAAGAGGGATACATAGGAGCTCATATGGAGTTTGGTCTTATTATAATAATTTTTTTATATTTTTATTAAAGCATATAACTGGGACAAAACTTTTGAGAGGATCTCAAAAGTTCTATGGAGAAGCATTTCTATAAGTTTAAGACTGACAAGATATGTAACTGGTACAAAATTTTTGAGAGGGTCTTAAAAATTCTGTCGAGAATCATGTCTACAAGTTCAAGATCATAAAACTAGGGTAGAAATTTTTGAGTAATCCTTAAAAATTTCATCAAGGACTGCATCTAAAGAAATTGATATAAATACAATGAATCCAGGACTTGAAGTAAAAGACAAGGCAGAAGCACAAATCAACCCCCCCCCCCCCTTTTACAAACACACAAATTTTCTTTAAGTGTAGGATTAAAGGTACAGGTGGAAAGAATCACTCCATAATAGCTCGAACAATTACCATCATGAGAGGCCGACAATCGATTATACATAGAACCTAGAAGCGCAATAATTAATTTCATATTGCATCAAGAAGCACAACAACCGATCCTGTATTGTATCGACAAGCCCAACAGTTGATCCCAAATTGCATCGAGGATCCCGATAGCTCATCCTACAGTGCATTAAGAGGCCCGTCAACTGATCCCACATTGCATCAAAAAGCCCAGCAGTTGATCCTATATTACATCGAGAGTCCCGTCAGCTGATTCCACATTGCATCGAGAAGCGCAATAACTAATCCCATAGTGCATCGAGAAGCCAAATATTTGATCCCACATTGCATTAAGAGGACCTCAGCCAATCCCACAGTGCATCAATAAGCCCAATATTTGATTCCACATTGCATCGAGAGGCTCATCAGCCAATCACACGGTGTATCGAAAAGCCCAACAGTCGATCCTACATTGCTTGGAAAAGCCCAATAGTCAATCCAATAGTATAATAAATATGCTTTTTTAATCCCTATGTTTATTGTATGTTTATCAATTGCTTGTCGTTTACATGCCTTAACCCTGGTTATCTAGTAAACTGTAAAGTACACAGGAAATAAAGGGAGGAGTAACGAACGGGAATAATTTTTTCTCCTTTTTTTGAGATACCACCCTATTTATTCATCCGTCGCATTAATTCGAATTGAAACTCACCTATCTTTCCTTTTCACACCCTCCTTACGTCATTATTTCAAATCCTATTCATTCCTGTCTCATCGACTTATAATATTGTTGTTGATGCCCATCCTTTATCATTAACATTCTTTAGGAATATTGTTCATTTGTAAATCTAGAACTACACACAGCCTGATTCTCTTAAAATCAGAGTTATGTAGGCGACTTAAACCTAAAGTCTCAGCCACACTATTTTTCAAATCACCTTCTGTTGCTTTAAATCCAACAAACCATCTTTTGATCTGACAAAATTAGCTACTAAGCCAACTTTCATTGCTCAATAATTATTTTATCATTTTCGAACAACGAAGGGGCATCTGTTGACACATAATTTAGACCTCTCGGTATGCCTCCTAAGCTGTTATTTTACAAAAATCTAGTGTTGATATTTATTTACGTATTATTTGGGTTTCAAACGAATATATGTATCGCAATCATGGTTTTGACATATACAATTTATCTTATTATTGAACGTTATATTTTTACTAATTTAAAATATATTACTTTTACATAATTTTGTTAATATTACTAAATTATTTATGCAAATTATTCATTATTCACAATTATTATTATCATCATTATTTATTATTGTTATTATTATTTTTATTATTATTTTTATGATATAAAATATAATGGTTGATTTAATAATTTATTATTATTTTCTTTTACTTAGTCATTTAGTAGTTACCTATTTTACAATATTATTTTTGAAAGAAATTTATTTAGTCCTAAAAAAGCTCACATTCATTTTTTTTTCCATTAAGTAGAAAAATCCTCTTCACTATCTTTACTTTCTCGTGAAGAATATTTTATTCTCAAAATCATTTCAAATCAATTTTACCTATTTTATTTTAATAGCTCCATATCCACAAAATCTTCCTAAAAAATCAAAATATTTTTTTGACTAAAGTAAAGAATATTACTTTTCCCAAAATATTCCTTGTAATCATTCTTTTACATAGGAAAATAATGCTTGTCCATTTTTAACTATCTTCTCAACGTCTCCTTTTCTTTTCCTTTATATACCTGAAACTAACACACAAAGGGGACCACCATGGATATTAATCACTTTTCCTTTCTCTTCTCTTCCCAACCTAAGTCATCTTCTCAACCAAGACAAAAGGACTCTCCTAGTTAAGCTTCATGAATTCTCATTTAGTCACTATACAAAGTCATATTATTATCGGAGTATTGAGAGGAAAGGATGACCAAAAACCTCACTGAAAAATTCTCTTGTGAAGTAATCATCTACAAATGAACCAAGAGTCACTTTCAAGGTTCACTCTTTCCTTTTGTTATTTTTTGGTGTTTAAATTCATATTTTATGTTAAATTTAAAAGATTGTTACAATTGGTTTGTTGAATCTGCCACCCTCCATAATTTTTCATCTTTAATATCATGTCTTGCTTAAACATGTTTGTATGTGTTAATTACGAATTCTAGCTTCTTAAAATTGTTATTATGTTTCTACAAATGGTGAGTCCTTAATTCTCAAGTCATGGTCTATTGTTTGTGTTTAATATTACTATATTGTAGCTAGTCTATGCCTCGTCATGTGAATGTCTATTACTTTAAATTTTGTTTCTTCTATTAGTAATTAATGCCATGCCGTATTTTGTTGAAAGAATTAATGTGCTCGATGGTGTAACTTGTATTTTAATTTTAAAACGAAAAGGCTGAGGTATTTTATAATATAATCAATTAACGTGTTTCAGTACTCCAAGTTAAAAGAATATTTGGTTTGGAGCTGATGAAGTCAGAGGGATTTTTAGCTACTAATGTTATATATTTTACTTTCCTAAGGCCCATTCTTTTGATTTTTACTTTATACGTTGAAATAATTAAGTACATTCACTTGAGGGTAGTTTGTGTTGTTTTTTTTTCTTTTGAATTTATTTGCATAAATATTGTTTAAAATTTGATAAGAATGAGAGCTTGACATATCTTTTAATTTTTTTATAGGACAAAATTTAATTTTTGATATAGTTATCACTATCATAGTGATTCATGTGCTGCTTTTAATGTTTCAATTTATCAACTAATGATTCAGTATTAGTTTCGAATGGGTAAATGTGAATCATTTTTCTACTTATATGTTGTTTTAATTAAGAATCTTTATTACTTTAGTATTTTCACTTCTTTTTTTAATGGTCAAACGTTAAGAATAGACATACTCTCACTCCCTTTTGAATATTTTTACATTTATATTATAATTGAATGATATCACTTGGAGTTCAAACATGGGAAGGGAGGAGTCAATGCATGATGAAGTTCAAATGCAGTAATTGCCCCCAAGCGGGGATCAGATACGTATTGGAAAATGATGACAAAAAAGACAGGCAATAGCTGACTTCTCATATGAAGCATATATAGCTTTATTAAAATTTAAAGCACCTCGTTACTTCTTTCTTTTCTGATTTCATATGTCACTATTTTAAACATCTAAAAAATTTGACAACTCTTACTATTATAGTAACACTCTTTGATACAATTTATATATTATACTTACTTATTTTTCTTTACATGACTTTTACATGCTAAAATATTTTACTTAGTACTTCTAAATAAGTTTCTTTAAGTATTTCTTTTGTCCTATCTTAAGACATTTGAGAGAGTAGACATAGAAATTGAAACAGAGGGAGTAACATTGCAATGGAACCATTTCAACCTTGTCATACCCTGATCCCACTTACATTCTCTTTTATTTTTTAACTTGATGTATGTATTATTGAGTTACTTATTTAGCTTTATTAATCTCTTACATTAATTCGTCACCAAAATTGAGGTGACACACATACTACTAACAAGTTTTGCATCATTTATAGTCTATCATTACTTCGACGTAAGTTTAATCTATAGTTTTTTTATCCTCCAATTTTTTCCTCACGTTGAAAAGCAAAGGAGACCGCTAGAGTCCATAATCTGAGGAAGATAAAGATTACAAGAATTATGATATTTTCATTTATTATTTGCATGTCGTAAGAGGTCAGTCTTGTAACTCTTGTATTTTTTTTATTCATTGTAGGATATGTACACTAGTCGAAAGTTTTATTTATCATTTTCATCACTTAGTTATTATTAAGTTAATAAAATTAGTGACCTTTGTTTATCACGTAGAATCCCCACATAAAATATGAATTTGATCGGAAACCACATTTGTCGACCTCGAAAGGTGCCTAACATCTTCCTTTCGATGTGATTTGAACCCTTACCCAAATTTCTGATGAACTAGACTAAATAACAAAATAGGTTCGTTAGGGCACCATTCTAGTCTAATTACAAACCTATTTTTGTTATTTAGTCTAGTTCACCAGAAATTCAGGTAAGGGTTCAAATTACCTCGAAAGGAAGGTGTTAGGCACCTTTCAATGTCCACAAATGTGGTTCTCGGTCGAATTCATATTTACATAGGGTTCTATGTGATAAACAAAGGTCACTAATTTTATTAGCTTAATAATAACTAAGTGATGAAAATAATAAATAAAACTTGCAACTAGTGTACATATCCTGCAAAGAATTAAAAAAATACAAGAGATACGAGACTGACCTTTTGCGACACACAAATAATAAATAAAAATACCATAATTCTTGTAATCTTCATCTTCCTCAGATTACGGACTCTAGCGGGCTCCTTTGCTTTTCATTATGAAGACAAAATTGGAAGATGACAAAACTATAAAATAAACTTACGTCGAAGTAACGATAGACAAAAAATGATGCAAAACTTGTTAGTAGTATGTGTGTCACCTCAATTTTGGTGATGAATTAATGTAAGGGGTTAATAAAACTAAATAAGTAACTCAATAATACATATATAAAGTAAGAAAAAAGATAATGTAAGTGGGATAAGGGTATGACAAGGCTGAAATGGTTTCAATGCATTGTTACTCCCTCTGTTTTAATTTCTTTGTCTACTCTCTCAAATGGCTTAAGACAAGACTAAAGAAATTCTTAAAGAAACTTATTCAAAAGTACTAAGTAAGATATTTTAGCATGTAAAAGTCATGTAAAGAAAAATATGTATGTATATTATATAAATTGTATCAAAGAGTGTTACTATTGTAGTAAGAGTTGTTAAGTTTTTGAGACGTTTAAAATAGTGACATGAAATAAGAAAAGAAGGGAGTAACGAGGGACATTTTGTTAAAAGCTTCAAATTGAGGTGTAGTTGACTCAAGTTTTAATAATTAAGTGTAGGTGACAATTACTTTATTATGGATTAAGAAAGTTGGGGAAGTTTGAGAACGGCCAACAAGTTTTAAATTTACACTTTGATCCAAATGTTAACCTAATATAACAGGAAAAGGAGAGAAAAAAGATGTGTTTCTTTCTCTTCTCTTCCATTGTTGTTTTTTCTCTCTTAGCAATTTTTGTTGTTCATTGTTGCTGCTGCTTTATTCATCATCTTCTGATTCATTATCATCATCTTCTACTTTATTATCACATTCATCTTCTTCTTGTTGATTATTGTTGTTGTTGTTGTTACCGCTACTATTGCTACTTGATCAATTTCTTAGGTCAAATTTTATTTCGTACATCACTTTCCACTTTGGCATTACTTCATAGGAGACTTTGGTAAGTCTAATTATGACTTTTAGTTTAATTAGTTTTCTGGGTAACTGCTATTGTGTTATTTTTTCAACAATAGATAGAACGCAAAAATGAATGCAACATAAGAGACTTCTATTGCAACGGAAGGCTCGTATGTTAGATTCATGTTTATGTTTCTATAGTGCCGTAACATGAATCAAACAGATGGATCATCTGTTGCAACATATGCCCCCTCTATTGTAACAAACTAGTTATCTATTACAACAAAGTAAATATAAGTTGTAATAGATTAGTCACTTATTGCAACAGAACCTGAACTCGATTCCAATAGATGTGTCGTCTATTGTAACAGGTAAGTCATCTGTCGCAATGTGTTAGTTATCTGTTGCAGCATTTCATTCATCTATTGGAATTGGCTTCAAAGGTTCTTTAGTACTGTAACATCTATCCCAAAAGACGCTTCATCTATTGCAACATATGATTCACCTGTTACAACAGATGACTCATTTGTTAAAATCAGCTTCAGGAGTATAACATGAATCCTAATAGGTAAGTAATCTATTGCAACTGATCACTTACCTATTGCAACAAATTACATATCTGTTGGGGTTTATGTTACGACACTCTGAAATCACTATTAATTTTATTATGATATCATTATTAACTTTTTCAAATAAATGACTTTATTTAGGTACCACTAATGGAGGGATCAATCACAATAGGAGTGGATTGTCATGGTCAATGGATCAAGAAAATTAATCGATATGTATGGCGTTGGAAGGAGGGTGAAATGCTAGAGATGATAGCTATGATAGTTCAAAGTGAAATTTTGTATGATAATTTTGTGAACTTAACCATAAACTATTATGGACTGAATTGTCAATCTAAAGAACTCGTTATCAACTACATGCACAGCTCTTTTGAAAACCAGAGGGTACTATCTTTCAAGATAACCAATCATGTTCAGTTACGTGCTTATCTTAGTGATTCAACGAGGTCGGTGTTAAGGGTGTACATGGTTGAAAAACTGAGAGAGAATGAGAATCAAAATGTAGAAGAAGAACAATAACTAGACATCTTTGATGATAAGTTGGATGATCTGGACATGAATATTATAGATGATGATCAAACACCTACATCCATTGCTTCGAGCAATTCAGTGGATAGTTCTTCTCAATCGACACAGTCTAAAAATCATCAAGACGACGATACCGGCTTTTACAAGAAAATGTCATTCAATTATAAGGACGAACTATCTACTTATTTGTTTATTTCTTGCTTGAAAAAAGATTTCAGAATAATAAAGTTGATTATTTCAAGCAAAGTCTTTTGCTTTAGATGTGCTAATCTGAACTGTAAGTGGTGGTTGAGAGCGCTGAAGTACTTAAGTTTTGACGAATTCGTCATTCATAAATATGAAAAGTAACACACATGTAGTTCGAAGCACATTTCAGGCCAAAATCTTCATGCCACGGCAAAGGTCCTCGGTCAATATTTCAAGAATAGATTCCCCAATGGCAAAGTCCCTTCTACAAGGAATATATGTAATATTTTAAAAGTGGAAGAAATTTTAGTAGTTTAGAAACTTAAGTTGTTCTTTTAGGTAATTTTTTCAAAATAAAATTCATAGACAAAATAAAATAAATCGAAGCCATCAGAAATTACATGAAATAAATCAACAAATAAATGAAATGTAAAAAAATTATTATGGGTACAGATCTCAATAAATAAATCAACAATTTAAGTTTTTATGCCAACAATTCCTAAGGAGGGGGTAAGGTTATTACTTCAACAGACTTAATCTATAAATATCTACTCAATATGGATAAGTTTTTCTTCATCCGGTGCTATGAAAGTCGGGTTTGGTCGTTGAATCTTTAATGTCGCTTACATACGATTTTTGCGCTTTGACTTGTCCGTATTTCCATAAAAGAGTAGCATATTGTCAATGTTGTTCAGCAGTAGCTTCTACTGTGACATCCACCTGAAAAGCCAAAATTGTCAATGCTAATCACAGAGATACAAAAAGAAATAGAAAAGGATCACTCATCTATTTTTGTAAATCAAATAGGTCTTCCTCCTATTTTAAATTATCCCAAATAGATTATCTTTCTGTTGCAATAGATGGATAATCTGTTGGAACAAATTAAAATATGGGGAAGACTTGTATGATAATTTTCAACGGATAAATCATCTGTTGAAACATATGACTCATTTGTTTGAAAAAATTAAAACAACAGGAAGTCTTAATTTAATTTGTCCCAATAGATAACCCATCTGTTGCAGCAGATAGGTCATCTATTAGTACAAATAAGAATGGTACGTAGATCTGTTTGATTTACTAAAACAGATGAGACATTTGTTGCAACAAATATTGTATCTGATGCAATAAGTTATTTAATTGTTGCAACAGATGTATATATCTATTTGATAATTTTTAGAAGATGTGTCATCTGTTAAAAAGATATGTGTCTATTTGTTAGTTGGAACAGATGTTATATATTTACCTTCTTCAGCTCCTACTGCTCTCCTGTGGCCCTTGTATATTGCTCAATTGTACAACACAAAGACAGTGGAGCTGTAATTTTGCTTTTTTGGATGGTTGATAATGCCTTGGAAATTACTTTTCTTCTCCTCTTAGCCTTAATCTCTAATGAAGTGGAGAGATATGAAATCATCTTTGATAGAATGACATCTCTCTTAGATATCAATTCCTTTACAGAAACAGTTAATGAATTAATAACATTAATCACTACATCATGTTTTGCCTTGCAGTCTTGACATTTGCATGCAGAACATTCGCTAGCAGGGGCAAAATCTGTATAACTAGTATGAACATACTCATAATGGTTTGTTTTAAAAACTGTAAGCAGAGCATCATTAGCCCCAATAGCAACACCATTACCACCACCAACAACTCTATCACCACTAATACCATCAACAATAACTTGCCCACCTTCCAAAATTATTTTTCTTGCGATGGTTGTTTCTCCAAACAATTTTATTTTTATTTTGTCAATGACCTTAGGGTCCAATAAAGTTTGCACAGATCGTAAAGTAAGAAAAAATGACATCTTCAACTCTCGATTGGTCGGAACAAGCAACGGATGCATAATCTATTATAAATCAGTACATATATTAGAATGATGATTAGATCATTCAAAAAAATATTAAATAAAATAAAACCTTAATTATAATTAGCCTTATTGCATCCTTTGGGGGATTGAAGAGATCAATTTTTTTTATATTTTTATCAGTTTTGGCCAACAACCATCTCAAGATTCTTGGACAAGAAACTTCTTCCTGGTAGTTCACTTGTTGTCTCAAATAAAAAATGGCTTCAAACGCCCAAGCCTATAAATAACTCCAATAAATCAAAAGAATGAATAAAAAAATAAATCATATCATAATAAAAGAAATATTTTTCATGAAAGCTCATGAAAATCCATATAAGTTGACTGTCTTTGGTATTAACGGAGTCAACAAATATTTGACAGTCATTTTGAAGCTTTCATAACCCCAAGGATAGCTTTTAAATGCCTCAAGATCCTCGGGGAGCTTTATTAAATCATGTGGTATGTTGTTGTTAACGTCTCTCGAACAAAGAATATTATGTTCAAACCAAACCAAGCACAATGATTGTTTGTGCTTCTTTGAAAGTCTTTTACCTTTCAACGCTTCAATCAAAATTTTGTTTTTTGAAGCTTAGACCAACAAGGGACACCAAGTCTTCATGATAACTTGACTTGCATTTGCCTTTTTTGACTGTGCGGGGTGTTTTTTTGAGTTAGAATAGGTATAACTTGAGAAGGAGAAGGAGGATAATATTTTAGTCCAGTAACTATGGAAAACTCCTTCCAACCAAAACAAACAGGCATGCTATAGTAATTTATCGACACCTCATCTATCTTATCTTTGTTTTCATACATAAACCTATGCTTGAGAAGATCATATACCATTTGCATTTGTAAACAAGCATTGTTGTCCTCCGACAAATCAAGATATTGCCCAAAACAGTTGTCCCTGAAATAAGTATCCAAATTTTATTCTCAAAGTAATTTTCTGAAGGCGTCAAAAGATTTTTCCATGGCTGACTTAACCAAAAAATCATCCATTAAATCTGTCGCACTATCGCACTGCATTCTCACAGGATAACTATCAGTGCTGAAGGTTTTGACCAACTTTTTGGTGGAAGGGCTATTAGAATTTGGATCATCTCTTTTGAAATATTTTTCCTCCCCATATTCATTATTTTCTACATCTGATTGAGATAACGCTTGTAAAGTAAGCTCACAGAGTGGTGGATGTAGCCTAGCCCCTTCACTTGTTCCTTTACTTGGACTTGATTCGGTTTTTATTCTTTTGGGAGCTATATAATCTAAAAGTAATAGGAACATAAAATAGATTATAAATGATTAGTGTATCATTAAAAAAGAATAACAATATATCTAACATGTACAACAATAAAATAACAATTCCAATGAATCACACATCTGTTACACCAGGTAGATTATCTGTTGCAACATATAACTAAAATATTGCAACGGATAAGTAATATGTTGTAACAATAAAAATAGATCACTCATCTGTTGAAATAGATGATTGGTCTATGCAACAGATCACACATCTATTGCAACATATGAGTGATGTGTTGCAACATTTAACTAACTAATTACAACGAATGCGTAATTCATTGCAACAATAAAAATAAATCACTCATTTATTGAAACAGATGATTGGTTTGTGCAACAAATCACACATCTGTTGCAACATATGAGTGATCTATTAGAACTATTATCAACGGTCAATATTATTTAGATTTCTTCCAACAGAAGGGTCGTCTATCACGAGAGATGAATAATCAATTGGAAAAATAAAGTCTTGGACATGTCCTATTTGAATAGTTGGTAGGATTTTATCCAACAGAAGGTTTATCTGTTGCATCAGATGATTAATCCATTACATTAGATTTTTAATCTGATGGTTCCTTCGTTGCATCAGATGGTAAATTTGTTGCATCAGATGGTTAATCTGTTACATTAGATTTTTAATCGGATGACTCCTCTGTTGCATCGAATAGTTAATCTATTGCATCATATGGTTAATCTAATGCATCATATTTTTAATCTAATGGTAAATTTATTGCATCAGATGGTTTATCTGTTGCATCAAATTTTAATCTGATTGTTTCTCTATTGCATCAGATGGTTGATTTGTTGCATCATATGGTAAATCTATTGCATCAGGTTAATCTGTTGCATCAAATTTTTAATTAGATGATTCCTCTATTGCATCAGATGGTTAATCTATTGCATCATATGGTAAATTTGTTGTATTAGATGGTTAATTTGTTGATCAGATAGTAAATCTATTGCATCAGATGGTTAATATGTTGCATCAGATGGTTAATCTATTGCATCAGAAGGTTAAGCTGTTGCATAAAAAAATAGTAGCATGATTTTGTTCAATAGAACAATAACAATATCACTATTTTTACCAAGAACAATAACAAATCAACCCAGCAATGGGTGCAACGCCAAAAACACCAACATTGTTGTTTTGTTTGTATAGACACAAACAACAAAAATCAAACTTCAAAAAATACAACAAACAACAAAAAATCATATTTCACTCCGAAAAGAGAAGAGAAGAAATACTAAAAATTAGAGTTTTATTCAGACCGCATTTTAAATTAAAGTAACAACTATTGAAATTGTTAACCAATACTAGAAGAGAAGTTGGCTCAAGTTCCTCTTTTTCTTCAAAACTAAAAAGGCCATAATTTTTTACCTGTGAAAGAAGAAAAGGGACGAGAAGAACTCGAAGCTGTTGTGGATGGAGAGCAAGGCTATCACGTCGATTGATGGTTGAAAGTCGATATTTGTAACGAACCCCAACTATTTGTCGCCGAGGTTGAAGTCACTGGGAATTGAAAGGAAAAATATATAGAACTGTTGGTTGGGAGAAAGTGTTGAGAGAGAGAGAGAGAAGAGAGACAGTTGATTTGGAGAGCAGATGGGTGTGAGTTGATTTGTATTTTTGAAAAGATTAAAATTTTTTGAAAATGTTAATCAAGTTCACAATTAACCTAATCAAGTTTCTTAATTATGTTTGACCCTTTAATCTAGTCAATGTCACCAATCCTTCATTCAAGACTTAAATGACACATTTCCTTCAATTTTCTTGAGTAATGAGGTGCTTTAAATTTTAATAAAGCTATTGTGCTTCATATGAGAAGTCAGCTATTGTCTGTCTTTTTGTCATTATCTCCCAATACGTACCTGATCCTCGCTTGGGGGCGATTACTCCATTTGAGCTTCATCATGCATTGACTGCTCCCTTCCTGTGATTGAACTCGTAGTGATATGATTCAATTGTAGTATACATGTAAAAATAGTCAAAGGGAGTGAGAGTATGTCTATTCTTAACGTTTGACCAATAAGAAAAAGTGAAAATACTAAGGTAATAAAATTTTTTAACTAAAACAACATATAAGTAAAAAGATGATTCACATTACCCATTCGAAACTAATACTGAATCATGAGTTGATAAATCGAAACATTAAAAGAAGCACATGAATCACTGTAATAGTGATAACTATATCAAAAATTAAATTTTGTCCTATAAAATAAATTAAAAGATATGCCAAGCTCTCATTCTTATCAAATTTTAAACAATATTTATGCAAATAATCCAAAAGCGAAAAATACAACACAAATAGCCCTCAAGGAATGTACTTAAATTATTTCAATATAGAGTAAAGTAAAAACCAAAAGAATGGGCCTCAGGAAAGTAAAATATATAACATTAGTAAGCTAAAAATCCCTTTGACTTCATCATCTCCAAACCAAACATTCTTTTAACTTGAAGTACTGAAACACGTTGATTAATTATATTATAAAATACCCCAGCCTTTTCATTTTAAAATGCAAATACAAGTTACACCATCAAGCACATTAATTCTTTTAGAAAAATGCGACATGACCTTCATTACTAATAGAAGAAACAAAATTTCAAGTAATATATATTCACATGACGAGGCATAGACTAGTTACAATATAGTGATATTAAATACAAAAAATAGACCATGACTTGAGAATTAAGGACTCTCCATTTGTTGGAACACAATAACAATTTTAAGAAGCTAGAATTCATAATTAACACATACAAACATGTTTAAGCAAGACATGATATTAAAGATGAAAAATTATGGAGGGTGGCAGATTCAACAAACTAATTGTAACAGTCTTTTGAATTTAACATAAAATATGAAGTTAAACACCAAAAACTAACAAAAGGAAAGAGTGAACCTTGGAAGTGACTCTTGCTTCATTGATGATTGCTTCACAAGAGAATTTTCCAGGGAGATTTTGGTCATATTTTTCTCTCAATACTCTGATAATAATATGACTTTGTAAAGTGACCAAATGAGAATCCATGAAGCTTAACTAGGAGAGTCCTTTTGTCTTGGTTGAGAAGATGATTTAGGTTGGGAAGAGAAGAGAAAGGAAAAGTTTTTAATATCCGTGGTGGTCCCCCTTTGTGTGTTAGATCCATGTATATAAAGGAAAAGAAAAAGAGATGTTGAGAAGAGAGTTAAAAATGGACAAGCATTATTATTTCCATGTAAAAGAATGATAAGAAGGAATATTTTTATTTTTATTTTATAGGAAGATTTTTTGGATATGAAGGAAGTAAAATAAAATAGGTAAAATTGATTTGAATTGATTTTGATAATAAAGTATCCCTCACAAGAAAGTAAAGATAGTGAGGAGGATTTTTCTACTTAACAAAAATAATTGAATTTGAAAATTTAAATTTGATCTTTTTAAGGCTAAATAAATTTCTTTCAAAAAAATAATATTGTAAAATGGATAAATACCAAATTACTAAGTAAAAGAAAATAATACTAAATTATTAAATCAACCATTGCATTTTATAGTAAAATAATAATAATAATAATAATAACAATAATAAATAATGATGATAATAATAATTGTGAATAATGAATAATTTGCATAAAAAAGTTAGTAAATATTAACAAAATTATGTAAAAATATTATATTTTAAATTAATAAAAAATATAACGTTCAATGATAAGATAAATTGTATACGTCAAAACCATGATTGCGATACATATATTCGTTTGAAATCCAAATAATACGTAAATAAATATTAACACTAGATTTGTTAAAATAACAACATAGGAGGCATATCAGGAGGTCAAAATTGGGTGTCAACACATACCACGAAATAGCTCAATCTATGAAGAGGGTAAACCTAGCCTATCTGGACACCGAATAAAAGCCCAAAGAATTCGCTAAACCACCAGTTTTCCCTTTAGAGAATCTTTCGCAAGGTCCCATGCTATCAAATCACAATCTTTCCATCAAAATGAGAATAATGATACCCGTATTGCACTATTATGTTCCGAATCCAAAAATCACGTAAAAAATCCCATGCAAGGCCCTTTTCTGAAAGCATAATTTCAAAATCAACACAACGTTCCTCTATGCTCAAGGAATATTTATCCTAAAAAGTGGGTGAATTCCAAGCTCAATTGGTAAAGTAATCAAGCCGCCAAGATTCTAGAGATTTTAGAAAAAAAAGGAGAATTCTATCAAAAATTAAAGGAAGCTTACCATAAATTTTGAAGGAGAAATGCGTAAATAAAATTTACCAAAGCTTTGAGCCTACCCACAATTGATTCTCACAAGAATTCTCACTTTTTAGGGTTTAATATTCTGGAGAATGGAAGAAGAATGATGAAAATTAGGCTTAGTGGGGTATTTATACCCTTCCCAGGTACGCGAATACCACTTAAGTGAATACTGAGCCGCTTAAGCAGTCACCGCTTAAGAGACCTGGTGTTTCTTTAGCGGCACTTGGTATCAGGTACCGCTTTTGCAGTCCTTTGCCGCTTTAGTGGTAACGACCTGCCTTGGCAGTATCTCGCTGGTCCAGCTAGAGTGCTTAAGCGGTCATCTGGGCGTTTTAGCTAACCTCCGCTTAAGCAACCCAAATGGATGCTCAAGCGGTGGATCAACTGAGCGCACCAGCTAAAGCACCAAGTTTTATTTAGACTTTCGGCAACCCCTCGACATTCATCAAAAATCCCGTATACGCAAATGGACTGTGGTACCCTATGAAATTCGATGTTTCAGAATTAATAGCATATTCAAAATTTTCATCTGAGGTTATTTCAGTGAAAAGTGGATTCCACACCCACTTACCATTTTTCTTAACTTCCATCCGAAGGCTCGAAATAAATTTGGGAGCCTCGGGACCTAGACCAAGGGTTTCTCTAGCCTAAAGTCAATATTCTGGAGTTGTTGGATTAGTCAGAATTGACATACGAGTTTGTTTGACTAGAGTTTTCATCCGGTAGCCAATTTGAACCAACGAAATCTTCAAAATAGGAAATTGGCTCTAAAAACCAAACGACTTGCTTGGTAACCAAACTGTCATCTCCAGCTAGTCATAAATAACTTGGAAAAGCTATAGGAAAGATCTAAATGAAGTAATAAGAATAAATACAAGAAATAACATGGAGGTTCATTAGAAGTTTCTACCTCAAATCGCTGGAGCAGAAAAGTATCTGTTGCAACAGTACCGTGGTGGTGGCACTTCCAACTGCAATGACAGCTTTCGTTTCAAAGGGCTTGAACTGCTACAATGGTAACACATAGTGAAATTCTAACTTTAAAATCCAAATAATATTTTCATTCCCCAATTTTGAAAAATGCACTTGGGCTTTGGAGGATGGTGATTTTCAGAGGAAATTCAAAGTTGTTCATCTTTGAAGGTAAGTAATTATGTTCTAAAATTGAAATTACTTCATTTTTAACCCCAGAAAATCACTAAAAATGAATTAATGATGGGTTGTGGGGTTTAACCCTAGCTTATGGAATGATGAAAAATGATAGAAATATTTATGAATTCAATATTAATGATACTAGGGTGTTAGAAAACTAATGAAACTAGGATTACGACTGTTTACGCTACTTCAAATAAAAATTCTTGAGGTTGAAATAATAAGAAAATCCTAAGAAGATGAAATGAGATAATTTACGGCTAAATTAGATGACTTTTGATCCCTAGTAGTTAAACAAGGTTGAATTATTGAAATTTATATATATTTTGTGTTGTATAGATCAAGAATGAATTGAATGAGAACAAAAAGATAAAAGTGTGGATTAAAGGTGACTTTGATAAAAGGACTTGAGTTAGGCTATGATTTTGTGTAGCACTTAGACTTTCTTGGCTTTGTACTTATTTCTGATTTAAACATCTATGATTGCTTTCTAGCATAACTTATGATATGATGATTGCATTGTATTTTCATTGCATTGTGATGATGTATTGAGATGATGAGTCGCGTACCACGCTGATACAATATGATGTGAAGAGATAATGGGTTGGGTACCACGCCGGTACATTATGTTATAATGATGAGGATGAGATGATTAAGAGATTATGCGCATATATTCCATAGATGCACACATTCATATGCATTAAGTGTTATTTGATAAACATGTGTGATGATAAATATCAGATTCGAGCCGAGGCCTTGATCACGATGGGGATTCCAAACCACAAAGGCCCGAGAGACCCCTTATCATACTATCATAAGCATAATCCATACATAAATTAAAGTGCGGAAGATATAGTGAAATTAAGGAAATCTAAAAATCAAATTATGTCAAAAATATTATGACAATACAATAAACAAATCTTGTCTACGAAGCCTCTACTGAGAACTAACTGTCTAGGCCGGGATAAGGCCCCCAGCTAGACCATAAACTGAATTAAATAAATATATGAATAATATGTCTTTCGAAAGATGGATGGCTCACCAACTTTTTCATTATCCCATATGTTCTACTAATGTGGTGGACCACGGGACTGTGTCTCAAGAACCTGCACTATGGGGGGTCAATACTTGAAAAGTATTGGTATGTAGAACAACCCAAAAATAACATATATTTCATGTAATATAATTGAGAGTATTTTGAAAATAATCTAGCATATATATACATATATATATATATATATATATGTATATACATGGGCATAATTTAAAAAGCTTCAATTCATGCTTGTAAAACATTGACTCAGCTCTTTGCTTTAGTTCTGAGCTAGATGGTACACCCTACGACTTACTATTCATGGTCTATATGAGTCCTCCATTAACTCATTGGCCAAGACCCCAATCCAAGTTTGCCCAAGGATTGGAGTATCATGAAAGAGTATGCGCAACTTACCGATATACCATGTTATCCCACTTACCGAATAACATATAAGAAAACCCATATCGACAAAACACGGTTTCAGGCTATGAGTTTTTTGAACTCGTGACTTCTTTGGGTAACCATCTAACTCCATTAGATCCCATTTTTAGCCTTTTAAAAGATGCATCTTACTTAAGACATTCTTTTCTTTCACGTTAAGGGCATTCCATAATAGGTATATCATACCTAGACTTGCAAGTCATATCATATCAAATCATGTCCATAACCCTTTTTATTCAAAAGCATGTTAATGACCACCAAAAGAATTAAACACCATATGAGATTTCTTATTTCAAATAGCATATGAAACTTATGGAAAACACTCTATTTTCAATACTTTAACATGTGGTGGCCAATTCTTACATAAAAACACAAGCAATTTCTTCGTTAGGACACAAGAGCCTTTAGCATGAGAAATACCTCTTCGAAAACGTGCAAAATAATAATGCATAATAGTTAAAGAGACATTTAAAACTCAAGATTTATCATCATTCGTAAAACAGCCCCAATACAAGTCACACACAAATCCATGATCCAAAAAGGGGACTTATAGTTCATGCTCTCAAACCCATATCACAGTTCATAATATATTAAGATCATTAATTTCATCATGCAAGGGGGATTTTGTAAATCATACTCTTAAATTGCTTTTTGAAACTCATTATATATGAACACGTGACTATAACTCAAGTTCATGGAAAACCTCTCTAATAATTCCATAATTTCATTAAACATAGGTTCATAATGCATGTTCTTTAAATGTTTTCCAAAAATCCTTTTACATATACATTATTATAGATATTTAAAACTTATTAAAACAATAAACTTTCTTCCATGAGATTTAGGATAGTCGCCCATACCTTGATAATGACGAAAACGTGGAGTAATTTGACAATTGGAGTTTTAAATCCTCAACCCTAGGTGGTTTCTCTTCTCTTGATTAAGAAAAGATGATTTGGGGATTTTGAGAAGTGATATAACATGTTTTAAGACCCTGATTTTGTCCATTGAGGATTAGGAATGGTTTGGGAGGGTGAAAAGACCCCTTTGCCCTTAAAATAACTCAAAATGGAACATGTTTTAATGCTTGAAAAAGGCTTGGCGGCGCAAGTCCAAAGTAAACCATAGGGTTTGAGGTGCAAGGCCAAAGAAAACCTCAGGGTTCGTGGCACGGACCCAATGGGGACCTGAGACTGTGTCTCACTAAAACACTCATAACTTTTGATTCAGAACTCGGATTGACGAACAATAAATTGCGTTGGATAGAGGACTCAAAGGGAATTAATGTGATATATAGTAGGCCACATAAATCTTTATATCCTAGGATAAATGGTCGCCGAAAGTTGATCCAAGGAAAATCGTATTCTAAAATTTGATATGTAGGAAAGTGTTAAACTTAACTTTGAGCTAGGAGATATTTAAGACTTTTATCCATCTCCGAAGATGATCTCACACTAAAGAATTGTTATTCACACTTATTTCTAACTAGAAACCATTGTATTCAGGTTTATATACATCGGAAATATGGTTCAACTTTAGCTTGAAAAAACGGGGTGTTACATTATCTCCCCCTTGGAATCACTTATCCTCGAATGATGGGTAGGAACTCGTTGAAGCTCTAAAAGTATGGAATAAAGAACCTAACCTCTCATTGGACATTTTAAATGTAACCTCGCGTTGGATATTTTTCCTTAGTAAAATATGCAATGGAATCAAAAGAGATTCATGATAACCCTTAGTGAATTGTGTAAGCATGAAGCGTGAGGTATTGAGAATTGACATAGAGATGACCTTGCACATGAGTCCTATGGATCATAATCATCACGACATAAGGTTTGATTTTATTTGGCGATCATGGGTCTTGATTTAAATTGGCAATAAACATGAGATAACATTTCACAGAACATAGGAATAGAGGTATCCTCTATCTTACATGATACGACCGTTAGCCCTCACACTTAGAAACACTACTCGACTATGCTCTAAACAATAAATAACATGCTTCATCACTTCCAGCTTACTATTTCCCCACAACACACCTAACTATAAGAGTTTGAGTCCCACTATATAGTACTTACATGTTGAAACCTAACCTGAAATTAAAAAGGTGCTAGCTTAAGCTATGGGGCCCTATACTCTACATCCCTTTAAGAATATCACTTCACCTTATCACTATAATAAAACAACCTCAGGTCTGAAATCAATGAGTACCAACCATATAGCACATTGGTTTGTGTATTCATCAATAACAACATTCAAGCCTATTCTTATTACACCCATTTTATGGATCTCCCTACAAAAAATCAACAACTTTACTCACTCTCACAAAGATTTTTGTTACATATTCCTCCTTCCTAACTATTCTACATAACAAAAATTCATCTCTTTCTTCCCTCTTCAACTATAACCTTAGATTGAGTAATCACACAAAAATTTAACACTATAAGAAACAACTACTCTCCTACCTAAAATATTTCTACGCTTCCATAACCACTATCATACTATCATTTGGAAGGTCATTGAGGGACTATAGCGCAAGTATCACGAATGGGAGTAACACTATTCAATTATAACTTACATTTATTGTACTACTTAAGGTGGGGTCCAAGATGTAAGATATGATACTATAGGCACAAAGTGCTTCATCTATCGAATGCCTAGATCCTAAATAGAGAGTCGTTCGGGTGTAAACGTACACAACATGAGTTCTTAGGGAAGGGCTCAGTGAGAAATATGTGAGCATATATCATAAGTTGTATAGCATAAAAGCAGAGTTCATGTAATCAATGATTGAGACAAGGATCGCCACTTGAACCTATTGCACCTCATTTAAAGAATTGAAAATGGCCATGAGTTTGCATAAACCTTATCACTTGGGCTAAACCCGACATAAAATGAATCGGTGACATATAGAAAACATAGTTTCTTAGAACCAAACATGATATGAGACATGGATTTTATGGATCATGAGCATCCTAACATAGAGCTTGAATACTTGGAAGCTTGGATTGTTGAGGGACATTATTGCTTATAGTTTTGAACATAGACATAAGTTGAGTAGAGAACTCAACCTTAGGCATAGGCATGACTTGAATACATCAGACATCAGTAGATGTCCTTTTAAATTGAAGTAGGAGTTTGCTTGAATATGAATAAATTTATCATGAATCTTTCCTGAAACTTGCCACTATGAGAAAATTCAATACCTACCTTAGCTTGCCATCTCCCTCTTAGATCAAAGTCATAATTCTATATTTGAGGACATATCCTCTCATTAAATCTACAAGCACAACACTTAGCACAATTGAGGTAGCACCATACACATAAATGCTAAACTCTCCCTAATAAACTATACTCTGAAGGCATTGCTTTCCGGGAATGCTATTCTTAACTTTTGCTAGCCTCTATAGCCATCACTCTACAACTCAACTCTCAAGGGCATACACACCCACACTCCTTATCACATACTAATCCATTCTCCACCCCATAATATATAGCATTAAACCTCTAATAACATAACTCCCAACTTAAAAAAAATTGTAGAACTATACCAAAGGCGTATATTGCCTACCTATATTTCCTTAATTCAACTCTAAAGAACACCATATAACGACTCCTTAGATTCTTCCATACTACATAATTCAAGAACATGAACTAGGTACACATGACACTTATACACATAAAACCTTATCTAACAACATGCTACCTAGGGGTTCAACTTATTCTTATATACCTAACACTCTCATCCACTAAATGACTCAGCCAAAATTCATCGTTTTAACACTAGTCCTCATGTATATATACATCACAATTATCCACTCAATTTTTCCACAAGTTGCCAACCTAGGATGTGGCACACATCAAATCAAGCCTACGAATTTACTCCCACAATTCTCGTATCACTATCCTCGAGTTAACATTCTTATCACTGCAATCCATATCTAAATTTCAAACTTAGAGCAACATCAATCATGTACCACCAATGAAGCATACCACATACTATACTAGTCTATCAAATTGGGAAGTCAACCTAAATTCCTTATATTATTTAAATGCGTCCTACAAGCACCTATTCTCTCCATAACATTACCACTACACCTTAGGATTTACTACACATCTTCTCTCATGTTGTACTAGTTTACAACTACTAGAGAAAAGATAATCAAAGGGGTAAAGTTACGTAATAAGGATAGTTGTTCTTTATCTTATAATTTAACCCATTACAATTTATTAGCATATTCTACTTTCTCACATCATATTTACTTACCCATACACACATCCCCACTATCTTCAAATTCCATAAACACCAATGAGTCTCTACCCATAACTTATTGACTAATCTACCCCTTTCCATTTACCACCTATAAATGATTTCTACAAGACTACAGCTACCATAACTATCCATTCTGAGCTCTTTTCCTATTTTGAATAAATAAAAATCATAGCCAATCACTTTCTCCACAGACTACCATATAATCTACAAATCTTGCTACAATATTAGTCAATCACTATAAAAGGGCAACCCACCCCTCAATCAAAGGCTATACATCTAAAACCAGCTTCTTTATGCAAAAGTCACCTTCACTCTGACTTTTAAACTTGTGAATTAATATCACTAACTTCTGGTCCATCTTACTACCAATAGGTCATGACACCTTAACATATACTACTACTCGGGTGAAAATACTGTTCCAACATCCTGCCACATATCTCTGCCCTTAAGCATGACATCTGCAGCAAAGATTTTGAAAGGGATTAAATACACTTCGTACCTCAAACTGAAAAGTACGATTTCATTAAGATAGAGGCATACACTTGATTCAATGTACTTTGAAGCACTAACGGTCTCCTCTCAAGTCCTTGGACTATTTCATAACTGTATGGATAACTCAATCCAAAAGGACCCTATAGTTAAGAATTTAAACTCTTGAACTTGTATCTCCTTGACTCTGAGGCATGACCCATAAAATTAGAGCAAGGAAGGAATTTGGATAACTTTCATATGGACAATACTGTCGCACTATCTAGATTATGAAAGAATGAGAAACAACTCCTAAATGTCCGGTAGCCTCCTGATTATAAGTGTGGTGCACAATACACCATAAGCAAGACTTTACTAGACATGTCTTCATAGATACTCTAGGACCATGAATCGTGCTCTGATACCAAGTTTTTCACGACCCAAGCTGAGACCTTGGCTGCAACGGACATTCCGAGCCATGAAGGCCCGAGAGACCCCTTAGCATACTATCATAAGCATAATTCATACATAAATAAAAGTGAAGAAGATATAGTAAAGTCTAGATATACATAAATCTTTACAAAGTCTTTCAATTGGACACTTCCAATTCAATTTCTTTTTTTAAAAAATTGTGTGTATTTACATTTATCTATTAAATAGTAAAGTTAACGACATAAAACATGTTATCTCATTTAATTATGTGTATCAACTTCTAAGAGAAAGTACAAAAGTTTTACAGTTTATTGAGATGAATGTATATTATTAAATGAAATAAGATATTTTGTGTGATTAACTAACTAATAGATGAATGAAAATACATGCAAAGGAAAATTTAAATTTGAATAAAAATTATCTGTTAAAATACTTATAGGAGTTAAAATGTTTGATCAAAACAAATTTAGTTTGAGTATGTAAATATAAGGCATAATACATTAACAAATACTCAAATTTAGTCTTATTGGAAAGTAAGATCTCCAACTTTACAAGTGTACATCTTGACATCACAATTTGGTCTCAACTGACAGTTGAATACTTAAACTTGCCCTGACTGTGTCTTAGGACGTCTGATGCTAACGTGATACATAACTTTTAGAAGTGTCTAAATAATCATTTTGTAAATTGGAATGTTCAACTAACACATTGAAGATGAGTTGCATTGTTTACATATGCATAAGTAAAGTCCTTGTGTTTTGGTTACTAATTAAAATTAAGTTTAAGTGTGTGTTTAGGTATTATGCCTAAATAAAATATAGTCATATAAGTGGCTGCTTACTTATTAAGCCAAAAAAGAGAGAAACCATGCAGCATTTGCCAGTAATTAAGGTCAGGTATGAACTCAACAAACTTTTAGCTCCAAATTTCTCTGAAATTCTCAATTTGCTTTCTGAAGTCAACTTTAGTAGAGAAAATTAAGTGGGACGTGACAAAAAAGTCTTTAAATTAAAAATGGTAACAACTTTGACCAGCTAAAGTCAAAGTTTCATTTAAATTGCGATTAAGTTAATTGAAGTGTAAACTGTAATTTTTAAAAACTTTTTAATTTTTTTAAAAGTTCTCCAACACTAAATTTCAAATTTTAGAGTTTCCCCCCTTTTTGTTATCTTTCAATCTTTCTTCTCATTTTTCTTTCTCCCCATCTTCTTCTTCTTATTTTTTTCTCTCTCTATGGATTTTCCTCTTCTTCCATCTTTTCTTTTTCTTTTTCTTTCTCTTTTCATTTCGTTCTTCCTTTTTTAATTTTCATGGACTATTTTAAAAAATAATAATTGAAAAGTTTGAAAAGAAATTTTTGATTTCTTTTTAAAATGAATGAAGAAATAATTTATCAAATTCAGTAACTATGAGAGTTGTTTCAGCAACTACGGTAATTGCTGCAATAATTACTATTAGTTATTGTGTTACAACAATTATCGAAGTTGTTGTAGCAATTATCGAAGTTGCTGCAACAATTATCGAAGTTGCTGCAGCAACTATCGAAGTTATTGCAGCAACTTCGACTGTTGCTGCAACAACTTTAATAAATACTTAATTTCTGAAAAAAGATCTGATTGGAGGAGGGGCCTACGAAAAAGTGATATTTATGGTAAAAATGGAGGTGGTGGTGATGGTGGTGACGCCGAATGAGAAGATGACATTTGTTGTGGTGTTGATAGCGACGGTGGTAGAGTAGAAAGAAGAAAAATAAGCGATAGTTATGTAGAGGGAGAAAATAATGGTGAATCTGGAAGAGGTGGCAATAGTAGTGATAGTGATAGTGGAGGAAGAGGAGGTGGCGGCGGCGGGTGGCAATAAAAAGGGTGCGGAGGAGGAGTGGTGGTGATGGTGTAAGGATCTTTGTGTAAATAATAAAACTTGAGGGTTTTAAAATTAGTGTCATTAACACTAATCTTAAAATTGTCACCTCTGCTCAATATTTAAAACTTGTTTCACTCTTTTTTAGTTTTGAAACTTTTTTGTCGCAGTTAATTAATTTGCCCACTTTAGTATCTCTAGGTATGAACTCAACAAACTTTTAGCTCCAAATTTCTCTGAAATTCTCAATTTGCTTTCTAAGTCAACTTTAGCATCTCTAATTTGTCTTTTAGTTTCTCTTTTCTTTCCATTTCCACTAATTAAAATGTAGTGAATGTATGGACAAAAAAGTTATGAGACTCTTTTAGGAAAAGGGTGTTCAATTTCTTGGCATAAGGGTTGTAATAACTCTTCTATGGCTGCTTAATTTTCTATCCAGAATACCTGCTAGGGACTTGTTAAGAAAATTCCAAACTGGAGTTATCTTCTAGCTAAGCAAGTTTCTGACCAGAATTTAGCCTCTCTATCTCCACGCGTTAGGTGTAAGGTCCGCGTATGCCTTAGACCCTGCTTTATGTGATTTCACTTGGTATATTGTTGTTGTTCATTTTCACCCAAAAAAATGGTTAGTTATACAAGTAAAGAAAGAGTAGTTGTTTTGGAGGATCAGAATCAAGAAAGCAAAATATGTGTAGAGTGGGATTTTCTTGAGTTAACTGAGTATATAGGGAATTCCTCTGAAAGGGTAGCTGAGAATGAAAAAGTTGAGGCAGAAGTTAGAGAAAAAGATGTAATCTTGGATCTTTCCTCTAAAAGGTTAGATGAGAAAGAGGAAATTAAGGCAGAAAATAGAGGAAAGAAGCCTAAAGATGGAATCTTGGACCCTTCATATAAAATGGTAGCTGAGAATGAGAAAATTCATGCAGAAATTGGAGAAAAAGAATTAATCTTGGATCTTTCTTGTAAAACGGTAGCTGAAAATGAGCAAATTCAGGTAGAAAATATAGAAAAGGAGCCTAAAGATGGAATCTTGGATCTCTCATGTAAAAGGGTAGTTGAGAATGAGGAAATTCAGACAGAAATTGGAGGAAAACAGTCAAAATTTGGAACCTTGGATCTATCTTTGGCTCTGCCTAGCAGTAGTAGTATACAACAATTATGTAAAAGAGTAGCTCAGAATGAGGTAATTCATGCAGAAATTACAGAAAAATCTGTAATCTTGGCCACTAAAAGGGTAGCTGAGAATGAAGAAGTTCAGACAGAGAATAGAGAAAAAGCTGGAATCTTTGATCTTTCCTCTAAAAGGGTAGCTGAGAATGAAGAAATTCAGACAGGAAAAGCTGGAATCTTGGATCAGTCCTCTAAAAGGTCAGCTGATAATGAGGAAATTCGGGGAGAAATTAGAGGAAAGAAGCCAAAATTTGGAACCTTGGATCTATCTTTGTATTTGCCTAGCAGTAGTAGTAGTCGACAATCATTGGAACCATCAAATAACAACACAAGGATTGGCTATTTCAGGAATGGTTCCTTGTCGTCGTGCTATTCACATCCCTTTTCCCACAACCTTAGCTACTCACTTACCCTGAGTTCATCAAAGGACAGTGAGTATTCTGGGGAGAGACTTAATTGGTCGGTTTTTGGCCAGTTTAGGCCAGTTGAAAGAGGAGATTTTAGATTGACAAGTCATAGTCATGGGACTAGTTTAGCTCTTGGTTGTCAATTGCAGGTTAATAAGGATAATGATATTGATAGGATCAGCAGCTCGGACAGCAATCCCTTTTTCCTCTTCGAATTGCCTGCAAGACCGACAGGAGATTCGAGAGTTTCAGGAAGTACGGATGGAGGAAGAGCACTTCAACTTTATCAGCCTAAGAGAATCCTTAGGGAAATAGTGTCAGAGTCTGTTCCTTTTATGGCTCAGATTGTGCAAGAGCTTCCTGATGAAACAGTTGAATCGACAAAGGAATACTTGAGAAGCCTAATTGCAATTCCTGAGAAAGACTTTTTTGTCAGCCTTCAGAACAGGCTTAATCAGAGATCTGATCTTACCGTTGAGACTCTCTCAGAGTGTAATAAGACTCAACTGGAATTTTTTGTTGCCATAAAAATGGGTCATATAAGCTTCTTATCTTTGGAAAACCACCTTCAAGCTATTGAATTGATTGAGATTTTTTCACTTGAAAGGTGTCGGAATATATGCTGCAAAAGGATGTTACCTGTTGTGAATTGTGAATGCAAAATTTGTTCGAGAAACAAGGGATTCTGCAGCGAATGCATGTGTCAAGTATGTTTTAACTTCGATTATGTCAGTAATACTTTCGGTTGGATAGGTTGCGACCGATGCTCACACTGGTGTCATGCTGTTTGTGCTGTTCAGAGAAATTTTATAAAGCCAGGTCCAAGTATCTATGGGCCATCTGGAACAACTGAGATGCAATTTCACTGTCTTGGTTGTGGTCATCCTAGTGAAATGTTTGGGTTTGCTAGAGACGTGTACTTGCACAGTGCAAAGGGCTGGAGTGAGGAAACTCTAATAGAAGAGCTTGGCTATGTTCGAAATTTTTTTGATGGGAGTGAAGATTTTAAAGGTAAGGAGTTGCATGCTATAACTTGCGGTTTGTGCAACAAGCTCGAGAAAAAGATGATCTCTCCTTCAGACGCGTGTGATTTCCTCTTTCATTTTTTTAAATGTGAGTATCAAAGAAGACCTTATCCTTTCTAGTTTCAACAGTTAGATTGGTGTTATTTTGCCCTACAGATAAGGGACCTTATCTCTACATAAAAGCTTTGACTATCACTGTCTATATCTGTGTGTTTGTCAGTTTTTTCTTTTATATGGTTGTGACTTGCTTCTGTAGTTTAAAATAATGTGGTTGAGAATGTTTAATCTTCATAATCATTGATCATCTACGTAAATAAGCAGTTTGATAAGTCATTAGTTGCCACAATAGAGGTTTGCTTCTTGAAAAGAAAAGGGAACCAAAAATTCGAGTATTACACTTGCTAAAGGAAGAGTGCTAGCATTTGTAGTAAGAGGAATAATGATCATTATGTTGTTCAAATTAGAGAAGTATTTGAAATGGATTTATTTTAGCCTCAATGAACACAGCTTTTTAACTTCAACGACCCTCTAAAAACACAAGGAAGAGTAAAGGATTTGGGAAATAACTACTTGGAATGATAAAACCCTTAGATTTCCTCCTCTTCTTTTTTCGTTTCAACAGTTATGCCTGTATATGGTAGCTAAAAAACCAAGGCAACGAAGATGAAATTTGTTTGGACTTTTAACAACTAAAATAAACAGTTTCCTTTTAGAAGGAAGATGATAAGCTCCATGTGCAGTATGAATAGTTAGCTTTTGAAGATACAGAGTGGTGATCAACGAGCTATAACATTATTGCTCCAAGTGTACAAAACAGTAACTTCTTATCAGGAACCATAAACCTTCACTGTAGTAATACTTATAGTTATCTAAAAAGATTTCATTGAAAGGCTTCGAATCATTTACCTTAAGGTTTTAAATTTAAGCAAAACAAAAACCACATTGTATTTGTTAAAGCTACATAGTAAAAGGGCAGCCCGGTGCACTAAAGTTCCTGCTATGTGCGGTGCCTGGAAGGGCGGAACCACAAGGGTTTATTGTATGCAGCCTCACTTTACATTTTTGCAAGGGGCTGTTTCCACGACTTAAACCAGTGACCTCCTGGTCACATGGCAACAACTTTACCAGTTACTCCAAGGCTCCCCTTTCAAAAAGCTACATAGTATATTATTATAACATTTTGCAACGTGTTGCATTTCAGTTGACTTATCCCAGTGTTATACCATTTGGCATTTATCAATTACTATAAGAGTCATCCGAAATGAGCCAATGATTGCTAACCTTCACGTTTCTGTGGCACATTTCCACTAATTCTGGTTTTCTGTTATTAACAGACACGGATGGCTTGTCGCAATTTCTTTCATCTAGTTTTCCCGCATCTATCACTCTTCTAACTAAATCTTCCTTCAACATCATGGGCTCTTCAAATGGAACAAAAGGTATGATTACAGTTGATCATCATCAAGACGATGCCAAGGATCCCTCTAAATCTGATAAAATGATTGGCGATATATGTTCAGCCATAAAAGAAAGATAAGCTCCTCAAGGAGAAGAAACATATGATAATTTGTATGGCATTGTGAGGATGAAGGAAGCAGAAACACAGATTTTCTAATTATTTTAACTTCCATTTTGTGAGCCTCAATTCTTAGCTCGATTGTGTATTTTTTGTCAAACACTAATAGCATTGTGGTTGTCATAGTATTTCTCGTGTTGGTTCTTGTCCTTCAATTTCTGTTACTCCTCTCTAAACCCCACTTGTAGGATTACACTGGCTATGTTGTTGTTGTTGCGAGCATTATGGTTGTGATAATTTTAGCTACTTTTTTCCTCATTGAAGACATTTAGATTTGAATTTGATGCTTTCGTTCATGTTCATTGCCAATGACTTCTAAGAGGGGAGATATCCTGCTGTTTTTCCTCCCTTATTTGAGTATCAAAGTCCCAACCTTCTGGACAGAAATGGAGTGTTCTACCCTCCTACCAATGAAGTAACCTGCATTCTGTTGGACTGTTATGCTGACGCCTTCCAAGATGTCCTCGAACGGTGGTGTAAGGCAAGCAACTGGTTTTCGTGTGATTACTTTTTGCTAATTGAAGGCTTGAGAAAAAGATGATTTCTCCATTTGAGGCCCGCAATTTCATCCTTAGTTTTCCACCGAGTATCAAGTTAACCTGCTATATTCATACTGCTACGACCGGACACGATACAAGGTCCCTCCATCTGAACGGATTCTTGATACAAAAAGCTGATCGTCTCTGAGGGTTTGACCTAGTGAACTTTGTTAGCCCAAATGCAGTTTTAATGATGACATCACTAACCCGTAATTATGTGCAGGATAAGGAAGAAAGTAACCAGCCTAATATTCACTCAAAAAGGAAAAGCCTCAAGTCAAAGAATGATCATGGAATCAATCTAGTAGCCGCATCTCATAAGGAAGGAGGATATTCAACATGAGCAAACAAGGAAATATGAAAGTATCTGATACGAATATATGACGTCATCTAGGTAGCCAAATTCAACCTAAATGACCCCACTAATCCCTTGGGTACCCCAATTAAATAGAGCACAGAGTTTTAGAAGAAGGAAATTCTAATTCCACGGGCAAATCTTTTGATACAGCAAAAGAATCTCAATCAAATATTCTAGAGGGCGTTAGTTACAACACCAACAAATCAATTTATTATAGCAAGAGAATATCGGTCAATATTCTGAAGAACCTTCGGTCTCAACAGTCACTTCATTTGAATTTGTACATATACAGAGCCCTTTGCATAGGCTGAAAAAAAATCGATTGAATTTTTTTTTCTCCAAAGTGCTTTTAAAAGTGTTGAATTTAAAAATAAACAATTAAGTGTTTAATTAAAGTATTGAAACTGAAAAAAATTATTGATGAGTTTAATAATAATGTTTTTAAGCACTTTTTTTTTAATCAAAATGTCAGAAATACGTTTATAGTTGTTAATAATATATAGAGTTGATTATTATTAATTTTTATTGCTAAAATAATTCAAATTAAAATTAATATATATATATATATATATATTAAAAATATTTTCATGAATGACTATTAATTTGTGTGCTAAAAAATCATTTTTTTAAGAGTTAAAGTGTTGAATATTTGTGTTTGAAAAAGATAGTTGTGTATTAAAAGATTATTTGTTTCTTCATGGTTATGCTAATAATATTTATTTCAAATATTATTTTAATTTTCTTATATTGCATTGTTGAATTTATCGTGATATAATGATGAAATATTTTATATTTGACATTATATAATAGTAGTAGAAAATGACACATCTATCCAAACGTTATAAGTATTTGTGTAAATTGAAGTTTGAAATTAGTAAAGATGGCAAAGAGAAATGTGAAGATTGAGAGGCAGCAACTGGTTATTTTTGAGAGAAATAAAAGTATGCAATTTTGGAATATAAGCTATTTTTGCCTTTCTAGCTGTATAAAAATTTGTAATTTTGCCTTTATAGCTGTATACTTATTCCAAAATTGCAACAAGAGGACAATTTTGAAATAAGTGAAAATTATAAGGGCAAAAAAGTCATTTACTTGGTCAATTGTTAATAGATTATAAGCTAGAAAAAATAAGTAGGAAATACCAACTTCTTGTTTTTAGCGTTTTTAAGCTAAAATTGACTTTTTTTAAGCAATTTTCAAAATTGCCAAACACTCCTAAAAGGTCAAAATGGTTTTTAAGCCATTTTGACCAACTTATAATCTCTTCCAACCACCCTCATAGACTATAACAACCTAGATTTTATTCTGTAAATCATCACTTGAACAAAATCTTAGTTACTTCTTATTCTTACACAAATCATTGTAATGCGTTATAGTGAAAATAAAAGAGTGAAAAAGTTATACAAGTAGAGGCTGTTGTCTTTCTTATAAATCTATCCAATAAAGCTTATGAGAAAATTATTGTATTCATTTAAAGTTTCTCTAAGGGAACCTCTTGTAATCCAAGGAGACTAAAAGTAGAAATCTTTCTTTGTTCTTTACTTTATTTTTGTTTTTATATTCCCAGTATTATTGTTTACTTGGTACTAACATTGCTGTGCAGGGAAGTAGACTAATTGGTCATTGTAGTCGACTTAAGGTATAAAATTTTTAATCCCCCCCCCCCGCCTAATTATCAATTGATACCAGAGCAGGTCTCACAAAAATATTGCTTAATCGCATGTGAGAAAAGATCAAATGACAAACTATCAAATTCCAGGAGCAATACTTCAGGATGGTCATTCGTCAAACACACCCTTTTATTTCAATGGACAACACTACTCCTATTAGAAGAACAAATTTAAAATCTTTGTTCAATCGACTAATTTTCAAGCTTGGGTGATAATCAAGAAAGTACCTTAACAGATTCCAGGAATCAAGGACAAAGAAAAGGAATCAAACAACACTATTGATCTGAAAGCATTTGAGGTCACTAAGGAACAACACGAGGTAATTGAAACTAATTCTAGAGCAATGAGTTTGCTTTATTGTGTAGTTAGCGGATTGGAGTATGAAAAGATCTCTACATGTTAGCCAACTAAAGAGATGTGGGATAAACTTGAAGTTACTTATGAAGCTATTTCAAAAGTAAAAGAAGCCAGGATTGGTGCAATTGTTAATGAATATGAACTATTCAAAATAGGTGATGATGAATGAGTGGAATTTATGTATTCACAGTTTAATAAAAAATTATGTGAACTCAAATCACAAGGAATGATCTACTCAAACAGTCTGCAAGTAAAGAAGCTTGTAAGAAGTCTTTCCAAATAAAGAGAGACAAAGGCAACCTGTAACGCCCCGATAGTATACCCTGGGCGTCACACGGTGCTTACAGTCCCGAGGGACCACAAGCTCACCCATAAGCTGGTACCTACTGTGAGCACTGAATAACATAATCATAAATATGGAAGTATAGCTGATATGCCATAAGATTTTAATATTCGAAACAACTACTGAATTATGAATCTGAAGAAATGACTATCTAAATCTGATAAGATAAAGAAAATCTGAATAACTGACCCTAATGTATGAAATCCTCTAAACTGAATGACTGAAAGTTGATGGGACAGGCCCTAACTAACTTCAATTAACTACTAAACTGAAAACATGAAGTAGAAATACTCCGTCCTCAAAATATGAGGACTCACCACTGCTATTGCTGAGATGTCTAAAATGTCTAAGCGCGGTCCGGGAACTAGGCGTCAAAACCTATGATATAATATATCATAGCGCAAGAAAAGATATGCGATCATTACTTTGAATGTACTGGTATGCTAAATGAGGTAGGTTGATATGGATGGTTTCATGAACAAGAATAATAAATTATCTGAATATACATGTAAAACATGGAGTACTAAATAAAGAGCATAAAATTTGTAGATATTGGAAATATGTGAAATCATTAAATACTGCGTATGCATGAAAGTCTATAAATTACTGAAAGCACATGAAGTCTGTAGATACTGGGGATGCATGACAGAGCATATAACATGAACTGAATATAAGTCTGTAAACTAAAATACTGAAATATCTGATATCTATATACGTTGGTTAAACAACACTGAGAATGAACTACTGATTTGATTATTGGGATGAGACTGTGGGAGCTATCATCTAACCGACATGCCCCAATCTGAGCTAATCAGGGTCTAACCTGAAACCACAGTTGGAAGGGACTGCTACTAATGGCTCTGCCTATCTTATGGGAAAGCCTCCATACCTACACTCACTTGGTGCTAAATCCCACTCCCAACTGAAAGACACTAAAATACTTGACTGTTCTGAATTTAACTGACTGATATCTGACTATCCTGATAATGCTCATAGTATGTTTTGAAGACTATTCTTTAATGTGATGATACTATACTAAGTAAACAACTATGGTGTTTGGGTATTCAATGCCCCCAGGACTCGAAAACAATAATATTTAAATGACACTAAAGCTTGGAGGACAAAGCATGAAGACTTTTATTAAATCAATCACTCTTGTAGGCATTTTATCAAACACTTGGAGTCCATGGTTTGATCAAATCATAGAAATGTCATGGAACTTGTAGTAAAAGCATGAATTCAACATTAATAATACTAAATCATGATTTAATTCAAGGAATAATAACATTAAAACATGAAGAATTGAATAACAATAATAATTTCATTAAAACATCGTATAAAATCATAGTTCATGGAGATTTATGGATGAAATCACAATTTAAAATCAAATAACTTGAAAAGATCACAAATTTGTAAGTTAAATAGGATACTTGAACTCCATGGGTGAAAAGAACCCATGGATGAACATCTACCATATCTTGGTTAATGAATTTGGAAGGATTGATGGTGAGTTCTTGAGATTTGGCCTTGAATTTGAGAGCTAGGGTTTCTTGTTCTTGAAAAGGGGATCTTTAATTTGAGAGAAATTGAATAATGATGAGTATTTAGGTCAATTAAGGGTTAAATTTCTTGTTTAGGACTAGTTTAGGGCTTAGGAAAAAGACCCAAATACCCCTAAACGAATTTAAAAACGCAAGCTGGAAACTGAAGATCCTAATTTTTGGCCTTGGCGCGATGTGCCACTATCGCTCCAAGCCACTGGAAAAGGGACAATTGGGAAACTGGATGATGGCGCAACATGGTAAGATCATGGTCCTTCATTGGAATGCCATTTTGGCCTCCTCCACGATGCGCCATAATTGCGGAGGCTTTCTAGAAATTGCCAAACGTGAATTGGGTCCTTGGCGCGATGCGCCAACATCGCAGTACCACACTGCAAACTGATAATTGTTATTTATACTGGCTTTGTGATGCACTAAGGGTCAAAATGACGGTGTTCAAGGACTAAAACTTAAAATCGCCATAACTTCTTACCCAGTTATCAAATTTGGGTGAATTTTATATCTTTGGAAAGCTAATTGAATTTCCTATGCAATGACAGGCTCTAAACTTAAAATTAATGAGTATTTAAAAAATTTATATATGAATACTCATGTATTGGGACTTAGATTATGTTAGGAAAATACGAGGTATTACAATATCTCTCCCTTGGGATCATTTATCCTCTAATAAGACTGGTTAAGGTGAGGAAAACTGATGGACTAAGCTTACACACTGAACATGCATATCTGATGCACGGAATGCATGACTGAAATGATTTGTAAATGCACGAATGACATGAACATGATGTGCAACTGAAACTGAGTATGATAGAGAGAAATCTTAAGAAGATTAGTACCTTAAACCGAATCTGAATTTGCAGAGAAAAGATGAGGGTACTTGGTCCGCATAGCTTCTTCTGCTTCGCAAGTGGCTCCCTCAACGAACTGATTCTGCCAAAGCACTTTGACTAGTGGAACTTCTTTTTTCCTTAGTCTACGAACTTGATGATCAAGAATTTCAACTGGAACATCCTCATAGGAAAGACTGTTCTAAACATCTACACTTTCTAAGGGAACAACTACAGCTCGATCAACAATACACTTCTTCAACAATGAGACATGGAACACTGGGTATACTGAAGCTAGATTTAAAGGCAACTCAAGCTGGTAAGCTACCTTTCCAAAACGACTTAGAATTCTGAAGGGGCATACATATTGGGGACTGAGTTTCCCTTTCTTGCCAAATCTTTTCACTCCCTTCATGGGAGAAATTTTCAAGTACACTAAATCACCAATATCAAACTCGAGATCCTTTCTCGTCAAATTTGCATATGATTTATGTCGGCTCTGGGCTATTTTAAGCCTTTTTGATCAACTGAACCTTCTCTAAGGCATCAAACACCAAGTCAGCCCCTACTACTGCGGCCTCACCCACTTTAAACCAACCAATTGGAGATCTACATATCCTACCATAGAGAGATTTAAACGAATCCATCCAGATACTGGAATGATACCTATTATTATATGCAAATTCAATCAAAGGCAAGTGGTCATCCCAACTACCTTTAAAATCAACAACACATGATCTCAACATATCCTCAAGTGTCTGAATGGTCCTTTATGCTTGACCATCTGTCTGAGAGTGAAAAGTTGTACTGAGGTAGACTTGGGCACCAATACCCTTTTAGAATGCCTTCCAGAAGTGAGAGGTAAACTGGATACCTCTATCTGAGATAATAAATAAGGGAATACTGTGCAACCTAACCAACTCTTTAAGATAGAGTTTGGCATAGTCCTCGACTAAGTAAGAGGTATGGGCTGGCAAGAAATGATCTTATTTGGTCATTCTATCTACAATAACCCAAATAGAATCATGATGATGACGAGTACGAGGCAAACCTATCACAAAATCTATGTTCACTTCTTCCTATTTCCATGTGGGAATCCTGAACTCCTACATGAACCCACTAGGCTTCTGGTTCTCAATCTTAACTTGCTGACATGTAGAGCATTTAGCTACAAACTCTACAATATCCCTCTTCATCTAACTCCACTAATAGATCTCCCACAAATCACGGTAAATCTTAGTGGCCCCTGGATGAATAGAGTAACGTGCACTATGCGCTTCTACAAGAATTGTTACCTCAAATCTTCTACATCAGGCAGACACAATCTACCCTGACTAAGCAAACCACCATCTCCCCCTTGGGAGAAAACCTTCACTTTCTAATCTCTGACTGGTTCTTTTAACTTAACTAGACTGGGATCTCTATCCTACTTTTCCTTCACCTCAGAAACTAGAGATGATTTGACGCTACTCTGCACCCACATACTACCCTCTGCTAAGTCAACTAAGCGAACACTAGTTGGGAAAGCTGATGAAATTCCTAAGATAACTTCTTCTTACTATCCTCAACATGAGAAACACTACCCATAGACATTCTACTGAGAGCATCATCCACTACATTGGCCTTGCTCGGATAATACAAAACACTTATGTCATAATCTTTTAACAACTCTAACCACCTTTCCTGACGCAGATTCAAATCTTTCTAAGAGAACACATACTGCAGGATCTTATGGTCAGTGAACAAATCTACGTACACCCCATATAAGTATTGCCTCCAAATATTTAAGGCAAATACTACGGTTGCTAGTTCCAGATCATGAGTAGGGTAATTCTTCTCATAGGTCTTAAGTTGTCTGGAGGCATAGGCTATGACCTTACCTCTCTGTATAAGGAAACAACCCAAACCTACTCTGGATGCATTATAGTACATAACAAACCCATCTGAACCATCTGGTAAAGTCAAAACTGGGATGAGGTGAGTCGAGTCTTCAACACCTAAAAACTCTTCTCGTAGGAATCTGACCACTGAAACTTAACTTTCTTCTGTATCAATATAGACATGGGGGATGCAATAGAAGAAAATACTTCAACAAACCAACAGTAATAGCCAGCCAAACCTAAGAAAATCCTGATGTCTGGTGAAGAAATGGGTCTGGGCTAGTTTCTCACTGCCTCGGTCTTTTGAGGATCAACCCTAATGCCATCACCAGAAATAATATGGCCAAGGAAATCTACTAATCTTAGATAGAATTCACACTTACTGAATTTAGCAAACAACTGGTGAGCTCTAAGAGTTTGTAACACTATTCTGAGATGGTCTGCATGATCACTTTCGCTACGGGAGTAAACAAGGATGTCATTAATGAAGACTATGACAAAAATGTCCAAGTACTACTTGAACACTCGGTTCATCAAGTCCATGAAGGCTGCTGGGGAATTCGTGAGACCAAAGGACATTGCTAGAAACTCGAAATGACCATACCGGGTTTGAAAAACTATTTTTTGAATGTCATATTCCCTGATCTAAGCTGGTCATAGCCTGATCTGAGGTCTATATTTGAAAAGTAGTTGGCACCCTGAAGTTGGTCAAACAAGTCATCGATTCTATGAAGTGGATATTTGTTCTTGACTGTGACTTTGTTCAAACTGATGGTAGTCTATGCACATTCTGAGAGAACCGTCTTTCTTACGCACGAATAGAACAGGTGCAACACACGGGGAGATGATGGGTCTAATGAATCCCTTATCTGGGAGATCCTTTAACTATTCTTTTAACTCATTGAGTTCTGATAGAGCCATTATGTATGGCGGAATAGATATGGGTTGAGTGTCTGGGAAAAGGTCTATTCTGAAGTCGATTTCCCTTTCGGGAAGAACTCCGATAAGATCTTCAGGGAACACATATGGAAATTCCCTCACTACTGAAACTAACTCAAGAGTTGGAGTTTCTGAATTTTAGTTTTTGGCTCAAACAAGATGGTTAATACACCCATTCGATATCATCTTTCTCATTCTAAGGTATGAAATCAACTGACCTCTAAGAGTTGTGGTACTGACCTTCCATTCAAGGACTGGTTTATTTAGAAAATGAAAATGAACTATTCTATTTCTATAATCAACTGAGGTATAGCATGAGTGGAGCCAATCCAAGCCGAGAATGATGTCAAAATCCGTCATCTCTAACTCCATGAGATCAACTGAGGTAACTTTCTAAGATATTATGATCGGACAGTTCCTGTATACCTGTCTGGTTACAAAGGAAACACCTACTGGGGTAGACACTGAAAAGGTCTCTGTTAGAGTTTTGGGACTGACTCTAAAATTGATGGCTATATATGGAGTTACAAGGGAAGAAGAAACTCCAGGGTTTAGTAAAGCATAAATATGTAAGTGAAAAACCTTCAACATACCAATAACTACGTTAGGAGAATTTTCCTGATCTCGGCGGGACTAAAGATCATATAATCTATTCGAACGCTGACCACTGGTAGCACTAGAAGCGGCACCCTACTGAGTTGGGCGACCAAATAGAATTGACTATTGATTGGACTGGTCCTATTGGTGAAAATCCCTACCTTTCTAAGTAGCTACTCAACACTCCCAAATCTGATGGCCTGGATTGCCACACGCGAAGCACATATCACTACCCGCTCTACACTCACCTTGATAGTGCCTGCCATACTTCTAACATAGAGGGTTCATATAGGCACTTCTAACACTACCTTAGGACTTAGATCCTGGTGTTCTATCTCTATTATTATATCTGAATTTGGGTACTGGGGCATTGGCTGAAGGGGGTACTAGGGATGAAGACCTCTGATGAAAGTGAGGACGGTAACCACCTTCTGACCTTGGCTGACTGAAATTAAAACTACCTATTCTAGCTCTCTTTTTTACTCTCTCCCTCTCCTTAATGTTATGCTCCTCAATTTGTTAAGCATAGACTATCAACCTAGACAAGTCCATCTCCCTAATCAGCATTGCAGTTCTGCACTCCTTGACCACATTATCAGATACGCTAGACACAAACTTACTCATTGTGGATCTACCGTCAGCTGCTACATGAGGAGCATATCTAGCTAACTAAGTAAACTTAAGGGAATAATCCTTCACGCTCATGCTGCCCTGCCTCTAGTTAATGAATTCTAATACGTTGGCCTCCCTTTACTCCAATGAGAAGAATCTATATAAGAAAGTTGTGGAAAACTCTTCCCATTCTACAGGTCCTGCATCAATACCCTTATTAACTTTGCAACTGATATGCAGCCAACTCAGCACTCTCACTGGATGTCTCCCCCATGGCACTTTTTACCTTTTGAAACATATCTAAGAATTCTTGTGGATCCTCTTCATACTTGGATCCCGTGAAAGAAGGAGGATTCATCCGGGTGAAGTCCCAAATTTTGGTTGCAGTAGTATTGGCTAGTGGGTTGGCCGGAACAACAACTAGCCATTAATTCTGTGCTTCTACGGAATTTTCTAGAGTGGTGAACGCAACTCTGAATTCTGCGTGAGAGACATGCTTGTCCAGAGGATCTGCCTGGACGGGCTGAGGTACTGGCTGGTTTTATGCTCTTCTTCTGTTATTCTTTTTGGGAGGCATATTCTATAAATGAAAGAAAGAAATGGATTAGAATGAGAGTTTAAGATGAACTCATGATCACTCACACAAAATGAATACTGAAAGAAGGGAAACTTTTCCTAAACGCCTTGTAGCCTCTCGTCCATAAGTGTGGTGCGCTACACACCCATGCATAAGACTCTACTTGATGCGACTTTCAGTCTTCCTAGGACACTTTAAAACCTTAGGATCTTATACCAAGTTTGTAATGCCCTGAGAGTACATGCTGGGCGTGACACGGTTCTTACAGTCCCAAGGGACCATAAGCTAACCCATGAGCTAGTACCTACTGTGAACACTGAATAATATAATCATAAATGCGAAGAATAACTGATATGCCATAAGGTTTTAATTTTCGAAACAACCATTTAATTATAAATCTGAAGAAATGACTATTTGAATCTGATAAGATAAAGAAAATCTGAATGATTGACTCTAATATCTGAAAGCCTCTAAGCTGAATGAATAGAAGTTGATGGGACAGGCCCCAACTAACTTCGACTAAATACTACACTGAAAACATGAAATATAAATACTTTATCCTTGAAATATGAGGACTCACTACTGCTATTGTTGAGATGTCTGAAATGTCTAAGCATGATCTGGGAACTGCGCATCAGAACCTATGATATAATACATCATAGCATAAGTAAAAGTATGCAATCAGTACTTTGAATATACTGATATGCTAAATGAGGTAGGCTGATATGCATGGTTTCATGAACATGAATAATAAATTATTTTAATATACATGTAAAGCACGGAGTACTAAATAGAGAACATGAAATCTGTAGATACTGGAAATATGTGAAATTTGTAAATACTATGTATACATGAAAGTCTATAAATTATTGAAAGTACATGAAGTTTGTAGATACTGGGGATGTATGACCAAGTATATAACATGAACTGAATATAAGTCTATAAACTAAATTACTGAAATGTCTGGTATTTGTACACCTTGGTCAAACAACACTGAGACTGAACTACTGATCTAATTATTGGACTGAGACTATGGGAGCTATCATCTAACTGACATGCCCCAATCTGAGCTAATTGGGGTCCAACCTGAAACCCCAATTGGAAGGGTATTAATATCGTTCCACGGGTACTTACACTAGCTGTGTGGATCCACAATAATGATATAGTATTTGAAGGACTAAGGGTGTAATACCCCATATTTTTGGGCTATTCTTTGAACCGTCGTTCTTATATGTATAAGTTACAATACAAGTGATTATCATGTGAATATAAGTTTCATGATCCTAATAATAGTGTGGTAAATTCTCTTGAGGTTAAAAATGTTCATAGAAATCATTTAGAGCCAAGTTGAGCTAAGATCCTTTGATTCGTCTGAAGTATGATATTCGATTCTACAAGGGTCAACTTTAAACGTGTAAAACTTTTTATATACATAAATTTTTTCTGCTCAAGACCCACCAAATTGTAGATAATTGAATTAGATTTTCAAAAATACCAATTTTGCCAAAATTCGATACTCGAGCAAAAAGTTATGAAGTTTTTCGTATGAGGCAGTAAGGTGTTGCGATAGCCTCACGATGCGAGGGCTACTTGATGCAAATAGGGGTCGCATCATGAGGGCTACTTGACCCAACTAGGGGTCGCGACATGGGGCCTATTACCCCATAGTTTTATCTTCTTAAGGGTAAAGGGAATCTTTGGTCCTTTCCCCTCGAACCCAAAAGTCCAATGGATGATTTATAACACCCCAAAGGGTATTATTTGCCCACTTTTCATCATCAAAACTCACGTAAACCCTCTCCTTTTTCCACCATGAACACAGTTCAATTTTTCTCTCAAGAACTCAAGGATTTAAGTTTTGAATTCAATATTTCTTCAAGAATCCAAGGGTTAAAGTATCCTAGTTCATGAAACCTTCAAGAAAAAATCAAGAATGAAGTTTTTTTCATGAGTTAATCATTCAAGATTCCACGATTCAAGCTTTCTTCACATTTTAAGAAAAATTGAGGTATGTGGGAATTCATCCATCTGTCCTCTTTCACCCATGGAGCCCAAAACCCAAATTTCAAGTTTAAAGTCATAATCTTCATATGTTCCCATGAATTTTTGCATATAAATTTTCATGAATTTCAAGCTTATATCATGTTTCCATGAAATTGTTGGTGATGCTGATCCTTACATGTTTGAATGGTATTGTTTGCTAAATTTAAACCCTAATTAATGATTTTAGAGGTGAAATCAAGCTATTACTACTATTTTTAACTATTCCCATGCTTAGCCTAAACCATGAATTACAAGTGTTTGATGAAATGCCTACAAGAATGATTTTGAACAAAGTATTACATATCACGTCCTTAGAGTTTTAGTTCGATTCCATGGTGGATCCTATATTCAAGATAATTAGAAATATTTCCATGTTTTAAGTTCATGTTTTCCACGTGTTTGATCCTTACATTTTATGATGAAATATCCATGCCTTATTTCAAGTGAATTTCATATAAATTCCCCTAATTCATGATTTTGGTTAAGTAACCATGCTATGCTCCCATATTTTAAGATATTCTCATGTCCAAGTATTAATCTCCATGTGAATTGAATAGAGTAATCATGACATGTTACCATGTCTTCTCATTCATGTACAAGTCCATATCCTCCAATTATTTGATAACAAGTCTCAGTGAATGAATTGTGAACAATTGACGATTGTTATGCTTTTATGATCATACGATGCTTTACTTTCATGCTATCGAGTCCTGGGGGTATTTAATAACTGACAATTTAGATGTTTAACTAGAGCCAGTGTCAGTTACAAAATAGTATCAGCCACGTCATGATCAGTAGTATTCAATATTCAGTCCAGACCTTAGTAGTATTTAGTATTCAGTTTAGACCTCAGTAGCATTTAGTATTCAGTTGAGACCTCAGTAGCATTTAGTATTTAGTTCAGACCTCAGTAGTATTCAGTATTCAGGTCAGACCTCAGTAGTATTCAGTATTAGATTCAGACCTCTTAGTATTCAGTCAGTTAACAGAATTCAGTAGTATTTCTGTCAGTCCACGAAACTCAATTAACATAATTTAGTTTAGTTAAATAGTAAAAATAGTAAAAGTTTAGTCAGTTAACATATTCAGTAACGGTTCAGTCAAACCCAATACAGTTTAGCAATCAATTCAGTGTCTATTCTGTTGGGAGTAGGATTCAACACCGAGTAAACCCAAGGATGAGGGCTCACTTGGTAGTAGAGGGTATGATCCTTAAAAGCAATCCTTGCATTCCAGAACTACGTAGCCAGTGTAAGTTGAGACATCATACCTACCAGATGAGGGTTGATGAGGTGTTTTAACCTGTCAGTTGAGGGTTCCACCATTCTCATTAGAGTACCTGCCAGATGAGGGTATCTCTTTAGTTGTCTTTACCCTCGGTATGGTACAGACACTCTTCCAACTGGGGTTACAGGTTGGACCCCAAATCTATTCAAAAAGGGGCATATCGGTTAGATGATTATTTCCCATAGTTTTAGTTTTATACTCAGTACAAAACTTAGTTAAGTTCTATAGATTTAGGACTATTAGATACTGTCACTCCACTCAGTATGGAACTCAGCAAAGTTCCACAAAAATAGGACTGTTAGATACAGTCTCCCATTTATCAATAATACAGTATCAGTAAACTCAGATATTAGTTAATCTGTTATTAGAACTCAGTATATAGTCTCAGTTATAGTCTCAGCTACAGTGTTAGATACAGTCTCATTCCCAGTCCCAGTACGGTATTCAAATCAGTAACTTAGTTTAATTTTAGGTTTTCTTGACCATTGCATACAGTTATCAATTATTCAGTTATCAGTATTCCAATACCTCAGTTTACAGATTATTTCAAAATCATATTATGCACTTAGTCTTGCATTTTCAGATAATACAACCTTCATGAATTCATGATCAATTACCTCATGTTACTCAATCAGTTCCTTTCTCATATGCATAATACTCTACAGTTTCAATCCAGTTATATAGACTAAGTATAGTCCAGTTTTACATGCCCAGTATTCAGCTTCAGTTATACTTATATCATTAAAGTTAAGTTTTACAGAAACTAAGTGTAGAGATTCACCATCTTATCAGAGAATGTTTGTCACTCATGCTTTAAGATATACCAGTTTTCAGTTTATTCTAACCTATTGGTGAGTCTACTTACACTTAGCATGCATGTTTTAAGATTACATATAAAATTAGTTTTACTTATTGCATTCACCCCTACATACTCATTATATTCCAGAAGTACGTATCCATATATACATCCGTGTGGCTACATTATTTCATAATGTAGGTACTAATCTTAGCCCGCACATCACTATCAGACAATTGTAGATTTCATCCAGCAGGTGATGTGTTCTCCTACTTTGAGAACTCCAGACAGTTTTAGTTCATGTATAATTTATTTATTTTTCATATGTATTGATTAGTGGTAGTTGGAGGCATGTCCCAACTATCTATAGTCAGTATAGTAGAGTCTTCATAGATGTCAGTCAGAGTCAGTTATGTAAATTTTAGTTTCATCCTTCAAATTTATCAGATTGTAAAGCTTTATCAGTATTGTATCTATTTTAGATATTTAGTATTATTATGTTTCCGCACAGAAGAAAAACTATTTATTATGTTATAATTTAGTTTCTTAACAGTATGCTAGCTCATGGGTTAGCTTGGGATCACTTGTGGTTCCAAGCACCGTGTGACATCTCGAGATAGATTTTTGGGGCATTACAAACTTGGTATCAAAGAATAGAGTTCAAGTGTCCTTGGGTGTCTATGAATCCATGTCTAGTAGAGTCTTGCGGAATGGTACGGAGATGTCTGTACTTTTTTTCAAGAGGCTACAAGGCATTTAGGAAATGTTTTCCTTCTTTCAAGTCTCAGATCATGCAATAGAAGTATTATCTAAGAAATTTATGAAGATCCTCATCTTTCACTATTTATGCTAACTCTGCCTTAGTTTTGAGGCAACAGAAATAGTGAAGCTTAAGACCTTACAGACAGAGTTTCCTCAGTCAGTCCCTACAGACAGTTATAGGATTGGATGGTAGCTCAGGACATATCCCATCAGTGCCCTTATGTCCTAAAGTTTGAAATATTTCATTCATGTTCATGAAAATCATCCATTAAGACAAAGTCAGATGTGCTTTCATATTTCTTCTTAGAATATCTTTTTCAGTATGTGATCTAGAGTTAGAATTATGAACCAACAAGTTTACCATTAGTAGAGTTGGGATAGTATTATCCAGATTGAGCAGATTATATATTCAGGGGGCTAGTTGTACAAAAGGTGAATTAGTAGGCTTGAACAGTGTATGGAAGCATTTAAGTTGTTGATTCAATATTAAGTATTATGGTGTGGATGAGTTTATCATTCATATGTATTATTATGCCCTAGACTCTAGAGTAAAGTGATTGCAGTTCAGTTTAGAGTTTAGTAAAGTGGTCACAGACTTAAGATGATGGCTTAAAGCTAAGAGGGAGATGATAGAATAAGTAACTAAGTTAGGCTCTCATATTCTAGTAGTAGTGCCAATGTGTGTAGAAAAGCAGTAAGGGAGGATGATTCCCAACCTATTCTTATCTCAGTGTGAAGTTTTCAAAAATCATGATATCTACTCATACCTAAAATTCAGTTCCATCATCACAACTCATATTCATGCACGTTATAGAAAAACCATGTATGCTTTTGGTTCCTAGTATGAAGAGTTCCAGTTTACTCAACAGTACAAATCATATTTTGTGAAATCATGAACTCCAAACTCAGGTCATGCATCTCATGACTCATGTACCCATGCTTTACAGTATGTTCAGTTCCAAGTGCTCATGCTACACCTCTAATGATCAGTGAAATTCAATTTAGGTCATGTGTATCCTCAGTTCAGACCTCTTTGACAAATTTATGTCATTGATACTCTATTACTCAGGCCTCAGTTGAGTGTCAAAGTTATTCTTTTATGTTTCAGGTCTTCATGTTCTAACCTTTCAGTGACCTCTCTATATGTCATGATTAGTTGAAATTCTATGTGTTCTTTTTGGGCTAGTGCATGAAAGTTTCAAGGATAGAGGTTTAGAGAAAATGAGAAAGATGCATTTGTGGTTGTGTGCCTACAAGTTCATGTGTGGTTATAAAGTTAGGCTTGAATGTCATATTGGTGTATAAGTGAAGTGTATAGTGGAGTATAAGCTTTTAGTATAATTTAGTCAGTATAGCCAGCAATCCAGTCTAGCAGTCAGACAGACAAGTTCCTCTAGTTTCCCATCTTTTCTATTTATAAGGTAATTCATTCACGACCATGAAAGTTGTAAATTCAGTTTGGTTCATGTGTCAGGCATAAGATTTAGATACCAGATATTCAACCATGATTCCGTTCATAAGTGTCCTATACATTATCTCAGTCTTTCTTTAGTATTTCAGCCAAGTCAGTATCATTAGGGGCACGAAGTATCCCAAGGGAGAGATGTAATACACCGAGTATTCATTTCCTAAACCTTTTATTTTCTTCACGAAAGAGGATCCAGCTTGAAGTAATAGTTACTCATTAATTTACTCTCTCGTTTATATCCAAGACTTATAATCATTCTTATGTCATTGCATGTATTCAAGAAATTAGTTCAATTCATGATATTCAGTTCATGTATCATGTTTCAGAATCAGTTATGCAATCATGTTCTAAGTCAGTCATATTTTGAATATGATTTTAGTTACCTTCGTACAACACTCTTAGTCTAACAAGTCTCATTCGAGGACGAATGTTCCCAAAGGGGAGATAATGTAATACCCCGTATTTTAGAGCTAGTCTTTGAACCGTCATTCTTACGAGTATAAGTTGCAATCCAAGTGATTCTCATGTGAATATAAGTTTCAAGATCCTTATACTAGTGTTTGAAATGCTCATGAGGTTAAAAATGTTCATAGAAATCATTTAGAGCCAAGTTGAGCTAAGATCCTTTGATTCATCCAAAGTATGATATTCGATTCTATAAGGGTCAACTTTAAATGTATATAACTTTATATATATGTTAAAAATTACATATAAAGACATACCAAATTGTAGATAATTGAATTAGCTTTCCAACGATACCAATTTTTCCAAAATCCAATACTCGAGCGAAAAGTTATGTAGTTTTTCATGTGAGGCAGTAAGGGGTCGCGATAGCCTCTCGACGCGAGGGCTACTTGACCCAAATAGGGGTCGCGACAAGGGGGATATTCCCCCATAGTTTTAGCTTCTTTAGGGTCAAGGGAAACTTTGGTCCTTTCCCCTCAACCCCAAACGTCCAATGGATGATTTATATCACCCTAAAGGGCATTATTTGCCCACTTTTCATCATCAAAACTCACGTAAACCCTCCCTTTTTTCCACCATGAACAAAGTTCAAATTTTCTCTCAAGAACTCAAGGATTTAAGTTTTGAATTCAATATTTCTTCAAGAATCCAAGGGTTAAAGTTTCCTAGTTCAATAAACCTTCAAGAAAAAAATCAAGAATGAAGTTTCTTTCACAAGTTCATCATTCAAGATTCCAAGATTCAAGTTTTCTTCACAATTCAAGAAACATTGAGGTATGTGGGAGTTCATCCATGGGTACTCTTTCACCCATGGATCCCAAAACCCAAATATCAAGTTTAAAGTCATAATCTTTACATGTTCCCATGAATTTTTTCTTATAAATTTTCATGAATCACATGCTTATATCCTGTTTCCATGAATTGTTGGTGATGTTGAACCTTATATGTTTAAATGGTACTGTTTTCTAAATTAAAACCCTAATTAATGATTTTAGAGGTGAAATCATGTTATTACTATGTAATACCCCAAAATTTCTTTAAGTCAAATCTATTCTCCGAAAGAGTTAGTGATGACTTCCTAAATGATTAATGTTTAAACCATATAGAATTTCCCCAATTTCGACTTTTTATCATGTGGGAAATTGAATTATATTTCCAACGATAGCAATTTCGTCCAAATCCGGTATTGGAGTACAAAGTTATGGACATTTTACTGAGAGCTGTCAGAACTGCCCAGGTATGACGGCAGGTTGACAGACCGTTGATCTAGCGACGGACCATCACCTAAACCATCGCAGCCAAGGAAGTAAGTAAATCTTCTGGCTAAGGTGTGATGGACAGGTTGATGGAATGTCAAACTAGCAACGGACCATTGCCCAAGCCGTCACTACTAAGACAGTGAGTCCCTATTCTGGCCTAAGTGAGACGGTTAGAACGACGGACCGTCGAGCCAGCGATGGACCATCACACGAGCCATCACAGATCCCATTCAGCGATTTTTAATCCATTTTTAAAAGGGTATTTGAGTATTTTTCCGTCTGTTTTAACCCCTAATTATACCAGATCATAGCTCATAACTTCATTATTCATTCACAACACCAAATTAGGGTTTCTCTCAAAGATCAATCCCCAAGAACAAAAAACCCTAGGTGCTTAATTCCAAGTCAAGAATTCAAGCTTTCTTCCACAAATCTTTAAGATATCATCCACCCAGGCATGTCAAGTATTTATTCATGGATTCCTTTCGTCCATGAAGCCCAAGAATCTAATTTTAAATTATAAATTGTGATGTTTATGCTGTGGATTGATTATGATCATGTTGATGTTGTGTATGATACCCAAGTTGGAATCGTTAAATATGTTTTCATTAATTTATGCTAGCATATGGATTGAACTTTACTAAATTATGTTGATTTATGCAATCATGATGAATTAATTTAATGTCCATGCCTAAGCCAAAGGTTATGCATGGAATATGTTTGTTAAAATGCCCAAAGAAGAAGAATCATGCTTTAAGACCCAATTATGACCAAATTGATGAACCTATGCTTTACCCTTATGTTCAAAATGACTTCCATGTTATTGTTATGCATTGAATTGGTTGATGGATTGTTCATGAAATTAGCCTATGAAATTATGAAATATTTATATGCTTTCCTATTCATGTACCAAACCATGATAATCAAGTCCCTCATGAAATTCCGCAATAATTGTATTATGGATTATTGATTATGGTCGTGAGCCCAGAAAGTGCCATGTCTTGTCAGTTTCATGCTATCGAGTCCTGGGGGTACATATGCCTGACAATTTAGCTGTGTGCCTAGAGCTAGTGTCATGTTTTCAAGATACTCTTAGTTAAGCTATGTTCAATAAAATTCAGTCAGTCTCATGACCCAGGAAAACTCAGTATTCTCAGTCAGTTATCAGATCTCAGTAATATTCCATCAGTCACCAGAACTCAGTAAACTCAGTCCAGTCACTTCAGTATAATTAATTAAGTAACTAATAAAATGGGAGTAAGATTCGGCACCGAGTGAGCCTAAGGATGGGAACTCACCTGCGAGTAGAGGGTGTGATTCTTAGAAGCATTACTTGCGCTCCAGAACTACTACTAGTGTAGGTTGAGACATCTAACCTGTTAGATGAGGGTTTATGAGGTGTCTTAACCTGTTAGATGAGGGTCTCACCATTCTCCTTAGAGTACCTGTTAGATGAGGGATCACTCACAACTTGTCCTTACTAGTGGTGTGGTATTGATACCCATCCAATTGGGGTTACAGATTGGACTCCAACACAGCTATAATGCTTTGTTTGGGGCATGTCAGTTAGATGGATACTTCCCACAGTTACAGTCTCAATCTCAATCTCAGTTATAGAACTCAGATAGTTCTATAGAATTTAGGACTGTCAGATACAGTCACCAGTTTAGTATGGAACTCATCTTGTTCCATCAGAAATAAGACTGTTAGAGAAAGTCATTTGGATAATAGTATAATAGTTATGTGAAACCTATGTTATCAGTATTCAGATTCAGTGATGTCTTGATCTCAGATATAGTTCACATATTCATGCATGTATTATCATGTTCATGTTATTCGGTCATCTAGTATTGTTCATGCATATAAACCCTTGCATTCAACCTACCTCACTTGCATACCAGTACATTCAATCATACTGACACATTTGTGCTATGGTGTTTTATACCACAGGTTCAGAAGCATGAGCTCCAGAGTATCAGTAGCATTCTAGTCTCAACAGTTAGAGTTAACAGTGAGTCCTCATCCTTCGAGGACATGATTATTACTTTATTATGTCATTACTTAGTTTATTTTAGTAGTTGGAGTTAGTTAGGGACATGTCCCATCAACTCCTTATTCAGACAGTTTAGAGGCTTTAAGACTAGCATGTTCAGACAGTTATTTCAGCTATTTTGGTTTTGACATACCATATCTCTAGATGTTATGTTTTATCTGGTTTGAGCCTTTTGGTCTTTCAACCTTTATTTCAGCATTTATACAGTATATAATGCAGTGTACAGGTATAGATATCAGTCATGGGTTAGATTATGGTCCTTCGGGGTCATGAGCACCGTGTGGCATTTTGACTACTAGATTCGGGGAATTACAAACTTGGTATCATATACTAAGGTTTAATAGTGTCCTAGGAAGTCTGAAAGTCGTATATGGTAGAGTCTTGTACATGGGTGTGTTGCGCGCCACATTTATGTGCAGGAGGCTATGAGATATTTTAGGAACAGTTTCCCATTTTTCAGTATTCATATCGTTCTAGTGAGCATAATCTTAAGTTAATCCCTCACTCTAATCCCTTTCTCTTCCGTTTACAGAACATGCCTCCCAAGAAGAGAACTGGGAATCAGTCAGCCCCTCAACCCAAAGATCCTTTGGGCGAACATGTCTCTCATGAAGAGTTCAGAGATGTATTCATTACTCTTGCTCAGTCAGTTGCTGCTCAGAATGAATGACCGACTATCGTTCTGGCCAACTCAGTGGCCAATTCAGCTGCAACCAGAATTCGAGACTTCACCCAAATGAATCCTCCATTTTTTTTTGGGTCTAAGTCAGATGAGGACCCTTAGAAATTCCTTGATCAGTTTTAGATGTTTACAAATATCATTGAGGTTACTCGTAGTAAGAGTGTTGAGCTAGCTACATATCAGTTGTAGGATGTTGCTTATATTTGGTTCAAATAATAGAAGTCATAAAGGTCAGTTGATGCAAGATCTATACATTGGGAGGAGTTTGGCACTACATTTCTAAAGAGGTTCTTTCCCCTATAGCTGAAAGAAGTTAAGGTGTTAGAATTTATCAACCTCAGGCTGGGAAACATGACAGTGAAACAGTATTCTCTTAAGTTTACTTAATTAGCCAGATATGCTCCTTATGTGGTTGCAGATAGTAGGGCCAAGATGAGTAAGTTTGTTTCTGGGGTGAATGATTATGTAGTTAATGAGTGCAGGTCTGCGATGTTGAATAGTTAAATGAACATATCCATGCTTGTGACCCATGTTCAACAGATAGAAGATCAAAATATAAAGATGAGGGAGAAGCAGAATAAGAGAGCAATGACAGGTAGTTTCAACTTTGCTCAGCCTAAGTCTGAGAAAGAAAACCGTTCTTAGTTCCATCCTAAATCATTCGTTCTAGCTCCTTATTTATCTAGTGCTCCAGATCCTAAGTTCAGGGATGGTAATAGAGATAGGGTGCCAGGCTCTAAGTCTCAGGGCAGTATTAGCAATGCCCGAACTAATCCCCTTTGTCAGACTTATGGTAAGAACCACAAGGGTGTGCAGAGCTGGAAACGATGTCTATTTAGGATGTGGCAAGTCAATCCACAAAGTCAGAGATTATCCCTAGTCTATTTATCAGGGTCAGTAGAACCGTTCCTCAGCTTAGTCCATTCACCTAAATCAGTAGGGTGCCACTTTTAGTGCTACTAGTGGGAAACGCCCAAATAGAATTTATGCTCTCCAGTCCTGACAAGATTAGGAAAATTCTCCTGATGTGGTTACTGGTACGTTACAGATCTTTCACTTGTATGTTTACGCTTTGCTAGATCCAGGAGCTTCTTTGTCCTTTGTTACTCCTTACATAAAAGTTGATTTCGAAGTCAGTCCCAATATTCTAGCAGAGCCTTTTTCAGTCTCCACCCCAGTGGGTAAAACCATCATAGCTCGGCGGGTATATAGGAACTGTCCAATTATGATATTTTAGAAAGTCACCTTAGCAGATTTTGTCAAATTAGAGATGACTGATTTTGACGTTATTCTTGACATGGATTAGCTTCATTCCTGCTATTCCATAGACGACTGTAGAAAAATAATAGTCTATTTTTAGTTTCTGAATGAACCTATCCTAGAATGTTAGCTTTCAAAGGTCAGCTTGTTTCCTACCTTCGGGCACAAAAAATGATATATAAGGGATATGCCTATCATCTTGTTTGAGTTAAAGACCCTAGTTCCAAAACTCCCAGTCTTGAATCAATCCCAGTCGTGAATGAATATTCAGATGTCTTTCTTGAAGATCTTCCAGGAATTCCTCCCGAAAGGGAAATAGACTTCGGTATTAATCTTCTTCTAGATACTCAGCCTATATCTATTTTGCCCCATATAATGGAACCAACAGAACTCAGAGAATTGAAAGAGCAGTTGAAGAATCTCTTAGATAAGGGATTTTTTAGACCTAGTGTGTCCACGTGGGGCGCACCAGTCTTAATCGTGCGAAAGAAAGACCGTTCTCTCAGAATGTGTATAGACTACCGTCAGCTTAATAAAGTCACGGTCAAGAATAAATATCCACTTCCCAGAATCGATGACTTATTCGATCAACTTTAGGGTGCCGGCTATTTTTCTATGATAGACCTCAGATCAGGCTATCATCAGCTAAGAGTTAGAGAATATGACATTCCAAAAATAGCCTTTCATACTCGGTATGGTCACTTCAAATTCTTGGTCATATCCTTTGGTATTACCAATACCCCAACAGCTTTTATGGACTTGATGAACCGCGTGTTCAAGCAGTACTTGGACATATTCGTTATAGTCTTTATAGATAATATCCTTGTTTACTCCCGCAGTGAGCAGGATCATGTGGACCATCTCGAAATTGTACTTTAGACCCTCAGAGATCATCAGTTGTTCGCCAAATTCAGTAAGTACAAATTTTAGCTGAGGTCAGTGGCATTCCTTGGTCATATTATTTTTGATGATAGAATTAGGGTTGATCCTAAAAAGATCGAAGCTGTAAGAAACTGGACCAGACATGTCTATCCTTCAGATATCAGGAGTTTTTTGGGTTTGGCTGGATATTACCGATGGTTTGTTGAGGGATTTTCTCCTATTTCTTCCCCTGTGTACAGATTGACTCAAAAAAAAGTCAAGTTTAAGTGGTCAGATCCTTGTAAGAAGAGTTTTAAAGAGTTGAAGACTCGACTTACCTCAGCTCCAATTTTGGCTCTTCCAGATGGTTCCAATGGGTTCGTAGTGTATTGTGATGCACTCAAAGTAGGTTTGGGTTGTGTCCTCATGCAGTATAGTAAGGTCATAGCCTACGCCTCCAGGCAACTTAAACCCCATGAGAAGAATTATACGACTTATGATATTGAGTTAGCAATCGTAGTTTTTGCCTTGAAGATCTGGAGGCATTATCTATACGGAGTTCATGTAGATGTGTTCACAGATCATAAGTCTTCATTAGGTTTTTCCTCAAAAAGATTTCAATCTTTGTCAGAGGAAGTGGTTAGAGCTCTTGAAAGATTATGACATGAGTGTCCTTTACTATCTGAGCAAGACCAATGTGGTGGCCGACGCTCTCACTGAACTGTCTATGTGTAGTATTGCTCATGTTGAGGACACTAAGAGGAAGTTAGCTTAAGAAGTTCATCAGGTTTCCCTACTAGGTGTTCGCCTAGTTAATTTTTCAAAGGGTAATATATGGGTTCAGAATAGTTTAGAATCATCTCTAGTTCCGAGGTGAAAGAAAACCAAGATAGAGATTCCAGTCTAGTCAAGTTGAAAGAATCAGTCAAGGATTATAAAGTAGAGATTTTCTCCCAAGGGGGAGATGGTGTTCTGCGTTGTCAAGGTCGTCTATGTATTCCTGGTGTAGATGACTTAAGGAAGCAAATTCTTGAAGAAGTGCATGGTGCGCGCTACTCTATTCATCCAGGGGCCATAAATATGTACCGCAATTTGCGGGAGGTCTATTGGTAGAGTGGTATGAAGAAAAATGTTGCAATATTTATGTCTAAGTGCTCTACATGTCAACAAGTTAATATTAAGCATCAGAAGCCTAGTGGGTCCATACAGGAGTTTAGTATTCCTACCTGGAAATGGGAAGAAGTGAACATGGACTTTGTGATGGGTTTGCCTCGTACTGATCGCCAACATGATTCAGTTTGGGTGATTGTAGACAAGAAGACCAAATTAGCTCATTTTCTTCCAGTCCATACTTCTTATTCAGCCGAGGATTACGCCAGACTCTATATTAGGGAGTTGGTCAGATTGCTCGATGTTCCATTATCCATTATCTCAGACAGAGATACCCAGTTTACCTCTCATTTCTGGAAAGCATTCTAAAAGGGTCTTGGTACCCAAGTTCATCTTAGTGTCTTTCATCCTTAGACAGATGGTCAAGAAGAAAGGACCATTTATACTTTAGAAGATATGCTAAGGGCGTGTGCAATTAATTTCAAGGGTAGTTGGGATGACCACTTGACTTTAATTGAATTTGCATATAACAATAGCTATCATTCCAGTATTTGGATGGCTCCATTCGAAGATCTTTATGGTAGGAGATGCAAATCTCTAGTCGGTTGGTTCGAAGTTTGTGAGGCCTTAGTTATAGGGCCTGACTTAGTATTCGATGCCTTAGAAAAAGTTTAGTTGATCAGAGAAAGATTCTGGGCTGCTAAGAGCCGATAGAAGTCTTATGCAGATGTGCAAATAAAGGATGTCGAGTTCGATATTGGTGATTATGTGTTTTAAGTATCTCTCCCATAAAGGTAGTGATACGGTTCGGCAATAAGGGAAATCTCAGTCCCTAATATGTTGGTCTCTTCAAAATTCTCAGTCGTTTCGACAAGGTAGCTTATGAGTTCTAGTTTCTTTTAGATCTAGCCTCAGTTTATCCAGTCTTCCATGTCTCTTTGCTCAAGAAGTGCATAGGTGACCCAGTAGTTATAGTCCCTATTCAAAGAATGTATGTTCAGAAAAACCTCTTTTATGAAGAGATTCCAGTCAAAATTCTTGACTACTAGACTCGTAGACTGAGGAACAAAGAAGTCCCTCTAGTCAAAGTTCTTTGGCGGAATTAGTCCGTTGAGGGAGCTACTTAGGAAGTAGAAGTAGACATACAAACCAAGTATCCTCACCTCTTCTCTACAAACACAGATCTAGCTCAAGGTAACAGTTCTCCTTAAGATTTTCAATTTTATGTTCAGGTTTCAGTTACAAGCTTGGTATCCATTTCATGTTCAGAATTCCATTATAAAATTGGTATTAAATACCATTGCATATTAAGTTATTCATTCATGTATTAGTTCATTCAAGTAATCATGCATCATATATGTATTCTCATTGTGAGAAACTTAGTTCCTCAGAACACTTAGTCATTCATTCAGGAATCAGTTACTTATGCATCAGATATGCATGTTCAGTATGATATAAATTCAGTTTATCAGTTATGTTAGTCATGGAGTTATGTTTCAGTCATTCATGTTTAGGATGTTTTTCTATCTACCGTTTGTCCACTCTCAGTCAGTCTCATTCGAGGACTAATGTTTCTAAGAAGGGGATATTATAATACCCAAACTTTCTTTAAGTCAAATCTAGTCTCCAGAAGAGTTAGTGATGACTTTCTAAATGATTAATGTTTAAACTATATAGAATTTCCCCAATTTCTACTTTTTATCATGTGGGAAATTGAATTAGCTTTTCAACTATACCAATTTTATCAAAATCCGATATCGGAGTACAAAGTTATGGACGTTTTACTGAGAGTTGTTAGAACTACCCAGGGGTGACGGCAGATTGACGAACCATCGATCTAGCAATGGGCCGTCACCTAAACTATCACAGCTAAGGTAGTAAGTCAATCTTCTGTCTAAGGTGCGACGGACAGGTTGACGGACCATCGAACTAGCGACGGACAATCGCCCAAGCCGTCACTACTAAGGCAGTGAGTCCCTATTCTGACCCAAGTGCGATGGTCAGAACGACGGACCGTCGAGCCAGCGATGGACCATAGCACGAGCCATCGCAGATCCCATTCAACAATTTTTAAGCCATTTTTAAAAGGGTATTTGGGTTTTTTCCACTCGTTTTAACCCCTAATTATACCAGACCATAGCTCATAACTTCATTATTTATTCACAATACCAAATTAGGGTTTATCTCAAAGATCAATCCCCAAGAACAAAAAACCCTAGGTGCTTAATTCAAAGTTAAGAATTCAAGCTTTCCTCCATAAATCATTGAGAAATCATCCACCCAGGTATGTCAGGTGTTTATTCATGGACTCCTTTTGTCCATGAAGCCCAAGAATCCAATTTTAAATCATAAATTGTGATTTTTATGTTGTGTATTGATTATGATAATGTTGATGTTATGTATGATACCAAAGTTGGAATCGTTAAATGTGTTTTTATTAATTTATGCTAGCATGTTGATTGAAATCTACAAAATTATGTTGATTTATTCAACCATGATGAATTAATTTAATGTCCATGCCTAAGCCTAAGGTTATGCATGCAATGTGTTTGTTAAAATGCCCAAAGAACAAGAATCATGCTTTAGTACCATATTATGACCAAATTGATGAACCCATGCTTTACCCTTATGTTCAAAATGACTTCCATATTATTGTTATGCATTGAAATTGGTTGATGGATTGTTCATGATATTAGCCTATGGTGTTATGAAATGTTTATATGCTTTCTTATTCATGTAGAAAACCATGATAATCAAGTGCCTCATGAAATTCTCCAATGATTGTATTATGGATTGTTGATTATGGTCGTGAGTCCAGGAAGTGTCATATCTTGTCAGTTTCATGCTATTGAGTCCTGGGGGTATATGTACCTGATAATTTAGCTATGTGCCTAGAGTGAGTGTCATGTTTTCAAGATACTCTCAGTCAAGCCATGTTCAGTAGAATTCAGTTAGTCTCATGACTCAGGAAAACTCAGTAATCTCAGTCAGTTATCAGATCTCAGTAATATTCCGTCAGTCAATGGAACTCAGTAAACTCAGTCTAGTCACTTCAGTATAATTAATTTAGTGTCTAATCAGATGGGAGTAGGATTCATCATCGAGTGAGCCCAAGGATGGAAACTCATTTGCGAGTAGAGGGTATGATTCTTAGAAGCAATCCTTGTGCTCCAGAACTATGTAACCAGCGTAGGTTGAGACATCTAACCTGTTAGATAAGGGTTGATGAGGTGGCTTAACCTATAAGATGAGGGTCCCACCGTTCTCCTTAGTGTACCTGTTAGATGAGGGATCATTTACTACTTATCCTTACTAGTGGTGCGGTATTGACACCCTTCCAATTGGGGTTACAGATTGGACCCCAACTCAGCTATAATACTTTATTTGGGGCATGTCGGTTAGATGACTACTTCCCACAGTTATAGTCTCAGTCTCAGTCTCAGTAATAGAACTCAGATAGTTCTACAGAATAAAGGACTGTCAGATACAGTCACCAGTTTTGTACGGAACTCAGCTAGTTCCATTAGAAATAAGACTGTCAGACATAGTCATTCAGATAATAATAGTTATATGAAACCTATGTTATCAGTATTCAGATTCAGTGATGTCTTGATCTTAGATACAGTTCATGTATTCATGCATTATTCTCACGTTCAAGTAATTCGGTCAACTAGTATTGTTCATGCATATAAACCCTTGCATTCAGCCTACCTCACTTGCATAACAGTACATTCAATCGTACTGATGCATTTGTGCTATGGTGTTTTATACCATAGGTTCAAAAGCACAAGCTCCAGAGCATCAGTAAAATTCCAGTCTCAGCAGTCAGAGTTAGCAGTGAGTCCTCATCCTTCGAGGACATGATCATTACTTTATTATGTTATTACTTAGTTTATTTCAGTAGTTGGAGTTAGGTGGGGAGATGTCCCATTAACTCCTTATTCAGACAGTTTAGAGGATTTTAGACTAGCATGTTCAGACAGTTATTTTAGTTGTTTTGGTATTGATATTCCATATCTCCAAATGTTATGCTTTATCTGGTTTGAACCTTATGGGCTTTCAGCCTTTATTTTCATATTTATACTGTGTATAATGTAGTGTACAGGTACAAATATCAGTCATGGGTTATCTTATGGTCCTTTGGGGTCATAAGCACCATGTGGCATTCCGGGTACTAGATTTTGGGCGTTATATACTACTATTTTAACTATTCCCATGCTCATCCTAAACCATAAATTGCAAGTGTTTGATGAAATGCCTACAAGAATGATTTTGAACAAAGGTTTACGTATCACATCCTTAGAGTTTTAGTTTGATTCCATGGTGGATCCTATATTCAAGATAATTAGAAATATTTCCATGTTTTAAGTTCATGTTTTCCACGTGTTTGATCCTTACATGTTGTGACGAAATGTCCATGCCTTATTTTAAGTGAATTTCTTGTAAATTCCCGCAATTCATGTTTTTGGTTAAGTAACCATGCTATGCTCCCATGTTTTAAGATATTCCCATGTCCAAGTATTAATATCTATGTGAATTGAATAGAGTAATCATGACATGTTACCATGTCTTCTCATTCATGTACAAGTCCATAACCTCCAAGTGTTTGATAACAAGTTTCAGTGAATGAATTATGAGCAATTGACAATTGTTAAGAAATTATGATCATGCGATACTTTACTTTCATGCTATCGAGTCTTGGGGGTAATTTAATAATTGGCAATTTAGCTGTTTACCTAAAGCCAGTGTCAGTTACATAAAAGTATCAGTCATGTCATGATCAGTAGTATTCAACATTCAGTTAAGACCTTAGTAGTATTTAGTATTCAGTTCAGACCTCAGTAGCATTCAGTATTCAGTTTAGACCTCAGTAGCATTCTGTATTCAGTTCAGACCTTAGTAGTATTCAATATTCAGTTCAGACCTCAGTAGTATTTATTATTCAATTCAGACCTTTACAGTATTCAGTCAGTTAACAGAATTCAGTAGTATTTCCATCAGTCCACAAAACTCAGTGAACATAGTTCAGTTTAGTTAAATAGTACAAATAGTAATAGTTCAGCCAGTTAACACAATCAGTAATGGTTTAGTCAAACCTAATACATTCTAGCAACCAGTTCATTGTCTATTTAGTAGGGAGTAGGATTCAGCACTGAGTGAACCTAAGGATGGGGGTTCACCTGCCATTAGAGGGTGTGATACTTAGAATCAATCCTTGCATTCCAGAAAAACATAGCCAGCATAGGCTAAGAAATTAAACCTGCCAGATGAGGGTAGATGAGGTGTTTTAACCTGTCAGTTGAGGGTTCCACCATTATCATTCGAGTACCTACCAAATGTGGGTATCTTTTCAGTTGTCTTTACTCGTAGAATGGTACTGACACCCTTCTAACTGGGGTTACAGGTTGGACCCCAAATCTATTCAGAAAGAGGCATGTCAGTTAGATGATTATTTCCCAAAATTTTAGTTCCAAACTCAGTACAGAACTCAGTTCAGTTCTACAGATTCAGGACTGTCAGATACAGTCACTTAGCTTAGTATGGAACTCAGCAAAGTTCCATAAAAATAGGACTGTTAGATACAATATCCTATTTATTAGTTATACAATATCAGTAAATTCAGACAACATTTAATTAGTTATCAGAACTCAGTATATAGTCTCAGTTACAGTCTTAGTTACAGTCTTAGTTACAGTCTTAGTTATAGTCTTAGATACAGTCTCAGTCCCAGTCCCAGTCTGGTATTCAGATCAGTAACTCAGTTCAGTTTCAGGTTTGCTTGACCATCGTGTACAGTTTTAAATTATTCAGTTATCAATATTTCAATACCTCAGTTTACAGACTATTTTATAATCATGTTATGCACTTGGTCTTGCATTCTCAGATAATACAGTCTTCACGAATTCATGATCAGTTACCTCATGTTACTCAGTCAGTCCCTTTCTCATATGCATAATACTCTACAGTTTTAGTCCAGTTATCCATACTAAGTATAATCCAGTTTTACATGCCCAGTATTCAGCTTTAGTCATACTTATATCATTAAAGTAAAGTTTTACAGAAACTAATTGTAGAGATTCACTATCTTATTAGAGAATGTTAGTCACTCATGCTTTAAGATATACTAGTTTTCAGTTTATTCCAGCCTATTAGTGAGTCTGCTTACACTTAGCATGCATGTTTTACGATTATGTATGAAATCATATTTACTTATTACATTCATCCCTGCATACTCAGTACATTCCAGAAGTACTGATTCATATATATGTTTGTGTGGCTACATTGTTTCATAATGTAGGTACTAATCATAGCCCACATATCAGGATCAGACAGTTATAGATTTTAGCCTGCAGGTGATGAGTTCTCCTACTTTGGGAACTTCAGACAGTTTTCGTTCATGTACAACTTATTTATTTTTCATGTGTATTGATTAGTGGTAGTTGGAGGCATGTACCAACTATCTATAGTCAGTATAGTAGAGGCTTCAGAGATATCAGTCAGAGTGAGTTATGTAAACTTTAGTTTCATCCTATAGATTTATCAGATTGTAAAGCTTTATCAGTATTGTATCTATTTTAGATATTTAGTATGATTATGTTTCCGCACAGTAGAATAACTATTTATTATGTTATAATTCAGTTTCTTAAAAGTATGCCAGCTCATGGGTTAGCTTGGGATCACTTATGGGTCCAAGCACCGTGTGATATTTGGGGACAGATTTTTGGGGTGTTACAAAGGATGTCAAGCCTGAACTGACGGGTGACCCCTGCGAGATAGTCAAGTCTAATATGATGGGTGACTCCTCATATCCTATGCTGGCCACATAGTTCTGGAGTATAGGGACTGCTACTAACGACTCTGCCTATCTGATGGGGAAGCTGCCATCCCTATACTCGCTCGTTGCTAAATCCTACTCCCAACTAAAAGACACTAAAATATTAGACTGTTCTGAGTTTAATTGACTGATATCTGACTGTCTTGATAATGCTCATAGTATGTTCTGAAGACTATTCTATAATATACTGAGACTAGACTAAGTAAACAACTATGGTTTTCGGGTATTCAATACCCTAGGACTTGAAAATAATAATAGTAAAATGACACTAAAGCTTGGAGGACAAAGCATGAAGGCTTTTATTAAATAAATCACTCTTGTAGGCATTTTATCAAACACTTGGAGTCCATGGTTTGATCAAATCATAGGAATGCCATGGAACTTGTAGTAAAAGCATGAATTCAACATGAATAATACTAAATCATGATTTAATTCAAGGAATGATAACATTAAAACATGAAGAATTGAATAACAACAATAATTTTATTGAAACATGGTATAAAATCATAGTTCATAGAGATTAATGGGTGAAATTACAATTTAAAATCAAATAACTTGAAAAGATCACAATTTTGTAATTTAAATAGGATACTTGGACTCCATGGCTGAAATAAAATCATGGATGAACATATAACATACCTAGGTTAATGAATTTGGAAGGATTGATGGTGAGTTCTTGAGATTTGGCCTTGAATTTGAGAGCTAGGATTTCTTATTCTTAAAAAGGGGATCTTTAATTTGAGAGGAATTGGATAATGATGAGTATTTAGGTCAATTAGGGGGTTAAATTTTGTATTTAGGACTAGTTTAGGGATTAGGAAAAAGACCTAAATACCCCTAAATGAATTTAAAAACCCAAGATGGAAACTGAAGATCCAGATTTTTGGCCTTGGTGTGATGCACCACTATCACGCCAAGCCACTAGAAAAGGGACAATTGGGAAACTGTACGGTGGTGCAATGCGGTAAGATCGCGGTCCTTTACTGGAATGCCATCTTGGCCTCCTCCGCGATGCGTCATAATCGCAGAGGCTCACTAGAAATTGCCAAACGTGAACTGGGTCCTTGGTGCGATGCTCCAACATCACGGTACCACACTGGAAACTGACAATTATTATTTAAACTGGCTCCGCGATGCGGTAAGGGTCAAAATAATGGTGTTCAATGACTGAAACTTAAAATTGCCATAACTTCTTCCTCGGTTATCAGATTTGGGCGAATTATATATTGTTTGAAAGTAATTGAATTTCCTATGTAATGCTAGGTTCTAAACTGAAAATTAATGAGTATTTCAAAAATTTTATATATGAATACTCATGTATTGGGACTTAGATTATGCTAGGGAAATAGGAGGTATTACACAACAATTCTGATAAATGGAGATCTTCATAACATGACATACGATGAATTGTGAGGTAATCTTCTTTCTTATGAACAAAATCATATAAACAAGTACAATAAAGAATATAAAAAGAAAGCCATATTATTTAGCACCATAAATCTTGATGGAGAAGGAAATATTGATAAAGAATATAGTACAGGTATGACTCTCATAAATTCAGGAGTAAGACATATCCTAAGACAAAGACAACTGAGACCTCAACAATTCTTTAGGAATATTGATCACTCAAGGAATGATGATTGGTGCTACAACTGTCGTAAGCCTATTCATATAAAACAAAATTGTCCTATATTAATAAGGAGACCATTAAAGAAAAACAAGAACTTTGGCACATGGAGTGATGAAGGTGAAATGAGGATGATGTTGAAGTCGCAAATATGTATTTCATGGCTCTAGGAAACACAAGCTAGGAATGCATCCAAAGTACCTACAAGAAGGGAATGTGGGTAATAGACAATGACTATTTCAGGCACATAAAAGGAAAGAAAGAAATTTTACTTTTGTAAAGAAAATGGATGGTGGATATTTTAGATTTGGAGATAATGCTAAAAAAGAAGTTGTGGGAGTCGGATCAATAAAATTCAATCCATCATGTGATCTAATTGAAGTGTACCTAGTGGATTGACTCAAACATAAGTTGCTAAATGTTAGTCTACTATGACATGCTAGATTGGATGTAATGTTCAATGTCCTAACATGCACCATCAACAATACCATACAAAATATCACCCTCATCGGTGATCGAATTGACTTAAAACATTTATGTTTTAGATAATGTTAATTAACCTAATTTAACTTATCTTACAGCTCAAACCTGTGATCCTTGGTTTTGTCATAGAAATCTTGGGTATGCAAGTATGCATGCTATTAAAAAGCTCTCTGGACTTGAACTAGTTAAAGGTCTACCTAAACTTAAGTTTGAAAAGGATCATATTTGTGATGCTTGTCAACTTGGTAAGCAAATTCGAACATCATTCAAAGTCAAGGACATTGTTAGAACGTCCAAGCCACTCCAAACTATCCACATGGATCTATTTGGACATGCCAAAATAGCTAGTATTAATGGAAAACAGATATGTTTTTGTTATTGTTGATGACTTCTTACAATTTTTATGGATAATGTTTCTTGCTCACAAGCATCAAGCATTCACTAATTTTGAAATATTTTGTAGAAGAGCTTAAAGAGAAGTAGGATACTTTATATCTACCATTCACAATGATCATAGAAGAGAATTTGAAAATAAAGTATTTGAAGATTTTTGTGCACAAAATGGCTATACTCAAAATTTCTCCTCATCTCTCTCTCCTAAAAAAATGGAGTAGTTGAACAAAAAAATAGATCTCTTCAAGAGATTGTCAGAACCCTACTATTGGAACAAAGTATGCCTGACCACTTCTAGGAAGAAGTAGTAACCACCATATGCCATATACTCAATAAATGTTTGATCAAACCCATTCTAAAAAAATCCTTTGATAAGATTTGGAAAGGAAAGAAGCCTAGTATCAACTACTTTCATCCATTCATATGTAAGTGTTTCATTCATAATTATGGTAAGAATACTCTAGGAAAATTTGATCCTTAGAGTGACGAAAGAATTTTTCTTAGATATTCTCCCACTAGTTGTGCAAAAAGATCTTTTAATAAAAGAACTTTAAGTATGAAATAATCTATGCATGATGTATTTGATGAATCTAACCCAATTTCAGCAAGTATGAGTCTTGATGAAGAATAGAGAAATAACTCTCAAATCAAAATCTCTACAAAAATTTGGCACAGACACATAGTCAACTACGACAACACCAAAGTCGACTACCCTATTTGATCTTCCAAAATCAAATGTTCCCAGATAATGGAGGCATAGTGCAAGCTTTTTGAATGACTTGATCATTGAAAACCCAAACTATCAAATGCAAACAAGAGTTTAGTAAAGAAATCAAGCATTATGGCCCTTGTATTATTGATTGGGCCTCAACAAATCAATGAAAAACTTAAATATGAATCATGGATTCAAGCCACGAAAGAGGAGCTGGATTAATTTGAAATAAATCAAGTGTGAATCCTAGAAAAACATCCAAAGAATTGTTCGTTATTGAAACTAGGTAGGTCTACATAAATAAAATGAACGAAGAAGGTACGGTCGTCAGAAATAAAATGAGGTTAGTAGCTCAAGATTACTCTCAACAAGAAGGTATTGATTATGATGAAACCTTTGCTCCCATATCAAGGTTGGAATCTATTCGTATTCTTTTAGCTTTTGCCTCTTTTAAATGCTTCAAATTATTTGAAATGAATGTAAAGAGTGATTTCTTAAATGATTTTATCAATGAAGAAGATTTTTTAAAACAACCTCCTAGATTTGAAAATTCCACTTGTCCCGTTATGTTTTCAAATATTCAAAGGAACTTTATGGTCTTAAACAAGATTCACAAGCTTGGTGCGAGAGACTAAGCACTTTTTTTTATTAAACAATGATGTTCAATGAGAAAAAGTTGGCACCTCCTTTTTATCTAAAAGCTAGATTCAAGCATTATTATTGTACAAATTTATGTGGACGATATTATTTTTAAAATTCCTAAAACCTCACTGTGAGAAAATTTTGCTAATATTATGAAAGGAGAATTAGAAATGAGCCACATGGGTGAGCCAAATTTCTATTTGAGATTTTAAATTAAGCAGTTGACTTTTGGAACATTCATAAGTTAAAAGAAAATATATAAGAGAACTAATCAAGAAATTTGGCATGGAAAAAGGGAAGGTATTTGGAACACCAATGAGTCCTTCAACTTATCTTGAAATTGATGCTGAAGGAAAAAACATGGACAAAAAACGTATCATGGGATTATTGGTTTATTTTTATATCTAACTACAAGTCATCCAGATATTATGTTCAACATGTGAAAATATGCAAGATTTCAAGAAGCACCAAAGGAGTCCCATCTCACAACTGTAAAAAGGATAATTTGATATCTCATTGGGACGCAAGATCTTAGATTATGGTATCCCCATTATTCAAATTTTGATTTAATTAAATTTTGATTTAATTGGATATTCAGATACTGACTCTGTAGGTTATAAAAATGATTGGAAAAGCACAAGAAGAACCTGCTAATTACTCGATGACTCATTAGTGTCATAACACAACAAAAAGCAAACTTTCATTGCACTATCCACCATGAAATCTGGATATATGGCAGTTGGTAGTTGTGATACTCAATTACTATGGATTATGCATTAACTGCTTGATTATGACATGAACCAATTCCCATTATTTTTTATAATACTAGTACTATTAGTCTTTCTAAATATATTGTTCATCATTCAAAGTCTAAGCATATTGATAACAAGCATAGTTTTAAGTTTTAGGCTAAATTTTGTTGATTCTGAAAAACAACTGACAGATATTTTTAAAAAACCTCTCTTGGAGAAAAAAATTCTATTTTCTAATAAAAAGATTTTGCATTACAAAATTTTAAGTATGTTGTTTGTTCTGTTTTAAATAAAATTTACTTGTTATATTTTTATATGTTCCCTTAATTAGTCTATTTTATTTTCTAATCCATGTATATAATTTACCTTGTGTGTAATTCTAAATCAAATCCCTTATTTCATGCAAACCCCTTAAATGTTGAAATTTGTTCCATAAATAGTCTGATGGATTTCTCATTAATTATTCCATTTTTCGGGTCTCTTCAGTCAATTCACTAAAATTTCATTCCTTCTTCCCCTCTTCTTCTATATTTAAATCCATTTTTTTCATCCTTTCATTATTTATCTCTTTCCACAATGACCAGAACTAGATCCATGACATCCCTTCCTCCTTTCTCATAAACTCCTATTCTAATATCCCCAATCTTTCTTCAGACACCTCTAAAGGAGAATCCCATGTCTTTGTAGAAAAGGTACCAATGAAGTGATATAGTTGCAACAAAGACTCTTTTATTAATAAAATTCAAGTGTATATTCATGGTTCATTTACTTAGGAAGGCGTGCAAAAGTTTTGGGGAGTAGATCCAAATGAGAAGTTTAAACTTTTCAAAAATTGATATGTGGTCTCTCAAAGAGAGCTAAAACTGAAGCAATTCAAAGAATCTCATTGTTCGGTAAGTGATATCTTTAAAACTCAAAACCAAAAACTATTTTTCAGAGTTTGTTGTATAGAAGTCTATAATGAACCCGTTCCTCTATTTTATGCTAATTTTTGGATATCCTAAGATAGTGGTGAACTGGAACCCTAGTACTTGACACTAGAATCGCGTTGAGTGATTTTCTATTTGAAAAGATTTTTGAAATTGAATATTCTATAGGTATTCCATATATTAATGGTATTTGGTATGATGATTTTAAAGTTTCTTTAGAAGGTGCTAAGAAGACAGTCGCTGAATTAGGTGCCGATTTTTCTGATTTTTCTCTTTTGTTTTGTGTTTTGATAATAAAATTTTGGCCCCTATAATTTCTATGACCTTAGCACTTCTGCTAGTTTACCCTATGGTGCACTAATTTCTAGTATTTTTCTTCATTAAATAATTGGATTATCGGGTTTTTCTGTTGTGGTGTTACTAGCACCTATGAGACCCGAGCTTTTAAAAACATGGGTATGTGTTGGTTGACTTTCAGTGGTGTAAAAAGGATTCAACTATGCTCATTTTGTAAAAGCAAACTCTGAAAGTCCCCAATTGACTTTGCGTAGTCTTACTCAAGGAAGTTGAAGGATTACAAGAACGGTTAATGATTCTAAAAGAAGGTATGATTTTCTCTATAGGAAGCTGTTGAAAAAATAAGTCAAGTAACTGAAGAGACAGACACATACGTTGGAAAACTAAGGCTAGCAGTTGATAGTTCAAAGGTTGAAGGAATTCAGACGGTTAATAAGTTGATCAAGAAAGTTATCTCTATCAATGTAGGAACCAACACCTTTCAAAATGAACAGTTTGTCACCTTTCAGACATCCTATTCAACCTTTTAAAAAAATGTGCAAAAGTGATATGATGTCTTTTGTAGGAATGAGATCAATAACTTAACCTACTTCTTGAAAAAAGCGTCCTCCCAGTTCATGATTCAATAGGGGTGTGTCCCTATAAGATAATTTTTTGTACTATTTCTGTAAATCCATACTCTTTGATTCCTTCCATAGTTCAGGAGTTATATTTGTTATGACTATGGTTTCTATTTTCTATTATATGTATATCTATCTTTTTTTCCTTTTAGATTATGCCAAAGGGGGATAAAGTACAGGTAAAAGGAATATACAATTTGAGAGAGATTTAGCTTAAGTCCAGGGAAGGATTGCGACTCGAGCTAAAAAAGGAAATCAAATTAATAAATTCTTTTAATTTTGTCATTATAAAAAAGGAAGATATTGTTAGCCTCAAGTGTAGCTTTAATAATGATATAACTAACCCCTGATTATGTGTAGGATGATTAAGAAAGTAATTAGCCTAGTATTCACTTAAAAATGAAAAGCCTCAGGTCAAAGAATGATCATAGAATCAATCTAGTAGCCGCATCATAAAAAGAATAAAGATATTCAACACGAGTAAAAAAGGAAGTAAAAATGAATGTATCTGACGCGGATATATGATTTCATCTAGGTAGCCAAATTCAACCTAGATGACCCCACAAATCCCTTGGGTTCCCCTATTAAATAAATCACATAATTCAAAAAAGGAAATTCTAATTCCACATTAAGGGTAAATCTTTTGATATTGGAAAATAATATCAATCAAATAGTCTAGAGGGTGTCAATTATAATAGCAACAAATTAATTTATTATAGCAAGAAAATATCGATCAATATTCTGAAGAACCTTTAATCTCAACGGTCACTTCATTTGAATTTGTATAAATAGACTATAACAGCCTAGGCTTTATTCTATAAATCTTTACTTGAGAAAAATCCTAGTTACTTCTTAGTCTTATACAAATTAGTATTCTACGTTACAGTGAAAATAAAAAAAAGAAGAAACTAGAAGATATACAAGTAGAGGCTGCTACCTGTCTCATAAAGCTATCCTATAAAGCTTATGAGAAAATCACTATATTAATTTAAAGTTTCTATAAGGGAACCTATTGTAATCCAAGGGGAGTGAAAGTAGGCACCACAAGTGTGTTCCAAACCATGATAAATATTTTTTTGTTCTTTACTTTATTTTTGTTATTTTATTCCCCGCTATTATTGTTTATTTGACTATGCAGGAAAGTCGATTAACTAGTCATTATAGTCGACTTAAGGTATAAATATTTTAATTCTCCCACCCTCTTAATTATCAACCTTTGGTGGCATTCATCGTCATCACAACAAATGACACCACCAGAGGCAATTGAGGAGGGAAGACACATCCACTAAATAAAAAAATAAATATTATAGTTTATCTACATTGAAGTGCTGATATTTGCATTCAGTTGATTGAGGTTATGGTAATTTTCTCCTGTGAATAGTGAATACAAAAAAGAGAAGATAGGTAAATGGGATTAGTAGTTAGTACTATTAGTTTGTCATGATATTTCTGTTTGTATTATAAATTCAATTTGAGATGGTTTTTTGTTTACTTTTGTTGATATTCTAAATAAATGCAGTGCTAGCTTACATATTTATAACATTTTGTTGTATTTGCAAAGGAGGCAAGGGTCTCTAATTTCCAAAGGAGTAGATGTTAATGTTTCTATTATTATGTGTTTATTTTTGTTTTTTGACAATGTTGTCTTAAAGTGCTAGGTTCTCCGTTTTGATGATAGACAACCCATTGTAGGGACTTGGTCCCTATGGTGCTACAGATACGCTTTTAATGATAACTATATATTTTTAGGGACCAGGTTTAGTGATTTTGTGTACCTCTGGGCAAGTCAGCATTATAGCTGGAGTGTGTACTTTTAGCAAATAGTTGGTAGGCAAGGTGGTACAGGTGCAACACCTTTTTTCCTTGACCAATGAGAAGAGTTCTAGTTTTTTCATGTGTCATATATATATATAATGATGGAACAACAAAAACTTAGTTTTTTCACACAAGAAAAGAAGAATCTTTCTTGAAGCATAAGCGTAGTAAAGCCTCAATAGCAACAGGAACCTTCTCGATCAAACCTATTTTTTTATAAGTTCTTATTGTATTTAAGTCTTTGTTTTTGTGATCTTGAAATTTGTAATCCTACTCTCTTTAGTAAAGTTGTTGTAGGTTTATTTGTAATGTTATTTTTCCAAATCATAACTATGTTAGCTAGAGTTAGTTGACACTTGAAGACTAGGGTTAGTCTATGTAGTGAGTTGACTAGAGTTATTCACTGGAGTTGGTAAAAATAGAGTTGTTGCAAGATAGTTAAGTATTAGGAGTTTAATCCTTGCAACTACGGAGTCTGTATTCAAAGTTGAATAAAAATAGTAAAGTGGTTGAGAAAGATTATGAGGTAGGTCGTGATTTTACTCCCTTGAGTAATGAGGTTTCCATGTAAACATCTTGTGTAATTTATGTTTAGATTTTGTTTCTTTGTGTTCATAGTTATTTACTGCAAAGTTTTTTGGGGACCTGTTCCCTAGTCTTGTGGGCAACTCTTATAATTTTTTAAATGGTATCAGAGAAGGTTCTTCCTAAAAGATTAACACCTAATAAGGATCATCTCTAATGGTTGCACCGCCTAACCTAGAAGAAGGTCAATCTAATACAAGGCGATCCTATTTAAATGGACAATATTATGGATAGTGAAAAACATATATGCATGATTTTATCACGATTGAAGATAGTAAATTGTGGGATGCGATCCTCGATGGTCCTTATATTCTCGTGAATACAGCTAGGGTTAGAGATTTTACTTCAATAGTTCCTAAAGCTAAAAAAGAATTCTATGAACATGATAGAAAAAAATCAAGAACTTTAAATCTAAGAAAGTTATTGTCTGTGGTATTGGACCTGATGAATATAGTAGAAGCTCTGTGTGTGATCTATTAAGGAGATATGTGAATTCTTAAAAATTGCTCATGAAGGTACAAGTCAGGTTAAAGAATCAAAAGTTGATAACTTGACCACTCAATATGAAACCTTAAATGAAAGTAGGTGAATCAATACAAGAGATACATAGTAGGTTCACTGCTATCACTAATGATCTACATTGCCTTGGTGAAGCAATAAGGCCAAGCAAACAAGTTTGAAAGATCTCAGTATCTTGCTTAAATTATGGGAGAGTAAATTGGATTCCATTATTGAGCCTAGAAATATAAAAACCCTTACCATGGATGAGCTGATTGGGAACTTTTAGACTCATTATCTCAAGAAGCAACAAGATAAAGGAAAAAGTGAACCAAAGAGGGATAAGAATTTCACTCTAAAGTCTGTAAAATGAGAATTTTAGTGAGAAAGATGAGGACACTGCTTATATCACTGAAATATTTTTAAAGATAGTAAGAAGGAATGAGGGCTTTCCAAGAAATAGAAATTCATGCAGATACTCTAGTGAAAATGACCTGTGTTATAAATATGAAAAACCTGGTCATTTTATCAAGGAGTGTCCTATGCATAAAGTTGCATACAAGGATTATGTCAAGGATGGTGGAGACAGAGAAAAAAGAAGGACCAGGTCCCTAAAAGATTTAATAGAAAAGGTGAAACTGATAAAGTTGTGAAGAAAGAACTTGCATCTTGGGGAGACTACTTTAGTGATTCTGAGGAATAAAAAATAACTGAGGATACCTCAATGATGACAATAGTTGATGAACAACAAATCTGTGACTCTATTTTTGCTCTTATGTCCAAATTTGAGGATGAAGACGATGACAAGGTAACTATTTTGGACATCAAAAATAAACTTATGGATTACACCCTTAAGGAACTAAAATCTCTTGAAACTATTTTAACTGACTATGTGTGTGATCTCACTAAAGAAAAAGGGCTTTTAAATAAAAATCTTAATAATCTTGAAGTAGAGAAAATTGGTTTGTCTGAGCAAATCTCAGAAATATAAGAAAAATATCAGTTAATGTCTTTTGAAAATAACTTGTTAAATGAGAAACTTAAAGAAGTATTTAAGTATGGTGAAAAAGGAAAAGGTGAAGATAGTAGGATCCACTTTTATCTTGAGGAAAAACTGACCAAGTGTTATTTGGATTTGACTGCTTTCTTGGATAAGAAATTAGAGCCTAAGAGGGAACTGTTCTTGATCATGGTTTATTTTTAGTAATCACTTAAGAAAACTACTTTCACGTTTTGGCTAATATCACCTGTCAAAGATCCAATGATGAAGTGGGTCTTAGGTCTTGTAAACCATATTTACCATACAATCCTCTTAGCGAATACATATATGTAGCATACAACTTTTATGTACTTACTATGGAAGAAATGGACGTGTTAAAAACTCTTGTCCAACAAAATTATTGTTGTTATAAAGATGGATGAGTTTTCTAAATCTGAGTGTTGTAGCATGATCACAGGTTTAAAGATAAAAAAAATTCTACCTACCTGTATGGACTAGAAAGAATCTTATTTTTCCTTTGTCTCCTTAATGCAAGGTTAATAAATGAATGTTCTTGCAGGCTAGAGTAGGGGGAAGTAGTCACCTCTGGCAAATAGATAGTGGATGCTCCAAGCATATGATAAAAAAATTGAAGATTTCCTTCGTTCGAAGCCCATGAGGTAGTGTCTTCTTTGATGATGGTAAGAAATGAGTTATTCTTTCTGCTGGAAATATTATAAAAAACCTCAATAATGCAATTAAATATGTTCACTATCTCAAATACAACATGATTAGAGTTTCTCAGATTTGTGACAAGGAAAATAAAGTGAAGTTCATGTCAGACAAATGCACAGTTACAAGTCTTAAGAATAGTGAAACAATTCTCACAGCATGGAGAAGCATAAATATGTATGTAGATGACTTGGGATCATGTTATTATAAGATCTCACTTTCTTTAGTGCTCAAAATGATGCTACAAACTTATGGCACAGAAGGTTGGGACATGTTAGTTCCTCTCTTCAAAACAAATTAGTGACCAAAGACCTGATTTGGGTATGCCAAAGTTAAAGTTTTGCCTCAACAAAGTGTGTGATGCCCACGTAAAAGGAAAGTAGAACAAGTCTTCCTTTAAACAAAAAAAGCAAGTGAGCACAATAAGACTCCTAAAAATTCTTCATATGGACCTGTGTGGACCAGTCAAGATTTCAAGTAGAGGAGGACAAAGGTATATCCTAGTGGTTATTGATGATTACTCTAGGTTCACTTAGACCATGTTATTGAGGTTGAAGAAACAAACATTCCTTGTCATTGCAATATTTTCTAACCAGGTTCAAGTAAAGTTGAATCAGAAAATTGCTGGGATCAGGTTTGACTATGGAATAGAATTCAAAAAAACCAAATTCAATGAATTTTGTAATGAGTTTGGTTCAACCATAAATTTTATGCTCCCAAAACACCTCAACAAGTTGGTGTTGTTGGAAGAAAAATTAGAACTCAGGTGGTTATTTCTCAAACTATGTTGATTAATGTTGGAATTACTAAGAAATTTTGGACAGAATCTATCAACACTGCCTTCTATGTAATCAACTATGTCTCATTAGATCTATACTTTAGAAGATTCCATATGATCCATTGAACAACCGAAATCCCAAGCTAAGCTATCTAAAGGATTTTGGATATAAGTACTTTGTGTTGATCAATTGGAAAGAGGACCTTAGAAAGTTCGATCCAAGCAGTGATGAAGGAATTTTTGTAGTATATTCCTCAAATAGAAAATGCTGCAGAATTTTCAACAAGAGAGATTAATATGTGGAAGAAAATGTATATGTAGTCTTTGATGAATCTAGGAACTTATGTGAAGGACAAGTTCAAGATGATACAGACCTTGAAGATTTTCTTTAAATTCAAAGAAATTCAGTTAGTTAGGAAGGTTTGGAAGCAGAAAAAAGTGATGATACAGATGCTCAGCAACTTGGTTACCCTTAAGAAGACAAAAATAATGTTGTAGACCCTCAAGAACCTGGTTTACCTCAATTCTCACAAATTAATCTTGAACCAAGAAAAATTTCTACAGAGAAATAATCTCATTTTAGAAATATTTTAAAGGGACCAATACCCATTAATCTCAATAACCTCAATAAAGACCACACTAGAAACATCAGCCATCTCATCCTCTTGACAATCTTCTCTCTTCTTGGACTTAGGGATGCAGATAAAAAATCAAGCCAAAAATATGTATATTTTTTTTAGCAATTTTATCTCATATTGAGCCCAAAAATATGAAATAAGCACTAAATAATATCAATAAGATAAATGTAATACAATTAGAGCTTCATTAGTTTGAGAAAAACAGGGTATGTCACCTAGTCCTTAGATCTATTGATAGACTATTATAGGGACCATGCTGGTATACAAAAACAAGGTGGATGAATATGGAAACATTATTAGTAATAAGGCAGGACTTGTAGTGTAGGTCTACAATCAAGAAAAAAAGGATAGAAAATGATGAAACCTTTGCACCAGTATCTAGGATGGAAACAACCAGGATAATCTATGCATTTGCTTTATATATAGAGTTCAAGTTGTACCAGATAGATGTAAAGAGTGGTTTCCTGAATAGAATACCGAGGGAAGAAGTGTATGTGAAACAACCTCCTGGTTTTGAAACTATTGATTATCCTCGTCATGTGTTTTAGCTAAGACAAAACACTCTATGGTTTGAAGGAAGATCCCAGATCCTGGTATGAGAGACTTTCAAAGTTTCTACATCATAGTGGATTTAAAATAGGGAAGATTAATAACACAAAGCTAGGGGAAGAAATCTCTTGATCATACAAGTATATGTAGATGACATTATTTTTTGAGCCACTACTATTTCCCTATGTGATGAGTTTGAATAATTGATGGGAGGTAAGTTTGAAATAAGCATGATGGGAGAGCTAAAAAATTTCCTTGGACTGCAAATCAAGAAAAGTGAAAATGGTACTCTAATTTGTCAACTAAATCCATTGATACTCCTACTGGAACTACATCAAAATTTGATTTGGATGAACCTAGTCCCTCTGTGAATAAGACTATGTGTAACGCCCCAATTTTCTGAATCAGAATGCTACACGGTGCTTAGACCCCGATGGACCACAAGCTAACCCATGACTGATATCTGTACCTGTACACTGCATAACATACATATAATACGCGGAAAACCTGAACATGTAGGCCATAAGTTTCAACTGAAGAGATATAGTAACATCCATGGGGTAATGAATACCCAAAACAACTGAATATAAAACTGAATACTAAATCTGATAGCTAAATCTGACAAAATCTAAAAGCCTCTAAGTACTATCTGAATAAGAAGTTGAAGGAACATGTCTCCAACTAACTCCCTAAAAATTTAACTGAAATAATAAATGAATAAATTAAATCATATTATCCTCGAATGGATGAGGACTCACTGCAACACTGCGACTGGAAAGCTACTGCTGGTCTGGAACTCGTGGCTCAGGACCTATGGTGTAACATGAAAAGAAAGCACCACAACGCAAATGCGTCAGTACAACTGGAGTACTGAGTATACGAGTGAGATAGGATAATGCAAAGGGTTTGCATGTATGAATAATGCTAACTGACTGACTGATATGAATGTAAGAGTACAAACATACATACATAGTAACTGATATTATGAGTATGTGGTATCTAAATCTGTACGCTAATACATGACTGGAACTGTAGTTCTGATAACATGAGCGACTGTGTCTGACAGTCCCGAATCTGGTAGAACTCTCTGAGTCCTATGCTATAACTGAATTTGACTGATCTAACAGTCCTGGTGTACTGATATCTGAAGAACTATCCGAGTTCTTTTATTGAGACTGATACTGAAATTGTGGGAGGTATTTGTTTAACCAACATGCCCCATGTATACTATTACGGCTAAGATGGGGTCCAATCTCTTCCCCGACTGGAGGGATGTCAATACCGCACCACTGGTAAGGACAGTTGTAAGTGACCCTTATCTGGCAGGTACTCAAAGTGAGAATGGTGGGACCCTAAACTGACAGGTTAAGCCACCCCATCAACCCTAATCTAACAGGTTAAGATGTCTCAACCTACACTGGCTACATAGTTCTGGAACACAAGGATGACTGCTAAGAATCACCCCCTGAACTGGAAGGTGAGTTCCCATCCTTGGGTTCACTCGGTGCTAACTTCTACTCCCATCTTAAGGGACTGAACATGATAAAACTGGCTATATATGGAATGAATAACTGACATTTGTTGAATGACGGAGTAGTACTATTATCTGAGAGTTAACTGAGATCATGAGATTTCTAATGTTTCCTGCGTCACATGAATTACTGAGTTCTATAGAGTATAGCTTGACTGAGATTTATCATGGCACATGACATGGCTCTAGGAAGACAACTATATTTTTTGGGTACGAATACCCCCAGGACTCGATAGAAGGAAGCTGGCACACATGACATGACTTGATAACAAGATTAGAGTCCATAATTCACAATATTCTAAGTAGGGGATAGTATACTTCATTTATTTATTCACATCTCAACATGGTAGGGAGAGCATGGATATATTTCGTGTATATAATTCATATTTCCATTATCACACATGCTTCATGCCACAACAATAATAACACATAAATTGCATGGAAATTCATATAGAAGTGTATAGCTAATATGGACTTGTCATTTAGATATCATGGAATCATGTAATTATGGGTTTCTAGCATCCTAGGCATTTTATAAAACACCTTGCATGCATTCTTTAAAGCGTAGGTGGATTTAATACTTGCATCACATCAAACCACCTAAATTTCATGTTTTCAACTAACAACCACATATATTTCATAAAAACATCTTTAGATATCATTTTGAAACTTTAACAACTATCATCAACATGTACATGCTTATATCACCACAAAAAGTTTACAAAATAACATTTTAAATCATGGTTCTTGAGCTCTATGAACGGATTTGATCCATAGATGAACACTACGCATACCTTAGATTAAGAATTCATGGAATCTACGGTTGAATTTGCTTGAAGCTTGAAACCCCAATGGAAACCCTAGACTTGTTCTTGACTGAATTTTGATAAAATTAGTGTAAAGGGATTCTTTGGGGATTCAATCCCATGTTTAAAGAGTATATATAGGGTTTTGGGAAGTTACCATGTTTCCCTTGAGGAGTTTAAATCGAACACTGAAAACTACACAAAATTTATCCCGGTTTAGGGGCCCGGCTCGATGCGGAGCTTGGTAAAATGCCAATTATTGCGACCTGGAAGCTTAGCGCCAAATGGGGATATCGCGGAGGCTTTATGAAAATTTACAAGTGCCATTTTGTCCTCCGGCGTGACACGCCATGCACTGAAATGGTATTCGTCTTACAGCAGAAACTTAAAATAGCCTTAACTTCTTGACCGGGTGTCCGTTTTAGGCGAATTTGGTGTTGACGGAAATATTATTAAATAATATATCAGTTAGTAGGTCATGGGATAAATAATATGTAGTATAATAAGAGATATACTCATTTGAAGTTGACGATACCAATATCCTTCTCAAGAATTCAATCGGTAAGGAATGTTTTGATTCGCACAATAGCTAGGACATATTTGATAACTTAATTCACATCAACCTTGATCATGAAACTACTAAGGAACCATGATGTACTATGTATTATCTTGAAACATGGAGATAATATTTAGTTGGATTTTTTGGGGTATTACAATATCTCCCTCTTGGGAATATTCTTCCTTGAATGAGACTTAACTGAGAGGGAAGAATAAGACAAGCCGAACATGAACTGAATATGAAGGACTGAAACATGATCTCATGACTGACATACTAAACATACTAAACTCATGCATATCTGATGCATGGATAAATGGTACATGGATGCGTAACTGAGCAATCTGATAAACTGAGCTTCTCAAGATAAGAATGCATATATGATGCATGACCTTATAATTGAATAGATACATGAATGCATGACTGAGTATGCAACGGTAATAGATATCAAGTTTAAACTGGGGACATGAATATGAAACTGAATAAGCTTAAGGAGAACTGTTACCTTGAGCTTGATCTGAATTTGCGGGGAAGAGGTGAGGATACTTGGTACGCATATCTATTTCTGTTTCCCAAGTATCTACCTCATAAGACTGATTTCGCCAAAGAACCTTAACTAGAGAGACTTCTTTGTTCCTCAATCGACGAGTCTAATAGTCTAAGATTTCGACTGGAATCTCTTCATTAGAGAGGTTGTTCTGAATGTCAACGCTTTGAACAGGGACTACAACTACTGGGTCACCTATGCACTTCTTGAGCAAAGAGACATGGAAGACTGGATGAACTGAGGCTAGATATGAAGGTAATTCTAGCTCATAAGCTACCTTGCCGAAGCGACTGAGAATCCTGAAGGGACTGCCATATCAGGGACTAAGTTTCCCTTTCTTGCCGAACCTCTTCACTCCATTCATGGGAGATATCTTAAGATAGACATAGTCGTTGACCTCGAACTCGAGATCCTTCCTACAAACATCTGCATATGACTTCTGTCATCTCTGAGTATCCCAGAGTCTCTCTCTGATTAACTGAACTTTCTCTAAGGCGTCGAATACTAAGTCAGGACCTATGACTGAGGCCTCACTAACTTCGAACCAATCGATCGGAGATCTACATCTCCTACTATAGAGAGCTTTAACTGAAGCCATTTGAATACTGGAATGATAGCTATTGTTGTATGCAAACTCAATCAAGGCCAAGTGGTCATCCCAACTTCCCTTGAAATCAATTGCACATGCCCTTAGCATATCTTCAAGAGTCTGAATGGTCCTTTCTGCTTGACCATCTGTCTGAGGGTGAAATGTTGTACTGAGATGAACTTGGGTACCGAGACCCTTTTGGAATGCTTTCCAAAAGTGAGAGGTGAACTGGGTACCTCTGTCTGAGATGATAGATGAGGGAACACTGTGTAATCTGACCAAATCCCTGATGTAGAGTTGGGCGTAATCCTCGGCTGAATAGGAGGTACGAACTGGAAGGAAATGGGCTGACTTGGTCATTTTATCTACAATGACCCAAACTGAATCATGCTGATGACGAGTTCTAGGCAAACCCGTCATGAAGTCCATGTTCACTTATTCCCACTTCCAAGTAGGAATGGTGAAATCCTACATGGAACCATTAGTTTTTTGATGCTCTATCTTAACCTGCTGACATGTAGAGCACTTAGCCACAAACTCTGCAACATCACTCTTTATCCCACTACACCAATAGATCTCCCACAAATCGTGGTACATCTTAGTGGCCCCTGGATGAATGGAGAATCGCTCACCATGCGCTTCTGCAAGAATTCGTTGCCTCAAGTCATCTACACCTGGAACGCAGAAACGACCCTGACAACGAAAAATACCATCTCCCCCATGGGAGAAAACCTGAACTTTCTGACTCTGAACTGACTCTTTTATCTTGACAAGGATAGCATCCATCTCTTTCTTTTCTTTCACCTCGGAAACTAGAGATGACTCTGAACTACTCTGAACACATACACCACCCTCTGAAGAGTCGACTAAGCGAACGCCTAGTCTGGCAAGCTGATGGATTTCCTGAGCTATCTTTTTCTTTCTATCCTTAACGTGAGAAATACTTCCCATGGAGAGTCTACTGAGATCATCGGCCACAACGTTGGCCTTGCCCGGATGATAAAGGACACTCATGTCATAATCCTTCAAGATCTCTAACCACCTTTTCTGACGAAGATTAAGATCTTTTTGAGAAAAAACATACTGGAGACTCTTATGATCTGTGAAGACATCTACATGAACTCTGTAAAGATAATGCCTCCAAATCTTCAAGGAAAAAACTACGACTGCTAACTCAAGATCATGAGTAGGATAATTTTTCTTATGGGGATTTAATTGTCTGGAGGCGTAGGCTATGACCATACCATGATGCATGAGGACATAACCTAAACTCACTCTGGATGCATCACAATATACTACGAACCCATCTGAACCATCTGAAAGAGCTATAACTGGAGTTGTAGTGAGTCGAGTCTTTAATTCCTGAAAAATCTTCTCGCTTGAATCTGACCACTGAAACTTGACCTTTTTCTGAGTCAATCTGGACATAGGAGACGCAATAAAAGAAAATCCCTCAACAAATCGTCTGTAATATCTAGCCAAACCCAACTCCTGATATCTATTGGAGATATGGGTTTGAGCCAGTTTCTTACCTCTTTGGTTTTCTGAGAATATACTCTAATCCGCTCACCGGAAAAAATATGGTCAAGGAATGCTACTGATCTTATCCAAAACTAGCACTTATTGAACTTGGCGAATAACTAATGATTTCTGAGGGTCTAAAGAATAATTCTGAGATAGTCTGAATGATCACGCTCAGTGCGAGAATAAACCAAAATATCATCTATAAAGACTATGACGAACATGTCCAAGTACTGCTTGAACACACGGTTCATCAAGTCCATGAAAGCTGCAGGGGCATTGGTTAGACCAAAGGACATGATTAGAAATTCGAAGTGACCATGCCCAGTATGGAAATCTGTCTTCAGGATGTCACATTCTCTAACTCTGAGCTGATGATAGCCTGATCTGAGGTCTATCTTGGAGAAATAACTAGCACCCTGAAGTTGGTCGAACAGATCATCTATTCTGGGAAATGGATACCTATTCTTGACCGTATCTTTGTTGAGCTAACGATAATTAATACACATCCTGAGAGAACCGTCTTTCTTGCACACGAATAAGACTGGCGCACCCCATGGGGATACACTGGGCCTGATGAATCCCTTATCTAAGAGATCCTTCAACTGATATTTCAGTTCCTTAAGTTCTGCTGGTTCCATTCTATATGTCGGGATGAAGATAGGCTGTGTATCTGGGAGAAGGTCTATGCCTAAGTCTATTTCCCTTTTGGGAGGAATGCCTGGAAGATCTTTGAGAAAGATATCTTAATATTCACTAACCACTGGGACTGATTCGAGACTGGGAGATTCGGAACTAGAATCCTTAACATGCATGAGATAATACACATACCCCTTAGAAATCATTTTCCTTGCCTGAAGGTAGGAAACAAGATGACCCCTGAACGCTGAAACACTACCCTTCCACTCTAAGGCGATCTTATTTGGGAACTAAAACTGAACTATCCTGTTCCTGCAGTCGACTGTGACATAGCAGGAATGAAGCCAATCCATGTAGAGAATGACATCAAATTATGTCATCTCTAACTCGACTAAATCTGCTGATATGGATTTCTAAAATATTAAAATTGGGTAGTTCCTATATACCTGCCGGGCTATGATGGTTTTGCCCACTGGGGTAGAGATTGAAAAGAGCTCTGCTAAAATCTCGAGACTGATTCTGAAATCGCCTGCTATGTAGTAACAAAAGACAAGGATGCACCTGGGTCTAGCAAAGCATAAACATGAACATGGAAAATTTGTAACGTACCAGTAATGACATTAGGAGAATTTTCCTGATCCTGTCGGGTCTGAAGAGCATAGAGTCTATTCGGGCGTTGCCCACTAGTAGCACTGGAAGTGGTACCCTGCTGGTTCGGGTGATCAGACTGAGCTGCGTAACGAATTTGCTGATCCTAAAGACCTGACTATGGACACTCTCTAATCTTGTGGCCTGGCTTACCATAACCAAAATAGATATCACTACCGGCACTGCAAATACCCTTATGGTTCTTAAAACAAGACTGACAAGGGGGATTTATTCGAGCACTGCTAACACTACCCTGAAATTTAGAGCCTGGTGCTTTGTCTCTTCTTTCGTCTCTAAATTTCAGTACTGGGGCACTAGCGGAGGAAGGAGCTAGAGTTGATGACTTGGGATGAAACTGCAAACGGTTCCCTCCCTCTGATTTGGGCTGAGAAAAAAATAAAACTGCCTTATTTTGCTCTCTTGTTCTGCCTCTCTCTAGTCCTAACCTTCTGCTTCTCAATTTGCTGAGCATGGCTTATGAGTCTAGCTAAGGTCATATCACTGTTCAGCATCGCAAATCTACACTCATTCACCACTCTATCGTTCACCCCTGACATGAACTTGCTCATCTTAGCCCTATTGTCTGCAACCACATGAGGGGCATACCTAGCTAGCTAAGTAAATCTAAGAGAATACTCCCTAACCATCATATTTCCCTGCCTGAGGTTGATAAACTCAAGAACTTTAGCTTCCCTCAGTTCTTGGGGAAAAAATCTGTCTAAGAAAATTGTGACAAATTCATCCCACCCAATGGGACCTGCTTCATCTACCCTCTCGGACTTTCAATGTTTGTACCAAGTGTGAGCCACATCTTGTAATTAATATGCGGCTAACTCATTACTCTAAACAAAAGTAACAACCATGATGTCAATGACCTTCTGAACTTGGTCAATGAACTTTTGAGGGTCTTCATCAGACTTAAACCCATGGAAAAATGGAGGGTTCATTCGGGTGAAGTCCCGAATCCTAGATGTTGTGGAATTTTACACTGGAATGGCCGGAATAGCTGGTGGCCTTTTATTTTGGGCAGCCACAGACTGAGAAAGTATGGTGAATGCGGTTCTAAACTCCACATGAGAAACATGTTCGCCCAAAGGATCTTCGGGATGAGGAGCTGGCTGGTTTCTTCTCTTTGGGTCTATATTTGAAACAAGAGAAGAACGAATTAGACTGGGAGTTTAACTTGAGATTATGCTCACTAGAACGCCATGAATACTGAAAGAAGGGAAACTATTCCTAAAACATCTTATAGCCTCCTATACATAAATATGGTGCGCAACACACCCATGCACAAGACTCTACTAGATGCAGCTTTCAGAATTCCTAGAACTCTATTGAACCTTAGGCTCTGATACCAAGTTTGTAGCGCCCCGATTTTCTGAATCGGAATGCTACACGGTGCTCGTGACCCCGAGGGACCACAAGCTAACCCATGACTGATATCTATACCTGTACACTGCATAGTATACATATAATATGCGGAAAACCTGAACATGTAAGCCATAAGGTTCAACTGAAGAGATATAGTAACAACCATGGGGTAATGAATACCCAAAACAACTGAATATAAAATTGAATACTAAATCTGATAGCTAAATTTGACTAAATCTGAAAGCCTCTAAGTACTGTCTGAATAAGGAGTTGAAGGAACATGTCTCCAACTAACTCCGTAAAAACTAAACTAAAGTAATAAATGAATAAATAAAATCATATTATCCTCGAATGGATGAGGACTCACTGCAACACTACGATTGGAAAGCTACTGCTGGTCTAGAACTCGTGGCTCTGGACCTATGGTGTAATATGAAAAAAAAGCACCATAGCGCAAATGCATCAGTACAACTGGATTACTGAGTATACGAGTGAGGTAGGCTAATGCAAAGGGTTTACATGCATGAATAATGTTAACTAATTGACTGATATGAATGTAAGAGTACAAACATACATACATAGTACTGAGATTGTAAGTATGTGGTAACTAAATCTATACGCTAATACATGACTGGAACTGCAGTTCTAATAACATGAGCGACTGTGTTTGATAGTCTTGAATCTGGTAGAACTCTCTGAGTCCCGTGCTATAACTGAATTTGACTGTATCTAACAGTCCTGGTATACTGATATATGAAGAACTGTCTGACTTCTTTTACTGTTACTGATAATAAAACTGTGGGAGGTAGTTGTTTAACTGACATGCACCATGTATACCATTACGTCTAAGCTGGGGTCCAATCTTTTCCCTGATTGGAGGGGTGTCAATACAGCGCCACTGGTAAGGATAGTTGTGAGTGACCCTTATCTGGCAGGTACTCAAAGTGAGAATGGTGGGACCCTAAACTAACAGGTTAAGCCACATCATCAACCCTAATCTGTCAGGTTAAGATGTCTCAACCTATGCTGGCTACGTAGTTCTGGAACACAAGGATGACTCCTAAGAATCACACCCTGAACTGGCAGGTGAGTTCCCATCCTTGGGTTCACTCGGTGCTAACTTTTACTCCCATATGAAGGGACTAAACATAATTCAACTGGCTGTACATGGACTGAATAACTATCATCCGTTGACTTATGGAGTAGTACTATTATCTGAGAGTTAATTGAGATCATGAGATTTCTGATGTTTCCTGAGTCACATGACTGACTGAGCTCTATAGAGTATAGCTTGACTGAGATTTATCGTGACATATGACATGGCTCTAGGAACAAACTATATTTTTCAGGTACGAATACCCCCAGGACTCGATAGAAGGAAACTGGCACATATGATATGACTTGATCACAAGATTAGAGTCCACAATTCACAATATTATAAGTAGGGGATAGTATACTTCATGTATTTATTCACCTATCAACATGGTAGGGAGAGAATGGATATATTTTGTGTATATAATTCATATTTCCATTATCACACATGCTTCATGCCACAACAACAACAACACATAAATAGCATGAAAATTCATATGAAAGTGTATAGCTAATATGGACTTGTCATTTAGATATCATGGAATCATGTAATTATCGGTTTCTAGCATCCTAGGCATTTTATCAAACACCTTGCATGCATTCTTTAAATCATAGGTGTATTTCATACTTGCATCACATCAAACCACCTAAAGTTCATTTTTTTCAACTAACAACCACATATATTTCATGAAAATATCTTTAGATATTATTTTGAAACTTAAACAACAATTATCAACATGTACATGCTTATATCACCACAAAAAGTTTACAAAATAACATTTAAAAACATGGTTATTGATATGTATGAAAAAATTGGTTCCATAGATGAACACTACGCATACCTTAGATTAAGAATTCGTGGAATCTACGGTTGAATTTGCTTGAAGCTTAAAACCCCAATGGAAACCCTAGACTTGTTCTTGACTGTTCTTGAGTGACTTTTGATAAAATTAATGTAAAGTGATGCTTTGGGGCTTCAATCCCGTGTTTAAAGAGTATATATAGGGTTTTGGGAAGTTACCATATTGCCCTTGAGGAGTTTAAAACAAAAACTAAAAACTACGCAAAATTTATCCCAATTTAGGGCCTCGGGCCCCGGCGCGATGCAGAGCTTGGTAAAATGCCAATTGTTGCGACCTGGAAGCTTGGCGCAAAGATAGGCTATCACGGAGGCTTTCTGGAAATTGACGAGTGCCATTTTGGCCTCCGACGCGATGCGCCATGCACTAAAATGGCATTCGTCTTACAGCAGAAACTTAAATTAGCCCTAAATTCTTCACCGAGTGTCCGTTTTAGGCAAATTTGGTATCGACAGAAATATTATTAAATTATCTATACATTGGTAGGTCATGTTATAAAAAATTCATAGTATAATGAGAGATATTTTCATTTTAATTTGATGATACCAATATCCTTCTCAAGAATTCAATCGGTAAGGAATGTTTTGATTCACACAATAGCTAGGACATATTTGAGACCTTAATTCACATCAACATTGATCATGAAACTACCAAGGAACCATGATTTACTATGAATGATCTTGAAACATGGAGCTAATAGTGAGTTGGATTTTTCATGGTATTACACTATGTACAAAGAATTTGGATGAACTTGGTCCCTTTGTGAATAAGACTATGTACAAAGAAATCATTGGTTCAGTTCTTTACTTAACACTTAGCAGGCCTGACATAGTGTTTAGTATTGGTATGTGTGTAAGATTTCAAGCATATCCAAAATCACATTTGAAGGCTGATAAATGAATTTTTAAATATCTCAAGGGAACTCCCGATCTGGTCCTTCTCTATCCTACTAGTGACAATTATGATCTAGTTGGATATAATGATATAGATTATGTAAGGTACCTGGTTGATAGTAAAAGAACCTCAGGAATGGCTCACTTTTTAGGATCATCCTTGGATTACTAAGAAACAGAACTCAGTGACTCTCTCTAAAGGTAAGGATGAATATATAGCAATTGCATCATGTTGTGCTCAACTTCTCTAGATCAAACAAAAGACTGAAGATTTTAGAATTTGATTATAATATGTTCCCCTATTTTGTGACAACACTAGTGGAGTGAACATGACCAAAAATCTAGTTTTACACCAGAGAACAAAACTCATTGGCATTAATCATCATCTTCTTAGAGACAACGTAGAGAAAGTCTTAGTCAAAATGCTTTTCTATAATACTAAAGATAAAATTATAGATATTTTCACCAAAACACTCAGCAGGGACCAATTCAAAAGGAATCACATGAAGTTGGGACTTATAAAGTTGAACTAAGTTTGGGAATCTTCATTCCTTCAGTTCTTGGCTATGATTTAGAAAGTAGGTAACCATACTAATTCTACACTCGTCTAACTCAGTCTTATATCTTTGAACATATATACCCATGGTAATAAGGAATTGATTAAAAAGGAGATGGAACTGACTCAAACACTAATGCTCTAAGTACATAGAGGGACTAGGTCCCTCTTAAGGCTAGTATCATTCACTACTCTCTAATGAAACATTTTAAAAAAATTAGTTGAGTATTCCATATATATTTTTGCCTTTCCATCAGCTGCAAAAACTCCGTTAAGTTCAATCGCCACGTCCATCTGACAGAAAATGTTACTTTACTCCTATTTGTTCAAATCTGAACCATTATTTTTCCTTTTTTATTTAAACATCAATTTATATTTCTCATTCTCTCTCATAATCCCTCTAACTCTATCTGTTCCCTACCACACTTACAACCCTTCCCCCTCTTCTCAAATTCTCTTTTAAGTAACAACTTCTCCATGTCTCAATCACTATTTTCTCCATCCTTAAATAAACCCAAAATACCATTGATAACTCTCTCTCTCATCTCCCTCTGATTTTGATCTTCACAACTTATTGATAAATGTTCAACTCATTCCTTTTTCTATACCAAGCAATGTTGTTCTCTCAGCGCCTTTAAAGACTGAAGACACTTCCTTGTCTTCTACTCATTGGTGGTTAGAAAAGACGTCTTCACCAAAACTCTTATAACTCTAATTCCTGATGCTTGTCCATCCTTGTCTAATATCACACCTAATTCTTAACCTGTTCCCGTAGAACCCTTAACTAAAACTCAGCCTGATAAAGTCTTATCTGAGAGACCTGGTACTATGGTCATTCATGAAAGTCACTCTGTTGATGAATACATATTTTATAGAGATTTTCCAAATAAAAGTCAAACATCTTCTAACATTATAGTAGTCAGTAATGGTGGTGCAGGGGTTGACTACCCTAAGTGAGGAATTTCCTCTAAAAGTGCTGGAAATAAATAAGTGTCTCTATTTTTTGGTAATGGGACACTATCACTCTCGCCTCACCCTATGGGATAATACTCCAGGTTCTCTCATGACTAGGTATCAAAATGATGGAACTCCTATAGTTGAGAAAGATAATGATGCTAAAAACAGATAAAGATGATAGAACTCTGCGATGAGAAGTTACAAGCCAGAAAATGCCTTCAACTTTAAGATCACTATCCAAGAATGTTAAAGTCCATGGTACTTAAGGAAGTTTTCAAAGGTTGCTTGAAGATGCATTTATTGACAACAAACTCAACACAAGGAAAAATAAGATTACAAAAAATCTATTATTGAGATTGATATGCCACCTAAAATAATGGTTGATGTAGAGAAAATAGATGATGATACGAGGAAGGACATTGATGCTGATGTTTCCAAAAGTGTATCTAACCATTGCACCAAATCCTAGACTAGTTAAACACCCCACTTTTTTTGGGCTAAGGTTGGACCATCTTTCCTATATTTGTAAACCCAAACCCAATGGTTTCTACTTAGATATAAGTGTGAATGACACTTTCTTAGTGTATAAATATCCTTGGAGATGAATATACTCCATAATAATCTCCTAACTCAAAAGTTAAGTTGAACACTTTCCTATCGATGGAATTTTAGTTGACGATTTTACTTGGGTCAAATTCTAGTGACTGTTTCTCCTGGGATATAAAGATTCATGTGTCCTACTATCTATAAAATTAAATCCCTTTGAGTCTTCTTTTTAATCCCATCGACCATTTGTCAATCCGATACCCGATCATAAAGATATGACCATGCAAAGGGTCGTGTGTTGCTTGAAAAATTACAGAGGGCCACTAGAAAGGGTTTGTGATTGTCCATCCGATGCCCACTTAAGGTCTAGGTGATTGTCCTTGTGATACCCACCTTGGCTTGGGAGATCTTCTGGGCATCTCCTGGGTCATTGCGCAGTGCCAAAAGTGCTCTATTTTTGAGTTATTTTAAGGGTAACAAGGTCTTTTCACTTTCCATAACCGTCCCTAAGCATATATACTTAAAATTAAAGTCCATATTAATTTTATATCAATCACAAATCCCTAGTTCATCTTCCTTAAGAACAAAAAGAGAAAAACAACCTAGGGTTTGGATTTTCAAGCTTCCAAGATCAATTTTTTCATGTTTTCTTCATCACTAAGATATGTGAGACTATCCTAAAATCCATGGGCATAAGTTTTTATTGTGTTATAAAGTTTTATGATATATAATCATGGTTACAAAAAAGGGTTTTTGACATCGTTTTGAATAGCATGTATTATGGATTTATCTTAATGAAAATATATGTTTGTCTTAAACCCCTTTCATAGAATTGCAATAACCATGTATACATTTGTTCTTCTATTTTGAAAAATTAATTGAGAGCATGAATAATGAAAATTTTCCCCATCTCATCATGATGTCTCTTGATTTCAAGTGTTGTGGTTTGGTCAAATGCATGAATTATTAAAAGAAAATTTAATAATTAGTTCCATTACTAATGTTCATGGATTGATATGATTTATGATATGTCAAACAAGTGTTTTCCTCATTGTAAACGTACATTGTGCAAATTGAATGATTCTAGGAATTTTAAGTATGCAAACATGAGATGGCCACCATATGATTGAAATATTAAGAAGAGACTGTTTTGTGAAGACTCATATGATAACCTATAGAAAAACTCTCTCTCACATAATGTTTAAAGCTTTTGGGTGGTCATTAACATGATGTTAAATAAGAAGGGAAACAAATATATTACGGTATGATTTGGATGACTTGCAAGTCAGGGTATGATGATACTCAGTTATGATATGCCCTTAACAAAATAAGAAATAAAATTTTTCCATAAGCATGAATCATGATTTTAATAAACTAAAAATGGGCTATATGAGAGTTAGATGGTTACCTAAAGAAGGCGTGAGGTCAGATAACTCATCTCTTGAAATCGTGTTAGCTAACATAGGATTTATGATGTCCTATGCTAGGGATTATACACTGGTGATGGCCTTATGGAATTTTAGATTTTCTACACTCCATCCCTTGCGGCAAATAGAGGGCTGAGGGATTGGACGATGAGCTAATGACAGACCTATATAGCCCGTAGGTGCTACGATTAGTAGGGTGTATTATCTAGATTAGAAGTAAAATAAAGAGTGGAGTCATGATTCCAAGAAAGTATTTCGAAGCTTCTAAGTTATGCCCATGTATTTTCATTTACCTTATATTAAATGTTTTTATGAAATACTCTCACCTATTTTGTATAAAAATATGTTATTTTTGATTGTTTCTCATATCAGTACCTTCGTGTATTGAACCCCTATATTTCAGGGTCTGCGATATAGTTCCATGGTCCATCACATCAGTATAACACTTTGGATATGATAGAAATGGGTGAGCTATCCATCTTTCAAAAGATATTTACTTATATGTTGAGTCTTTTAATATATGGTCCAGTCGGAGGCTTTGTCCCGGTCTAGATAGTTAGTTTTCATTAGAGGCTTCATATATGAGAGTTGGCTATTATGTTGTCATAATTTTCTTGACATAGTTTGTATTATAATGAATCTCTATTGAATATTATTATATCTTTCACATTTAATATATGTATGGATTATGCTTATGATAGTATGCTAAGGGGTCTCTCGGGCCTTCAAGGTTTGGGATGTCCGTCGCCGATAGGTCCTCGATTTGGGTCTTGAAAAACTTGGTATCAGAGCCCAGCTCATGGTCCTAGGGTGTCTATGAATTCGTGTCTAGTAGAGTCTTGATTATGGGTGTGTTGTGCACCACACTTATAATCAAGAGGCTACCAGGCATTTAAGAGTTATTTCTCATTCTTTCATACTTTAGTTCGTGCTATAGCATCGTCCATATGAAAGTCATCCAAATTCCTTCCTTGCTCTAATTTTATGGGCCATGCCTCATTGTTGAGGTGATACAAGTTCAAGAGATTAAATTCCTAACGATATAGTCCTTTTTGATTGAGTTATTCATAAAGTTTTGAAATTTCACAAAGACTTGAGAGGAGTCCATTAGTGCATCTAGTGTATTGATTTGAGTGTGTACATCTATCTTAATGCAACACCTCTATGTTAATGCAATCGTGCTTTTCAGCATGAGATACAAAGTGTATTCAATTCCTTTGAGAATTTTTACTGCAGATGTCATGCTTAAGAGTAGAGATATATAATAGAATGATGGAATAATATTTCAACCCGAGTAGTAGTATATGATAAGGTGCCATAACCTATTGGTAATAAGATGGTACAAAAGTTAGTAATATAAAGTCACAAGTTTAGAAGTCAGAGTGAGGGTGACTTTTGTATAAATAAGCTAATTTTAGTTTTATAACCTTTGATTGAGGGATGGGTTGCCATTTTATAGTGACAGACTAATGTTGTAGCAAGATTTATAGATTTTATGGTAGTCTGTGATGGAAGTGATTGGCTATGATTGTTATTTATTCAAAATAGGGAAGGAGACCTGACTGGATAGCTATGTTTGTTGTAGAGATTATTTATAGATAATAAGAATAAAGGGTAGGTTAGCCAATAAGTTATAAGTATAGACTAACTTGGGAAAAACTTAATAGTGTTTAAGGAATTTTGAAAGTATCCTAAATGTGTGCATGGGTAAGTAGATTTTATGTGAGAAAATTGAACATGTTGATAAGATGGTAATGGGGTATATTATAAGATTAAGATCGACTATCCCTATTATATGACTTTACCCTCTCAATTGTCTTCTCTCAAGTAGTTGTAAACTAGTACTATATGTGAGAATGTATGTAGTAGATCTTAAGGTATAGTAGTAATGTCATGAAGGGGATATGATTGTGGGTAGTAGTTAAGTGAAATTAGGTATTTGGGTTGATTTTCCCAATTTAATGGACTAGTATAGTATGTGGCATGCTTCATCGGTGGTACCTAATTGATGCTAGACTATAGGCTTGAACTTTAGATGTGGAGCGTGGTGGTAACAATAGTATCTTAAGATTAATAATGCATATTTTATGGAAATGAATTAGCAGGCTTGATGTGAGGTGTAAAATTGCCTAGGTTGGAAACTTGTGGTAAAAGGATTAGATAATTGTGATATATATGTACATGAGGACCAACGATGAATTGTGGTGAAGTCAATAAGAAGGTAAAGGCATAAGTATATAAGGATAAGTTGAACCCCAAGGTAGCATGCTGTTAGGTAAGGTTTTATGGGTATAAGTGTCATGTTTACCTAGCTCACGCTCTTAAGTAGTATGGGGAAGACTAAGGAATATTATGTGATAAGGGGTGTGGATATGTATTCTCATGAGAGTATGAGTTGCAAGGTGATCTCTATAGAGGCTAACGAAAGTTAAGAGTAGCATTTTCAGAAAGCAAGGCCTTCAGAGCATAGTTTATCTGAGAGAGTTTAGAATTTATGTATATAGTGATATCCCTTTTGTGTTGAGAGTTGTGGCTATAGATTTGGTGTGAGGTTATGTCTGCAATTCTAGGATTATGACTTTGATCTAAGGGGGAGATGATGAATTAAGGTAGTTCCCGATTTTTCTTGTGGTGTCAAGTTATAAGTAAGAATCATGATAAATCTGTTCCTATTCAATCAACCTCCTTCTACTTCAATTTAAGAGGTCATTCTGCTTATGTACTATGTCATGTATTTAAGTAATGCCTATGCCTATGGTTCGAGTTCTCTATGGACTTACGTTCTTGTTCTGACCTCCAAACTAGAAACAATAATGTCTCTCATTAATCCAGTCTTTCATGTATTCAATCTTTATGTTATGATGCTCGTGATCTATAAAAATCCATGTCTTATATCATGCTTAGTTCTAAGGGAACAATGTTTTCTATAATTTATCAATTCATTTTATGTTGCAATTAGCCAAAGTGATAAGGTTCATGGAAACTCATAACTATTCCAGCTCCAAAAGTGAGAAGCAATATCTTCAAGTATCAATCCTTATCTCAATCATTAACTTCATTATTTTCAAATTTATGTTATACGACTCATGACGTAAGTGCTCATGTTTCTCACTGTGTTCTTCCCTAAGAACTCATATTGTGTTGTGTTTATGCTGAACAACTCTCTACTTATGATCTAGACACTTCATATATGAAGCAATTTGTTCCTATTGTATTGTATCTTCATCTCATATCCCACCATGAGTAGTTCAATAGGTATATGTAATAATCGAATAGTGTTACTCTATTTCATGATGTTTAAGCTTGGGTCCCTCAATGACCCACCATATGATGGTATGATAGTAGTTATATAAGAGTAGTAATATTTTAGGTAGGGGAGTAGATGTTCTTGAATGTGAAAACATTGATGTGATTTATTGAGCTAAGGTTGTAGGAGAAGGGGAAGGAGGAGATGAACTTTTGTCACATGTAATAGTTAGGAAGGAGATATGTGGCAAAAATATTTATGAAAGTGATTGAATTTGCTGGTCTTAGTGGGGAGATCCATGAAATGGTTGTAGTAATTATAGGCTTGAATATTGTGATTGATGAAGACGCAAACCAATGAGTTATGTGATTGGTACTCCTTGATTTAAGAACTCGAGTGTGTTTGATAGTAGTGCTAAGGTGAAGTAATTTTCTTAATGGGATGTAGAGTATAGGGTTCCATAGCCTAAGTTATCACCTTTTTACTCCAAGTTAGGCTTCAACATAAAAGCACTATATAGTGGGACTCAAATTCTTATGGTTAGATGTGTGATGGGAGAATTGTAAGTTGGAAATTATGAAGTATGTTATGTATTGTTTGGGGCATGGACGAGTAGTGTCTCAAAGTTTAAGTCTATTCGTTGTATCTTATAAGGTAGAGAATGCTTCTATTTTTATGTCCCGTGAAACCTTATTTCATGATTAGTACCGATGTAAATCAGGCCTATGATCAGCAAATAAACTCATGCCTTATGTTATGATGATTATTATCCTTAGAACTTATGTACAAGGTCATCTCTTCGTCAATTCTTATTATCTCACGCTTCGTGCTTACACTTTTCAATAGGGGTTATCATGAAGATCTTTGATGCCTTGGAATATTTTATTGAGGAAAAATTCCCAATGCGAGGTTACATTCTTTATTTCATACTTTTATAGCTTCAACAAGTTCCTACCTATCATTCGGGGATGAATGATCCCAAGAGGGAGATAATGTAACACCCAGCTTTTGTTGGACTGAGGTTGAACTATCTTTCCTATGTTGTAGACCCAAACCTAATGGTTTCTACTTAGATATAAGTGTGAATGACACTTTCTTAGTGTGGAAATATCCTTGGAGATTAATATACACCATAAGAATCTCCTAACTCAAAAGTTAAGTTGAGAACTTTTTTATCAATGGACTTTGGGTTGATGATTTTACTTGGGTCAAATTCCAGCGATTATTTCTCCTGGTATATAAAGATTCATGTAGCCTACTATATATCAAATTAAAGCCCTTCGAGTCTTCTTTGTAATGCCATAGACCGTTCGTCAAAAAAAGATATGGCCATACAAAGGGTCGTACATTGCCTAACAAATCGAAGAGGGCCACTGGAAAGTGTGTACGATTGGCCATGCGACTCCCACTTAAGGTCTGGGCGATTGGCCATGCACCTTGACTTGGGTGATTTACTGAGCATCGCGTGGGTCATTTCATAGTGCAAAAAATGCTCCATTTTTGAGTTATCAAGGTCTTTTCACGTTCCATAACCATCCCTAAATATCTATAGATGAAATTAAAGTCCATATTCACGTCATATCACTCACAAATCCCTAGTTCATCTTCCTTAAGAACAAAAAGAGAAAAACAACCTAGGGTTTGGACTTTCAAGCTTCCAAGATCAATTTCTTCACATTTTCTTCATCGTTAATGTATGTGGGACTATCCTAAACTCCATAAGCACAAGTTATTATTGTGTTACCAAGTTTTATAATATATAATCATGGTTATGAAAAAAGGTTGTTGACATCACTTTGAATATCTTGAATTATGGTTTTGTCTTGATGAAAATATATGTTTGTATTGAACACCTTTCATAGAATTGTAGTATAACCATGTATACATGTGTTCTTCAGTTTTGAAAAATTAATTGAGATCATGAATAATGAAACTTTTCCCCCTCTCATCATGATGTCTCTTGATTTCAAGTGTTGTGGGTTGTTCAAATGCATGAATTTTTAAAAGAAAAATTGAGAATGAGTTTTGTACTAATGTTCATGTATTGATATGTTTTATGATATGTCGAGGGGGTGTTTTCCATGTTTTATACAATGTATGATATGCCAAGATAGGGATTATACGCTGGCGACGGCCTTATGGCGTATCAGATTTTCAGCACTCCATCCTCTTGCGGCAAACAGGGGACTGGGGGATTGGCCGATGAGCTAATGGCAGACCCATATAGCCCGTGGGTACTACTATTTGTAGGGTGTATCATCTAGCTTAGAAGTTAAATAAAGAGTGGAGTCATGATTTTAAGAAAGTATTTCGAAGCTTCTAAGTTATGACCATGCATTTTCATTTACCTTATGTTAAATGTTTTTATGAAATACTCTCACCTATGTTGTATTGAAATATGTTATTTTGGATTGTTTTACATACTAGTACATTCTTGTATTGACCACCTATAGTTCAGGTTATGCGGTATAGTCCCATGGTCCATCACATCAGTATAACAGTTGGGACATGATAGAAATGGGTAAGCCATCCATCTTTCAGAAGGCATTTACTTACATTTTGAGTCTTTCAGTATATGGTCCATCCAGGGATTTGTCTCGGTCTAGATAGTTAGTTTTCATTAGAGGCTTCGTAGACGAGAGTTGAGTATTGTGTTTTCATAATTTTCTTGACACTATTTGTATCATAATGAATCTCCATTGAATATTATTATATCTTCCACATTTTAATTTACGTATGGATTATGCTTATGATAGTATGTTAAGGGGTCTCTCGGGCCTTCGAGGTTCAGGATGCCCGATGTGGCCAGGGCCTCAATTCGGGTTGTGACACTAGTGTTGCATCACCCTCTAATAAACGAGTGAGGATGGTTATTTTGGTCAAGAAAATAGGCTCTATTGCTGGGGTCAAACATAAGCACAAAGTTTCATATGAAGTGGAGGGTCCTGGTCTTTCTCTCACTTCATATAGAACCTCAAAAAGCTTTGTGTTGTAGGAACAGTGACTTGGTCTTAGTGAAATATTATCCAAGTCTAGATAGACTATGAAAGTGATCACTCGAGAGAAGAGACAAGAAGTTCTTAAGATATAAAAATTGTTGCGTGGGCATGTTTTTTATCTCGATATTGCTGATCCACCAGGATTAGTGGAACTATTCAAGATTGTAAACTTCCAATAATAGAGTCATATGTTTGATCCTCCTATTCTAGTCCTGTATAAGAAGGAAGTTTGAATGTTTTATCATGATTTGGCTTTTACGGAGGATGCCTAGTACTTAACCTCTCAAGTCCATAATGTCAATATTGGGACAGGAATAAAATATTCTTGGGTAGGCTCTTAGAGTACCTAATGAGGGGATCAGGTCCTTGAAGGAGAATCTGAGTCTGAAAAAATTCTCAAACACATTGGCTATTTAGATAACTAGAACATCAAGAATGTGAATAAGAAATTTCTTAGAGGTGAGGTTCAATTGTTGTTTGAATTAGTAGATAAAGCTCTCCTCTATGGATATGAAAAATGCTACTATTTCAAATGCTAATCTTTTCTTGATGGAGTATCTCACAAAGTTCAAAAAGTTTAACCTCCTACTATCATGATGGAGCATATGCACAAGGTGATAAATATAAAGGATGGAAAAATGAGGTGTCTTATTGTAATGCCCCGAATCTGGTACCCAGAATGCTACGCGATGCTCATGACCCCGAAGGACCACAAACTAACCCATGACTGATATAAGTGCCTATAACTGCATGATATACTGTATAATAGGGAAACATGAAATGAAAGGCCTTAAGGTTCAAACTGTAACATAATATCTGATAAAATATAACATCTAGGATGGGGTATAAATACCCAAAACAAAACTGTCTAAACATACTATAGTCTGAAAAGCCTCTAAAACATGACTGTCTGAATAGGGAGTTGATGGGACATGTCCCCAACTAACTCCGACTGCTGAAATAACCAAGTACTAAAATAATGAAATAACTAATCATATCTTCCTCAAAGGAGGAGGACTGACTGCTGACTAACTGCTGATATCTGGAATCTACTGATGCTCTGGAGCTCGTGTTTCTGAACCTATGGTATAAGACATAATAGGGAAAATACGTTAGTACTTTGAATGTACTAGTATACATGTGAGGTAGGCTGAATGCACGGGGTTCATATATATATATGAACAATACTAGCTAACTGACTAATATGAACGTGAGAATACATGCATGAATACATAGTAACTATATCTGAGATCGTGATAACATGAATTTACTGATAACTAACATGACTGATAACTGAGTTCTGATGGCTGATATAACTGATAACATGAGTGACAGTATCTGATAGTCTTGAATCTGATAGAATTAGCTGAGTTCTGTACTATTCTGAGTTGACTGTATCTGATAGTCCTGAATTCTGTAACTTAAACTATGGGAAGTAGTCATCTAACCGACATGCCCTTAATACACCATTATGGCTGAGTTAGGGTCCAATCTATAACCCCAATTGGAAGGGTATCAATACCGCGCCACTGGTAAGGACAATCTGTGAGTAACCCTCACATAACACTAGATATTCTTGAGACAAAATTAGTTAGGAAACTTCAGGGTATTACAATATCTCCCCCTTGGGAACATTCATCCTTGAATGATACTGACTAAGAGGGGAGAAATGATAAGCCGAAGTACACACTGAACATGAACAATTAAACATGACTGACATAACTGACATTTCAGAGATTCATACTGAGCTTGCATAGCTGATGCATGATTTCATGACTGAAATGATACATGAATGCATGACTGAGAGTACTGATAAGCTGTTCACACATATCTGATGCATGAATACATGATCTGATTACATGACTGAGGTTTTTAATAACTGAGTCTTCTTATAAGGAGAATGCATGTCTGATGCATGAATACATGACTAATCTGATGCATGAACATATAATTGTATATGCAATGGTACTTAGTACCAAGTTTAACAATGGAATCCTGAGCATGAAGTTGATATCAAGTTGTAATTGAAATCTGGACATGAAAACTGAAAAGCTTAAGGAGAACTGTTACCTTGAGTTAGATCTGAGTTGGCGGAGAAGAGGTGAGGATACTTGGTTCGCATATCTGCTTCTGCTTCCCAAGTAGCTCCCTCAACGGACTGATTTCACCGAAGAACTTTGACTAGAGGGATTTCTTTATTCCTCAGTCTACGAGTCTGATAGTCTACGATTTTGACTGGAATCTCTTCATAAGAGAGGTTATTTTGAACATCTATGCTCTAAATAGGGACTACACTGTTGGGTCACCTATGCACTTCTTGAGCAAAGAGACATGGAAGACTGGATAAACGATGGCTAGATCTGAAGGCAATTCGAGCTCATAATCTACTTTTCCAAAGAGACTGAGAATTTTGGAGGGACCGACATATCAGGGACTAAGCTTTCCCTTCTTGTCGGACCTCTTCACTCCCTTCATGGGAGAGATCTTTAGGTAGACATAGTAACCAATCTCGAACTCAAGATCCTTTCTGTGTACATCTGTATAAGATTTTTGTCGGCTCTGAGCAGCCTGGAGTCTTTCTCTGGTCAACTGGACATTCTCTGAGGCATCGAATACTAAGTTAGGCCCTATAACTGAGGCCTCACTAACTTCAAACCAAACGACTGGAGATATGTATTTATTCCCATAGAGATCTTTAAATGGAGCCATCTTAATACTGGAATGATAGCTATTGTTGTATGAAAACTCAATCAAAGTCAAGTGGTCATCCCAACTACCCTCGAAATCAATTGCACACACCCTTAGCATATCTTCTAGGGTCTGAATAGTCCTTTCTACTTGACCATCTATTTGAGGATGAAAGGTTGTACTAAGATGAACTTAGGTATCAAGACCCTTTTGGAACGCTTTCCAAAAATGAGAGGTGAACTAGGTACCTCTATCTGAGATAATGGATAACAAAATATCGTGCAATCTGACCAACTCTCTAATGTAGAGCTTGTCATAATCCTCATCTGAATAAGAGGTATGGACTGGAAGGAAATGGGCTAATTTGGTCATTCTATCTACAATGACCCAAACTGAATCATGCTAATGACGAGTATGAGGCAAACCCATCACGAAGTCCATGTTCACTTTTTCCCACTTCCTAGTAGGAATATGGAACTCTTTCATGGACCCACTAGGATTTTGATGCTCCATCTTAACCTGCTGACATGTAAAGCACTTCGACACAAACTCTGCAACATCTCTTTTCATCCCACTCCACTAATAGATCTCTTGCAAGTTGCGGTACATCTTTGTGGTCCCTAGATGAATAGAGTAGCGCGCACCATGCGCTTCCGCAAGAATTTACTGCCTTAAGTCATCTACACCTGGAACACACAGATGACCCTGACAACGCAGAACACCATCTCCCCCTTTGGAGAAAGCCTCCACTTTCTGATCTTTAACGGTCTCTTTCAACTTGACTAAACTGGGATCTCAATCTTGCTTTTCTTTTACCTCAAAAACTAGAGATGATTCTGAACTACTCTGAACCCATACATCACCCTCATCTATATCGACTAAGCGAATACCTAGTCTGGAAAGATAATGGACTTCCTGAGCTAACTTCTTCTTATTGTCCTCAACATGAGCAACACTACCCATAGACAGTCTACTGAGAGCGTCGGCCACTACGTTGGCCTTGCCCAGATGGTAAAGGACATTTATATCATAATCTTTCAAGATCTCTAACCATCTTCTCTGATGAAGATTGAGATCTTTCTGAGAAAAGACCTACTGAAGGCTCTTATGATCTATGAACACATCTACATGAACACCATTTAGGTAATGCCTTTTCAAGCAAAGACTACGGCTGCTAACTCAAGATCATGAGTCGGATAATTCTTCTCATGGGGTTTAAGTTGTCTGGAGGCGTAGGCTATGACCTTATCATGCTGCATGAGGACACAACCCAAACCTATTTTGGATGCATCATAATACACTATAAACCCATCTGGACTATCTGGAAGAGCTAAGACTGGGGCTGAGGTGAGTCAAGTCTTCAACTCCTGAAAACTCTTCTCGCAAGGATCTAACTACTGAAACTTGACTTACTTCTGAGGTAATCTGGACATAGGGGTTGAAATAGAAGAAAATCCCTAAGAAAACTGCCTATAATAGCCATCCAAACCCAAGAAAATCCTGATATCTGATGGAGAGACAGGGCGAGGCCAGTTTCTTACTGCTTCGGTCTTTTGAGGATATACTCTAATGCCATCACCGGAAATGATATGGACAAGGAATGATACTGACGTTAGCCAAAATTCACACTTACTAAATTTGGCGAACAACTGATGATTTCTAAGAGTCTGAAGTACAATTCTTAGATGGTCTGCATGATTATGCTCACTGCGGGAATAGACCAGAATATCATCTATAAAGACTATGATGAATTTCTCCAAGTACTGCTTGAACACACGGTTTATCAAGTCCATGAAAGCTGATGGGGCATTGGTAAGACCAAAGGACATGACCAAGAAATTGAAGTGACCATACTGAGTACGAAAGTCTATCTTCGGAATGTCACATTCTCTGACTCTAAGCTAATGGTATCCTGATTTGAGGTCTATCTTAGAGAAATAACTGACACCCTGAAGTTGGTCAAACAAGTCATCGATTCTGGGAAGTGGATACTTGTTCTTGATCGTGACTTTATTGAGTTGATGGTAGTCTATGCACATTCTAAGAGAACCATCTTTCTTTCCATGAATAAGACTGGTGCACCCCACAGGGACACACTGGGTCTGATGAATCCCTTATCTAAGAGATTCTTCAATTTCTCTTTCAGTTCTATGAGTTCTACTGGTGCCATTTTGTATGGAGGAATAGATATAGATTGAGTATCTAGAAGAAGATCAATGGCGAAGTCTATTTCCTTTTGGGAGGAATTCCTGGAAGATCTTCTAAAATAACATTTGAATATTCATTCACGACTGGGACTAAATCAAGGATGGGAGTTTTAGAACTAGTTTTCTTAACTTGAACAAGATGATAGACACATCTCTTAGATATCATTTTCCGTACCCGAAGGTAATAAACAAGATGACCTCTGAAAGCGGATACACTACCCTTTCACTCTAGGACGGGTTCATTTAGAAACTAGAACTGGACTATTCTTTTCCTATAGTCGACTGTGGTATAGTAGGAATGAAGTCAAACCATGCCGAGAATGATATCAAAATCCATCATTTCTAATTTAACTAAGTCTACTACAGTGACTTTCTAAATTATCCTAATCGGGAAGTTCCTGTATACCCATCGGGATATGATGATTTTACCCACTGGGGTAGAGACTGAAAAGGGCTCTGCTAGAATTTCTGGACTGACTCCAAAATCAACTGCTATATATGGAGTAATAAAATAAAAAGAAGCTCCTGGATCTAGCAAAGCGTAAACATACATATGAAAGATCTGTAACGTACCAGTAACCACATCAGGAGAATTTTCCTGATCTTACCAGGACTGGAGACCATAAAGTCGATTTGGGCACTGCCCACTAGTAGCACTGGAAGTGGCACCCTGCTGATTTAGGCAACCAGACTGAGCTGGGGAATAGTTCTTTTGACCCTGAGGACCTGGCTAAGGGAAGTTTCTAACTCTATGGCGTGGCTTGCCATATCTAAAACAAATACCACTGCCAGCACTACAAATACACTAATGGTGCTTACCACAAGTCTAGCAAAGAGGATAGGTGCGGGCACTACTAACACTGCCCTAAGAATTAGAGCCTGTTGCCCTATCTTTATTACCATCCTTGAACTTAGGAGCTGGAGCAATAGATGAAGAAGGAGATGGAACTGATGACTTAGGATGAAACTGAGAACGATTTACTCTTTCTGATTTGGGCTGAGCAATGTTGAAACTACCTTTCCTTGCTCTCTTATTCTGCTTCTCCCTCATCTTAATCTTTTGATCCTCTATCTACTAAGCATTAGTCAAAAGTTTGGATAAAGTCATGTCACTATTCAACATTGCATACCTACACTCGCTGACCACACTATCAATCACCCCAGAAACAAACTTACTCATCTTGGCCCTGTTGTCTGCAACCACATGAGGGGCATATCTGGCCAATTGAGTAAACTTAAGAGAATACTCTTTCACCGTCATGTTCCCCTTCCTGAGGTTGATGAATTCTAACACCTTGGCTTCTCTCAGCTCTAGGGGAAAGAACCTCTCTAAGAATACGGTGATAAACTCCTCCCACTATATAGGCCCTACATCAACTGGCCTTTCTGACTTCCACTATTTGTACCAAGTGTGAGAAATATCATATAACTAATATGTAGCTAGCTCAGCACTCTTACTAGGAGTAACCCCCATGATGTATATAACCTTCTGAACCTGATTGATAAATTCCTGAGGGTCCTTATCTAACTTAAACCCAAGAAATGATGGAGGATTCATTCGGGTGAAGTCCCAAATCCTGGATGTAGCTGAATTGGCCACTTGGTTGGCTGGAACAATAGCTGGTCATTCATTCTGAGAGTCAACTAACTGAGCAAGAGTAGAAAATGATGTTCTAGACTCTGCATGAGAAATATGTTTGCCCAAAGGTTCTTCGGGCTGAGGGGTTGACTGATTCCTGTTTCTTTTTTTAGGAGGCATGTTCTGTAGAAGAAAGGGAGAAATGGATTAGACTGAGAGATTGACTTAAGATTATGCTCACTAGCATGACATGAATACTGAAAGATGGGAAACTGTTCCTAAAATATCTTATAGCCTCCTGTACATAAATGTAGCGTGCAACACATCTATGCACAAGACTCTACTAGATGTGGCTTTCAGACTTCCTAGGAATCTATTGAACCTTAGCCTCTGATACCAAGTTTGTAATACCCTGAATCTGGTACCTAGAACTCTACACGGTGTTCATGACCCCAAAGGACCACAAGCTAACCCATAATTGATATATGTGCCTGTATACTGCATGATATACTGTATAATGCGGAAATATAAACTAAAAGGCCATAAGGTTCAAACTGTAACATAATATCTGATAAAATATAACATCTGGGATGGGGTATAAATACCTAAAACAAAACTGTCTAAACATATTGTTGTCTGAAAAGCCTCTAAAACATGACCGTCTAAATAGGGAATTGATGGGACATGTCCCCAACTAACTCTGACTGCTGAAATAACCAAGTACTGAAATAATAAAATAACTAATCATATCGTCCTCAAAGGAGAAGGACTCACTGCTGACTGATTGTTGATATCTGGAATCTACTGATGCTATTGAGCTCGTATCTCTGAAACTATGGTATAAGACAACATAGCGCAAATGCGTCAGTACTTTGAATGTATTGGTATGCATATGAGGTAGGATGAATGCATGGGGTTCATATACATGAAAAATACTAGCCAACTGACTAATATGAATGTGAGAATACATGCATAAATACATAGTAACTATATCTGAGATCTTGATAACATGAATTTACTGATAACTAACATGACTGATAACTGAGTTCTGATGGATGATATAACTAATAACATGAGTGACTGTATCTGACAGTCCTGAATCTGATGGAACTAGCTGAGTTCTGTATTGTTCTGAGTTGACTATATTTGACAGTCCTGAATTCTGTAACTAAAACTGTGGGAAGTAGTTATCTAACCGACATGCCCCTAATACACCATTAAGGCTGAGTTGGGGTCCACTATGTAACCCCAATTAGAAGGGTGTCAATACCATACCACTAGTAAGGAAATCTGTGAGTAACCCTCATATAATAGGTAACTCTAGTGAGATCGGTGGGAACCCTCATATAATAGGTTAATCCACCTTATCTACCCTCATATAAAAGGCTATGATGTCTCAACCTATGCTGGCTATATAGTTTTGGAACGCAATGATTGCTTCTAAGAATCACACCTTCATATAACAAGTGAGTTCTCATCCTTGGGTTCACTCGGTGCTAATTCCTACTCCCATTTGAATAGACACTGAACATGATTAACTGAACTGGACTAGACTAAATTCATGGTGTTTCGTTAGCTGATAGAATATTGTTGAGATTACTGAATTACTGAGCTTTCCTGAGTCATATGAATGACTGAGTTCTATGGACCATGGCTTAAATAAGGATATCCTGAAAAAATAACATTAAATCTAGGCACACAGTTATATTTTTCTGGTACAAGTACCCCCAGGACTCGATAGAAGGAACTGACGAGGCATGACATTCTTGAATACATGACTAACATCAACAATCCATAATGCAATAATTGAAGATATTTCATGGGCATTTGATTATAACATCTTGGTACGTGAATAAGACAGTATGTATACATAGCCTAATTTCATAAGGCTAACTCATGAGCAATCCAATAAACAATTTCAATACATAAGAATAACATGGAAGTCATTTTGGATAATAATTTAGCTATAGTGCATAATTTATATCCTCCTAGGAATTTTATCAAACACCTTACATGCATAACTTAAGGCATAGGTGAAATCATTAAATTTCACAAATCATAAATGATGTTGGGCGTATTTATACCCCTAAGAACCATAATTTACCCATATTTTAGCTAAATTTTGACAATAAAATATATAATTCCTGCACTTTTAGTCCATTTTCATTTAAGTGAGCTAAACTATGTGATTAACATGTTTTCAAGTATTAATGATGAAGATTTCAGCACTTTGTGGACCTTTGGGCAGCAAAGGAAAACTTCATATAAGAGGGAAGGCATCTTTTGGAAGCTGTTGGACTGAATGTGATGCATGGAGAATTTGTCCCGAGAAAAATTAGTATTTCTAAATACTTAGGGATGCAGCAGTAACTTAGTAGACAAGGATATTATAAAAACTCTATTGCTGAATTTTTCAGCAGCATTGATCAATTATCATTAGTCATTATTCAGTTTACAGATTCTGTAAGTTTTGGACAGAGAAACACGGCTCACACTTGGAAACGGCTAGAAAAAAAATGTTACTCTCTTTGTGACACTAAGATCACTTCCATCGCCAAGATTGTTCTAGGTTGTGGTATGATGATTATGTCTATTTTGATTTCCGTCGTATCCATGAGTAGCTAAACTTCTCTGTTAGGGTTATGGAAACCTTATAAGATACTATTTGTTGCTATGAGTTTGTGAATTCTTGATGTGTATGCTACTTATATCATTACTCTCTTCGTTTTAATTAAATTCTCATGGTTGCAAACATAGAGAACATGCCATTATAGCATTAACTTTTTCGGGAGAAAAGTTACATGTTTGGAAAAGAGAGAGTGACAAGGAAATAGAGCTTCTAACCTCTATTTACACGTTAATGCCTTAACCGGATTAACTTCTTGGTGAATTTGTACCATTTGTTATACACTTTAGGCTCGGGAGAGCTAAAGTGAAGTAAATCCTTGATGGTTGGGAAACACTTAGATTTAGAATTAGAATACGATTCTCTATAAGTGCATGCATGTCTAAATTTCGCGTTACTCATAGTTAATAGAGAAGTAGAAACTACAAGATGGATATAACCCTAACTTATTATTCTCTGTGATTAACCTTTACTAAACAAATCATTCATTCGTTACTTTGATATTATTAATTCACGCCTAAATCAAAACCCCCCTTTTCCGTAGAATTTTCGACCAACAGTCTACTAACAATTGCAACACTTAGTGACCAAGTATTCCCTGTGGGATTTGACACCCAACCCAGTTGGGTTCTATATATGACAGCGACCGCTTACACTTTCTAACAAGAGCTGTAATTTGGGCGTTATCAAATTTTGGCGTCGTTGCCGGGGAATACGGTTGTCAACTAAGTTTGTGATAGTTACTAGACCCTTTGGTCAAAGATTCTCGAATTTTACTTTTTTTTGTTGTTTTTGTTTTGTTCAGGATTATTGGAGTGCATGCCAAATACACGAAGTTCTGGTCAACTGTTATTACCTATAAATCCTGAACCAAATCTTATTGGCAGATTGGATGCGTAACGAAACCTTGAACGGATGGCTGCTCAACAGGAGCAGGAAAGATTAGCTGCATTGGTAGCTGCGCAAGTGCATCAACAGAATATTGATAACCCAGGTCGGGCAGCAAATCTTGATGAAGAGGACCTGGGTGATGATAAGTTACTTAATCCACGGCGTGTAGATGAGGTGGCAGCACCTGTGAACATGAGAGATCGTCAAGCTAGAATGAGACCTGAATGCCGAGCTGTGTAGGCTCCTTTTGATGATGATGATGACGATCTGGATGGGGCTGGTGCCACAGGGTCTATTATTCCTCCGCCCTTGGCACCCGGAGCCAAGTTCAATATCACTAGCACCATGATTCATCTATTGCAACTTAAGGGGTTACTTGGTGGACTTACAGGCGATGATCCGAATATGCATCTGATTAACTTTATCTCAATATGCAAGTCGTTTGACAATCCAGGAGTTGGACAGAATGCAATTCGACTGCGCTTATTTCCATTGTCTCTATCTGGAGAGGCAACTCTATGGTTGAACGGGATAACTCCTGATTCTATTACTAATTGGAGGCAACTGAAAGATGCTTTCTTAGAAAGATTCTTTCTGCCATCCAAAAGAGTACAATTAAGAGATGAGATCAACAATTTTCGACAGCTTCCAACTGAAGCTCTCCACGAAACATGGGAGAGGTTCAATAAGAAGCTTATGCGGTGCCCAAACCATCAGATGACCAATATCCACTTGATGGAGATATTATACAGGTCTTTGAATACGGTGACTAAGCCAGTGGTTGATAATGCTGCAGGTGGGTCATTCATGGACCTTACTTTTATTGAGGCAAGTGATATGCTAGATCATATGACAAAGCAGAGTAGAGCTTGGCATACCAGGGATTCTGAGGTAGCAAGCTCTACTGTATCTATTGGCTTGATGGCAGAGCAAAGGCGAAGAGAAGAAGAACGTGACCAGGATATGGCTCACATGAAAACGTAGATGGATCTTCTTACCAAGAATTTATTATCAGGGAAGACCGAAAAGGTTAAGGTCGTTGTATCACAGGGAAGAGATGAATCCGATTCTGAGGAGGAAGCAAATTATTTGAATAATCAGGGGGCTTTTCGAGGCAATGCCTAAGGAAACCAAGGTCGGAACTATTATGATAAATCTGAATACAAGAATAAGACTGACAGGAGTGGTTTGTATGTTCCTCCTGGAAATCGTAAGGCCGCGGCATCTGGCTCTGGGAAGATGTCCATGGAAGATATAATGGCTAAGCTGTTGAAAGGAGTGGAGGCAACCAACACGGGAGTAACGAAGGTAAAAAATGATTTGTCCTCAATAAATCAATTGGTTGATTCGCATTCCACTTCAATAAAACAGTTGGAACAACAATTGAGTCAACTATCAGCGGCACTCAATCAAAGAAAAGCTGGCACCCTACCTAGCGACACCGTGCAAAATCCAAGGAATGATGGATCATGTATGGATATTACTACCAGGAGTGGTAAGGTATTGGAAAATCTATCCAAAGGCAAGAAGGTGGTTGATAATACATAAGAGAATATGATTGAAGCAGATTGTGATGATTCTGTAGAAGCTGAAAGTCAGAACGTTCATGACACTACACTTAGACTTCACCAGCCTAAAAAGATTGATAATCTGAAGCAAGATAAAAAGGAAGTGGTGGAGAAAACTATTTCCCTTCCACCACCACCTTTTCCTCAGAGACTGAAGAAGAAAGCTGATGACACTAGGTTCAGTAAATTCATGACTATGTTGAAGCTGCTGACTATTAATGTTCCTTTGGTGGAGGCGCTGGAACAGATGCTTGGGTACGCTAAATTCATGAAGGACCTTTTGACAAAGAAGCAGGCAGAAAACTATGAGCTGGCAGATAATGTTCATCATTGCAGTGCAATTGCCACGAGGTCTTTAGTACAGAAGAAGACAGATCCTGGTGCTTTTACTACTCCTTAAACAGTTGGATCGTTGGATTTTGCTAAGGCGTTGTGCGATTTGGGTGCTAGCATCAATTTGATGCCTCTATCTATTTACAGAAAGTTGGGGTTGGGCGATCCTTCACCAACCAATATGCGACTCGTGATGGCTGATAAGTCGGTAAAATAACCTGTTGGTATCTTATATGATGTATTGTTGAAGGTTTCTACCTTTATTTTTCCTGCAGACATTGTTATTTTGGATTGCGAGGCGGATTCTGAAGTACCCATAATCTTGGGTCGTCTTTTCCTTGCAATAGGAAGTATGCTTATTGATTTATGAGCCAATGAGCTTTTGTTTCAGATGAATGACGAAGTGGTTCATTTTGATGTATGCAAATCAATGAAGCAGCCAAATGATATGAATGTGTTTTCTATAGCTGATGTTTATCATGAGGATACGAAGGAATAATCGTTAGAAAAGCACCCTACTATTGAACTATTGTCTGCTGAGCATTTGAATTTTGAGCGTGAGGATGTAGAAGATTATGAAGAAACTATTTGTGCTCTAACAGGAATAGGGTCCTATTCTTATGCTCCTAAGAAGCTGGACCTTGATCTTAAGAATCGATCCTCACCACCAGCAAAACCATCCATTGAAGAGCCACCAGTGCTAGAATTGGAAGATCTACCCAGTCACCTAAAGTATGCATTTTTGGGAAGTGGTGATACACTTTCGGTTATTGTTGCGGCTGATTTAGGTGAACAACAAGTAGAGGCTCTCATTTCTGTTCTGAAGAGGTACAAGAGAGATATTGATTGGACTATTGATGATATAATTGGTATCCCTCCTGGGATATGTATGCACAAGATTCATCTCGAAGAAGATTGCGTGCCCACAATTAAGTATCAGCGTCGTCTGAATCCATTCAGAAAATGATGCACCATATATCTCGATGAAGTCTAAGTAATCGAGATGGCTATGTCGTGCCACGACAATAAATCAAGCTCTACATGGGAGGCAACCCATCATTTTAATCGTTTTGTTTTACTAGGAGTTTGTTTTTGTTAAATTAAAATCCAAAAAGAAGGGTCGAGCCACGACCAAAACTAAGGCGCTTGGTGGGAGGCAACCCATTCTTCTAATCGTGTTTGTTGTTTTTGATTAAGTGTAGGTGCAAGACGTACAAAGGAGGGGATTAGTCCTAAAATTTTAATTTAAAAGTGAGCTATGCTAAGGGTGGTAAGCTAGGAATAATGGAGCAAATGCTATTGGTTAGGCACTGCTTATGCTAATCTAGGCAATGGACAAGGCAAGGCCTATGCTAATCTAGGCAAGGTAAAAGTCAAGGCCTATGCTAATCTAGGCAATGGACAAGGCAAGGCCTATACCATTGCCTATGCTCACTGCCTCACATAGGCAATGAACAAGGCATTGCCTATGCAAATCTAGGCAATACCATAGGCGCCGCCTATGCCATTGCCTATGCTCACTATTTTAACTAGGCATTGACAAAGGCGCTGCCTATGCCCAACTAGGCATTGACAAAGGCGCCGCCTATGCCCAACTAGGAATTGAAAAAGGCGCCGCCTATGCTAAGCATAGGCAAAGCATTAGACGCCGCCTATTTATACCTTTTTGTCTCCTAACCCGATTTTACATGGATCAAACCCGACCCATGGCTTAGGCTATAAATAGATCTTCACCCTTAGAACAAAATGCTATTGTTTGCTCCATATAGGCGCCGCCCAAGCTTCCCCATTCTCTAAAAAATTTTCTTTTTGCTCATCTAATCTTGCAAGCTCATCTTCCGAATCCATCATCACGTAAGTTATTCTTTTATATTCCGTAGTTGTTGAAATGCTACGTTTATAATGATTTATTATATTTTGAAGTGGTGTGGTGATTAGAATGTGGTTGGTTTGTTATGATACATCTAGTTGAGTGAAGGAATACGTGTGGGTGTTCTTGACTTTGTTCCGACTTGTATTTGATTGTTATACACTGTCATAGTTTTATGAAGTCAAAATTATGAAGTTAATACATAATCTTGTAAGTTGAAATCTTAAATGTTTGAATGACTCATTCGTCGAGATAAAGATCATGATTGACCACAAGCATGAGACGTGGTGATTATTTCTATGCATTAACTTGATACAATCTCTATGTGGTAGTCTTGTTCAAAAAGTGCGTTAATACAATGAAATAATGTTGGAAAGGATAGTCAAGATTACATGAGAATATAACTGTGCTAAACATGTTGTTGGAACATATCGCCTAAATGTATGTCGATGAAGTCTGAGTAATCGACATCACTCACTTAATTAGTCTTGGCAAACAAATTAAGTATGGGGTGGTGCCATTACTGTTTGTCTTTCAATTGAATCTTCTGAGATGAATCTAACATGACTCTATTATGATCTCAGGTAGAATGGCACCGAAAGAACGACAAGGAAAAGAAAAAGTGTCCACCTCATAGAAAGGTCAGAAAAGGGAAAGAAAGATCAAGTTGAGTCCTCCTCTCTACAAATACCTCGACGCACTTTCAGGATAAAGTAGGTCCTAGAGGGGGAAGGAAAGGAGTGGTACAAGAACAACAAAGTGAAAAAATGTGTTCACGTGGATTTGATGCAGAAGGAGAGTCTAGCAAAGAGAGAGCCCCGCATTTTGGCTAAAATCATGGCATTAAATCGTGATTTCATTTTTTGAGATATGGGGGAATGCAATCTTGATCTAACGTGAGAGTTCTATGACAATTGGTCCCCAAAGACTACCGGAAGTGAAGTGAAGATTCGGGCCAAGTCTTGCAACTGAATGCAGAGTTTTTCAACTCTTTTATGGGTCTTCCATCTGTTGATCCATCACCGCTCAAGGATCTTTATCACAGACCTCCCTACAGAGAAATCAGACACACACTGTGCGGAACAAGGTCAATGGCACGGTGGATTCGTCACAAGGATAACGGTCGGCACAATACTTTCCCGTATGCTTCCTTGAACAGAGAAGCTCATATATGGTTGAGGATAGTCAACTCTTGCCTAATTCCTGGGACACAGTACAAAAACATCACACGTGATAGAGTATGCTTGGTGTACACGCTGATGACGAATATTCCCATCAACATTAGTGCGGTTATACGATCGTCAATGCGTAAGGCTAGGCTACACAAAAGGTCTCATTTCATCTTTCGCAATTTGTTGACTGCGATCTTAAGGAAGGAGCACACTGAAGAGGAACCTGCAGATCATAAACTTCCACACAACCCGAAGAAGGTTGATCTTACGAAAGTTAAAGAGCCTGAAACTGGTCATGGCATCAACCTTACCACTGCAGAGCGGCATGCTCAAGATGAAAGCTTCTTTCGCCATCTATATGGCATGACGAGGTTTACCATGATGAGTGGGGGTCGTATTTCGACTGATGCAGAGCTCCAGCAGTTGGACTATGACTACTCGATGAATGAGCATGCGCGGGCTATGTGTGGAGTAGGAGTAAATTTTGAGGAACCTCTCGATGATGACGTGCCGACTGACGATGATCGCCGACTGCCAGACTCAGACGTGGAGGACAACTCTGATGACGACGACTCTGATAATGATTCCGACGCAGGGGGTATGACCCCAGACATAGAGGAGGAGTCCGACTAATCAGGTTTTCCTTATTTATTTTCCACTGAGGGCAGTGTGTCCCGTCTAAGTGTGGGGTGCTGGTATTTGTATGATGTATTGTACTTCTTTGCCTACAATTTATTCTTGTTCTTGTTTGTTAATTAGTCGTAATTAGTTATTAAATTCTAGATTTTTTTTTAGATTTTGCATGAAATTGTTCTGATAGATGGCGTGGTAGTATAACAAGAGTTTGTGCTAAATCATTACTATTGAGACATTTAGGATCTACGTGTGACTCACTGTGTGATAATTGTGTGGTTTAATTCATTCATCTATTGGGTCAAGAGTCTATACTGCTCCCAATAAAGTTGACCATGTGCTTTGTGTGTGTGAGGATATAGTATATTCTGTGTTGTGACTGATGGTAGAACTTTCCTGGTGTGTGTGTAAAGCGAAATAAAGAGTGTGAGTTTAGGAGATGATTTAGGCATTTCTTTGGCAGCCTGTAATTGTTTACCTTCTTTTTACCTACCTTTGTACATCATCCTAGTGAACCCCCTTTGAGCCTTTAGCTATTTTCTTTGACAGCCTCATATGTAACCTAATCCATTTTTTTTCCAAGACCATAATTTGATCCAAATTCCTAAGCGCTTTAAATTGTAGAGTCATGTGACAAAATAAGAGAAAATTGGTGACAATAATGTCTCAGAGTGTATTGGTGCTTGAAAATGTTGTGAAAAAGAGTGGCTATCATAGGGATGTTTAAAAAAAAAAAGAAAAAAAAAATAGTTGTGTTTATGATTGAATAACAAATTGGGTGAAAAGGGGTTGGTAGATGAAAGAAAGGTAGAGTGGTTGTTAAGAGTTGGTGTATATGACATATTGTAGTGTATTAAAGCGCTTAGGGAACATAGTCACTATTTATGGCCAAAATAGTCCTACCTGTCCCTTAGCCTACATTATAACCTGTAAATACCTATTTGATCCTAAGCTTAGAATTCTGATATTAGTAGAGCATTACACTAAGGGTAAGCATATGGTCATCAGTTGCAATATAAGAATTCTTTGTGAGAGTGAGATCAAGGAGAGTCTTATACCCATGTTTAATATAATGCAAAACTTTTGAGTGATTATGGGTGATATCTTGTGTGAGACACACATGGTTGATGATATTTGGGTAGTGTTATATGATTCTTTGTGGATTAACTTGTGCATACGAATTAACCATCCTCATGAGTCTATGTTGGAGGTTGAATTGTTTCTAGGAGTGATCAAGAAACCTACTCTTTGTTAATGATTGTCGTGCATGTCTTGTTGAACATTTTGTGTTGCTACTATGAAATTCTAGTTAGATGTTTGCATGGACGTAATATTTTGTTCGAGGACGAAAAAAGCTTTAAGTGTGGGGTGGTGATGTTGGGTGTATTTATACCCCTAAGAACCATAATTTACCCATATTTTAGCTAAGTTTTGAGGATAAAATATATAATTCCTGCACTTTTAGTCCATTTTCCTTTAAGTGAGCTAACCTATGTGATTAGCATCTTTTCAGGTATTAATGATGAAGATTTCAGCACTTTGTGGACCTTTGGGCAGAAAAGGAAAACTTCATATAAGAGGGAAGGCAGCTTTTGGAAGCTGTTGGACTGAATGTGACGCATGGAGAATTTGTCCCGGGCAAAATTAGTATTTCTAAATACTTAGGGATGTAGCAGTAACTTAGTAGACAAGGATATTATAAAAACCCTATTACTGAATTTTTCAGCAGCATTGATCAATTATCATTAGTCATTATTCAGTTTACAGATTCTGTAAGTTTTGGACAGAGAAACACGGCTCACACTTGGAAACGGCTAGAGAAAAAACGTTACTCTCTTTGTGACGCTAAGATCACTTCCATCTCCAAGATTGTTCTAGGTTGTGGTATGATGATTATGTCTATTTTGATTTCCGTCATATCCATGAGTAGCTAAACTTCTCTGTTAGGGTTATGAAAACCTTGTAAGATACTATTTGTTGCTATGAGTTTGTGAATTCTTGATGTGTATGCTACTTATATCATTACTCTCTTCGTTTTAATTAAATTCTCATGGTTGAAAACATAGAGAACATGCCATTATAGCATTAACTTGTTCGGGAGAAAAGTTACATGTTTGGAAAAGAGAGTGTGACAAGGAAATAGGGCTTCTAACCTCTATTTACACGTTAATGCCTTAACCGGATTAACTTCTTGGTGAATTTGTACCATTTGTTATACACTTTAGGCTCGAGAGAGCTAAAGTGAAATAAATCCTTGATGGTTGGGAAACACTTGGATTTAGAATTAGAATACGATTCTCTATAAGTGCATGCATGTCTAAATTCCGCGTTACTCATAGTTAATAGAGAAGTAGAAACTACAAGGTGGACATAACCCTAACTTATTATTCTCTGTGATTAACCTTTACTAAACAAATCATTCATTCATTACTTTGATATTATTAATTCACGCCTAAATCAAAACCCCCATTTTCCGTGGAATTTTCGACCAACAGTCTACTAACAATTGCAACACTTAGTGACCAAGTATTCCCTGTGGGATTCGACACCCAACCCAGTTGGGTTTTATATTTGACAGTGACCGCTTACACTTTCTAACGAGAGCTGTAATTTGGGCGTTATCAATAAACTACCAAATTCATGGATTTCAATTTATATGCTAACGTAGTTTTCATAAATTCACATAAGGATCCCAATATGGGAATCAAACAACAACCATCACATAACTTGAGCAACCTAAAACATAATAATCATGATTCATAATTTAAAATAGGGTTCTTGAGCTTTATGGATGAAAGGAATCCATAAATCAACACAACGCATACCTTAGTTCTTCGTTTAGCAAAGATTGACGGAGAGACTTTCTTGAAATTGAATCCCCAATTGAAACCCTAGCTTATTCTTGAGAGAAAATTGAGAGAAACTAGTATATTTTTGGGTGAAGAATGGCTAAATCACGTGTTATTGGGTTTAAATAAGGGTGAGAAATTAACCCCTTTTAACCCTGAACGCATCTTTTAATTTCAATAAAATTTTCCCAACTTTGACCCCTGGCGCGACGCTGCGTTATCGCGTCGTCTCACTGGAATTTGACAATTGAGAAATTGAGGGATGACGCGAAGCGGAGCCATCGCGTTGCTACTTCATTTACGACCTGGAATTTTGGCGCGATGCACCACTATTTCGGATCCCTACTGGAATTTGACAATTGTTATTTTCTCTTGTGGCACGGCACTCCACTGACTAATATGGTGCTATTTTATGATGGGAACTTGAAATAGTCATAACTTCTTATCCAGTTATCAGATTTAGGCAAATTTTATATCGATGGAGAGCTTATTTAATTTTCCACATGACAAAAAGTGAAAATCTTAAAAATTCCCTAGGGAATAAACATCATTCAATTTAGAAGCTAACACTAGACATTCTTGAGACAAAATTAGTGAGGAAACTTCGGGGTATTACGCTTATGTGTTCCTTTTGAATAGAGTGTTTTCATACTTCACAGTCCCGTGAACCCCTAGAAAGGAGGGCTGATCTTCGGTGGATTTATGCACCTAAGTGTTCTTATCTAGCCATAATTAGCCTAGTTTTAAGGACTTATCATATGTATAATGAGTTAATATTCATATAATTTAGAATCTAAGTGTTAAGTTACATGATTATAACGTCTAAGGTATTTTCAAAAAAAAAAGATTGGAATCAAAACGTTCACTTAGAGTTTAAATGGGGAAAATAGTATTCTTTGCTTGAGCTATGCATTATTCTAGTTTATCTTATTGGATCTAATATGTTGAGAGCTCTAATTCGTGGGATTTTATGTTATAGAAATCTTGGTGAGAATATAAACTTGATAATGGGATGATATACAAGATTTTTTTGAAGAAGAAAAGCAATCACAAAGTGAGGAACACAAAGCCAAATACATGGAGTAAACAATGACCAAATCTGGATTTTTTAAGTTTAAGGGCATGCCACACCTCCTAGCCTCCACTTTAAGGGAACCCCACACCCTTAATATCAAACCAAAAGGTTATTTCATGTGTTTCACCACAATAGGTATGTACCACGCTCCCTATCCTCCGTGATAAGGGCGTGGCATGTTGGTCTGCCAAGTTTGGCCAACTTGTTCCAACTATTAATAGAACACTCCAATTTATTTATAAACACCTTGGACAACTTGTGGGGATTTGAATACACTTGAGGAGGCTTCTATTAGGGTTATTATCCTTTCCTTTAGTTTACTTTTGGATTTTGAACATGAATTCATTAATTGTGATTCTTTGTAATTTCATGAGTGGCTAAACACCTTCATCCGGGGTTGAGGCCAAGAACATGAGTTCTTAAGCTTGTAATTAAGTTGGTTTATGTTATTTATCACTATTTTTTGTTCATATATTCTTGCTATTTACTATTCTAAAGATTTTCAACCCTTAGAATAAATAGATATTTCTATTGTGAGCCCAGAAGGAGGAATAATAGATTAGAACATGAATGTAGGAAATAGGATCTTAATCATTCAATGAATTAAAGTTAGGATTTGCATTTAGGATGGGAATATACCTAATTTTCCCAATTTGGTTCATGAATGATATGAAATACAAATGCGTTTAACTTAGTTCTTGCATCCTCTCTTAATGATGTAGTTGTGAGGCTAAGTTGGATAGTTGATTGGAGGCTCGAACGACCGTAATCATGTTACTAAGCCCCGTGAATCAGTAACTAATATAATTAACTAAATCAACAAAACTATATATCTAGATTATTGATTGTTGTTTAAGTACTTTACATTAGTACATTTTTAAGTTTACTTTTAGCTTTTAACTCTCAAATACTACTGGTTATTTTTGCACTTTTTTAATCTTGGTAGTTAGACTAGAATTAGATACTTGTTGAAAACAAGTCTATATGGGATCGATACTTGGCTTTTATAGTCCTTTTTACTACTTGATTGACCACGTACACTTGTGTATGTGTTTGGACGTAACAAGGGCTCCTCTAAATAGATATTCACTATATCCACTTTAGAGGATAATAAATGTGTTAAATAGAAGGGTGGTGTGAAATCCAAATCCATTGTGTCTGAGTTAATTGTTGCGCAGACCAGTTTGACTGGTGAACTGGAGGATTTGACTGCTTATATGTCTCAAAAAAATGTTGATATTGTTAGTTTAAATTTTTCACTTCAAAAGGCCAATGCAAAGTGACCTGGGTCTAGTGAGTCCCTTTGTGATGTGAATGATGTTTCAAAGGTGAAAGTTGTGGCGTTTGAAGATAAGGTTGAGGATTTGAACCAACAGATCCTGAAGAACCAAGCCGCAGAAAATGAGCACATTACTCTGCTTCTTTGTCAACTCTCTGGTACTCTCTTCTAGTCATATCAACCTGGTTCCTTGTGTCTTACATGTCCCCCTTTTGTAGTTATGTCATGTCTACCCCTTTCTATCTCTTTTTTAGTAGCATTCATTCTACACCTTCGTTATTATTACTTTTTGTTAATTATAATATATGATGCGCTATTCACCATGGATAATGAATATTAGTGTTTTGATGACATCATCCATCTTTTTTATTCTCCTATTATACATGTAAGTGTATCCTCAATGTCCATGAGTTAACATGCGGTTATTTTATTCAGCTTGGTTTATTGTTTTTCCTCCCTGATGATGCCAAAAAAGGGAAAATCCATGGAGTTGTCCCATATAGGGAAGGGGAAGGGTAAAAGTTGCCAGGATAAATTCTTAAAGGAATAATAGTATGAAGGAACTAGTTGTAGGTTGCACACAGAAGGAATAGTACTTGTCTCTGGGGAAACTTCTAGGTATCTATCTCAGGGGATCATGCAGCAGACCCACAAGTGCTTGTGCTAAAGGAACTTGGAATATGGGCTTGCCATCATCAAAAAGGAGAAAACTATTAAGTTCTCAATTTTGATGATAGATAACCTATCACGAGGACCTGGTCCCTATGGTGCTATAGAGATACTTTTGATAATGACTACCCATTTTCAGGGACCAAGTTTAGTGATTTTGTATACCTCTTGGGATGTCAGCATTATAGATGTGAAGTATACTTTTGGCAGAAAGTTAGTGGACACAGTGGAAGAGGAGAATCACCCTTTTGCCTCGACCAATAAGAAGAGTCCTAGGTTTTTAAAGTGTCATATATATGTATAATTATGGAACAAAAAAAACCTAGTTTTTACACATAAGAAAATAAGAATCTCTCTTGAAGTATAAACATAGCAAAGCCTCAACCACAACAGGGACTTGATCGACCAAACCTGTTTTGTTGTAATTTCTTATTATATTTGAGTCTTTATTTTGTGATCTTGAATGTTGTAATACTACTCTCTTTGGTAAAAATTTTGTAGGTTCATTTGTAACTTTTTTTTTTCAAATATTAACTATGTCAACTAAAGTCAGTTGACACTTGAGACTAGGGTTAGCCTTTGTAATGAGTTGACTAGAGTTAGTCATTGGAGTTGGTAGAAATAGAGTTATTACATATACAGTCTTGTAATAGAGGTGTTGCAAGATGATTAAGTATGAAGAGTTTAATCTTTGCAACTACGGATTTTGTATCCAACATTGCTTGAAAATAGTGAAGTGATTGAGAAATCCTACAAGGTAGGTTATGATTTTACTTCCTTGATCAAGGAGGTTTCCACGTAAATATCTTCTGCAATTTATTTTTAGTTTTTTTTTTTCGTGTTCATATCCATTTACTGCAAAGTTGTTCAGGGACTTGGACCCTAGTCTGATTGGAAACTCTTATAGTTCTTCATAAAGCTAGCCCATAAAACAACATCATGCAGAAATACAAGATCAGGCTGCAAACAATAGACCCTTATGGTTCAGTCTTTTCTCGACCCCACACATAGTGAAGGTTTAGTGCACCGACTGTACTATGTTGTCCTAAATTTCAGACCTTTTCTGGTCTGTGCAAGTCGTTAAAGTAAGATTTATCATGCTGTGAAAAATTTAACTGTTTGGTTTTACTATTCATCATATTAATTATGTAGTAGTATTCAAAAATTTAAAAATAAAACACTGTAGCAATATTTTTTTAAATTTCTTACTTGGTGTTTGTTACACCTTTTGGATTTGATTAAAAATCATTTTGAGTATATTAACATAAAACTTACACAACCTGAAAATGTTAATTCAATTTAAATTCTCTTATTTGATTCAAAATTTGTATAAAAAAGGTAAATAATCCTTCATATTCTTTATAACTTTATCCCATTTTATTAGGAGTAACAATCAGGTTACATATCCGTTAAACCTCTGTATAATGACCATTTGTTGTTGGCATTTCTCTATAACGACATGATTTTCTTCGGAACTAATTTTTCATGTTATATTTACTTTTTCTAAAACAACATTTTATTTATAATAACTCTTTGTAAAATTACCTCTGTATAACATTGATACTCAAACACTGTGTAATTATATTTGTAAGAAATACATTATGTATAAAATAAAATATCAAAATAATGATGATAATCATCATTAACATTATGCACATAGTAAATTTAAATTAAGAATATGTAACAACCCAAAATGTTGTTAAGTCGAAATATGAGTTTAACATTTCACCTAGACTTCCCTTAGCTAAATTTTGAAGAATTAAGGGCTAGTCTAGTTCTGAATTATTTTTTATTATGTGATAGTTAGTCGAAATTTGGTATTAATGTGTTTTGTGGTAGCAGAGGAATAAAACTTCAGTTATAGTATTTATCACGAAGGTGTTGGTTTGCGATGTCGAAATTCGTGAAATGTTGTGTAAAATGAATAAAATTTAAGAGGGGTCCCGATTTTCTGCCTCAAACTCATGCATTGGAAAAATTAACCACTGTAGCGGTACCGTTGTAGAGGTACCCCGAACCATAGTGGTGGCCTCTGTCTTAAAGCGCGTGAACTACTGCATAGAAAATTTATCCGTTGTAGTGGTATTTAACTATTGCAACGGTAATTATCGACTTTGGTAATGTGAAGTAAAATTCATATTTTTAAAACCCAAAAATCATTTTCATTCTCTAATGTTCAAAATGCGGCTTTAGGAAAAGAAATTTTTTAGAGAAAAAGTAATCCAAATGCTGTAACGATCTAAAACATTGTTACACTAAAATAGGAGGTTAATATTTCACATATACGTTCATTAGCTAAATTTTGAAGGATTAAGGGCTAGTCTAGTTTTGGCTTATTTTTGTGGATGTGATAGTTGAATGAAATTTGATATTATATGGCTTGTCATGATAGAATTTGACATGGTAATTAGATAGCCAACGAGTATAGAAAGCCGCAACAACTTTTGACACCTGAAATGGAGTTATAGAACTCTAGGTATAATGTTTATTATGGAGGGTTTGGTTCACGATGTCGAAATTCATGGAGTGTGTTGTAAAATGAGATGATGCTTAATTATGGAGGATTTAGCTCCGCCGGCCAATGATTCCTACTGAGTACTCATTTTTTTAGTACTAAAATCACGAGTACTCAGTAGGCATCATCAACTGGCTAAGCTAAATCAAGATATAAATACAATAAGATGCGAGATAGAATAAGCTAAGTCAAGGGGGCAAACCTAGAAATAAAATCCAACACTAGTGTGTACAAATAAATAAACAAATCAAAATAATAACGTAAAGACCAAACTATTATAACTATTAAATTGGCCCCCATACACCAATAGGTGCGGAAAAGTAAATAACTCCATACAAGCCCCCATGGGCTTGGAGGATACAACCAAGGAAAGTAAATAATTGAATAACTGCAATTTACCAACTATTATGCCATAACCAATAATTCATTAGTACCATAACACATCATAGACAACTCTTAATGCCAGACCCAAACTAGTACTCGATAGCATCATCATCATTACCATTATTTGTCAGACTTGAATTAGAACTAATACCATTAATATCATCAACATGTGTAAAACTTGAACTGGAACTTATATCATAAATATCATCAACAATTACCAGACTTTAACTGAAACTCATTTCATCAATATCATGAATAATTGTCGGACATGAACCAAAACCCATATGTATAAACCACATCAATGGACCATATTAATGAGTCATATTGATAAGCTAAAGTCAATAGATTATACAAATAAATCATAACTATAAACCATTCCTTTGCTCATAACTATACACCAGATCAAGAATCATAACCATAAATTTCATCCATAATCATAGCTATAAGCCATGTTATTAGCCATATCCAGAATCTATAGCAATAATCATATCTATAAGCTATATCATTAAGCATAGCTAAAAATTCATATCAATACTCATATTTATAAGCTATATTACTAAGCATATTATGAAATCCATATCGACCCTTCAATATCCTATTAACATACTCATTAGATATGTATCTAATTTATTATCTCAAGACAAAATGAACACAAATAAAGGTATATCATGAATAAATAAGCCTATAAAGGTTAACACAAGTGTTGGCCTAAGGTGGGTCGGAGGGGCCCACTTCTAATCTCCTAACTCCGCTAAAGAACTTTGACTAGAGAGACTTCTTTGTTCTTCAGTCTGTGAGTCTGGTAGTCAAGAATTTTGATGTGGTTCTATTCAAAAGAAAGGTTGTTCTGAATGTTTAAGCCCTCTACCGGGCATTCATGAAGACTATCCGTCACATATCCATACATCAGACATACATATTCAGTATAAGATTTCAGTATATCAGAAGTTCTAGTCATATTGACATGTTCAAATGTTCACGTCCCATAAGTAAGATCAGTCTATCAGCCTTCCTAGTCTAGTTAGTCTTATTTAAGGACAAATGTTCCCAAGGGGGGGATATTGTAATACCCCGACTTTATTTAAGTCAAATCTAGTCTCCAGAAGAGTTAGAGATGACTTTATAAATGATTAATGTTTAAGTCAGACAAAATTTCCCCAATGTGGGAAATTGAATTAGCTTCCCAACGATACCAATTTCATCCAAATATGGTATCAGAGTAAAAAGTTATGGACATTTTACACAGAACTGTCGGAACTGCCCAGAAGTGACGGTCAGGCCGACGGACCATCGAGGTAGCGACGGTGTAACACCCCAAAATCTCATCCCAAGACATCACACTGTTCTTAAGGCTACGAGTAGTCCTAAGATAACCCTTTGAGCCTGTTACTACTTCTAACACTTACTTTAAGATGGATAAAGAAAAACAATGGCACTGTCAGAACATATCTCAACTGAAATAACAAAAGAATACTGTTTGAATAGAAACATGTTGAAAAGTATAAAACACCACTGATAGTCTAGTTTAACAAAGCCTCTACTACTCAAAAACTAGAGAGCCATAGTGACAGATCCCCAACTGACTCATACTCAAATGAAAAGAAATAACCCAACTACTATAATGATTGAAATCAGGGAAAATAGGTCCTCAAACCATGAGGACTCACCAACTATGGAGGTGTAGATCAAGGTACTCAGAGATCACTGACGCTGCTGAGACTGAGCTCCTGAACCTACATTATGAGACAATGTAGCACACAGACGTATATGTGGATCAGTACTTTGAGGATATACAAAGTATATGGGGGTGTATGCGATACTTAAAATAATAATATCATAAATCTTTACAAAAATCATGCGTGCTAATATAACTGACTCACATAGGTCGAATAATCTCAAAATGTATATCTCGTAAATTATGAATAATGGAACACATCGTATAAATCTCATCTCAAGTAACATACTTTACTTTAGAAACTGATTACTTACTCTTACTAATAAGGTAAAACTACTTTCTTTTTGGGAAAATTTTACTTTAAGAAACTACTCTTAATAATCTAGCTATTAGGGAAATTCTCCTAACTGACATACAACATGCGAGCTACATGGAGTCCAATGTCTTGTCCTCCAAAGGAAGAAACCTCACGTTGTCTAAAGGCATCATACTCTTTCCAGGGAGTATAACCTCAACTCAGTGATCACTATCTCAGCTTCGGGCCCATAAATATCAATCCTACGGTGGCACGTAGTTCTAAGATATGAAACTGTAGTAACTTACCCAAATCAGGGCTAAATACTACTCCCTTTATTTATCTACGCTCATCTCATGGAAATCCACTTTAAAATAATCTCGTGGTTCATAAACAACCCAACTATAAAATTTGTAATCTCATTTAGAAAAGTGGATTTCAAAGCTACTATGACTTTTAAGGTCGAAACTTTCTGAATAATCTCAAAATACTAAAATCATAGGTGCTTATATCACAAAATTTATCAAAATCACAATTTCAAATAAGGCTTAATGACCCATATTTCAATCTCATGTTAAAACATCTCAAAATTCATACTTGATATCATAAAGATTTATAAATCATATAGAAATCTGGAAATTTTCAGTAATATGCATTATAATCTCAACATAGTCATGTACTTCAATTTCTAAAATATTGAAACCATCATAATCTCAAGAAATAATAACATAGGGTATAAGCCCATACTTCAATTTCATAAGAAACTTGTAAAATCATATATCTTTGTAATTAAATCAACTTTTGGGCACAAGGACAAAAAGAGTGTCCTTGTTCAAACCCCACATACCTTAGATTATGAATTGTAGATGAACAAGATTGCTTGAGACTCTGTTTCATACTATTGAGCAAGGGTTCTTGAAGCTTTGGACTTGGGAACCTTGAATCTTAACTCAATTTGTAGAAACTATGGTGGAATCTTAAGTTTCTTGGAGAAAGATTTGGATTTTCTCTTTAGGGTTAGTCTTGAGAGAAAACCCTAGTTCTTGATGCATTGGATGAATCTGAAGTTGTATGATTCATTTTGATATATCTAGATGTTCAAAAGGGTGGAAAAGACCAAAAAGCCATTTAAAAATAGCTTTAAAATGCTGAACGGGATCTGCGATGGCTCATGTAATGGTCCGTCACTGGATGGATGGTCCTTTGGTCCAACCGTCGTACTTGAACCAGAATAGGGGCTCACTGCCTTAGTAGCGACGACTTGGTCGATCGTCCATCGCAAGCTCGATGGTCCATCGGCCTGACTGTCGAACTTGGAAAGTGGATAGGTTTACTGCCTTGGTTGCAACGGCTTGAGTGATGGTTCATCGCAAGATCGACGGTCCTTTAACCTGCCCATCGCACCTGGGCGGTTCTGATAGCTTACAGTAAAATGGTCATAACTTCTCACTCTGATATTGGATTTGGACAAAATTGGTATCATTGGAATGGATCCAACAGAAATCAGAGAATTAAAGGAACAGTTAAAGGATCTCCTAGACAAGGTATTCATCAGATCCAGTGTGTACCCATGGGGTGAACCAGTTTTATTCGTGCAGAAGAAAGATGAATCTCTCAGAATGTGTATAGACTACCATCAACTTAATAAAGTCACGGTCAAGAACAAATATCCCTTCCTAGAATCTATGACTTGTTTAACCAACTTCAGGGTGCCAGCTATTTCTCTAAGATAAACCTTAGATCAGGATATCATCAGCTCAGAGTCAGAGAATGTGACATTCCGAAAACAGTCTTTTGTTCTCGGTATGGTCACTTCAAATTCTTAGTTATGTCCTTTGGTCTTCCCAATGACCCAGTAGCTTTCATGGACTTGATGAACCGTGTGTTCAAGTAGTACTTGAACATGTTCATCACAGTCTTCATAGATGACATCCTTGTTTACTCCTGCAGTGGGCGCGATCATACAGACCATCTCAGAATAGAATTGCAGACTCTCAGGAATCATCATCTGTTCGCCAAATTCAGTAAATATGAGTTTTGGCTAAGGCCAGTAGCATTGCTTGGTCATATTGTTTCCTGTGATGGCATTATAGTTGATTCTCAAAAGAACAAAGCGGTAAGAAACTGGCCTCGCCCTGTCTCTCTATCAAATATCAGGAGTTTCTTGGGTTTGGCTGGCTATTACAGATGGTTTGTTGAGGGACTTTCTTCTATTTCATCCCCTATGTCCAGATTGAATCAGAAGAAAGTCATGTTTTAGTGGTCAGATCTTGGCGAGAAGAGTTTTCAGGAGTTGAAGACTCGACTCACCTCAGCCCCAGTTTTGACTCTTCCATATGGTTCAGATAGATTCGTAGTGTACTGTGATGCATCCAGAGTAGGTTTGGATTGTGTTCTCATGCAGTATGGTAAGGTCATAGCCTACACCTCCAGACATCTTAAATCCCATAAGAAGAATTATTCGACTCATAATCTTAAGTTAGCAGCCATAGTTTTTGCCTTAAAGATTTGGAGGCATTACTTGGGCGGTGTTCATGTAGATGTATTCACAGATCACAAGAGCCTTCAGTATGTATTCTCTCAGAAAGATCTTAACCTCCATCTGAGAAGGTGGTTAGAGCTCTTGAAAGATTATGACATGAGTGTCTTTTATCATCCAAGCAAGGTTAATATAGTGGCCGACGCTCTCAGTATACTGTTTATGGGTACTGTTGCTCATATTGAGGACAGTAAGAAGAAGTTAACTTAGGAAGTATATCATCTTGCTCGATTAGGTGTCCACTTATTCGATTCAGCAGAAGGTAGTACATAGGTTCAGAATAGTTCAGAATCATCTCTAGTATCTGAGGTGAAAGAAAAGCAAGATAGAGATCCCAGTCTTCTTAAGTTAAAAGAATTAGTTAAAGATCAGAAAGTAGAGGTTTTCTCCCAAGGGGGAGATGGTGTTTTTCATTGTCAGGGTCGTCTGTGTATTCCAGGGATAGATGACTTGAGGAAATGAATTCTTGCAGAAGGGCATGGTGTGCGCTATTCGATTTATCCAGGGGATACTAAGATGTACCGCAATTTACAGGAGATCTATTGGTGGAGTAGGATGAAGAGAGATATTTTAGATCTTATGGCTAAAAGCTCTACATGTCAGCAGGTTAAGATAGAGCATCAAAAACCTAGTGGGTCCATGCAGGAACTCAGTATTCCTACTTAGAAATGGGAAGAAGTGAACATGGACTTTGTGATGGGTTTTCCTCGTACTCATCGCTAGCATGATTTAGTTTGGGTCATTGTAGATAGGATGACAAAATTAGCTCATTTCCTTCCAGTCCATACCTTTTATTCAGTCGAGGATTATGCCAGACTCTATATAAGGGAGTTGGCCAGATTGCATGGTGTTCCATTATCTATTATTTCAGATAGAGGTACCCAGTTCACCTCTCACTACTGGAAAATGTTCCAAAAGGGTCTTGGTACCCAAGTTCACCTCAGTATAGCCTTTTATTCTCAGACAAATAGTCAAGAAGAAAGGACCATTCAGATCTTGAAAGATATGCTAAGGGTGTGTGCAATTGATATCAAGGGAGTTGGGATGACCACTTGCCTTTGATTGAGTTTGCATATAACAACAGCTATCATTCCAATTTTCAGATGGCTCTATTTGAAGCTCTCTATGGTAGGAGGTGTAGATATCTAATAGGTTGGTTCGAAGTGGGTGAGGCTGCAGTAGTAGGTCCTGACTTGGTATTCGACACCTTAGAGAAAGTTTAATTGATCAGAGAATGACTCAAGATAGCTCAAAGCCGATAGAAATCACACGCAGATGTGTGCAGAAAGGATCTCGAGTTTGAGGTTGGTGATTATGTGTACTTGAAAATCTCTCCCATAAAGGGAGTGAAGCGGTTCAGCAAGAAGGTAAAGCTCAGTACCTAATATATCGGTCCCTTCAAACTTCTCAGTCGTTTCAGCAAGGTAGCTAATGAGCTCGAATTGCCTTCAGATCTAGCCTCTGTTCATCCAATGTTCCATGTCTTCTTGCTAAAGAAGTGCATAGGAAACCCAGCAGTTATAGTCCCGATAGAGGGATTAGACATTCAGAACAACCTTTCTTTCAAACAGAACCTAGTTAAAATTCTTAACAACCAAACTCGCAGACTGAGGAATAAAGAAGTCCATCTAGTCAAAGTTTTTTGGCAGAATCAGTCCGTTAAGGGAGATACTTGGGAAGCAGAAGTAGACATGGAGACCAAATATCTTTACCCCTTCTCCAAAAACATAGACTCAACCCAAGGTAATAGGTTTCCTTAAGATTATTAAGATTCATGTTCAGATTTCATTTATAAACTTGGTATCAAATACCTTTGAATATCTAGTCATATGTTCATGTATTATATCAATCACGTATTCATGCATCAGATATGTATTCTCATTACAAGAAACTCAGTTTCTCAATAATTTCAGTCATATATTCATGAAGACTATCCGTCACATATGAATGCATTAGACATCCATATTCAGTATGAGATTTCAGTATATCAAAAGTTCTAGTCATATAAACATGTTCCAACTTTCACGTCCCATAAGTAAGATTAGTCTATCAGCCTTCTCAGTCTAGTCAGTCCCATTCGAGGACGAATGTTCCCAAGGGGGAGATATTATAATACCCCAAACTTTATTTAAGTCAAATCTAGTCTCCAAAAGATTTAGTGATGACTTGCTAAATGATTAATGTTTAAATCATATATAATTTTCCCAATGTGTAAAATTGAATTATCTTTCCATCGATACCAATTTCGTCCAAATCCGGTATCGGAGTAAAAAGTTATGGACGTTTTACACAGAACTATCGGAACTGCCTAGAAGTGACGGTCAGGAAGACGGACCGTTGAGATAGCGACGGTGTAACGCCTCAAAATATTATACCAAGACATCACACGGTGCTTAAGTCTATGAGTATCCCTAAGATAACCCTTTGAGCCTGTTACTACTTGTAACACTTACTTTAACATGGTTAAAGTAAAACAATGGCACTGTCATAACATATCTCAACTGTAATAACTAAAGAATACTGTCTGAATAGAAACATGTTGAAAAGTCTAAAACAACACTGATATTATAGTATTACAAAGCCTCTACTACTCAAGAACTAGAGAGACATTGGGACAGATCCCCAACTGACTCATACTCAACTGGAAAGAAATAACCCAACTACTATGAAGGATGAAATCAGGGAAAACGGGTCCTCAAACCATAAGGACTCACCAACTATGGAGGTGTAGATCAAGGTACCCGGAGATCACTGACCCTGCAGAGACTGAGCAATTGAACCTACATTATGAGACAATGTAGAACACAGACGTATATGTGGATCAGTACTTTGAGGATGTACTGAGTATATGGAGGTGTATGCGATACTTAAAATAATAATATCATCAATCTTTACAGAAGTCATGCATGCTAATATAACTAACTCACATAGCTCAAATAATCTCAAAATGCATGTCTCATAAATTATGAATAATGGAACACATAGTATAAATCTCATCTCAAGAAACATATTTTACTTTAGAAACTGATTACTTACTCTTACTAATAAGGGAAAACTACTTTCTTTTTGGGAAAATTTTACTTTAAGAAACTACTCTGAAAAATCTTGCTATTAGGGAGGTTGTCCTAACTGACATACAACATGTGAGCTACATAGAGTCCAACGTCTTGTCCTCCTAAGGAAGAAACCTCACATTGGGGAGAGGTGTCATACTCTTTCCAGGGAGTATAACGTTAACTCGGTGATCACTGTCTCGGCCTCAGGCCCATAAATCTTAATCCTATGGTGGTACGTAGTTCTGGGGTATGAAACCGTAGTAACTTACCTAACTCAGTGCTAAATACTACTCTCTTTAGTTAGATACACTCATCTCATGGAAATCCACTTTAAAATAATCTCGTGATTCATAAAGAACCTAACTATAAAATCTGTAATCTCATTTAGAAAAGTGGATTTCACAGCTACTATGACCGTTAAGGTCAAAACTATCTCACTAATCTCAAAATACTCAAATCATGGGTTCTTATATCACAAAAGTTCTCAAAATCACAATCTCAAATAAGGCTTAATAACTCATATATCAATCTCATGTTAAAACATCTCAAAATTCATACTTGATAACATAAAGATTCATAAATCATATATAAATCTGGAAATTTTCAGCAATATATATTAGAATCTCAACATACTCATATACTTGAATTTCTAAAACATTGAAACCATCATAATCTCAAGAAATAATAACATAGGGTATAAACCCATACTTCAATTTCATAACCTGTGAAACCATATATCTTTGTAATTAAAACAACTTTTGGGCACAAGGACGAAAGGAGTGTCCTTGTACAAACCCCACATACCTTAGATTATGACTTGTATATGAACAAGCTTGTTTGAGACTATTTTTCACACTCTTAAGTGAGGTTCTTGAAGCTTTTGACTTGGGAACCTTAAATCTTAACTCAATTTGTAGAAACTATGGTGGAATCTTAACGTTCTTGGAGAAAGATTTAGATTTTCTCTTGAGGGTTAATCTTGAGAGAAAAACCTAGTTCTTGATGCTTTGGATGATTCTGAAGTTCTACTCTTTGTTTTGATATATTGAGGTGTTAAAAAGGGTGGAAAAAGACCAAAAAGCCCTTTTAAAAATGGATTTAAAATGTTGAAAAGGATCTACGACGGTCCGTGGCTGGCTCAACGGTCCATCGGTTGGATCGTCTCTCTTGGACTAGAATAGGGGTTCACTGCCTTGGTAGCGACGGCTTGGGTGATGGTCCATCGCAAGCTCGACGGTCCGTCGGCCTGACCGTTGCCCTTGGCCTGTGAATGGGTTTACTACCTTGGTTGTGATGGATTGAGAGATGGTCCATTGCAAGCTTAATAGTCCATCAACCTGGCCATCGTACCTAGGCGGTTCTGACAGATCTCAGTAAAATGGCTATAACTTCTCACTCCGATACCGAATTTGTATGAAGTGACCATAACTTCTCTCAAGAAAACTCCATCTGATTTAAACACTACTCACTTTGGAAGTCATTCCTTAATCTTATAGAGATGCAATTTAGACTTAAGAAAAGTTTGGGGTATTACAGATGGACCGTTGCCCAAGCCGTCGTAGATGAGGCAGTGAACTCGGCTTTTGGTCAAGTGCGACGGTCAGGACTGATGGACCGCCGAGCTAGAAACTTTCCATCGCCCAAACCATCGCAAACAATGCAGAAAGTTCAAGTTCTAGCCAAGTGTGATGGTCAGGACTGACGGACCGTCGAGCCAGTGATGGACCGTCGCCCAAACCATAGCCACTTCTGATCAGTGATTTCAAGCTATTTTTAAAAGGGTACTTGGGTTTTTTCCACTCGTTTTGACCCCTAATTATACCAGACCAGAGCTCATAACTTCATTATTCATCCACAACACCAAATTAGGGTTTCTCTCAAAGATCAATCCCCAAGAATAAGAAATCCTTGGTGTCTAATCCCAAGGCAAGAATTCAAGATTTCCTCTACTAATCTTCAAAAAATCATCCACCCAGGTATGTAAAGTGTTGATTCATGGGTTTCTTTCACCCAAGAAGCTCAAGAATCCCATTTTAAACTCATGAAGTGTGATTTCTATATGGTGGGTTGATTTTAATTATGTTGATGTGGTTGTATGAATCCCAAGTTGGAGTCTTTATGTGCTTTTCATAAAATTATGCTAGTATGAGGGTTGGAAAATTTTAAATTGAGTTGATTAAAGTAACCATGATGTATGAAATAGTGTATATGCCTAAGCCTAAGATTATGCATGCAATGTGTTTGATAAAATGCTCAAGAGAACAAGAATCATGCTTTAGGACTCAATTATGACCAAAATGATGAACCCATGCTTTACCCTTATGTTCAAAATGACTTCCATGTTATTGTTATGCATTGAAATTATTTGATGGCTTGTTCATGAGATTAGCCCTAGGAAATTATGACATGTTTATATGCATTCCTATTCATGTACCAAACCATGATAATCAAGTGCCTTATGAAATTCCCCAATGATTGTATTATAAGTTTTTGATTATGGTCGTGAGTCTAGGAAGTATCATGTCTTGTCATTTTAATGCTATCGAGTCCTAGGGGTACTTGTACCCAACAATTTAGCTGTGTACCTAGATCCAGTGTCAGTTTTGAAGATACTCCCAGTAGAATTCAGTCAGTCTCATAACTTAGGAAAACTCAGTAATCTCGGTCAGTTATGAGATCTCAGTAATATTCTGTTAGTCAATAAAACTCAGTGAACTAAGTACAGTCAGTTCAGTATAGTTAGTTCAGTGTCTAATCAGATGGGATTAGAATTCAGCACCGAGTGAGCTCAAGGATGGGTACTCACCTACGAGTAGAGGGTGTGATTCTTAGAAGCAATCCTTGCGCTCCAGAACTATGTAGCCAGCGTAGGTTGAGATATCTAATATATTATATGAGGGTTGATAAGGTGACTTAACCTATTAGATCAGGGTCCCATCGTTCTCTTTAGAGTACCTATCAGATGAGGAAATACTCACAGCTTGTCCTTACCGGTGGCACAGTATTGACACCCTTCTAATTGGGGTTACAGATTGGACCCCAACTCAATTATATTATCTTACTTGGGGCATGTCAGTTAGATGTACTTCCCATAGTTACAGTCTCAGTCTTAGTCTCAGTAATAGAACTTAGATAGTTCTACAGAATTTAGGACTGTCAGATACTATCACCCAGTTCAGTACGGAACTCAGCTAGTTCCATCAGAAACAAGACTATCAAACAAAGTCATTCATATAATAGTATATCAGTCATCCGAAACTTATGTTATTAGTATTCAGATTTAGTGATGTCTTGATCTCAGTTACAGTTCATGTATTCATGCATGTACTCTCACATTCATGTTATTCATTCAGTTAGTATTGTTCATGCATATAAACCCCTTGCATTCAGCCTACCTTACTTGCATACTAGTACATTCAATCATACTAACACATTTGCGCTATGGTGTTTTATATCATAGGTCCAAAAGCACAAGATCCAGAGCATCCTTAGTAGATCAGACGTTCAGTAGACAGACTAGTAGTGAGTCCCCATCATTCGAGGATGTTATTATTTGATTATTTCATTCTTTCAGTACTTAGTTTAATTTAGCAGTAGCAGTTAGTTGGGGACATGTCCCATCAACTCCTCATTCAGACAGTATAGAGGCTTTCAGACTATAGCAAGTTTAGACGGTTATTTTGATTTTATTTTGGTATTGATATACCACATTTCCAGATGTTATGTTTTATCATATATTTGAACCTTATGAACTTTCATCCTTTTTCGACATTTATACAGTATATTATGCAGTGCCCAGTTACAGATATCAGTCATGGGTTAGCTTGTGGTCCTTCAGGGTCATGAGCACCGTGTAGCATTCCGGATACCAGATTCGGGGCGTTACATTAGTCCTTTTCCCTCAGCCCCAAATGTCCAATGGACGATTTATAACACCCTAAAGGGCATTATTTGACCATTTTTCATTATCAAAACTCATGTAAACCCTCCCCTTTTTCCACCATGAACAAAGTTCAACTTTTCTCTCAAGAACTCAAGGATTTATGTTTTGAATTCATTATTTCTTCAAGAATCCAAGGTTTAAAGTTTCCTAGTCCAATAAACCTTCAAGAAAAATCAAGAATGAAGTTTCTTTCACAAGTTCATCATTCAAGATTCCAAGATTCAAGCTTTCTTCACAATTCAAGAAAAAATTGAGGCATGTAGGAGTTCATCCATGGGTCCTCTTTCACCCATGGAGCCCAAAACTCAAATTTTAAGTTTAAAGTCGTGATCTTTACATGTTCCCATGAATTTTGTTTATAAGTTTTCATGAATCTCAAGTTTATATCATGTTTCCATAAAATTGTGGGTGATATTAAACCTCACATGTTTGAATGGTATTGTTTGCTAAATTTAAACACTAATTGATGATTTTAAAGGTGAAATCATGTTATTACTACTATTTTTAACTATTCCTATGCTTAGCCTAAACCATGAATTACAATTGTTTGATGAAATACCTATAAAAATGATTTTGAACAAAGGTTTACATATCACATCCTTAGAGTTTTAGTTTGATTCCATGGTGGATCGTATATTATAGATAATTAGAAATATTTCCATGTTTTAAGTTCATGTTTTCCACGTGTTTGATCCTTACATGTTGTGACGAAATGTCCATGCCTTATTTCAAGTGAATTTCATGTAAATTCCCCCAACTCATGATTTTGGTTAAGTAACTATGCTATACTCCCATGTTTTAAGATATTCCCATGTACAAGTATTAATCTTCATGTGAATTGAATAGAGTAATCATGACATATTACCATGTCTTCTCATTCATGTACAAGTCCTTAAGCTCCTTGTGTTTGATAATAAGTCTTAGTGAATGAATTGTGAACAATTGACCATTGTTATGCTATTATGATCATGCGGTGCTTTACATTCATGCTATCGAGTCCTGGGGGTATTTAATACCTAAAAATTTAGTTGTTTACCTAGATCCAGAGTCAGTTATAGAATAGTATCAGTCAGGTCATGATCAAAGGTACTCTCAGTCAGTTACAAAACTCGGTATAACTCAGTCAGTCAGCAGAACTCAATAAACTCAGTCAGTTAACAGAACTCAGTGTACTTAGTCAGTTCCAGACCTCAGTAGTATTCAGTATTTAGTTCAGACCTCAGTAGAATTTAGTATTTAGTTCAGACCTAAGTAGTATTTAGTATTTAGTTTAAACCTGAGTAGTATTTAGTATTAAGTTCATACCTCAGTAGTATTTAGTATTCAGTTTAGACCTCAGTAGCATTCAGTATTCAGTTCAGACCTCAGTAGCATTCAGGATTCGGTTCAGACCTCAGTAGTATTTAGTATTTAGTTTAGACCTCAGTAGTATTTAGTCAAGTAACAGAGTTCAATAGTATTTTTGCCAGTCCATGAAACTCAGTGAAACTCAGTGAACATAGTTTAGTTTAGTTGAATAGTACAAATAGTAACAATTCAGTAAGTTAACACAATCAGTAATAGTTCAGTCAAACCCAATACAGTCTAGTAATTAGTTCAATGTCTATTCAGTTGGGAGTAGGATTCAGCATCGAGTGAACCCAAGGATTGGGGCTCACCTGCCAGTAGAGGGTGTGACCCTTAGAAGCAATCCTTGCATTCCAGAACTACGTAGCCAGTGTAGGTTAAGACATCAAACCTACCAGATGAGGGTTGATGAGGTGTTTTAACCTGTCAGTTGAGGGTTCCTCCATTCTCATTAGAGTACCTGCCAGATGAGGGTATCTCTTCAGTTGTCTTTACCCAAGGCACGGTACTGACACCCTTGTAATTGAGGTTACAGGTTGGACCCCAAATATATTTAGAAAGGGGTATGTCGGTTAGATGATTACTTCCTACAGTTTCAATTTCAGACTCAGTACAGAACTCAATTCAGTTTTACAGATTCAGAACTATCAGATACATTCTCTCAGCTCAGTATAGAACTCAGCAAAGTTCCATACTAATAGGACTATTAGATACAGTCTCTAATTTATGAGTAATATAGTATTAGTAACCTCAGACATCAGTTAATCAATTATCAGAACTCAGTATATAGTATCAGTTATAGTCTTAGTTACAGTCTTAGTTATAGTCTCAGTCCCAGTCCCAGTCTGGTATTCAGATCAATAACTCAGTTCAGTTTCAGGTTTGCTTGACCATCGTATACAGTTATCAATTATCCAGTTATTAGTATTCCAATAGATCAGTTTACAGATTATTTTAGAATTATCTTATGCGCTTGGTCTTGCATTCTTAGATAATACAGTCTTCAAAAATTCATGATATGTTACCTCATGTTACTCAGTCAGTCCCTTTCTCATATGCATAATACTGTACAGTTTCAGTCTAGTTATCCAGACTAAGTATAGTCTAGTTTTACATGCCCAGTATTCAACTTTAGTTATACTTATATCATTAAAGTAAAGTTTTACAGAAACTAAGTGTAGAGATTCACCATCTTATCAGAGAATGTTTGTCACTCATGCTTTAAGATATTTTAGTTTTCAGTTTATTCCAGCCCATTGGTGAGTCTACTTACACTTAGCATGCATGTTTTACAATTACGTATGAAATCAGTTTTACTTATTGCATTCACCCCTACATACTCAGTATATTCCTAAAGTACTGATCCACATATATGTTTGTATGGATACATTATTTCATAATATAGGTACTAATCGTAGCTCGTACATAACGATCAGACAGTTGCAGATTTTAGCCAGCAGGTGATGAGATCTCCTACTTTGGGAACTCCAGACAGTTTTAGTTCATGCACAATGTATTTATTTTCCATGTGTATTGATTAGTGGTAGTTGGTGGCATGTCCCAACTATCGATAGTTAGTATAGTAGAGGCTTTATAGATGTTAGTCAGAGTGAGTTATGTAAATTTTAGTTTCATCCTTCATATTTATTAGATTATAAAGCTTTATCAGTATTGTATCTATTTTAGATATTTAGTATGATTATGGTTCCGTACAATAGAACGGCTATTTATTATGTTATAATTTAGTTGCTTAATAGTATGTTAGCTTATGGGTTAGCTTGGGATCACTTGTAGTTTCAAGCACCGTGTAACGTCTCAGGACAGATTTTTACGGCGTTACAAACTTGGTATCAAAGCATAGAGTTCAAGTGTCCTAGGGTATCTATGAAGTTGTATCTAGTAGAGTCTTGCAGAATGGTACAACGACGTTTGTACTTTTCTTTGAGAGGCTACAAGGTATCTAGGAATTGTTTCCCTTCTTTCAATTCTCAGATCATGCAGTAGAAGTATTATCTAAGAAATTTATGCAGATCCTCATCTGCTACTATTCATGCTAACTCTGCCTTAGTTTTGAGGCGACAGAAATAGTGAAGCTTAAGTCCTTGCAGACAGTGTTTCCTTAGCCAGTCCCTACAGACAGTTATGGGATTGGATTTTGCCTCAGGAAGTATCCCATCAGTGCCTTATGTCCTAAATTTTGAAATATTTCATTCATTTTCATTAAAATCATGCATTAAGCCAAAGTCAGATACTCTTTTAGATTTTTTTTAGATTTCTTCTCAGAATCTCTTTTTAAGAATGTGATCTAGAGTTAGAATCATGAACCGAGAGGTTTAGCAGTAGTAGAGTTGGGATACATTATTCAGATTGAGCAGATTATTTATTTAAGGAGCTAGTTGTACGAAAGGTGAATCAATAGGCTTGAACAGTGTATGCAAGAATTTAAGTTTATTATTTCGAGATCTTGTATAATGATGATTGCAGAAGCTAAAGAAAGTTTAGTATTTCCTATGGGAGTTTAGTATTCATGTGTATTATTATACCCCAGACCGTAGAGTAAAGTAATTGCAGTTAATTTTAGAGTTTAGTAAAGTGGTCACAAACTTAAGATGGTGGCTTAAAGCTAAGAGGGAGATGATAGAACAATGACCAAGTCAGGCTCTCGGACCCTAGTAGTAGTGCCAATATGTGTAGAAAAGTAGTAAGGGAGGACGATTCTCGACCCATTATTATCCCGGTGCACAGTTTTGTATTTCAGTCATCATGATACCTATACATGCTTTACATGTCAGTTCCATGAACACTGCTCGTATTCACGCACATTCCATAGAATCGTGTGTGTTTCTAGTTCCTATTATAAGGAGTTCCAATTCACTCACCAGTATGAATCATATTTCGTGAAATCATGAACTCCAAACTTAGGTCATGCAACTTATGACTTATGTAATCATGCTTTACAGTATGTTCAGACCTTAGTAGGATTTAGTATTCATTTCATACCTCAGTAGTATTCAGTGTTCAATATAGACCTAAGTGGTATTTAGTATTCAGTTCAAACCTCAGTAGTATTTAGTATTCAGTTCAGACCTCAGTAGCATTCAGTATTCAGTTTAGACCTCAATAGCACTCAGTATTCAGCTTATACCTTAGTAGTATTCAGTATTCAGTTTAGACCACAGTAGTATTCAGCATTCGATTCAGACCTCTATAGTATTCAGTCAGTTAATAAAATTCAGTAGTATTTCCGTCAGTTAATGAAACTCAGTGAACACAGCTCGGTTCACTTAAATAGTACAAACAAAAATAGTTCAATCAGTTAACATAATTAATAATGGTTCAGTCAAACCTAATATAGTTTAGCAATCAGTTAAGTGTCTATTCAGTTGAGAGTAGGATTCAGCACTGAGTGAACCCAAGGATGGGGCTCACCTGCCAGTAGAGGGTGTGATCCTTATAAGTAATCCTTCCATTCCAGAACTATGTAGCCAGCGTAGGTTGAGACCTCAAACATGCCAGATGAGGGTTTATGAAGTGTTTTAACCTATCATTTGAGGGTTCCACTATTCGCATTAGAGTACTTTCCAGATGAGGCTATCTCTTCAGTTGTCTTTACCCATGGCACGGTACTGACACCCTTCCAACTGGGGTTAGAGGTTGGACCCCAAATCTATTTAGAAAGAGGTATGTCGGTTAGATGATTACTTCCCATATTTTCAGTTTCAGACTCAGTACAAAACTCAGTTCAGTTCTACAGATTTAGGACTATCAGATACAGTCACTCAGCTCAGTGAAACTCAGCAAAGTACTATAGAAATAGGACTATTAGATACAATCTCCATTTATCATTAATACAATACAATAAACTCAGACATCAATTAATCAGTTATCAGAACTCAGTATATAATCTCAGTTACAGTCTTAGTTACAATCTCAGTCCCAATCCAGTTCAGTATTCAAATTAGTAACGCAGTTCAGTTTCTGGTTTGCTTGACCATCGCGTACAATTATCAATTATTAAGTTACCAGTATTCCAATACCTCAGTTTACAAACTATTTCAGAATTATTTTATGTGCTTGGTCTTGCATTCTCAGATAATACACTCTTCACGAATTCATGATCAATTACCTCATGTTACTCAGTCAGTCCCTTTCTCATATGCATGATACTCTACCGTTTTAGTCCAGTTATCCTGACTAAGTATAGTCCAGTTTTATATGCCCAGTATTCAGGTTCAGTTATACTTATATCATTAGAGTAAAGTTTTATAGAAACTAAGTATAGAGATTCACCATCTTATCAGAGAATGTTTGTCACTCATGCTTTAAGATATATTAGTTTTTAGTGTATTCCATCCCATTGGTGAGTCTACTTACACTTAGCATACATGTTTTACAATTACGTATGAAATTAGTTTTACTTATTACATCCACCCCTTCATACTCAGTACATTTCAGAAGTACTGATCCACATATACGTCTATGTGGCTACATTGTTTCATAATGTAGGTACTAATCGTAGCCTATACATCATGATCAAACAGTTGTAGATTTCAGCCAGCAGGTGATGAGTTCTCCTACTTCGGGAACTCCAGATAGTTTTAGTTCATGTACAATTTATTTATTTTCCATTTGTATTGATTAGTGGTAGTTGGAGGAATGTCTCAACTATCTATAGTCAGTATAGTAGACGCTTCATAGATGTCAGTCAGAGTCAGTTATGTAAATTTCAGTTTCATCCTTCATATTTATCAGAATGTAAATCTTTATTAGTATTGTATCTATTTTTGATATTTAGTATGATTTTATTTCCACACAACAAAATGGCTATTTATTATGTTTTAATTCATTTTCTTAACAGTATGCCAGCTCATGTGTTAGCTTGGGATCACTTGTCATTCCAAGCACCGTTTGACGTCTCAAGACAGATTTTTGGGGCGTTACACTAACTCTAGATCATGAGTCGAATAATTTCTTTAATAAATTTTCACGACCCAAACTAGGGTCTGGCCGTGACGGGCATCACAGGTCCCACAAGGACCAGATACCTCCCCTTGCTCCTAACGAAACAAAACACAATACCCCCAACAGTGATTTAATTCCAAACATATAACAAGATAACATAAAATAAGCTCAGAGAATTTAAGATATGTCCATACCCGATAACTATTAACAAACCAAAAAAACCAACACCACCACCTAAGTCCACAGTAATCCAGATTCTAACAAAATTGAAATCAATAAATGTCCGGATATGCCCTCGACTCTGAAAATGACAAAGGGAATGACATTGATAATGTTAATGTGAACTCTTCAATTCTAGTATATAAAAAGGAAACCAATGGAATGATCAAGTCTTTCATAGAATAGAAGCTCACCATTTCACCGCAATCGATCGTTAAATTGAGCCAATCCATCTAACACTGTGTAGAAAAAAAAAATATCTCTGGTGCCTACATCGTGTGGGGAAACTGCATCCGGAGATAGTTAGTGGGTTGAGGACTAGCTTGTAACTCAAGGGTAACACTGTGCAGAAAAAATAGAAGTATCTTTGGTGCCTACATCGTGTGGGGTAACTGCATCCGGAGATGGTCAGTGAGTTGAGGACTAGCTTGTAACTCAAGGGTAAGGATAAATAATTGCCAATTCAAAATTTATCTCAACTCAGTGTACATGATCACATACATATGTGCATACATATATACTTATATAACATGCTACTATGGGGAACAAGTCTTAACATGCACTTTAAAAATTTAGTCTAGATTATGCAGCTTAACAGCCATTTAATAGTACCCACAGGCTATATGGGCCTCAACTCTCACCCCCTAGTCGAGCCCTGATGCATGTAGCCACATGAATCATAGAATAATCTCATATATATGCACGGAAGACTAGAACCTCCCATTCATATACTAAGGTGACTTAAGAACCCGATCATGTAATGTAATATAGGAGACTCGAACCTCCCAATCATAATAATAAGGTGGACTCGAACCACCTGGTCATAAGAGATGGGACTCGAACCCCAGGCAATTTCCCCCACCCCACCTCTCCACCCCCAAAAATGCGGTTTCCAGTATTGGTACCTTGGGATCTCAATATTAACGGCCTAGCTACATAACCCTTTTTCAAGCCCCATTAAAAAATTTATCACACATTCCCATTCATTGAATCATAATACATATTTATTCATACATTGTCGATATCGTCTTACTAACTACACTTGCAAGGTATCATCAGCATGCCAAATCAATTCCATTTTCTTGTGAGAACAACTCCCTTTGTTCATTAATATAAGGTGGGGAAGCCAACTCTCTTTGTTTATTAAATCGAACCACCTTGTTTCAATAACCTCTTTATATTAGTCAATTGTTCTAAAATAGTTCAATGCAATTATACTCATGCTCAAAACAACTTCTACAAAATTTAGGTTGGGGTTATTACCAATTCAATTATAAATATTAACAAAATTTGGTAAAATCACAATCCCCTAGTTTATTTACCATGCCTATGCATCCAATTGATTTCAAAACCACAATTTAAACATAAATAATGCATATGTAAACATAAAACATCACATAGACAACAATCATTTAAAACCCTTAACCCATGTTCCAAAACCACCATCAAAACTAAATGGATAACTATTTAATACACATGTTTTTATAAACTATTAGTTAGGGAAGAGTAACATGCCTGAAATTTCAAGAGTTATGGAGAGAATTTTCCCTTGGGAGCTCTAATTGATGAACTTCTTGGAAACCCTCAGTATCTTACTTGAGAAAATTTAGAGAGTCTGAGAGAGTGTTTTAATTGTGAATAATATGCTAATAAAGTCCCCAAAAGGGTTTTAAGTCATGGGGGGTAAGTGGGGTAGGAGGGAAATTACCAAGTTGACCTTAATTAAAAGGCTGAAAATTGAGGCCCAGTTTCTACGGGTAACCTCACTACTCGTAGGGTCACCCTATGACTCATTTAGTCCAGATGTAGTTTGGATAATGTCCAGGGTTACCTCACGCTGGTCTGGTTACTAGTTGTACCATATGACGCGTATCCAGTCCTTACGAATCATAACATGCTAGTCGCAGTCATAATAGGAACTTTAGGATAGTACACTGGTTTCCCTACAATTCAAACCTATGACTCATTAGGAGACCCTATAACTTGTAGGGTCATATTCATACTCAAGACAAAATTCCTAGCCAACATACTGACCAGGCTACGATTAGGTCTCTAAGATTAACAATGACACCCTACAACTCACAGGGTAAGTCATGGTGAGGATAGTAAGCTCAAAGATCAAGAAATTTTTAGGGACCAAAATCCAGGGTGTTACATGAACCTAAAGTTTTCTAGAAGCATAAGCCACCAATTTACCATACTTCAATAAGACACAACCTAGTTCCAGTAGGGATGCATCATAGTAAACAAAAAAATCATAGTTACCTTGGGTAGGGTCAAAACAGGTGCAAAAGTCAACTTATCCTTCAACTTCTCAAAACTTTCTTCACAAGAATCGAGCCATAGAAACTTTACCTTTTTATGAGTCAACTTAGTCAACAGAGTAGCAATAGAAGAGAATCTCTCCACATACCTCCTATAATACCCGACTAAGCCCAAGAAACTCCAAATGTCAGTTGGAATCATGGGTCTAGGCCATTTCTTAACCACCTCAACTTTTTGTGGATCCACTGTAATCCTCTCACTAGAAACAACGTGACCCAACAAGGTCACAACATTCAACCAGAACTCACACTTTGGAAGGTTGACATACATTCATTGATCCTTAAGAGTCTGTAACACTACTCAGAGGTAATTGGCATGCTCCTCCTCAATCTTAGAATATACGAAGATATCATCAATAAACACTATCACAAACAAATCCAATAACTGCCTAAATACCTAGTTCATAAGATCCATTAATGTTATCGAAGAATTAGTCAATCTAAATGACATAAACAGGAACTCATAATGACCATATCGGGTACGAAAAGTGGTCTTTGGGATATCCACCTCTCTAATCTTCAACTAATGATAACCCATCGAAGATCGATTTTAGAAAAGCATCTGGCACCTTGAAGCTGGTCAAAAAGATCATCAATCCAAAGAAGAGGAACTTATTCTTTATCATCACCTTATTCAACTGTTGATAGTCTATACATATCCGAAGAGACTCATCCTTCTTACACACAAAAAGCACAGGAGCACCTCATAGAAAAACATTAGGAAAGATGAAACCCTTATCAAGAAGGTTCTTTTGTCTGCTCCTTAAGTTCATTCAACTCAACTAGAGCCATTCTATATAGAGGTATAGACATAGGACAGGTATTCGGTAGAAGATCAATCCTAAATTCTATCTTCCTATAAGGAGGAATACCAAAAAGATCCTAGAAAAACACTTTAGGAAACTTATTAGCCACAGGGATGGATTGCAAGGTCAGATTCTCAGAACTAAATTCTTTATCCCAAACTAGATGATATAGACACCCCTTTGAAATCAACTTTCATGCTCTGAGATAATAAATAAATCTTCCCTTAGGTACTAGAGAACACCCTTCCCACTCAGTCACTGGTTTATTTAGAAATTAGAACTGACCTTACGATTTCAATAATCTAGAGAAGCATAGCACGAATGAAGCCTATCCATCCCTAAGATCATATCAAAGTCTACCATTTCAAACTCTATTAAGTCTACCAACGTCTTCCTACCACAGATAGATACCACATAACCCCATAAACCCTTTTAGTTATGATGAAATTACCCACCAGGGTAGACACTAAAAAGGGATCAGACATACTCTCAAAACCAACACCAAAATGAACAGCCACATAAGGGGTCACATAAGAAAAGATGGACCTTCAGTCAAGTAGGAAATATATATCACAAAAGAAAAGCAATAACATACCAGTAATGACATTGGGAGTTTCCTTAGATTCCCAATGGGTGGCAAGAGCATAAAGACAGTTCCAACCAGTTCTTGTACTAGAAGTAGCACCTTTTGGCTCAAGAACTAAAGAACTAGAAATCAGAACCTTAGTATCTCTTGTAGAAACATTAGTTGAAGGATAGTTCCTATTAATATGACCAGGATAGCCATATTTAAAACACAAGTTTCTCCCCCTTATCACAAAAACCATAGAGCATCTTTCCACAGAATCTGTAAGGAGGATAAAATGGGATTTACTGAGCTCCACTAGCTTGATACTGGGCACCATGTGCCCTAAACCTACTATTAATATGAAAGCAATGATCACCCAATGGCTTAAGATATGAAGCACTAACTATCGAATACGAACTAGAGTTTCCCCAAGTCTCCATCTTGTTCTACTATCTACCATCCCTTCCACTAGCTTACTGACCTCTACCCTGATCTGAATACCTGAACTTCTTACTATGCCTTTCCCTAATCTCTGCATGTTTCCTCTTCTCATCCTTAACTTGCTACATATAGACCTAAAGTCTGGAAATGTCCATATTATTGTTCAACATCACAGCCTTACACTCCAATATCAAGTCACATGAAAAACCCAAAGCAAACTTCCTCATCTAAGCCCTTATGCTAGACATCAACTCTAGAGCATAACAAGAAAACTAATGGAATTTCAAAGTATACTACTTCACAGTCATCCTTTCCTACTTTAAGTTCACAAACTCTTCATCCTTGGCATCCCTCAACTCTTAAGGTAATAAATTATTAAGGACGGTATTGGAGAACTCCTCCCACATAGCCTGCTCAACATTATCACCCCTCGCCTACTCCTACTCCTCCATACTACTGATATGCCACATCCTTAAACTAATATGCAATAATCTCTACACCCTCAATATCAAAAACATCCATCACCCTAAAGATCTTCTCCATCTCATCCACAAAACCTTAAGGATCTTTCTCAACCCTAAAGCTAGTAAAAGTCATAGGATTCAGACTCATAAACTAGACAACTTTAGTGACCTCAAAAGATAGAGTAACAAAACTAACACAATTAGGCATATAAGACTGAAAAGTCACCAACTAGGTCAGTAGATAAATAGATCAATGAAACTTAACCTTAGAAATATCTCCTTGGGGCGGTGGGGCATGAATATCATCAGCCCAAAAACCCCAACAAGGACTGGTAGGGATCGATGGAACTCTACGAGGGGAAGTACAATCAAGAGTAGGGACCCTAGACCGAGTCTAAACTCCATAAACAAGGCAAGTTCCATCCATATTGTCCTCAGGTGGGACAGAAGAATTTCCACAAGCATCAGATCATCGAGGAGGCATGATCTTAAATACGAGAAAATGGATATTAGAGAGTTTTCAAGACCTTAGACTCTACTACCAAAAAATAGATCACAAGAAAAGAAAACATTCCTAAATGACTCGTAAACTCCCTTTTTATAAGTGTGGCATGCTACACACCCAAAAAAGAAACTCTACTCGACACGGCTTTATGGACACCGATGGATACTGAACCTATGTTTTGATACTAAGCTTGTCATGACTTGAACCAGGGCCTAGTCATTACGGGTATCTCAAGTACGCAAAGGATCAAAGATCGCCCCTTTTAACCTCACCAACTAGAACATAATACAATTAGTAACGGATGAATACCAAACATATGACAAGATAGAGATGAGTTTCGAACATATAACAAAATAGATAAATCAACTGAATAGGATCTAAGAATCCACAATACCAAATCCACCCACAACCTATCCACAAAGCCTCTAAGAAATAAAACATCAACCAAAGTCGAGACATGCCCCTGACTATAGGGGAAACTCACCAAAATAGTCTAAGACATAATTAAAAACAAGACCATGAAATGAGGACCTTCCGGAGAGTAGAAGCTCACCACTTCAAGTTGACTCTCAAAGAATTCAAAAATTACCTACCACTGCACAAGGAAACAAAAGTGTCGTTAAACCCTACATCGAATAGGGATATAGTGTTCGAGGACAATTAGTGGGATGTGCACTAGCATTTAACTTAGGGAAAGGATAAAATAATGCCATGATCAATCAGTCCAAAATCATTTCAAAACCATATTGAGATAATTATATATATATATATATATATAACATGGTAGGATAGAGAAAAAAGGGTTAGCATGAAGTTTAAAACATTAGACTAGACTGTGTACCATCAACCATCATAAAAGACATCTATAGGCTATATGGAATCAACATTCCTCACCAAAAAGGCCCCAGTACGTCTTGGCTGTGCGAGCTAGAGGTATCAAGGAATACCAGCGAATGCCCTGACCCCACGCAAATCAAGGATACAAATATATACATAAAGTGTGACACATGCACGCGGTCAATAAGACCAATCCCCCATGTCGGCAAATATGGGTTTCCAATATTAGTCCATCAAGACCTCCACCTTCACGGCTAGCTACACAACCCTCTTCAAGACCAATTAAAAATTTACACATTCCCGTTCATTAAACCAAGGACCATTCATTAAGGAATATACCATTAGTATTTTCATACCAACTACTCTTGCAATCTTAGAATTATTCCAATCCAATTTCATTATCCTGGAGGAATGCCATGACCCCTTTTAGTTTATTAAATCAAGTTTGGGGAATGCCTCGACCCCTGAGCTTCCAGTTTAAAACAAAACACATGGACAACAAGGATTTCAAAACCATTTTTATCCATTTAACCATTTATGCAGTGGAATCATTTGGGGAAAGTAAGACGAATCATGTGATCAACCTTTTTCAGAGCCAATTATGTAAGTCGGTTGAGGGAACACAATTTTCAAAACTAATTCCAAACCAAAATTCATCATTTTGGGGGAATGCCTCGACCCCCGTACCATTCACCATGCCCATGCAACCCAATGGATTTTAAAATACATAAACAAAGGATAACCAAAAGTATTATAGCCATGAAAATCCCATTCAAGTGACTATTATTCCAAACCCCTCAAACCAACAAAAATCCACATTTAAATTCACATTAATAATCATAAAACACATGCCTTTACATAAAACAAGATTATGGAAAAAGATACATTCCTGAGATACCAAGAAATTTGGAGAAGAAATCACTCTTCGAGCCCTAGATGACCAATCCTTAGAATACACTAGTTGTTCTTTCTTAGAGATTTTGAGTGAAGAGAAAAGTAAGTTTGATATGTGTTGGGATAATAATGAGACCCTAAATGTGTTTTATAGGTATGGGTATTATTTGGAGAGAGAAGAAATGACCAAAGTGCCCTAATTAAATCACAGAAAAAACTATCACCATTGACTACGGGTCACCTTGCAACTCGTACGGACTCGTTATGAGTCATCACCATGACTCATGGTCTGGATAGTAACTTAGGGTACCTTTATTGGTTTGTTCACGAGTCCCACCCAATGACTCATGACCAGATATTACGACGCATAAGGGTCTAATCGTGATATCAACAGAAACTTTGGCATTACCCATTGGTTTACCTACGACTTGATCCCTATGATTCGTAATGAGTCTTTATGACTCGTTAGGTTCCAATCATGATTAGGACAGAAACTTAGGGAACCTACACTAGTTTTTCTATGGATGACACTATACGAATCGTATAGAGTCTTCACGACTCGTTACCAAAGTTGTACCCTAGGAAGTGATCTCAAACTCAGAAATTTTCAGAGGTAAAAAATCTAGGATATTATAGGAGGACACTTGGGATATCAAAATTGATATACAAACTCAGTATCCTCACTTGTTTGAGGCTTCAGGTACATCCTAATCCTTTGTTTTCATGGATGAAAGTCCTTTTAATAGTGGACATTAGAATGACCCTCCAGGTCATTTTTTATATTTTTGATTATTTTTTCCATTTATAGATTTCTTATAGCTTTCCCAAGTCATTTATGACTTCCTACAACTGACAGTTTGATTACAGAGTTTGTTTAGCTTTTAGAGCCAATTTTTTATTTTGAAGACTTCACTGGTTCAAACTGGTTACCAGGTGAAAAGTCAAGTCAAATGACCTTGTATGCCAATTCTGACTATTCTAATATCTACAAAATATCGATTTTAGGCTAGGGGACCCTTGGTCCAGGTCTCAAGCCTCCCAGGCTTATTTTGGGCCTTTGACCAGAAGTTAAGAAAAATTGTAAGTGGGTATGGGACCCACTTTACATAGAACCAACCTTGAATGGAAATTTTGACTACGCCATTGAGTCCAAAACATAGAATTTTATAGGGTAGCATAGTTTATTTTCTTATATGGGATTTCAAATGAATCTTGAGGCTGACGGAAATCCAAATAAAACTTGGTGCTTCAGCTGGTGCACTGCTTAAGTATCAATTTGGGTCACTTAAGCAGATATCCACTAAAGCACCCATCTAACTGCTTAAGTGGTCAAGATGGTCCAGTGAGATACCGTAAAAGTGCCACTGAAGTGGTACCTGTGTAGATTCCAAGTACTGCTAAAGCAACACCATGTCGCTTAAGCGGTGACCGCTTAAGCAGCCTAGTGTTTGCTTAAGAAGCATTTGCATACCTGGGAAGGGTATAAACACCCACTTAGCCCAATTTTCACCAATCTTCTTCCATTTTATAGAAAACTAAACCCTAAAAAGTGGGAATTCTTGTGAGAAATAATTGTAGGTGGGGCTTGGAGTTTTGGTAAATTTTATTAATATTTTTGTCCTTTCAAATTTGTGGTAATCTTCCACTAATTCTTGACAGAATTATCCTTCATTTTCTAAAATCCCTAGAAATTTGATGGCTTGTTTACTTCACCAATTCATCTCGAAATTCTCCTATTTTTAGGATAAATATTCCTTGAGCATAAAGTGATGTTTTATTGGTTTGAAAATTACGATCCCATAAATGGGTCCCACACAGGATTTTGTCTTAATTTTTTGATCCAAAGCATAATAGTACAATATGGGTTTCATTGTTCTTGTTTTGATGATTAGATTGTGATTTTGATAGCATGGGATTTTGTGCAAGTTTCTCGGAAGGGAAAATCAATGGCTTAGCAGATTCTTTAGGCTTTCCTTCAGCGTCCAAGTAAGCTATGTTTACCCTCTTTATAGATTGAGCTAATTTATGGTATAATTATGATGTTATACTATATTTGGGATGGGATTTAGGTATTTAATGTGTGATTGTCAACATTTGATTTAGTTGAACCGTTTAGGCCATCTTGGGAATCGGTTGTAGGCTTAAATAACTTAGTTACTCATAACTTGGGTAAAGTTGTTTTTGTGGCTAATGTTTAGGATTTATCAAGATAGGAGGAGCTTACACGAGCCATTTATGTTTAGGGTGGAATTTACCTTAGTTTCTATTACCTTAGGGGGAATTGACTTAGTTGCTCTCACTTGGGAAAATTGCTATCCCAGGGCTAGTTATGACTTATTCAATATCTAGAAATAGATTTAAATCACTTAGTCTATTTCAGGCTAGATTTTTCTATGAATGGGACTACAACTACTGGGTTACCTATGCACTTCTTTAGCAAGGAGACATGAAACACTGGATGAACTGGGGCTAGATCTGAAGGCAATTCGAGCTCATAAGCTACCTTGCTGAAACGACTGGGAATTTTGAAGAGACCGACATATCGGGGACTGAGCTTTCCCTTCTTGCCAAACCGCTTTACTCCCTTCATGGGAGAGATTTTTCAAGTACACATAATCACCAACCTTAAACTCGAGATCCTTTTTGCTCATATCTGTGTATGATTTCCTATCTTGAGTCATTTTCTGATCAATTGAACTTTCTCTAAGGTGTCGAATACCAAGTTAGGCACTACTACTGCGGCCTTACCCACTTCGAACCAACCGATAGGAGATTTGCACCTCCTAGCATAGAGATCTTCAAATGGAGCTATCTGAATATTGGAATGATAGTTTTTGTTATATGCAAACTCAATCAAAGGAAAGTGGTCATCCCAACTCCATTGATATCAATTGGATATGCCCTTAGCATATGTTCCAAGGTATAAATGTTCCTTTCTGCTTGACCATCTGTCTGAGGATAAAAGGTTATACTGAGGTGCACTGGGGTACCAAGACCCTTTTGGAATGCTTTCTAGAAGTGAGGGTGAACTGGGTACCTCTATCTGAAACAATAAACAATGGAACACAGTGCAATCTGACCAGCTCCCTGATATAGAGTCTGGCGTAATCCTTGGCTGAATAAAAGGTATGGACTGGAAGAAAATGAGCTAATTTGGTCATCCTATCTACAATGACCCAAACCGATTCATGCTAATGATGAGTATAAGGCAAACCCATCACAAAGTCCATGTTCAGTTCTTCCCACTTCCAAGTAGGAATACTGTATTCCTGCATGGACCCCCTAGGCTTCAGATGCTCTATCTTAACCTGATGACATGTAGAATATTTAGCCATGAACTTAGCAATATCTCTCTTTATCCCACTCTACCAATAGATCTCCTACAAATTATGGTACATCTTAGTAGCCCCTGGATGAATCCAGTAGGGCACACTATGCGCTTCTGCAAGAATTCATTTCCTCAAGTCATCTACACCTGGAACACACAGATGACCCTGAGAATGCAAAATACCATCTCCCCCTTGGTATAAAACCTCTACTTTTTAATCTTTAACTGATTCTTTCAACTTAAGAAGACTGGGATCTCTATCTTGCTTTTCTTTCACCTCAGATACTAGAGATGATTCTGAACTATTCTAAACCCATATACTATCTTCTGTTGATTCGACTAAGCGAATACCTAGTCGGTCAAGCTGATAGACTTCCTGAGCTAACTACTTCTTACTGTCCTCAATATGAGTAACACTACCCATAGCTGGTCTACTGAGAGCGTCAGCCACTACATTAGCCTTGTCTGGATGATAAAGGACACTCATGTCGTAATTTTTCAAGAGCTTTAACCACCTTTTCTGATGGAGGTTAAGATCTTACTGAAAGAATACGTACTTAAGGATCTTGTGATCTGTGAATAAATCTACATAAACACCATACAAGTAATACCTCTAATTCTTTAAGGTAAAAACTACTACTACTAACTCAAGATCAGGAGTCGAATAATTCTTCTCATGCGGTTTAAGCTCTTTGAAGGCATAGGATCTTACCTTAGCATGCTGCATGAGGACACAACCCAAACCTACTCTGAATGTATCACAGTACATTACGAATCCATCTGAATCATCTGGAAGAGTCAAAACTGGGGTTGAGGTGAGTTGAGTCCTCAACTCCTAAAAACTTTTCTCGCAAGGATCTGACCACTAAAACTTGACTTTCTTCTGAGTCAATATAGACATAAGGGATGAAATAGAAGCAAATCCCTCAAAAAAGCATCAGTAATAGCCAGCCAACCCCAAGAAACTCCTGATATTTGATAGAGAGACTGGGTGAGGTCAACTTCTTACCGCTTTGGTCTTTTGAGGATCAAATCTAATGCTATGATGGGAAATGATATAACCAAGGAATGCTACTGACCTTAGACAAAACTTGAATTTACTAAATTTGGCGAACAACTAATTACTCTTGAGAGTTTGCAATACTATTCTGAGATGGTCTGCATAATCACACTCACTGCAGGAGTAAACAAGGACATCATCTATGAAGACAATGACGAACATGTCCAAGTACTGCTTCAATACGCGGTTCATCAAGTCCATGAAAGCTACTGGGGCATTGGTTAGACCAAAGTACATAACTAAGAATTCAAAGTGACCATACCGAGTATGAAAGGTTATTTTTGGAATGTCATATTCTTTGACTCTGAGCTGATGATATCCTGATCTGAGATCTATTTTAGAGAAATAGATGGTATCCTGAATTTGGTCAAACAAGTCATCGATTCTGGGAAGTGGATATTTGTTCTTGACCATGACTTTATTGAGTTGATGGTAGTCTATACACATTTTGAGAGAACCATCTTTCTTCCGCACGAATAAGACTGGTGCACCCCATGGGGACACACTGGGTCTGATGAATCCCTTGTCTAGAATATCCTTTAACTATTCCTTTAATTCTCTGAGTTCTGCTGGGTCCATTCCAATGATACCAATTTTGTTCAAATTCGGTATCAGAATGAGAAGTTATGGAAATTCTACTGAGAGCTATCAGAACCACCCAGGTGTGATGGGAAGTTTGACGGGCCATTGAGCTTGCAACAGACTGTCGCTCGAGTCAACACAACCAAGGCAGTAAATCCATCAACTGTCCAAGGACGACGGTTAGGCTGATGGACCGTCAAGATTACGATGGATCGTCGATCTTGCGAAGGACCGTCGCCCAAGCTATCGCTACTAAGGCAGTGAGCCCCTATTCTGGTCCAAGTGCGATGGTCGAACCGAAGGACTGTCGAGCCAATGACGGACCATCGAACGAACCATTGCATATCTTGTTAAGCATTTGGAAGTCATTTTTAAAAGGGATTTTTGGTCTTTTCCACCCCTTTTAACACCTAGATATATCAAAACAAAGCATAGAACTTCAGATTTATCCAAACCATAAAGAACTAGGGTTTTCTCTCAACATTAACCCTTAAGAGCAAATCCAAATCTTTCTCCAAGAACCTTAAGATTCCATCATAGTTTCTACAAATTGACTTAAGATTTAAGGTTCCCAAGTCAAAAGCTTCAAGAACCCTCACTCAAGAGTACGAAAAATATTCTCAAGAAAGATTTTTCATTTACACGTCATAATATAAGATATGTAGGGTTTGAACAAGGACACTCCTTTCATTCTTGTGCCCAAAAGTTATTGTAATTACAAAGATATATGGTTTTATAGGTTTCTTATGAAATTGAAGTATGGGTTTATACCATATCTTATTATTTCTTGAGATTAGGATGGTTTCAATATTTTAGAAATTGAAGTATATGAGTATGTTGAGATTATAATGCATATTGCTGAAAATTTCCAGATATCTATATGATTTATGAATCTTTATGATATCAAGTATGAATTTTGAGATGTTTTAACATAAGATTGATATTTGGGTCATTAAGCCTTATTTGAGATTTTGATTTTGAGAACTTTGGTGATATAAGCACCCATGATTGGAGTATTTTGAGATTATTGAGAAAGTTTTGACCTTAATGGTCATAGTAGGTTTGAAATCCACTTTTCAAATGAAATTATAGATTTTATAGTTGGGTTCTTTATGAACCATGATATTATCTTAAAGTGGATTTCCATGAGATGAGAGTATCTAAATAAAGGGAGTAGTATTTAGCACCGAGTTGGGTAAGTTACTACGGTTTCATACCCCAGAACTACGTGCCACCGTAGGATTAAGATTTATGGGCCCGAGGTTGAGAGACTGATCACTAAGTTGAGGTTATACTCTCTGGAAAGAGTATGAAGCCTCTCCCTAATGTGAGGTTTCTTTATTAGAAGGACAAGAGGTTTGATCTATGTAGAATCGGGTTAGGAGACAAAAAGGTATAAGTAGGCGGCGCCTAATACTTTTTCTATACTTAGCATAGGCGGCGCCTTTGTCAATTCCTAGTTGGGCATAGGCGGCGCATTTGTCAATGCCTAGTTGGGCATAGGCGGCGCCTTTGTCCATGCCTAGTTGAAACAGTGAGCATAGGCAATGGCATAGGCGGCGCCTATGGTATTGCCTAGATTTGCATAGGCAATGCCTTGTCTGTTTCCTATGTGAGGAAGTGAGCATAGGAAATGGTATAGGCCTTGCCTTGTCCATTGCCTAGTTTGGCATAGGCATTGCCTTGTCTATTGCCTTGATTAGCATAGGCATTGCCTTATCCATTGCCTAGATTAGCATAGGCAATGCCTAGCCGATAGCATTTGCTCCATCATTCCTAGCTTACCACCTTTAGCATGGCTCACTTTCAAATCAAAATTTTAGGACTAATCCCCTCTTTTGTACGTCTTGCACCTACACTTAATCAAAAACAACAAAAACGATTAGAAGAATGGGTTGCCTCCCACCAAGCGCCTTAGTTTTGGTCGTGGCTTGACTCTTCTTTTTGGATTTTAATTTAACAAAACAAACTCCTAATAAAATAAAACGATTAAAAACGATGGGCTGCCTCCCATATAGCGCTTGATTTATTGTCGCGGCACGACATAGTTATCTCGATTACTTAAACTTCATCGAGATATATGGTGCATCGTTTTTTGAATGGATTCAGACGATGTTGATGCTTAATTGTGGGCATACAATCTTCTTCGAGATGAATCTTGTGCATACCTTCCCAGGAGGGATACCAATTATATTATCAATAGCCCAATCAATGTCTCTCTTGTATCTCTTTAGAACAGAGATGAGAGCCGCTACTTGCTGTTCACCTAAATCAGCCGCAACAATAACCGGAAGTGTATTTCTATTTCCCAAGAATGCATACTTTAGGTGACTGGGTAGATCTTTCAATTCTAGCACTGGTGGATCTTTAATGGATGGTTTCGCTGGTGGTGACGGTCGATTCTTAAGATCAAGGTCCAGCTTCTTAGGAGCATAAGAATAGGACCCTATTCCTGTTAGAGCACAAATAGTTTCTTCATAATCTTCTACATCCTCACGCTCAGAGTTCAAAAGCACAGCAGCCAATGGCTCAACAGTAGGCTGCTTCTCTAACGATAGTTCCTTCGCATCCTCATGATAAACATCAGCTATAGAAAACACATTCATATTATTTGGCTGCTTCATTGATTTGCATACATCAAAATGGACCACTTCGGCATTCATCCGAAACAAAATCTCATTAGCTCTTAAATCAATAAGCACACTTCCTGTTGCAAGGAAAGGACGCCCCAAGATTATGGGAACTTCAGAATCCACCTCACAATCCAAAATAACAAAGTCTACAGGAAAAATGAAGGTAGAAACCATCACTAATACATCATATAAGATACCAACAGGTCATTTTACCGACCTATCTGCCATCACGAGCTGCATATTGGTTGGTGTAGGATTGCCCAACCCCAACTTTCTGTAAACGGATAGCGGCATCAAATTGATGCTAGCCCCCAAATCGCATAAAGACTTAGCAAAATCCATAGATCCAACCGTGCAAGGAATAGTAAAAGCACCAGGATCTGCCTTTTTCTGTACTAAAGACCTCGTGGAAATTGCACTGCAATGATAAACATTATCTGCCAGCTCGTAGCTTACTGCCCGCTTCTTTGTCAAAAGGTCCCTCATGAATTGTGCGTACCCAGGCATCTGTTCCAGCGCCTCCACCAAAGGCACATTAATATTCAACTGCTTCAACATAGTCATGAATTTACTGAACCTGGTGTCATCAGCTTTCTTCTTCAGTCTCTGAGGAAAAGGTGGTGGTGGAAGGGGAAGAGTTTTCTCCACCATTTCCTTTTTATCTTGCTTCTGATTATCAATCTTTTTAGGCTGGTGACGTCTAGGTGTAGTGTCATGAATGTTCTCATTCTGATTTTCAGCTTCTACAGAATCATCACAATCTGCTTCAATAACATTCTTTTCTGTATTGTCAACCACTTGCTTGCCTTTGGATGGATTTTCCAACACCTTACCACTCCTGGTAGTAATAGCCATACACGATCCATCATTCCTTGGATTTTGCACAGTGTCACTAGGTAAAGTACCAGCCTTTCTTTGATTGAACGCCGCTGAAAGTTGGCTAAGTTGTTGTTCCAGCTTTTTTATTGCAATAGAATGCGAACCAACCAATTGATTTATTGAGGAAAAATCATTCTTTACCTCAGTTACTCCCGTGTTGGTTGCCTTCACTCCTTTCAACAGCTTAGCCATCATGTCCTCCATGGACATCTTCCCAGATCCAGATGCAGCATCTTCACGATTTCCAAGAGGAACATACAAACCACTCATGTCAGTCTTATTCTTGAATCCGGATTTTTTCATAATAGTTCCGACCTTGGTTTCCTTGGGCATTGCCTCGGAAACCACCCTGATTATTCAAATAATTTACTTCCTCTTCAGAATCGGATTCATCTCTTCCCTGCGATACAACAGCCTTGACCTTTTCTGTCTTCCCTGATAATAAATGCTTGGTAAGAAGGTCCATCTGAGTTTTCATGTGAGCCATATCTTGGTCACGTTCTTCTTATCTTTACCTCTGTTTTGCTGTCATGCCAGTAGATACAGTAGAGCTTGCTACCTTAGAATCCCTGGTATGCCAAGCTCTACTTTGCTTTGTCATACGATCCAGTATATCACCAGCCTCAATAAAAGTAAGGTCCATGATGACCCACCCACAGCATTATCAACCACTGGCTTAGTCACTGAGTTCAAAGCCCTGTATAATATTTCCATCAAGTGGATATTGGTCATCTGATGGTTTGGGCACCGCATAAGCTTCTTCTTGAACCTCTCCCATGTTTCGTGGAGAGCTTCAGTTAGAAGCTGTCAAAAATTACTGATCTCATCTCGTAATTGTGCTCTCTTGGATGGCGGAAAGAATCTTTCTAGGAAAGCATCTTTCAGAAGCCTCCAATTAGTGATAGAGTCAGGAGTTAGCCCGTTCAACCATAGAGTTGCCTCTCCAGATAGAGACAATGGAAATAAGCGCAGCCGGATCGCATTCTGTCAAACCCCTGGATTGTCAAACGCCTTACATGTTGAGATAATGTTGATCAGATGCATATTCGGATCATCGCCTGCAAGTCCACCAAATAACCCTTTGAGTTGCAATAGCTGGATCATGGTGCTAGTGATATTAAACTTGGCTCCGGGTGACAAGGGCGGAGGAATAATAGCCCCTGTGGCACCAGCTCCATCCAAATCGTCATCATCATCATCAAAAAGAGCCTGCACAGCTCGGCGTTCAGGTCTCATTCTAGCTTGACGATCTCTCCTGTTCACAGGTGCTGCCACCTCATCTGCATGTCGTGGATTAAGTAACTCATCATCACCCAGGTCCTCATCATCAAGATTTGTTGCCCGACCTGGGTTATCAATATTCTGTTGATGCACTTGAGCAGCTGCCAACGCAGCTAACCTAGCCTGCTCCTGTTGAGCAGCCCTTCTTTCAATGTCACGTTGTGCATCCATTCTGCCAATAAGTTGTGGTTCAGGATTTATGGGTAATAATGGCTGACCAGATCTTCGTGTATTTGGCAGGCACTCTACCAAATCTGAACAAAACAAAAACAACAAACAAAAGGTAAAATTCGAGAATCTTTGACCAAAGGGTCTAGTAACTATCACAAACTTAGTTGACAATCGTATTCCCCGGCAGCGGCACAAAAATTTGATACACCCAAATTACAACTCTCGTTAGAAAGTGTAAGAGGTCACTGTCAAATAAAGAACCCAACTGGGTTGGGTGTCGAATCCCAGAGGGAATACTTGGTCACTAAGTGTTGCAATTATTAGTAGACTGTTGGTCGAAAATTCCACGGAAAAGGGGGGGTTTGATTTAGGCGTGAATTAATAATATCAAAGTAACGAATGAATGATTTGTTTAGTAAAGGTTAATCACAGAGAATAATAAGTTAGGGTTATATCCACCTTGTAGTTTCTACTTCTCTATTAACTATGAGTAACGCGGAATTTAGACATGCATGCACTTATAGAGAATTGTATTCTAATTCTAAATCCAAGTGTTTCCCAACCATCAAGGATTTATTTCACTTTAGCTCTCCCGAGCCTAAATTGTATAACAAATGGTACAAATTCTCCAAGAAGTTAATCCGGTTAAGGCATTAACATGTAAATAGAGGTTAGAAGCCCTATTTCCTTGTCACACTCTCTTTTCCAAACATGTAACTTTTCTCCCGAACAAGTTAATGCTATAATGGCATGTTCTCAATGTTTACAACCATGAGAATTTAATTAAAACGAAGAGAGTAATGATATAAGTAGCATACACATCAAGAATTCACAAACTCATAGCAACAAATAGTATCTTACAAGGTTTCCATAACCCTAACAGAGAAGTTTAGCTACTCATGGATACGACGGAAATCAAAATAGTCATAATCATCATACCACAACCTAGAACAATCTTGGAGATGGAAGTGATCTTAGCGTCACAAAGAGAATAACGTTTTTTCTCTAGCCATTTCCAAGTGTGAGCCGTGTTTCTCTGTCCAAAACTTACAGATTCTGTAAACTGAATAATGACTAATGATAATTGATCAATGCTGCTGAAAAATTCAGCAATAGGATTTTTATAATATCCTTGTCTACTAAGTTACTGTTGCATCCCAAAGTATTTAGAAATACTAATTTTGCCCGGGACAAATTCTCCATGCGTCACATTCAGTCCAACAACTTCCAAAAGCTGCCTTCCCTCTCATATGAAGTTTTCCTTTGCTACCCAAAGGTCCACAAAGTGCTAAAATCTTCATCATTAATACCTGAAAACATGCTAATCACATAGGTTAGCTCACTTAAAGGAAAATGGACTAAAAGTGTAGGAATTATATATTTTATCCTCAAAACTTAGCTAAAATATGGGTAAATTATGGTTCTTAGGGGTATAAATACGCCCAACATCAGAATTCTTGTGAGAAATAATTGTAGGTGGGGCTTGGAGTTTTGGTAAATTTTATTAATATTTTTGTCCTTTCAAATTTGTGGTAATCTTCCACTAATTCTTGATAGAATTATCCTTCATTTTCTAAAATCCCTAGAAATTTGATGGCTTGTTTACTTCACCAATTGATCTCGAAATTCCCCTATTTTTAGGATAAATATTCCTTGAGCATAAAGTGATGTTTTATTGGTTTGAAAATTATGATCCCATAAATAGGTCCCACACAGGATTTTGTCTTAATTTTTTTATCCAAAGCAAAATAGTACAATATGGGTTTCATTGTTCTTGTTTTGATGATTAGATTGTGATTTTGATAGCATGAGATTTTGTGCAAGTTTCTCAGAAGGGAAAATCAATGGCGTAGCAGATTCTTTAGGCTTTCCTTCAGCGTCCAATAAGCTATGTTTACCCTCTTCATAGATTGATCTAATTTATGGTATAATTATGATGTTATACTATATTTGGGATGGGATTTAGGTATTTAATTTGTGATTGTGAACATTTGATTTAGTTGAACCATTTAGGCCATCTTAGGAATCGGTTGTAGGCTTAAATAACTTAGTTACTCATAACTTGGGTAAAGTTGTTTTTGTGGCTAATGTTTAGGATTTCTCAAGATAGGAGGAGCTTGCACAAGCCATTTATGTTTAGGGTGGAATTTACCTTAGTTTCTATTACCTTAGGGGGAATCGACTTAGTTGCTCTCACTTGGGAAAATTGCTATCCCAGGGCTAGTTATGACTTATTCAATATCTAGAAATAGATTTAAATCACTTATTCTATTTCAGGCTAGATTTTTCTATGAATGGGACTACAACTACTGGGTTACCTATGCACTTCTTTAGCAAGGAGACATGAAACACTGGATGAACTGGGGCTAGATCTGAAGGCAATTCGAGCTCATAAGCTACCGTGCTGAAACGACTGGGAATTTTGAAGGGACCGACATATCGGGGACTGAGCTTTCCCTTCTTGCCAAACCATTTTACTCCCTTCATGGGAGAGATTTTTCAAGTACACATAATCACCAACCTTAAACACGAGATCCTTTTTGCTCATATCTGTGTATGATTTCCTGTCTTGAGTCATTGTCTGATCAATTGAACTTTCTCTTAGGTGTCAAATACCAAGTCAGGCACTACTACTGCGGCCTTACCCACTTCGAACCAACCGATAGGAGATCTGCACCTCCTACCATAGAGATCTTCAAATGGATCTATCTGAATACTGGAATGATAGTTTTTGTTATATGCAAACTCAATCAAAGGCAAGTGGTCATCCCAACTCCATTGATATCAATTGGATATGCCCTTAGCATATGTTCCAAGGTCTGAATGGTCCTTTCTGCTTGACCATCTGTCTGAGGATAAAATGTTATACTGAGGTGCACTGGGTACCAAGACCCTTTTGGAATGCTTTCCAGAAGTGAGGGTGAACTAGGTACCTCTATCTGAAACAATAAACAAAGAAACAAAGTGCAATCTGACCAGCTCCCTGATGTAGAGTCTGGCATAATCCTCGGCTGAATAAAAGGTATGGACTGGAAGGAAATGAGCTAATTTGGTCATCCTGTCTACAATGACCCAAACTAAATCATGCTAATGATGAGTATAAGGCAAACCCATCACAAAGTCCATGTTCAGTTCTTCCTACTTCCAAGTAGGAATACTGTATTCCTGCATGGACCCCCTAGGCTTCAGATGCTCTATCTTAACCTGATGATATGTAGAACATTTAGCCATGAACTCTGCAATATCTCTCTTTATCCCACTCTACCAATAGATCTCCTACAAATTATGGTACATCTTAGTAGCCCCTGGATGAATCCAGTAGTGCACACTATGCGCTTCTGCAAGAATTCATTTCCTCAAGACATATACACCTGGAACACACAGACGACCCTGACAACGCAAAATACCATCTCCCCCTTGGTATAAAACCTCTACTTTTTAATCTTTAACTGATTCTTTCAACTTAAGAAGACTGGGATCTCTATCTTGCTTTTCTTTCACCTCGGATACTAGAGATGATTCTGAAGTATTCTAAACCAATATACTATCTTCTGTTGATTCGACTAAGCGGATACCTAGTCGGTCAAGATGATAGACTTCCTGAGCTAGATTTTTCTTAGTGTCCTCAATATGAGCAACACTACCCATAGCAGGTCTACTGAGAGCGTCATCCACTACATTAGCCTTGTCTGGATGATAAAGGACACTTATGTCGTAATCTTTCAAGAGCTCTAAACACCTTTTCTGATGGAGGTTAAGATCTTTCTGAAAGAATACGTACTTAAGGATCTTGTGATCTGTGAATATATCTACATGAACACCATACAAGTAATACTTCCAATTCTTTAAGGTAAAAACTACTACTACTAACTCAAGATCAGGAGTCGGATAATTCTTCTCATGGGGTTTAAGCTCTCTGGAGGCATAGGCTCTTACCTTAGCATGCTGCATGAGGACACAACCCAAACCTACTCTGGATGTATCACAGTACACTACGAATCCATCTGAATCATCTAGATGAGTCAAAATTGGGGTTGGGGTGAGTTGAGTCCTTAACTCCTAAAAACTCTTCTCGCAAGGATCTGACCACTGAAACTTGACTTTCTTCTGAATCGATATAGACATAGGGGATGAAATAGAAGCAAATCCCTCAAAAAACCATCAGTAATAGCCAGCCAACCCCAAGAAACTCCTGATATTTGATAGAGAGACTGGGCGAGGTCAGCTTCTTACCGCTTTGGTCTTTTGAGGATCAAATCTAATGCCATCACTGGAAATAATATAACCAAGGAATGCTACTGACCTTAGCCAAAACTTGAATTTACTAAATTTGGCGAACAACTAATTATTCTTGAGAGTCTGCAATATTTTTCTGAGATGGTCTGCATAATCACACTCACTGCAGGAGTAAACAAGGACGTCGTCTATGAAGACAATGACGAACATGTCCAAGTACTGCTTGAATACGCGGTTCATCAAGTCCATGAAAGCTACTGGGGCATTGGTAAGACCAAAGTACATAACTAAGAATTCAAAGTGACCATACCGAGTATGAAAGGTTATTTTTGGAATGTCACATTCTTTGACTCTGAGCTGATGATTTCCTGATCTGAGGTCTATTTTAGAGAAATAGATGGCATCCTGAATTTGCTCAAACAAGTCATCGATTCTGGGAAGTGGATATTTGTTCTTGACCATGACTTTATTGAGTTGATGGTAGTCTATACACATTCTGAGAGAACCATCTTTCTTCCGCACGAATAAGACTGGTGCACCCCATGGGGACACACTGGGTCTGATGAATCCCTTGTCTAGGAGATCCTTTAACTAATCCTTTAATTCTATAAGTTTTGCTGGGTCCATTCCAATGATACCAATTTTGTTCAAATTCGGTATCGGAATGAGAAGTTATGGTCGTTTTACAGAGAGCTATCAGAACCACCCAGGTGTGATGGGAAGTTTGACGGGCCATTGATCTTGCGACAGACTGTCGCTCGAGTCATCACAACCAAGGCAGTAAACCCATCCACTATCCAAGTGCGACGGTTAGGCCGATGGACCGTGAAACTTGTGATGGACCGTCGATCTTGCAAAGGACCGTCGCCCAAGACGTTGCTACTAAGGCAGTGAGCCCCTATTCTGGTCCAAGTGCAATGGTCGGACCGACGGACTGTCGAGCCAGTGACGCCCCATCGGACGAACCATTGCATATCTTGTTAAGCATTTTAAAGTCTTTTTAAAAGGGATTTTTGGTCTTTTCCACCCCTTTTAACACCTAGATATATCAAAACAAAGCATAGAACTTCAGATTTATCCAAACCATAAAGAACTAGGGTTTTCTCTCAACATTAACCCTTAAGAGCAAATACAAATCTTTCTCCAAGAACCTTAAGATTCCATCATAGTTTCTACAAATTGACTTAAGATTCAAGGTTCCCAAGTCAAAAGCTTCAAGAACCCTCACTCAAGAGTACAAAAAAGAGTTTCAAGCAAGTTTTTTCATTTACACGTCATAATATAAGGTATGTGGGGTTTGAACAAGGACACTCCTTTCATTCTTGTACCCAAAAGTTATTGTAATTACAAAGATATATGGTTTTATTGGTTTCTTATGAAATTGAAGTATGGGTTTATACCATATCTTATTATTTCTTGAGATTATGATAGTTTCAATATTTTAGAAATTTAAGTATATGAGTATGTTGAGATTATAATGCATATTGCTGAAAAATTCCAGATATCTATATGATTTATGAATCTTTATGATATCAAGTATGAATTTTGAGATGTTTTAACATAAGATTTATATTTTGGTCATTAAGCCTTATTTGAGATTTTGATTTTGAGAAATTTGGTGATATAAACACCCATGATTGGAGTATTTTGAGATTATTGAGAAAGTTTTGACCTTAATGGTCATAGTAGGTTTGAAATCCACTTTTCAAATGAAATTATAGATTTTATAGTTGGGTTCTTTATGAACCATGAGATTATCTTAAGTGGATTTCCATAAGATGAGAGTATCTAAATAAAGGGAGTAGTATTTAGCACCGAGTTGGGTAAGTTACTACGGTTTCATACCCCAGAACTACGTTCCACCGTAGGATTGAGATTTATGGGCCCGAGGCTGAGAGACTGATCACTGAGTTGAGGTTATACTCTCAGGAAAGAGTATGAAGCCTCTCCCTAATGTGAGGTTTCTTTATTAGGAGGACAAGACATTGGACTCCATGTAGATCACATGTTGTATATCGGTTAGGAGAACCTCCCTAATAGCAAGATTTTTTAGAGTAGTTTCTTAAAGTAAAATTTTCCAAAAAAGAAAGTAGTTTTACCTTATTAGTAAGAGTAAGTAATTAGTTTCTAAAGAAAAGTATGGTCCTTGAGATGAGATTTATACTATGTGTTCCATTATTCATAATTTACGAGATATGCATTTTGAAATTATTCAAGCTATGTGAGTCAATTATATTAGCATGCATGATTTCTATAAAGATTGATGATATTATTATATTAAGTATCGCATACACCCCCATATACTCAATACGTCCTCAAAGTACTGATCCACATATATGTTTGTGTGCTACATTCTCTCATAATGTAGATTCAGGTACTCAGTCTCAGCAGCGTCAGTGTTCTCCGAGTACCTTGATCTACACCTCCATAGTTGGTGAGTCCTCATGGTTCGAGGACCTATTTTCCCTGATTTCAGTCTTCATATTAGTTGGGTTATTTGTTTTCTGTAGAGTATAAGTCAGTTGGGGATCTGTCCCAATGACTATCTATTCTTGAGTAGTAGAGGCTTTGTCAGACTAGACTTTCAGTAGTGTTTTAGAATTTTTAGCATGTTGCTATTCAGATAGTATTCTTTTGTTATTTTAGTTGAGATATGTTATGGTAGTGCCATTGTTTTGCCTTATCCATCTTAAAGTAAGTGTTAGAAGTAGTAACAAGCTCAAAGGGTTAGCTTAGGGCTACTCGCAGCCTTAAGCACCGTATGATGTCTTGGGATGAGATTTTGAGGTGTTACACCTTCGCTATCTCGACGGTCGGTCGGCCTGACCGTCTCTTTTGGGCAGTTCCGACAGTTCAGTGTAAAACATCCATAACTTTTTACTCCGATATCAGATTTAGACGAAATATATATCGATGGAAAGCTAATTCAATTTCCCACATTGGAAAATTCTATCTTATTTAAACATTAATCATTTAGGAAGTCATCACTAACTCTTCTGGAGACTAGATTTGACATAAAGAAAGTTTAGGGTATTAAGATATCTCCCCCTTGGGAACATTCATCCTCGAATAGGACAGACTAGACTGGGAAGGCTGATAGAATGATCTTACTTATGGGACATGAACATTTGAACATATCAATATGACTGGAACTTCTGATATACTGAAACCTCTTACTGAATATGCATGTCTGATGCATGGATATGTGATGGTTAGTCTTCATAAATGCCTGAATGAAATTACTGAGAAGCTGAGTTTCTCGTGATAAGAATGCATATCTGATGCATGAATACGTGACTAATATAATACATGAACATATGACTGGATATGCAAAGGCATTTGATACCAAGTTTATAATTGAAATCTGAACATGAAATTGAATAAGCTTAAGGAAAGCTATTACCTTGGGCTGAGTTTGAGTTTGTGGAGAAGAGGTGAGGATACTTGGTCCGCGTGTATGCTTCTACCTGATTTCTTTAAAGAAATTTGACTAGAGGGACTTCTTTTTTCCTCAGTCTGCGAGTCTGGTAGTTAAGAATTTCGACTAGGATCTCTTCAAAAGAAAGGTTATTCTGAATATCTAAGAACTGTACCAAGACTACAACTGTTGGGTTACCTATGCACTTCTTTAGCAAAGAGACATGGAACACTGGATAAACTACGGCTAGATATGAAGGAAATTCGAGCTCATAAGATACCTTGCTGAAACGACTGAGAATTTTAAAGGGACCGACATATCGGGGACTGAGCTTTTCCTTCTTGAAGAACTGCATCACTCTCTTCATGGGAGAGATTTTCAAGTACATATAATCACCAACCTCAAACTCGAGATCCTTTCTGCGCAAATCTATGTATGATTTCTATTGGATCTGAGTTGTCCTGAGCCGTTCTCTGATCAATTGAACTTTATCTAAGGTGTCGAATACCAAGTCAAGCCCTACTACTACAGTCGCACCCACTTCAAACCAACCAATTAGAGATCTGCACCTCCTACTGTAGATAGCTTCAAATGGATCCATCTGAATACTAGAATGATAGTTGTTGTTGTATGCAAACTGAATCAAAGGCAAATGGTTATCCCAAATTCCTTGATATCAATTGTACACGCCCTTAGCATATCTTCCAAGGTTTGAATGGCCATTTCTACTTAACCATCTGTCTGAGGAAGAAAGGTTGTATTGAGGTAAACTTGGGTGCCAAGGCCTTTTTGGAACGCTTTCCAGAAGTGAGAGGTGAACTCAGTACCTCTATATGAAACAATAGAACACGGAAGACTGTGTAATCTGACCAATGCCCTGATATAGAGTATGGCGTAATCCTTGGATGAATAAAAGGTATGGAATGAAAAAAAATAAGTTGATTTGGTCATCCTATCCACAATGATCCAAACTGAATCATGCTAACGATGAGTATGAGGCAAACCCATCACAAAGTCCATGTTCACTTCTTCCCACATCCAAGTAGGAATACTGAATTCCTGCATGGACCCACTTGGCTTCTGATGATCTATATTAACCTGTTGACATGTAGAGCATTTAGCCACAAACTCTACAACATCTCTCTTCATCCCACTCCACCAATAGGTCTCCTATAAATCATAGTACGTCTTAGTGGCCCCTGGATAAATCGAGTAGCGCGCACCATGTGCTTCTGCAAGAATTCATTTCCTCAAGTCATCTACACCTGGAACATACAGACGACCCTAACAACATAAAACACCATCTCCCCCTTGGGAGAAAACCTCTACTTTCTGATCTTTGATAGATTCTTTCAACTTAAGAAGACAGGGATCTCTATCTTTCTTGTCTTTCACCTTGGATACTAGAGATGATTTTGAACTATTCTGAACCCATATACTACCTTATGCGGAATTGACTAAGAAGATACATAGTCGGGTAAACTGATAGACTTCCTAAGCTAACTTCTACTTAGTCTCCTCAATATGAGAAACACTACCCATAGATAGTCTACTGAGATCATCAACCACTACATTAGCCTTGCCTGGATGATAAAGGACACTTATGTCATAATCTTTCAAGAGCTCTAACTACCTTATTTGATGGAGGTTAAGATCATTCTGAGAGAATACATACTGAAGGCTCTTGTGATTTGTCAATACATCTACATGAGCACCATACAAGTATTTCCTCCAAATCTGTAAGGCAAAAACTACGGCTGCTAACTAAAGATCATGAGTCAGATAATTCTTTTTATGGGGTTTAAGTTGTCTGGAGGCGTAGGCTAGGACCTTACCATGCTGCATGAGGAAACAATACAAACCTACTCTGTATGTATCATAGTACACTATGAATCCATCTAAATCATCTGGAAGAGTTAAAACTGGGGCTAAGGTGAGTCAAGTTTTCAACTCCTGAAAACACTTCTCACAAGGATCTAACCACTGAAACTTGACTTTCTTCTGAGTCAATCTAGACATAGTGGATGAAATAGAAGAAAATCCCTCAATAAACCATCTGTAATAGCCAACCAAACCCAAGAAACTCCTGATATTTGATGAAGAGACAGGGCGAGGACAATTTCTTACTGCTTCAGCCTTTTAAGGAGCAACTCTAATGCCATCGCAAGAAATGATATGACAAAGGAATGCTACTGACCTTAGCCAAAACTCATATTTACTGAATTTGGCGAACTGTTGATGATTCCCGGGAGTCTGAAATACTATTTTGAGATGGTCTGTATGAGCACGCTCACTGCGGGAGTAAACAAGGATGTCATCTATGAAGACTATGACGAACATGTCCAAGTACTGCTTGAACACATGGTGCATCAAGTCCATGAAAGTTGCTGGGGCATTAGTAAGACAAAAGGACAAAACTAAGAATTCGAAGTAACCATATCGAGTATGAAAGGCTTTTTTTTTGGAATGTCATATTCTCTGACTCTGAGATGATGATAGCCTGATCTGAGGTCTATCTTAGAGAAATAACTAGCACCCTAAAGTAGGTCAAACAAGTCATTAATTCTGGAAAGTGGATATTTGTTCTTAACCATTACTTTATTATGTTGATGGTAGTCTATACACATTCTGAGAGAACCATCTTTGTTCCGCATGAATAAGACTGGTGCACTCTACGGTGACATACTGGGTCTGATGAATCCCTTGTCTAGGTAATATTTTAACTGTTTCTTCAATTCTTTGAGTTCTGCTAGGGCCATTCTATATGGAGGAATGGATATAGGCTGAGAATCTAGAAGAAGATCAATGCCGAAGTCTATTTCCCTTTCGGGAGTAATTCCTGGAAGATCTTCGGCAAAGACATCTGAATATTCATTCACTACAGGGACTAATTCGAGACTAGGACTTTCGGAACTAGTTTCCTTAACTCGAACAAGATGATAGACACCTCTCTTAGATATCATTTTCTATGCCCAAAGGTCGGAAATAAGTTGACCTCTGAACGTTGAAGTACTACCCCTCCACTCTAGGACAGGTTTATTCAGAAACTAAAATTGGACAACTCTATTTCTGTAGTCGACTGTGGAATATCAAGAACGAAGCCAATCCATGCCGAGAATGATATAAAAATTAGTCATCTCAAATTCTACTACGTCTGCTGAAGTGACTTTCTAAGTGTAATACTCCGTACTTCTACCTAGCTTGAAATCATTCCAAGTATGATAGAAACTTACTTTGAAAGTTGAATCCAGTTTCCATCAATAAGCTTTCCATCGATACCCATTCCATCAAAATCCGACATCGAAAGAGAAAGTTATGGCCAAAATACAGGAAGCAGTCAAAATTGCCCAGGTGCGACGATGATGCCAACATACCGTTGAGCTAGCAACGGACCGTTGCCAAAATTGTCTTAGCGTAGGAAGTGATACCACTTTCTGCCTAGGGGAGACGGCTCAGGACGATGGACCGTCGAGCTAACGACGGACCATCGCCCAAGCCGCCATAGCAAAGGTAGTGAACCCCTATTTTGCCCAAATACAACAGTCAAGACCGACGGACCATCGACCCAGCGATGGACCATCGCACCCACCATCGTATAGTTCATTTAGTTATTTTAAAGTCATTTTAAAAAGGATATTTGGGTCTTTTTTCACCCGTTTTAACCCCTAATAATATCAGATCAAGGCTCATAAGTTCATTATCCATCTACAATATCAAATTAGGGTTTTCTCTCAAAGATAATCCCCAAGAACAAGATCCAAATCATTCTTCAAGAAACTAAGAGATTCCAAGTTCTTCAAGTCCAAGAACTTTAAGAAACTCATAACCCAGGTATGTCATGTGTTGATTCATAGGTCCCTTTCACCTATGAAGCTCAAAATCTCTTTTCAAAATCCAAGATTTATGTATTTATAAATGTTCATGATTTAAATTAAATTAAAATTTATGTTCATGATGTTGTGGGGTTTTGATTCATGTTTGAAATTACATATTCAAATGATTGACCCTAGGATGTGGTGATTTGCATAATAATTATGATAAATCCTTAAATTTACATGTTGATGGATGTATCCATGATTATTAGATGTGTTGATAATTTTATAACCAAAGCATGCTCCCCATGTCTTCGATTAAATGCCTATGTGAAGGAAAAGTTCGATACTAGTATGATAATATGAAATCCCCATTTATGTACAAGTTTATGCATGTCCAGTGTTTGATGAAATGTCTTAGTCAATGAATTATGGATATATGTGTACCCAGTGTGGTGCTTTAGAACTTGTACTTCATTAAATCTCCAACTTATTATATTATGGATTGTTGATGTTGGTCATGTATTCAAGAAAGTCATGCTTTGTCAGTTTCTTTCCATCGATTCTTGGGGGTACTTGTACCTAAAAATTTAGCTATGTGCCTAGAATTAGTGTCATGTTTTCAAGATACTCTCAGTCAAGCCATGATCCAAAGAATTAAGTCAGTCTCATGACTCAGGAAAACTTAGTAATCTCAGTAGTATTCCGTCAGTCAACGGAACTCAGTTAACTCAGTCCAGTTTAGTTCAGTTAATCATGTTCAGTGTCTATTCATATGGGAGTAGAAAATTATCACCGAGTGAACCCAAGTTTGGGACCCTAACTATTATATGCGGGTGTGATTCTTAGAAGCAATCCTTGCATTCCAGAACTACGTAGCCAGCGTAGGTTGAGACATCATAGCCTGTTTTATGAGGGTAGATGGGGTGTCTTAAACTATTGTATGAGGGTTCCCACCATTCTCACTAGAGTTACCTATTATATGAGGGTTACTCATAGATTATCCTTACCAGTGGTGGGTATTGACACCCTTCCAATTGGGGTTACAGATTGGACCCCAATTCAGCTATATTATATTATTTGGGGTATGTCAGTTAGATGACTACTTTCCACAGTTTCAATTACAGATCAGGACTGTCAGTTATAATCATTCAGTCTCAGTAAAAGAACTTAGATAGTACTTTAGATTTCAGGACTATCAGATATAGTCAACATAGAACAGTATGGAACTCAGCTAGTTCCATCAGAACCTAGACTGTCAGATACAATCGCTCAGTATCAGTATCTCATGTTATCGGTACTCAGACTCAGTAATCATGTTATCATGAACTTAGTTACAGTTACTATGTATTCATGTATATATTCTCATATTCATATTATCTAGTCAGTTAGTATAGTTCATGCATATGAAACCTTTGCATTCATCCTACCTCACATGCATACCAGTATATTCAAATGTACTTACACATTTTCCCTATGGTGTTTTACACCATAGGTTCAAAATCATGAGCTCCAGATAATCAGTAGCATTTCAGTCTTAGCGGTCAGAGTTAGAAGTGAGTCCTCATCCTTTGAGGACATGACATTTACTTTATTATCTCATTAATTAATTATTTTCAGTAGTTGGAGTTAGTTGGGGACATGTCCCATCAACTCCTTATTCAGACAGTTTAGAGGTTTTCAGACAAGCATGTTCAGACAGTTATTTTAGTTATTTTGGTATTGATATACCATACCTCCATATGTTATGTCTTATCATTTATGTTATAGGTTTGAACCTTATGGCTTTTCAGCCTTTATTTTTGCATTTATAAAGTATATTATGCAATGTACAGGTACAGATTTCAGTCATGGGTTATCTTATAGTCCTTTAGGATCATGAGCACCGTATGGAATTCTGAGTATCAGATTCGGGGTGTTACACTAAGATACCATAATTGGACAGTTCCTGTATACCCATCAGGCTACGATAGTTTTACCCACTAGGGTAGAGACTGAAAAGGGCTCTGCTAGAATTTTGGGACTGACTACGAAATCAACTGCTATATAGGGAGTAACAAAAGACAAAAAGCTCCTGAATCTATCAAGGTGCAAACATGTACATAAAATATCTGCAACGTACCAGTAACCATATTAGGAGAATTTTCTTAATCCTGTCGGGACTAAAAAACATAGAGTCTGTTTGGGCATTGCCTACTGGTAGCACTGGAAGAGGCACCCTGCTTATCCGGGCGACTGGACTGAGTTGGAGGATGATTATGATGACCCTGAGGACCTGGCTGGGGATAATCCTGACTCTGTGGCCTGGCTTTCCATATCCAAAGCAAATATCACTACCTACTCTGCAAGTACCCTATGGTGCTTGCCACATGTCTGACAAAGAGGATAGGTTCAGGAACTTCTAACACTTCCCTGAGACGTAGATCCTGGTTCCCTATATTTATTGCCATCTCTGAATTTTAGCACTGGAGCATTGGCTGGGGAAGGAGATGAAATGGATGACTTTGGGAGGAACTGAGAATGACTTCCACCCTCTGACTTAGGCTGAGCAAAGTTGAAACTACCTATCATTGCTCTCTTATTCTGCTTCTCTCTCATCTTAATTTTCTACTCTTCTATCTGTTGAGCATGGATCATAAGACTGGATATGTCCATCTCACTAATCAGCATTACGGATCTGCACTCATTGACCACACTATCATTTACCCCAAAAACAAACTTACTCTTCTTGGTCCTGCTATCTGCCACCACATGAGGAAGATATCTAGATAGTTAAGTAAACTTAAGATAATATTCTTTCACTTTCATGTTGCCCTGACTGAGGTTGATAAACTCTAACATCTTAGCCTCTCTTAGCTCTAGCAGAAATAATCTATCTAGAAAAACAGTGGCAAACTTCTCCAACTCAATAGGCCCTGCATCTGCAGCCCTCTCTACCTTTCATTGCTTGAACCATATGTGAGCCACATCCTGCAACTGATATGCAGCTAGCTCAGCACACTCACAATAAGTAACCTGCATAATATCTATAACCTTCTGAACCTGATCAAAGAATTCCTGAGGGTCCTCATCTGAATTAAACCCAAAAAAAATGGAGGATTCATTCGGGTGAAGTTCGAAATCCTGGCTACAGCTGAATTGGCCACTCTATTGTTTGGAATGACAGTTAGTCATTCATTATGGGAAGCAACTGAACTAGAAAGAGTAGTGAATGCAGCTCTGAACTCTGCATGAGAAACATGTTCGTCCAAAGGATCTGCTTGGACAGACTGAAGAGCTGACTGATTTCTGTTTCTTCTCTAAGGAGGCATATTCTATATAAGAAAGGGATAAATGAATTAGACTAAGAGTTAAATTTGAGCTCATGCTTACTGTCATGACATGAATACTGAAAGAAGGGAAACTATTCCTAAAATATCTTATAGCCTCTTGTACATAAATGTGAACACACCCATGCACAAGACTTTACTAGATGCGACTTTCAGACTTCCTAGGACACTATTGAACCTTAGGCTCTAATACAAAGTTTGTATCACCTTGAATCTGGTACCCAGAACACTACACGGTTCTCATGACCCCGAAGGACCATAAGCTAACCCATGACTGATATCTATAATTGGGCACTACATAATATACTGTATAAATATGGAAAAAGGGTTGAAAGGACATAAGGTTCTAATATCTGATAATGCATAAAATCCTAAAATACGGTATATCAATACCAAAACAAAATTGAAATAACTGTCTGAACATACTGTAGTCTGAAAGCCTCTAAACTGTTTGAATGAGGAGTTGATGGGACTTGTCCCCAACTATCTCTAACTGCTGAAATAAACTAAGTACTGATAGAACAAAATAATCAAATAATAATATCCTTGAATGCTGAGGACTCACTACTAGTCTATTTGCTGAATGTTTGATCTACTAAGGGTGCTCTAGATCTCGTATTTCTGAACCTATGGTAAAAAAACACCATAGCATAAATGCTTCAGTACAATTGAATATACAGGTATGCAAGTGAGGTAGGTTGAATTCAAGGGGTTTATATACATGAACAATACTAACTGACTAAATAACATGAACATGAGAGTACATGCATGAATACATGAACTATAACTGAGATTATGATATCACTGAATCTAAATACTGATAACATAAGTTTCATATGACTGATAGACTATTATCTGAATGAGTGTGTCTGAAAGTCCTATTTCTGATGGAACTAGCTAAGTTTCGTACTGAACTGGGTGACTGTATCTGACAGTCCTGAATTCTGTAAAACTATCTAAGTTCTATTACTGAGACTAAGACTAAGACTGTAATTTTGGAAAGTATTCATCTAACCAACATGCCCCAAGATAATATAATTGAGTTGGGGTCCAATCTGTAACCCCAATCTGGTAAGGACAAGTTGTGAGTAATCCCTCATCTAACAGGTAGTCTAAGGAGAACGGTGGGACCTTTATCTAACAGGTTAAGTAACCTCATCAACCCTCATCTAACAGGTTAGATGTCTCAACCTACACTAGCTACGTAGTTCTGGAGCACAAGGATTACTTCTAACAATCACACCCTCTACTCACAGAAAAGTTCCTATCCTTAGGCTCACTCAGTGCTGAATCCTACTCTCATCTAATTAGACACTGAATTAACTATACTGAACTAACTGGAATAAGTTCACTGAGTTCTGTTGACTGATAAAATATTACTGGGATCTGATAACTGATTGAGATTACTGAGATTACTGGTATTACTGAGTTTTCCTAAGTCATGAGACTGACTAAATTCTACTAAACATGGCTTGACTGAGAGTATCTTGAAAACTGACACTGGCTCTAGGCACACAGCTAAATTGTCAGGTACAAGTACCCCCAGGACTCGATAGCATGAAACTTACAAGACATAACACTTTCTGGAATCATGACTATAATCAATAATCCATAATACAATCATTGGGGAATTTCATGAGGCAGTTTATTACCATGGTTTGGTACATGAATAGGAATGCATATAAATATGTCATAATTTCATAAGGCTAATCTCATGAACAAGCCATCAGATAATTTCAATGTATAACAATAACATGGAAGTCATTTTGAATATAAGGGTTAAACATGGGTTCATCAATTTGGTCATAATTGAGTCCTAAAGCATGATTCTTGTTCTCTTGTCCATTTTATCAAACACATTGCATTCATAACCTTAGGCTTAGGCATATACACTAGTTCATACATCATGGTTACTTTAATCAACTTAATTTAAAAGTTTCCAACCCTCATACTAGAATAATCATGAAAAGCACATAAATACTCCAACTTGGGATTCATACAACCACATCAACATAATTAAAATCAACCCACCACATGGAAATCACAATTCATGAGTTTAAAATTGAATTCTTGAGCTTCATGGGTGAAAGAAACCAATGAATCAACACTTTACATACCTAGGTGGATGATTTCTTGAATATTGGTGGAGGAAAGCTTGAATTCTTCCCTTGGTATTAGACACCTAGGGTTTCTTGTTCTTGGGGATTAATCCTTGAGAGAAACCCTAATTTGGTGTTGTGGATGAATAATGAAGTTATTAGCTCTGGTCTTGTATAATTAGTGGTCAAAACGAGTGTAAAAGACCCAAATACCCTTTTCAAAATGGCTTAAAATCACTGATCAAAAGTGGCGATGGTTTGGGCGACGGTCCATCGGTCCTGACCGTCGCACTTGGCCAGAACCTAAACTTTCTGCCTCATATGTGATGGTTTGTGCGATGGTCCATCAGTCCTGGCCATTGCACTTGACCAAAAGTTGGGTTCACTACCTCATCTACAACGGCTTGGGTGACGGTCCGTCGCTATCTCGATGGTCCATCGGCCTGACTGTCGCTTTTGAGCAGTTCCGATAGTTCTCTATAAAACATCCATAACTTTTTACTCTGAGACTGGATTTGAACAAAATTGGTATCATTGGAAAGATAATTCAATTTCCCATATTGGGGAAATTCTATATTATTTAAACATTAAACATTTAGGAAGTCATAACTAACTCTTCTAGAGACTAGATTTGACTTAAAGAAAGTTCGGGGTATTACAACCGAAGTGTCCCTCGACCCTTAAGAAGCTAAAACTGTTGAGAAATAGCCCCCGCGTCCGACCCCTAGTTGGTTCAAGTATCCCTCACGACGTGACCCCTATTTGGGTCAAGTAGCCCTCACGTCGTGAGGCTATCGTGACCCCTTACTGTCTCACACGAAAAACTGCATAACTTTTTGCTCGCGTATCGGATTTTGGAAAAATTGTTATCGTTGGAAAGATAATTCAATAATCTACAATTTGGTGGGTCTTAAGATGAAAAATTATACGTATATAAAAGTTATAAACATTTAAAGTTGACCCTTGTACAATCGAATATCGTACTTTGGACGAATCAAAGGATCTTAGCTCAACTTGGCTCTAAATGATTTCTATGAACATTTTTAACCTCATGAACATTTCACACACTAGTATAAGGATCATGAAACTTATATTCACATGATAATCACTCGAATTGTAACTTATACACGTAAGAACGACGGTTCAAAGACTAGCCCAAAAATGCGGGGTATTACTGTTAGCAGTTGTGGTACTTGCATTAAAGATTTGGCTCCATTATATTTATGGGGTGTATGTTCATATATATATATACTCAGACCATAAGAGATTATATTATGTGTTCATCCATAAAAAGTTGATCTCAGGCAAAGGAGATGGCTTGAGTTGCGCATGGACTATGATATGAGTCTCAACTACTACCCAGATAAACTTAATGTGGTTGTTGATTCTCTTATCAGGTTGTCTATGGGTAGCTTATCATATGTGGATGAGGATATGTGAGATTTAGTGAAGGCTATTCACTAGTTAGCTAATATTAGAGTTCAACTTTTAGATTTTGATGATGGAGGTGTGATTTTTTAAGAGGTGGTGAAGTCATATCTTGGTGTTAAAGTTAAGGATAAATAGGTTATGGATCCTATATTGATGCAGATCAAGGATGATGTGGGCTAGCAGAAGGTTATGGCTTTTGAGATTGGTGGTGATTGTATCTTTAGGTACTAAGGTTGATTATGTGTTCCTAATATGGATGGGCCATGAAAAAGGATTTTGAACTGAGTCTCATTAGTCAAGGTATAAAGTTCATCCTGGTTCGACGAAGATGTATCATGACTTGAAGGAGATTTATTGGAGGAACAATATAAAGAGAGAGATATGGCAAATTCTGTGGCTAAATGTATGGTCTGTCATCATGTGAAGGTTGAGAATTTGAGTCTCGGTGGTATGTATCAAGAGATTGAGTTTCCCATGTGGAAGTGGGATATAATTAATATGGATTTTATTACTGGTCCTCTACGGTCTCAAAATCAGCATGATTTGATTTGGGTCATCGTGGATAGGATGACTAAGTCCGCTCACCTTTTTCCTGTGAGAACTACTTACTCCGGAGAGGATTATACAAAATTGTTTATTCAGTAGATCTTTAAGTTGCATGGTGCTCCAATTTCCATCATTTCTTATTGAGGTACACAATTCTCTTCTCACTTTTGGCATTTATTTCAGAATGGCATGGGCATATGGGTGAACCTTAGCACATTATTTCACCCTCAGATGAATGGACAAGCGAAGAGGACCATTCAGACATTGGAAGATATGCTAAGGGCCTATGTAATTGATTTTGGAGGTAGTTGGGTAGATCATTTGTCTCTCATTAAGTTTGCTTACAATAATAGTTATCACTCTAGTATTGGGATGACTCCTTTTGATGCTCTTTACAGTAGGAGGTGTAGATCTCCTATTGGGTGGTTTGAAGTTGGGAAGACTTAATTATTTGGTCTGGACTTGGTTTACCAAGCCATTGAGAAGGTGAAGGTAATCTGGGATAGGCTTAATACTGCTCAGAGTTGCGAAAAGTCCTATATGAATGTGAGGCAAAGAGAGTTAGAGTTTGATATTGGTGATTAGGTGTTCTTAAATGTGTCTCCCATGAAGACAGTGATGAGGTTTGTGAATAAGGGGAAGATCAGTTGTCACGACCCGATGCTACCACCTAGTAGCAACAACGGTGCTTATGACCACAAGTGATCACAAGCTAACCCATGATCTGGTACCTATTGTGATCACTGGACAAAATAGTAATACATCATATGTGCGGAAGGTAAGTTGATAAGATACTATAAAACTAGATACTGAAATACGATTCAAAATATGTCTAAAAATCGGATAACAACTTATAACACTGAAATGACTAAATGACTATCCAACTGATTGTCTGAAAGCCTCTAAACATCTTGAGGAGTTGATGGGAATGGCCCCTAACTAACTCCAACCAACTGAACATATGAAAATACTGAAGTAACTAAAATAAGAAAATCATGTCCTTGATAGATGAGGACTCACCACTATTGTTGTTGATTAATACTGAACTGTCTAAGAGTGGTCGGGAAACTATCCGTCCAAACCTATGTTATAAGACAACATAACACAAAGAAAAGTATGAGGTTAGTACTTTGAAAATACTGGTAGATGAGATGAGGACTGACTGATATGCATGAAGTAACTGAGCATAAATGCATGAACATGTAATAGCTAAAAATGCAAGACTAAATATAAACATGTTTCAGAGAACCTGTAATCTAAAAGACTGAAAGTTGTATAACTAAATAACTGAAAATCTATACCCTTGGTCAAGGAAACCTGAACTGAATACACTAATTACTGTACAGAGACTGTGGGAGGTATCATGTAAATGACATGCCCCAATATGAGCTAATCAGGGTCCAACCTATAACCCCAGTTGGAAGGGTGTCTAAACAATGCCATGGGTACTAACACTGGCTGTGTAGATCTACTAATCTAATGTCCCAAAAGACCAGGGTGTCAATCCTAAATTGATGGGTGACCCCTGAGAGGAAGTTAATCCTAAACTGACGGGTGTCCCATCATATCCTACATTGGTTATGTAGTTCTGGAATACAGGGATCGTTACTAATGACTCTGCCCAACTAACAGGGAAGTTGTCATCCCTGCATTTGCTCTGTGCTAAATCCTACTCCGAACTTAATTGACACTAGTACTGAACTGAGCTAAGTGTAATGAAACATTATTTCTGATAATTAAGAGTGCTCATCATGAGCATAAATATCTCAATAAATAAAAAGACTTATGTTCTTACTGAGTTATTACTTTAAAGATCTGAAAGCATGTAAAACACATAGGTATTGGGTGTTCATAACCCACCAACATTAAATTATCAAGAAATACAATATTAGGCTTAAAACTATAGTGTGAAATCATAATTCAATGACTCTAAGTATAGACAATTCATCAAACATGTAAGGATCATAAATTTGAACATGCGAATGTCTTAAACATGAGAAAGAATATGATTACATAGCTAAATTCATAATTTGGGGATTTATTCTGAAATCAATTGAACATAACATGGGAATCGTAACACTTAAAACATGATATGACTCATTCCACTTGAAAACACTTATAACCACAACTTGACATTGAATTAACAAGAGATTCATGGATTTATTTCATCTTGAATATGTATAAACTTATAAATTAAACCAAAAGAGGCTTTTTGCGCTCCATGGGTGAAAAGGACCCATGGATGAACATCCTACATACCTTAACAACTAAATTCTTGAAGATTTCTTGGATTGAAAGCTTGAACTCTTGATTTCTTGAGAATGTAGCTTGAATTTGTTCTTAGGTAAGAAGGAGGGTTTCTTGAGAGCAATTTAGGGTGAAAGAGGCAAATAATGCCCTTTTTGTTAGCGCTTATTCGTGTTATGATTAAATAGGATGAGGAAAAATAACCAAAATGCCCCTTGGTCACTTAAACAATGGCACTGTGTGGGATAGAGCCATGCATCACGCCTCTCTCCACGGGAGAGAACAACGTGCCATGTAGCTTACTCCAGTAGAGAGATCAATGCACCGCGGAGCTCCTCACCGTGGAAGGGAGCAATGTGTCGCGGCAAAATCTCGCTGCCTCACTATTTTGGCTATCCAAACACGGCCTGAACCTCATTTGAAAACCACAAAACTCACCTGAGATATACTTTTAACCTCCCTAACCATGAATCAACTTAAAAACCAATATTTCAAGGTTAGGAAGGCCAAACTAAAAATCCACAAAGTTTAGGTGTCATGAAATTGACTAAGTACTCAACACTAGTGAAATTTTTAAGCCTTGGACCTTTAAGCATGCAACTAAGAGTTGAATCGAGCTTTGAATATTATGGGATATTACAATATCTCCCCCTTGGGAACATTCTTCCTCAAATGAGACTGGTTTAGCTGAGAATACTGAGGAAACTGAGATCATATACTGAACATGCACGACTTAAAACATGATTAGATAATTGAGTCTGAAACATGATACATGAATTGAACTGATTTTATAAATACATGCAACGACATGAGATCACAGCTGAAACTGAGAATGGAAAAGTGTCAATCTGAGGAAAATCGTTACCTCAAGCTGAATCAGAATTTGCAGAGAAAAGATAAGGGTATTTGGTTTGCATATCTACTTCTTCTTCCCAAGTAGCTCCCTCAACAAACTGATTCCGCCAAAGAACTTTAACCAAGGGAACTTCTTTATTCCTTAGCCTATGAATCTACCGATCAAGGATCCAAACTGGAACTTCTTCGTAGGAAAGGCTATCTTTAATGTCCATATCTTCTAAAGGAATAACTACAGCTGAATCACCAATACATTTCTTTAACAAGGAAACATGAAATACCATATGTACTGACGCCAAATCTGTAGGCAACTCTAGCTCATAAGATCCTTTCCTAAAATGACTCAAGATTTTATATAGGCCAACATAGTGGGGATTGAGTTTCCCCTTCTTGCCAAATCTCTTTACTCCATTCATAGGAAAAAAATTCAAATAGACCAAATCACCAATCTCAAATTCAAGATCCCTTCTTCTCACATCTGCATAAGATTTCTGATGGTTTTGGGCTATCTTCAGCCTCTTCCGTATCAATTGAACTTTCTTTATTACCTTAAACACTGAATCTGGACCTATCAAAGCATCTTCACCTTCCACAAACCAGCCATTAAGAGATCTACATCTCCTTTTATAGAGTGCCTCAAATGGAGCCATCTGAATATTGGAGTGATAACTATTGTTATAGGCAAACTCAATCAAAGATAAGTGGTCATCCCAACTACCTTTGAAAATAATAACACATGTCCTCTAAAGTATGAATGGTCTCTCTTCCTGAACATTTGTTTGAGGAAGAAAGTTGTACTGAGATGAACTTGGGTACCAAGACCCTTCTAAAAATCCTTCCAAAAGTTAGAGGTAAACTGAGTACCTCTGTCTAATATGATAGACAACGGAATCATGTGCAACTAAAACAACTCCGTAATGTAAAGCCTAGCATAATCCTCAGCTGAGTACAAAGTATGAATTGGCAAGAAATGAGGTAATTTGGTCATTCCATTGATAATGACCCATATCAAATCATGCTGACAACGCGTACGCAATAACCCTTTCACGAAATTCATGTTCACCACTTCCCACTTCCAAGTGGGGATGCTAAACTTCTGTAATGTATCACTAGCCCTTTGATGTTCAGCATTGACCTGCTCACAATTTGGACACTTAGCTATGAACCCTGCAATATCTTTCTGCATACCACTCCACCAATAGATTTCCTACAAATCACGGTATATCTTAGTGGCTCCTGGGTTAATGGAATACCACATACCATGCGCTTATACTAAGATCCACTGCTTCAAACCATCGACACATAAAACACATAATCTACCCTGATAATAAAGCACACAGTCTCCCCCTTAGGAAAAAACCTCTACCTTCTGATCTCTAATTGCCTCCTTCAACTAAACAAAACTAGGATCTCTGTCTTTCTTTTCTTTCACTTCAGCAACCAATGACAATTCCAAACCATTATGAACCCCTATACTACCCTCAGCTAAACCAACCTACCGAATACCAAATCTAGAAAGTTGACAAACCTCATTGACTAACTTCTTCTTATCTCCCTCAACATGAGCTACACTATCCGTAGAAAACCTATTAAGGGCATCTGCCACTACTTTGGCCTAGCTCGGGTGGTATAACACACTCATATCATAATCTTTTAACAACTCAAGCCACCTTTTCTTATGAAGATTTAGATGTTTCTACATGAACATGTACTGTAAACTCTTATGGTCCATAAACACATCAACATGAACCACATAAAGATAATGTCTCTAATTTTTTAAGGCAAAAATAATGGTTGCCAACTCAAGATCATGGGTAGGATAATTATTTATAATGGGGCTTAAGCTATCTAGAGATGTAGGCCATGACCTTGCCCCTCTCTATAAGAAAAAAAACAATACTGACTCTGGAAGCATCATAGTAAAATACAAATCCATCTGAACTATCTTGCCAAGTCAAAAATGGAGAAAAAGTGTGTTGAGTCTTCAACTCCTAAAAACTCTTCTCGCAAGAATCTAACCACTGAAATTTAACTTTCTTCTAAGTCAATCAAGACATGGGGAATGCAATAGAAGAAAATACTTCAACAAACCGTCTGTAGTAGCCGTCCAAACCTAAAAACTCCTAATATTTGATGGAGAGATAGGTCTGGGCCAGTTTCTCACTGCTTTGGTCTTTTGAGGATCAACTCTAGTGTCATCACCAAAAGAAATATGGCCAAGAAAAGCTACCTACCACAGTCAAAATTCATATTATTAAATTTGGCTAACAACTAATGAGTTCTAAGGGTCTGCAACACAATTCTCAAATAGTCTAAATGATCATTCTCTCTACGGGAATAGACAAGGATATCATCGATGAAAACTATGATAAATATGTCCAAGTATTATTTGAACACCATGTTCATCAAGTTTATGAAAGCTGCAGGGAAATTCATTAGTACAAAGGATATAACTAGGAATTCAAAGTGACCATACAGAGTATTGGAAGTTGTCTTCAGAATGTCACATTCTCTGACTCTAAGCTGGTGATAGACAGATCTGAGGTCTATCTTAGAGAAATAACTAGCACCTAGAAGTTAGTCAAACAATTCATTAATTTTGGGGAGTGGATACTTATTCTTGATTGTGACTTTGTTCAACTAACGGTAGTCGTTGCACATTCTGAGAGAACCATCTTTCTTATACATGAACAATACTGGAGTGCACAATGGAGAAATATTAGGCCTGATGAAACCCTTAGCTAAAAGATCTTTTATCATTATTTCAACTTCTTAAGCTCAACTAGAGCAATTCGGTAAGGTGGAATAAAGATAGGTTGGGTATCTGGAAGGAGATTTATTCCAAAGTTAATGTTCCTCTCCGAAGGTACTCTGGGAAAATCTTCAGGGAACACATCTAAAAATTCATTTACTACAGGAACTCACTCAAGACTTAGAGTCTCAGTAGTTGAGTTTTTGACTCAATAAATATGGTAAACACGCTCTTTATAAATCATCTTTATTTCTCTAAGATATGAAACAACTGAGCCCTAAGCACTGAAGTACTACCCCTCCATTCGATAACTAGTTCATTAGGAGACTACTAAAACTGAACAACTCTATTTCTAAAATCAACTAAGGCATTGCACGAGTGGAGACAATCCATGCCAAGAATTACATCAAAATCGGTCATCTCTAACTCTATGAGATCAATTAAGGTAATTTTTTGAGATACTGTGATCAGGCAATTTCTATATACCCGTCTGACTGTAGTAAATTTAACTAATGAGGTAGACACTGAGAAAGGCTCTGCTAATATTTCAGGACTGACACCAAAATTAATGGCTAGATAAGGAGTCACAAAAGGAAGTGAAGCTTCAAGATCTAACAATACATAAACATGAAGATGGAAAACCTATAACGTACCTATAACCATATCAGGAAAACATTCTTAGTCATGCCGAGCCTGGAGGGAATACAACCTATTCTAACACTGCCCACTGGTTACACTAGATGTACCCCCGGCTGAGTCTGGCAACTTGGTGAAGCTGATGAGAAATTGGACTGGCACTATTAGCGATTACTTTTTCCCCTCTATGCGACCAACATACACTCTTAAAACCTGTGTCCTATCTTACCATAACCAAAACACACATCACTACCAGCCTTACAATCGCCCTAATGATTTATACCATATTTCTTACATAGCAGATTAGTATGACCACTGTTCACACTACCCTGGGACTTAGAGCCTGGCATTCTGTCCTGACTATTGCCTGAACTTAGGCACTAGTGCACTAGCTGAAGATAGAGCTGGGGCTGAAAATTTCTGATGGAACTGAGAACGGTTACCACCTTCTAGCCTTGGCTAAGAAAAGTTAAAACTACCTGTTCTGGCCCTCTTGTTCTCTCTCTTCCTTGCCTTATGCTTCTCCTCCTCAATCTTATAAGCGTGAACTATGAGCCTAGATAGGTTCATCTCTTTAACCAACATGGAAGTCCTACACTTCTTAACCACACTATCAGATACACCAGACACAAACTTACTCATTCTAGACCTATTATCCACTACCATAGAAGGAGCATACCTCGCAACCTGAGTGAACTTAAGTGAGTACTCCTTTATGCTCATATTACCTTGCTTTAAATTGATAAACTCTTGAACCTTAGCTTCCCTCAACTCTAAGGGAAAGAAACTATCTAATAAAGTTGTGGCAAACTCCTCTGACTGTATCATCCCTGCATTAACACCACGGTCTTTCTTTCACTGCTTAAACCAGACCTGATCTACATTCTTCAACTGATATGCAATGAACTCTGCACTCTCAATTGAAGTGACACCCATAATATTAGTCACCTTCTATACCATATCTAAAGTTGTGGCAAACTCCTCTGACTGTATCATCCCTGCATTAACACCACGGTCTTTCTTCCACTGCTTAAACCAGACCTGATCTACATTCTTCAACTGATATGCAATGAACTCTGCACTCTCAATTGAAGTGACACCCATGATATTAGTCACCTTCTATACCATAGCTAAAAACTCTTACAGATCCTCCTCTGACTTGAATCCCAAAAACAAAAGGGGATTCATCCGATTAAAATCCTAAATTCTAACTATAGTTGTACTTTCTATGGAATTAGCTAGGGAAATAGTTTGGTGGTTGTTATGAGCAGCTACTGAATAGGCCAGGGTTATAAAAGAGGCCCTAAATTCATCTTGAGAAACATGCTTATTCAGGGGATCTTCCTGAATAGGTGGTGGTGCGGGTTGATCCCCTTTCCTTCTTTCATTGTTTTTTCTAGGAGGAATTTTCTGTAAACAAAATGAAAGATAAGTTTGAAAGAGATTTTAAATAGAGCTCATGCTCTTTCGCATGACATGAACACTGAAGGAAGGGAAACTTTTCTAAAATGTTTCATAGCTTCTTGTCCATAAGTGTGGCACGCTTCACACCCATGCACAAGACTCTACTCAATGTGACTTTTAGACTCCCTAGGACACTTTAAAGACATAGGCTCTGATACTAAGTTTTATCATGACCCGAGGCTACCCCCTAGTCATGACAACGGTGTTTATGGACACAAGTGACCACAAGCTAACCCATGAGCTAGTACTTACTGTGAGGCACGGAATAAAATAGTAATACACCATAGGTGCAGAAGGTAAGCTAATAAGATACTATAAAACTAGCTACTGACATACGAATCAAAACTTATTTGAAATATTTGATAACAATTGATAACACTAAAATGACTGACTAACTGTCTAACTGATTGTCTGAAAGCCTCTAAACATCATAGGGAGTTGATGGGATAGACCCACAGCTAACTCCAACTAACTGAATATATGAAAATACTATTGTAACTGAAATAAGAAAATCATGTCCTTGATGGATGAGGACTCACCACTATTGCTGCTGAATAACACTAAACTATCTAAGAGAAGTCGGGAAACTCTGTGTCCGAACCTATGTTATAAGACAACATAGCACAAATAAAAGTATACGGCCATTACTTTAAATGTACTAGTATATGAGATGAGGACTAGCTGATACACATAAAGTAACTGAGCATAAATGCATGAACATATAATATCTGAGAATTCAAGACCAAGTATAAAAATATTTCTGAGATCCTGTAATTTGGAAGACTGAAAGTTGTATAACTGAATAACTAAAAATATGTACACTTGGTCAAGAAAACCTAAATTGAATACACTAATTACTGTACTGAGACTGTGGGAGAAATTATGTACCCTAATCTAATCTAATTAGGGTCCAATCTATAACCCCAGTTGGAAGGGAGTCAGTACCGTTTCACCGGTACTAATACTGGCTGTGTGTATCAACTAATTTGATGTACTAAAGAACTGAAATTTCAAGCCAAAACTAAGGGGTGACCCCTGAGAGGAAGTCAATCCTAAACTAATGGGTGACCCCTTATATCCTATGCTGGATACGTAGTTTTGGAATATAGGGACTACTACTAATGACTCTGCCTAACTAACGGGGTAGCTGACATCCCTGTATTTGCTCGATGCTAAATCCTACTCCCAACAGAACTGACACTGGTACAGAACTAAGCTAAGTTAACTGAACATTATTTATAATAACTAAGAGTGTTGATCATGATTATAATTATCTGAGTAAATAACAACACGCATGGTTTCACTGAGTTATTACTTTAAAGATTTGAAAGCATGTAAAACACATAGGCATCGGGTGTTCATAACCCACCAGCGCTGAATGATTATGAAATATAATATCACGGCTAAAAACTGTAGTATGAAATCATGATTCAAAGACTAAAAGTATAGCTATTTCATCAAACATGTGAGGATCATAAATTTGATCAAGGGAATGTCTTAAACATGAGGAACAACATGATTACATGGAGAAATTCATAATTTGGGGATTTATTCGAAAATTAATTAAACATAACATGGGAATCACAACACTTAAAACATGATATGTCTCAAACTCATTCTACTTTAAAAAACTTGTAACCATAACATGACATTGAATTAACAAGAGATTCATGTATTTATTTAATCTTGAACAGGTATAAACTCATAAATAAAAATCAAAAGAGGGTTTTTGGGCTCCATGGGTGAAAGGGACCGTGGATGAACATCCCACATACCTTAACAGCTGAATACTTGAAGATTTTTTGGATTGGAAGCTTAAACTCTTGATTTCTTGAGAATAAAGCTTGAATTTGTTCTTGGGGAAGAAGAAGGAATTCTTGAGAGCAATTTGGGGTGAAAGTGGAAAATAATGCCCTTTTGGAATCCCCAATTCGTGTTATGAATGAAATAGAATGAGGAAAAATGACCCAAATGCCGCTTAGGCACTTCAATAATGACACTGTGCGGGACAGAGCCACACGTTGCACCTTTCTCTCCATGAGAGAGAATAATGCGCTGCATAGCTTACTCCAGTAGAGAGAGCAACATACCGCGAAGCTCCTCACCATGGGAGAGAGCAATGCATCGTGGCCAAATCACATTGCCTCACTGTTTTGGCTATCTAAACATAGCTCGAACCTCATTCAAAGATCCAAAAACACACCCGAGACATACTTTTAACCTCCCTAACCATGAATCAACTTAAAAACCAATATTTTGTGGCCGGGAAGACCAAACTAAAAATCCGCAAAGTTTAGGGGTCTTGAAAATGACTGAATCCTCAACACTTGGTAAAATTTTTAAGCCTTGAACCCCTTAAGCATGCAACTAAGAGATAAATCAAACTTAGAATATTACGCGGTATTAAATCAGTCCCTGATATATGGGACCATATTTAATTTTGTGGAGAGTGGGTAATGTGACTTACGAGTTGGAATTGTCCTCGAGTTTGGGTTCCATTCATTCATTTTTCATGTGTCGATCAATGTTGAGAAAGTGTGTGGGAGATATTTCTTTGTCAGTGCCTATTGAGAGTGTTGGTATTTCAAATTCCTTATCTTATGAGGAAGTCCCGGTGAAGATTTTGGATAGACAAGTCAATTTTTTAAGGACTAAGTATGTGGCTTTAGTGAAGTTTCTATGGAGGAACCAAAATATTTAAAAGGCTACTTTGGAAACTACAGAGGACATGAAGTCCAAGTATTCATTCTTGTTCCCCCGATTGGACAATCATGCTTAAGGTATGTGTTTTCCTATTCTTTGTTTTTTTACTATGTTAAAGGTTTTGTGATTGTATTTATGTCTTACATTCGTGCTAATGGATGTCTTGAATCCTCTTTTAGGGATGAATGATCATGGGGGAAGTAAAAGTTCATTACGAGCTATAGAGATCAACCCGTAGGCAAACCAGTAGGGAATGTCCAGAATTTTATTGATATCACAATTTGATCATTAAAAGTCATAATGTCCGATCATAGTTCATAGGGTGGGACTCATGACCAAACCAGTAAAGATAACCCGAGTTACTGTACTAAGCACAAGTCATGGTAATGACTTGTAATGAGTCCTTATGAGTCATAAGGTGGCCACAGTCACTGGTGATAATTTTTCATGTGTTTTAATTTAGGGCACTTTAGTCATTTTCTCTCTCCCCAAATAAGACCCATGTCCATTAAACACCTTTAGGGTCTCATTATCATCCCAACACATATCAAACACACTTCTCTCTTATTTTAAAATACCTAAGGAATAACACCTAGGATTTTCTAAGAATTGGTCATCGAGGGCTCAAAGGGTGATTTCTTCTCCAAATTTCTTGGTATCTCAGGCACGTATCTTTTCCCCTAAACTTGTTTTTATGTAAAGGCATGTGTTTCATGATTATTAATGTGAATTTAAATATGGATTTTTATTAGGTTGAGGGTTTTGGAATGATAGTAATTTGAATTGGTTTTTCATAGATATAATGTTTTTGGTTATGTTTTATTTATTTATTATCATTGGGGTATATGGGCATGATGAATGGGATGGGGGTTGAGGAATTCCCCCAAAGTGATGAATTTATGTTTGGAATTGGTTTTGGAAATTGTGTTCCCTCAACCCACTTGCAGAATTGGTTTTGAAATATTGTTAATCACATAATTTGTCTTACTTTCCCTAAATGATTTAATTTCCTAAATAGTTAAATAGATAAAACTGGTTTTGAAAGCCTTGTTGGCTATGTTTTTTATTTTAAATTGGAAGATCAGGGGTCAGGGCATTCCACTGAGTTAATTTAACAAAACTAAAAGGAGTCGAGGCATTCCCCCAATTTGATTTAATAAACTAAAGGGGGTCGTGGCATTCACTCAGGATAATGAAATTGGATTGGCATAATTATAAGCTTAGAAGCATAATTGGTATGACAATATGAATGGTATGTGCCTTAATGTATGGCCATTGGTTTAATGAATGAGAATGTGTAAATGTTTTAATTAGGCTTAAAGGGAGTTGTGTAGCTGGTCGTGAAGGTAGAGGTCCTGAGGGACTAATACTGGAAACCAACATTTGCTGGTAGGGTGGTGGGATGGGGGATTTGTCTTATTGATCGTGTGCAAGTGTCATACTTTATCTATATATTTGTATCCTGGATTGACATGGGATTAGGGAATTCCCTAGTCTTCCTTGATACCTTCGGTTCATGCGGCACATGCACTGGGGCCCTTTTGGTGGGGGAGCCAAATCCATGTAGCTTGTGGGTGTCTTTTTATGACGGTTGATGCAACACAATCTAGGATGATATTTTAAACTTCATGATAAACCTTGCTCCCCATCCCGATATGTTATATTTATGTATATGATTGTATATATATAGTTTTTGAATGATTTTGGACTGATTGATCATGGCATTATTTTACCCCTTCCCTGAGTTACATGCTAGCGCTCATTAAAATATGATATTATCACTGCCAAATATAGTAACCCAACAAACATTGGGGTTGAATTCAAAGGGAATATGTGGAATCATGGCTCTCAACTATTGTAATCAACAGGCAGAACTGAAAAAGTAATTGGGGGGGGGGGGGTAGTATCAATATCGAACTAGTAGAAAATATCAACTTTGGTTATAAATAGTCATGAGTGAGCACTAGGATTGTGATCCCCTGGCTTCTCAACTCTATACGCTTATTGTTCTTTGTTTATCCAAGCCAATACCCTGCATAACTAATTGATTAGTCATATACCTTCTACAGTCTTTTGGACAAGCATAAGGATTTCACCCTTTACCTTTTCAGTCTCAGGATTTCACTTTACTAATGTTTATCTTGATCCCAGTTAAATATTAACTTTTGAGTCTCTAGTTATTAGATAAAATTTAACCATCTTACTAAGATGAAACCTAGAAGCAAGGATCAACATTTCAACTCCAAATGACTGTTGTCATTATCTTTTCCTAGTCACTACTCCTCTTTTGGAGTAAGTAGCAATAATCTAGGTGGGATCCTAACATCTACACCCATTAATAAAACTATTATATTGAAGATAAAGCAATGCATGCATGGGTATTTATTCATAAAAGCAATATCACTTCCCCTACTTTGCCAATCCGCCAGGGTTTCCACAACCCTAGCTATGGGGTTTTAGCCACTCATTCTTCTGAAGTAATCAACAACAATCATGATTGAAAGAATAAGATGAAATCACAATAATAAGAAGTAAAAATCCAAAACCATAACTGAATTAATCAACCAAATTCAATGCATGAGAATTCCAAGATCAAAATCGAATCTTGGAATCAAAATATGCTTGTAAGTATCAAGAGTGTGTAACTTCTACTAAAATTCATAAAGGTTATTTATAGTAGATAAGGAAACCCTAAAATCAAAGCTTAAACAAAATAGGAGAAAAAAGGGTTGTGGCTACTTGTGGTCGCTACATGCGCCCTGGCCCTGGGCGCATAAGGTACACGCAGTGTGTACGGTGCGCACATGTAGTGACCGCATGTGCCCAGACCGAAAAATCCTATAGGTTAGATCTTGGGAATTTAGACTAACACGTTCTTTGCCCACATATGGTCCACATGTGCTACATGCGGTCTGTATGTTGACTTAGCATGTGCTGGAAGTTAATTTTCAGCTATCTTTAATTTTTGCACATGGTTTGGCCGCGAACAATTTGAAAAGTATCTCGAACATCCATAATTTCTCCATAAGTAGTCAAAACACATTTTATCATCTTTTTCATGAACTTAGCATCCAAAACATGATTTCCTGCAAAACACAACCATAACGCAACATATCTAACAAACAACCTCGGAAACTTGCATATTTTCCTCGTTTTAAGCATTGAAATTGCTATATTTCTATAGCACATCAACACCGTCAACTTAGAATGTTTATATTTCCTCAGGAAACAAAACACAACAAAACAACAACAATACTTAACTAGTATAATCTAAGTTATTCAAGGCAGTCAATCAACACTTTAAGCTCAACACATAACACCCCCTCCAATCTCACTTTTCAAAACCAATTGTTTATAAACATGAAGCACAACAATGTGACATAATGGGATCAAGGTATGTCATTACATTAGCAATAGACAACCACACATGTGTACAAGTTACAGTACCCGAAACAAGCAAATAGCTAGCAATATGACTTAAGTGCCCCCATAAAAAAGAAGTTCAAACTCACTCATATGAAATAATGCATGTCAACGCGGAGACACTCATACTCAGAAGGGAAGTTCCAATCAATGTGCATAAATACCATAGGCTTTCCTTTATTTTCTTTACCTTAGCGTTCAGACTGTCGAGTTAGGATCACTATAGGACTTTTCTTGGCTTATAATGTCTTCTTGGGGCCTAGTATGGTACATGTGGACATATCAAATGACTATGCCTCCTTGATACTACACTAAACTTTGGGTCTCACTTACTAGCTAGTTTTCTTTTCATTCCACCCTTATTTCTCCCTTTTTATGCTTTATTGTACATTCAGGTTGGGTGTGGTCATTTATTTATTTTTCACTTTTTCACCGAAAAAAATTCTTTCTCTTTTCTTTTATTTATTTTTTTGCTACCACACCCAACCCTACTAACCTTTTCTATTATTTTACCCTTCTACATACCCACTTTACCCTATACATCCCTATGATAGCCACCCTCAACTTTAGGCATTTTACCTGAGTTGAGGTGCGCAATGTCGAAGGAAGACCAGGCCTAAAATAGTTTCATTGTAATACAAATAGGAAGGTGAATAGGTGAAACAAGAAAAATAGGCTATAAGACTCAAAACCGGGATTAAGAGATACAATTTCACATAGGGGAGGTTATTTAGGCTAAAAATGGACTAAAATAAAAAATGATTTGTGATCCTTTCCTAATCGACTATCCTCTAACCTAGGAAAGACTAACCGGGAAAGTTCTAAATTCAAAACACAAAGGAAACTAAGTAGTATCTCACACATACATGGCACAGAGTCATTATCACAAACTACAACTTATCCAATTTGTGCAATTATTAGAAAGTTATTATTATGTCCCTAATCCTAATGCCATATCAAGATCCATAATGTTCACACAAATATACATTCACATAGTTCTAAAACACAATTTTTTTAGGGGTATCAAAAATCAATCAAAACATGACTACTACCATAAACACTTAAAAATCTCCTAATTACCCAAAAACACAATTCAATATGAAAAAAAAAACAATACAACACAAATTATCCTAGACATGTTTGTTGTATAATCATATCGTAGCCGACAGGAAAAGAATCACAGCAAAAAAAACCCACAGTGGCTATGGTATACCCCACCCCCAACAAAAAATCGTACACTATCCTCAATTTTCTAAAATAACATAAAATAAAGAGAAATAAGAACATACTAGGGACACACTAAGCATTTGTGTCCTGGGCATCCCCAAATAGGGGAAAATCAGTTGGTATAGGTGGTGGTGATGGTGGTACACTACTAGAGGATACACCCACGTCTATCTCTATATGCCTCTACCTATAACGATTGAAGAATCTATCAAAGAATATCTGGAACTTTTAAAGAACTGGTCATATAGCATATCAAGATCCTACAGATCTCCTATGTGACCTCTTTTGGCCCTAACTACCGAGACCTCTTCATCATCCTTCGCGAAGAAAGAAAACTGTTTGGGTACATGTGAGATGATATCTGGACCACTAGGGGTATAATTAAGGGAGTGACTCCTGCATGGCTCTCTAAGAGAGAGCGTACCTCTGCTCATAATATATCTAAATCCTTTATTATTTGGGCTAGATTTTTTGCATCTATCTCTATAAATTGGGATGTAACCTGTCTCTCAAAATTCTCAAGACATGCCTAGAAGTTAGGAACATAACTTAGATAGTGCAACGCTCTGTGCGGCCTCCCATCTGGCCTCTGCCTGCTAGAATTTATTCTGAACTCCTGATCTTATCTACCCATATTGGGTAGTCATCTCGGTCTAAAAAACCCTCAACCGGGCATAGTAGCCCTCTGACTATCCACTAAGATATGCAAGAACCCTCGAGATATAGTAATCATACATATAGCAGGAGTTGTAATGGATAGGCAAGTAGACTCTGAAGATACGCCAATCAGAAGTGTCCCCTAACCCTGAGTACTCATATCTAGCGCCTCTCTCTCTGCTATCTATCTTTATATCAATAATAACTCCCACATCACCTTCATGTGCATCACCAGGCTTTATGGAAACTGATGGGCTCCTAGTCTTTGCCCAATGTACTGTGGCAGGCTTTATAAATATCCAGGGAAGGCCTGGACATGTCGGATCCTTCATACTCTTCTTCTGCATGGTAGCCATCACTAGTACTCTCTCATCTACTCCCAGTATCTCAGGTATACCGACCTGATCATATAGTATCTGAATCTTGCAAGGGAATGACAGATCAGTTATCTCCCTAAATAATTTGTCATGGATCTTATGTAGGAGTATGGTTGCAATATCAATAGCATATACAACCATCATACTAGCGACCAAGGTTTCTCCCTCCCAAGTTAACATATTATCTGAGGTTGTGGGGAACAATCGATATCAAATAAGCAACCACCAACACTTGGCCATAAAGGTCAATAGGCCCTTCTTGATCATACCATGGGTTGCATCTCCTAAAAGAGAAATATAGCTGGCTATCCACCAATCCATCTCAATTTTCTCTTTTCTATGCTCAGCCTCTCGTATAATGTGTTGATCTTATATGACTCTTAGTCTATTATTGCACTCTGTTATAGCTGCGGGAGTGATATAATTTGTACCAAAAATAACCCGATAGATAGTCTCTACTAAAATATCAACTCTGACCCTACTCACGAGTGTATGATCAAGTTGTGGTTGCTCTATGTGCCTCATTGGGCCTGCCAATTTGTGAATGGAAAGAACTACTATAGAACGGTACGATGTATAAAACTCATGTACCATAGCTTTGATGTATGAACTGAGTGGTCTAGTCATCCACTCTAACTGGTAATGATCAAATACAGCTTGTAAGTGTGGTACTTTCCTAAGCCTTAATAGATCAATTTGACGCTCCTCATAAATAAGCCTCTTAAGGTTTATCGTATCTGAGATATGATTGTCTATATCATAAACTACCTGTATATCCTCTAAACGCCCCATCAGATGTGCCACTGAGGAATGTGTGGGTACAGGACTCTACACTTACTATACTGTTACATCATGGGGAGCCTGCTCTATACCTGTCTCAGATAGGCATACATATGAGTATTGTACATGTGTGATGGTACCCTCCTCAAATTAGGGTGCCGCTAATGATACTTCTTACTCAGCAGCCTCGAATGAATCGTTGGACCCCTTCTCAACTAGGGATCCTAAGCTGTAACCTATGGAGTAGTCTCAGAATCTACCTCATCCTCATCATGATTACTCGACAGAAAAGATTATGGAGTTGATCACCAAGATGACTTCATCCTTATCTTGGGTGCAACTGCCTGAGTAGCCTGGTACATCTTAGTAACTTTGTGTGTCACCCTACATGCCGCACCGCTACTCCACTGAATCGGGTACTCCTCCACCGAACCACTAGGCTTGGGGTAATCATCCCATTTTATCTAGGTATCTGCCTTCTTCTTCTAGAAGCTTTTGGTTCCATATATACCTGAAAAACTAGTCGTTAGTTTCCAACAAAAGTGAGGGATAGTAAAGCTGAAGAAAAACTAATTTGAAAAGTTTAAATTTTCCTCAATTTTTACACCCTTACAAACTGTTTGAAAGACCAACGAGTTCAATGTGCACATACCTATAAAGAATCATGATTTTCAAAGAAAACTAAACATTCTCAACCTATGGTAATACTCTACTCATTCAAGTTCAACTTTCGATTGGAGCCTAACCTTAGAATTTAATTTAAAACAAGGCCCTTCATTAAGATTTTAGGCTAATTCATGGCTCCTGCATACAAGGATGATATATTATATATATTTTTCATGGTAATACACATATTAACTTGTTTATTCAATAAATAAATCAATACATAACCATTAGGAGCCGAGAAAGTTGCTTCTTTTATGAAAATTTGGAAGTGAACAATGAAAAAATAAAGAAAAACCAATGTTGGAACTTGTTTTTAGTGTGTTGGAACAATTTGGTATCTCCAACAAGTTTCAATTTAGCTTTTACTTAAGTGTGGGGCTAGTTTATGTTTTAAGAGGGAAGTTTGAATTCAAAGAGAAAAGTAAAGTTTTGAGGATTTGAATGAGTTAGACTGGGGTTAAGGATGTTTAAAGAAATAAGGGGAGTTGTTTTTTGTCTTAAATATGTGTTGTTGGACCCAAAACTTTAATTAAAATTTTGTCCCACAACTAACCTAGTCGCAGCAGCTACATGCGCCTGCTAGATGCAGCCAGGCATGGGGTGCATGTGCCACATGCAGCTAGCATGTGTAGGGCCAAAATTTTTTGGCCTGCTTTCCTGCAGTCTGAACTTGGTATTTTTAGATTTTTTCAGCTTTTTATGGTCCCAAAATTTACACTTATGGTCCCAAAAGTATGATTATGTACCAAAGTCCACAACTTACTATTCTCATCCTCAAAAATTCATCTTTTCAATTATTTCTCAACTTACCTAGCCCGTGTGGGACTTGTGACCATGATGAGTTGGTCACACAATACCCTTACCTGGAAATTGATAAATGTAGAAATTTTATCGTATTTTGGGTAAGTCCATAAGCTAAAAACCTACAAAAGAAAAACAACAAAAAGTTATCACTAAAATAGTAGGTTGCCTCCCACCCAGCACTTGATTTAATATTGTGGCACATCATGGTTGTGTTGGTTACTCAGACTTCACTGAAAAGCCCATGGGTTTCCTCCCATACAACACTTGATTTAACATCGCAACATGACACGGGATAATTTCCCTTATGCTTGAGAACCCACCAACTGAAAATATGGATAGTTTGCTTCCTCCTCTAATTTTGACTCTTAAGCTTTGGAAGTTGAACCCTATGTTGACATTGTGTTCACTTTCTAAGAATTCGATGTTGCAAGATGTTTTTCTAGTACCCCTAGATTAGTTCTTAGCAACACAATTTCTTGTTCTACTAAATTATCAGCTACTTTCTGGTTGCAGGAGGCTCCAATAGCATATATATCCCCTCTCAGACTCCCAAGTTTTCCACCCTTGATTAGTGAGCAAGATCTGATCTATCATCTCCAAAGCTATCTACCAGCATAGTCTTATAAAATCTTCTCCAGAGATGGTGTCTACCATGACTCTAGAACTGATGGTCAAGGCTCAGTAAAATATATCCAATAAGCTCGTTCCTAACATTCGATGGTTGGGAACCATAATCAACTTCTTATTGAACCTAAACCATGCCTCATACATGGATTATAACTGTATCTTTTTGAAATTATAAATATCATCCTTGATTTGCAATATCCTGGATGGAGGAAAGAACAGGTTCAAGAATTGCTTGGTCAACTCATTCCATGTAGTTGTAGATCTTTTTGGTAGATCCCTTAACCATATAGATGTTTCTCCTGTGAGTGAGAAGGGGAATAACCTCAGTCTAAGCACTTCCTAATTCACCCCTAGAATTGTATACAAACTATAAATCCTGAGGAAATTGGCAAGATGCAAATTTTCATCATCTATAGGCAGACCCAAAAACACACCCTTCAGTTTTAAGAGATGGATCATTGCGCTCGTTATGTCAAACTTGATGTCTGGGGGTAAAATAGAAGGAATAATTGCTCCAGTCTCTATCGTCTCAACGTATCCAAGATATTCTTCATTATGTATATATGGAAGCACATACTAATATGTTGGGATCACTTGAACATGATCACCTCTAACTCTATTTTGATTTCCATCTTGTGTTGCTCGGTAGTCTGATTCTTGTCTTTGCTCTGCTAGATATTCCTCCTGAGCTACCGCTGAGCTTCTTCCATTTCACTTTTCTTATTTTCAACTTGATCTAAAAGCTCACCAGTATGTCAATCAACTATATCTTGTACTCTTTTAGAAGGAGGGAGAGATACAACATCATGAACCCCTTCAAGATTATCATCTCTTTCTGTTCCACCATCATATGTAGGATCCTCTCTGGATTCAAATTCACTAGGCGTAAGAGATTTCCTTGACTCCTTCTGATAGGCATACACCAACGTATACCTAACTAAGAACAAAAACAAAAAAGAAAAACCTGTAAACTGCAACAACTTTAATTCACAAATCAACTCTGTATTCCCTATCAATGGTGACAAAATTTGGTGATATCCAAGCTAAACCTCCTCGTAGAAAATGATATGGTCTCTACCAAATGTAGTAACACAATAAAGGTTGGGGCCGAATCCCAAAGGAATATATGGAATCATGGCTCTAGGCTGTTGTAATCAATTTTCAAAACTGGAAAAGTAAATAGGGGTTTTGAGTAGAAATATCAAACTAGTAGTAAATATCAACTTCGATTGTAATCAATTGTGAGTGAACACTAGAATTATGTTCCCATTGTCTTTTCAACTCTGTAGGCTTATCGTGCTTTATTGAACCAACCCAATACCTTGCATGCAGAATCGATAAGTTATGTACCTTCTATAGTCTTTTGGAAAAGCAGAAGGCTTTTTCACCTTTTATAGTTTGAGTCTCAGGATGTCGCCTTACTAACCCTTACCTTGATCCCAATTAACTATTACCTTTTGAGTCTCTACTTATTAGATGAAATATAACCATCTTAATAAGATGACACCTAGAAGCATGGATCGACAGTTAAACTCCAAATTACTATTGTCATTATTTTTTCCTAGTCACTACTCTGCTTTAGTAGTAATTAAAAATAATCTAGGCGAGATCCTAACATGTGAACCCATTAAGAAAACTATTATATTAAATATAAAGCAATGTATGCATGGGTATCAGTTCAGAATAGAAATAGCAGTTCCCTTACTTCGTGAATTTTCCAGGGTGTCCACAACCCTAGCTATGGGTTTAGCCACTCATACTTGTGAAGTAATTGTAACACCCCGTACGTTTCGAAGCTAGAAATTAAACCTTCATTCTTACGTGTGTAAACTCTTTTACTATGATTCGTACTTGAATCCATGTTTCATAATCATTAACCTAGTGTGAAGAGAGATTATGTGGTGGGAAAGATGTTTGTAAGAGTCACTTAGAGCAAAGTGATCTAAGAGCCTTTGATTCGGCCAAATTTAGGTGTTCGATTCAACAAGGGTCATCTTTGAATGAGTATAACTTTATATATATTTTGAATTTGATAATTTAAAACCCACCAAATTTTATATAATCAAATTAGCTTTCCAACGATACCAATTTTGCCTTAATCCAATACCCGAGCAAAAAGTTATGACCATGCAAAGGGTTGTGCCTTGCCTAACAATTGCCTAAGGACACCAGGATGGGTGTGAAATTGGACATATATTTCCCAGCCTAGGGCTAGAAGATTGTCCATGAATTTCCCACCTTGGCTTAGGTGATTTGCTAGGCGACGCCTAGGTCATTGCCCAGTGCCAAAAATGCTTTGTTTTGACTTAAATCAAGGGTGTTGAAGTCATTTCACACCCCTAAACCGTCCCTAATCACTTCAAAATATTTTGATGAAGTATTAAACATATTAAATCCTCTCTCTTAACCCCCAAGCAATCAGTAAATAAGCCAAAATCCTCCTACATTCCCAAGAACAATATTCAAGCCCTTTTCACAAGAAAGATTTCATGTTTCCAATCCAAGAATCCTTCTAGAAATCAGTCGTTAAGGTATGTGCGATGTTCATCCATGGTCCCTTTTCATCCATGGAGTCTAAGAATCCTTTTTGGTTTTAAATCATGAGTTTCTATATGTTCAAGTTGAATTATCTCCATGAAGCTCTTATTATTTTCAATTATAAGTTATGTTTATAAATGTTTTCAAGTAGAGTGAGCCCTAACCTGTTTGAATGTTATAATTTTCACTTTAAAAACCTAAGTCATGGATTTAATCTTGTAATCATGTTATTTTCACATGCTTTTCTCATTCTCATGCACAAGTTCATGACCCTCGTGTGTTTGATGAAATCCCTAAGTGTTGGATTTTGAATAGTGATTTCCTATTATGGTTTTCAAAGCTTTTATATGTCCTTATTCTTATTTCCATTCAGGTTTGGTGGGTTATGAATACCTGATACCTAGTTGTTTACATAATTTTAGTATCTTTAGAATGATTTCAAGTATACCAGGAGCACTATCAATCAGTCAATTATTATGATTAGTTGTCTGTTCAGTTAAGCTTAGTTCAGTCGAGTAATCAATGTCAGTTCAGTTGGGAGAAGAATATAGCACCGAGCATACCTAGGTATGGGGATCACTCACCAGCTAGGACTGGGTCCTTAGAAGCAACCCCTAAGTTCCAGAACTATGTAGCCATCATAGTATTAAGAGATGTCACTCGCTAGTTTAGGACTGACATTCTCTGAGATGTCACCTGCCAGTTTAGGATTGACATTCTGTTAGGGGTCACCCTCCAGTTTAGGACTGACTCCTTAGTCCTTAGAGTTACCAGTTAAGTAGATCCACACAGCCATGTTTTAGTACCCGTGGCACAGTACTGACACCCTACCAACTAGGGTTACAGGTTAGACCATAATTAGCTAAGATTAGGGCATGTTGGTTAGATAATACCTCCCACAGTCACAGTTCAGTATTCAATACAAAATTTAGTTCAGGTTTGCTTGACCATAGCATATAGACTTCCAGTTATTCAGTTATCATATTTCAGTAATTTAGTTTACAGATTATTTTAGAAATATTATATGTTTGGTCTTGTATTCTCAGTATTTCAGTTTTTATGCATGCATACTCAATTATCTCAGGCTATTCAGTTAGCCATTACTTTCTGAACAATTAACCTCATGCATTTTAGCCTAACCTTATCTCATATACTAGTACATTCAAAGTGTTGACCGCAGACTTTTCTAGGCGTTATGATGTCTTATACCATAGGTTCGGTCACTCAATTCTCTGTCCACAGTTAGACATCCCAGCGTTACTCAACTTCAGAAGTGTTGACTCATCATCTATCACAGACATAATGGTTTATTTTAGTTGCTCAGTACATTCAGTCAGTCGAAGTTAGTTGGGGACTTGTCCCATCAACTCCTCTGTTATTTTAGAGTTTTTCAGACATTCAGACAGCTAGTTCATTTTTTTAACAATTTTTATCTATTGTTTAGACTTGCTATTAAATCATATTTCTAGTATTCATACCTTATGGTTTTATCAGTAATTTCCGTACATGTCCACTATTATTATTTTATTCAGTACTCACAATAGATACCAGCTCACGGGTTAGCTTATGGTTACTTATGACCATAAGCACCGTTGTCATGACTAGGGGGTAGCCTCGGGTCATGAAAAAACTTGGTATAAGAGCATAATGTTTTAGAGAGTCCTAGGAAGTCAAAAATACACATTGAGTAGAGTATTATGCCTAGGTGTGAAGTGCGCCACACTTATGGACAAGAGGCTACAAGATGTTTTAGGAAAAATTCCCTTATTTCAGTGTTCATGTCGTGCAAAAGAGAATGAGTTCTATTTAAACTCGCTTCCAGACTCATACTTCGTTTCATTTATAGAAAGTTCCTCCCAAAATAAACAACAAGAGAAGGAATAGGAAGCATCCCACATATCCACCTATTCAAGAAGATCCCCTGAATGAGCATGTCTTCCACGCTGAATTTAGAGCTACTTTCACTACCTTAGTGTAATACCCCAATAATTCCAACCAATAGTAAAACCATGATTCAAGCTCATGAGAAAGAAATTTTAGTGGTTTGGTAGTTTTATGATCAAGTTAGATGTATATTAAGACCTCAAATACGTCCTATCTATTAGATGAATCAAAACATCCCTTACTGATTGAATTCTTGAGAAGGATATTGTCATAGTTAACTTCAACTATACCAATTTCGCCAAAGTCCAGTATCGGAATAAATATTTATGGCCATTTTTTTTAGAGTTATCCGAACTATCCAGGAGCGACGGGCAAGCTGATGGACCATCAAGTCATCAATGGACCGTCGCTCTGGCCGTCGAACCTGAGGTAGTAAGGATATTTTCTAGCCCAAAACTGATGATTAGAGTAACGATCAGTCACCAAAGTGACGGTCCATCACCCAGACCATCAACTTTGTCCGAAACAGCACTAAAATGACATTTTAAAGGGCTTTTGGGTCTTTTTCCACCTTTTTAACTCCTAATTACATCAAATCAAAGTACGTAACTCCTCATTAATCCCTAACATCAAAATTAGGGTTTCTTTCAAGATCAATACCCAAGAACAAGATTCAAACCCTTCTTCAAGAAAACTTAAGAATCAAAACGTCACCATTCAAGAACCTTCAAGAAAAGTTAACCTCCTTCAAGATTTAAGCTTTTGAGTTATTTCAAGTGTTGATTCATGGGTCCCTTTCACCCATGAAGCTCAAGAATCTCTTTTAAAAAAATCAAAGATTGTGTATTTATGAATGTTCATGATTTAGTTGAATTGAAATTCATGTCCATGTTGTTGTGGAGTTTTGATTCATGTTTTAAATTATATGTTCCAATGATTGAACCTAGTGTGTGATGATTTGCATAATATTAAGGATAATCCCTTCAAATTGTAAATTTATTTATGCAACCATGATAATTTGATCCATTGATGATGGTATAACCAAAGTATGCTCCCCATGTGTTTGATTAAATGTCTATGTGAAGGAAAAAGAGGCATTATAGTATGATAGTATGAAATCACCATTCATGTACAAGTTAATGCATGTCAAGTGTTTGATGAAATGTCTTAGTCAATGAATTATGGATATATGTGTAACCATTGTTGTGCTTTCGATCTTGTGACATGAATTACTTTTATGCTATCAGTCCTGGGGGTATTTATACCCAAAAATTTAGTTGTGTGCCTAGAGCTAGTGTTAGTTTCATGATAATCTAAGTTATGCCATGATCAGTAGAATTCAGTCAGTTACATGACTCAGGAAAACTCAATAATCTCATGAACTCAGTTAGTTAACAGAATTCAGTAACATTCTGTCAGTCCACAAAACTCAATGAACTAGGTTTATTTTATCTCAGTATAATCAGTTTAGTGTCTACTAGTTAGGAGTAGGATTCGGCACCGAGAAAACCCAAGGACAAAGGCATACACTAACAGTAGAGGATGTGACCCTTAGAAGAAATCCTTACATTCCAGAACTATGTAGCCAGCATAGGTTGAGATATCAACACTTTCAGTTAAGGATTGATAAATAGGATCAACACTGCCAGAAAAGGGTCCCACCATTCTCTTTTGGGGACACTGCCAGATGAGGGTCACTCACAAATTATCCGTACCAGTGGAGCGGTATTGACATCTTCCAACTGGAGTTATAGATTAGACCCCAACTTAGCTATAATAGCTTATTAAGGGTATGTCGGTTAGATGACTATCTCCCACAGTTTCAGTCTCAGTATAAAAAATTAGATAGTTCTTTAGAATCAGGACTGTCAGACACAGTCACTCAGTTAATATAAAAAACATGTTATCAGTATTCAGATTCAGTATTATCATGATTTTAATTTCATTTCATGTATTCATGTATGTATCCTCACGTAGTCATGTTCATGTTCATGTCAGTCAGTTATAGTTCATACATATGAACCTTTGCATTCAGCTTACCTCACTTGTGTACCAGTATATTCTCATGTACTGACGCATACTTTGTTTTTCTCTATGGTGTTTTATACCATTAGTTTAGAAGCATGAGCTCTTGAGCTTTCTTAGCAGATCATTAATTCAGTAAACAAACTAGCAGTGAGTCCTCATCATTCGAGGATGTTATTATTTGACTATTTCATTCTTTTAGTACTTAGTTTATTTTAGCAGTTGGAGTTAGTTGTGGACATGTCCCATCAAATCTTTATTCAGACAGTTTAGAGGCTTTCAGACTAGCATGTTCAGATAATTATTTCAATTATTTTGGTATTGATATACCGTATCTCCAGATGTTGTGTTTTATTAGATTTTTTAACCTTATGGCCTTTCAACCTTTTATTCCATATTTATATAGTATGTTATGCACTGCTCAGTTACAGATATCATTCATGGGCTAGCTTGTGGTTCTTTGGGGTTATGACCACCGTGCGGCATTCCGGGTACCAGATTCAGGGTGTTATAAACTTGGTATCAGGGCCTAAGATTCAACAGTGTCCTAGGAAGTTTGAAAAGGCACATCTAGAGTGGGTTTGGGTTGTGTCCTTATGTAGAATGGTAAAGTCATATCTTATACCTCCAGACAACTTAAGCCCCATGAGAAAAATTATCCTACTCATGACCTTGAGTTAGCAGCCGTAGTTTTTGACTTGAAGATTTGGAGGCATTACTTGTATGGTGTTCATGTAGATGTGTTCATAGATCATAAAAGACTTCAGTACGTATTCTCTTAGAAAGATCTTAATCTCCATCAGAGAAGGTGGTTAGAGCTCCTAAAAGATTATGACATTAGTATCCTTTATCATTCGAGCAAGGCCAATGTAGTGGCCAACGCTTTCAGTAGACTTTCTATGGGTAGTGTTACTCATGTTAAAGACAGTAAGAAGAAGTTAGCTCAAGAAGTTCAGCATCTTGCTAGACTATATGTCTGCTTGGTCGATTCATCCGAGGGTAATATATGGGTTCAGAGTAGTTCCGAATCATCTCTAGTTTTCGAAGTTAAGGAAAAACAAGATACAGATCCCAGTCTAGTCAAGTTAAAAGAGTCAGTCAAGGATTAGAAGGTTAACGTTTTCTCCCAAGGGGGAGATAGTGTAATACGTTGTCAGGATCATCTGTGTGTGCCAGGTGTACATGACTTGAGGAAATGAATTCTTGCAGAAGTGCAAGGTGCGTGTTACTCGATTTATCCAGGGGCCACTAAGATGTACCGTGATTTGTGAGAAATCTATTGGTGGAGTGGAATGAAAAGAGATATTGTAAAGATTATGGCTAAGTGCTCTACATGTCAGCAGGTTAAGGTTGAGCATCAGAAGCCTAGTGGGTCCATACAGGAGTTTAATATTCCCACTTAGAAGTGGGAAGAAGTGAGCATGGACTTTGTGATGAGTTTGCCTCATGCTCGTCATCAGCATGATTCAGTCTGGGTCATTCTAGATAGGATGACCAAATCATCTCATTTCCTCCAAGTCCATACCTCCTATTCAGGTGAGGATTATGCCAAACTCTATATCAGGGTGTTGGTCAGATTGCACGGTGTTCCATTGTCTATTGTCTCAGATAGAGGTACCAAGTTCAACTCTTATTTCTGGAAAGCATTCCAAAAGGGTTTTGGCACCCGAGTTTATCTCAGTATAGCCTTTCACCCTCAGACAGATGGTCAAGTAGAAAGGACCATTCAGACCTTGGAAGATATGCTAAGGGCTTGTGCAATTGATTTCAAGGGTAGCTGGGATGACCACTTGCCTTTGATTGAGTTTTCATACAACAACAACTATCATTCCAGTATTCAGATGGCTCTATTTGAAGCTCTCTATGGTAGGAGATGCAGATCTTCGATCGGTTGGTTCAAAGTCGATAAGGCCATAGTAGTAGGGCCTGACTTGGTCTTCGATACCTTAGAGAAAGTTTAGTTAATCAGAGAGAGGCTCAAGACAGCTCAGAGCCAATAGAAATCATACGCAGATGTGCGCAGAAAAGATCTCGAGTTTGAGATTGGTAATTATATATACCTTAAAATATCTTCCATGAAAAGAGTGAAGAGGTTCAGCAAGAAGGGAAAGCTCAGTCCCCAATTTGTCAGTCCCTTCAAAATTCTTAGTCACTTCGGCAAAGTAGCTTTTAAGCTCGAATTACCTTCAGATCTTGATTCAATGCATCTAGTCTTTCATGTCTCCTTGATTAAGAAGTGCATAGGTGACCCAGCAGTTTTAGTCCCTATTGAGGGCGTATACATTTAGAACAGTCTCTCTTATAAGGAAATCCCAGTCGAAATCCTTGACTATCAGATTCGCAGAATATGGAATCAAGAAGTCCCTCTATTCAAAGTTCTTTGGCGGAATCAGTCTATTGGGGGATCTACTTGGGAAGAATAAGCAGATATGCGGATCAAGTATCCTCACCTCTTCTCCGCTAATTCAGACCCACCCCAAGGTAATAGCTTTCTTTAGTTCATTCAGCTTATGGTTTAAATTTTAGTTACAAAATATGCTCAGTTTTCATTTCAAATATGATATATTTACCCTTACATGTTAAGTCGCATGTTCATGAGTCAGTTAAGTCATGTATTCACGAATCAGATATGCGTGATCAGCTTATCAGTACTCTCAGTCATGCATTCATGTATAAGCTCAGTCATAAAACCATGCATCAGATATTCATGATCATCATGAATCTCAGTAATGTCATCCATGTAGTCATGTTTCAGTTGTTCATGTTAAGTATGTACTTCATCTTATCATTTCTCCAATCTAAATAAGTCTAATTCGAGGATGAATATTCCCAAGGGGGAGATATTTTAATACCCCGAGAATCCCAATCGATAGTAGACCATGCTTCAATATCATGAGAAATAAATTTTAGTGGTTTGGGAGTTTTATAATCAAGTTAGATGTATATTACGGTTTCAAATACGTCCTAGCTATTAGATGAATCAAAACATCCCCTACCAATTGAATTCTTGAGAAGGATATTGTCATAGTCAACTTCAAAGGATCATATCTCCTGTTATACAAATAATTTTTTATCTCATGACCCATCAAAAGATAGTTAACAGAATTATCTTTCCAACAATACCAATTTTTCCAAAATCCAATATCGGAGTAAAAAGTTATGGCCGTTTTACTGAGAGATGTCCTAATAGCCTAGGAGCGACGGGCAAGCAGACGGACTGGCAAGTTAGCGACGGACCGTCGCTCTGGCCATCGTAACTGAGGCTGTAAGACCGTTTTATGGCCCAAAACTTATGATTGGAGTGACGGTCAATTACCAGAGTGACGGTCCGTCACCCAAACCGTCAACTTTGTCTAAAACAGCGCTGAAACGACGTTTTAAAGGGATTTTTAGATCTTTTTCAACCCTTTTTAACTCCTAATTATATCAAATCAAAGCACATAACTCCTCATTCATCCCTAACATAAAAATTAGGGTTTCTTTCAAGATCAAAACCCCAGAATAAGATTCAAACCCCTCTTCAAGAAAACTCAAGAATCAAAACGTCACCATTCAAGAACCTTCAAAAAAAGTTAACCTCCTTCAAGATTTAAGATTTTGAGGTATGTCAAGTGTTGATTCATGGGTCCCTTTCACTTATGAAGCTCAAGAATCTCTTTTAAAAAAAATCCAAGATTATGTATTTATGAATGTTCATGATTTAGTTCAATTGAAATTCATGTCCATGTTGTTTGGGGTTTTGTTTCATGTTTTAAATTACATGTTCCAGTGATTGATCCTAGTGTGTGATGATTTGCATAATATTAAGGATAAACCCTTCAAATTGCAAATTTATTTATGCAACTATGATAATTAGAGGCATTGATGATGGTATAACCAAAGTATGCTCCCCATGTGTTTGATTAAATGCCCATGTGAAGGAAAAAGTGACATTATAGTATGATAGTATGAAATCCCCATTCATGTACAAGTTAATGCATGTCAAGTGTTTGATGAAATGTCTTAGTCAATGAATTATGGATATATGTGTAGCCATTATTGTGCTTTCAAACTTGTGCCATGAATTACTTTTATGCTATCGAGTCATGGGAGTATTTATACCCGATAATTTAGTTGTGTGCCTAGATCCAGTGTCAGTTTCACGATAATCTCATTCATGCCAAGATCAGTAGAATTCAGTCAGTTACATGACTCCGGAAGTAATCTCATGAACTCAGTCAGTTAATAGAATTTAGTAATATTTCGTTAGTCCACGAAACTTAATGAACTGATTCCAGTTCATCTCAGTATAATCAATTTAGTGTCTACTCAGTTCGGAGTAGGATTCAGTACCAAGCGAACCCAAGGACAAGGGAACACACTGACAGTAGAGAGTGTGACCCTTAGAAGAAATCCTTGCATTCCATAACTATGTAGCCAGCATAGGTTGAGACATCAACACTGTCAGTTGAGGGTTGATGAGGTGGATCAATACTGCTAGATAAGGTTCCCACCGTTCTCCTATAGGGACACTGCTAAATGAGGGTCACTCACATATTGTTCGTACCAGTGGTGCGGTATTGACACCCTTCCAACTGGGGTTATAGATTGGACCCCAACTCAGCTATAATAGCATATTAGGGGCATGTCGGTTAGATGACTATCTCCCAAAGTCTCAGTCTCAATCTCAATAAAAGAACTCAGATAGTTCTTTAGAATCATGACTTTCAGACACAGTCACTCGGTTAATATGAAACTCATGTTATCAGTATTCAGATTAAGTATTATCATGATTTTAGTTAGAGTTCATGTATTCATGCATGTATCCTCACGTAGTCATGTTCATGTTCATGTCAGTCAGTTATAGTTCATGCATATGAACCTTTGCATTCATCTTACCTCACTTTTGTACCAGTATATTCTTATGTACTGACGCATATTTTTTTTTTACGCTATGGTGTTTTATACCATAGGTTCAGAAGCACGAGCTCCAGAGCATCCTTAGTAGAATAGTCATTCAGAAGACAGACTAGTAGTGAGTCCTCATCATTCGAGGATGTTATTATTTGATTGTTTCATTCTTTCAGTACTTAGTTTATTTCAACAGTTGGAGTTAGTTAGGGACATATCCCATCAACTCCTTATTCAGACAGTTTAGAGGCTTTCAGAATAGCATGTTCAGACAGTTATTTCAATTGTTTTGGTATTGATATACCATATCTCCAGATGTTATGTTTTATCATATTTTTGAACCTTATGGCCTTTCAGCCTTTTATTTCTCAATTATACAGTATGTTATGCAGTGCTCAGTTACAGATATCAGTCATGGGTTAGCTTGTGATCCTTCGGGGTCATGAGCACCGTGTGTCATTCTGGGTACCAGATTTGGGGCGTTACACATAACTCATTCAGTAGTTGCTTAGAACGATCAGCAGGTTGTTGTCCTATCTAGGCTTATGGTTCATGCTCATCAGAGTAAGAAGGAGAAGAGTAGGGAGAAAGAGTAAGAGAATAAGAGGTCCAGAACAAGTAGCTTTATGTAAAGGTTAAGGAGTGGTAACCATTCCCAGTTTCACCTAAAATTCTCCTCCCCGCATCCTTCTTTAGCTAGTGTGCTAGTACCAAAGTTTAGGAATGACAGTTGAGATAGAGCGCTAGGCTTTAGGCCCCAGAGTAGCGTGAACAATGGTCATACTAATCCGCTCTGCAGGTATGGTAGGAATTATCAGGATGTGTGTAAGGCTTATAAAGGTGTGTTTCTTGAAAGTTGCAAGCCAAGCCACGGGATGAGGGAGTGCCCTGTATGTATGTGGAAGGGTAGAAGTAGTCACTAGCAGGGTCAGACTAACTCTTCAGCAGCACCAGTAGGTCGTCTGACTCAACAGGAGGCCACTTCTAGTGCCACCAGTGGTCAATGCTATAACTGATTGTATGCACTCCAATCCCAATATGATCAGGAAAGTTCTCCTGGTGTGATTACGTATGTGTTACAAGTCTTTCATTTTCAGGTTTATGTTTTATTAGATCCCAGATCTTCACTTTCTTTTGTGACTCCTTATTTATCTATCAATTTTGATGTCAGTCTAGAAATATTACTAGAGTTTTTCTCAGTATCAACCCCAGTGGGTAAATCTATTACAGCAAGATAGGTATATAGAAATTGTCCAGTTATTGTATCTCAGAAAATCACTTCAATGGATCTTATGGAGTTAGTGATAACTGATTTTAATGTCATTCTCGGCATAGATTGGATCCACAAATATTATGCTTTAATTTTCTATAGAAATAGTGTCATTCATTGTTAGTTTACTTATGAACCAGTTATTGAATAGAGAGGTAGTATCTCAGTGCTTAGGGGTCAGATCATTTCATATATTATAGAAAGAAAGATGATATATAAGGGGTATGCTTTCAGATCCCTTCTCAAAATTCTATGACAGTATATCATCTATAGTTAGAAGTATAAATCCAGAAGTTTAGAAGAAGTAAGGTAGGGATGCCGTCTTTCGGTAGTTAGTAGATGATGCATCCATCGGGCTAGTTGTATGAAAGGTGTATCAGTAGGCTTGACATAGTGTAACCAACAAATTAAGTATGATGGTAAAGGCACGCTTATATAGTACCCTTGAGTTTCTAAGTTTGAATGAGGCTAGTAATGTAATAATTGATGTTCTTACTAGCTAATTTATGGGCTATAGGATAATGATGTCAGATTTTTAGGTCTAATGAAAATTCTGATGGTTTAGGAAAAAATATACATTTGGAGGTAGGATATTAGTAGGCTATGGAGGAAGTCAGTATGTTTCATTAAAAATTTTAGAATATCCATGTTATGTGTTAGAATCTAAGTTTGAATCTTGGATGGTTGATCTAACAGTAAGGATAATTAAAAAATTTAGATGGTATGAACTCATGGTATAGTGATACTCTTAAAGATTCTAATTTAGTCAGTGTTTAATTTATTATGTGATGACTATTGGGGCTATAGAAATTTAAGAGTTGTATCTCAGAAGGGAGTATTAGTAGCGGGTTCTACGCTTTCAAGTGTAGTTTTTCAGGTTGAGTATTGTAGTTCAGTTTAGAGTTTATTAAAGGGGTCCACAGACTTAGACTGATGTCTTAAATCTAAGGAAGAGATGATAGAACAAGTAACCAAGTTAGGCTCTCAGATTCTAGTAGTGATGTTAGTGTGTTGTAGTACAATAGTAAGGGAGGAAGATTTCCAACCCATCCTTATCTCCATGCAAAGCTTTGTTTTTCACTCATCATGATATCTACTCATTCCTTACATGTCATATCCATGATCATAACTCATATTTATGAACTTTCCATCGAATCATGTACGCTTTCACTTTTTAGTATAAGGAGTTCCAGTTTGCTCAGCAGTACAAATCATGTTCCATGAATTTATGAACTCCAAACTCAAGTCATGCTTCTCATAACTCAGGTACCCATGCTTTATAGTATACTCAGTTCCCAGAACTCATGGTATGTTATAATAATCAGTGATTCAGATTATGTTATTTATGTCCTTAGTTTTGATCTCTTTTGAATTCATGCTTTTGATACTCTATTCCTCAGGCCTCAATTAAGTGTCAAAGTTATGCATAGTATTCTTTCATGTTTTAGATCCTCATGTTCTAACCTTTTAGTGACCTCTCCATAAATTTAAGATAGTGGTAATGAAAAAATAATGATCAATTGTATATTGGGAGAGAGGAAATATTTTTTGTTGAGGAAAGATTGTTCCATGCTTGTTTTATATATAAGGCTATCAGTGTGAAGAAAGATTGACGTTAAACTTTCTTTTGTATATTTTATGATTAGTTGAGAATTCTAGGTGTGTCTTCTTAGGGATAATTCATGGAAGTTGTTATTGATAGAAGTTTAGAGAATATGATAAAGATGTTTTTATAGGTGTTTGCCTGGAAGTTTGTATGCGGTTATAATGATAGTCTTGAATATCATGTTTTTATTTAGGTGGATGGGTACATTGTGCACTAGTAAATTCTTAGTAAGAGGATGAATTTAGGAATTGAGGTGGTAAGAAAAATGATTATTAAGATGAGAAGTTGTGAAAATGCATGGGTATTAATTTCATAGTTCAGAGTAGAATTATGGTGTTATGTCCAGTACCATGAGTTACGAGTTAGGCTTGAACATGGACAAAGTGGGTAGTTCAACTCATACGTTGGCTGGAGTAATCATATGTACCCATGCGAGTATTTAAGGAGCGAGGCTACACTTGAAGTGGGAAGCTGAATTGTCTAAGGCCTTGTAATTCTATCTTCATTTATGTTTCATAGGCCTATTGATCTTGCGCATATTTATATGTTCAAGTGACCAATATGCACCTAGATTTGGACTTATTTTGAGAACATTGATGTGAATTCTTGCATATAATTCCATTTAATTTTGTTTTGTACCTAATGGATATGATTAGTGTTTTGTACCTAAGAATTAAATCATGACGAATTAGACACAATTGGATACATTGATGATATGTCATGATAGAAGGAATAAAAGTCATCGAAACATATCTTAGAAAGACAAGATGGAAGGTAGAACTTCATGTTTATAAAGTCACCGCATCGTGCCGACTGAAAAAATAGAATTAGTCAAATTCCAAAGGAGTAGAACAAAAGTGGCACGTCGCGGAGAGGCTCAAATTCCCATTTGGCAAAATACAGTGTTGGTCCGCGATTGTGGCGCATTGTGGTAGAGAAGGAAATCACAATTATTACTTTCTAGTGACTTGGCGTGATTTCACCGCGTCACGGTACAGGCCCAGTTGCCAATTTCTGAGACCTGGAAGTTTAGCACATCGCGGAAGAAGGAGATTTTGTAATTGTCCAAAAACAGTGTCTCAGCGCGATTGCACCATTTAGTGCCAATGACAAAAATCGAGAGTTAAGTGTCCAGTTGTGCCCAGGATGCCATTTGACACTGTGGCACGATGCGCCAATGATTAAAATTGGGAGAAAAGTGTCGAACTGGTGGAAAATGACGTGGAAACCTTATCCAAGTGGGGTTATGACATATACTATAAATCTAACATATTAAAACACGTTTGGAGAATCTTGGAACCCTTAGATCACTTGGAACAACATTGGAGGCTACCAAAACTTCTTTTAAGGTTTCTTCTATTTAGGTTTTTATTTCTTTTATTTAGCTTTCTTTTATGGTTTTAATCATTCATACAATTAATTGGATGTTGATTACGGCTATGAGTGGCTAAAAAACTCCCGTTACGGGGTTGAAGCCCAGAACATAATTATTATTGCTATGGATTAAGTTTGTTTTCTTTGCTTATCAATATTGGTTGTTTGTTTATTCTAGTTTTAACTATTTTAAGGATTTGCGACCCTTAGAATACATCTATTGTCAACCTTCTGAACTCGGGAGAGGGAATAGGGTGATAGAACATGAGAATAAGCAGAGTATTGTTCTTGATTATTTGTAAAATAAGAAACTTGAATTAGTATCTAGGACAGGGATGTACTTAGATACCTTACTTAATTCATATGTAGGATGATATTTGGCGAGAACTTAAGTGAATTATTACATACCCTCTCAACGATGTAGGTGTAAGGTTCAACTTACGTAATAGATTAGAGGTTGGGAAACCATAATCACGCAATTTACCCTACGAATCAACAACTAAGATAAGCAAGTTAATGAATAAACTCTAATAGCATAATATGATTGTTCAGAGTGCTTCAACCCTGGGTTTTACCCTATTGATTGTTACAAGATCTTTAATATATGCATTATTTAATTTACTTGCAATATACAAACTCAGTTCTCTCTTTTGGTTGCTCTCGTGTCAAGTGAATCAAAATTGTGAACTGAAATCAAATCATTGCCAAATCTAGTCTCTGTGGGATCGATAACTCGGATTTCTTGAAGGCCACTATATTACTTGGTAGACCACGTACACTTGCGTGTGTGTTTGGGCATTGTCAAGTTTTTAGCTCCATTGTCGGGGACTTGAAATTGGCAATTGTTTATTTTAGTTTTGTTTTAGATTTATTTGGTGTTTTTACGCTTGGTCTTGTGTTTGTATTTGTAGGAAACAGGTTCTTAAGTTTATATGATGGCAAGGGATCGGGAGTTAGTAGAACCAAGCCCAAAACCCGAGCAACTTTACCATCAATATAGGAGACAAGAAATCCTTCTTCCCAGAATTCTACAAATCTAAGAAGGCCAAGATAATACTATTCCTATGGTTGAACAACAAGCAGTTGGTAGGAAGGTTAGGGAAGTGGCAGTCCCACTTCAGATGAACTTGACTTCCCCAATTCAAAAACCGGCAGCTAGGGGAATTTCGAGTTGAAATACAATATGGTGCAGCTTTTTATTAGCAGTGGATAGTTTGCAGGGCTTTCATACGAGGATCCACAATTCTACTTGCAGAACTTCATTGAGCTTATAGATACATTCACTCCAATCGGGTTGACTCCAGATTATATGAGGCTGACACTCTTTCCCTATTCACTTATTGGGGAATCTAAAAGGTGGTTGAATGCATAGCCGAACAGTTCAATCACAATATGGGACAACTTAGCCAGAAGGTTTTGCATTAGATTCTTTCCATCAGGCAAGGCTGTGAAACTTCACAGTGAGATAGTAAGATTTAAATAGAAGCCTGATGAAAATCTCTATCATGCTTGGGAATGCTTCAAGGCTCTTCTTCGATATTATCCACATCACCAAAAATCTAATGAGTTACTTGTTCATACTTTTGTAGAAGCTCTTGATCACAATACAAAGATTTTTCTAGATTCAGCCGCAGGTGGTCAAGTATTAGAGCTAACTTATGATGAGTTGTACACATTGATGAACCAGATAGCACAAGGAAATCCAGAGTGGCATTCAGATTCTAGAAGGGACATGAAAAGAATTACGGGAGTATTGGAGGTGGACCAATTCTCATCCTTATCAGCACAGATTTCTACCTTACAAAATTTGATCATCACAATATTCAGCACCATGAAGTTGGGAGTAGCACAACCTATAGACACAGTCAAGCCATCCAAAAAGCCGCAAGTTGGTGAGAGGTATGTAGAAATAGTAGTCATGTAGTGGTAATGTGTGCTTCAAATCCGAAATCTGTGATATATGTGGGCAATGCTCAAAGTTCAAATTATGGTAATGCCTATAACATGAAGTGGCAAACTCAGCCACCAAGTCAGTCATGGAATGCCCCACAGTCACAGGCCCAATCGAGTCAATCGACTAGCAATATGGAAGAGATAATAAAGTAACTCTTAGCTAGTCAAACACAATTGATTGCGAATTTGAACAGTCAAAGGGAGGAATTACAGAATCAGAAAGTGGCCTAGAGAAATTTAGAGTTGCAGGTTGGGCAGATTCAACAAGCGTTAAATACCAGACCACAAGGTAATTTTCCAGATGATACAAAAAATCCAAAACCATTCATGGCAATCACCTTGAGAAGTGGTAAGAAACTTCATGAAGAACCTCCAAGGGCAACTAGGGAGGTAGATGCTGATGTGGTGACCCAATAGGTAAATGACAGAGTTGCTAAAAATTTAAGAAATTCTGAGTACTTGAATGAAAAAGTTGTTGAGCCAGTAAGAAGAAGACGCTGCCACTACCCTTCCCTCAAAAGTACATAAAAATGAAGGAAGATGCATTGTTCAAAAAGATCATTAACACATTCAAAGAGTTGCATATTAATCTATCTTTGCTAGATGTTCTGTAGAGTATGCCTAAGTATACAAAGTACTTGAGGGATGTGGTGGCGAAGATGGTGAAACTGCAAACTCAGGGAGGTATAACACTCACTAAAGAGTGTAGTGTGGTAATAACACAAAAAATCCCCAAAAATTTGAAAGATCAAGGGAAATTTGCTATCCCTATTCAAATTAAGGGGGGAAGAATTCCATGTATTGAGTGACTTAGGGGAAAGCATAAATTTAATTTCCCTATCATTGTTTAGAAAATTGGGCTTAGGAGAGCCTAAAGAGACACGATTGGTGATGTAGCTAGCAGACGGATCTATAGCATATTCGGATAGAATCATTGAGGATATCCTCATAAAGATTGGTAAATTTGTTATTCCTGCTAACTTTTTTGTTCTTGATTTTGTGGCAAACGAATAGGTACCAATTATTTTTGGGTGTCCATTCTTAGTAACCGTAGGGGCTTTAATTAATGTTAGAGAAGGAATACTCAAGACGAGGGTAGATGATAAAGATGTGGTATTTGATGTTTACAAGGCCCCCATTGATAATCCCTTATATAAATATTTATGCACGATAAATGTGTTTGAAAAGGATGAGTGTAGGGTGCCTAAACCACTAAATACCTCTTTCAAATACCTGATTGAGCATCCTAAGATGAAACCACCAATTCCTAAGATGTTAAAAGGTAAAAAAAAGTTTGAAACGAATAAAAAAATAGCTCCCAAAAGGGGTTAAAAGGGTGAAGGAACATGGTTGAGTTGATATGGGTCGTACCACGACTCTAAATCAGGCACTGCTTGGGAGGCAACCCAAGTTAATTAGGTATGTTTTATTTTCAATTGTTAGTTTTTATTTCATGTAGTTTGCATTTTTGGTTGAGTCACAGGTTAATGGGAAGTCTGAGTACCATAAACTTGAGTGTGGAGATGGAAAAGAGTGGGTGTGGGGTTTCCATGGATCTCTTTTATGTGTAAAGATGCTACTAGCTAGGCCTAGAGGCCTCAGGTAGTATTTCTATCTTTTTACTTTTAAATTCACTTTGGGAAAATTCCCAAATTTTGGCTCAATTTAAAAAAACTTAGGATAGGAATAAGTGAGATATTCTTGTTGGTGCTATTTTTTATTGCATGGTGCAAGTGGATTTTTTTGTAAAATAATACTGAATTGTGTGAATTGCTACTTTTGAGACTCTTAGGCTCAAGTTTTTGACTCTTGTATTTGTGGCTTAAATTTGAATTCATGTTATTGTTTGGTTGGGAGTCTATGATGATCCCATTGTGTTGAGCATGTTCCATGTAAGTGTAAAGCTTTTTTTTTTATATTCCTTGTTGCATGTGATGTCTAAAACTTTCTCGGTGTGTGTGTGAAGAGAAATAAAGAATGTGGGTTTAGGAGATGATATAGGCATTTCTTTGATAGCTTTGTTTTATACCTTCTTTTTACCTACCCTTTATGCATTATCCTGGTAAACCCCATTGAGACTTTAGCTTATTTTCTTTGGTAGCCTCATATGTAGCCTAATTCCTTCTTTGATAGACAATAATTTGATCCAAAAAACTCCTAAGTGATTTAAGAAAAAAAATTAGTAAGGAGTTTGAGAAATTAAAGAAGAAAAAGGTAAAATTGATGCCCCAAGGTAATAGTTATTGGTGTATAATTGATGTGTGGTGGATGGTTGTGATATAAATTATGCAAAAAATATTGCCATGATTGTGAAAAAAAAAGAAAAAATTGATTCTTGTGGTTGTAAACTATGTGTCCACCATGTGTTTGTGAAAATGCTTAAAAGAGATGGGGGGAAACAAGAGAATAGGGTTGTAAAAAAGGGGTGTAATTTTATTGTTGAAGAGTGGTCTTAATTGGAAAAAGTAGTGTATTAAATCTCTTAGAGAGGTTAGTCACTATTCTTGTCCAAAATAGTTCCTACCTATCCCTTAGCCTACATTACAACCCGAAAAAGTCTTAATTGATCCTAAGTTTTACATTCCGATATTAGTGGAGCACTACACTAAGGGAAAGCCTATGGTTCATTGTGTGTTACTTGTGGATTCTTTGTGAGAGTGAGCGCAATTTGATTCTTGTACCCATTAAGTTGAAATTGTATTATTGTGAATGATTATGGGTAACTCTCTTATTGTGAGGGGCATATGTTTGATAAATGTGGGTGATTTGTATGATTTCCTTGATTGAATGATAAGCATGAGTTTTCCACCTAGGTGAGTCAATTGTTGAGGGTAGGATGTTTTTTAGTAGTGTTCATGAGCTATCAATTGTGTAAATAATGTTCTTTGTGTAGAAACTCCCATTTCTTGTAGTCATTGTGGTACTTGCTTGAGTGGCTTTATTTTAGTAGAAGTGTAGCATCACCTAATATTTTTATTCTTAGAGTAAAGAGTTGTTCGAGGACGAACAAGAGTTCAAGTGTGGGGTGGTGATCTTGTGTATATTTATATGTCCAAGGCACCAATATACACCTAGATTTGGACTTGTTTTGAGAACTTTGATGTGAATTCTTACGCATAATTTTGCTTTAATTCTATTTCGTACCTAATGGATATGATTAGTGTTTTCAGGACTTAAATCTTGATGAATTGGATGCAATTAGATACATTGATGATATGTCATGATAGAAGGAATAAAAGTCATGGAAAAATAGCTTAGAAAGACAAGATGGAAGGCAGAACTTCATGTTTATAAAGTCACCGCGTCGCGCTGACCGAAAAAATAGAGTTGGTCAAATTCCAATGGAGTAGGGAAAAAATGGTGCTTCGTGGAGAGGCTCAAATTCCCATTTGTCAAAATCCAGTGTTGGTCTGCGCGATAGAGAAGGAAATCACAGTTGTCACTTTCTAGTGACTTGGCATTATTTCACCGCATCGCAATACAAGCCCAGTTGCCAATTTCTGAGACCTGGAAGTTTAGCGCGTCGTGGAAGAAGTAGATTTCATAATTATCCAAAAATAGTGTCTCAGCGCGATTGCACTGCTTAGCGCCAATGACAAAAATCAGGAGTTAAGTGCCCAGTTGTACCCAGGATGCCATTTAACACTGTGGCACGATGCGTCAATGATCAAAATTGGGAGAAAAGTGCCGAACTGAAGGAAAATGATGTGGAAACCTAATACAAGTGGGGTTATGACTTATATACTATAAATATAACGTATTAAAATAGGTTTGGATAATCTTGGAACCCTAGATTACTTGGAACAACATTGGAGGCTACAAAAACTTCTTTATAGGTTTTTATTTCTTTAATTTAGTTTTCTTTTATGGTTTTAATCATTCATACAATTAATTGGATGTTGATTATGGCTATGAGTGGCTAAAAACTCCCTTTCCGGGGTTGAAGCCAAGAACATGATTATTATTGATATGGATTAAGTTTGTTTTCTTTGCTTATCAATATTGGTTGTTTATTTATTCTTGTTTTAACTATTTTAAGGATCTGTGACCCTCAGAATACATCTATTGTCAACCTTGTGAACTCGGGAGAGCGAATAGGGAGATAGAACATGAGAATAAACAGAGTATGGTTCTTGATTCTTTATAAAATAAGAAACTTGAACTAGTATCTAGGACAGGGATGTACTTAGATACCTTACTTGATTCATATGTAGGATGATATTTGTTGAGAACTTAAGTGAATTATTACCTCTCTTCTCAACGATGTAGGTGTAAGGTTCAACTTAGGTAATAGATTAGAGGTTGGGAAACCATAATCGCACAATTTACCCTACAAATCAACAACCAAGATAAGCAAGTTAACGAATGAACTCCAATAGCATACTATGATTGTTCAGAGTGCTTCTGCCCTGGTTTTTCTCCTATTGATTGTTACAAGATCTTTACTTTACGCATTATTAAATTTACTTGCAATATACAAACTCAATTCTCTCTTTTGGTTACTCTCGCATCAAGTGAATCTAAATTGTGAATAGAAATCAAATCGTTGCCAGATCTAGTATCTATGGGATCGATAACTCGCCTTTCTTGAAGGCCACTATATTACTTGGTAGACAACATACACTTGTGTGTGCGCTTGGGTGCTGTCACCTATGTTCCATGTTACAGAGTTATAGCCATATTTAGAGTCCTTACTCATATATCTTATTCAGATCATGCCCAAGTTCTTTTCTCCCTACTATTATTAGAACTTCTTAGAAAGAGTGTTGAAGAAATAGTCTAGTTGAGTATAAACTTTCAGTATAATTCATACTATATTGCCAACAATTTAGTTTAGTAGTCAGACAAATAAGTTCCTATGGTTTTCCCATCTTTTGATCTAGTCTTACTATCTGAAGTTTCTTGAGTATGGCCATTCCAAGAAGTAATTGTTCACATCCTTGTAAACTATGAATTCAGTTCAGTTCTTGCATCATGTTTCAGATTCAGATATTCATTCATGATTTAGTTCGTAAATGTCCTGTGCATCATCTCAATCTTTTCTTTGTATTTCAGCCAATTCAGTATCATTTGGGAGGGGCGAGTAATCCCAAGGGAGAGATATTGTAATTCATTGAATTTTCATGTATTAAACCTCTCAAATTTTCTTCACTAATATAGATTTATCCTAAGGTAATGGTTACTCATAAGTTAACTCTCTCATTTCAAACTCAGCATATAACCATTCTCATGTCATTGCATGCATTCACGAATTCAGTTCAGTTATGTATCATGTTTTGGTATAATTCATGTAATCATGTTCACATTTATGCATGTTTAGTATGTGATCTCAGTTTCCTTAGTTCAGTACTCTCAGTCTAACCAGTCTCATTCGAGGATAAATGTTCCCAAGATAGAAATGTTGTAACACCCCGTACATTTCTAAGCTAGAAATCGAACCTTCATTCCTAATTGTATAAACTCTAGTCCCATGATTCATACTTTCATACATTTTTCATGATTATTAACCTGTTGTTAAGACACATTATGAGGTAGAAAGAAGTTCGTAAGAGTCACTTAGACCAAAGTGAGCTATGAGCCTTTGATTCGGTCAAGTTTTGTTGTTCGATTCCATAAGGGTCAGTTTTGAATGATTATAACTTTATATATGTGTGTAACTTGGAAGATTAAGACCCACCAAATTTTATATAATCAAATTAGCTTTCCAACGATACCTATTTTGCCTTAATCCGATACCTAAGCTAAAATTTATGGTCATGCAAAAGGTTATGCGTTGCCTAACAATCTTCTAAGGCCGCTGGAATGGGTGTGTGATTGGCCATGCATCACCCAAACCAGGTATAGGCGATTGGACATGCATTGCCCAACTTGGCTTGGGAGATTTTCTAGGCGACGCCTAGGTCATTAACCAGTGCCAAAAATGCTCTATTTTGACTTAAATCAAGGGTATTGAAGTCATTTCACACCCCTAAACCATCCCTAATCATTTCAAAATGATTTGATGAAGTATTAAACAAATTAACTCTTTTCTCTTAACCCTAACCAATCAGTAAACAAGTCAAAAACCCTCCTCCAATCCCAAGAACAAGATTCAAGCCATTTTCACAAGAAATCAAGAAATTCAAGTTTCTAATCCAAGAATCCTTCCAGAAATCAGTCGTTAAGGTAGTGATGTTCATCCATGGGCCCTTTTCACTCATGTAGTCCAATAATCCTTTTTTTTTTAAATCATGAGTTTTTATATGTTTAAGTTGAATTATTTCCATGAAGCTCTTATTATTTTCAATTATAAGTTATGTTTATAAATGTTTTCAATTGGAGTAGGCCCTTACACGTTTGAATGTTATAATTTTCACTTTAAATCCCTAAGTCATGAATTGAATCTGGTAAATATGTCATTTTCACATACTTTGCTCATTCTCTGATGTGTGAGCAGATGCTAACATATTTGAGCCTTTTATCTAAGAATAATTGCAAAGTCTTAAGCAACTTTTGTCGTTTTTGATTGTTTTCTCTTTGATTTTGTAGGAAAGTCAAGATGCAGGGAAATATATGAAAGATATATCAAGAAGGATGATTTTTTGGTGAAAACAATAGCATTTTGAAGTTATCACCTGGATGCATGTCTGATAACATGTCTGATAAGTTATCAGATTTTTGATAAGCTATCACACAGGTCGTCACACTGAGGCAGAACACAAGAAATTAGAAGCAAGGTCTGATGACAAGTATGATAAGTTATCAGACTTGTGATAAGTCATCACACAGGTCATCATACATATGAAGAGGACCTGACGACATTCTCTGATAACTTATCAGATTTGTGATAAGTTATCAGACATGTCGTCACCTAAAACAAAAATTCTGAATTTTGAATTTTTCTTAAGTTATGGATATAAATAGCAGCTTTTAGGGTTTCATTGAGGGGGCGGAACATCTTGAACTTATTCCAAAGACTACTTTACTTCTCTTTCATCTCTAAACTTAGATTTCAATTTTCAATTCTTTGATTCAGTTGTGGGATATTCTTCTTGAATTTGGGAAGAGAATCAATTTCTGACTACATCTTTTGTAAGTTTAATCACTTTGAATTATGAATTCAGTTATTGTTTTTGCTTTATCTTTCGTGTGGAACTAAAACCCACAACTAGGGTTGTGGGATCTATGATTACTTCTGTATTGTCTTAATAGTTGGTTAGAGTTCGAGTGATTGTGGGAACATCTTGATAATTCTTTTGTATTAATTATTTTCTGTTGGTTGCAAACAATAGATCTCGCCTTATGTTGATTTTCTCAAACTGAGAAATAAACTAAAGGTAGAAAATTATCAACGAGGATTTGGGAAAGTTAAGTTCTCATCTAATGATTAATATTGTAACAAGATTGATCAACTCGAGATAAAATCAGTATGAATAGAAAGCTTTCCTAAGTTCGAGAGAATTAAGGAGTTCAACATCTAGGTAGGTTTAGAAACACTTAGATGGACTGTCGAAACTGATAATTTGGTGTTTCCCATAAATCACGAGAATCCAATACTGCAACTATTATTCAATGGAGGATTACTAATCATAGTGATTACAACCCTAGTTTCTCTATATCATTGATTTGAAATATTGTTGTTTAAGATTTGAGTTCTAAGGTGAATTGAAGTATTAATAACTTTTGTTCATTCATTAAAAATCCCCACTTTGTATTTTTGTGTCAGTTGTTTGAATTTAACTTGTAGCTTTAGTTTCAAACTAGTTTAATCTCCACTCATATTGTTCCATGTGGATTCGACCCCAACTCCAAAGTTGGGTAAATATATTGACGACGATCGCCTTGCACTAAATTGATGTGTAAGTTGAGCGTTATCATTCTCAAACACAAGTTCATGACCCTCATATGTTTGATGAAATGCCTAAGTGTTTGATTTTGAACAATGATTTCCTATTATGATTTTCGAAGCTTTTATATCACTACCAGAAATTTGCTATTTTCCAATAACTCATGTAGTCGGAATGTAGTCGGAATGTAGTCGGAATGTAGTCGGAAAATAAGGCATTTCCGACTACTTTTCGACTGTTTATTGGTAGTCGGAAAAAAACTTGTCAAGAAAATATTTCCGACTACCGCAGTTGCAAATATTGAATTATAGAATGATTCGACAAAAATAATATTCTGACTAATGTAGTGGGAAGTTTAATAAAATAATTAAAAATAATTACTTAATAATTATAAGTTTTTCGACTAATGTGGTCAGAATAGTAATTAATAATTATTTAATAAATAAAATTTTCCAACTACTTTAGTCAAAAGTTTAATAAATAATTATTTAATATATAAATTATTTCCGACTAAAGTAGTCGGAAAGTTTTTATTTATTAAATAATTATTAATTACTTTTTTGACTAATGTAGTCGGAATAGTAATTAATAATTATTTAATAAATACAAACTTTTCAACTACTTTAGTCAGAAGTTTAATAATTAATTATTTAATATATAAATTATTTCCAACCACTATTGTCAAAACATGATAATATCGTAATTTTTGCCAACAGTTGTAGTCGAAAGATTGATAAAAATTATTTAATATATTAGATCACTAAGGAAAACTTTAAATATTAGATCAAATTCAGTAGATCTAATTAACATGGCTTCCAAAGACTCATAGTCAAGAATACAAGCACTACCCACTTTTACAATTCCTGTCCAAAATAATGTGTCCAAAGACAATTGACAAACAAAACTTTGGAAACATGAATACGAAAAAAGAGAAAGTGACAGTATCATACACATGAACCAAGATGAACTCTTGCCTTGGTGATCTTAAAAGGATTACCTATCTAAATACCCTTTATAACTGATCATGAGAGCTCCATTATCACCCGTTCATATTTCTCTTCCAAAATCTTTACAGCTTTAGTAATGTAACACTCCGAGTCTGTACCCTGGATGCTACACGATGCTCATAATCTTGAAGGACCACAAGCTAACACATAACTGATACGTGCTACAATAACAAAGTAATAATACTGTGATAATGTGGAAATTTGGCAAAAACTTGCCATAAGGTTCAAAGATTGAAAATAAGTATTGAATACTAAAATATCTGTTTGAAATACTCTAGTCTGGAAAGCCTCTACTGTTTGAATCCTAGAGTTGATAGGACAAGTCCCCAACTAACTCTTACTGCTGAAATAAACTACAATACTGAAATAATAATCATTTCCTCATAGTATGAGGAATCACCACTAACTCTGACTGCTGAATATCCGAGACTGCTAAGTATGATGGGGAGTCCATGCATCTGAACCTATGATATAAAACATCAGAGCACAAAGAAAAGTATGCGTCAGTACTTTAGATGTACTAGTATACTAAGTGAGGTAGGCTGAAATGCATGGGTTCATCTACATGAACAATACTGACTGAATGACATGAGGTAGGCTAAAATGCATGGTTTCATATGCATGAACAATACTGACTGAATGACATGAATATAACTGAACGAGAGTACATGCGTGAGTATGTAAACTATAAATGAGGTCGTGATAACACTGGATACTAAGTTATGAATACTGATTAACTGATATTTGGGTTTACTGATACTGTATTACTGATAACTGAATGACTATATCTGACAGTCTTGATTCTGTGGAACTATGCTGAGTTCCGTACTGAGCTGACCGACTGTGTCTAACAGTTCTGAATCTGTAGAGTTGAACTTAGTTCTATACTGAGACTGAATCTGAAACTGAGACTGTGGGAGATAATCATCTAACCGACATGTACCAAATAAGATAACTGAGCTGGGGTCCAATATGTAACCCCAATTGGAAGGGTGTCAGTACCATGCACGGGTAAAGATAACTAGTTGTGGGGTCAGTCTTAGTCTAGCGGGTGACCCCTGAGATCAGTTCTAAACTAGCGGATAATCCCTGAGTATGTTAGTCCTATCTAACGGGTGACATCTCATAACCTACACTGGCTACGTAGTTCTGTAACTTAGGGATTTCTTCTAGGGACCCAGTCCTAGCTATCCCCCATCCCGAGGCTCACTAGGTGCTGAATTCTACTTCCAACTAAAAGACACTAAACTAATTCCTAGACTGTACTAGGCTTGACTGAACTGTTACTGATTGTACTATTTAACTGAATTGAATTGAGGTCATTGAGTTCCGTTGACTGACGGAATACTACTAAATTCTATTAACTGACTAAATACTACCGAGTTTTGTTAGCTAACCAAGTTTACTAAGGTTAGAACTGAATACTGAATTGGGATGGACTGATTTTGAGTTTTTTGAGTACTGAACTTATTACTGACTAAATTCTGTGAAATGGCTGAGTTTACTGAGTTTTGAATTGAATACTATTATGTTCTGAACTGAATACTGAACTGAGATTGATTACTGAATACTACTGAATTTTACTGAGTTTTGTAACTAACTGAGAGTTCTATTGATCGTGACATGACTGAAATTATTCTGTAACTGACACTGGCTCTAGGTAAACAGCTAAATTGTCGGGTATAAATACCCCCAGGACTCGATAGCATGAAAAGTAAAGCTTCACATGATCTTGCACAGCATAGCATAAAAAATCACACTTGTTCATAATGCATCTATAAAGGCATTTTATCAAACACTTGCATGGCATAAAAAAGTATACATACTAGTATGATATAATCTTAGCATTACATTCACATGTGCAATTCATCAAACACTTGGATAGCATAATCTATGCACATGACACTAAAACAAGAATTCACATGATAAATCACACATGTCAATTAATTCTTCATCAATCTTGTAATAAAGCATGAAAAACAAACCCAATTATAGCAACAATCATAATACACTTTGGTTTCAAATCATGGAAAGCATGAAATCAAGCTACTTGAATTTTAAAAGAGTTTCTTGGACTCCAAGGGTGGAAGGAACCCTTTGATGAACACCTCACATACCTTGGCTATTTAATTCTTGAAGAATAATGGCAAAATCTTGAGCCTTGGTTTTGAAATTAAATCACATAGGGTTCTTGTTCTTGAAAAATTTGAGAGAAAGTGAGTTTATGTTGCTTAATGAGGGATGAATCTTTTGTTTTAGGGATGAATAGGGGTGGGGGAAAGACCCAAATACCCCTATGGAAGTGGATTTTTAATGACTGAAAATCAAACTGTCAACGCGCAGGCCGATGCACCGCGTCATTGGCATCGATGCAAGGGCCAAAATATTGTGTTGAGTCCACATCGATTCACTGGAATTTGCCACTAGGAGCCAACAAAATATTAATCGACGTGATGGATGATGCGCCATGTCAAGATCGCGTTGATACACAATTTTGGGTTCCCTGACATGTGTCAAACGAGGTTTGAAAAATTCAAAACTCATCCGGGAATACCTACTGATATTCCTTATCATGATTCAACCTAAAGATTGATACTTTAAGGTCATAAGAGTCATGAAATAGAGTTCCCAACTTACGAAAGCCAAAATAATACTAAGTCTGAATACTTAGCTAGAATTTTCTAAGTCTGGGACCCCTTAGTAAGCTTAAAACACTGAGTTGAGCTTAGGATTTTGTAGGGTCTTACAGTATCTCCCCCTTGAGAACATTCGTCCTCGAATGAGACTGACTAAGATGACAGACACTGATAGACTGAGCTTACACACTGAGCATGCATATCATATGCATGGAATACCTGACTGAAACTACTGATAAGCTGAGTTTTCATACTGAATATGCATATCTTATACATAAGTAAAAGGATGAACATGATTCATGAATGCATGATTGGGATTACCGTTAAGCTAAATTTTTTGTGTGCTAAACGTACATATCTAATGCATCAATACATGACTGAACTAATTCATCAATGTATGATTGAATATGCAACGGTAATGGATACCAAGTTTATAACTATAACAGAACATGGAACTAAGCTAGTCTAAGGAAGACCATTACCTTAACCTGAGAATACTGATGAACCTGAGATCATTTACCAAACATGTATAAACAGGAGCACAAGGACATAACTGAGCCTGAAACGTGATACATAAACTCAATATCATGAACTGAACTGAGCCCCTGAATACATAGCTTACGGCTAAGATTAGAACTTGAGGGTCCACCTATGAGTACCCACTACTCCAAACTGGATTCGTTATGTGAAGAGAAGATGGAAAGTTTAGGTCATAAAAACTCAGGGAATTATAGTGCATCTCCCCCTTGGGACATTATGTCCCTTAAAGAATGCTGAATTGGCTGAGATACTAAGGAAAAAATAAGACGATGCATAGGGCACCTACGAATTGAATCGCTACTGTATATCGGGGATCTGAAACTTAGGTATGACACATGAACTGAGTTGTACTCGCAACCACATAGTTGCTTGACCTTGGAATAATTACATTCATGAGACTTTGGATAGTGTGACTAAATGGAAAGATGGAAAACCAAACCACACGAACATTGTCCACCTAAATGCTAATCTAAATTGTCAGCTTTGCAGACTAACTTATGCTAAAAACTTATATTCGACTGGAGCCTTTCTTTGACACTCTTTCTATCGAGTTCTAATGGCTTTATGGAGTAAGGAATCTTGACATAGGCTGAATAACATAGTTGAATAAGAAAATCACATCCTGGCTAAAATTTTGTAATATGAGTCGAGGACTATGAAACATCATCTAAGATGGAGTGACTAAGCCTTATGCACTACAACTATAATTTTCAAGCTTAGACGTGTCCCTTTAATACTCTCTCAACTATACTCTCCACCTTAGTACAGAACATCACTTATGACTACTAAAAATATTCACATGGGCATTGATCACGAATGCATAAATATACTAACTTGTCTGATTAACCGAATAGTTGATAGCTGAATACTGGTCATGTAAGACTAAACTGTACTTAGTCAGAATAATTGGACTAAAATTATAGAGTATCATGCCTATGAGGCAAGGAATGACTGAGTAACATGCGATAACTGAGCATGAATTCATAAAAACTATATTATTTGAGAATGCAAGACCAAGCGTATAACATGATTCTGAAATATTCTGTAAACTGAGGTACTAAAATATTGATGCCTGAATAACTAATGACTATATGCTATGGTCAAGAAAACCTAAAACTGAACTGAGTTACTGATCTGATTACTAGAGTAGGACTGTGACTGATACTATAACTAAGACTGTAACAGAGACTGTAACTAAGACTGAACACACTGTAAGGCATGAGTGCAGAAGTCATGAGCTGCATGACCTGAGTGTGGAGTTTCTGTATTCATGGAACGTGATTCGTAACACCGAGTGAACTGGAACTCCTTATACTAGGAACTGTAAGTGTACATAATTTTCATTAATGTGCATGAATATAAGCTATCATCATAAAGCTTACATGTAAGGAATGCATAGACATCATGATAATTGGAGTATGAAACTCTGCACTGAGGTACCAACAGGTTGGGCATCAACCTCTCCCACTGTTATTCTACACACGTTGACATTACTATAATAATCTGAAGGCCTGACTTTCTGAGATATCATAATCGGACAGTTCATGTATACTCGTCGTCTATGATAAACTGACACACTGGGGTGGAGACTGAGAAAGGTTTTGTTAAGGTTTTCAATCTGACTTTGAAATCGACTGCTATGTAAGGATCTAATAAGATAAGACATGTAAATGGAAGATTTGTAACGTACCAGTGACTGCATCAGGAGAATTTTCCTGATCTCGTCTGGACTGAAGTGCCTAGAGAATGTTTGGGAATTACCTACTGGTGGAACTGGAAGTGACACCCTGCTGATTCGAGCGACTGAACTGGGCTAAATGTCGATTATACTGACCCTTTTAGCATAAATATTTTCCCTTCTGAGCCATTACTCTACACTCCCACAGCCTATGGCCTGGCTTACCACATCCAAAACATGCATCTCTACTTGCTCTACGCATACCCAGGTGATTTCTACCATATTCTTTGCAAAGTGGATGGGTACGATCACTGCTCACACTTCTCTGGGTTTTGGAGCCCGGCGCCCCATTATGGCTATCATTCCTGAACTTTGGTACTGGCGCACTAGCTGAGGATGGAGCTAGAACTGAATATTTTGGATGGAACTGGGAACGGTTACCGCCCTCTAACCTAGAATTATTAAAATTAAAACTACCTGTTCTAGTTCTTTTGTTCTCTCTCTCCTTCTTCGTAAGCTTCTTCTCCTCAATCTGCTGAGCATGGACCATGAGCCTGGATATGTCCATCTTCTTAATCAATATTTTTGTTCTGCACTCCTTAACCATACTATCTAACACCCCATCCACGAACTTGCTTATTCTGGACCTATTGTCTTCTACTACATGGGTAGCATACCTAGCTAACTGTATAAAATTAAGGGAATACTCTTTCATATCCATACTGTCTTGCCTGAGATTGATGAACTCTAACACCTTGGCTTCTCTCAGCTCTAAGGAAAAAATCTATCTAGAAAAGTAGTAGCAAACTCTTCCCATTTTATGGGTGCTGCATTTGTACCCCTATCTACCTTCCACTTCTTAAACCATGTATAAGCTATATCTTGTAGTTGATAGGTAGCTAACTCAGCACTCTTACTAGAAGTTACTCCCATGATATCTTTCACTTTCTGAACCTAATTGGGGAACTCCTGTGGATCCTCTTCCTACTTAGATCTTGAGAATAGGGGAGTATTCATTCGGGTGAAGTCCCAAATCCTGAATGTAGCAGTATTGGCCACTAGGTTGGCCTAAACAGCAGCTGGTTGTTCATGTTGAGTTGCTACTGAATTGGCTAGAGTAGTGAATGTAGCTCTGAATTTTGCACGAGATACATGCTTGTCCAGGGGATCTTCCTGAACGGGATGAGGTGCTGACTAATTTCTGATTCTTCTTCCGTTAGTCTTTTTCGGAGGAATGTTCTGTAACTGAAAGGAAGAAAAGGATTAGACTGAGAATTTAGCTTGAGCTCATGCTCACTCGCACGACATGAATATTGAAAAAAGGGAAACTTTTTCTAAAACATCTTATAGCCTCTTGTCCATAAGTGTGGCGCGCTACACACCCATACACAAAACTCTACTAGATGCAGATTTCAAACTTTCTAGGACTCTGTTGAACCTGGCTTTGATACCAAGTTAGTAACGTTCTGAGTCTGTACCTCGGACGCTAAATGGTGCTCATAATCTCGAAGGACCACAAGCTAACCCATGATTGTTACCTGCTGTAAGAACAGAGTAGTAATACTGTGATAACATGGAAATTTAGCGGAAACATGCCATAAGGTTCAAAAACTAAAAATAAATACTGAATACTAAAAACTGAATACTGAAATATCTATCTAAAAAACTTAGTCTAAAAAGCCTCTACTGTCTGAATCCTATAGTTGATGGGACAAGTCCCCAACTAACTCTGACTGCTGAAATAAATTGCAATACTGAAATAATAATCATGTCCTCGGACTATAAGGACTCACCACTAACTCTGACTGTAAAAAATCTGAGACTGTAAAGTATGGTCGGGAGTCCGTGCATCTGAACCTATAATATAAAACATCATAGCGCAAAGAAAAATATGCATCAGTACTTTGAATGTACTAGTATGCTAAGTGAGGTAGGCTGAAATGCATGGGTTCATATGCATGAATAATATTGAATGAATGACATGAATATAACTGAATGAGAGTACATGAATGAGTACATAAACTATAAATGAGGCCATGATAACACTGGATACTAAGTTCTGAATACTGATTAACTGATATCTAGGTTTACTAATACAGTGTTACTGATAACTAAATGATTGTATCTAACAGTCTTGATTCTGTGAAACTATGTTGAGTTCTGTCACCCGCCAGTTTAGGAATGACACCCTAATCCTTTGAGATAATAGTTGAGTGGATCCATACAACCATATATTATTACTCATGGTACGGTACTGACACCCTTCCAACTAGGGTTACCGGTTGGACCTAGATTAGCTCAGATTAGGGAATATCGATTAGATGATACCTCCCACGGTCATTGTTCATTATTCAGTTCAGGTTTGCTTGACCATAGCATATAGACTTCTAGTTATTCAGTTATCAGATTTCAGTAATTCAGTTTACAGATTATCTTAGAAATATTACATGTTTGGTCTTGCATTCTCAGTATTTCAGTTTTCATACATGGATACCCAGTTATCTCAGGCTATTCAGTCATCCATTACTTTATGAACAGTTAACCCCATGCATTTTAGCCTAACCTCATCTCATATACTAGTACATTTAAATTGTTGACCGCATAATCTTCTTTGCGCTCTGATGTCTTATATCATAGGTTTGGTCGCTCAGTTCCCCATCCGCAGTTAGATATCTCAACGTTACTCAGCTTCAGTAGTGGTGAGTCCTTATCTATTGGGGACATAATGGTTTATTTCAGTTTTTCAGTATATTCAGTTAGTCGGAGTTAGTTGAGGACTTATCCTATCAACTCCTCAGTTATTTTAGAGGTTTTCAGATATTCAGACAGTCAGTTAGACAGTTAGTTCTTTTTTTAACAGTTTTTATCTATTGTTCAGACTTGAGATTAAATCGTATTTCTAGTATTCAGACCTTATGGCTTTATCAGTTGTTTCCACACATGTCGAATATTATTATTTTATTAAGTGCTCACAGTAGGTACCAGCTCACGGGTTAGCTTATGGTTACCTATGACTATAAGCGTCATTATCACGGCTAGGGGGTAGCCTCGGGTCGTGACAGTAATCACTAACATTCATGATTGAAAGCGACATATGAAATCACAATAAGAAGAAGTAAAAACCCTAAACAATAACTGAATTAATCAACCAAAGTCAATACAAGAGAATTCCAAGATCAAAATCAAATCATGGGATAAAAATATGTTTGTAAGTATCAAGAGTACGTAACTTCTACTAAAAAGAACATAAAAGGTATTTATAGTGCATGAGGAAACCCTAAAATCAAAGCCCGAATAAAATAGGAGAAAAAAGGATCGGTGGCTACTTGTGGTTGCTACATGTGCCTTGGCCCTGGGCGCATGTGGTACATGCGGCCTGCAGGGTGGGCACATGTAGTGACCATATGTGCCCAGATCAAAAAATCCTGCATATTAGCTCTTAGGATTTGGGACTTCTGACACATGTGTTTCCCATATGTTTCCCACATGTGCTATATGTGGTCCGCATGTTGACTTAGCATGTGCCAAATTTTTAGCTCTTCTTAAATTTTCGCACTTGGTTTGGTCACAAAAACTCCAAAAAGTGTCCTGAACATCCATAATTGCTCCCATAAGGAGTTAAAAATACTTTTTTCATCTTTTTCATGAACTTAGCATCCAAAACATGATTTCCTACAAAACATACCCAAAACACATCATATCTAACAAAACAACCTCAGAAACTTGCATATTTTCCTTGTTTTAAGCATCGAAAGTGCTATATTTTAATAGCACATCAAGTGGTAGGTGATTTCTAGATCTAAGAGTCATCTTGAAGTGGTGATATTCTATTCTCTGGAAGGCCCTCATTTCAGGGTCATGTCTTTATTTATGTCTTAGACTATTTTGGTGGGTTTTGGCTATGGTCGGGGGCATATCCCGACTTTGGTTGATGTTTGGTTTCTTAGAGGCTTTGTGGAAAGGATGTATGTGGATTTGATATTGTGGATTCTTAGATCTTATTTAGTTTATTTATTTATCTTGTTATATGTTCGAAACTCAGCTCTATCTTGTTATATGTTCGGAATTTATTTGTTGCTAGTTTTATTGTGTTTTGGTTGGTAAGGTTAATGGGGGTGGTCTTCGGTCCTTAGCTGACCTGAGATATCCATCATGACTAGGCCCTGGTCGGGTCGTGATACCTCCTCTACTAGGTTGTGCCTCTACTAAACCTTAAATATAGGAATTTCCCTAGTGCGCAACTGTGTGACATCACTAGTCAATATGAGCATAGGCTTCTCCACAAAGGTCAACCACTCATCCAAATGAACTGAATCTCATCTGAGCTCATGGGAAGAGTCGAGAATATATCACCACAACATGGAAACATGGAAAACCAGATGAAAAGTAGTAAAGTCTGGGGGTAAGGCTCATAAGCCACCTCACCAAATATGCGAAGAATCTTAAAAGGTCTAATGTACCTGGGGCTGAGCTTTTCTTTCCTCCAGAATTTCATCAGACTGTTCATGGGTGATACTCGGAGGAATATCCAGTCACCAACTCCAAAACTCACGAAATAAATTCTTTAATCTTCATAAGCCTTCTAGTTACTCTGAGCCACCCTCAATCTATCCGGAATCACCCTGACTCTATCCAATGACTCCTAAAGAAAGTTAGTGTTATGGGGTGCAACCTCGGAAGTCTTAAACAATATAATTGGAGAGAGACATCTCCTACGATACAAAGCCTCAAAAGGCGCCATCTCAATGCTCGAATGATAGTTGTTATTATACGCGAACTCTTCCAAGGCTAAGTCCTGTTCTCAATGACCTCCAAAATCTATAACATAGGCTCGGAGCATATCCTCGAGAACCTGAATAGTCCGCTCCGACTATCCATCTTTATGAGGATGGAAAGTTGTACTAAGATCCACCTGAGTACCTAACTCCTTCTAAAAATCTCTCCAAAAGCTAAAAGTGAACACTGAACCGTGGTCCGAAATGATGGATACAGGCACACCATGCAAATGAACTATCTCAACACATAGATACGGGATAACCTCTCAGGACTGAAGGGCATCTAAATTGGAATTAAATATGCTGACTTGGTCAATCGATCCACAATGACCAAAATACCATCAGAACCATGAAAAGTATAAGGCAATCCACTAATAGAGTCCATGGTATTCTACCCCCACTTTGACTCGAGAATGGGAAACCTCTTAATCAATCTATCAGGTCTTTAATGTTCGACCTTCACCAGCTAACAACATAGGTAATGAGCTAGAAATTCTTCCAGATATCTTTCATGCCACTCTACTAATAATATTTTCTCAAATCTCTATACATCTTGGTTTTACTCGAGTGAATAAAATATTAGAGTTGTGGGCCTCATGCAAAATTGTTTGGATCAAGCCATCAACCCTTAGGACACAAATATGGCTATCAAATCTATAAACACCTTCTAGATATATGGTATCCCTCTTGGACTCACCACTCAACACCTGAGCATGGATGATGCAAAGCCTCTTATTCTCAAACTGACGATTCTGAATCTCCTTAAATAGTGAAGATCTCGCCTTAACACTAGCAAAAATCTTCTTAGAGTCATAAATATTGAGTCGTACTATCAAGTTATCTAAGGACTAAATGTCCAGAACCAATGACCTTTAAGAAACTAAAATACGATCCAAGATACCCATACTTATCGCCTTCTGACTCAAGGCATTCGCTACAATATTTTCGTTGCATGGATGATACAAGATAGAGATTTCATAGTCCTTAAGAAAGTCTTTCCATCTATACTTCCTAGAATTAATCTCTCTTTGGGACTTAAGATGTTGAAGACTACGATGGTCCATAAAGATCTCATAATGCACACCATAAATATAATGCCTCCAAATCTTAAATGTGAAAACTACCGCCGTCAACTCAAAATATGAGTGGGGTAGATGCGCTCGTGCACCATCAACTTCCTCGAATAATAAGCACTAACATAAGCCAACTGCATCAGTACAGAACCCAAACTAACACTACAAACATCACAATACACGGTGAATCCTCACCCTCAATAAAAAGAGCAAAAATAGGAGCTGAAGTCAAAAACTTCTTGAGCTTTCCAAAGCTAAACTCACACTCTCGGGCTATCAAAAAAGAAACCTTATTCTGAGTTAATTTTGTCATGGGTGCTGCAATAGTAACAAAACCCGCAATGAACTGCCAATATTAACCGACTAATCCAATGAAACTATGAACCTAAATCAAAGATGTAGGCGAGGTCCAATCACGAATGGCCTCAATCTTTGTTGTGTCTACCCTAATCCCATCCTTAGACACCACATGTCCAAGGACTTTCACTGACTCAAGACAAAACTCACACTTAGAGAACTTGGAAAAAACATATGATCTCTAAAAGTCTGGAGCACGATCCTCAAATGTTGCGTATGCTCCTCTCTAATCCTCAAATATACAAGGATGTCATCAATGAACACAATCACAAAGGAGTCCAAATAAGGCCTGAACACTCTTTTCATCAAGTTCATAAACATGATTGGGTGTTAGCCAACCCAAAAGACATCACTAGGAACTCATAATGACCTTAACAGGTCCTAAAGGCTGTCATCGGGATATCCTCAGCCCGAATCCTTAACTAATGGTAACCAAACCTCAATTAAATCCTAGAAAACACCGCTGTAATTTAAAGTTGATCAAAAAAATAATCAATGTGAGGCATAGGGTACCGGTTGTTCATGGTCACCTTATTAAGATGTCTATAATCAATAAACATATGCATAGAGCCATCCTTCTTTTTTACGAACAACACAGGAGCTCCCCAAGAAGATACACCCAATCTAATAAAACCCTTACCAAGAAGATCTTGAAGCTGAGAATTCATCTCTTAAGCTCGGTAGGATCCATACGGTAAGGATCCATAGAGATAGGTCGGGTGCCGGCTCAAGGTCAATAACAAAATTAATATCATGAGCAGGAGAAATACTAGGTAGGTCAGTAGGGAAAACATCAGAAAACTCATGAACTAAAGAAATAGAGTCAAGCGACAGACTCTCTACATTAACATCATGAATATAAGCGAGATAAGACTCGCAACACTCAAAATAAGCCTTCTATCACAAACGTAAGAAATAATCCCTCTCGGCTCGTGACTAATTTCTCTCTGCCACAGGACTCGGGATACGCTGGGCATATCTAAGGTACACTCTTGGAAAAATAGTCCATGACCACATAATAGTGGGATAACTTGTCCATGCCCAGAATTACATCAAAATTCACCATGTCAAATTTAATAATATTAGCATGAGTATCAATATCTCTAACAATCACAAGACCTTAAAATAAGATCCACTACTAAAGAATCACCCATGGGAGATATGCATAATGGAATAGATAATGAATCTGATGATAAACCACAAGGCATAGTAAGCAGACACATACAAATAAGTGGATTTTGAACTAAATAAAGTAAAGGGCAAATGACGGCACACCAAGATTTTACCTATGATAACAACATTTGAAGACTTAGCCTCGGTCTAGCAGGTCTGGAATAACTGAACATGCCCGCCACCTGGATAGTCTTTTAACTGAACTCTTGTCCTACTTGTCTGAGAACCTTTACGAGCATTCTGAGACCACCCCTACAACTATGCATACCACCTCTAGTTGGGGGTGGAACTACTCGAATCGGTGGAAGACTCTAAATTAAGAGAACCATCGCTCCATGACTGCGACACTCCCTTGAGAAACGCCCAAAAGTTCCACAACCATAACATGCCCCAGGTACTAGCCAAAACCAGAAGACCCGGCTGACCCAAATGAACCATCAAGACTAAAATAACCATAAGATGAACCCCTCAAGGACAGACCACGACCTTGTCCAGGATAATCACCGAAGCTAGACTCGCCTCTATTGGTAATCTGAAGTGCTACCTGAATAGGTTTATTGGACTGACCCTGAGGCTAATACGATTATCGCGGATGGTATCTACCCTAAGAACTATTGTATCTAAATTGTGAGCCACTATGGCTCCCACTGAAACTGCCTTGATACTGAGGACTTTTATCGCTGCCCCTTTGGGCCTCGCAATGTATCTTCTCCAGCACCTGAGTGTGATCTGACACCTCAGCAAAAGATCTACGCACAATATCAAAACTCTATGTAGACATGCAAAGAGGGAATCTCAATCCCCTAATAAGGCAATGAACTCTCTTATACTCAAAGGTTAAAATAAAAGTACCACCCCTATCCAATACATGAAAATAAACCTCACACTCTACAACAGTTATAGAGATATGCTCTAACCTCGAGAACTAATCCCTCAAATGATCCCTATGACTCTGAGGCATATACTTCTCTAAGAAGATCTTAGAGAACTGAGTCTATGTCATAAGAGAATATCCAGCTATTCTAGAATCAATATGACCTTACCACCAATGTCCAACTGCTAAGTCCAGCCAAAAAATAGTGTAATCCAAACCACGAGTCTCCACTAGGCCCAAATTATGAAGCCTATCCTCATAAGTAATTAGAAACTCATAAGCATTCTCGCCTGGTGAATCAGAAAACCTAGGCAGAGCTAATCTCAAAAATCTACCTAACATCTTCTGCTCCTCAGCAGACATCACAGGCTAGGAAGCCACTGACTGAGCAACTACTAAAAGCAACCACCAATGCAAAAGGGACCTCAACTCAGCCATAGCTACAGGCATGCCCCTGCCTCAATACCACTCTGATCTATATATTGTGCACGATCAGATGATATACTATTAACCATTCCCAAGAGCTGAACCAATACATCTCTAATAAAGGAAAAGGAAATAAACTATAGAGGAGTCTGGGCTAGTCCCTGGCCCAGCGCTGGCTGGGGTAAAAGAATCTCTAGTTTAGGGGCAGGAATGGGGTTTGGGGAAGGCCCTTTATCTTGGACCCTAACTAAGGCTACATTAGCAGACTGTCCATGAACTCTAGGTCATCCATGAACAGCGACATGATCCCTAGGTTCGATCTCAAGATGCTAATCTCGTGCAGCGGTAGCACGTGTCCTAGCTATATGTAAAAGAGTAAAACCAAGGGAATGCTTTAGAAACCAACTCAGGATTATAGCACAAAATGAACGAAAGAAGTGAAGAACTCCTAAGAATGTCCTATACCTCCCGAAGATAAGAAATAAACATCATCATTTTGATTTGCGATATTCCACTAGACACTTACTCTTTTACCAACAATACTCATAAAACCTATGCTTTGATACCAATTTGTCATAACCCAATTTATGAGTCTTGATGGCACCTACTTTGTCCCTAGTAGATAAGCCAAACTTTTGTCTGAAGCTAAATATAACGGGCTAACTTGGAGAAAAGTGACCTGAAAGATGGAATTTAACCATTAAAGACATAAATAACAAATAAGTAGATATAAATGTCTAATAGTTTCACGGTCCAAGCCAGGGACTTGGCTGTAATAAGCATCCCGAACCATGAAGGCCTGGTCACTCTTCTATATCTATTAATCATGCACAATATTCATATAATATAAGAAAAATTGTGGAAAATAACATATGACAGAAACATGATCAATCACATAAACTTGAACAATTTGAAAAGGGAATTTTGAATATTCTAAACATGTGACAACCATCTGCGAAATCTCTAACATTACAATATCCATCATAAATCTGAAACAAAACTAGGACAAGGCCCCCAATCATACCATAAACCAAATAAATGACAACATTATGTAAACCCGGCCTAGGGGAGGCTCACCAACTGCAATTCTCATACACATCGATCTACTACTTAGTGGGACCTCAGGACTATGCCTCAGATCCTGAAATATAGGGAGTCAATACAATTGTACTGGTACGCATAGCAATCCAAAATACTATACTTTTATACAACATAAGTGAGAGAAATTTATAAAACACTTTACAGAAGATATATGAAAACACACGGGCAAACTTAAAAGACTTTGAACATTTACTGAAATCCATGACTCACTCTTTATCCTTACTTCTGAGTTAGGTGGTATACCCTACAACTCTATATCACACAAGCTATATGGAATCTTCCCTTAACTCAGCAGCCAATCCACCAACCCAAGTTTATTGCAAGGATTGAAGTCTCTATCTCTAATATGCCAAAAGGAACTAGGCCAGCGTATCGTCCCTCTTGGGGGATATAATAAACCTATATCGGCAAAACATGATTTTGGGCTAAGAGTTATTTGAACTCAAGCCTTCTTCGAGAAACCACCTAACTATCTTTAAGCCCATTTTTAACTCTTTAAGACATGAATTCTCTGAAATCAAACTCTGAAAATCTCTCTATTATGGCATTCATTTGTTTGGTATCATCATACCAAGAGTTGCAAGTCGTATGTCTAGGCCATATAATGTCATGTTGCGGTCTCTTCTTTCAAAACATAAAGTTTGGACCACCACATCATTCAAACAGTTCAAGAGAATTCATGCTTCAAAAAATATGTCAAAATTATACAAAAACTCTTTTTTTTAATATTTCAACAAAACATGTGGTGGTTAAGTACTTTTGTGACAAACCATGCAACTCTTTAAAATCATCACTTCTCACTTTATAAACAAGAAACAAACTTCCTCTCTTTAGTTCATAACAAAATACAATTGTCAAATAATATTAAACATACGTGTATTATACTTCTCAATATGCATTTAAAATAGTCTATACCGTATGAAAACAATGGGGATTCATAGAAAGAGAGGGATTCTATACATTCATACTCTCAGTTCAACCTTTAAATTCAATTACATACATACTTGTATACGAATAGAAATCAAATTTAGGGGAAAAGCCTCAAGACCAAAACATTATATCATTGCAAGAATTCAAAATGCATGATCTTTAATATAATTCAAAATCCTTCATGAACTCATGGTTTCTCAACACTCAATCGTTATTAAAAATGTTTTTCACTATGCCCATATAGTTTAGGAAAACCCCACATACCTTAGATTACAAGATTTAAAGAGTAAAACTCGAATCTTGATTTGTTCCTTGGAAATCTTGAACTTAAGGAGTGATTTTCTTGATTTCTTGTTCTTGGAGGAAACCCTAATTTGATCTTATTTTTTAGAGTGAAAAGAGGATTTTGATGTTGTATAACTGATAATAATTGACTAATAATATTTAGAGAGTAATTAAATCCATTGGGGAGGTTTTCTGAAAAGGAAAAGTACCAAAACACCCCTTTTAAAATATCCCATTTGTGCAACTTCGGACTCGCCTGACGGCTTAGTTGACGGACCGTCAAGCTGGTGATGGACTATCACCTTGACCATCAGGTCATGTCCAGTAACTGAGCTTACTATATTTAGGCTGATGGGATTCTTGACGGGCCGTCAATGACTTGACGGTCTATCGGGTTGGCCGTCATACCTTTGGTAGATTGACACCTCTCTGTAAAATGGGCATAAATTTTTATCCTAATATCAAATTAAGTCGAAGCTGGTGGATTTGGAAAGTGTATCAAAGACCATTCATTCGATATATAGTAGGCCCCCTAATTCGTTATATACAAAAAGTTATGGTCGATTGAAGTTGACCCAAGTTTAGACGCTCACTAAAACTCAATCGATTGGAAAGCTTTCAACTTGTCTTTGAGTTAACGGGCCTCTATGATCTCAATTCAAGCTCAAATAGATTCCCAAACTACATAATTTATTAACACACTAAATTTTCATAGGATTAATTGGCTTTTAGAACTATTTCGCATAGGAATGATTTTTTACATTCTAGCCCAAAATGTGAGTTGTTACATTATCCCCCCTAGGGATCATTCATCCCCGAATGATGACTCGGGACACAACAAGAACGATTTCAAGAACTAAATGGAATAAAAAGAGTAGTATAGTCTTTGTACCTTCTATGTCATCATCCATGGATTCAAAAAGAGTCAGGTACCTCTCACGCATATCATCTTCTGACTCCCAAGTAGCTTCCTTGGCTTTTTTATTCCTCCATATCACCTTAACCGAAGTTATTTCCTTGCTCCTCAACTTTCGAACTTGGTGATCCAAAATGGCAATGGGTTCTTCTTCATATGAAAAGGAGTCTTTTACATTGATCTCTTCTACAAGAAATGCTAGGGAATGATCTCTAATGCACTTCTTAAACGTAAACGCATGGAATACTGGATGAACAGAAGCCATACTAGAGAATAAATCTAACTCATAGGCAACCCTACCGATCCTCTTCAAAATCTGATATGGTCCTATGTAATGAGGACTAAGCTTCCCTTTCCTTCCGAAATGCATGACTCCCTTCATAGGGGAGACTTTGAGAAACACCCAATCACCAACCTCAAATTCTAACTCCCTTATACTAACCTAGGCATAAGATTTCTGATGACTCTGAGATATCTTAAGTCGCTCTCTAATGATCTTCACCTTCTCCATTGCCTGATGAACGAGATCAGGCTCGATCAATCGAGTTTCACCTACTTCATACTACCCAATTGGTGATCTATATCTCCTTCCATAAAGTGCTTCAAAAGGAGCCATCTGAATACTTGCATGGTAGCTATTATTATTAGCAAACTCTATCAATGGCAAATAATCTACCCAACTACCTTTGAAGTAAATTGCACAGGCCCTCAATATATCCTCAGGGGTATGAATGGTTCTCTCATCTTTCCCATCAGTTTGGGGGTGGAAGGCAGTACTCAAGTTCACTTGGGTACCTAAACCCCTCTTCAAAGACCACCAAAATTGCGAAGAGAATTGCGTACCTCATTCGGATATAATGGATATTGGTTCCCCATGTAATCAAAATATTTTCACAATGTACAGCTTGGCATAATCATCCCCTGAATAGTTAGTCCTCACAGGAAAAAAGTGAGCTTACTTGGTCATCGGATCACAATCACCCAAATAGAGTCATATTGGTTTTGGGACCTCGGAAGCCCCGTGATGAAATCCATATTGATCATTTACCATTTTCACATGGGCAAGGCTATCTCTTGGGAAGTACCATATGTTCTTAAATGTTCCACTTTGACTTGTTGATAATTCAAACACTGAGAAACAAAATCAGCAACATCACGTTTCATATTGTTCCACCAATAAATTGTCTTAAGGTCATGATACATTTTAGTAGAGCCTGGGTAAACAACATACCTCGAGATGTGGGCTTCATTAAGAATCCTCTCTCACAAACCATCCATGTTCGGTAAACATAGCCTACCCTGATACCTTAAAATCCCATCACCTCCAATTTCAAAAGCCATCACCTTCTATTGACCAACATCTTTCTTAATCTACATCAAGATAGGGTCTTCAGCCTGTTTCTCCTTAACTTCAGCACATAGGGAAGATTTAGCTATCTCATGAACAATTACTCCTCCATCTTTGGAATTCAAAAGTCAAATGCCTAGATTTGCAAGTCAGTGAATATCTTTCACTATCTCCCTTTTTCCTTCCTCAACATGAACAAGACTGCCCATTGACAACCTGCTAAGGTCTTCAGCCACCACATTTGCCTTGCCCGAATGATAGTGCAGGCTTATGTCATAATCCTTCAATAGTTCCAACCAACGCCTCTACCTGATATTGAGTTCTTTCTATGAGAAAACATATTGTATGCTTTTGTGGTCAATCAACGTGTACTCCATAAAGATAATGCCGCTAGATTTTAAGTGGAAACACCACAACTGCTAACTCCAAGTCATGGGTGGGGTAATTTTGCTCGTGCACTGTCAACTTCCTAGATGTATAAGCTACCACCTTGCCATGCTGTGTAAGTACACATGTAAGTCCTACTCGAGATGCATCATAGTACATAACAAAACCCTCTGTACCCTTAGGAAGGGTCAAAATAGGTATAGTAGTCAACTTGTCTTTTAATTTCTCAAAACTATTCTCATAGGAGTCAGACCACACGAATTTCACCTTTTCTGTGTCAACCTGATAGGTGGAGCATCTATAGAAGAAAAACTTTCTACGAACCTTCTGTAATACCCTGCCAAACCCAAAAAGCTCTGAATATCGGTTGGAGTCGTGGATATAGGACATTTTATCACTGCATCAATCTTTTGGGGGTTAACCTTAATTCCCTCACCAGACACAATATGCCCCAAGAAAGCAATATCTCTAAGCCAGAATTCACACTTGGAAAATTTTGCATACAATTTAAGATCTTTGAGGGTCTGAAGGATAATTCGCAGGTGACTGGCATAATCCTCCTCACTCTTAGAGTAAACCAAAATGTCATTAATAAAGACTATGACAAACAGATCTAGAAACTGACGGAACACCCTATTCATTAGGTCCATGAAATCTGCAGGGGAGTTAGTCATTCCAAAGGATATGACTAAGAATTCATAATGGCCATATCGGGTTTAAAAAGTTGTTTTGGGAATATCAGCCTCCCTAACCTTCCATTGATAATACCCCGAACGAAGGTCTATCTTTGAGAAACACTTAGCACCCTGAAGTTGGTAAAAAAGATCATCAATTCTAGGAAGAGGGAATTTATTTTAACAGTAGCCTTATTATGCTGACGGTAGTCTATACACATTCGGAGGGAACCGTCTTTATTACGCATGAAAAGTACCGGTACACCCCAGGGAGAAATACTAGGATGAATAAATCCCATGTCAAAAAATCTTTTAACTGTTTTTTCAACTCTTTCAATTCTGTAGGAGCCATTTTGTATGGTGGGATAGAAATAGGATGAGTGTTCAGCAACAAGTCAATGCCAAAATCCATCTCCCTATCAGGTAGTATTCCTGGGAGATCATTGGGAAAGACTTTTGGAAATTCATTAACTACAGGGCAGACTGGAGAGAAGGACCTTCAATATTAGAATATTTTACCCAGATTAGATAAGACAAATATCCCTTAGATATAAGTTTGCGGGATTTGAGATAAGAGATGAATTTCCCCTTAGGTGCTAAAGAATACCCCTCCCGCTCTATCACTGGTTTATTCGAAAAAAAAGAAAGTGACTTTTTGGGTTCTAATATCTAGTGTGGCATAGCACGAATGGAGCCAATCCATTCCCAAGATGGAATCAAAGTCAATCATAACAAGCTCTATAAAATCTACCATAGTATCACGATTATAGACAAATATAACATAATTTTTGTACACCCTCCTAGCCATAATAGAGTCTCCAACAGGAGTAGAAACTGAGAAGGGCTCCATAATATTTTTAGGCTCAAAGCCAAAACTGATCGCCACATATGGGGTCACATAAGATAAAGTAGACCCGGGATCAAGTAACACATACACATCACGGGAGAAAATTTGTAACATACCCGTGACCATATCTAGTGAAGCCTCTGCATCCTAGCAATTAGTCAAAGCATATAACCAGTTGCGACCACTCCTGGTAGCTAAAGTAGTACCCTTAGAAGGTGGTTGTGGCGCGGAGGAATTAGCTTGAGACTTAGCACCCCCAATGTTACTTCTTACTGTCGGGCAATCCCTTTGGATATGGCCTAGCTGGCCACAAGTATAACATACTATTTTTACAAACTGACATCTTCCTGGGTGGTTTTTCCTGCATGAATTACACAGAGGTTATTTCCTGAATGGTCGGGCCAAATTACCTTGAGACTAAGTACCCTGTACTCCCAATTCATGGTTAAGCTATAAATTCTAAAATCGCATATTAGTTGGAGGTCTAGGCGCTGGGGTGCTGGCTAAAGACTGGGAATGACTCCAAAACTTTTTATTCGACCACCTATTACCCCAATTATAACCACCCTGGTGATGATTGTTCTTCTGGTCTATAGATCTAGCCCACTTGGCCTGCCTATATTTCTCACTTGTTTCTGCCAACCACTTTTTTTACTCCTCAATTTGTTGCATCTGGATGGACAACCTGGAGAATTTCATGTCTCTATTCAATATTGCTCCTTTGCATTCTAACACCAGATCATCTGAGAGACCCGGCAAAAACTTCCTCATGTGAGCTCTCATATTACCCGTCAATTCAGGAGTATAATGGGATAACTGATTAAATTTTAAGGTGTACTCCTTAACACTTATCTTCCCTTATTTTAGGTTCATAAACTCTTCAGCCTTGGACTCCCTCAATTCCTGGGGAAAGATTGATCCATAAAACCTTCCACAAACTCGCCCCACACAGAAGGCTTAACATTATTTCCCCTCGAATCTTCCCATTCGTGATACCATTGATTGGCTACAACCTTCAGCTAGTAGGCCACCAGTTCAACTCCTTCCACCTCATTCGAATGTATGACCCAAAAGATTTTCTCTAGCACATCAACGAACCCTTGTGGGTCCTCCTCAACCATTGTACCCATAAATATAGGTGGGTTCAGTATCATGAACTGACCAACCCATGTAATCTCAGATGCACCAGATGCAGACCCCACATCTTCAGACCGTCGGGCCTGGGAAGCCACTAACTAAGCTATCATATGCATCGACTGTCTGAACTCAGCATTTGATACTTCTTTCTAGGGAGGTTGAGTACGATTAGTTCCATACTGGGGAGCCCTAGGTTCCCTGGGTAGGCTAGTCTGAATAGGAGGGACTCTTAGAGTAGTAATAAACTCAAGAGTATGAGCCGTATTACGTGTCCTCATCCCATGGGTAGGGAAGACATCCTCATCTTGGGAATTCTATTCATTAGAGTGATGGGGAGGCATGATAAATTTTTGAAATACAAGAAATCATTAGTTAAAGGACATTCATACTCTATAGCACGAACCAAATCATAAAAGAAGGGAGACATTCCTAAATTCCTTATAGCCTCCTGATTATAAGTATGGCGTGCTACACACCCATAAACAGGACTCTACCCAAAGTAATTTCGCAGAGACCCTGGTACCATGAACCGTGCTCTGATACCAAGTTGTCACGACCCGAGCCAGGGCCCAGGCCGTAACAAGCATCTTAAACCATGAAGGCCCGGGCGCTCTTCTATATCTGGTAATCATGCATAATATTCATATAATATAAGAAAATTTGTGGAAAACAACACATGATAGAAACATGGTCAATATCATAAACTTGAACAATTTGAAAAGGGAATTCTGAATATTCAAAACATGTGACGACCGTCTGTGAAATCTCTAACATTATAATATCCATCATAAATCTAAAATAAAACTGGGACAAGGCACCTCAGTCAGACCATAAACCAAATAAATGACAATATTATGTAAACCCAGCCTTTCAGACTAGGGGAGGCTCACCAACTGCAATTCTCAAACACACCAATCTACTGCTTAGCGGGACCACGGGACTGTGCCTCATATCTTAAAATATAGGGGGTCAATACAATTGTACTGGTACGCAGAGCAATCCGAAATAATATACTTTTATACAACATAAGTAAGAGCAATTTATAAAACACTTTACAGAAGATATATAAAAACACATAGGCAAACTTAAATGACTTTGAACATTTACTGAATCCATTACTCACTCTTTATCTTTACTTTTGAGCTAGGTGGTATACCCTAAACTCTACAATCTAACGGGCTATATGGAATCTGCCCTTAACTCGGCAACTAAGCCCCCAACCCAAGTTTTCTGCAATGGTTGGAGTCTCTATCTCTAATACGCCAAAGGACACTAGACCAGCGTATGGTCCCTCTTGGGAGAAATAATAAACATGTATTGGAAAAACACGATTTTGGCTAGGAGTTATCAGAACTCAAGCCTTCTTCGAGTAACCACCTAACTCTTGTTAGGCCCATTTTTAACTCTAAGACATGAATTCTCTGAAATCAAACTCTAAAATCTTATTTTTTTTATGGCATTCATTTGATTGGTATCGGCATACCAAGACTTGCAAGTCGTATGTGTAGGCCATATAATGTCATGTTATAGTCTGTTCATTCAAAACATAATGTTTGGACCAGCACATTATTCAAATAGTTCAAGAGAATTCATACTTCAAAATATATGTCAAAATTATACAAAGACTCTCTTTTTTCAATGTTTCAACAAAATATGGGGGGGGCAAGTATTTTTGTGACAAACCATGTAACTTTTTAAAATCATCACTTCTCACTTTTATAAACAAGAAACAAACTCCCTCTTATTAGTTCATAACAAAAGAAAAGTCTCAAACAACATTAAACACACTTGTATCATGCTTCTCAATATGCATTTGAAATAATCCATACCGTATGAAAACAATAGGGACTCATAGCAAGAGAGGGATTCTATACGTTCATTCTCTCAATTCAATTACATACATACTTGTATACGAATACAAATCAAATTTAGGGAAAAGGCCTCATGACCAAAACATTATATTATTGCAAGAATTCAAAATGCATGATCTTTAATATAATTCAAAACCCTTCATGGACTCATGATTTCTCAATATTCAATCGTTATTAAAAACATTTTTCACAATGCCCGTGTAGTTTAGGATAACCCCACGTACCTTATATTACAAGGTTTAAAGAGTAGATTTCAAATCTTGATTTGTTCTTATGAATTCTTGGTCTTAAGGAGTAATTTTCTTGATTTCTAGTTCTTGGAGGAAACCCTAGTTTGATCTTATTTTTGAGAGTGAAAAGAGGATTTAGATGTTGTATAAATGGTAATGATTGAATAATAACGTTTAGAGAGTAATTAAATCCATTGGGGAGGTTTTCTGAGAAGGAAAAGTTCCAAAACACCCCTTTTAAAACGTCCCATCTGTGCAACTTCGGACTCGCCTGACGGCTTGGTTGACAGACCGTCAGGCTGGTGATGGGACTTCACCTCGAACATCAGGTCATTTCCAGTAATTGAGCTCACTGTTTTTTGGCCGAAGAGCTTCTTGACGGGCCGTCACTGACTTGACGGTCCATTGGGTTGGCTGTCGCACCTTCGGCAGATTAATATCTCTCTGTAAAACGTGCATAACTTTTTATCCTGATATCAGATTAAGGCAAAACTGGTGGAGTTGGAAAGAGGACTCAAAGACCTTTCATTTGATATAGAGTAGGACCCCTAATTCGTTATATAAAAAAAATTATGGTCGATGGAAGTTGACCCAAGTTTAGACGCTCACTAAAACTCAATGGATAGGAAATTTTTTAACTCGTCTTTGAGTCAAGGGACCTCTATGATATCAATTCATGCTCAACTAGATTCCCACACTACTAATTGATTAACACACGAAATTTTCATAGGATTTATTGGCTTTTGGAACTATTTTGCATAGGAATGATGGTTTACATTTTAGCCCGATATACGAATTGTTATAAATAGGTAGATAAAGAATCAACAACCATCCCAAGACTCGATAATGTCAATACAAGAGCTAATATAGATGAATTATGAATATTAAATAGTCAAATACAATCCATCTCAAAGATGAAAGACTAGACATAGATAAAAGAAGGAAAAAAGGTAACTCCGACTCTAAGAGCTCATCCAATCTTTGAAATTAATCCTGCATGAGCATCAAATCAACGACGGCAACTAGTGCATGAATCTGCACCAAAAAGGTACAAAAGTGTAGTATGAGTACCAAAACCATGGGTACTCAGTAGGCATCATTGGTCGACTAGCTAAATTATAATATAAATACGATAAGATGCGAGATATAATAAGCTAAGTCAAGGTAAAGGGGAAAAACTTAAAATAAACTCCAACACTGTTGTGTACACATAAATAAAAAGACAAAAATAATAACATAAATATTACACAATTATAACTACTAAATTATCCCCCATAAGCCAATAGTTGCAAAAAAATAAATAACCCTACGCAGGCCCTCATAAGCCTCAAGGGTACAACCAAGGAAAGTAAATCACCGAACTATAATTTACCAACTATCATGCCATAACCAAGATTCCATCCATACAATATAACATCATAGAAAACTCTCAACTTTGGACTCAAATTGGTACTCGCTAACATCTTCATCATTACCATCATTTACCTGACTTGAGATAAAACTCATATCATAAATATCATCAACAATTGCTAGACTTAAATCGGAACTCATATCATCAATATCATCATCAATTTCCAGACCTAAATTGAAACTCATATACTTAAATATCATTAATAATTGTCGCACTTGAATCGGAACACATATGTATAAACCACATCAATGAACCATATTAATGACCCATATTGATAAGCTAAACTTAATAGATAATACCAATAAGGCATAACTATAAACCATATCTTTGCTCATAACTATGCACAGGACCAAGAATCATAATTGTAAGTCTCATCCATAATCATATTTATAAGCCATGTTATTAGCCGTATCTGGAAACTATATCAATAATCATATCTATATGCTATATCATAAAGCATACCCAAAAATTTATATCAATACTCATATTTATAAGCAATATTATTAAGCATGTTTGGAAATCCATAGTGATCCTTCAATATCTCATCAACATACTCATTAGATATGTATCTAATTAATCATCTCAAGCCCAAAAGAAAAATAAATAAAGGTATATCCTGCATAAATAAGACTATAAAGGTTAACACAAGTCTTGGCCTAAGGTGGGATGGAGGGGCCCACTTCTAATCCCCAAAATCTTTTCATAGAAAAATCTACCTCGGACTATACTAAGGTATCTAAATCTAATTCTAGATGTTTAATAATTCATAACTAGACCTAGGATAGCAATTCTTCCCAAGCAAGAGCAACTAAGTCAATTCCCCTAAGTTATTAGCCACGAAGATAAATTCCACCCTAAACTAAATGACTAGCGCAATGTCCTTCAAGCTTGAGCAACTAAGGTATTCTCATTCTAAACATTAGCCATGAAGCCAACTTCACCCAACGTATGATTAACTAAGATAATTACACCTAAAAGTGGTTCCCAAGATGGCTTACACGGTCCAACTAATCCAAATGTTAACAATCACATATTCAATATCTAAATCCAATCCCAAATCTAACATAATATCACAAGCATACCACAAAATGGTCTAATCTATGGAGAGGGTAATCCTAGCCTACCTAGACGCCGAAGAAAAGCCTGAAGAATTTGTTAAACCATCAATTTTCCCTTTCGAGAAGCTTTCGCAAGGTCCCACACTATCAAGATCAAGATACTCATCAAAATGAGAACAATGATACCCGTATTGCACTATTATGCTTCGAGTCGAATAATCACATAAAAATTCCATGTGGAGCCCATTTATGGAATCGTAATTTCAAAACCAACACAACATCCCTCTATGATCAAGGAATATTTATCCTAAAAAATGGGTGAATTTCAAGCACAGTTGGTGAAGTAATTAATCCACTAAGATTCTAGGAATTTTAGGAAAACAAGGAAAATTCTATCAAGAATCAATGGAAGATTACCATGAATTTCGAAGGAGAAATGCATAAATAAAATCTACCAAACCTCCGAGCACACCCATAATTGATTCTCACAAGAGTTCACATTTTTTATGGTTTAATATTCTAAAGAATAGAAGAAGAATGGTGAAAAGTGGGCTAAGTAAGGTATTTATACCCTTTCCAGGTATGCAGATGTAGATTAATTGAATACTGGGTCGCTTAAGCAACCTGGTGTTGCTTTAGTAACACTTGGTATCACGTACCACTTTAGCGGTCCTTTTCCACATTAGAAGCTACCGCTTTAGTAGTATCTCGCTAGTCCAGCTAGACCACTTAAGCGGTAAGCCGGGCACTTTAGCGGACCTCCGCTTAAGGTACCTAAATGGCCACTTAAGTAGTGCACCAGATGAAGATCCAAGTTTTATCCGGACTTTCGCAATCCCTCGGGATTCCTCCAAAATCCCTGTATCGACCTGAAAATTTGATAAAACATGTGAAATATCTTATTTTGTATGATTTGATTCTTTTACCCCTCTCTATAGTTATATTTGATATTTCTAGGGTGTGGGGTTGATTGACACGATTTCCGATGCATCTTGGTATCATATATGTGATATTGTGATTTTTGGTAGCTTTAAGAGGCTTATTTTGGACTTCTATCTTTTGATCCATGTGAAAGATGAATGAATAGACTGCGCCAGTAGATCCGAAATGTCGGTTTTAGGATGGTAATATATTTGGGTTGGTTTTATGGCTTTTAAATCTCATTTCAACCCTCGATTTGAAAAATTATGATTTTGGGTTTCGGGGGTCAACTCTGTGAAAATGTTATTTTGAAATTCTGATATTGTCATTGAGTCTGATGCATCAAATTTAGTATGATTACATAGTTTATTTGCATATATCAGACTCCGAACGTATCCCAGACACCCCATCAAAGATCGTGCTGGACTTGAAATTTTTGGTTTCCCAGGTTGCTAGTGCAAACTTGAAAATAAAGCATAAATTGCATTTGGGAAGGGCGTTTTATGAACAAAATGCTTTATAAAAAGGCCCTTTTTGCCCATTTTTCTCATTCTTTCACTTTGCCTCTTAAAGTTAAACCCTAAAATAGTGTGAGAGCTTAAAAGAGAAGTTTTGGGAAGCTATATTAAGATATGTTTCTTGATTCTATTGTGGATTTAAGGTGAGATTTCATCCTTCTTCTACTCTAATTATGGATTAGTTGTTAAAAAAGAAACCCAAAAACCTTATTTCTTAATTTATCCCCAAATTTTATTCTTTTTAACTTGAATAATGTTTTAATCCTAAATTAACTAGTTTTTCATCAATTTAACCTTCAAAACAACTTCTATTCTTGATTTTAATACGGATTTCAAAGATTTTACCCAATAAAGCTTAAAAATAGGTTTTCTTCAATTTGAACTTTGTTTTTATTCAATTTGACTTGGGTTTTCAGCTGTAAATTCTTAAAAATATGGGAAACACATTTTTGAAGTAAAGTCATGATTTTGCCTTTCTTTTTTGAAAATCTATTTCGAGAGTCCATTTTGACCCCGAACCAAATGTAGGCACTATAGGTATCATTACGTTTGTTTTGACATATAGATTCTATATTTCTTAGTTTTAGTTGGCTTTGGGACCGTTCGTGAGATATAGGGCTTTGTGGTTGAAGTGTTACGGACTGGTTCCATTATTTGAGGTAGGTTATGGCTTAACTCTTTCAGACTGGGTTGGGTATTAAATAATGGTACAAAATGCATGTTAATGTCTAGAACTAATCATGAAAAATATCTATCTATGTGTGGTGCCCGTGTGGGGGCCTATACTCTATAGTTCTTGAAATTGAGATATTACGTGATATGTATACCCATATGGGGTACTATATGATATTGATAGCCTTGAATACATGTGAATAATTGTATTGTGTTGTTACAAATGCCTATTGTGGTACCTTTGGCGTATTGTGATATATATTCATACTTTTAGAATATGAAAACATGTGGAAATTCATAGATGAATGGAAATAATAAGTGGATATTGGGGTTATAAAAATGTATCATTGTGGTTAGTTGTTGAAATATATGTGGTTGGTTGTGTAAATATTCATTGTGATTGGTTGTGAGAATTACATCCTCATAACATACTCATTCATGAAACAAATGGTACCACTGTGGCAACACTTGAGAAACACTAGCAACACTTTTTGTATATGGATATATATATATATAGAGAGAGAGAGAGAGATTGTATATGTGTTGACAAACCCTCCATGGGTCCCACATTGAGAGGATTGCCTCCGTGGGTATATACAGGGATTGTGTGATGACTCATTCATCATCATCATCATTATCATCATATACATTTCACTTTCTTTATTGTGTTTATGTTGTTCTTGTATTGCCATAATGACTTGTCATCTATCTAATTGTTCTATATCTTGACTTGTTAATGTCTAATTGTTCTATCTTCCTTTTTTTGTACTTGATGATCTTGATTAAAAATATTCCTCTTTTTTCTACTTGGATGTGATATTGTGTATATTTGTATCCCTATATAGTATGTTGTTGTATTATGTGTGGATATTATAGAACTGTTAGTGCATGGGACATTTTCTGAATGCAGGTGACGTGCCCTTAGTGTATATTTTATATGTTTTATTTACTAATTTCTTAGTCGGTCCATTATTCCTACTGAGTACAAGTGGACCGTACTCATGCCTACTGCGCTCTTTCGGTGTAGGTCCTAGACGAGTGCACCTCAGCTTGCTTGACTCGAGTGATTGTTGGAGCTTCCAAAATAGCGGCTAGACATTCATTCTTCCAAAGATCACCTCTATCTTTCTATCATATTTATGTCTTTATTAGTATTCGGAGACAGGTGTTGACCCTTTATGGATATTTCTGATGTATTTGACTAATCTTTGTATTAGTAGTTCTTACACTATTGACACCTGGTTTTGGCAATTTAAGGTATTTGGATATGTTCATTCCGCATTGTTATAAATACTTGTATGGTTTGGCTTCATTCTAGAATCATTTCCTTGTGGTATTTCTATATTTTCCTTTTTTGTATCAGTTTGGGTGATAGGCTTACTTGTCAAGGTACAATGTGACAAGTGCCATCATGACCCTCATTTTTGGGTCGTAACAATCCCGTATAAGTAAATGGACTATGCTATCCTATCAAAGTCGGCATTCCGGACTCAATAGCATAGTTAAAATTTTCATCCGAGGTCATTTCAATGAAAAATGAGTCCACACCCACTTATCATTTTTCTTAACTTCAAGACAAAGGCTCAAAATGAGTTTGGGAGCCTCGGGACCTAGACCAATGGTCTCCTTAGCCTAAAATTAACGTTTTAGAGTTGTTGGAACAGTCAGAATTGACATACGAGGTCATTTGTGTTAGGACCAAAATAATCCAGTGTCATGAATAAGCTAGCAAAGCAAACCTCAGAAGACCATGAGTAAGAAGATAAATGAGAAATACACTAAGAAAGACACAAGAACTTAACGTGGTTCAATCAATCGACCTACATCCACAAAGGAGATGAGCAATCCACTATATAAAAAGGAGTATATATTGTCAAGAGAGACAACCTCACACAATTCGCTCAGAATAAAAGAGGTTCACACAAGTGATACTACAACACTTGTGTCTCACAAAGTCTCCCTCAAATGAAACTCTCAAACCCCTAGGACTACATTGTGGATGCTACAAAATTTGAAGAAATGAGCCTCTATTTACAGAGTCTATAACCTTTTCCAACAAGAATAAAGATTATCCAAATATGGAGAATATGTTTTTCTTTACCTAAAAGGAAACCAATTATGATGCCTAAAGGAAAACCCAATTATGGTACCTAAAGAAAAACCCAATTATGGTAAGAAAGTCAGGACAAACACCAATAGTTTGACTGGAGTTTTTGTCCGGTAGCTAATTTGACCCAACAAAGTCTTCAAAATAGGGATAAGCCAAACGAATTACCCAGTAACCAAACTGTCAGCTCAAGAAAGTCATAAATAACTTGGGTTAGTTATAGGAAATCTCTAAATGACAAAAATAAGCGAAACTAAAAAAATAACCTGGGGGTTCATTATAAGTTTCTACCTCAAACCGCTGCAACAGAAAAGTAACTGTTGCAGTAGTATAGTACATCTAACTACAATGATGACTTCCATGTCAAAGGGCTCGAACCAGTGCAGTAGTAATGCATAGTGAAGTTCCAATTTTTAAAGTCCAAAAAATATTTTTATTCCCAGTGTTTGAAAAATACACTAGGGCTTTGGAGGGGGTGATTTTTAGAGGAAATTCAAAATTGTTCATCTTTGGAGATAAGTAATTATGTTCCAGACTTGAAATTACTTCAATTAACCCTAGAAATCACTATAAACAATTAATGGTGGGTTTTAGGGTTTAACCCTAGCTTATGAAATGATGAAAAATGATAGGAATGTTTGTGAATTCGGTATTTAATGATCCTAGAGTCTTAGAAAACTAATGGAACTAGGATTACAATTGTTTACTCTACTTCAAATAAAAATTCTTGAGGTTGAAATAATAAGAAAATCCTTAAGATGATGAAATAATGTAATTTACGGCTAAATTAGATGACTTTTGATCCTTAGTAGTTAAAAGGGGTTGAATTATTGAAATGTGTATATATTTTGTCTTGTATAGATCAAGTATGAATTGAATGGGAACAAAAAGGTAAAAGTATGGATTAAAGGTGCTTTGAGAAAAGGACTTGAGGTAAGCTATGATTTTGAGTAGCACTTAGACTTTTTTGGCTTTGTGCTTGTTTGTGATTTAAACATCTATGATTGCTTTCTATCATAACTTGTGATTTGATGACTGAATTGTAATATCATTGCATTATGATGATGTATTGATGTGATGGGTCGGTTACCACACTGATACAATATGATGTGAGGTTATAATGTGTTTGGTATTTATGTATTATGACTAAATAAAATATAGACATGTAAGTTTAAGTGGTTGCTTACTTACTAAGCCAAAAAAAAAAAAACATGTAGCAGTTGGCAGTAATTTTGGTCAGGTATGAACTCAACAAACTTTTAGCTCCAAATTTCTCTGAAATTCTCTTTTCTTTCCATTTACACTAAATAAAGTGTAGTGAATATATGGACAAAAAATTTATGAGAAATTTTTAGGAAAGAGGTGTTCAATTTCTTGGCATATGGGTTGAAATAACTCTTCTATGGCTAGTTAATTTTTTATCCAAAAAAACTGCTAGGGACATGTCGTGCAAATTCCAAATTGGAGCTAAACAAGTTTATTACCGTAACTTAGCCTTTCTACCTCCACAAGTTAGGGGTAAGGTCTGCGTACACCTTAGACCCTGCTTTACGTGATTCCACTTTGTATATTGTTGTTTTCATTTTGACCAAAAAAATGGTTAGTTATACAAGTAAAGAAAGCGTAGTTGTTTGGGAGGATCAGAATCAAGAAAGAAAAATACGTATAGAGAGTGATTTTCTTGAGTTAATGTGTATAGAGAGAATTCCTTTGAAAGAGTAGCTGAGAATGAGAAAGTTGAGGCAAAAGTTAGAGAAAAAGTGTTCCAAATATATATTTGTTGTAGTCAGCTTAGGGGAGTCACAAGTCGATTGTCACTGTTAGCTTAGCCTAGCACTGTCACTGTTACATTGGTTCCACTTGTATTGGTTAGTTAGTCAGTGGAGTGAGCTATCAAAGAGAATTTTCTATAAGAAGTTAGTTTCCAAATATTTTGTATTACACTAATAGCCTATATAAGGCACAACAACTCACATTGTAACACAGTTTTGAAGAAGTTATAATTTTGAATCTCCTTCTTATCTTTTTATCTCTATTCTTCTTTTCTTCTCAGCTCTATTAATAGAGACTTAGTAAGCTTTTTCACATGGTATCAAAGCCATGAGAGGATTTAGATTCCTTCTTATCTGGTTATTCTATTTTTTGTATTTCGTTTGAATTCAATCTCTTAGCATTTTACATTAAGTTGTCGTCATACACCATAATAAAATGTTGTGGTAGAGAGGAAGCATAGACAACTTCTAAACATAGCAAGGGCACTAAATTTCAGTCTTATATACTTATCAGATATTGGAGATTATGTGTGAAAGTTGTTATTTACTTGATGAATAGGCTGCCTTCTTGAGTTCTAGCTGGCAAAAGCCCTTTTGAAATTATGTTCTCTAAGAAATCTAATCTATCTTATGTGAGAGTTATAGGTTATTTATGTTATGTGACAATAGTTCTCAAGGGAGATAAGTTCTCTGAAAGGTCTAAACCTACTATATTAATGGGATATTCTGACACTCAGAAGGGTTATATATTGCTGGACATCCATACAAAGAAGTTGATAGTAAGTAGAGATGTTGCTTTTCAAGAGGATGTCTTTCCCTTTGCACAATTGAAGCACATGCAGACTTCAGAGGACAGTCACAATAATGTATGCATGTTTGATTTTTTGGCCTCAGTTGATGGAGAAACTAATAGTGACAGTGACACTCATGAAGTTGTCTAGAATGAACCATCTCCATCTGGTGAAGATGCTAGTTCTATCCCTGAGATATTACCAGTTACAGATGCAAATTATGATGCAGTCACAAGAATAAATACAGATTCATATGATGAAAATACAAACATTGCCATTACATCAAACAGACCATCTAAAGTCAGTAAACCCCCTATATGGATACAGGATTATGTTAATCCAACTAGAAGCCAAAAATGTAAATATCCTCTAGCCCACAACTCATGTTGCATAAAGATGGGTAATGCTTATCAAAGCTACTTGGAAAGTTTCTCCAATGACGATAAGCCACAGTGTTTCAAACAAGATATTAAGGATGATAGATGAGTAGCAGCAATGTAGTTGGAGATTCAGGATCTAGAAGCCAACAACACATAGATAGTTGTAGACTTTTTATAGGGTAAGAACACTGTTGGTTCCAAATGGATCTACAAGATCAAATACAAGTCAAATAGTGAAGTGGAAAGGCTTAAAGAAAGACTGATAGCCAAGGGTTATAGTCAGTAAGAGGGTTTGGACTATCATGAGACATACTCACCTATTGCAAAGATGGTAACAGTGAGGTATGTCATTGTAGTAGCAGTTTCTAAATATTGGTGTATTCAGCAAATAGATGTCTACAATGCCTTTTTACAGGGTCACCATGATGAAGAAGTTTATATAGAAATGCCAGAAGGTTTTAGGAGACAGGAGAAGAAGAAAGTTTGCAAATTGACTAAGTCATTATATGTACTTAAACAAGCTTCCAGACAATGGAAGTTCAAGATTACCTCTGCATTGGTTACAATTGGATTTACTCAAAGTGCACATGATTACTCTCTTTTTACTCTAAATGGATCATCTGATGTTGTAATTATTCTAGTGTATGTTGATGATCTGCTTATTACTAGGACCAGTGTTACCCTTATTCTTGCCACAAAGGAGGTTCTTTAGCAACAATTCGAGATGAAAGATCTAGGTGATCTCAAATATTTCTTGGGGATTGAAGTTATCAAGTCAGATTTAGGAGTCATTCTGAACCAAAGGAAAATATTCTTGAGCTCATATCAGATAGTAGACTCAATGGTGCTAAGCCAACTCATACCCCTTTGGATTAAAATCTTAGACTTACTGTAGAGTATGATCAATCCATTAATATGAATGGAGATGAAATACTATCAATAATATCCTCTTATTAAAGACTAATGGGCAAACTCATGTATGCTACTATCACTAGACCTGACATAAGTTTTGATGTACAAACTCTTAGTCAGTTCATGCAACAACCTAAAAGATCCTATTGGGAAGCTTCCACTAGAGTAGTGAGGTATCTCAAAGGTATAGTTGGTCAAAGAGTTTGGTTAAAAGCTCAACCTTCCACATATCTTACTTGTTGGTGTGACTCAGACTGGGCTGCTAGTGCAAATACTAGAAGATCAGTCATAGGTTATGTGGTTTACTTTGGAGATTCTTTAATTTCTTGGAAGTCCAAAAAACAGCACACTGTATCCAGAAGTTCTGCTGAGGGTAAGTCCAAGAGCATGGCCACAACTATGGATGAATTGACTTGGTTAGTTGAGTTGTTTCAAGATCTCAGTATTCCTATTAACATGCCTATTCCAATGTTTAGTGAAAGAAAATCAGCTATTCAGCTGGCCAATAATCTTGTGTTCCATGAAAAAACCAAACACATTGAAAGTTAATTGTCACTTTATTAGGGATAAGATTAAGAGTGGCTTAATCCATGCTAAATATGTTTCTACTCATGATCAAGTTGTTGATCTTCTCACAAAAGGTCCAAGTCAGGTTCAACATTTATATATCCTTGGGAAGCTTGGTGTGCTCAACATCATCATGCACCCTGCAGCTTTAGGGGGAGTTTTCCAAATATATATTAGCTATAATAAGCTTAGAGGAGTCACCAGTCGACTGTCACTATTATCTTAGCCTATCAGTGAGTGGAGTGAGCTATCAATGAGAATGTTCTAGAAGGAGTTAGTTGCCAGATATTTTGTATTACACTAACAGCCTATATAAGGCACAATAGCTCACATTGTAACACAGTTTTGAAGCATTTATAATTTTGATTCTCCTTCTTATCTCTTTAGCTCTATTTTTCTTCTTTTTTCAGGTCCATTAATGGAGTCTTAGTAAGATTTTTCACAAAAGGATGTAATCTTAGATCTTTTCTCTAAAAGTGTAGTTGAGAATGAAGACATTCATACAGGAAATAGAGAAAAAGGTGTAATCTTAGATCTTTCCTCTAAAAGGACAGCTGATAATAAGGAAATTTAGGCAAAAATTAGAGGAAAGACGCCAAAATTTAGAACCTTTGATATTTCCATGGCTCTGTCTTGTTGTAGTAGTAGTAGTCTACAATTATTTGAACCATCAATTAACAACACAAGAACTGGGTATTTCAGGAATGGTTCCTTGTCATCATGCTATTCCCATCCCTTTTCCCACAAACTTAGTTATTCACTTACCCTGTGTTCAATAAAGGATAGTGAGTACTCTAGGGAGAGACTTAATTGGTCGGTGTTTAGCCAGTTTAGGCTGGTTGAAGGAGGAGATTTTAGATTGTCAACTCATAGTCATAGAACTAGTTTGGCTCTAGGTTGTTGACTGCAGGTCAATAAGGATAATGATATTGATAGGTTCAGTAGCTCTGACAGCACTCTATTTTCCCATTCAAGTTTCCCACAAGACCGATAGGTGATTCGAGAGTTTCAGTAAGTACGGATAGAGGAGTGCGCTTCAACTTTATTAGCCTGATACAATCCTTGAGAAAATAGTTTCAGAGTCTATTCAGATTATGGATCAGGTTATGCAAGATCTTTCGGATGAAAAGTTAAATTAACAAAGGACTACTTTAAAAGCCTAATTATAATTCCAAAGAATAAATACTTTTTGGCCAACCTTCAGAACAGGATTTATGGCATATCTGATCTTACCACCGAGACTCTCTCAAAAAGTAATAAGACTTAACTAGAAATTTTTGCTCCCATAAAAATGGGTCTGGGAAGTTTTTTATCTTTAGAAAACCACCTCCAAGTAACTGAATTAATGGAGATTTTTTCTCTTGAAATGTGTCAAAATATATGTTGCAGACAAGTGTTACCTATTGAGAATTGTGACTGCAAAATATGTTCGAGAAACAAGGGATTCAGTCGTGGATACATGTGTAAACTATATTTTAACTTTGATTATGATAGTAATACTTGTAATTGGGTAGTCTACGATGCATGTCTACACCGGTGCCATTTTGTTTGTGATTTTCATAGAAATCTTATAAAGCCAGGTCAAAGTATCAGCGGGTCATCTGAAATGCATTTTCACTGTCTTTGTTGTGGTCATGCTAGTGAAATGTTTAGTTTTTCTATAAAGGTTTACATGCAGTTTGCAAAGGATTGGAATGAGGAAACTCTAATAAAATATATTGACTATGTTCAAAAAAATTTCTATGAAAGTGAAGATTTTAAAGGTAAGGAGTTGCATGCAATAATATACTGTAGCACCCTGTATTTTTGTGCTAGAATTCTAAATGTTGTTCCTATACATATAAGCTCTAATACAAATGATTCCCATGTGGATATAAGTTCATGATCATTATCCTAGTGTGTGAAGTGCTCTCGAGGTGAAAAATATTCATAGAAAGCATTTAGAGCGAAGTTGAGCTAAGAGCCTTTGATTTGGCTAAATCTTTGTATTCGATTCTACAATGGACTACATTGAACGTGTATAACTTTCAATACATGTAGAATTTTTCAGCTCAATACCCACTAATTTTAGATAATTGATTTAGCTATCCAACGATACCACTTTCACCTTAATCCGATACTCGAGTGAAAGGTTATTGCATTTTCCGTGTGAGGCAGTAAGCCGATGCGATTGGGACGCAGCACGCCGGTCTTATCAACACTATGAGATATGAAACATGGTTTTTTCCCCAATGCGATAGACAATATTATACAGAGTTATTTCATATGCTGCTTCAGTTCCTAAAGGGTCTAGGGTCACTTTGGTCAATTCCCCTTACCCAAAACCGTCCATAACACATAATTTCAGCCCCAAAAGCATTAGATACATTATTATTCATTCTTTTTTCTCCAATAAAACCCTATACCCCTAAAGAACACCAAGAACTTCATCAAATTTTCTTTAAGAAAAGTAAGAACACAAGCATCCTAATTCAAGAACTTCAAGAAGAAGCTTTAAGAACACTATTAGAGATTCAAAGTTGAAGCTTTTACATCCAATTAATCAAATAAGGTATGTGGAGTTATGAAAAAGGATACTCCTTTCGTCCTTCTGCCCAAAACTAGTTTTTAAAGTTGAATTTACATGAATCTCAATTTATGGTTCATACCCAATTATCATTGTTTGAAGTTTATGACGTTACAAGTAATTTAAGTGTTGAATTGCATAACTACTTTCACAATTCATGCGTGTGATTTGATTTCATATATGGACAATTGATTGTCAATATCTTGATTAGAATTGTTAAAGTATTCCAAGATTATTGTTATTGAGCATAAAGTTTGTTGTGATTTGACACAAGTTTCAAGAATAGATTTGAAGCCCCAAGTTTAAGTCTTGATATTTCAAGAAGATTATGTTTTAAGCATTATTTCATATGTAAGTAATCAGATTTTTAAATAAGAATTAATCTTTTGATCCTAAGTTAAGATTAGAATCTACTATTATTCATCTGATCGTGATTTAAAGAAGTAGAAGCATAATTGGTTTTTCATTATAAACCCTTGTGCTATTTTGAGGTGGATTTCCTAAAAATCTGAGCATTTAAGTATAAGAGTATTATTTAGCACCGAGTTGGGTATGATTTCAAGATTTCATGCCCCAGAACTACGCGCCACCGTAGGTTTAAGAGTGCTCATAGTGGGCTAAGTCAGTGATCACTTAAGATAAGGTTCTATTCTAATGGCAAGGATAGAACATCTCTTCTCAATATGGATAAGACGTTGGACTCCATGACGGCTCACATGGTTTATGTCAGTTAGAAGAAACTCTGAATAGAAAGAGTAAAAGTACAACTTTTAGAACTAAGTTTTATGTCTCACAAAATTTCTATAGTATGCTTTATTATTCATGATTTATGATTTTCAACTTTTAGTTATTCAAGCCAATGTGAGTCATTTACACTTAGCATGCATTTTTTACAAGTTTATGCAAAATTAGTTACAACTTTTACTTATACATTCACCCCCACATGCTCAGTACATTCCAAAAGTACCGATTCACATATACGTCTATGTTCTACATTGTTTAATAATGTAGGTACCATTATAGTACACCATCATAATCAGACAATTACAGCTTCTAGTCAGCAGGTGATGAGCCCTTTTGATTCAAGGGTTCGAGTCAGTCATAGTTCGAGTAGCATTTTAATTTCTTTAGTCAGTCGTATTGATTTGGGATAGTCGGGGGTCATGTACCGACTACCTATAGTCAATACTAATAGAGGCTTCATAGATAGTCAGTAGAAGTTGATGTATTTGATTCCAGTCTTTTTTTCTACAATCAGAGTTGTAATCATTTCAATATAGTTTTTATTGATCATATTCACAAAAGAATTATATTTTACATTATTCTTTTGGACTTATTATTTATTTCAGTTGCTCATGAGTTATACCAGTAGCAAGGGTTAGCTTGGGATTACTTGTTCTCCTAAGCACCGTGTGATGACTAGGGTAGTCTTGAATTGTTACTCATATGGTTTGCATAACAAGCTCGAGAAAAAGATCTCTCTTTTAGATGCCTATGATTTCATCTTTCATTTTCTAAAATGTAAGTATCAAGATAAACCATATCCTTTATAGTTTCGACTGTTAGATTTGTGTTGTTTTTCCTTACAGATAACAGAGCATATCTCTATGGTAAAGTTTAGTGCATTAATTTGTTTCTTTTATCTTATTCCTTTTATATGGTTGTACTTGCTACTAAGGTTTAGAATTTTGTGATTGAGAATGTTCAGTCTTCATAATGATTGATTATCTACATAATAAGGTTAGTTTAATGAGGCATTAGCTTTGACAACAGAGGTCTGCTTCTTGAGATGAAAAAGAAACCAAAGTTTTGAGTAGTCTTTAACTGCGAAATGGAGATATACTTTATATTGAAATAAAAAAGAAAATTTGTTGTTTTTGAACTCATTTTTTGGCTATTTTGATAAAATCATGACTAGGAAGAGTTCTGGAATTTATAATAAGGGCAATAATGATCATTAAGTTGTTCTAATAAGAGAAGTATTTGTAATAGAACTTGTTTAACTTCAAGGATCATATCTTTTTAACTGTAAAGACCCTATAAAGGAACACAAAGAAAAATGAAGTACTAATTAATTGGGAATAACTACTTGGAAATAATAGAAACCATAGTTTTCTTTTTTATTTTTTTGCTCATTTCAATAGTTATCCATTTAGCACTTGGCCCTAACTCAACCCAAAAAACTATCTCAAGAGGGGAGGATTTCCCAACCAATTAAGGACTCTAACCCGCACTAACATTAGTAGCAACCAGTGAACCTCTTTTTGGACTTTCAATGATCAAAATGCATGGTTTTTCATAAGTTCCATGTGCAGTATGAATAGTTATCTTTTGAAGATACAGATTGCTGATCAACGAGCTATAAGATATTATTGCTCCAACTGTACAAAACAAGCGTCCTATTCAAAACCAAACATTCACTATACTACTACTTATAGTTATCTAAAAAGATATCATTGAAAGGCTTCAAGTCATTTACCCTAAGGTTTTAAAGTTAAGCAAAACAAAAAAAAACATTGTATATGTTAAAGCTACATAGCTATGTTATTTTACAATATGCAGTGTCTTGCATTTAATTGACTTATCCTAGTGTTATACCATTTGTCATTTATCAATTACTATATGAATCATCCAAAACTGAACCAATGATTGCCTCGCTTCGTGTCTCTGTGGGAAATTTCCACTAATTCTGGGTTTTTGTTATAATTAAGACACGGATGGTTTGTCACTGTTTCTTTCATCCAACTTTCCTGCATCTATCACCCTTTTTGCTAAATCTTCCTTCAACATCATGAGCTCTTCAAGCGGAAGAAAAGGTATGATTACTGTTGATCAACATCAAGACGATGCCCAGGATCCTTCGTAAGTTTGATAAAATGGTTGGGGATAAATATTCAGCCATAAAAAAAGATAAGCTCTTCAAGGGAAAGAAAACATATGATAGTTTGTAAAGCATTGGGAGATCAAAGAAGCTAAAACACAGATTTTCTAACTATTTTAACTTTAATTTTTGTAAGACCAATACTCTATTGAGGATTTTTTTTGTCAAATGCTAGAACATGGTTTCGTAGTATTTCTTGTGTTGTTTCTTGTCCTTCAATTTCTGTTACTATATACTATCTATCTCTTGTACTTAAACTATCACACTATTTTGTTATACTTATTATTTGCTTTTTCTTAATGCTTTGTCATGCTTTCTTGAGTATCTTCTGTGATGTGTTTTTCCTAGAGTTGAGAGTCAATCGGAAACATATATTCTACCCTCCTCAAACACCACTTGCAGGATTACACTGGCTATGGTGTTTTTGTGAGCCATGGGTTGTAATAATTTTAGCTTTTTTCCCCTCTCATTGAAGACATTAAGATTTCACATTGATGTTTTCCTTCATGTTCATTGCCAATGACATCTAAATGGGGGAATATCCTTCTCTTTCTCCTCCCTTATTAAGTATCAAAGTCCCGACTTCTGGATAGAAATGGAGAGTTATGTTAGCCCCTTATGAGATTGTCTTAGAAGGGTGTCGTAAGGAAACCAACTTTGGTGTTATTACTTTCCGCCAGGAACTTGCAATTTCCTCATGCAGTCAAGTACCCGAGGTTATGGAATATATCCTCCCAAGATAAAATGAATTACTTCAAAAAATAGCAGTACCTCAAACTCTATCGAATTATGAGCGCACTCATCTATTCATAAATCACACTTGAATGTTTAAGAAAAAAACATTTTTCACCCCAAATTTTTGTGCATATAACTGAGGAAAAAATTAGGTATTTATAGTCAAAATGTGGTTCTTCAGAAAAAAAAAGGATTAATTCTTGAAAAGACTATTTTAGATCGTCTCTTGACCTATGGGCCCTATCTACGGCTGTTGATGGCCACATGCGGCCGCAGGTCAGCATTTGGCACAAACCAAAAAGTTTTGGTTTGATCTGCGCTTGACCTACAATGGCATCTGCATCTGTAGATGACCAACTACGTATACATGTCCTATTTCTACTTTCAAACAGTTCCTCGAAGGATCGTGTCCCTTCTAGGTGTGTTGTGACATGCGTCCGCACTTCCCTATGAGCGTTCTCAAATGGAGAAATTTTAGATTGAATTTTGAATCATTAAATCTCAAGTTTTGAATGAATTTTTTCCAAAAAGATGATCTCTCAATCGATGTTTTGACAAATTCAAATCCAAATCCAAAGTCGAAGTCGAAGCTGAGCCGAGCCAAGAGAGCGACAATGACTACAACATGAGGTTGTACTCTTCTTCCCTCACTATCCACATGAAGACATGCTTTTATATTTAAACATGAAGAAGTTTCTTTCTCCCACTAATGGGGGAGAACACTTTTTTCTTAAAGTAAACTCATAAATTCACTTTTTCCTCTATTTTTCTTCCCTCCATATTTCATTCACTTTTATCACTTCGAATCCAAAAATCTCCCACTTGAATGGGAAATGACTATTTCATCAAAAAAAAATATGAAAAAATGTATGATCGACAAGCAAAGACTAATTGCATCTGGATAATTAGGCTTTCTTTTGAACTTTCCACAGTGAACCTACATTGGATACATTCGGTCAATTGGTAGAAGTGATAACTTTAAATCATCAAACTTTTGTGTACACCTAAACAACACAAGTCACACAATCATCCTTTTTAACCATTTAGGGTTCACATGATTTTGTTTGCTTCAGCCATAAACACTACCTGATTTCATGAGAGCTTAAAGAATAGGCCTTTACTATTATTATTCTTGAAGCGTCTTCCACTTCACCCTTATATAGGTAATTCTTAAATGTTTAATCCCACAGACCAAACTATTTGGTTTTACCTGCCAAACTTAAAAACCATTAAAAAGCTTTAATTCATAAGCCTTATTCTTATTTTTTGTGTATTGTCTTTATTATGAGAATATGTTGAGTTAATTTAACAATATTGTACCGTTATCACAACTTTATTTGATCTTCTTGAACATAGCTCTTGGGATCTCAAGTATGCTAGGTAGAGTTACCGTTGTGATGACTTTTTCAAGACTGTAAATCCATTCCCTTTGATGATCTCTGAACTCTCTCTCTATTTAAGACTTTTATAAGTGAATCTAACACATTATCCTTTGACCTCATATAGTCAATTATGATAATTCCACCAGAGAGTAGTTCTCTAACGGTATTATGTCTCTATCTTATATGATGAGATTTGTCATTATACATTATGTTCCCCACCCTACCTATGGCAGCTTAGCTATCACACTGTATGCATACTGGTGCCAAAGTTTTGCGCCAAAAAGGAATATCGACCAAGAAATTCCAGAGCCATTTAGTTTCCTCACTAACTTTATCAAACACACTCTATTTAAATTCCATTATAGAGTGGGCAATACATGTCTATTTGGATTATTTACAAGAGACTTCTCCTCCACCTAAAGTAAATACATATCCACTCGTGGAGTTTACTTCATTCGATTTTGTGATCTAATTTGCAGCACTATATCCTTCAATTACTACAGGATATATGTTATAATGCAAAATATAGTCTTGAGTTTGTTTTAGATACCTTAAAACTCTTTTCATTTTCATCCAATGATCTTGACTGGGATTACTCATGTACCTACTTACTTTACTAATATAACAAGCTATGTATGGTTGCATACAATTCATGATATACATCAAACTTTCAAACATTCTTCCATACTTTAATTGTGAGTCACTTTCACCTATATTTTTTAAAAATATAAAACTCACATTCAATGGTGTCTTTACAATATTGACATCCAAATACCTAAACTTGTCAAGTACTTTTTCAATGTAATAAGATTGTGACAATGTCAACCCTTGTGGAGTTCTAATAGTACTTATCCCTAATATCACATCAGCAACTCCAAGGTGTTCCATATCAAAATTTCTCTCAAGCATTCGTTTAGTAGCATTTATGTCACAAATGTCTCTACTGATGATCAACATGTCATCTACATACAAACAAATAATGACTATGTGATTTGGAGTGTCTTTAATGTAAAACATTTCTCATATTCATTTACCTTGAACTCGTTTGCCAATTTCCAACATAGTTTGGTCAAACTTTGCATGACATTGTTTGGATGCTTGATTTCGTCCATAAGGTGACTTAACAAGTCCGCACACTTTTATTTCCTTCTCAAAAATCACCAAACCCTCAAATTATTTCACATAAATCTCTTCCTCCAATTCTCCAATTAATAAAGTTATTTTCACATCCATTTGATCAATATGAAGATCATATACCACTGCTTATGCAACAAACGTCTGAATGAAAGTTATCCTTGTTAATGGTGAGTATGTGTCAAAATAATCAAGACCTTTATTTTGTCTATAATTTTTCACAACATGTATTACCTTGTATTTGTCAATAGTATCACCAACTTTTATTTTGCTTATAAAGATCCATTATAACATAAAGGTTCATTTTCTGGAGGAAGATCAACTAACTCCCAAGTAAGGTTGCTCGTTATTGAATCAATCTCACCAATGTTGAGTGAATTTATGCATTCTAGCATCACTATTCTAGCCCTTTTAACCTTATTTTGAGGATGATTCGTGTGCTATATGGGTTGATAATGATATAAATGTGTATCAAAGTGTTAAAGCATGTGTTTATGATGTTAGGAGTGAATTTCAAGCAAGTCTGTGCTTAAAAGATTCATTTAGAGTTCAATCCGAGAAACTAGTGCTACTAGCTTGAGCTAGGTGCTTGTCTAGTTAATTTCGGTTGATTCTATTGTGATGAAAGTGTTCCAAATGGTCTTTATGTGTTATTATGAGTGTAATAAAGTGTTGGTAATGAGCAAAGTTCAATTTGAATGAGTGTAAAGCTGGAACAATAAGTGAAAGATCAATGAGAACTAGCTTAGCTTAGCTCTTGTTTTGATTCGTTGTAATGGATGTAGTGTTGTGTTTTCATCTTAATTCGTGTTGTATGGTTGTGTAGTATGCTTTTGGAGCTGAATATGATGATATTTTGATGTTAATAAGTCTTGGAATTCATGGGAAAGATTCCACAAAACAAGGGTTCAAGAGGGGAAACTCAACACTTAACCAAATTTCGGAGAGCAAATTCCAGAGAGCTTGGGCGATATTGAGGCACCGCCCCACCTATAGCGGGGATGTATTGTGATGCCCTGGAAAAAATTTTCCGTTAAGATCTCGGACGAAAATGTGTTGAATTCTATTCTTTATCGTGATTAATAATTTTTCTGTGTAGAATTTCTGGATATGCGATCGTCATCGCGTAGAGCATCGAATAAGGTTTCCAACGATATGCGGATCATCCAAAATGGACACTCGAGCGATGAGCTATGATCATTCTGATCTAATCGTGAATAGTGGTGAACAGTAAATGTGCAGGAAAAAAATACTGAGGTCAGGCAAATTTTAGGGTCAACTTCAAACGATCATAACTCCTTGTACATAATGATCTGGGTGAGATACTATATATCAACAGAAATCTCTAAAAGTCTTCTTTCTAATGAAATTGGTTTCATTCAATTTGGCCATCAGAGCAAAAAGTTATGGTCGATCTACTTCAGCCTATCAAAACAGTCCACCAAAGGACAGATTTGACATTATTTGTTTTTAAGGGTATTTTGGTCATTCCTACTCCAATCCATCCGGTAAACCATGGATTTAAGTCCATTAAGAGCATTCAATAGCTCATTTTTCTCCAAAATTTCCTAAGGCTCAAACCCCAACCCTACTACTCCAAATTTCATCCTTCTATCTCTCTTGATTGAACTGTAGAAATTTCAAATTGATTTGAGATTCGAGTTGATCATGTTAAGGGCTTCGAGAAGCACCCTTTATTTTCGTGAATAAAGTTCCGGAGTCGGAAGTTCATATTCATCTTCCATTTTTAGGTATGTGGGGCTTTGAACAAGATTATCTTTTCAATCTTGTGCCCGGTATTTTTGTTGAATTACATTGACATGAGATTTTACATGTTTTACCATGAATTGGAAATATGGTTTTATATCTTATATTATTGTCCATGAGCTATGGGATTATGTCTTCTGATATGTATATGATGTTGAGGTGGAATTATGTCCAAAAAGTATTTGATTATGAGATATGATGATTTAATTTTTTAAGCATTGATTTATACTATCATTCCACTATTTCCTTATTATGAATTTATAATTGACATTGGAAATTCTATATCCCTACTATGGGTTGATGTCTCAAGTACCTTTAAATGAGAGTTGGATGGCAAATTGAGAAATGTTGATATTGAAGTTGCAATGAGTCTTGGTATTTTCCGGATGGTTTTGATGAGTTAAATAGTTGAAAATATTATGTATTGAGTCTTCATATCCTTGTCCAAATATCGAGTCGGTTATGATTCAATGCATTGATACCTTGTTGATGTTGAGGAAGATTAAAATGTTTTGAGCTAAAATGTGTTGAGTTAGGAATCCACAAATTGATATGATTTGATAAATGAGAAAGAGATTTGATTTGGTCTTTATGATAGACCCTTGTGATGTTGTGGTGGATTTCCTAACGCGTTCTGAGCTTGTCGGGGAGTAGTACTTAGCACCGAGAGGAAAATTTGGTATTTTCCCAAATCTATGTGCTAGGGTTGTTTGATGATGATATTATTGGCCAGAGAGCCCGATTGTGATTATTGCAGTTTTAAGGTCGTACACCCTGGCAAAGAGTATGACGCTCCCGCCAATGGGGGTTTCAAACGTTGGTATTCCACGTAGCTCATGTGGGGTTGTCGGTTATAGGAAACTCCCCTGTCCATAAGAGTCATTTTTATTGAAATACCGAGTCACTCCGAGTTTTGATGTAGTAAGTCAAGTTGCCTATGATGATCTATAATGATTTATGAGTTTTTTCTCCTACATTTCCTATCTAAGATTTTATGAGTTGCATGATTCAATGTCACTCAAGCCAGGTGTGTCATTATGGTCCGTATGTACGTTTTTATGAAATTTATGATATTATTTATATTTTTCATGCACCCCCACATACTCAGTACGTATCTTGTGTTGACCCACATATTTCTCTATGGGATACATTCTTACCATAATGTAGGTTCAGGTACTCAGCCGCAGCCGCGACAGTGATATCCGAGTGCCGCATCTACGTTCCTTCAGTGGTGAGTCCTCATGGTTCGAGGACCAAGTTGCTAGTTTTGGTGTTGTTTTTTTGTGATCCCTTAGTCTGTTGAGTTAGTTGAGGGTTTTTCCCAATGGATGGTTGATTTTACAGTATAAAGGCTATGTCAGACTAGTGTATTATTGGGTTGGTTTGTGTATAGACATTCCATATGTACAGTCTAACGATATTCCGTCCCATGTGCGATGTGATATGATATGTACTTATATATAGATATCCTTAGCGTAGCGTGTATGTTGTTGTGTTGGAATCCAAGGGTAGTGTTTTGGCTTAAAGAGTTAGCTTGAGGCTACGTATAGCCTTGGGCACCGTGTGGCGTCTCGGGATGATATTTCGGGGTGTTACATGTATCCAGGGATCAGCCCCACTTAGAGTTGTGGGATACCCAGCGCTCCACCCCACCTAGTCCCATGCTCAACATCTGAAGTTTTTCTTGGCCAACACAGATTGGGACTACTCCTATACTATAAATACATGTTATGTCACATTTTTACATACTTTCTGATGTTTTGGACGAGTTGTGGAGCTACTCAACACTTCCTTTAGGGTTTATATCTCTTTAATTTAGGTTGTTTTATGGTTTTGTGTCATCATTCCAAGGGATTGGATGATGAATGTGTCCATTAAAGGCTAAAACTCCCTTTCTGATGTTAAGGACAAGATCATGACTACTTTTGTTTTGAATTAAGTTTGTTGATTTGCTTATCATTATTGGTTATTGTTTATTCTTGTTTTAACTATTTTAAGGATTAGATACCCTTAGAATACATTAATTGTCAATCTTGTGATCTCGGGAGAGGGAATAGGGCGATAGAACACGGGAATAAGCATGGTAAGGTTCGTAGTCTTTTATAAAATAAGGATTTTTAATTAGCATCAAGGATAGGGATGTACCTAGAAGCATTACTTGAATCACATGTATGATGATATTTGTAAAGAACTTAAGTGAACTATTACATCCCCGCTCAACGATGTAGATGTAAGGTTCAACTTAGGTAAACGAATAGAGATTGGGAAACCATAATCATGCAATTAACCCTACAAATCAACAACCAAGATAAGCAAGTTAATGAATGAAGTTCAACAGCGTAGTATGATTGTTCGTAATCCTTAACCCTAGGCTTCTATCCATAGATTTTCCTAAGTCATTTACTTTTCTGCATTAGTTTAGTTTCTTTTTTTTCTCAATTCTAAAACTTTATTTGCTACTCTCCTTAATTGGTTAAACTAGAATTGGATAAGTGGAGAATGCAAGTCTCTGAGAGATCGATACTTGGACTTCCAAGAAGCAACTTTACTACTTGATAAGACCACGTACAATTGCGTGTGCGCTTGGGCACTGTCAAGTTTTTGGCGCACTTGTGGGGACTTGTAATTAGGCAACTATCTTAATTTTAGTTTTTCTATATTGAGTTGTAAATACTTTTTGTATTTTAGTTTCTTTTTTATTTTCTTTTATTTCTCTTTTTATCACACTTCTTGATATGTCAACCGGGGATAGATGGTTTTCAAGTGAAGACAATTCTTTTGGTTTCTGTGGGGGACCACATAAAGCGGCTTATTGTCCAGATTTTGATGGAAGTGCATGGACGGGACCTTCACAATATGTTGTGGACGTTGTTCTATCTGTGGAGCAGACTGAAGCTTGGTGTTTGGTTTGTGGTCAAAGTGGTCATCCTACAGCTATGTGTGCTATCAATCCCGATTCAGAATTGTTTGTGGACTATGTAGAAAGGAAAAATTATATAAACTACTACAATCGAACGGGGCTGAATCAATCACAAATTCAATAATGGACCAACCAGCAGCAGTTTCAGCAGCAACAACTAAACATGCATGCCACAACTCAAATGAGCAATTTGGAAGAGATAATGAAATAAGTTTTAGCATCTTAGGTTGAGTTGTTGGCATACATGAAGAACCAAAGGGAGGCTGCAGAACAAGTGACTTTCCAGCCTGTTGTAGATGAAGTTATGGATAATTCGAGGAAGTCTGAGTACTCGAAAACTAAAATTGTTGAACAGGTTGAGGAGATACCACTACCACTATGTCTACATTGGCCAAGAAAAGAAAAATGTGAGAAGAATATTAGCCAATTTGTGGAGAAAACACAAGAATTGCAACCACTCGATTGTCATCTTTATCTTGAGACTGAAATTAAGAAAGTGAATAAAAGTGAGTGTGTAGTATATTGTGTAAATTTTGAAGTAGGATTATTTGGGCCTCACTCAAAGCACTTTTTCACATTATGTTTAGATGATGTCTTGTCTGTGGAATCATTTAAAATAGTGAAAGAGTGTGAAGATGAGGAACAAGAATCCTATATTCTTAATTTTACACCGGATAAGCAATATAAAAACACTCCTAACTTCAAGGCCGAGTGGTTCACCATGCATATCCCATTACTCGGTTCCTTAATCTTTGTACCATCTCCATATGATCGAGGCAAAAAAATGGATGTGATGTTGGGGGTGACCTATTTGTACCACCTCCCTTAGAGAGGTTAGTCACTATTCTTGGCAAAAATAGTTCCTACCCATCCCTTAGCCTACATTACAACCCAAAAAAGACCCATTCGATCCTAAGCTATATATTTAAATATTAGTGGAGCATTACACTAAGGGCAAGTCTATGGTTCATTGTGTGTAACTTGTGAGTTCTTTGTAAGAGTGAGTGTAATTTGATTCTCGTACTCATTATGTTATAAATTGCATTATTGTGAGTGATATGGGTAACACTCTTGATGTGAGGGGAACATGTTTGATGAATGTGGGTGATTTATATGATGTCCTTGATTAAATTATAAGCATGAGTTTTCCAACAAGGTGAGTCAATTCTTGAGGCTAGGATATTTTGAAGTAGTGTTCATGAGCTTTCAATTGTGTAAATAACATGCTTTGTGTAGAAACTTACATTCCGTGTAGTCATTGTAGTACTAGCTTGAGTGACATGCATATAGTAGAAGTGTAGAATCTCCATCTCATGATACTTAGAGTGAAGAGTTGTTTGAGGACGAACAAGGCTTTAAGTGACGGGTGGTGATGTGGGGTGAATTTATGCATTCTAGCGTCACTATTCTAGCCTTTTTAGCCTTGTTTTGAGGATGATTCAAGTGATATATGGGTTGATAATGAGATAAATGTGTATCAAATTGTTAAATAAGGTGTTTATGATATTAGGAGTGAGTTCCAAACAAGTTTGTGCTTGAAAGATTCATTTAGAGTTCAACCCGGAAAACTAGTGCTACTAGCTTAAGCTAGGTGCTTGTCTAGATAATTTTGGTTGATTCTATTGTGTTAAAAGTGTTCTAAATGGTATTTATGTGTTATTATGAGTGGAATAAAGTATTTTTAATGAGCAAAGTTCAATTTGAATGAGTGTACAGTTGGAACAATAAGTGAAAGATCAATGCGAACTAGCTTAGCTTAGCTCTTGTTTTGATTCGTTGTAATGGATGTAGTGTTGCATTTTCTTCTTAATTTGTGTTCTGTGGTTATGTAGGATTCTTTTGAAGATTAATATGATGATAGTTTGATGTTAATAAGTCTTGGAATTCATGGGAAAGATGCCATAAGACAAGGGTTCAAGAAGGGAGACTCAACACTTAACCAAGTTTTGGAGAGCAAGTTCTAGAGAGCCTGCACGATATTGAGGTGGCGCCCCACCTGTAGCGGGGTTTTAGCTCAAGCACCGCCCTACCTGGAGTGGGGGGATACCCAAGGCGCCGCCCCATCTAGTCCCATGCTCAACATCTGAAGGTTTTCTTGGCCAACACGGATTGGGATTACTCCTATACTATAAATACATATTATATCACGTTGTTACATACTTTTGGACATCTTGGACAAGTTGTAGGGATGCTCAACACTTCTTTTAGGGTTTATATCTCATTAATTTAGTTTCTTTTATGGTTTTGTTAAATCATTCCAAGGGATTGGATGATGAATATGTCCATTTAAGACTAAAACTCTCTTTCCGATGTTAAGGACAAGATCATGACTACTTTTGTTTTGAAATAAGTTTGTTGATTTTATTATCATCATTGTTGTTTGTTTATTCTTGTTTTAACTATTTTAAGGATTAGCTACCTTTAGAATACATCAATTGTCAACCTTGTGATCTCGGGAGAGGGAATAAGGTAGAACTTGGGCATAACCAAGGTAAGGTTCGTAGTCTTGTATAAAATAAGGATTTTGAATTAGCATCTAGGACAGGGATGTACCTAGAAACCTTACTTGAATCACATATAGGATGATATTTGTAAAGAACTTAAGTGAACTATTACATCCCCGCTCAATGATGTAGTTGTAAGGTTCAACTTAGGTAAATGATTAGAGGTTGGGAAACCATAATCATGCAATTAACCCTACGAATCAACAACCAAGATAAGTACGTTAATGAATGAAGTTCAACAATGTAGTATGATTGTTCGTAAGCCTTAACTCTGGGCTTCTATCCATAGATTGTCCTAAGTCATTTATTTTTCCGCATTAGTTTAGTTTTTTTTTTCAATTCTAAAACTCTATTTGCAACTCTCCTCAATTGGTTAAACTAAAATTGGATAGGCGGCGAATGCAAGTCCCTGAGAAATCAATACTTGGGCTTCCTTAAAGCCACTTTACTACTTGATAAGACTATGTACACTTGTGCGTGCGCTTGGGCACTGTCAAGTTTTTGGCGCCATTGTTGGGGAGTTGTAATTAGGCAACTATCTTAAATTTAGTTTTTCTATATTGAGTTGTAAATAGTTTTTATTTTTTAAATTATTTTTATTTCTCTTTTTATCACACTTTTTGATATGTAATCCTGGGATAGATAGTTTTCAAGTGATGACATTCTTGTTGTTTCTATGGGGGACCACATCAAGCGGCTTATTGTCTAGATTTTGATGAAAGTGCGTGGATGGGGGACCTTCACAATATGATGCGGATGTTGTTCTATCTGTAGAGCAGACTGTAGTTTGGTGTTTGGTTTGTGGTCAAGGTGGTCATACTGCAGCTATGTGTGCTGTCAATCTCGATTCAGAATTATTTGTGGGCTATGTTGAAAGGAAAAATTTTATAAACTACTACAATCGAATGGGACTGAATCAGTCACAAATTCAATCATGGATCAACCAGCAGCAGTTTCAGCAGCAACAACTAAACATGCAGGCCACAACTCAAACGAGCAATTTAGAAGAGATGATGAAATAAGTTTTAGCGTCTCAGGTTGAGTTGCTGGAATACATGAAGAACCAAAGGGAGGCTGCAGAACAAGTGACTTCCAAACCTGTTGTAGATGAAGTTGCGGATAATTCGAGGAAGTTTGAGTACTCAAAAACTAAAATTGTTGAACAGGTTGAGGAGATACCACTGCCACCATGTCTACAGTGGCTAAGGAAATAAAAATATGGGGAGGATATTAGCCAATTTGTGGAGCAAACACAAGAATTGCAACCACTCAATTGTCATCTTTATCTTGAGACTGAAATTGAAAATGTGAATAAAAGCGAGTGTGTAGTAGATTGTGTAAATTTTGAAGTAGGATGGATTGGTTGGGCCTCACTCAAATTACTTTTCCACATTATGTTTAGATGATGCCTTGTCTATGAAATTATTTAAAATAGTGAAAGAGTGTGAAGATGAGGACCAAGAATCCTATATTCTTAGTTTTACACCGGATAAGCAGTATAAAAACACTCTTCACTTCAAGTCGAGTGGTTCACCATACACATCCCATTACTCGGTTCCTTAATCTTTTACCACCTCTCTATGATCGAGGCAAAAAAATGGATGCGGTGATGGGGGTGAAATTTATATCCTCATGGTGGAGGAAAAAATTGATTTGGGTCGTGCCGCAACACTAAATTAGGCACTTCTTGGGAGGCAACCCAAGCTTATGAATGTTTTCTTTTCAGTTTTTTTTTGTTTTTATTTCATGTAGTTTTTATTTTTGATTGGGTCACAGGTTAATGGGAAGTCTGAGTACCATAAACTTGAGCTAAGGAGCATGGCAAATACTGAGTGTGGGGTCCCATGGATCTCATTTATGCAAAAGATGCTACTAGCTAGACCTAGAGGCCTCAGGGAGTATTTTTATCTCTTACCTTTTAAATTTACTTTGGGGGCAAAGTAGATTTCTAAGTGTGGGGTGGGAAAATTCGTAAATTTTAGCTCAATTTAAAAAAAAATTAGGATAGGAATAAGTGAGATATTTGAGTTGATGTTATATTTTATTGCATGGTGCAAGTGTTTTGTTTGGTAAAATCATGTTGTTTGAGGAAATTTCTACTTTTGAGACACTTAGGCTAATTTTTGCGACTCTTGTATTTTTTGGTTTAAATTTGAATTCATGCTATTGTTTGGTTGAGAGTCTATGATGATACTATTAAGTTGAGCATGTTCCATGTGTGTGTAAGGTTTTTGTATATTCCTTGTTACATGTGATGTCTAGAATTTGCCTGGTGTGTGTGTGAAGAGAAATAAAGAATGTGGGTTTAGTAGATGATTTAGGCATTTCTTTGATAGCCTTGTTTATACATCCTATTTTTCCTACCTTTGTGTTTAATCCTGATTAACCCCCATTGAGCCTTTAGCTTTTTGTTTGTCAACCTCATAAGTAGCCTCATAAGTAGCTTTAGTAGATGATTTAGGCATTTCTTTGATAGCCTTGTTTATACATCCTATTTTTCCTACCTTTGTGCTTAATCCTGATTAACCCCCATTGAGCCTTTAGCTTTTTGTTTGTCAACCTCATAAGTAGCCTAATCCTTTCTATGATAGACCATAATTTGATCCAAAAAGCTCCTAAGTGCTTTAATGAAAAATTAATTGAGTAAGGAGTTTGAGAAATTGAAGAAGAAAAAGTGAAATTGATGCCCTAAGGTAATAGTTATTAATGTTTATATTTGATTTATGATGAATGGGTGTGATATAAATGATATTAGAAATATTCCTATGATTGTAGAGAATAAAAAAAACTAAATCTTGAAGGAATAAGCAATACGCCCACCATGTGTTTGTGAAAATGCTTAAAAGAGATGGGGCAAAATAAAAGATATGGGTGGATGAAAAAATTGTACTTTGGTTTTAAATGTTTAATGTAGTGTATTAAAGCGCTTACAGATATTAGTCACAATTCTTGACCAAAATAGTTTTACCCATCCCTTAGCCTACATTACAACCCGGAAAAGACCTATTTGATCCTAAGCCTTATATTCTAATATTAGTGGAGCATTACACTAAGGGAAATCCTATGGTTAATTGTGTGTAACTTGTGAATTCTTTGTAAGAGTGAGTGTAATTTGATTCTCATACCTATTATGTTATAAATTGCATTATTGTGAGTGATATGGATAACTCTCTTGATATGAGGGGAACATATTTGATGAATGTGGATGATTTGAATGATGTCTTTGATTAAATTATAAGCATCAGTTTGCCAACTAGGTGAATCAATTCTTGAGGCTAGGATGTTTTGAAGTAGTGTTCATGAGCTTTCAATTGTGTAAATAACATGCTTTGTGTAGAAACCTGCATTTCGTGTAGTCATTATAGTACTATATTGAGTGACTTGCATATAGTAGAAGTGTAGTATCTCCAGCTCATGATACTTAGAGTGAAGAGTTGTTCGAGGATGAACAAGGCTTTAAGAGTTGGGTGGTGATGTTGGGTGAATTTATGCATTCTAACGTCACTATTCTAGCCTTTTTAGCCTCGTTTTGAGGATGATTCACGTGCTATATGGGTAGATAATGAGATAAATATGTATCAAAGTGTTAAATAAGGTGTTTATAATGTTAGGAGTGAGTTCCAAACAAGTTTGTGCTTAAAAGAATCATTTAGAGTTCAACCCGGAAAACTAGTGCTACTAGCTTGAGCTAGGTGCTTATTTAGTTAATTTCGGTTGATTCTATTATGTTGAAAGTGTTTCAAATGGTATTTATGTGTTATCATGAGTGGAATAAAGTGTTGGTAATGAGCTAAGTTGAATTTGAATGAGTGTGCAGTTGGAACAATAAGTGAAAGATCAATGAGAACTAGCTTAGCTTAGCTCTTGTTTTGATTCGTTATAATGGATGTAGTGTTGCATTTTCTTCTTAGTTCGTGCTTTGTGGTTGTGTAGGATGCTTTTGGATCTGAATATTATGATATTTTGAAGTTAATAAGGCTTTGAATTCTTGGGAAAGACGCCACAAGACAAGGGTTCAAGAGGGGAGACTCAATATTTAACCAAATTTCGGAGAGCAAATTCCAGAGAGCCTGCGCGATATTGAGGTACTTCCCCTCCTATAGTGGGTCTGTAGCCAGGAAGCCTCCCCACCTAGAACAGGGATATACCCATGGAGCCGCCCCACCTAGTCCCATGCTCAACATCTGAAGGTTTTCTTGGCCAACACAGATTGGGATTATTCTTATACTATAAATACATGTTATATCACGTTTTTACATACTTTTCGACATCTTGGACGAGTTGTGGAGCTTCTCAATACTTCTTTTAGGGTTTATATCTCTTTAATTTAATTTTTTTTAAGGTTTTGTATCATCATTCCAAGGGATTGGATGATTAATATGTCCATTAAAGGCTAAAACTCCCTTTCTGGGGTTAAGGCTAAGATCATGACTACTTTTGTTTTGAATTAGTTGATTTTCTTATCATCATTGGTTGTTTGTTTATTCTTGTTTTAACTATTTTAAAGATTATCTACCCTTAGAATACATCAATTGTCAACCTTGTGATCTCGAGAGAGGGAATAGGGCGATAGAACATGGGAATAAGCAAGGTAAGGTTCATAGTCTTTTATGAAATAAGGATTTCGAATTAGCATCTAGGATAGGGATGTACCTAGAAGCCTTACTTGAATCACATGTAGGATGATATTTGTAAAGAACTTAAGTGAACTATTACATCTCAGCTCAATAATGTAGTTGTAAGGTTCAACTTGGGTAAACAATTCGAGGTTGGGAAACTATAATCATGCAATTAAACCTACGAATCAACAACCAAGATAAGCAAGTTTATGAATGAAGTTCAATAACATAGTATGATTTTTCGTAAGCCTTAGACCTGAGATTCTATCCATAGATTATCCTAAGTCATTTACTTTTCTGCATTAGTTTAGTTTCTTTTTTTTTTCAATTCTAAAACTCTATTTGCTACTCTCCTCAATTGGTTAAACTAAAATTGGATAGGTGGCGAATGCAAGTCCCTGAGAGATTGATACTTGGGCTTCCTTGAAACCACTTTACTACTTGATAAGACCACGTACACTTGTGTGTGCACTTGGATGCTGTCACTCACTATTGAAAGCCTCTTTCCAAAAAGATAAGCCCGCAGACAACATTACTTCTTTGAGTGTTTGAGGTTTATTTTTAAGACGAAATATTGCAAAATCTGATCTAAAGAAAGTCGACGTTCTTTGTCACTTACTATGCATCAAATTCTCTTTATTATGTACATTCCCATTTTGTTCATCCCTAGGTCATTTAGACTCTTCACTAGACAGTCCATGTTGGTCTTATATAGATAAATATATTCAAAGAATTCAACATTATCTGATTCAATTAGCGTATTATCATGGATATCCAGATGTTTGAATTTATGAATCAAAAATTTACATGCTTTACTATTTGTAGCATCTTCGATGTAAACAAAGTTCACAATTTTTTGTCCTATTTTCACCCTTTTGGTTATAGAAATTTGGACTTTTTCTAAACATTCCCGCACTTTAAAATATTTCAAGTAGAGTTTCCTATCTTTCCATTTCTCATATGGAATAGGTTATGTCTTACTATGGGTCACAAAATTAAGTATTCGGTTTGCTGCAGTGATAGATTCCCCCTACAAATTTTGTGGTAAATCAGAACTTATTTATAAGATATTCACATTTCCTTAAGTTTTTTCTTTTTTCTTTCTACGGTTTCATTTGATTAGGGTGAATACGGTACGGTAGTTTGATGGACAATTTCATATTTCAAACATATCTCTACAAAAGGAGATTCATAGTCTCCACCTCTACCACTTCATATCATTTTAATTTTTTATCTAACTGATTTTCAACTTCAGTTACCTCATCCTTGCAATTCAACAAATACACATAACAATATCTAGTGTAATTGCTAATAAAAGTTATGAAATAATTTTTTCTACCGCGAGATGATGTTGACTTCATATAACAAATGTCTATGTGAATTAAGTCTAAGGGACTGAAATTTCTTTCAACAGAATTATACGAATCCTTAGCATACTTTGATTCAACATATATTTGACACTTTGATATGTTATAATCAAAGTTACGAAAAACTTCAAAACCAATCAGTTTTCACAAGGTTTTGTAATTGACATATCCTAAACATTCATGTGATAATTCATTTGACTCAAGCAAGTAAGAAGAAGCCCCCATTTTCTTCATTTCAACAACCATTACATAAAATTTAAAAAGTCCTTCATTGAGGTAACCCTTTTCTTCATACATTTCATTCTTCCTTATTACAACTTTCTCTAAAACAAACATACACTTAAGTTCGTTTTTAACGAGAACGGTTGTAGACACCAAGTTCCTTATAATAATAAGAACATGGATAACATTGTTGAGAGTCAACCCCTTATTGGAAGTCTATTTTAGGAATATCTTCCCACTTTCTTCAACTTTGGTTGTTGCATTATTTTTCATGAAGATCACTTCTTCGAGACAAGTAGTATCATAAGTAGCAAAATCTTTTTTATCCGTACAAACATGTCTTATGGCTCCTAAAAATAAGCATACACTTAGACTTATTTACCTTTTTCAAATATGAAATATGTGTCTGTTGTACGTGCTACACACTTTTTAGTCACTGGTTTTTCGAAATCCTAATAGACATTGCACTCTCTAGTACGAGCATTAGGTCATTGAAATAGACCATATTTGTTATACAAAATAGTATCCCCAGTAGGGATGGTAACCAGCATAATAAGTAAAACTTCTATGATATATGAAAATGTTCTACAAAAATAGTTTACATACACCTATAACTAACTACTAATTGTGAACTCCTCAATTGATTGATCGATCATATTGTAGGAATATTTAACAGGCTCTCCTATTTTCTGTGACATTCCATCCTGCAAGAAAGCAATCGGAGGTATCGCTAATGTTTGTTGAATTCTATACGCGTTCCAGCAGGAAGGGTTGTCCATAAGCTCGCCTTCATATATTAGTAGTTCAACTTTGTACATTGTAATATTGGTGCAAGCATTAATGTCACTGCAGGCAAAGGGTATGGGGGAGACTATACGTTGTACGTGCCCTTGATGTTATGATACAAGACATCGTGTGCAGACGTCCGATGTCTTATTTTGACAATCCTTTTTGTGCGATAAACTATACGAATTCACCACCAGTAGGGGACCAGGTCGCTGAGGAAATATTAGTCAACAATAATAAAGAAACTAAAACTAAATTCACAGAAACAAAAAAAACACCAGACATTTTACAGGAAACCTCCTTGCTCAAGGGAGGAAAAATTACGATCTATCCTCACAGGATTTCCTAAGCTTCACTATAATCAAGCAACCATTTGATTACAGACTCCACAAGACTCAAAAAGGATTTAACTCTAAAACCTATCCCTTTTAATACCTCTATTACAATTCAATGAGACAACTCTGTCACACCTCCTTTTAATCAACTAGCTCTAGTTGATCAATCTTTGGTAACTCTACCTAAGCAAACACTCAACATAATCAAAATAAAATATTACTCACAATCACAAGAGTAAAATTCTATTCTCAAACAAGACTCAAGATAACAAAAGTTAAAGAACAATCTGGTCCTTAAGAGCAACTTTCTTTATCTTGAGCAGGAGCAACTTTTGCTAAACTTGAGAAGGCAATTTGTGCAAAAACTAGGTCACCAAGTTGATCACCTTTGCTTATATATGTTGAGAGAGAATTTAATTAGGAATTTGATTGGACCAGGTGTCCTGTGCTGTATATTGCACACCTGCATAGTAATAATGCTATAAGATAAAACTGTGCAGAGTGCAACAGTGTACAACTTCCTCTCAGCAATCCTAAGGAAGTAGGCATATGACAGACATGGTCACTGAATATACTGGTAGTCATCATCAAAACTCAATTCAATGGTTGTCATCATTAAAACTCAATTCAATGGTGCGGTAGTAATATTTGTCTATGGCAATGAATTTTCACACATTCTTCATCTGAATTGTATCAAACATCAATCTTGTTACTGATCCTGACCCTCCTTGCCAGGTCTTGATCCAAATTTTATTGTCAGTGTCTCTTATGTTAGTCTCATAATATATTTAAGTTTTAATGGTGAAAATGCTTTGCTGTAGATACCAAGGATGCAGACAGGGTAGGAGCAATACAAGGAAAGGAAATTAGGATAGCAGGAATCCTCCATAGAAATCAGGCGTTGCACACAATCAAGTATGGAAGGGTGTACATTAAGATGGAAAGAAATTACACCTCTCTAGTGGACATATCTAATATGAACACCAACGGGTATAATTCCACAGTCAAATTGAAGATTCTGTACAAGACAAATTTATGTTAAAGAAAAGCACAGAAAGAAGGAAATATTTCCTCAAGTGGGCATGTCTTATATGAACACTAACGGATATAATTACTCAATTAAAGAATCCCTGCAAACCTTTGATTGAGAGTAAATTCCTTGGATTTTTCTTTTAGTACACGGAAGCCAACATCAAGTATTATTTAAAGAAGAAGAAGACGAAAAAAAGAATCACACAACTTCATTTGAACCAATTAGTTGTGTTCTTTCTTTCTTCATAAAACTTTGTAATTTAGTTATTTACAATTATTACAAAAAGAAAAATATAGTTACAGTTAAGGTTATACAAGTAGAAGTTGAGTCACAGGGTTCAAAATCAGTTTTGGATCAAAAAGAAGTCTAGAACTCATTGTACACATCTCAAAGTCCACAATGCTCTAAAGGAAACACTTGTAACCCAATGGGACTAGAATAGGCACCACACCGATGATTCGAATCTATATAAAAATCTTTGTCTCATTACTTTACGTCTTTATTTATTATCTTTATACTTGTGAATCTAACTTACAAGAAAGTCAACTACTTTCTCTGATCAGTCGACTAAGAGAAAATTTCAATTCACCCCTTCCCTCTTGAATTTCATCTTATAATGCCATTTCAGACCGTTATGTTTGACACACGAGCTTGGCTATTGTCCACCCCTAGGCTCTTAATGCTACACTAAGTCAGAAATTTTATTAAGAATGGTCAAGATTTAATATATAAATTTAAGACACGTAAAATGGAACGTGTGAGTATTAATTAGGAGTTAGTTTTGCACCATTGGCTATAACGGAGTGGTAGATTCCTACGAACTTGGTGTTTACAATGTGTATTCCATTAGTACTTCTTCACATCTATCAAATTTTATGTGGAACTTTGGACTGTTTTGTATTCTTAAACCTCATACCACCAAATTTGAGCTCTTGAAAAACCTTATCATCTGCAATATAATTATTATTCAAATGAACCAAAAGAAAAACATTACACGGTGAAAATAGACCTTAAAGAAGTCATTTATATTCGCCTATGAGATAGACACGAACAGGGGTGGCTTAACGAATTTGGTAATCTAAAGTCAAATTTTAATAAGAGGTTTCAAGTATATTCAACACAATTAGATTTTATGTGTATTACACGTGTATCTTGTGTGTTACGTGTGCACCTTGAGCGACGTAGGTGCCTCTTAATATGTGCATTTCATGCACCATACATACATCCCCTTGTTAATTAATAAAAATATTTACAATCATATAGATATTATCATTAAACATGTGAATGAGTATATTATCATTGTGAACTATCTTCTAGCTTAAAACTAATATTTGAAAAAAAAAAATCTGAACTAACTTTACTTCTAGTAACTATTGAAAATGGAGCCCCCAAAAGTTATTTTGTAATTTCCCCATTTCTCTTGAAATTGAATAATAAATAAAAAAATTAAAGGATAATACATGTAGAACATATTTTTAGAAAAAAGTGAGCCTCCAAAAGGTTGAGGCCTTAAGTCATTATTTTAGTGGTTTTATGGTCAAGCCGGCTCTAGACACGAAATATATAGAGAATCGTTAAAGAACCATTATACTTGTCGACCATGCATTGATTAGATTAACCAATTAGAGTTGACTTTCTTATCAAACGGAATAATATTGAATCAAATGACAAAAATATAAAAGGAAAAATCCTTTTGGCCACAATTTTTTTGCCACAATTTGGCCATAATAGAAAAAAATTAGGTTCACACTATAAACTAGTTAACCTTTTGACATTTTTACCCTATGTGAAAATTTATTTGAGAAAAGACTCACAAGATTATGTAAGTCTTTTCACAATTGTGACCAAATTTGGACCAAAAAATTATGGTCATTGCTGATTATAGTTTATCGAGCTTGTAATTGAAACTCTTTTTTTTTTTGAAGTAGAGAGAGGGAATGAGGTGTGAAAACTTACAGAAGAGCTGTCACATGGTCCAGGTAAAGTTGTCATTAGGTCCCCGAAATTGACAAATAGAATTGTACTGATTACATACAGACATACATACATTTATGAAAGTCATCTAAATTTATACTTATTGATATGAATAAATTTGTATGTGTTTAAGTTATATATACTGATCATGATATCAAATTTATTTATACACTTAATAAGATTAGATTTCATTGTCAATCCAACACAAGACCTTTATTAAAAAATATATATATATTTTTAGTTGTTTTTGATTGATGTTTCCTTCATGAGATCCCACAAAGATTTCTATGTACTTATCTGGGACAAGTGAAATTTTCGATCTGGACATCTAGGAGAAGCAGTTAGAAGAAAATTGTACATAATATTAATCAGTAGCATCGATCATTAATCCCTAATAAATGATATTTCGTTTATTTGAGTTAAAAGATAATCACTACTACATGGGAATTTAACTTAAGAAATAATATTGTAGAAAATACATGCGGATTTACCTACTAAAATATTAAATTCCTCAACATTAAAATATATTACCTGCGAACTATATATTTCCAACAAATTTGGCGTCATATTGCGCAAATTTCGTACTTGCGACATTACCTGGGGAAATGTATCGGTGGGTATTTTATTTCTAGGTAAATCCGCAGGTATATCGACAAATATATATACTTTTTAAATCCATAGGAAAATTCTCAGGTAATTTATCCTACGGATTTACGTAGAGATATTTTGGTAGAAATTTATGTAATGAATTTTATTACTTAGGAAATTATTTGGGGATTTTGTGCTGCGAATTTTGCTGTGGATTTACCTGCGAAATTATTACTTGCGACATTACCTGAGGAAATGTATCGCTGGGTATTTTATCTCTAGGTAAATCCGCAGGTATATGGACAAATATATATATTTTTTAAATCCATAGGAAAATTCTCAGGTAATTTATCCTAAGGATTTACGTAGAGATATTTTGCTAAAAATTTATGTAATGGATTTTATTACCTGGAAAATTATTTGGGAATTTTATTCTGCGAATTTTGCTGGGGATTTATTCTTGGGGATTCACCTGCGAAATTATTACTTGGGAAATTACCTGGGGAGAATGTATCGACGGGTATTTTATCTCTAGGTAAATCCGCAGGTATATGGATAAATATATATATATTTTTTAAATTCATAGAAAAATTCTCAAGTAATTTATCCTACGGTCCGCAAGTACATGGGCAAATATATATATTTTTTAAATCCATAGAAAAATTCTCAAGTAATTTATCCTACGGATTTACGTAAAGATATTTTGGTGGAAATTTATGTAATGCATTTTATTACCTGAGAAATTATTTGAATTTTTTTTTCTGAAAATTTTGCTGGGGATTTACCTTCGAAATTATTACTTGAGAAATTATTGGGGGATTGTATTGCTACAAATATAGCTGAAATTATTTCTTGAGAATTTATTTACGAAATTATTACTTGGAAAATTATTGGGGGATTGTGTTGCTACAAATTTAGCTGGAATTATTTCTTAGGGATTTACGTAGGATTTTTGTGACTTGAAAAATTTTAATAGGAAAAGGATAAACTTGAAGAATAAAAAACATAAAATAAAAATAAAATAGACATTAAATCGGTGGGCACGTATAATCAAGAAAAAGATGCTCAAGAAATTAAAATTAGTTTATTGACATAGATGGTATCACAGATGTATTCTAGCTGAATAAACCTTAACTTGACTCGTTTTCTAATTATCAAAAAATTAAAGAGGTGAAATTTCTTTGGCCTAAGATAGGGCGAAGAACGACTCAAGGCTCAAATGGAGCATATTTTTCAATTGGTTAATTTAAATATAATTGTAAGGTATCATACTACGCACGACAATATAATATATCAATATAATGTACATTTAGGAGTCGTTTGGTGTGAGATATAAGGTATAATAATCACAAAATAAAAAAAGATTATTTTACATTGAGTTGCAAGTATTAGGTAGTTTCAGAATTATATATATAATGAGATTAGGGGTGGGCATTCTGTTTGTTCAATTTGCTTGTTTAATATCGGTTTGGTTTTTCAATTTTCGGGTTGACGAAAATGATAACCGGAATCAAACCAAAATAAATTCGATTTGATTCAATTTCAATAAATTCGGTTCAGTTATTTCTAATTTTTATTTCAATTTTGAAGAATAAAGTAGTAAGTCTTTCTTTGTCATGACTGGTCATTTAAAATTGGTGATATTTTTTAGAAAAAATTATTTTTTTTCAAACCTATTTTTCATTTTCAAAGATAAATAACTCAACATGGATGAAATGAAATGAAATAATGGAAAATATTATTTATACTGAATATATAAAATAAAATAATATATATATATATATATAAACATAAAATTTATTTATATAATAAAACATATATATTATTTATATAATTTTGGTTTTTCGGTTTAACCATTTTTTAAAAAAAAATCAAAAACCGAATCGTTTTAACGGAATTTCTAAAATTTAAAACCAAAACTGATCCGAAAAATTAAAATCAAAACTAAATTTTCTCTAAGAAGACAAGGAGAAGACCCGGAATCAAAGTTTCAATTGTTTGAGAGATATTCGAAATCAGAGGTTAGTTTCTTTATCTTCTACAGTAAACTCGATACTTTTTTCATTTGCAAAGGTTCCCACTCAATTATCTTGAAGCCTGGTTTTGTGTCTGTTGACACCCAATTTTGACCTTTCGATACTCCTTTTAGGCCGTTGTTTTGTCAAAATATATCATTAATTTTAAATATTAATATTTATTTTACACATTATTCTTGTATCAAACAAATATTGACGTATCACATTCATGATTTAAAAAATACAAAAAGTATTTTATTACTTTTATTATCATTTTTTGCAATTTATCAATTTAAATGTAATATTTTAACGTAATTTGTTAATATTTTATTTAGTATTCACACTCATAAATTACTAATATTGTCTATTATTATTATTAATATTAATATTATTATTTTTATCATTATTATTATCAAAAATTTTAAATTTTGTATTCATAATTTATAGGTATCTATTTCGAATTATTGTTATCGTTGATTTTAAAGTAATATATTCTGTGTCATATTTTTATTTACACAATTTATTCATAACTAACCTGAGAATAATAATATTATTTATTTTACAATTATTATTGTATTAATCCGCAACCTTAATCAATTAAATATTTTTCAATCAATTTATTTGCTAGCCTGATTTTTCCAATTTATAACAACTTTAGCCTAATTTTATCCAGTTTATTACAATCCTGGCCCAAATTGTGTCCAATTGAACTCAATTTCAAATTTCACTCAATTTTTAAATCAAATTTTTAATCTTTAGATCTCAATCGTTGATCAACATTGATCCAACGCCTAGGTTAAAACTCTTGCCTTCTTTCCTTTTATAACACCAAAACCCAAAACCCTAATTCATTCTTTCCTTTTTTTAAAAAATGAATTATTATTATTATTATTAAACTATTATTATTAATAATAATTTATTTTAGAATACGTAACATTAATTTTACATGCGTAATTTATTTTTATATCGAGTCTTATTATTTTTCTCGTTATTATTATTGTGTTATTATTAAATTTATAACAGCCCAAACTCAATTCGATTTTCCTAATTTTATTTAACTTCTAGTCATTTTGATATTCAATTTGTATCAATTCTAGTCTAAATCAGTTTCAATTTGATCAAATTGAAAATTTCCAATTCAAATTACTTGAATTTGATTACCTCTGTAATTTAATCCCAACCATTGATCATCTATGATCAATGGACGGGATTACATCAACTTCTTACCCTTTTAATATTTAACTTAATTTCTAATCTCAATTTGACTCATCTCCTCAATTTTAATCTTAATCGGTCATCATATTTTATCAACGACCAATATTAAATCAACTTTCATTATTTTTTTGACCTCACAATACCTCTCTTAGGCTGCTATTTTAACAAAATTATTAATTTTAATTATTGATATTTTCTACGCATTATTTTGATATCAAATAAATATTAATGTATCGCATTCATGATTTGAAAATATATAATTTATTTTTTTATTATTATTTTTTACCTTATATAATATTTTACATAATTTTGCTAATATTTATTAAATCATTTTCGCAATTATACATGCTTATAAATTACAAACATTATCTATTATAATAATAATATTACGTCTTTCCTATATTTATTAAATAGCAGCTTAAGTCAATTCAATTAACCCAACTTATGTAATTTTTAGCCTAATTTTTATTCAATTAATATCAATTTTAGTAAGAATTGATATCAATTTTGAACCCCCATTAAAATTTAATTATTGATCTATTTTTAAATTATTATTACATTATTTTAATCTCAGTCGTTGATTAAAATAAATCCAACGATTGAGATCAAGTCACTTTTTCCTCCCTTCTTAAACAAAACAACCAACCCTAATCTATATCTCTCACTCTCAAAACTAAACAGCCGTTCCACAACCCTCTCTCATCTCTCATCGAAAAACAACCACCATAAGCCGCCGCCGCCGCCTCCCACCAGTCGACGGAACCGCACATCAAACTCCCACCGCCGCCGCCTCCCACCGACGACTTCACCAAATGGTCGCCGCTCAACCAACAAACCCCACAACAGCCGCTGCTTCTACCGTCGGCGAATCCAAGCTAGCCGCACCGCCGCCAAGACAATATCGAAGCTCCATTGGCAAACCCAACAGACTCGCGACTCAATTACAAACAGACTTTCCATAGGATGTATTGAAGGTGGAGCTCTCCAATCTTTTCATTTGTATAAATATTAGTTTCTCTGTTACACTAAATAAAATTGTGGAAAGTTAGGTAGGTAAGGACATGGAAAATTGGAAATAATCAGATCCAATAATATTGTTAATCATATGACTCATTTCTGACTTCAAATTAATCAATTAGAAAACAAACTACCAAATAATTAACTGTTATCTACTAATCATAATTATATCTTTACATGAAACATTGTTATTTTCTAGAGTATCTGTTTTTAAGTCTTTGGAAACATGGCTCGTTATACTCTTAACTATTGCAATATATCAAAGTTATTGTCGTGGTCGATTAAGAGAATATTATGTTGAATCAGATGTTTTCAAAGTACACAACTTAGTAAACCGAACAGTCATAACAACACATAATATCTATCTATATTACAGTATAGTATTCTAAACACTGTCACAACAAATGCCAGTCAAGAACAACTCCTGCTAGAGCTACTGGTTCGATACAAATACAGTTTTTTAGATGTGATAGAAAGTTTACTGAAGTGGAAAATACAGGAGAATAATTTGTATTTAAGCTAGTAATGTGGTTGTCACGATCCAAAAACGAGGGTCATGATGGCACTTGTCGCGACGTACCTTGACAAGTAAGCCTATCACCCAAACTGATACAAAAAGAAGAAAAGACAGAAATATCCCACGGTAAGGCTTCTAGAACGAAGCCGAACCATATAAGTAATCATAACAATGCTGAAAGAACTTATCCAAAATATCAATCATGCCCAAAATCAGGTGTCAATAGTGTAAGAACTACTAATACAATTCAAGAATCAAATACATCAGAAAAATAACCACAAAAAGAATAATATCTGTCTTCGAATACTAATAAAGACATAACTACTTTAGGAAGATAGAGGTGAATTTCGGACGCATGAATATTCAACCGCTACCTTGGAAGCTCCAACAATCGCCCGAGTCAAGAAATTTGAGGTGCACTAGAGCTAGGACCTGCATCGAAAGGGCGCAGTAGACATGAGTACGGTCCACTTGTACTCAGTAGGTATCATAGGCCGACCAAGCAAAGTAGTAAACAAAGCATACAAAATATACACTAAGGGCACGTCACCTGCAATCAGAAAATGTCTCAGAACGGTAGCTCACACCGCTTGCACTAATAGTTCTAATATATATCACATATATTACAATGACACACCAAGATATAAAACACAAATATACATTATGTCACATATAAATTGAACAATAGAGAACATGTAGCTACAAGATCATCAAATACAATTAAAGGAAGATAAGACAAATACATAGATGACAAGTCAATAAGGCAATACAACACAACATAAATACAATAAAGTAAGTGCAATGTATGTGATGATGATGATGATGATGATGATGCACAAGATCGTCGCACAACCTCCGGAATCGTTGCACAATCCCCGTATACACCTACGGAGCTAAGGTTTGCCGACGTAGGACCCATGGGGGGTTCGTCAACCTATATACAATCTATATATCTTATATATCCTTTTCGGCATATCCCTCGGAAAGAGTTTTATAAGGTGTTACAATATTTTTAAAAAGGTGTAGCCAGTGTTTCTCAGATGTTGCCATGGTGGTACCAATGTTTCATGAATGAGTATGATATGAAGATGTAATGCTCACAATCAATCACAATGAGTATTTTCACAACCAATCACATGATATATTTTCACAACCAACCACAATGATACATTCCCACAACCACATGAGCCAATATCCACTCATTATTTTTGTTTTATCCATGAATTTTCATATGTTTCATACACCAATAAAGTATGAATATAATCACAATACAACAATGGTACCACATTAAACAATACAATACAATTATTCACATGTATTCAAGGCTATCAATATCATATAGGACCTCACACGGTCAAACATATCACATAATATCTCAATTTCGGCAATTACATCACATATAGGCCCCCACACGGGCACAACACATAGATAGCCATTTTTCATGATTAGTTCCTACCCGTAATATGCATTTTGTACCATCATTTACTATCCAGCCCAGTCTGAAGAGTTAAGCCATAACCTACCTCGAAAGTCGAAATCGGTCCGCTACACTTGAACCCGCGACCTTACTTTTCACGAATAATCCTGAATTTCACTAAAAATATCAAATATAAAATCTACGCGTCAATACAAAACCAACGACACTCATATTGACTATTTTTGGTTCGGGGTCAAAATGGACCCCCAAAATGGATTTTCGAAAAAGAAGGGCAAAAATCGAAACTTTACTTCAAAAAAATGTTCCCCATATTTTTAGGAACCTACTGCAGAAAGCCCAAGTTAAATCGAGTCAAAAATGGGGTTCAAATCGAAGAAAAATCATTTTTGAGCTTTATCGGGTAAAATCTTTGAAATCCGAGTTAAAATCAAGAATCGGAGTTGTTTTGAAGGTTAAATTGATGAAAAATTAGTAATTATGATATAAAAATACTATTCAAGTGAAAAGAGTGAAATTTTGGTTTAAAATCATGCCCTAAGATTTTTGTTGTTTTGAGTAATTTATCAGGAGATTATTAAGAAAAGGGGTGAATTCTTACCTTAAATCCGTAATAAAATCAAGAAATAGATGTTAATCTATCTTCTCAAGATCCCACAAGCTTCCTTTTAAGCTCTCAAACTACTTAGGGTTTAACTCTCAAGAGATAAGATGAAAAATGAGGAAAAAAATGGGCCTGAAACTGATTTAAATGGTGCAGATTTTCTGCACCAGCTAAGTAAAAAGCTGCATTTTTTTCCCAAGTTCAAACGGTCTTCGACGGGATGCCTGGGATTCGTTCGGAGTCCGATACATGCAAACGAACTATGCAACCATACTAAATTCGACGCTTCAGACGCGTTGGCGATATCAGATTTTTCAAAAAATATCGTTTTCATAAAGTTGACCCCCAAAATCCGAAATTATAATTTTTCAAACCGAGGGTCCAAATGAGATTTAAAATTCATAAAATCATACCAAATATGCTAACACCCTAAAATCGACATTCTGGATCTGCTGGCGAAGTCAGATTTTCCATCCGAGGTCATTTTGATCAAATTTGGGTCCTACACTCATATTTTCAATTTTTCAACTTTTCGATCAATAGGTCGAAATGAGTTCGGGTGCACCGGGACCCGAACCAAGGGTTTACCTAGCCTAAAATCGATATTCAGGAGCTGCTGAAGCAGTCCGTTCAGTCATCCATCACACAAATCAAAAGATATCCACATAAGTCCAAAATAAGGTTCTCGAAGCCATAAAAAAATTCACAATATTGCATAAATGATACCAAAATGCATCAAAAATTATGTCAATCACTCCCACGCTCTAGAAATATCATAATGCAACTACAGGGAGGGGTAAAATAATCAAATCACATAAAATCATAAATTTCACATATTTCATCAAATTTTTAGGTCATTACATTGGTTGATTGGTAGGACTAACAAGTGCTTTATTGTTCATTACTGTCAAGTTAATTTGTATTTAAGTTAGTAATATGGTTGACTGATAGGACTATGAAGTGTATTATTGTTCACTACTGTCAATTTATATTAAGTACTCCGTTTCAATTTGTTTATCTGGTTTAACTTATAACGGAGTTTAACAAAGTAATGAACATTTTGAAATATTGTGATCTTAAATTAAAATTGTATATAACGATCAAGTGTAGTATTTCAAAATATGTACAAGTGACTTCAAAATGATTAGTGTACTCACTTGAGAAGTGGATTAGTGATTGAAAAATGATTTGTAGTTACATGGAAGGTGAACTTGAAAACGGTTAAGTATAATTACTTGAAATGTGAATTAGTTATTTAAATATGATTAAGTGTAGTGATTGAAAATGTGTACTAGTGACTTGAAAATGCTTAAGTGTATTGACTTTAAATGTGAATTAGTTACTTGAAAATAGTCAAGTGTAGTCACTTGAAATGTGTACTAGTGAGTTGAAAATGGTTAAGTGTAGTGACTTGAAAATGGTTTAAGTATAGTGACTTGAAATGTCAATTAGCTATTTGAAAATGGTTTGAGTGTAGTGACTTGAAATGTGTACTAGTGACTTGAAAATGATTAAGTGTAGTTACTTGACATTGCAATCTTGTGACTTGGAAACGGTTAAGTGTAGTTATTTGAAATTGTGAACTTGTGACTTGGAAATGGTTAAGTGTAGTCACTTGAAATGTGTACTAATAACTTGAAAATAATGAAGTATAGTTACTTGAAAATGATTAAGTATAGTGACTTGAAATGTGAATTAGTTAATTGAAAATAGTTAAGTGTAGTGATTTAAAATGTGTACTAGTGATTTGAAAATGTTATAAGGGTAGTGACTAGTAATGTGAAATAGTTATTTGAAAATGATTAAGTGTAGTGACTTGAAGCGTGTAGTAATGACTTGAAAATGGTTAAGTGTAGTTACTTGAAAATGATTAAGTGTAGTCATTTGAAATTGTGAACTTGTGACTTGAAAATGATTAAGCGTAGTTACTTGAAATGTATACTTGTGTCTTTAAAATGGTTAAGTGTAGTGACTTGATAAGTATACTAGTGACTTTAAAATGATTAAGTGTAGTCATTTAAAATTGTGAACTTGTGACTTGAAAATGATTAAGTGTAGTTACATGAAATTTATATTTGTGATTTTAAAATGGTTAAGTGTATTCACTTGAAATTTGAACTAAGTTACTTGAAATTATGAACTTATGACTAGAAAATAATTAAATGTAGTGTCTTGAAATGTATACTATTGACTTTAAAATGATTAAGTGTAGTGACTTGAAATGTGTACTAGTGACTTGAAAATAGTTAAGCGTAGTTACTTGAAAATGGTTAAGTATAGTGACTTGAAATGTGTACTGAAGACTTGAAAATGGTCAAGTGTAGTTACTTGAAATGTGAATTAGTTACTTGAAAGTGGTTAAGTATAGTGACTTGAAATGAATGATTAAGTGTAGTGACTTGAAAATGATTAAGTATAGTTATTGAAATGTGAAGTAGTTACTTGAAAATGGTTAAGTCTAATTATTTGAAATGTGAAGTAGTTATTTGAAAATAGTTAAGTATAGTGACTTGAAATGTGGATTAATTATTTGAAAATGGTTAAGTATAGTGATTTGAAATGTGTACTAGTAACTTGAAAATGGTTAAGTGTAGTGACTTGAAATGTGAATTAAATACTTGAAAATGGTCAAGTGTAATGACTTGAAATGTGTACTAGTGACTTGAAAATGGTTAAGTATAGTGACTTGAAATGTCAATTAGCTATTTGAAAATGGTTTGAGTGTAATGACTTGAAATGTGTACTAGAGACTTGAAATATGTACTAGTTACAATAATCTTGAAAATCAACTTTGAGTTTATGATGCTTTATATGCTAATATATACATGTTTATATTTGTTGATTGTTATGATTTTATTTGATACTATAATGTCAACTTTGTCAAATGAAATTGATGAGATGATTAAGTCTCAGGTTGATGCTTCAAATGATCATTTGTATGCTCAGTTACAGAACGAGCGACACAAAAATAAGAGGATGAGAAAGGAATTGGACTTGTTGATGAAGAATGTATACATGAAATCATCTTTAAATAATGAACGCCCATCTCAAGAAGACAACCAAGTTTATGAGGATGAACGTGATGACTTTGACGACGTAAATGAAAGTGATTCTAATCCTAATAATGTGGATGAAACTGATTCTGTCCTTGATGGTTGGTAGTTTTATTGAGGATTCAAGTTTGAAATATTTTGTTTTGGACCATTTATGAATCATACATTATTGATGTAGATGTTATGAATTATGTTTTTTTGTTAGCTGTAATGATTTACATTATACTTGTATTGAATGATGTTTTTTGAGAATTATTGGAGGTTTTGAATAGATTTATGACTAATTGTGAAATGTTTTTAGTAATTTATGTGTAATTATTACTTGAGAATTTCCATGAGGATGCACATGCTAAATATTCATGATAAATTTCTTGAGAAAATTTGTTCTTGCGGATTTATTTGGGGCATTTCACACGAATTTTCTTGCGAAATACTTTCATAAATATCCGCAAGAAATTTTCTTTTGTTAATTAGGAATTTTCAGCTCTAAACTTTCTTCGGATTTACTTGGGAATCTTTGTGGGGAATAATTTGAGAATTATTTTGTGAAAATTCGCAGGTAAAATCCTTTTTTTTTTATGAAATTTTACCAAAAAATTCATGCAAAATTTTGACAATTAATCACAAATAAATCCGCAAATAACGTACCTGCAAATTTATTTTCGCAGTTAAATGTACCTGCAGATTTATTTTCACAGTCAAATTACCTAGAAATTTTATAAATCCGCAGGTAATAATTACCTACAAAGGTATTTCCTTTGGATTCTAATTGGTAAGAAAATCTGCAGGTAATCAAATTACTTGAGAATTTTACCACATCATCCCTATGAAAATTCCCGGGTAATAAGCACTTTTCTTGTAGTGAATTGTATGTGCCACTATTTAAACAATGTTTATTCATTAATGTCTAATAAATGACATTTTCATTGTCCAAACTAAGGGTGTCTAACGGGCCGGGCCGGGCCAACCCGGAACCGGCCCTCCCATTTTACCCGGGTTCCGGGCCAGTTCCGGGCCGGGTTTGGCGTTAACCGGGCCGGGCCGGGCCGGGCTGGGCCAAACAGTAAAAAAATTAAAACCCACCCGGACCCGGCCCACTAAACCCAATCCGGTCAAAACCACCAAGACCCGGTCAAACCCGGTTAAAAACCGGTCAAACCCGTTTAAAAAATAAATAAAAAATCCAATATACACTATATACACTCCAATATACAACATATATTTTTAAAAAAATATATAAAGTATAAACAATTACACATATATACGTACCATTCAATATATAATTATATATGACTATACGTACTACTTTAAATAAAACATTTGCTATAATAGTATAATATATATATATATATATATATACACTACAATATATATATATACTAATTTATAAAACATATACACATGTATACGTTAAATATATACTAATTTAGAAGATATATACACATATATATATGCACCATTCAATATATATGTACTACTTTAAATAAAATATATACAACAATATAGTGATATACATATATATATATACAATAATATGTATATATATATAGTTACATACTAATTTATAAAACATATACACTTGTATACTTTAAAGATATACGTCTATAGAAGATATATACACATATATACGCACCATTCAATATATATGTACTACTTTAAAAAAAAGTATATACTACAATATATATACTAATTTATAAAACATAAAGTAATGTATACGTTAAATATACACGTCTATAGAAGATCTATTCACATATATACACTCTATTCTATGTATATGTAATACTTTAAATGAGATATATGCAATATATATACATTACAATATATATTTGTATAGTTATATACTAATTTATAAAATATATACACATGTATACGTTAAATATACACGTCTATAGAAGATCCATTCACATATATACACTCTATTCTATGTATATGTAATACTTTAAATGAAATATACTATAATGTATATACATTACAATATATATTTGTATAGTTATATACTAATTTATAAAACATATACGCATGTATACATTAAATATACACTTCTATAGAAGATATATACACGTGTATACGCACCATTAAATGTATATATACTACTACTTATAAAATATACTACATTATATATACATTACAATATGTATAGATATACTTATATACTAATTTATAAAACATATACACATGTATACGTTAAATATACACTTCTATAGAAGATATATGCACATATATACGTACCATTCAATATATAATTATATATGACTATACGTACTACTTTAAATAAAATATTTGCTATAATAGTATAATATATATATATATATATATACACTACAATATATATATATACTAATTTATAAAACATATACACATGTATACGTTAAATATATACTACTTTAGAAGATATATACACATATATATGCACCATTCAATATATATATTCTACTTTAAATAAAATATATACTACAATATAGTGATATACATATATATATATACAATAATATGTATATATATATAGTTACATACTAATTTATAAAACATATACACTTGTATACTTTAAAGATATACGTCTATAGAAGATATATACACATATATACGCACCATTCAATATATATGTACTACTTTAAAAAAAGTATATACTACAATATATATACTAATTTATAAAACATAAAGTAATGTATACGTTAAATATACACATCTATAGAAGATCTATTCACATATATACACTCTATTCTATGTATATGTAATACTTTAAATGAGATATATGCAATATATATACATTACAATATATATTTGTATAGTTATATACTAATTTATAAAATATATACACATGTATACGTTAAATATACACGTCTATAGAAGATCCATTCACATATATACACTCTATTCTATGTATATGTAATACTTTAAATGAAATATACTATAATGTATATACATTACAATATATATTTGTATAGTTATATACTAATTTATAAAACATATACGCATGTATACATTAAATATACACTTCTATAGAAGATATATACACGTGTATACGCACCATTAAATGTATATATACTATTACTTATAAAATATACTACATTATATATACATTACAATATGTATAGATATACTTATATACTAATTTATAAAATATATACACATGTATACGTTAAATATACACTTCTATAGAAGATATATGCACAAATATTCAAAATTTATTCAAAAAAAAATAAAAAAGAACGACTAAGGACTGAATGAATTTGGGAAATTTTATTGATTGCAAAATGATCCAAAATTTATAATTTACATGAATGAAAAATTTATAAATTATGCATCATTTTTTCAAACTCATTCATGTTAATATTAATGGGAACTTGCATAGGATAATCAAAGTCAACGGGGGCAAAACCATGCATTGGACTTGATTCTGCTGAGTTCTCCCGTGAAGTCATAATTTCTTCTAGTTTCAGCTCGTCGCTCGGCTCCGGTTCCATTCCTTGGTTTCTTCTTTCCGCTCTAATCCAATCTCTGAGGCAAACTAGAACATTCATTGCATTGCTTCCCAATGAGTGTCGGTTGTCTCCAAGCTGCTGTCGTCCCTGACTGAAGGCGCTCTCTGATGCAACGGTTTACATTGGAACATTCAAGATATCTCTAGCTAATCTTGAAAGCACAGGATATTGTGATTCATTATTCCTCCACCAATCCAGCGTGTTGATCCGTCGTCTGCGATCCTCTGGTGCCGTCCGAAGATAATATTTCAGCTCTTCCCGATAAGTTGATGTGTAAGTTCTCTCATCAACACTGTTCCAACAATTTAAATCATAAAACGAATCAGAAAAACCACTATGTGCCGGCCTTTTAGAAGATGATGGCTCCTCGGGAGGATGAGGAGCGACAGTTGGAGTGATATTTGTAGGTACGGCTGAATCAAATAAATCAGCATAGTGATTATATAATTTTTCTATATAATCTTTTGCATCAGCCGTAGCCGTCCACAAATTAGGCTGTAGTTGTTCAGAATCATGGTTAGTATTTATTTCTAAGTTAGTATAAATAAGAGTACTAAAGTGACACATATTATTATATTTCATGCACGGATTTAGCATAGCACCAACCAAGTAAATAGGGGGAATCGGGAAAAAATATTTTTTAAATTTTGTAAACATAGCGCCAACAGCTTCTTTATAACCTTCTTTATTTTTATATTGTTGGAGCAAACCAGAAATATCGGCTATATATGCCAAAATATTACAAACAGTAGGATAGTAAGCACCGGAAAATTCAACCGTAGCTACATAAAATTTTTCTAAAAACATAACAAGATCATTAATTACAACCCAATCAGAATTATGTAGCATGCAATCAGCAGAATCAGCAAATGAACCGCAATGTTGGTTAAAAGCTAGTGTAATAGGAATTCTATATTTATAACAAGTTTTTAAAAACTCATACGTAGAATTCCATCTAGTATCAATTTCCTCAGGCATCAAAATCGGTGTAAGTCCATTTTCTTGACATTTAACTTTAAATTCTCTAATTCTCGATCTACGATTATTTCCTTGAATAAAACCAACGGCAAGACGAATTTTTTCAATATAAAGCTCAAAAAACTCAAGACCATCTTTTACAATTAAATTATATATATGACATGCACACTTAATATGAAAAATTTCAGGCAAGGACGGAGATAGCGTAGATTTTATTTTTGTTATAGCAGTCTTGTTGTTAGAAGCATTATCAAAAGCAATACATAAAATTTTATTTTCTATACCATAGTATCCGGCAATTTTAACAATAGAATCAGCAATAAATTGTCCAGTATGTTTACAATCTTCATCATATAAAAAAGCAAGAATACGTTTTTGCATCACGAAATTACTATCCATCCAATGACAAGTAACGGTTAAATAATCATTTTTATTTACAGCACGACCAAGATCAGAAGTTAGGGACAATCTACATTGAATATTTTTTAACAATGTTGATAAATAAAAACAATATTGTGAATGGAGTCTAAAAATATCAGATCGACAAGTAGTTCTAGGAATACCATTAAACATAGGATTATAAATTGCTTGTATATAACGAATAAAAGCATCAGAAGAAGGAAAACTAAAAGGCAAACAACCCACAGCTACCATTTTAGCTATTTCTTCCCTGTCCCTCAATTTATTATACTTTTTCGCTACTTGACCGGTTGTTGGGTCCATTCTAGTTTGCGTTGACCCACCAACATCCCCACCACCTTTTGCAATATTTAACTCTCTTTTGTGATCTTCATCTATATGTCTCATTAACGTACCCGTACCCCCTTGCTTGCCTCCATTTCTATGCTTATATATTTGTTGACAAATATTGCACTGCACCTCAATATCTGATATACGTTCAAAAAATTGCCATGCAATACTAGTTCTTTTACGAGGTTTTGGGGCACTGGGAGGACGGGAAGGGAGATTAACTGATTCAGATCTAACGTTAGCATCTCCTACTGCGGGTGTTTCAACAATATTTTCATTATCTTCGTCTAAATTAACTGCATCTACTTCATTTTCTTCTTCTATACCATAATTTTCCTGAGCTTCTACATAATCCATATCGTGAGCACCTACACCTATTTCTTCCTCAAAAGGTGTATCAAGCGGTACCGGAGGCGAAGACACACGGGTATATCTATTACTTGAACTACCTCTACCACTAGTAATTCGCTTTTTACTACCACTACCGCTTTCGGGACAAAAATTTTTAACACCTTTAGCAGCGAGGTTTTTTAATTTATCCATAATATAAATTAAGTTAAACTAAAAATATTCAAAATACACAAATATAATAAAATTAAATAATAAACAATTAATACAATAAATAAAAATTAAACGTAAAAGATGGAACGACAATACCAAATTTTGGAAGTATCCGAAGATTGCGACTTTGGAAACTTCCGCTCGTACTTTGTAAACGAAAATTAAAAAATTAAAGTGAACACTTTAAGAAATTAAATATATTGAATATTAGAGAATTGAGAATTGAGATTTGAGAGAGAATGAGATTTGAGAGAGTGAAAAATTGTGTGAAAAATGATTTGAAGTTGTAGGGTATTTATAGATTTTTTTTGGGGATTAAAAAATATTTTTTAAAGTTTTTTTTTTTTTTTTTTAATTAAATGGGCCCAAACTAGCCGTTTGGACCCAAAAACGGCTATATAGCCGTTGGCCCAACGGCTAGTTGGCCCAAAATTAATTAATTTTTTTTTTTTAATATTCTGGGCCGGGCTGGTTAACCGGCGGGCCTGGACCGGGCTTGGTCCGGGCCGGGTTAACCGGGCCCATTTTAAAAAAAAAAACGGCCCGGGACCCGGAACCCTTAAGCCCTAGGGCTTACCGGGCCGGGTCAAACCGGGCCGGGTTAGCTAATAGGGCCGGGTCGGGCCGGGTCAGCCCGGCCCGTTTGACACCCTTAGTCCAAACTAACGTGATATATTTTGATTAGATACAACGATTAAGGAAAAAAATTAAATTCATGTTAAAAATAAGTTATAGATATTTTTTTGACGACAAGTAAATAATGTAAAATTAAACTATTTTTAAATCTAAAAATAGGATTAGACCAAAAGAGTGCCTCTAATACTAATGTCTTCCCATCTTGCCATATGATTTAATGATCACTCGTATTCTGCTCGTTTCCTCTATAGATCTATCAGGTTATCAACATATGGAAGTCTCAGCTAACTATGATTTCAAATTTTTTGCTAGCATGGGCTATATTTTGGATGACCACTCGAGGAAGGTATGTTAACTTTGCAGGAAAATTCAAGCAAGATTCTATAGCTTAGCAAGATATCTATTGCTAAATTCAGACACGAAGGTGTAAAGACAATGAGCAAGTTCTTCAAACAAGATGACTCCATTAAATCTAAAGCCAACTCTTCTTATAATGATCTTGTTGTCATCGTTTAAACCTCTTTAGCTTTGCTAGGACTGTTGAACTCTCTTATGATACTTTCTGCAGAAATGTTCACAATATCCTTAAGTACTTTCTTGGGGATCGCTGAACACTTACCTCTTATGTCCTCGTTTTGATACTCTTATCATTCACTGAGGATGTGTCCGCACTTAGACAATTACTTTTGACTCTGTACCGGAGGTTGTCAACACCTCTGCTATAAATATATCCTATTGCTTTCGTCACTTATCAATGTGCTACTTTACTATGCCTATTTTTGTTATTATTGCATTGACACAATTTGCTATGCAAATTTGGCATAGATGAAGCTACTCCTTGAGTGATCCAACTTTTGATCATGGGCCACTTCTTTTGTTTTTAATCTTTACACATGTGCCTACTTTTTATTTCCTTGGTTTACCCATTTCTGGTCTTTGAATATATTAGCCAAAAACAAAAATGAGCTAGAAAGAATTAAGTATTCTATGATCATTACAGAGTTTAAAATGCACTCTATGATAATAATACATCATCTGAATCAGGAAATGCTACGATTCCTACCAAATCTGCCCTCGTACTTGGGACTCTTATCACGACCCTCACGGTGCATATCCTCCATCACTCTAGCATGATCTGTCAGCAAAAGTTCTACCCACAACAACTAGACTCTGAGTAGCCATCCGAATAGGGAGCCTCAACCCTCTTACAAAGCAGGGAACTCTCTTATACTCAGCATCTAGAATAGCAGTCGCATGCCTGGCCAACTCATAGAAATGGGACTCATACTCAGTAACTGCCATAGAACCCTGCTCTAATTTGGTGAACTGATCCCTCAGTCGATCACTAAGGATGCGCAAGTAAAACATCACCACCACCAAAAAGGGAGACTGCATACATTTTAAACTGGTGTTTATTGTCATCGTCAAAAAAGGTGAGATTGTTACCCTCTTAGTTAATTTTAATGATGAACGTTACAATTGTTTTGGTGCAGGGACTAAAGATGCAAAAATAAGTAGTAAAGCAAGGGACAAGAATATTGCAAAGAATCCGAAAGGAACATAAATATGGAAGGAATTAGTCATTCACGGGTGAATCAATTAACAAGTATGATTTCCATAAAATCAGCACACATCAACAAAGAAGGACTACAAGGTCCAACACACTCGGCATCACAAGAAAGAAAAGGATCAATTAGCATTCTGTACTAGGTAAAATTTTATTCCAAGAACAAAACTTCATGAAAAATGAGAAAGGAATTAAATTGGATCGTCCACACTAACATTATGATATGAATGTGTATTGATGTGAGTACAGAGTACTCAATCAAGAAATCATTATAACTCCTTGGATTTTCCTCTTAAAGTAAGAAGCAACCTGCAAAAGAAGGCTACCAAAAAACATATGCAACTTCACTTGAACTACACTATTGTATCACATTGGTCTTCAATAAACTTTTCACTCCAGTTGATTGCAATTGTTACAAAAGAAAAAAAGATAAGAGTCAGTTCTAGTTATACAGGTAGAGGTTGTGCCATACCAGGTACTGGATTTGTAATTCAAATATAGACGAACAAGAAAACATCATATAATCTCAAATTCCTAAAGAACCTCTAAAATAAACCTTGTAACTCAAGAGTGTCACACTTCTTTTTTAACCAAAAAGAAATTCGATTTTAAAGTTCAAAGGAGTTTTATTATTAAGTGACAAAAGAAAATTTTATTTCGAAAAGTATTGTTTACATTCAAAACTCAGATCGCCATTTGGCATAAAACTGGTGTGCCAAGTCACATTTGGAAATCCCTTTTCAAAATAATTTTTGACTCTTTAAACTGATTTACGAACAAAGATTCTGGCTAAGAAATTTTGTTGACCGAGAGGAAGGGGTTAGGCACTCCTCGGACCTGTGTTTTAACCACAGTCGCTTTGTAGAGTATATCGGCTAGTATGATTCTATGAAATGAATAAACCAACAAAATAAATAAAACAAGCAAACAAACAAATCAAGAAAAATTCAAAACCAAGATAATGTCCAGTTCGAATTATACAGTCCCAAAAATAGAAAAATACAAAAAATATAAATCCTATTCTAAACCAATCCTAGACTATGCTCTACCCGATGCCTCGGGTCTTGATCACGATCATCTTCTGCCAATATAATACGTCGAGGCATTCCCCGGTGAGTACATACAAATGGCCTCGGGGCATGAGTAAATTTTTTCAATGCGAGAAAACCAACCCCATTCAATAAACACTTCAAACATTCACATTTTCACAATCTCTAAGTTTGCCTACCCGAGCCTACCATTTTCCTATCCAGCTCGACCTATCATGAAATTATCACATTCATCGACACCAATGGATCAAAACCACTAACACTTGTTTTTTATCAATTTTCCACCCCCAAATTCCTGATTTTAGTTTTCAAATAAAATATCATTCCATCACACAATCTATAACCAAACAACGAATCAAAGCCAATAACTATTCGTCGCCAACAAGGATCAACCAACACACAATATTTTATTCAATGCACCGAATATCTCAAATAATAAAATAAAAAAGGAAATAGAGTAGAGTTGGACCTCAATTTTATTTCAATCTACTGAATTGTTTGAATGAAGCCACCCCACAGACTCAACGAACCTCGACTCTATAACCCAGTAATCATCGAACCGAACTTTGATAATGGACGAGTCTGACACCCAGCTCTATTTTACAGCAGGAAAGTATTTTCTAATGGGATTGCTTTACCGGTGAATCAGTTTTGGGATGGATTTGAGCTAGAGTCACTATTTTCGAAGCTCCGATGAGCTCTAATAGTGATGGGGAAGAGATATTTTAGCAAACTTTTGAAATTTCCAATGAGATTTGATGAAAGGCAGATTAGATCTGGTGAATTTAAGGCGGCTGATGATGCTTTCCAGCGAGAACCCGCCAAAACAGTAACAACACCGAGATTTCACATTTCTCTTCCCATTCCGATCAATTTTGGCTTTGTTTTCTCATTCTCAATCTCGTTGTTCTCTCTCCATTTACCAATTTCTCTTTGAGTTTTTTCTTAATGTTCTCCTCTTGATCTCTTACTATTTTTACGATCCTCTCTATCACAGTGTGTATATATGAGTAATCCCGCGAGTGATGGTAAATGTGTGTGTGTTTTCTCTGTTGTTGAGTGTGGCTTGTGTAGGTGTGTTTAATTATATATATAAAAAATAGAGAAGAATCATGTGGGTTTTTTTTGTTGTCCGCGTATTATTATTTGTATATATTGCTCTCTCTCCATGTGTGAATCTGTGCGTATATAAATTATGTGTCCAATTCTGCTATGGTTTAGGTTGAGAAAAATATGAGTGGGGGTATATGGGTAGGGGTAGGGGTGGGGGTGGTGAGGTGGGGTGGTGATGTGTGTTGTCAAAATTTTATTGAGGGGAGTGGTTAATTTTGTTATCAAAAGAATATTGGGGATTGGGTTTGTTAGGGGTTTGTTATTTAGATTCTTGTGCGGTAAATTATTAAAAGGGTGAGGGTGTATGGTAAGATGAGTCAAAAAATAGATACATTAGATTTTGGGAGGGACAAAATTATGTGTCTATATCATGCCCCTCTTTTGATGCAAAAACAAAGTGTTTGCAGACAAAGAAGTAGACAACGAGATAAAATTTTGATCTGATCATTATTCAAAGAAAGAAATAAAAGAAAGAAGGACAACCGAGTTGGAGAGTCGAGTGAGGTTCCATCGAGGTTTCGGTCTGCGACACTGTTATTATATCAAAAATAAAAATTACAAGTTAAAAAGATAACTGAAAATACAAAATCCTATCTATGCAGCTTCTCTGGACTCTTGACTTGAGTTTCAGATGCTTTCAAAATTGTCAAAAGATCTGATCTTCTTTGAGTTAAACTTTAGAATGAATTCTTTCTCCATATGAGATCTGATGTTGGAGATGAACTCACAAATTGACCGTGTTATGTCGGTGGTACTTTTGAACCTTGATCCTAAATTTGAAAATCTTCACCCTATTCTTCAGGCTGGCTCCTGACTTAAAATTTCTTCACCTTGTTTCTTGACTTTCAATTTCATCACCCTGTTCTCCAGCCGGGATCCTGAGTTGCTATTTTTTAATCTTTTTATTTTCAATTTCATCGCTCTGTTGCTTGACTTTCAATTTCTTCACTTTGTTCTTCAGTCGGGCTCCTGACTTACAGTTTCATCACCCTGTTCTTTAGGCGGGCTCTTGACTTAAATTTTCATCACCCGTTTCTTCAGGCGGGTTTCTGACTTTCAATTTCAAAACTAGAACAAGTGTTATCTCAAACAAAGATTAGGATAAAGAAAAATTCTAATTTTTTTTCCAGAAAAGTAAAGTTCCAAACACAGGAATTAAATTTTGCCCCAGTTTATAATCAGAGGACTTTTGTGAAAGTCACATCCTAACTACTTGAAAAACCCAAACAAGGAAATGCATCTTCTATGGGTTAATTGAAATGATTCAACTAAAAAGTGCATTTTCTATCAATCAAAGCAAATGACTCGACTAGAAAATACATCTTCTAGAAATCAAGGAGAATGACTCGACTAGAAGGTACATATTCTAGGAGTCAAGGGGAATGACTCAATCGAAAGGTACATCTTCTAGGAGTAAGGGGAATGACTCCACCGGAAGATACATCTTCTAGGAGTCAAGGGGTATGACTCGACCGAAAGTTACATCTTCTTGGAGTCAAAGGGAATGACTTGCCTGGAAGATACATCTTCTCGGAGTCAAGGGGAATGAATTGAACGGAAGGTACATCTTCTAGGAGTCAAGGGAAATGACTCGACCGGAAGGTACATCTTCTATGAGTCAAGGGGAACGACTCGACTGGAAGGTACGTCTTTTATGAGTCAAGGGGAACGACTTGATAGAAAGGTACGTCTTTCAGGAGTCAAGGGGAACGACTAGATTGGAAGGTATGTCTTCTAGGATTTGAAGGGGAATGACTCGACCGGAAGGTACATCTTTTAGGAGTCAAGGGAAATGACTCTACCACAAGGTACATCTTCTAGGAGTCAAGGAGAATGACTCGACTATAAAGTACATCTTTTAGGAGTGAAAGTTCAATTTAAGAAATATATCACCTAGCAATTGAAAACAGAAATACCTGGACAAGAAAGTGTGTCTCCGAGGGATATAGGATGATGGATTTTTTCCATGATTTGATTATCAAACCTCTGTAGAAAAATATCTTCCTACATTTATAGAAGTGAGGCATTGCAGCCCTTGATATTTATGCTCTGAAGTCCTTGATTTGAAGGTAGCATGTTTTCTGTTTCATCAAAGAAAACTTGTGAATTTAAAACATAGTGGCTGGTTTATGGCTTTGACTTTTGAGGCAATTGCTCTTGCGCTGGTCATATCCAATCTTGCTTACAACCATTGTCATTGTCATTGACTTGCCGCAAAATTGATCTAAGCTAAGATCATTAAGAGGGACTCTAAAACAAACACAATATCTCTGATTTATCATGCTCCTCAAATAAACCCTTTGAACCTTGGTATTTTCAGGAATTCCCAGACTTGTTTTTTGATAAAATTTTATGCATGCCATATTTTGGCTCACAATTGTGTCTCTTTCATGTGCTAGCCTTTTGTCTTGCTTAGTGTGATTGGAGAAGTTGGTAACCAGTTTTGAAATCTTTTCTCACTTGCTTTGAAATTTATTTAACTCAAAGACACAAGAAAAATGACTTTTCATTTGAATAGCTGACTCAATAAAATAAAAATAAAAATATAAAGAAGAAAGAACAGACAATGAATGTCCCCATTGAAATAGAGAAAAAAAATTATCTGAAAGTGACAGTAAACTCTAATGATTATGACATGCATTTTGGATTAAGCTGTCTGATCTTTTCATCCAAACATTCCACCAATTGTTGTTGAGTTAATGGCCCTGAAACTGAGTTGCCTCCTTGGGCTAATTCCATTCAGAGACCTCATTTAGCTAGTGATGCCTTAAAGGATTTTTGCAAACAAGCCTCTCTCATTTTCTTTTTCTTAGCCCACCGTTACCTTATGGTGTCCATGAGGGTTTTTCACCAATGACACTCTCTTATTTTCATTTCGCTCAACTCACAGTCATCTTACGGTGCCCATGAGGGTTTTCATCGATAACACTCTTTCATTTTTATCTCTCTCAACTTACCATCATATTATGGTGCTGTGAGGGTTTTCACCAATAAGACTCTCTCATTTTTATTTTCTTCTAATTTTATTAAGGATAACAAGCAGTTCCCAAAATGTGTTATCATATGTATTGCATACTTAGCCTTATCATTCTCAGGGATTGATCTGAAGGTCTTTCTTTGGTTGTAACTTGGCTTTTGGATAAGGTTAGAAATAAGGGATGGCATGTGGCCCAAATGACACTTGAAGTGGGGTAAGACTTACAACTTTTAGAATCGACTCAAATAATAAGGATTAACTCATGCCCCAGTTTCTTTTGGCTGGGTGACTCTAAATTTTTTATTTGGTTAGACTGAGCCTCGAGTAGGGAAGCCTACGTATCTAACTCCCGAGAGAGGAGAATCAGGTCACGCATAGTTCTGACAACTTGTTTTGCTTGATTCTAATTTCATTTTTTTCTTTTGTTGAATCTTTTTCTCTTTTGGATCTTTTCTGACTCTATTTTTCTTGACACTCTTCTTTTTTTTTCTTTTCAGATATATTTTTCCTTTTTCTTTTTTTTTTTAAATTTTTTCTGACTCTATTATTTTCCTCGACACTTTTCTTTTGAGCTTTGCCGACTATATCATGATTTCAAAAGAGGTGTATGAAAGAAAATAGAACTAAAGCTCAAATGGGGTAAACAAAGGATGACACAATGTTAGGATAACAGAATGAAATGCCTCCATCATATCAATCCTTGAAAATGCAAGTACGTATCATGCAATGTGAAAGATGGAGATCATTCGTGACATTTTTACAGCACTAACTTTAACTGAATTTGTGCATTACTACTCTTGCACTTTGTTCAACGTACAATGCCACTTTTGTTGTATGTTTCTTATGCTGAATGAAGAGAGATCTATTAGTGGAGTGGAATAAAGAGAGATTTTACACATTTGGTAGTTAAGTGCTCTACATGCCAGCAAGTTAAGATTAAGTAGCAAAAGCCTAGTGGGTCCATGCAGGAGTTTAGTATTCCTATGTGGAAATGGGAGGAAGTGAACATGGACTTTGTGACAGGTTTGCCTCGTACCCGTTATCAGAATGAATCTATTTGGGTTATCGTAGACAGGATGACCAAATCAACTCATTTCTTGCCAGTCCATACCTCTTACATATCCGAGGACTATGCCAATATCTATCTCAGAGAGTTGGTGAGGTTGAGTGGTGTTCCCTTATATATCATCTCAAATAGAGATACTCAGTTTACCTCTCACTTCTGGAAAGCATTCCAAAAGGGTCTCGGTACCCAAGTCCATCTCAGTACTTCCATCCTCCCTCAGATAGATGGTCAGGCAGAACAGAACATTCAAAATCTTAAGGATATGCTGAAAGCTTGCGTTGTTGATTTTAAGATTAGTTGGGATGACCATTTGCCTTTGATTGAATTCGCATATAATAACAGCTATCATTCCAGTATCCGTATGGCTCCATTTGAGGCTCTCTATGGTAGGAGATGTAGATGTCCAATTAGTTGATTTAAAGTAGGTGAGGCTGCAGTAGTAGGTCTTGACTTGGTGTTTTATACGTTAGAGAAGGTTCAGTTGATCAGACAAAGGCTTAAGGCTTCCCAGAGTCGACAAAAATCGTATGCAGATGTGAGGATAAAAGATCTCGAGTTTGAGGTTGGTGATCTTGTGTTCTTGAAAATCTCTCCTATGAAGAGAGTGAGGAGATTTGGCAAAAAAGGGAAACCCAGTCCTTGATATGTCGGTCTCTTCAGAATCCTCAATCATTTAGAAAAGGTAGCTTACGAGCTAGAGTTACCTTCAGATTTAGCCTTGGTACACCCTATGTTCCATGTCTCATTGTTGAAAAAGTGTATTGGTGATCCAGCTGTAGTTGTTCTCTTAGAAAGTTTAGATATTCAGAGCAGTCTTTCCTTTGAGGAAGTTCCAGTTGAAATTCTTGATCATCAAGTTCGTAGACTAAGGAACAAAGAAGTTTCACTAGTCAAAGTTCTTTTGTGGAATCAGTCCGTTAAAGGAGACACTTGGGAAGAAGAGGAAGATATACGGACCAAGTACCCTCAACTCTTCTTCGTGAATCAAAATCCAGTATAAGGTACCAAATCTTCTTAAGATTTTCTCTATCATGTTCAGTTTCAGTTGCACGTCATGTTCATGTCAGTCGTGCATTTATGAATTAGTTAGGTCATGCATTCCATGCATCAGACATGTATATTTAGTGTGTAAGCTCAGTCCATCAGTTCCCTCAGCTTAACCAGTTTCATTCGGGGATGAATGATCCCAAGGGGAAGATATTGTAACACCACATATATCCCTAGCATAATCTAAGTTCCAATACATAAGTATTCATATATGAAATTTTTGAAACATATTATTTTTCAGTTTAGATCCTGCCGTTACGTAGGAAATTTAATTAGTTTTCCAACGATATAAAATTTGTCCAAATTCGATAACCGGGTAAGAAGTTATGGCAATTTTAAGCTTCAGTCGCAAAACCCATCAGTTTTACCTCTAGCGTGTCGCGGAGCAGGACAATCTCCCATTTGGCAAAATCTAGTAAGGGTCTACGATCCTAGCGCATCGCGCCATAGGTCAATTTGCAATGTGACTCCGCTATAATGGCGCATCGCAGAGCAGGACAATTTTCTGTTTGTCAATTTCCAGTGGGCCTCCGCGATCATGGCGCATCGCAGAGATGGAAAAAATGCCATTCTCAGGCTTACCACGATGGTGGCGTGTCGCGACATTTCTCCAGGTCCTAGTTGTCCCTTTTCCAGTGGCTTGGCGTGATAGTGGCGCGTCGCACCTAGGCTAAAAATCAGGATTTCAGTTTCCAGTCTGTGTTTTCTTTTACCTAAGCCCTAAACTCATCTTAAACACAAAATTTAACCTCTAATTGACCTAAATACTCATTATTATTCACTTTCTCTCAAATTAAAAATCCCCTCTTTTACGAACAAGAAACACTAGTTCTCAAGAATCAAGGTCAAATCTCAAGAACTCTCCATCAATCCTTCAAAATTCATCATCCCAGGTATGTTAGATGTTCATCTATGGATTCCTTGCATCCATGGAGTCCAAGTATCCATTTTAATTACAAATCTATCATCTTTTTAAGATTTATGATATTAAATTGTGATTTTAAACTATGAATCTCCATGAACTTCCATGAATATTGATTTTATACCATACTTTCATAGAATTTTTGTTGTTATCAAATCTCTCAACTTTTAATATTTTCATTCTTCAAATTAGATCATTATTTAGTGTTATAAATATTGAGGTCATGGTATTATTTCACGTTTTATACTATTCCCATGAATTGTCTAAACTATGAAGTACAAGTGTTTAATAAAATGCCTACAAGAGTGATTTACTTAATAAGAGCCTTCATGTATTGGCCTTCAAGCTTTAGTGTCTTTATAGTAACAATCAAGTCATAAGCATAGTGATTACAGTAACAATCAAGTCATAAGCATAGTGTCTTTACAGTAACAATCAAGTCATAAGCATAGTGTCTTTACAATAACAATCAAGTCATAAGCTTTAGTGTCTTTACAGTAACAATCAAGTCATAAGCATAGTGTCTTTACATGCTTTAGTGATTACCCCCAGTAACAATCAAGTCATAAGCATAGATGACCAAGTAAATACTGATGCCCAATTAACTGTAAATGAAGAGATAGAGAAACTTGAAAACCCAAAGTTAGAAGATCGCTCCATAGTTCTGAGTACCAAGATGGTGGTGCCTGTTTAAGCCCATAAATTGCCTTCTTGAGTTTGCAGACATGTTTAGGCCTTGTTTTGTCAAAAAAACCTTTAGGTTGATCCATATAGACCTCTTTCGTTAGTTGACCATGCAAGAAAGCACTATTAACATCTAATTGTTGCAAAGGCCAATCTCTTGTAATGGCTCTAGTTAATATAACTCAAACTGTAGTGTGCTTAGAAACTGGAGAAAAGGTCTTAATATAATCAATGCCCGGTCTTAGTGTAAATCCTTAAGAGATAATGTCAACAATAACAAATCTTGGTCGCTTTTGGTTGAAATTAATATGAGATGAATACTAAGACTATTTTCCCACTGACTTCTTAACTACGTAAACTTGTCGTGCTCCATCATACTATCCTAATACCTTGCATGCAGAATCTCATAAGATATGTATCACCAGCCATATTGTGAACGCCTTTGGTAAATTTTACTCATTACCTTGTGAGTCTCAGAGTATTGTCTTACTAACCCTTATCCTAGATCCTAGATTAACTATTACCTTTTGAGTGTCAAGTTAATTAGATGAGGGTTGGTAGCCTCAAATTATTTTTGTGATCTTCTTTTCCTAATATCTACCCTCTTTTGAAGTAAGTATCGAATATATGAAAGTTCTTAACATATGCAGTCGTTAAGAAAGAAATCAAATTTAAGAAGATCACATTAAATGCAAGAATATTAATCAAGAACAATTTTGCATTTCCTCTACTTTGTTATTACATCAGGTTTCCCACAACCTTAGTTAGGTGATTTAGCTGTTCATATTTGCAAGAACATCCATTGAATTCATTAAAGAAAGTATATGAATAATCTTATAATAATTTAAGAAAAATCCTAGAATCTCCAATTAACAATCAACCGTAAATTCAAGAACAATGGATTCTAAGGTCAAAAGTTGAATCTTAGAACCAATATAACATTGTGAATGTAAAGAGTGTGTAAACTAATATAAATACATCAAAGGAGTATTTATAGTCTTATAAAATCTCCTAGAAAACCTAACCTAAACATGTAGGAAATTGAATTAACTTTACAACGATATCAATTTCGTCCAAATACGTTATGGTAGTAAAAGGTTATGGATGTTTTACAGAGAACTGTCGGAATCGCCAAAAAGAGACGGTCAGGCCGATGCACCATCGAGCTAGTGACAGACCATCGCCCAAGTCGTTATGACTAAGGAAGTGAACCCATCTTCTGGCCAAGTGCGACGGTCAAGACCGACAAACCATCGATCTAGCGACGGACCGTCGCCCAAACCATCACAGACGAGGCAGAAAGTTCAGGTTCTAGTCAAGTATGATGGGATGGACCGACAGACCATCGAACTAACGATGGACCATCGTCCAAACCATTGCCACTTCCGATCAGTGATTTTAAGCCGTTTTTAAAAGGGTATTTATTTTTTTTTCCACCCATTTTGACCCCTAATTTTACCAGATTAGAGTTCATAACTTCATTATTCATCTATAACACCAAATTAGGGTTTCTCTCAAAGATCAATCTCCAAGAATAAAAAACCTAGGTATTTAATTCCAAGTCAAGAATTCAAGCTTTCCTCCACCAATCTTTAAGAAATCATCCACCCAGGTATGTCAAGTGTTGATTCATGGGTTCCTTTCACCCATGAAGCTCAAGAAATCCTATTTGAAATATAAACTTTTGATTCCATGGTATGAATTGAATTATATCCATGTTTATGTTGTTGTTTGATTTCCAAGTTGAAGACTTTAATGATTATCATGAAAATATGTTAGTATGTGGTTGAAATTCTTGCGTTGGAAGTGTAAAATATTGCCATGATGTATTATTTCAATATTCATGCCTAATCCTAAAGATATGCATGCAAGGTATTTGATAAAATACCTAAGAGAATAGGAATTATGCCTTATGACTTATTTGTGACAAAAATTGATGAATCTATGTTTCTCCCTTATGTTTGATATGACTCCCACATTATTGTTATGCTTTGTAATGGATTGATTTAATGCTCATGAGATTAGGCTTATAAAATTATGATATGTTTACATACATTCCTATTCATGTGAAAGCTTATAGCATGCGAATACTTCATGAAAATCACCAATGATTGTACTATGAATTGTTGACTATGGTATGTGTCAAGAAATGTAATGTCTTGTCAGTTTCATGCTATCGAGTCAAGGGGGTACTTGTACCCGATAATTTAGCTGTGTGACTAGAGCCAGTGTCATATTTTCCAATTACTCTCTGTCAAGCCATGATTCATAGAACTCAGTCAGTCATGTGACTCAGGAAAACTCAGTAAACTCCGTAATCTCAAAAATCTCAGAAATTTAGTAATATCAGTAGTGTTCCGTCAGTCAATGGAACTTAATAAATGAAATCCAGTTCAGTTCAGTTAATCATGTTCAGTTTTTATTCAGATGGGAGTAGGATTCAACACCGAGTGAGCCCAAGGATGGGAACTCACCTGTTATTAGAGGGTGTGATTCTTAGAAGCAATCCTTCCGCTCCAAAACTACTTAGCCAGCGTAGGTTGAGACATCAAACCTGATAGTTGAGGGTAGATGAGGTGGTTTAACCTGTTAGATGAGTGTCCCATCATTCTCCTTATAGTACCTATTAGATAAGGGATTACTCACAGCTTGCCCTTACTAGTAGCGCGGTATTGACACCCTTCTAATTGGGGTTATAGATTGGACCCCAACTCAGCTATAATAGCTTATTAGGGGTATGTTAGTTAGATGATTACTTCCCATAGTTACAGTCTCAGTCTCAGTCTTAGTTATAAAACTCAGATAGTTCTACAAAATTTAGGACTGTCAGATACAGTCACCCGGCTCAGTACAGAACTCTGCTAGTTCCATCAGAAACAAGACTGTCAGGCACAACCATTTAGATAATAGTATATCAGTTATGCAAAAAATTATGTTATCAATATTCAGATTCAATGATGTCATGATCTCAGTTACAATTCACGTATTCATGCATGTATTCTCACGCTCATGTTATTCAGTCAGTTAGTATTATTCATGCATATAAACCCCTTGCATTCAACCTACCTCACTTGCATACCAGTATATTTAAGCGTACTGACACATTTACGCTATGGTGTTTTATACCATAGGTTCAGAAGCATCCTTAGTAGGTTAGATGTTCAGCAACCAGACTAGCAGCGAGTCCTCATTATTCGAGGATAGCATGATTATCTTATTACTTTATTATTTCAGTAGTCCGGAGTTAGTTGGAGACATGTCCCATCAACTCCACAATTTTTAGATAGTTTAGAGGCTTTCAGATGAGCATGTTCAGACAATAGCATGTTCAGACAGTTATTTCAGTTTTGTTTTGGTATTGATATACCGCATTTCCAGATGTTATGTTTTATCAGATATTTGAACCTTATGGCCTTTCATCCTTTTCCGCATTTATATAGTATATTATGCAGTGCCCAGTTACAGATATCAATCATGGGTTAGCTTGTGGTCCTTCGGGGTCATGAGCACCGTATGGAATTTCAGGTACTAGATTCTGGGTGTTACACACTCACAGTCACATAGAAGTTCCAATCAATATGCATAGAATATCATAAGCTTTCCATTTTATTCTTTAACTCAGTTTTTTGGACAGTCGGACTAGGATCACTGTAGGATTTTATTCGGCTTGTAATGTAGGCTTGGGGCTGGTATGGTACATTTGGAAATTAGTGACTAACCTTCTTGAAACTACAATTACATTTGGGGTCCACTTCTCAACCACAATTCTTCTTTTATTTCTCCTTTAGTTCTACCATTATTGCTTATTCAAGTTGGGTACGGTTTTTTTTATTCTTTTTTTTTAATTTTCTTTCTATTTGCTTTTCACCTTTTCCTTTATTTTCATTTTTATCACATCCAACCCTACCTTTTTTTTTTTCTAAAAATTCTTCATACCTAATTTTTAACTATGCACCCCTATGATAGCCATTACCAACATAATGGATTTGCCTGGGTTGAGGTGCATAATCTCCAAGGAGGGACCAGGTCCAAAATAGGTTCATGTACTAAACTGAGAAGGTGAAAACAAGAAAATAGGTCAATGCCAGCTCAATTTAGGGATCAAGGGATACTTATTCACATTTGGATGGCCATTTAGGCTAAAAGTGGACTAAATCAAGAACAACCTATGATCATGTCCTAACCAGCTATCTTATAACCTAGTCAAGACTAACAGAGCAAGATCTGGATTAAATACACAAAGAAAACTATGTAAGTATCCCACACACACATCGTATAGGGTTATGTTACCAACTACTACCTATCCAATTCATGCAAATACTAAGCTATGATTATTATTTCCCAAATCCTAATACCATAACAAGATTCACAATAGTCACATAGATATTCACATCACACATTTTATAAAACTTTTTTTGAGAGGTATCATTTTTCTCAAAACACTAAGAAACAAACAAAATATGCCAACTACCCTTAGGCTACTTATTTTTATCCTAATTAAACATGAATAACACAACAAAAAATAAATTAAAATATAGTACTACCTAAACATGCCAATTCTAATATGATAGCACAACTGATGAACCAAGAATCATGGCAAGAGAAACCCTCTATTATGGTACACTCCCACCCCTAACTAAAGACTATACACTAACCCCAACACATAAATATAAAGTATAAGCAAGGGGTGAAGACATACTTGGGCGCACTAGGCGTCGGATCATCATGCCTCAATAGGTAGGGCCCCACTCTTATCAATCATGGTTCCAACGGTGACTAGGGCACTCTCATTAATAGTGGAACCAAAAATGGTCGGTGCGCTCAAAAGGGTATGGCTTTTGGGAGGTAGAATGGTGCTCCCACTCATATCTGCTGCAACTGCAACTGCCCTGTCACCCACTCAGGAGATATCAACTCCCGCTCCTATCTCTGTGACCCTAGTCAATTAGTCCTGTGAAGTCTGAAGGTTGGCCACCTTAGCTTTCTGTATATCATCCTTGTCTCTTCTCCTCTTTCTTTTCTTCTTCACTCACTCTCCACCTTCTTCTTCAGCAGTCTTCTTTTTATTTTGTGCTATAACTATCTAGCACATCATAAAGAAGGGTCTTTTCAATGATAAAAATATAGGGAATGTCCTTGCATGCATGTACTCAATAGAAATCTAGAGTGAGACCAACACCTTATGAACTCCCGCCATATTTAGAGCCTAAATGCCCGCCAAGTTTTGGATAACTCCTCACTCAAATCCATCAAATCGGGTCTGCATACCTCGTATCTCACTCTTGATCTCATTCTTTACCCAAGGATACACGCCCTGCTCAATGTTTACTACTCATTGCCCGAGGGTTCCCAGTCTTTTTAAAACATTAATTAGGAACTCTTACAAGACTAAAGGATTCCTACTTGGAAGTGGTCTAGATGTGAATGGTCTCGTAGTCAGAGGTGGAGTTGGGGCCTGTGAGGACCCTGCAGCATCAATAGAGGCATGCGACTCAACTTGGGCAATCTCTATGGGGGAATCTCCAAGGTTGGAAAAACTCAAAGTGTCAACGTCCATTTGCCCACAGGCCTGAAAAGCTTTTTGAAAAGTGAGGCACCAACCTTGGCCTTTGAGATTGGATTATAAAAATCCCAAATCAGGCCCAAATTTGTGGTTTTATGAACCGTAAAGAACTGATCAACACTCAGAATTTTTGGCATCGCCTCAGCTAAATAAATCTGCTTCAATAGGCTGGGGAAGGCTAGATTGGTGTCTATTCACACGGCTCGATCTCAGATCTCCCTTGCTAAAATCCTAGCTACATCAATCTCATATCCCTCCATGATACCGGTGACCAATGCTTCTATATTGGGACTCAAAATATTATCCCCCATAGTAGGACTCAATTAATGCAACACTAAGGTCCACCATGTCTTAGCCACGAAACTCAAGGTGCCCTAAGTAATCAGAGTAGTGGGGCCAACAACCCAAGGCGCTTCCTCCTGCGCCACATCAATAATCTCGAATATAAAATAGAAATGTACCAGCTTATCATTCGATCTGATCTGCTTAATATTTACCTTTCACATTTCCTCCATACGATGATCAATCTCAAAAGTATCTGCTAGGAGTTAGAAGTTTGGCCCATAAAGAAATTGAGATATTGTTTGAGTCGAGATGTTTTCACGAACATCTCAAACAAGTACCAAATATAAGGGATCACCTCCCTTCTATAACACTCCTTGTGGATAAACCTACTTAAGCTCCATATGGTATGCGTCATAAAACTCCTAGACTAGTGTTGGGCTGTATCTACCTGGGGTCTATGTCATTTACTCAAAATTATATTATTTGAATCGAGCCTCAAACTTGGGCATCTCAGGCATGCCAATCATTCTTAATTTGGGCTCAATATTGAACCTTCACTTTGGTCTCTGAGTCATGGGGACGATGGCACTGTCCTGCTCATATAGGTCCTGCATCCTGGGTACCCCTACAGATTAATGATTGGCACCAGGGCAGTCTCAATTTGTAGGGATTGATCTGGTGGAGGAGAAAATATGTCCATGGGTGTACTTTCACTTGATTCTCCTTCTTCATCCTACCCTTCATTCTCTGAACTGATACTGAAATGGATCCAGTACCAGACGCAACATTATTTTGCTCATCTTCATCCTCGAGGTATGATCTAGACTACTCTTCCTCTTCAGACTGGGAGGTGAGTGTGGGGTTGACTGACTGGCATTTTTTATTTGGGGCCTAGCCTATTGAGGCGATTGGCCCGGATGCAAAAACTTAGTGCCTCGAGGTAGGCTGCTCCTTGGTTCCACCAGTTCCGTCATTGTATATTCCTCTATAGAACCACTGGACTCATTATCGGCAAGATCATCCCTAAGATGTCAAGTGGTGGGATGAGACTGCTTCTTAGGTTTTTCTTGGTGGAGTCATTTTTCGGTGCCATTTGTACCTGAGGAAGAACATATGTTAGTTACCCTTAAGAAAAGGAAAGAAAAACAAGTAAAAACTAAAAGTTTGAATAGTGGTTGGGTACCCTATGGGTCAGGCTACGATTCATTTCCAGAGGCTACGAGTCATCCTAACATTCATAAGGTGAAATTCCATGTGAAGACTCAACACAGGTCACCCTACGAGTCTACCCAATGAGTTATTGGGTCGCTCGATTACTCATCAAGTGACTTGTAGTCTGACTAGAATATTATTTCTTAGTTATCCTTTATTCCAAGTCACTACGAGTCATAAGGTGAGACCAAAACTTGCACTGTGAGTCGTAATGTGACCAGTGAACTTTCAACATTACTCATACTTATTGTCATTAGCTACGATCCACTCAACAACTCATTAGGTTAACCTACGAGTCATTATGAGGCTTGTAGTAACTGCAATAAGCATGATGTAGTTGGTTCTGCATTTCCCTTTTCCAAGGGGTACTCAGACTTTCCTCTTTTTATTTTACCCATATTTTATTCCAAACTCATCCACCACACCAAGTTATTACTCTATTAAAATAATTTAAACATTCTCAAGAACGCTATAGTGATCTCTCTCTATGATGCATTTCACACTAAGACTCAAAGAATTTATCATGATGAATTAAAAAATAAACTTCATATTATCAACATGAGAACTAACACTTACTTCAAAAGTAGAGAGAGATTTTCATGATTTCCTTAGAAATTCGTAGCCTTGTTCTTGAGAATATGAGTTTTGTATTTCTTGGGAGTGATTAATCCTTTACTTTGTGATGTTGGAAGGGGTTTAGGATTGTATTAGGGTATTTTATAGAGGTTACATGAATGTATGGAGTCGTGCTTGTTTAAAATTGGAAGGGAAATAAATTGGGAGTTTAAATCCTTTTTATTTAATGTGAGTCAGGTAGGGTCAGCCCATTGGGTCCACGATGTCAGGCCTGATGACGACTCCTGATAATGACTTGTACCCACTGGCTACGAGTCGTGTAATCCCTCTATTTAGAACTATAGACTTACCTAGGTCTCCAGTCATGATAATTTAAGACAAAGAGTCATTGTTACTGACAATGACTCATTTTGAGAGTCATCATGACTCCAGAGACCAGTTACCTGATAGATGTCACTTAGGCTCCTCCTGATGGGTCTAGTGATGAGCCGTAGGGTGTCCCTATGACTCATAGGGACTTGAGAACCAAAATTTTTTCTAACTTTTCCTGTAATTTTTAGCCCTGCACACTGAACACACAAGTTATCCTATAATGTAATAAGTACAAAACATGTGTTGTCTCCCATGCGGTATTTGATTTAACATTGTGGTACGACATGGTTACATTGGATACTCAGTTCACCAAAAAGCCTAGGAGTTCATCCCATGAAATTATTGATTTAACATCGCAGCATGATGCAGTTGCCTTGGCTACTCAGACTTCACCAAGGCTCATATCAACACAAACTTTAACTTTATCAGTATTTCCCATATAGTGCTTCACACATTGTCCGTTTACCTTGAATTGGGCTTCTCCGTCTCGATTCAATTCAATAGAACCATGTGGAAACATTCTAACCATAATGAATGGCCCATACCACTTAGGATTCAACTTGCCAGGAAACAGGCAAAGTATTGAATTATACAACAGGACCATATCCCCAGGGTCGAACACTCTTTTCTCAGTCTTCTGGTCATGATACAACTATATCTCCTCTTTGTAAAAGAATAAACTCTTATAAGCTCATATACAAAACTCATCTAACTCACTTACCTTACATCCTCAAATTTTCTGCATCGCTCCACTTAAAATTTATCTTTTTCAACGCTTATAGTGCATTGTCTTGAAGTTCATCCAGCAAGTGGCATGTTTTTCCATACACAATCTGATATGGAGATGAAACTATGAGGGTTTTAACAGTTGTTCAATACGCCCAAAGTTCATCTTCCAGATTTCTTAACCAATCAATCCGATTGTCATTCACAGTCTTTGCCAATATGGACTTGATCTCACAATTGGAGACCTCAACTTGCCCACTCGTCTGCAGATGGTAAGGTGTTGTCACCTTATGCTTCACACCATATTTGTTTAGCCGAACCTTAAATATATGATTACAGAAGTAGGACCCACCATCACTAATAATAGAATATGGAGTGCCAAATCGAAAAAAGATATTCTTCTTCAAGAATGCGGTGACACTTCGACCCTCATTATTTAAAAGCGCAATTGCCACCACCTTATTTTGAAATATAGTCGACTGCCACCAGTATATACTTCATCCCATAAGAACTCAAAAATGGACCTATGAAGTCAATTACCCATACATCAAACAACTCTAACTCTAAGATATCGTGGGGAGATCATGCTTTCACAAAATATTTCCTGGCTGTAGACACTAGTCACAAGCCCAAGATATATCATGGGAATCTTTGAAGATAGTCGGCTAATAGTACCCATATTGCAGAATTTTGTGATTTGTATGGGTACCACCATGATGACCCCTAACTGGTGATGAATGACAATCCTCAAGGATGCTCATCATTTTCACCTCAAGAATATACCTCTGAAAAACTCCATCCACACACAACTGAAAAAGATAAGGCTCATCCCAGAAAAACTCTCACCTCATGCATAAACTGCTTGCGCTACTGAAATGATAAGTCTTCTGGGACAAGATCACTTGCCAAAAAGTTGCTAAAATTAGAAAACCAGAGGATGAAATCTTGTAATGCTGTCAAGACCCGCTCATCTGGAAAAGTATCATCAATTTCACGCTCATACCTTAATTTTAGCATTGCCTTCTCTTCAAGGCAAAATAGGTGATCTACAAACTGGTTTTTAGTGCCTTTTCGATCTTTCACCTCAAAGTCAAATTCTTGCAAAAGAGTACCCAATGAATCAACCTCGGCTTAGCATCTTTTTCGACATAAGATACCTCAATGATGTATGATCAGTGTGAACAATGAATTTGGTCCCTATCAAATAGGACAAGAATTTCTCAAAAGCAAAAACCACTACGAGTAACTCCTACTCAGTAATTTTATAATTTTTCTGTAGGGTTTAATGCTTTACTGGCATAGTAAATTAGGTAAAGGATATTCTCACGTCATTGGCCTAGGATATCCTTAAAAGTCACACCACTAGCATCCCATATCACCTTAATGGGAGAGACCAGTCTGGAGCCACAATTAAGGGAGTATAAATCAGCTTCTCTTTTAGCCACTCAAAGGCCTTAAGACATGCATCATCAAATACAAACTTCACCTTTTTCTCCAACAACTTGCACAATGGGTTTGCAATTTTGGGGAAGTCCTTGATACACCACCTATAAAACCCTGCATGAACCAAGAATCTCTAAATACCTTTGACTGAAATAGCAGGATGCAATTTTTCAATCACCTCAATTTTAGCTCTGTCAACCTCTATTCCCTTCTTTGAAATCCCGTGCCCCAAGACTATGCCCTATTTCACCATAAAGTGACATTTCTCCCAATTTAACTCTAGGTTGCACTCCTCACGATGTTGTTGGCCAAATGGGCCAAAAAATCATTAAAAAAATCTCCCATAACTGAAAAATCATCTATGAAGACCTCTATAGTGCCCTCTACCATATTAGAAAATATCAACATCTTACAACATTAAAAGGTGGCAAAATCATTGAAAAGTCTGAACAATATTTTATTGAATGGAAAAGTACCATAAAGGCAAGTGAAAGTAGTCTTCTCCTGATTTTTGGAGGCTATAGAAACTTGATTATACCCCGAATAACCATCAAGATACAAACCTCTGTCCACAAGTCTATCTAGCATCTAATCCATGAATGACATAGAAAAATGGTCCTTATGTGTCCAAGTATTCAACTTTTAGTAATCCATGCACACTCTACATCCAGTAACTGGTCTCACGAGCGCTAACTCATTTTCTCATTTGGGACCACGGTGATTCCACCCTTTCTAGGAATAAATTTTACCGAGATCATGCACTTTTTATCTATAATAGAATAAACCATACCCAAATCTAACTACTTTATGATCTCCTTTATCCCCACCTCTTCCATAGGTGGATTCAAATGATGCAGGTGTTTGATGTTAGGTACATAATTTGGTTTAAGCTGAATTTTATGAGTACTGATCCTAGGTGGAATCCCTATAATATCTGTAATAGTCTATCCGATAGCCCTTTTAAATATATGAAAAATTGAATTCAACACCTCAGCCTGTGTATCCAACAAATCAGCAACAATAATAATAGGTAAGGTATTGTTGGCCCAAAAATGCATATCATAAGTGAGAAGGAAGGGCCTTTAACTTCAAGATAGGTGGCTCCTCAATAAATGTCTGGCTAGCAGAGTTTCTCTATTATTCAAGTCAAGATCTAGCTTTTTGGGTGCATAAGAATAAGAACCTCTGCCATAGAGTGCGCTCACTATCTCATCATATTCATCAATTCCATCACTGTTAAAGTTCATGATCACCGCCCCTAGTGCCTAACGCCAAATCTCTCCTCAATGGTCACACTCACTATATCATCCTAGACAGTGTCTATCACAAACACCACTCTTATATCTTTAGGATGTCGTATTGACCGACCCACATTAAAAGTAACATATTCATTATTTAGCTTGAATTTCATATGTCCCATTTCCATGTCAACTAGTGCCCTACCTATGGCTAAAAGGGGCCTTTATAGAATAATAGAAATATTGAAATCCACCTCTCAATCAAGAATCACAAAATCAACTAGGAATATGAAGGAAGCTACCTTCACTAAGATATCACATAGAATACCAATCAATTTCTTCACAGTCCGATCGGCCATCAATAATCTCATTGACGTCAGCTTAGGTGACCTCAACCACAACTACTTGTACACAACCAGCAGCATCAGACTAGCTTCCAAATCACACAATGCTCGTGAAAAATTCAAAGAACCAATAGTGGATAGAATAGTGAAAGCTTTGGGGCCCTATTTCTTCTCAACCAGAGACCTAGAAACAATAACACTACAATAGTGCATATTATTAGTGAGCTCAAAAGCCATCGCCCACTTCTTCATCACTAAGTTCTTCATGAACTTGGCATAACTGGGCATTTGTTCCAACACTTCAACAAAATGGATATTCACAGACATTTCTTTCAATATTGACATGAACTTTTGATATTTTCTTTCTTCTTTCTTCTCTTCAACCTTTGAGAAAAAGAAGAGAGAGGCCATGGAATAGTTTTCAAGATAGGCTCAACTTGTTTTCCCTTATCTATATCCTTCTCAACTCATTTATCAACACTCATCGATTTTTGTAATGTCTCACTGATAACGCTCAACTCACTCCCATGATTTTGGGGTGAGGCAGTCATTGTCAAGTAACCCAATGTAAATTAGGGTCGAATCTCAAGGAGTGAATTCTATAGACTTACAACCTATGGGTACTCAAGTTACTAAAAGGTTATCTGGAATGCTAATGGAAACAACATGTATAAGTAAATGAGGTGTTTGATTTGTTTGAAAATTTTTCACACAACTTCAACAAGTGCACGGTGAGTGCTATCTTTGATTTGATTCAAGTTTTAGAGAAATCTTGGGATTATGTCTACTTAGAGGTGAAACATGTGGGAGAATATATGTTTATCGCGGGATTTAGTTGTTAATTAATGGATTGGCTAGGTCAAATATCACCCATTGGCCCTTTCGAATACGTAACAAGGGTGGAGTTTATATAGCCATCCAAAACCTCAACCAAGCATCCCTATTTCTAGGATGATACTCTTGACATGATTTACACTCCCTAAACACTTATTTCTAAGATTTCAAAGGGAAGTAAATCATATGCTTAGTTGTTCACCATTGCTTTGTCCCTCGATAACCCTCTTTCGAGGGTGTTATGGGTTATGTAATATTCATCAAAATCCCTGTATTGAGGATGAAAAAGGGTTTATAGAGCTTGGAGATTTCACCCATCAAACCCATTTGGATATTTGGAGTTTTCACCTATCAAATTCCAACACAAAAGCTCAAGCAATGGTGAAATCCAACTCAACAACTAAAATCCATGCAAAAAGAACAATACACACACACAATCATACTCTAGTTCAACATAATCCCAAGACTAAATTATTTATCTAATCATGAAGAAAGTAAAGAGAGGTATACCATGTTGGTCAACCAAAGCATTCATTCTTCAATAAGAAACTAAGAAATTTAAGCTTGCAAATTTGATTACACACTTGACCAATTAGGTTTTCAAACTTAGAATTCAAAACTATCTTACGAGATAAGCAATACCTAAAGAAGAAAGGGTTTTTGCTTATTTATGATTTGGGATTTATTCATAAAATTTTACAATTCTACCCTTGGGATAGTTCTCGCTGCTCCGCGATCGTATGTGTTTGACCGAAACTGTGGTTAGGTTTTGTGACCGCTCTTTGCTGACCACTTGGACTAATGGTGACCACCATTTAAGGACTACGTTCGCGGTAACGAAGGCTGACATCTTCAGGTTTCCAGATGCACTCTTTTTGCTTCTATTTGCTCTCTTTTTAGCTCCATTCCACATATGCTCACCTTTTTCACTTTATATCTGCAAAATATGGGTGTTAGTGTACTTAAATTCAGATAATGCCTCATTTTCTATTATAAAACTTGGTAGTGTGTATGTATAATTTGTTTGAATAAGTGGTAGGATTACCACTCATCACTCACTTCTAGTCACCAACTATTCAGGGTTCACTTTGGGTGCATCATCAATATCAACAACATTACTCCTTACCTCATAGACAACCAACATAGGAGGATCAATAGTATCCTTACCACTCCGAGTGGTAATGGCTAAGCAGTGACTATCATTCTTAGGATTTTGAATAGTGTTGCTCGAAAGAGTACCCGATTGGAGCTGATTCAAAGTGGACTACATCTTACCAAACTAATGCTTTAGCTACTTTATTGTAGTTGCATGCGATTCCACTTTTTATATCAAACCCGAAATATCTGCCTTAATTTTCTTAAGGCAACTCTCTTGATTTTCTGAACCATTAACCAGCTTCACAAGAAATGCCTCCAATCTTAAATCAAAATCACAATTCTCTAGAGAAATATATGCATCATTTTTCTCCTTATAATCTTACTTCTGTCTTCAATCACTATCTTTCTCTCTCTCTCTCTCTCTCTTCTCTAATCCTTATAGTAGTTCTGACCTTAATTCCCTTGCCTCGAGTTCCAAGTATCCTGATTGGACCCCAGGCCCTAAGCTCAAAAACCTACTATCTCTTTATCCAGATACTTTACTTCTTTCTCAATATCAGAATCATACAACTTAGGAGATTTACCGTACGCTCCCACTGCATTCATCTTTTTAAAATTCATAGTTGCAAACTAATTTATAAGTAACCCAATCTCCATCCTCAACTGTGCAACTTTATGAGCCACTGTATTATCTAGAACCTTCTTCTCACTAGAATCACCAATTGCATAAGTGTCAGCTCTTCTTTCTGCCTTTCGAGTAAGCCACCCTCGATTGGTATTAGAGACCGATCTAAGATTTCTACAGCTAACTCCTAATGAAGGCTCATGAAATCCCCACCAGTAATAGTGTCGACAACGGCTTTTGTATTGGCATTCAGGGCTCTATAGAATATATCAAGAAAATTTAGCCATGAAATTATGTGATTGGGCACCATCATCAACTTTTTCTTGAATTGCCCATGTGTCATACAATGGTTCTGATGCAATTTCCTAAAATTATATATCTCATCTTTTAACTGTAGTATACTAAAAGGCAGGAAGAATAGATCCAAGAACTATTTTCATAACTCATTTCAATTAGTGAAGGATCCATGAGGTAGTTCCCCTAACAATAATATAGCATTACTAGTAAGAGAGAATGAAAACAACCTGAGTCTCAAAACTTCCTGACTCACGCCAGGTAAATTATACGAGGTGAAGATCCCAATGAAATTCATGATATGCATGTTTGTTTCATCGATCGAAAAACTCAAAAACACAGCTTTTAGATTGAGTAGTTGGATCATAACATTGGTAATATAAAACTTCATCCCTTGGTGTAACTTAGGAGGAATGTTAGTTCCTATCTCGATAGGCTCAACATACCCCAAGTATTCTATCAAATCATCATACACTGGTAAGTACTTAAAGGCTAGGGGTCGTTGAGCTCTATAAATTTGTAATACATCATATTAAACTTATCTTGGTTCAGCTCCCAGTGCTTGCATAAGAGGTTTAAAGCCTAAAAATTTAACGAAGTATTGAAGACTCATACTTATTTTAACCCCTTAACTTCAAGGATTTGTAAGTTGACCTTCTAGACTTTGAGATGATCTTTTTAAAGTTAATTCATGTTCAGGGGTGTAAGGAGCATGTCTCGGGGAAGTTTTAGATTTTTTGGATAAGGATTGGGTCATGTTTGGATTTTGATTCCAGCAGCTCATTGTGATTGCATCATGTCATGCCCTATATATCGATGAGCATGTAATCACACCACACTAGGCCTCTAAATGGCATTCCAGTTATGATTTTAATCTTCTTAGGGGTAATTAGGTCATTTCCTACCAACTCAATTCATAAAAATAATAGATTAAATGTTGATTAAGGCATTATTTGCCTATTCTCTATCAATTTTCTCTCCAAGAAACCCTAACCTGCTCTCAAGAACACAAAAACTCCATTACTTTCTCATCAAGATAAATAAGAATTTAAGTTTCTAATTCAAGAAGTTCAAGAAAGCTTTCAAGATCATCTCCGAGGCTTAAAAAGTCAAGCTTTCATCCATCAAATTTAAGACTATTAAGGTATATGGGGTTATGAAAAAGGGTATCCTTTCATCCTTGTTCCCAAATTACATGATTTTAAGATTCTATTTACTTGTTTTGAAGTAGAGTTTATACCCAAGTTTATATATTCTTGAAGCATGTGATTATCATGAGATTTAAAGCTTAAAGTATGTCAAAAAGTGCTTATGTTTATGTTTTTAACTTACAAAATTTATATTATGAATGAGATTTCTCTATCTTGACTTGTTATTGTTGAAGTATTTCAAGAATTATATTAAGCATGATGTTTTGGTATGAATTACCATGAGTTTAAAGCATGAAGTTTTGGTATGAATTACCATGAGTTCAAAGCATGAATTGTAAGCCCTAAGTTTAAGTGTTGAGATTTCAAGAAGATTATACTTTTTAACATTCTATGACAAGATTATATCAAGATTTAAAACAAGAATTGATCTTTTGATCCTCAATTATGATATGGAATCCTCATTTGTTCATTTTGATTACAATTTAAAGCAAAGAGAAGCATAACTGATTTTCATTATAAACCCTTATGCTATTTTAAGGTGAATTTCTTAAAGTATGAGCATTAAGTAATAAGGGAGTAGTATTTAGCACGGAGTTGGGTATCTGTCCAAGGTCATGTCCCAGAACTACGAGCCAATGTAGGTTAAACTCATTCCCAATATGGATGAAGTTACAGATAGTGATCACTCAGTTTAAGGTCCTATTTTGATGGCAAGGGTAGGATAGCTCTCCCCAATATGGGTAAGACATTGGACTCCATGGTATCTCACATGGTTTATATCGGTTAGAAGAAGCTCCCTAAGAAATATTAAAAGTAAATATTTCAAAACCTAAGTGTGTGGCTCACAAAGTTTATTCAGTATGCTTTATTATTCAAGTTTTATGATTTTCCAGCCTTTTGTTTTATTCAAGCTCAAGATGAGTCACTTACACTTAGCATGCATCAAAGCATACATAACTAAGTGTTATGGCTCACAAAGTTTTTCATTATGCAATATTATTCATGTTTATGATTTTACAACTTTTGTTTTATTCAAGTCCAAGGCGAGTCATTGACACTTAGTATGCATTTTTTGAAAATCAAAGTACACATTGATTTATTGTTTTACTTGTGCATTCACCCCCGCATCCTCAGTACATTCCAAAAGTACTGATCCACATATACGTCTATTTACTACATTGTTTCGTAATGTAGGTTTTGGTGATCATTTCTAGCAGCGTGATTGATTACGGGTATCTTCACCTATATCCCGACGCTTGGTGAGTCCATATAGTTCAAGGACCCATTTTATCAGACATTATTATTGATAAAGTATTTTAGTTATTTGGTTTTCTGTTTAGTTCGAGTCAGTTGGGGCTTGTCCCAGTGGCTCTCTAGTTAGAAGTAGAGGCTTGTTCGACTATTTTCTGTTTAGACTTAAAAGTGTTTGTTTTCAAGATTTTCAAGTTTAAGACTTTCAGTAAGATATTAATTCAGTTTCAGTTAAGACAATGATTCAGTATCTTGATATTTTGCAAGTCCAGTTTATCTTGATTATGAGTTCTAAAGTTGTTAGAAGGCATAAAGGATTAGCTTGGGTCTACTTATAGTCTTGAGCACCGTGTGACATCTAGGGTTTATTTTTGGGACATTACAAAACTATTGCTCTCTCAGTCTATCCTCTTGGACTGCACGATGGGCAGCCGCATTCCTTCTTCTATTTTTTCAGCTAGTAACTGCATAGTGATTTATGTGGTTGTCTCTTGAAAACCAAGCAGCGGTGGTGAATTCAAGGCATGAGGATCATCTTGAAGCCTCTCGTGACAAGCTTCATGACCGTGTTCTGATATCCTACGATTCAATCATAGGTTTCTTTCAAGCTCTGTGTCAAGTGGGATCAAGAGATTGCCTTGACTCCGAGTACTTGGCATACAACATATACCCTAAAAACAACAGAAAACTAGAAACCAACAACCTCAACAACTTCAATCAATCAATCTGTAATCATATTCCCTAGCAACAGCACCAAAACTTGATGTTGCCTAAATTATACCTCTAAGAAATATATTGTGGTCATTGTCAAATATATAACTTAACAAAGGTTGGAGTTGAACCCATAGGGAATAGGTCAAATATATATCACAAACTTAATAAAGTAGCTAAAAAAATACAAAAAAGTAAATAGGGGGATTTTGTGAAAAAACCATCAACAATAACATATCTTGGTCACTTTTAGTTGAAATCAATATGATATGAATACTAGGACTGTATTCCCCCTGACTTCCTAACTCCGTAGACTTGTTGTACTCCGCCGAACTATTTTAATACCTTGCATGTAGAATCTGATAAGATATGTATCGCCAACCATTTTGTGAATTCCTTTAGTGAATTTCCTTCATTACGTTTTGAGTCTTAGAGTTCTGCCTTACTAACCCTTATCCTAGATCCTAGATTAACTACTACCTTTTGAATGTCAATCTAATTAGATAAGGGTTGGTAGCCTCAAATTACTATTGTGATCTTATTTTCCTAATCTCTACCCCTCTTTCGAAGCAAGTATAAAAAAAATTAATCTCTACCCCTCTTTTGAAGCAAGTATCAAAAACTGAAAAGTTCTTAACATCTGCAATCCTTAAGAAAGAAATCAAATTGAAGAAGATCACAATGCATGCAATGATATTGATCAAGTTTGAAAGAACATCCATTGAATTCATTAAACAAAGCATATGAATAATATTATAATAACTTAAGAATAAAAACCAGAATCTCAAATTAATAATCAACCGTAAAACCTAGAAAAATGGATTCCAAGATCAAAAGTTGAAGCTTAAAATCAATATAATGTTGTGAATGTAAGGAGTGTGTAAACTGACACAAAAACATCAAAGAGGTATTTATAGTTTCATAAAATAACCTAGAAAACCTAACCAAAATATACTAGGAAAATAAGGTTGGCAGTTTCTACGCCTTAGGCAACGAATCATCTAGACTGAAGACGACTCATTGTCAGCTCTATTTTGTGTCTCCTATGCTCAATGGTAACAAGTTGTCATGTCTCTCTAATATTTATTGGATGGACTCGTCATCTCACCAGTGAAATTTCATCCTTCAGATCTTTTCTTATCATGCCCAAAATGATCAGAACTATGAGTCGTAGCCTAACACTACAACTTGTTATCAGTATCATCTCCACTGGCACTAAATTGTATACCTTCAGGACTTTGGATAAATTTTTCATAGAATGATCCTCCATATGACCATTTTTAGATCCTACAAGTCATAGCCAACACCCACTTTGTTCATCTTTTTAGAACTTCTCACTGTTCTCATGACGACTTTAGCGATAAGTCGTATAGTCACCCAATGACTCGTAGTCAAGGTAATGACTTCACTTTTTGTATTTTTCCTTCTTATCTTGTTCTAATAACTTCCAATCCTATATTTTGCAACATAAACACAAATAGCGATCATATTTAACAAAATGACCTAAGTTCTTGCATATTTTCATTATTTTAAGCATTAAAAGTGCCATGAGACCATGGCGTATCACACCCTATGCAGAACATTCCACATAAGCCTCAGCTATCTGGTCAAATGACCAAATGGATAAATGAGAGATCGAACTTAGCAAGTTTAAAATTAAGTACCAGCCTAGGAATTTTATTAGTCCCAGTTGTTGGCAGATTTTATGGCTAATTTTAGTCTAGTGATGAGCCCCCGGGATTATAAGGAGGATCTTTTATCCTCTGAACACCAAACTAAAATGAGAAGAAGAGCTTCTCAACATAGTCTTAGTGACCCCAAGAGGGAAATATTGAGACATGTAATCAATTGTGTTCCACTTACTAATTTTGAGGTTGGGTATGAGGCCCTACTTACAGGTTTGGCTATGGCATGTAGCATGGGTTACAGGTAATTGATGTATACTATGACTCTTAACTGGTGGTGAAGAAAATCAAAGGGTCGATTGACACAAAATATGAACTAATAATGAGATACATGGACAAGGTGCAAGACCATTTATCTTATTTCTAGAAATAGAGCTTTAAGCAGAATTCATGAAGGAAAAATAATAAGGTGGACATATTGGCTTTCCTGGGATCGGCCACCAAGGATGATGATATTTCAAAGAGATCCATGGTCAATATTTATGTTTAGCATTGAAATCCTCTAAATAAGAGGAAGTAAAACACACTAATAGTGTATGGGACTACAGGAAGGAGTATATCAAGTATCTGAAGAAAGACAGACGACCTGCGGACATGAAGGCATCTTGGATTCTCCAAACCAATTCAACTAGAGATTGCCTGATTGATGAAGGCCTATGAAGAAGGATGTGTTGGGGCTACTTGTAAAATGTCTTAGTCGATGACACCGAGTATGTAATATGGAAAATCCTCAAAGGAATATGTGGAGACCATTTTGGAGTGAGTTCACTGGTATACAAGGTTGTACAAGCATGGTATTAATAGACTGACATGGAAAACGATGCCAACAAATTTGTTGAGAAATATGACAAATATCAGTGATTCACCCATATGCTCGGTCAGCCAGTGGAAGTAATGCATATAGTAGCCTCTCTTGGTCTTTTATGGTGTGAGGAATGGACATGGTAGGACCTTTGCCACCAACTTATAGCCAGGTAAAGTTGTTATTGATATTAACGACCTACTTCACCAAGTGGGTAGAGACAGACACATAAAATCAAGCTTGAGAGTTGGAAGGGATAGACTTTATATGGAGCCACATAATTTGCAGGTTCGGGATGCCAAAAGAAATTTTATGCCACAACGGGCCCCAATTTGTTGGATCGAAGATGATAGAGTTCTTGGTGAAGCTAAACATAAAGTGAACTACCTCATTTTCTTATCACCGAGCATAAATAGCCTGGCTAATCCCATAAACAATACAATAAAAGTTAAAGGTGTCAGGGTTAAGGAGTTTCCAGGAGTGTTATGGGCACATCGCACGACTATAAAGTTCATATTGGAACATGAAATTAAGGCATGGATACCAATCGAGGTAGGAAAACCTGTCAATCTCTACTTGAAAATCAAGAAAGAGGAAAACAACAAAGCGTTAATAAGGAGCTTGGTTATGTTGGAAGAGTGCTAGAGATTACTCTTATATGCATTATGGCATAAAAGAATAGGATAAAGAGATACTACCACTGTAGTGCTAAACTTTGTTATTTTAATATTAGAGATTTAGTGCTAAGAATCCACTTTGAGCACTCAAAACCTGAAGGGAAACTAGGTCTCGAATATGAAGGTCCATACATAGTAGATAGAGTCACACCCTTTTTTACTAGAAAATTTAATCAAATTTCAAATAATTTTCAATTATTCAAAGTGAATAAAAGAAGTGTTTCTAAAAAGAATTTCCATTTAAAACTCAGAGTCACCACTGACATTGATTCGGTGTGCCAAGTCACCTTTTAAGATATTCCTTTTTAAAATGTTTGACTCTTAAAATACTGATTAGTGGACAAAGATTTTAGTTAAGGAATTCTATTGATCGAGGGAAAGATGCGAGGCACACCTTGATCCTATTTTTGAGCATGATCGCTTTGTTGAATCGTATCGGCTAAATTGATACTATACATGAATAAACACACAGCAACACATAATGCAACAAACAAACAAAGAGTTCAAAATAAAAATAAAGTCCAGTCCGATTATACTATCTAATAGGAAAGAAAAAGTACAGAACATTAAACCTATAATAGTCTATCCTATCCTAAGAATATGTTTTACCCGGCGACCTAGGTTTTGATCACGAATGGTCTTCTAATAAATAGTTTCTTGGGGAATTCTCTAGAAAATAGATGCAATTGAGTTAAAACGCTAAAATAAGCATGCTAATTAGCAGATCCAAATACAATCCACTATCAAATTCTAAGTTTTTATATCCAATTTTGGCCTAAACACGGTACTATCGGGTGAATAAATCCAAATCAATAACAACAACAAATTAGACAAACCCATTTATATTGTTAATTGATTTCAAATACCTTCCCAATCCACTTAATTACATTTTTTTTAATATTCTTTAACCATTCAGAATGATGACATGAATTGCAGATAAAGAATAAAACAATCAAAATAAATCAACAAATCCACATCAACATGTATTCCAACTTTAAGTTCATATCACAGAACACACATAAACACCCATACATGATATAATTAGGAGAAGAAAATGTAGAATTAAACCTCAACTTGATGATTTCAATTGGAAATTGATTTTGTTGGGGAGATGAGTTTCGTGGACAATTGAAAACCTTGACCAAATCACAAAACCAAACTTGGATTCAAAATCCTCAATCAAAACTAACTCTCTATTTCAAACCCCTCTTCTTTTGGTTTTGTTTCTCTATTTATTCTAGTAAAATTGGAGAGATAAGGATGTTATCATGATTGGATAGGGTAATTTACCAAGTTAATGTCAAAGTCTATGGCAGAGTTTCACTGACTTTTATGGGAACAGGGGGTGATTGAAGTTTTTTGTGAGGTAGTGCAATGTAAGGGGTGGTATTTGGGCGGTGGAGCAGGTGGTTAGCTTTAATCTAAGAGAGGAGAAAACGGTGATGATATCGGTCATCAGTGCATCACAGAGTCAGCTTAAATGGCAATTGTCAATTTTCAGTGTTGCTCCGCGATAGTGACACATCACGCCAAACTTTCAGGTCTCAAATAAGGTGGCAACGCGATATCTCCGCATCGCACCACCATGCAGATTCCCAATTATCCAATTCTAGTGACTTGGCACGATAGTGGCGCGTCGCATAAAGGATAAAAATTGGGAAATTTTTATGAGAATTAAAATACATGTCCTAGGGTTAAAAGTGTCAATTTCCATACCCTATATAAGCTCAAAAACACGGATTTGAGCCTCCATTACACCAAAATATACTCCATTCTCTCAAAATTCTCTCAAGAAAACATTAGGGTTTTTTTATAGAAGATTCAAGTTCAAGTATTTCCTCCGTCAATCTTCGTGTATTTACGAACCAAGGTATGCGTAGTGTTCATGCATGGACTCTTTACGTCCATGAATCCCAAGAATCTCTTTTCCAACTTCAACTTTATGGATTTCTTTATGAGTTTCATGTTGGGTTTGTTTTGTTCATGTTGAGAATGATTAATTGAATTCTAATCTATGTTGGGTGATCCATTTTATGTGGAATTGTGAACTTACGATTAAACCCTATAATGATGAAATTATAATTGAACCATGATGCCTAATTATTGTACAATGTTGTTTACATATACTATGCCTACCATGTGTTTGATTGAATGCCTATATGAAGGAAAAGTGCCCAACTAACATGATATTATGAAATCCCCATTTATGTATAAGTTTATGCATATCACATGTTTGATGAAGTGCTTCAATATATGAATTATGAATTGTGTTGTTGGTTATGTGTTTGAGTAAGTCATGTTATGTCAGTTTAATTCCATCGAGTCCTGGGGGTACTTGTACCCGACAACTTAGTTATGTGCCTAGAGCCATGTCATGTTTTCACGATCTCCTCAGTCAAGCTATGATCCGTAGAACTCAATCAGTCATGAGACTCAGAAAATCTCAAAAATCTCAGTGATCTCAGTAGTTTAGTAATCTCAGTGATCTTAGTACTCAATAATCTCAGTAACCTTAATATTCCCAGTCAGTCTCAGTAACTTCAGTATTCTCAGTCAGTCCTAAGAACTCAGTACATTCCATCAATCAATGAAACTTAGTAAATTCAGTTTTAGCTCTGCTAAACGATACCATTAGTTAATCAGTTTAGTTCAGTTAAATTAGTTAAATTTAGTTAATCAGTTTAGTGTCTATTTAGTTGGAAGTAGGATTCACCACCAAGTGAACCAAAGGATGGGGACTCACCTGTTATTCAATGGAGGGTGTGATCCTTAGAAGTAATCCTTGTGCTCCAGAACTACGTAGCCAGTGTAGGTTGAGATGCACCCTACGCATTTAGGGATATATATATACATCTCATTTGGGTTACCGACTAGGAGGGGTTGATGGAAGAGCTCCCTGTCAGCGAGGGTATACTCTTAATAAGTCTTTACCCGTGGCACGGTATTAACACCCTTCCAGCTGGGGTTACAGGTTGGACCCCACCAGTTCAGTTTCAAGGCATGTCAGTTAGATGATTACCTCCCATAGTCTCAGTCACAGTCTCAGTCTCAGTCTCAGTCTCAGTCTCAGTCTCAGTCTTAGTAAAAGAACTCAGATAGTTCTTCAGATTTCAGGACGGTCAGATACAGTCAAATTCAGATATAGTATGGAACTCAGCTAGTTTTATCAGATTCAGGACTGTCAAATACAGTCACTCATGTTATCAGTTATATCAGTTCTCAGAACTCATGTTATCAATATTTAGCTTTAGGACTATCAGATACAGTCAACCAGACCAATTCTTCATAATCAAAACTGTCAGAAATAGTTATTCATATAGCAGTAACATAGTATCAGTCCCTCAGTATTCAGTAATACAATATCATTCTTACTCACTCATCAGTGACTCAGATGTCAAAATCAGTAGACTCAGTAGTCAAAACTCCATATTCATTCCTAGCACGATCTCAGTTACAGTTATGTATGCATGCATATATTCTCGCGTTCATGTTAGTTAGTCAGTTAGTCTTGTTCATGCATATGAACCTATTGCATTCACCCTAGCTCACTTGTATACCAATACATTCAAAGTACTGACGCATTTTTGCTATGGTGTCTTATACCATAGGTTTAGAAGCACGAGCTCCAGAGAACCAGTAGCATCCCAGTTCAACGATCAGTGTTAGCAGTGAGTCCTCATCCTTCGAGGACATGATGATATCATTACTATTTCAGTTTTTAATTTATTTTAGTAGTTAGAGTTAGTTGGGGACATGTCCCATCAACTCCTTATTCAGACAGTTTAGAGGCTTTTAGACTACAATATGTTCAGATAATTATCTCAGTTGTTTTAGTATTGTTATACCATATTTTTCAGTTATGTACTAGTATTGAACCTTATGGCCTTTCAGTTCATGTTTCCGCATTTATGATATTATTACTATTATTCAGTGCTTAATTTATAGATATCAGTCATGGGTTAGCTTATGGTCCTTCGGGGTGATGGGCACCGTGTAGCATTTCGGGTACCAGATTCGGGCCATTACACCTATATTCTAAATAGGTCCTGAACTGAAAAGTAAAGTCCTATTTTTCAGAAGGGTTCGGAACAAAAATGTAAAGTCTCAAATAACATAAATAAAATTTTTTCCCCAATTTATTATCAATTTTTTTTTATGAGTATCAATCAAACCATAACTATTTGCACAATGCATAATGCAAAGGTAATTCAAGATTCTGACATAAAATGTATCTTTTGAGAGTAAAATTAAATGACCAAGACTAGGAAGTGTGTCTCCTAAGATTTAAGTGATGGGCTCTGACTAGAAAGTATGTCTTCTAGGAATAAAGGTTCAAATAGGAAGTGGGTCTCCTAACAAATGAAACTTGTAATATCCAGACAAGAAAGTGTGTCTCCTAGGGGTTAAATGGAAGGACTCAACTAGAAAGTAAAAATTTTAGAAGCAAAGGTTAAAATTAGGAAGAACGTCACCTAACAAATGAAACTTGAAATATCTAGACAAGGAAGTGTGCAATCTAAAGGTTAGAAGAAAGGACTCAACTAGAAAGTGCGACTTCTAGGAGCAAAGGTTCAAATTAGGAAGTGTAAATACTAGGGGTTAAAAGGTTGGACTAGACTAGAATGTATGAATTCTATGAGAAAAGGTTAAAATTGGAAGTGAGCCACCTAACAAATACATCCCAAAATACCATATAAGAAAGTGTGTCTCCTTAAGGTTAAATAGAAAGACTCAATTAGAAAGTGTGTATTCTAGGATTAAAGGTTCAAACTAGGAAGTGCATTTCCTATGAATGAAACTTAAAAGACCTAGACTAGGAAGTGTGTCTCCTAGGGTTTAAATGTAAGGACTCAACTAGAAGGCGCATCTTTTAAGAGTAAAGGTTGAAACTTGAAAGTGTGTCTCCTATGAATGAAGTTTGAAAAATTCAAACTAGGAAGTGTGTCTCCTAGATGTATAAAATAATGAGTTTTTACCATGATTTTGATTACCAAACATGTGTAGAAATATTGCCTCTTGCATTTGCGGGAGTAAGAAATTGCACCTTTTGATATTTAGGTTTGAAGCGCTATATTTAAAGGTAACATGTGTTCCTATTTCATACAAAGAAAACTTATGAGTTCAAGATCATGATGGATAGTTTGTGGATTAAGCTTCTGAGGAAATTATTTTTGCACTTGTCATATTCAACTTGCTTTAAACTATTGACATATTTTAATAACTTGTTGCACCATTAACCCTAACTCAGGCTATCAAGAGTGACTCAGATCTAAACACTATAACTCTATTTCATGGTGTAACACCCCGAATATGGTACCCGAAATGCTACACGGTGCTCATGACCCAGAAGGAACACAAGCTAACCCATGACTGATATCTGTAACTGAGCACTAAATAGTATACTAAAAATATGTGGAATATAAACTGTAAGGCCGTAAGGTTCAAAACTGTAACACAACTGATAAGACAATATCTAGACGAGGTATAGAAATACCCAAAACTAAAATAATTTGTCTGAACATACTATAGTCTGAAAGCCTCTAAACTATCTAAAAATTGTGGAGTTTTTGGGACATGTCCCCAACTAACTCCAAACTACTGAAAAAGAAAAATAAGGTAATGAAATAATCATAAAATCCTTGAATGATGAGGACTCACTAATGTATGCCTGCTGAACGTATGAACTGCTAGGAAGATCTGTAGCTCGTGCTTCTAAATCTATGGTATAAAACACCATAGAGAAAATGCATCAGTATGTTGAATGTAATGGTATGCAAGTGAGGTAGGCTGAATGCAAAGAATTTATATGCATGAATAATACTAACTAACTGTATAACATGAATGCGAGAATACATGCATAAATATGTAATTGTAACTGAGGTCGTGATAGGACTGAATACTAAGTTCTGACTATCGAGTCTACTGATAACATGGATTTACTGATATCTGAGTTTACTAGTAACTGATAACTAAAATACTATTTTTGATAGTCTTGATTATAAATAACTGATCTAAGTGTTATACAAAGCTGGATGACTGTATCTGATAGTCCTAAAATCTGTATAACTATCCGAGTTCTTCACTAAAATGGGTGACTGTATCTGACAATCCTGAATTATGATAGAACTAGCTGAGTTTCATACTGAGCTGAGTGACTGTGTCTGACAGTCCTAATTTCTATAGAACTAAACTGAGTTCTATTCTGAAGACTGAATCTAAAACTAAAACTGTGGGTGGTAATCATCTAACCGGCATGCCCCGAATATGAACTGGTGGGGTCCACCCTGTAACCCCAGATGGAAGAGTGTCAATAGCGTGCCACGGGTAAAGACAAGTTGTGAGTAAACCCTCTCTGACAGGGAGTTCTTCAGTCAACCCCTCCTGTGAGGAAAACTCAAATGAGATGTACAGTTCCTAGACTCGTAGGGGTTCATCTCAACCTACGTTGGCTACGTAGTTTTGGAATACAGGGATTGCTACTAAGGATCACACCCTCTACTGGCTGACAGTGTGTTTCCTCATTCCTGGGTTCACTCAGTGCTGAATCCTACTCCCAACTAAATAGAAACAAAATTGGTTTCCTAGTTCATACTAGGCTGGACTGATCTATTACTAATTTTACTAATTAACTAGATTGAACTGAGTTCACTGGATTTCCATTGATTAATGGAATACTACTGAATTCTGTTAATTGATAGAATGCTACTGAGTTCTGCTTGCTGACTGAGTTTACTAAGGTCTGAACTAAATACTACTGAGACATGATGACTGACTGAGATCAATGAGATTTCTGAGATTTCTGAGATTTCTGAGATTACTAAATGGGACTGGGCTGATACTGAGTTTACTGAGTTTTCCTGAGTCACAAGACTGATTGAATTCTACTGATCATGTCTTGATTGAGAATATCGTGAAAACATGACACTGGCTCTAGGCACACAACTAAATTTTTGGGTATTTAATACCCCCAGGACTTGATAGCATAAAAGTAAATCATGGCACAAGCTTGAAAGCACAAAAATGGCTATATATATCTATAATTCATTGACTAACACATTTTATCGAACACTTTACATGTACTAACTTGTACATGAATGTGGATTTCATAATAACATGCTATGAAGGCACTATTTTCTTCACATAGGCATTTTATCAAACACATGGGGAGCATGCTTTGGTTATACAATAATCAATAAATCAAATTATCATGGCTACATAATCCAACTTGCAAATTGAAGGGTTTATGAAGAATACCACGTAAATCATCACACACTAAGATCAGTTCTTGAAATTAATAGTCTAGAACATGGATCAAAACCCAACAACAACATGAACATGAATTCCAATTCAAATAAATCATGAACATTCTTAAATATACAATTTTTGAATTGAAAAGGGATTCTTGAGATCCATTGGTGAAAGGTACCCATGAATCAACACTTAACATACCTGGAAATCTAAATTCTTGAAGTTCTTGGAAAGATTCTTGGAATTGGCCTTGATTTCTTGAGCTAGGGTTTTTTCCTCTTGAGCGAGAATGATTTTTGTTCTTTAGAGAAAGTGAGGAAAAGTTATATAATAGGGTTTTTAGGGCATAATTTTGTGGTTAAAGGTTGAGCTGGGTCATGAAAAAATATCCAATTGCCCTTAGAAGGTTTTATTTTTTATCACTTAAAAGTTGATTTGGGCACCTGGAGCGACGCAGTGCTATTATGTTGTGCCACTGGAAATTGACAACTGGGAACTGGGCTGCTGGCGTGATGCGGTGAAATCGCGTTGCAATACTGGATGGGACCTGGAATCTCACTGCGACGCGGTTGTATCGTGCTGAGACACTGGAAAAGGATATTTTTGAATTTTACCCTTGGAGAGAGATGTCATAATTATGGAGGATCTCTGGATTTTGACGATTTCCATTTTGGGTTGCTCCACGATGTGTTGATGGCTCAGGTGGCACACTACCTTACTAAAATAGCTCTAACTCTTCGCTCGGTTGTCAAAATTGGGCGAATTTAGTATCGATGGAAAGCTTATTCAATTTTCCATACTACAAAAAGTTAAAATATTGAAAATTCTATATGTATAAAAGTGGATTAATCTTTTAAAGTAAGTCTTTAACATTTTTAGGACAATTTTAAGCTAGGTAGAAATACGGGGTATTACAATATCTCCCCCTTGGGAACATTCATCCTTGAATGAGACTTACTGAAATGGGAGAAATGATAAGTTGTAGTACATACTGAACATGAGCAAGTGAGACATGAGTACATGAGTGACATGACTGATGAAATGAATGTATCATATTGAACATGCATAGCTGATGCATGAATACTTCACTGAACTGACGCAAAACTGCATGACTGAATAAGTAATGGTAATTGATACTAGGTTTTTAATGGAAATTCCTGATACTAAGTTTCTGATGGAAATCTGAGCTTGAAACTGAATAAGTTCAAGGAAGACTATTTTCTTAAACTAAAAATGCTAATGAGCCTAAGATTAATTACTAAATATGCATGAGCAAAACCATGAGAACGTAACTGAGTCTAGAACATGATACATGAGCTGAATATTATGATCTGAACTGAGTAGCTTGAATACGTGGATTACGACTGAGATCGGAGTTTAAAGGTCAACTCATGAGCACCCCTTACCCCAAACTGGATTTATTACAAGAAGAGAGTGAAATGTTTATGTCATGACAATTTTGGGGAATTATAGTGTATCTCCTCCTTGGGATGCTTGCCCCCTTAAAGAATGCTGGGATGACTTTGTTGAGCTATGATGAAAACTGAGGTGATGCACAAAGCACCTATGAATTAAATCATGACTAAATATCAGAGATCTAAAACTAAGACATGATGCATGAACTGGGATGAACACGCAACTACCTGGTTAGTCCATCTTAGAATGATCATATTCATGAGACTTTGGATAGTACGACTGGATGGAAAGATGGAAACCACGCCGTCCAAAATTGTTCGCCTGACTGCTAAACTTAACTAATGGCTATGCGGACTAACTCATGCTGAAAACTTATACTCGACTGGAGCATTTCTATGACACTTTTTCTATAGAGTTCTAATGACTGTAGAGAGAAAGCGAATCTTGGCCTGGTCTGAGTAGGACATCTGAATGAGAGATCATTACATGGCTGTGATTCTTGTATTAGGAGGCAAGGCCTATGAAACATCATCTAAGATAAAGTGACTAAACCTTATGCACTGCAACTGAGACTACTAAAAAGGTTCACATCGGGTTGAGCACGAATGCATAAATACACTGACTGATCTGATCAACTGAATAACTGATAGATGAACGCTGGGAATATCAGACTGAACTGTATTTATTCTGAATAACTAGCCTGAGGCTGTAGAGTATTATGCATAAGAGGTAAGGACCTACTGAGTGACATGAGGTGACTAGGCATGGATTTATGAAAACTTTATTACTTGAAATTGCGAGACCAAACGTATGACAAGATTCAGAAACATTCTATAACTGAGGTACAAAAATACAAATAACTAAGTAACTGATGGCCATATGCTATGGTCGGGTAATCCTGAAAGTGAACTGAGTTTCTGATCTAGCTGGACTAGGACTGGAATTGAGATTATAGCTAAGATGGTAATTGAGACTCTAATCGTAACTAAGACTGTAACTGGGACTGAATGTTGGTTTTCTGATAACTAAGGTTTAGACTGATTTGGACGTACTAAATTCTGATAGTTAAGTAACTGATAGCTAAAAGCCATGGTTCTATAGGACTATCTGAGTCCTTTACTAGATACTGACTCCCGAATGATGCTGTAATTGAGGATTTAGGGATGAAACATCAATATCATGGATTCATCGAGGAATCTAAACTGAGAGTATGTGACATAATTTGAGTTTGGATGATCACTAGGAGTGGAGAATGAGTCATATGGGCTGAACATACTATAGTATATGACATAAGTGCATAAGTCATGAGCTACATGACCTGAGTCTGATGTTTTTGTACTCATGGAACATGATTTGTAACACTGAGTAAGATGAAACTTCTCATACTAGGAACTTACAACCCATACTATATTATGGAAAGCACGTGAATATAAGATGGGTGTATAGAATTATGACGTGAAGCATGCATAAGTATCGTGATAGTTGAAGTACAAAACTTCGCATTGAGATAGGAATGGGATGGGAATCATCTTCCCTTACTGATTTCCTACACATGCTGGTATTACTACTAGAACCTGAAGGCCTGTATTTCTGAGATATCATAACCGGATAGTTCCCATGTACCCGTCGGGCTATGATCATTTTACCCACTGGGTAGAGACTGAGAATGTCTTGTTAATATCTAATCTGACCTTAAAGTAGACTGGTATGTAAAGAGTTACAAAAGAAAAAGAAGTCCCTGAATCTGAAGAAGCGTGAACATGTAAATGAGGGATCTGTAACATACCAGTGGCTTCTTCAGGAGGACTTTTCTAATCTTGTTGGGACTGAAGTGCATAGAGTATATTTGTTCATTGCCCACTTGTGGTACTAGAAATGTCACCCTGCTGATTTGGACGATCGAACTGAGTTGAAGGACAACTATACTAACTTCGTGGACCGGGTTTAGGACAGTCTCGAACCTTGTGACCTGACTCGCCACATCCGAAACACACATTACTGCCGGCTATACACACACCCTTGTGATACTTACCACATTCTTCGCAAAGTGGATGAGTGCGAATAATGCTTGCACTATTCTGAGATTTGGAGCCTGGCGCCCTATTTTTGCTACCATTTATGAACTAAGAAACTGAAGCACTGGCTGAGGAAGGAGCTGGAACTGAAAAATTCTGGCTATGCTGAGAACGGTTGCCACACTATGAACCTGGCTGAGAAAAACTGTAACTACCTATTCTGGCTCTTTTATTCGCTCTCTTTCTTCTTAAGTTTCTGCTTTTCAATCTGTTGAGCATGGATAATAAGTATAGATATGTCCATTTCCTTAATCAACATCATAGTCCTACACTCCTACTAGCTGATAGTATATGTACTCATCCCTGGGATCACTCAGTGCTGAATCCTACTCCCAACTGAATAGACACAAAACTGATTTCCTAGTTCATACTAGGCTGGACAGATCTATTACTGATTAACTAGATTGAACTGAGTTCACTGGATTTTTGTTGATTGACGGAATACTGTTGAATTCTATTAATTGATAGAATACTACTGAGTTCTGCTAGCTGACTGAGTTTACTAAGGTTTGAACTAAATACTACTGAGACATGATGGCTGACTAAGATCACTAAGATTTCTGAGATTACTGAATGGGACTAGACAGATACTGAGTTTACTGATTTTTCCTGAGTCACATGACTGATTGAATTCTATTGAACATGGCTTGACTGAGAGTATCGTGAAAACATGACACTAGCTCTAGGCACACAGCTAAATTGTCGAGTATTTAATACCCCCAGGACTTGATAGCATAAAAGTAAATCATGGCACAAGCTTGAAAGCATAAAAATGGCTATATATATCCATAATTCATTGACTAAGACATTTCATCGAACACCTTACATGCACTAACTTGTACATGAACGGGAATTTCATAATAACATGCTATGAAGGCACTATTTTCTTCACATAGGCATTTTATCAAACACATGGGGAGCATGTTTTGGTTATACAATAATCAATAAATCAAATTATCATGGCTACATAATTTAACTTTCAAATTGAAGGGTTTATCAAGAATACCACGTAAATCATCACACACTAAGATCAATTCTTGAAATTAATAGTCTATAACATGGATCAAAACCCAACAACAACATGAACATGAATTCCAATTCAAATAAATCATGAACATTCTTAAATATACAATTTTTGAATTGAAAAGAGATTCTTGAGCTTCATGGGTGAAAGGGACCCATGAATCAACACTTAACATACCTGAAAATCTAAATTCTTTAAGTTCTTGGAAAGATTCTTAGAATTGGCCTTGATTTCTTGAGCTAGGGTTTTTGCGTCTTGAGAGAGAATGATTTTTTTTCTTTAGATAAAGTGAGAAAAGTGATATAATCGAGTTTTTAGGGCATAATTTTGTGGTTAAAGGCTGAGATGGGCCATGAAAAAAGACCCAATTTCCCTTAGAAGGTTTTTATTTTTCATCACTTTAAACCCAATTTGGGCACCTATCACGACACAGCGCTATCGCATCGTGCCACTGGAAATTGCCAACTGGGATTAGGGATGACGACGCGACTTGGTGAAATCGCGTTGCAATACTGGATGGGACCTGGAATCTCCCCGCGATATGGTGGTATCATGTTGAGATAATGGAAAGGGACAATTCTGAATTTGAATCTTGGCGTGATGCACCATAATCATGGAGGCTCACTAGATTTTGATGATTTCCATTTTGGCTTGATCCGCAATGATTTGATGGATCATGTGGCACACTACCTTACTAAAATGGCTCTAACTCTTTGCTCGGGTGTCGGAATTGGGCGAATTTGGTATAAAAGTGGATTCATCTTTTAAAGCAAGTCTTTAATATTTTTGCAATGATTTTTAGCTTTGTAGAAGTATGGGGTATTACACATGGTGTCTCAAAACTAAACTCTATTGAAACTTTATATTTTCATGTGTCCAGAACCTGTCAACTAATGGGAATACTTTAGATGCTTTATTTCACTTTGGATTATGTTGCCTTTATATCCTGGCCCTTTGTCTTGCCACAATCAAAGAAGTGGATAGCAAGTTTTGAAGTTCTTTCATAATTGCTTTGACATAGACTTGACTCAATTACACAAGAAAAATAATAATGATTTTAACTTTGATAAAAATATAATAGAACATAATATAAATCTAGAAAGGAAATAAAAGACAATGGGTGTCCTTTTTTTTAGAAATAAAGGAAAGAAAACTCATTTTAGCGGGACAACCAACTCAATGATTATAACATGCATTTTGGATTAAACAACCCGATCCTTCCATCCCAGCTATTCATCAACTCCTTATAACTCATTAAACTTGAGATTGAGTTTATATTCTCAGGCCCATTGCATCTAGATCAAATACCTCATTTGATTAGTGATGCCTTGAAGGATTTTTGCAAATGAACCTCTCTCATTTTATTTGTCTCAACTCATGATTGTCTTACGGTGTCCATGAGAGTTTTCACCAATAAACTCTCTTATTTTTGTTTCTCTCAACTCACAATTGCTTGAACTTGCCCCCAAGGGTTTCCACTGATAAGACTCTCTAATTTTTATTTCTCTCCTGATTTTGTATGCTAATGAAGACAAGTAGTACCTAAAATGCAATGTTATATATCCATCGCATGCTTAGTCTTGACATTATTAAAAATTAATCTACAGGTCTTTCTTTGGTTGTAAGATGGCTTTGGGATAGGGTTAGAAAGAAAGGATGAGGCTCAAAAGAAACTTAAATGGGGTGAGACTTAATTTGTTTTTATTGAGTAACACTCCTTCGAGTGGATAGTGAGGCTTAAATGGAGTGAGACACAAATGACACATTGGCGGGAAAAGCAACTTTAATGTGTTTTTATTGAGTAACACTCCTTCAAGTGGATGGTGAGGCAAGAACCAAGAGATACCTCACGCCGCCATTACCGTTGCTCGCTCAACTCAACTTCGGCTTCGATTTAAGATTCGGGTTTGAATTTATCAAATGATTGATGAGATTAATTTTTTAGACAAAGTTTATTTAAATTTTGGATAAAAAAGTGATTCAAAAAATCCAAGGAAAAACGAAATTATTTTTTTCTCCATAGAAACACCATGTAGAAACGTACCTCAAAAGAGACACAACCCTTCGAGGAAAAGACACACTATTTCAAAAAGTGGTGACTGTTCGGTCGGATGCGACTGTTCAAAAAAGACATACTATTTTGAAATAGATAGACATGATTGTTCTGAAGTGATACACCCTTCCATGAACCATTGCTTCCTTTTTGAAGGGGCATTTAATAGCTATAAATCCTAAACTTTTTTCCTCAAGTAGTACGAAAATTTTTGCATTGAAGAACAATTTTCTACTACTAAAAACTCTGTGTGATCATCTACCATTGAGTGTGTTCAAAGAATCAAAAGGTTTGAGGTACGGCTACATTCTGATTGTGAGCCATTTTATCCTACGAGGAAAAATTTCACAACCTCGGGTACTTGAGGGAAATTAATTCCTTAAGACACTCCGTGAATTTGAAGAACTTGGTTCTATTTTCTACTTCATTTTGTTTTATTTAAATAACATATTTCTTTAATAGTTCTTGATTAACTTGTGTTGAAGATGTTAAAAACTTCATAGGTGTTCATGAAACTGTCATGGACAAAAGTTGAAGTGTTTAAACAAACATACAGATTGTGTACCCGAAATAACAATTTTAAAATGAAGTAACCATTTGGAATGATGACATGAATCACGAATAAAGAATAAAACAATCTAAATCAATCAACAAATCCACATCAACATGAATCCCAACTTGAAGTTCATAGCATAGAACATACTTAAACAACCATACACGATATAATTAGGACAAAAAAAGGTAGAATTGAACCTTAAAGTGACAATTTCATTTCTAATTGGAAATTGATTTTGTTGGGGATAGGAGCTTTATGGATCACCAAAAACCTCGATTGAAATCTCAAAACCATACTCGAAGTCAAAATCCTCGATCAAAACTAACTTATTGTTTCAACCCCCCTTTAGTTTTGTTTCTCTATATATTTCCGTCAAATTGGAGCAATGAGGGTGTCATCATAATTGGATTGTCAAGGAGATAGAGACTGATCAGAGTTAGGATAATTTGTCAAGTTAAGGTCAGTGCCAATGGAGGTGTTTCACAAAATTTTATGGTGGTGGTAGTGATTAAAGTTTGTTGGGAGATGGTGTGTTGGATGAGGAGGCGTTTGGGTGTTGGAGCTGGTGGTTGGATTTATTTAAATGAGAGGAGAAAATGATGATGATATGAGTTCATGGTGAAGTCATTCATGGTGTTTTTCCCAGTCTACTATTTTCCCAATTGTGTGTATTTCACTAGCAGTATGTATATTTTTGGTGTGTCGTTCAATTATTATTTTTGTTACCCTTTGTTGCTGCTAGTGTTGTTGAATTATTGTTGTTCTCAAAATGACGCTCAAATGGTAGTTAATGGTGGTGTTATCATTGTTTTTCTTCTACTCCCTTTTCCTCTTAATTTTCTTTTGGTTTGTGTATTGTGTGTTGTTATTTTGAATATAGTTATTGCTTTTCCCTCCTTGTTAGTAGAAAATGGAGAGAGAAATATGGGTAGATCTAGGAAGGGGTGCATTTTTTGGGCGGGATGTATGTGTTTATTGATGTTGCTTCTCATCATTTTCTTACTAGTGGAGGGAAAAGGTGTGAACCAGCCATAGAAAGAAGAGTAAGGATATTAGGTGGGGTCTACTTCGTTGTTGAGGAAATATTTGGGGGGGGGGGAGGTTACTTATGAAGTATGGGTAGGTCTATGGGTAGGATTAGTTTATTTAATTCCTTATCTTAGAAAAAGCATCATGTGATGTAAGTGTATTTGAGCGGATGCTATAGCATACCAAATCTTGGTGAGTAAGATAGAATAAATCAAGATGGAAAATAATATTTTTAATCAGTGAAATTTCTCGAAATGGTAAAATCTAATTTGTCACTATTTTTAGATTTTTGATTTTCACATAAAGAGAAAGCTAACTAAATCTAACACTAATAAATGAAGTATAAATCCCAGGAGGCACAAAAATTATGTGTCCAGATATTGTATAGCCGAAAAAAGAGCATACAAACTAGCTAACCTTCAGAGTAACTTAAAAAGTAATAATCAAAACGTGAATCATTTCAAAAATACTTCTGCTAGTGAAATTCCCCTACATGCCCAACACTCTTTTTCTCCTTCACACGACCTTTTTATTCCATTTGAATTTTGGATCAGAAAAGTTTTAATGAGGTAGAAGCTTAACAACTGTGGAAGGACTCAGATAGGAGTAAGCCTATTGGCTCGATATTCAAGAAAGAAAAGCAACAAAATTAAGGTTAGTGTACCCCAGAATGCCAAGATGAGCATTCAAAACACCCTTTTTATAATTATGGAATTGAATATAAGGAGTTCTTTATATCTATTTGTTAATTTTTCCTGTATTATCGTGTAATACCCCGAAAATCAAAACCAATGCTAGGGTCATGTTTCATTCTCATGCATAGTAAATAATGGTCCTTTGATAGTTTTATGAGTTAGTTTGATGTATATTAAGGTCTCAAATAACTCCCAGTTGTTAGACGAGTCAAAATAATCCTTATCGATTGAAATGTTAGTAAGAATATTGCTTTAGTCAACTTTAAATGAGCATATCTTTTGCTATACTCTAAATTTTACAGATCAATACCCACCAAACTATAGGAAATTGAATTATCTTTCTAGTGATACCAATTTTGCCCAAATCCAATACTCGAGTGAGAAGCTATGACACTTTCAGTGAAAATAGTAGCTCAATACAAGTAGCATCGCGTCACGCCGATGTGCCATTACGCAATTGTCCTTTTCCAGTGTGTCACCGTGATTGCCACCGCATCGTACCAAGGGGCATTTTTACAGTTGTCAATTTCCAGTGAGGCACCGCGATTACCATCGCGTCACGCTAAAGTTCAAATTTGGGATCGTCCATTTCCATTGGCGCAACATAATGGCACCGTGTCGCACCGATGAACAAAATGAGAATTTTCTTTTCCAGTGGCTAGACGCAATTGCACCGTGTCGCGCCGGGTGTCAAAATCGAGATTTACAGTTAGTTCTGAGTTTTTAAAGAAGGATCAACAATGGGTTTTACATGAAAGTGACCTCAAGACACCCTTAGCCGAGAGCTTCAAAATAGTGGACTGTTCTAGCCTAAACCGAGGTAATGATGCTACACCTTACCTTCCATTGAGCTTAAATTATTGCCATGTGATTCCTTGTGAAGTGGTCTTAGGTTATCTTGATATAGATGTGCATATTTATTCCCTTGTTAGTTCTCTTGATGTGTTTAATGAACCATGTTCCCCTAAGATTATCTCACTACTTGAGCATAAGAAGAGTGTGATTAAAAACTTTCAAGTTAGTGTAGATGCTTACAATGTAGGTCTTGATGATGAATATGATCCTTTGAGTTTGTTTGATGAAGACCAAGATAGTAGAATGCTTCATAGTGATCATGTTCATAGAGATGTGGAGAGTGATAGGATTTGTGTTGTTAAGGGAACTTTTCTAATTCATAGATGTCAAATTTTGAAAGTCTGTCTTCCCTTGAAAACAAGTGGCATTTGTGTTAGTTTTAGATTATATCCTTCACTCATTTTTGCTTGCTTTAGGTGTGTCCTTTGTGATTTTAGTTGCTTAAAAATAGTGCTCTGATACCAAATCATAGCCTAAAGAAAGGCTAAACACGACTGACACTAAAGGTGTAAAAATCAGCAAGCATACAAAGAGAAAACAACACTTAGAAAGGAGATGAAGGAGAAGAATTGCATGAATGTAAAGATAGTAGAGTGACCATTACTTCCACTAGATGATTAACAAAAGGATATGTATCAAATCTCCAATCACACCTCACAAATGAAAGTTCAAACCACTCTCTTAGGTGACCCAAAAGACTCACGCATCCTCAAGCACACCTTTCTTGCCAAATAACTCAACAAAAGTGAAAACCAATTTCAAATGCATTCAAGGTTCAAATTTGGGTTTCTAAGCTACAACCAGATGACTAAGTTACAAACTAAAGAGTATCCTTTCAATATTCATCAAATCTAATGAAAAGAGTGAAGAAATTGTCTATTTATACTATTACATGCCAAATGACAAAACTACCCTTAATGATTTAAAGAAAAGGGGCGCCCCTTGAGTGTTGGATTATAAAGTGAAAAGCACTTCTTGCCCTTCAAGTGAGGCACCTATTGAGTGTATTGATTCCATCCTCCTCCTTCAACTTGACAAGACTTTTAAAGGCTCCAAACACTTGCCAATTCCGAAGCTTGAGCCTTTGACCATGCCTTGTATTCTTTTGTGCTCTTTATGTTTGTATCATTCTCTCCATCTTGAAAGGAATTTGTCCTCAAATTTTCACCTTGCAAAACCAAAAGGGAGGGAAAACAAACACACAATCCTCATGATAGGAGGGTTAGCATTAGTATCATAAATGAGGTAAACATGCCAAGGGGGTACACTCTTAGAATACAACCAACCATCCTTTGTGAGGAGTAAGAAAATCTGACCTCTAACATCACAAAGGACACATCTAAAGCAAGCATAAATGAGTGAAGGATATACTCTGAAACTAACACAAATGCCACTTGTTTTCAAAGGGAAAACAAACTTTCAAAATTTGACATCTATGGCTTAAGAAAGTTCCCTTAAAAACACAAATCCTATCACTCTCCACATCTCTATGAACATGATCACTATGAAGAATTCTACTATCAAGGTCTTCATCAAACAAACTCAAAGGATCATATTCATCATCAAGATCTATATTGTAAGCATCTACACTAACTTGAAAGTTTTTTATCACACTCTTCTCATGTTCAAGTGGTGAGCTAACCTTAGGAGCATGTGGGTCATTAAACATATCAAAAGAACTAGCAAGGGAAGAAATATGCAAATCTATATCAAGAGAACCCGAGACCAATTCACAAGGAAGCACATGGCAATAATTTAATCTCAATGGAAGGTAAGGTGTAGCATCATCACCTCGGTTTGGGCTAGAACAATACACTATTTTAAAGCTCTCGGCCAAGGGTATCTTGAGGTCACTTTCATGTAAAACCCCTTTTTGATCCTTCTTTGACAACTTATGAGCTTGATCCTACAAATAAGAAAGATCAAAGAAATTCAACATGCTAGCCTTTGAGTTAAGGAGTGACAAGGTACACTTGTGGGAAAGTCCCACAATTAAATTTTCTTTTCCCCTTCCAATTTCACAATCCGAGATCTTCCCATCCTTTTTCTTTCATTTTTCCTCACCTAACTTCTTGGTTTTCTCTTGGATTTCATTCACACCAGAGGGTGGAAGAGGTAGAAGAGTGAAATTTTGGACACCAAGCACAAAGGTGTACCTATTAGATCTTCCAGCATGTATAGTGTGCCTGTCAAATTGCCAAGGCCTTCCCAACAATAGGTGACATGCTTTCATAGGGATTACATCACATAAAACTTCATCATGATAATTACCTATCTTGAATCTAATCACACATTTTCTTTTGACCTTTAATTCACCACCTTTGTTTAACCATTAAAGCTTGTATAGATTCAGGTGAGGGATAGTGGATAGTTTTAAGTGGTCAACCAAGGTGACACTAGAAATATTCACACAAATCCCACTATATATGATCATTGAACTCAAACTTCCTTTAAAAAGGAACTTGGTATGAAAGAAGTTCTCTCTTTGATCATCCAATACCTTACTAAACAAAGTTCTCCTAACAACATAACTAAGAATATCACATTCTCCTTCACAAGGCAACATATTTTCCTCACTTCCTTCTTGAGTTTTGGGTTTTATGCACTCTCCACCTTGAGAGTTGTCATCAATCCCCTCAGTTTCCAACTCAAATTCTTCACCAAGATAGTACAACTTCCCCTCTTTTAGGATCATATTACGCCAGTTAGGACACTCACTTGCCCTATGACCCCAACCTTGACACTTGAAACATTGTAAAACCTTAGAGTGTGAACTAGAAGTTGGTTTACCTTTAAGCTTTGGAGGATGATGTTGGTCAGCCTTGGTAATTTCTTGAGGAGGAGCCATATATGTTGAGACCATGCCCTTTACTTTGGACCAATCCGAGGAGGTGTAGGGAGCCTTTGGCTTGTACCTTTCCTTGTTCTATTTCTCAATTTCCATGGAAGGGAAAACTTCAACCACGGTTCCAAAATCGTGAAGAGTCAAATGGGAGGATATGTCCTTATTCAACCCAACCTTGAAGAGGATAACATCATGTTGCACTTGTTCACCTCTATGGTCAAGTTTCAAGATAAGTTGCTGAAATTCATCATAATAGGCCATGGCACTCTTTCTTCCTTGCTTTTGATTGTAAAGCTTGGCAAGAAGCTCATGACTCTAATGCTCCGGTACATATCTTTCTCTCATAACTCTCTTCAAAATCTTCCAAGGAGGTGGTTGGCCATTAATCAAAACATCATCAAATCTTTTGGTGTAATCCCACTAAGTGTTTGCATATCCTTCAAAATGAGCAATAACATAACAACTTTCTTTTCTTCGAAAATGTCATTCACTTGAAAAATCTTTTCACAAGTGGATTCCCAAGCTAAGTACACTTCCGAATCACTCTCACCTTTGAAAATTGGAATGCCAACCTTGATTGAATTAATGCCAATGTCTTGGATTCTTGGATGTTCAATATGGCCTTGTCTTGCCTCATGCCCTCAGAATCTTCCATAATTCCCTTTTTGATCATGTCTTGCCCTAATTTCTTGTTTAAACTAAAAGTCATCATTAGGAACATCATAGATTTCTTGCACTCCTCTACCATAATCCTTAATTTGGATGGGTGGGTTTTGGATTTGAAGCCTTTGGGGAAGTGGGTTTGGTCTTTGATAATGTGGTACTTGAACTTGTGGTATTGGAGGTGGTGGATGGTAAGGTCTTTGGTCCATAGGATTTGGCATTTGGTAAGTGGTATTTTGTGGAGGTATTTGGTTCGGATTTAGTGGTGGAGTTTGAGTTCCAAGTCCCTCTTGTTGGACTTGGTTCATTTGGTGATGGCGTGGTCTTTGTTGGGTCCGATTAGGAGAGGTTTGGGATTGGTTTAGTGGCTGGTTTTGTGGAACTATTGGAGTGTTAAGCATTTGGTGGAGGGTTTCGGGTGTTATAGTCATGGGAGAGTTATTGGCTTGGACACTAGAGGATGCATGGTAGGAATTAGTAGTAGAAGGTCGTGAGTTCCTCCTACTTTCAACACAATCAAGTCTTCCACTAAAAGTGGAAAATTCAACCTTCATAGTCACTATTTCACTCCTCAAGGCATCATTATCACTCTTAAACTCTCTCTTCATAGTATCCATTTCACCCTTCATATCCCGGGCAAAGGCCTCAAAGTGAGCCTTCAAGGCCCCCATAATATCATTTCCCAAAGGTTGGGGTGAAGAACCCTCGTTTTCTATGGTCAAATGTACCTAAAAAGAGAAAAAAAAAGAAAACAAAACAACCTACAAAACAAGCAAACAAGTTAGTTCAAAAGCCTCACTTCACTCACACTCAACCTCACCTCAAACTTGGCCTCACAAGTGTTGGAGAATCGGCAATACTTGGCAAGTTACTTGAGAGGTGAGAAGTTTTGGTCCAAGATCGATCTTTGTTTGAAATGACTCAAATAAAGTGATGCATGGACTTAAACCAACAAAATACTATGACTTAAAAATCAGAAAAGCACGCAAAAAAAATAAATCGAAGACACGAAACAAATGGACCCAAGATAAATTATCAACTTAGCAGGTAGTTACTAGTTTTCTAATTAGTGATAGAGTTTAACACACAAGAAACTAGAATCAAGAATTAGAAACTACAAAAAATCTAATTTTAGAGATGAATTTGGTTGATCACAAGTGATGATGTGGCACTACGTGGTTGGTTGTCACTTTTTTCGAATTTTCAATTTTCCAATCCCATGTTTCAGCAAAGTATCAACTTTGTGAAGAGGAATTTTCAGATTTGAGGGGGTAAGTAAATAATTTGGAGCCTTTTCAAGCCTCTAAATGAAATGCCCCCCCCCCCCCCAATTAATTAGAAATGTACTTGATTTGTCCTTTGGTCCCCTCTTTCTTTTGGATGGATTAGAAATGTACTAGGGAATATTCTTGGACAAACAACAAGCACACTCTATTTCTTCCCTTCTTTTGGATCAAATAAACACTTTGAATATTCTTCTTCACTAAGATATGAAGACCATGGATGAACAAGATGAATATTCAAGTGTTGACCAAGTTTGACCAACAAGCAAATGAACTCCAAATCTGAATTTTCTTTTAGATCTAGGTTCCTTAGGCCAAGACAAACACAACCAACAAAAAATCAGCCATAAAATGCCACAAAAAAGATGATAAAAAAGGATATTCCACCTCAAAAGCTTCAAACAAGGCACAACAATGGTGGATCTAGCTCAAATTCAACCAAACTTTGCTCTAAAATTAGATCTAGACTCCCTAGGTACTAGAGAGCCAAGATCTAGTACCAAAAAGCAACAAAACACAATAAAAACATGTAGATCTAACTTGAAAATTTTGGATCTACAACAATCATAAGACAACACACTTTTTTTTTTGTATTTTTGATTTTTTTGACTTTTTTTTGTTGAGATTTTCTAAATAAGAACACTAAAACCAAGATTTAGGGATGTTGGAACAACCCTAACCAAGGCTTTGATACCAAATGATAGCCTAAAGGAAGGCGAAACACGAAATTGACACTAAAGGTGTAAAAATCAGCAAGCACACAAAGAGAAAACAACACTTAGAAAGGAGATGAAGGAGAAGAATTGCATAAATGTAAAGATAGTAGAGTGACCCTTACTTCCACTAGATGATTAACAAAAGGTGATGTATCAAATCTCTAATCACACCTTACAAATGAAAGTTCAAACCACTCTCTTAGGTGAACCAAAGGACTCACACATCCTCAAGCACACCTTTCTTGCCAAATAACCCAACAAAAGTGAAAACCAATTTCAAATGCATTCAAGGTTCAAATTTCGGTTTCTAAGCTACAACTAGATGAATAAGTTACAAACTAAAGAGTATCCTTTCAATATTAATCAAAGTTAATGAAAAGAGTGAAGAAATTGTCTATTTATACTATTACATGCCAAATGACAAAACTACCCTTAATGATTTAAAGAAAAGGGGCGCCCCTTGAGTTTTAGATTATAAAGTGAAAAGTTCCTCTTTCCCTTCAAGTGAGGCACCTCTTGAGTGTATTTATTCCATCCTCCTTCTTCAACTTGACAAGACTTTAAAAGGCTCCAAGCACTTGCCAATTCCGAAGCATGAGCCTTTGACCATGCCTTGTATTCTTTTGTGCTCTTCATGCTTGTATTATTTTCCCTCACCCCAGTCAGTCTAAACATAGGATTTAAGCCCCAAAAGAGCAATAATTGCTCATTATTTCACAAATTACTCAAATAAAAATAGCCCTCTTTCAAGAACAAAAACCCTAGCCTCCACAATTCAAGATTAAATCTCAAGAATTCACCATCAATTCTCATGAATTCATCAACCCAGGTATGTTAAGTATTCATTCATGGGTACCTTTATCCTAGTATTCATTCATGGGTCCCTTTCTCCCATGGATTCCAAGTATCCAAATTTAAATTTAAAGTTGTGATCTTCACATGCTTCCATGATTTTAAATTATGATTTTAACCATGAATCTTGACTTTATACCACGCTTACATGAAATTGTTGTTGTTTATCAAATCCCACGTGTTTTAATATTGTTATTCACTTATTTAAATCATGATTAAGTATTATTGATGTCGAATTTATGCTATTACTCCAAGTTTTATACTATTCTCATGATTAACTTAAACTATGAAAACCAAGTATTTGATGAAATGCCTACAAGAGTGAATTGTGAGTAAATACTTTCATATTATGTCCCCAAAGTTTGGTACTATTATACTATTACTGCTATCAAGTCCTGGGGGTTTTGAATAACCAAAAAACATAGTTGTTTACTTAGTCTCAATATCTTCAGATTAGTTTCTGAATATGTTATGAGAATTATCAGTTCAGTCAGTCATCATAATCCGTTAAACTCAGAATAATTCAGTCTTTCGAGTCAATACAGTTAGGAATAGGATTTAGCACCGAGAGAACCTAGGGATGGGCGCTTACTTTCCAGTTGAGGGTACAACCTAAGTAGCAGTCCCTACATTCTATAACTACGTAGCCAACGTAGGTTGAGATTTTAACCTGCCAGTTGAGGGTTGATGTCATACGGGTACCTTCCAGTTGAGGGTAACCCTTAGTCCTTTAGGATAAATTTTAGTGGACCCATATAGACAGTGTTAGCACCCGTGGCATGGTACTGACACCCTTCCAATCGGGGTCATAAGTTGGACCCCAAGTTGCTCATTTAGGGCATGTTAGTTAGATGATAGCTCCCATAGTCTCAGTCTAGTAATCATCTCAATAATTTAGTTTCAGTTGCTTGACAATAGCATACGCATATTAGTAATCAGTCATTAGTACTTTAGTATTTACAGATTATATTTAGAACATGTTATATTCTTGGTCATGCATCCTCAGTATATATTTAGATTTCACACATCTCCAATGCTTATAGATTTCATGCATACTATTCAGTATTTCATGCTACTTGTTCAGCCAGTTATTACTCATGTTCATGAAACCATGCATATCACCCTACCTTATTTTGCATATCAATACCTTCAAAGTACTGATCACATACTCTTTTTTTGCACTATGATGTATCATATCATAATTTCAGATGCTTAGTTCCCAGATCACGCTTAGACTTTCTAAATTATCAGTCGTAGTAGTGGTGAGTCCTCATTTTGGAGGACAGACTATTTTATCTTCGTATTTTCAGGTCAATAGATAGTTGGAGTTAGTTGGGGCATGCCTCATCAACTCTTATTCAGGTAGTTTAATGGTTTTCAGACATTTCAGATAGTCAGTCAGTTTTTCTTTATTTTAGTAGTTTCAGACAGTTGTTTTCCAGATTTATGATTTAGTATTATTTTTAGTTGCTAAAACCTTATGGCTTATCAGTTGTTCTTCTACATATGTTATTATATTATTCAGTGCTCATAGTAGGTACCAACTCATGGGTTAGCTTGTGGTCCCTTGGGACAGTAAGCACCGTGTCACGCCCAAGGTGTATTCTCGGGGCATTACAAACTTAGTATCAGAGCTTAAGGTTTTAAAGTGTCCTAGGAAGTCTGAAAGCCACATCAAGTAGAGTTTTGTAGATGGGTGTGAAGTGCGCCACACTTATGGGAAAGAGGCTATGAGGTATTTTAGGAAAAGTTCTCTTCTTTCAGTGTTCATGTTGTGTGACTGAGCATGATGCTCATGTTAAACTCTCTGTATAATCTATTCTACCTTCTATTTATAGATCATGTCCCTTAAAATGATAAACTAAAGAAGAAATTTAAACCAGCCAGCACCTCCACTTGTTCAGGAAGATCCCCTAAATGAGCATGTTTCTCATGCAGAGTTCAGAGCTACATTCACTACTCTATCCTATTATGTAGCGACTCAGAATACTTAGCCAACTATTATTTCAGCCAACCCAGTGGCCAATACTGTCGCGTTAGGATTCAGGACTTTACCCGAATGAATTTTTCTCTGTTATCTGGATCCAAATCTAAAGAGGATCTACAAGAATTCTTAGACATGGTGCAGAAGGTAACATACATTATAGAGGTATCTTCTAGTGAGAGTGATGAATTATCCGCTTACCAATTTCAAGATGTGGCTCATATATGGTTTAATCAGTGGAAGGTAGATAGAGGCGTAGATACAGGGCCTATAGAATAGGAAGAGTTTGTTACTGCCTTCTTAGATAGGTTCTTTATGTTGGAGTTGAGAGAATCCAAGGTGTTAGAGTTTATTAACTTAAGGTAGGGTAACTTGAGTGTAAAATAGTATTTCCTCAAGTTTACTCGGATATCTAGGTATGCTCCTTATGTGGTAGCCGATAGCAGGTCTAAGATAAGTAAGTTCATGTCTGGTGTATCTAATAGTGTGGTCAAGGAGTATAGGACTGTATTATTGATTAAGGAGATGGACTTGTCTAGGGTTATGGTCCTTGCTCAATAGATTGAGGAGAAGAATACTAAAGAGAGAGAGAGGGAGAACAAGAGGGCTAGAATGGGTAGCTTTAATTTCAATCAGCCAAGGTCAAAAGGTGGTAACCGTCCTTAGTTCTGTTAGAAATCTTTAGTCCCAGATCCATCTTCAACCAGTGCTCCTGTTCCCAAATTCATAAATGATAATCGGGATAAGGCGCTAGGCTCTAAATCCCAAGGCAGTGTTAACAGTACTCATATGGATCTTGTTTGTAAGAAATATGGTAAAAACCATCAGGGTGTTTGTAGAGACGGTAGTGATGTTTGGTTTAGGTATGGAAAGCCAGGCCACAGGGTCACGGATTTTCCAAAGAGTAGTCAGCAGGGTCATTCCAGTCATCCCTTAATTCTAGACGACCGACCGACTCAGCAAGGTGTTGCTTCCAGTGCTACCAGTGGTCAGCGCCCAAACAGATTGTATGCATTTCAGTCCCGACAGGATTTATAAAATTCTCCTGATGTGGTTACTGGTACGTTACAGGTCTTTCATTTACATTTTTATGCTTTATTATACCCTCGAGCTTCTTTTTCTTTTATAACCCCTTATATAGCCGTGAGTCAGTCCCAAAATCTTAGTAGAGCCTTTTTCAGTGTCTACCCCATTAGGTGTCTCTATTATACCCTGGCGGGTATACCTGAACTGCTCGATTATAGTGTCTCAAAAATTCACTTAAGTGGATCTTGCAGAGTTAGATATGATGGATTTTGACGTCATTCTCGGCATGGATTGTCTCCACTCATGTTATGCTTCAGCTGATTATAGAAACAGAATAGTTCATTTTCAATTTCCAAATGAACCAGTCCTTTAATGGAGGGGTAGTACTATAGCTCTTAGGGGTCAGCTTGTTTCATACCTAAGGGCTAGGAAAATGATATCCAAGGGGTGTATTTATCATCTTTTCTGAGTCAAAGACTCTAATTTTGAGGCGTATAACCATGAGTCAGTTTCAGTAGTGAGAGAATATCCATATGTGTTCCCTGAAAATCTTCCTAGAGTTCCTCCCGAAAGGGAAATTGACTTCGGAATAGACCTTCTTTTAGATACTTATCCTATCTCTATTCTGCCATACATAATGGCTCCAGCCAAACTCTAAGAATTGAAAGAACAGTTGAAAGATCTCTTATATAAGGGATTCATCAGGACCAACATTTCCCCGTGGGGTGCACCAGTCCTATTTATGCTTAAGAAAGATGGCTCTTTTAGGATATGTATTGACTACCGTCAGTCGAACAAAGTCACAATCAAAAATAAATATCCACTTTCTAGAATTGATGACTTGTTCGACCAACTTTAGGGTGATAGTTACTTTTATAAGATAGACCTCAGATCCGACTACCATTATCTCAGAGTCAGAGAATGTGACATTCTGAAAATAGCCTTCAGAACTCGGCATGGTCACTTCGAGTTTCTAGTCATGTCCTTTGTTCTCACGAATTCCCCAACAACCTTCATGGACTTGATAAACTGAGTGTTCAAGCAGTACTTGAATATGTTTGTCAAAGTCTTCATTGATGACATCCTTGTCTACTTCCGTAGTGAAAATAATCATGCAAAACACCTCTGAATAGTATTGTAGACTCTTAGATCCTATCAGTTGTATGCTAAATTTAGTAAGTGTGAATTTTTAAGATCAACAACTTTCCTTGGCCATATTATTTCTAGTGATGGCATTAAAGTTGATCCTCAAAACAATGAGGTGGTGAGAAACTGGACCAGACCCATCTCTCTGTCAGATGTTAGGTATTTCTTAGGTTTGGATGGCTATTACCGATGGTTTTTTGAAGGATTTTCATCTATTGAATCCCCTATCTCTAGATTGACTCAGAAGAAAGTTAAGTTTCAGTGGTCCGATTCTTGTGAGGAAGTTTTCAAGAGTTGAAGACTCGACTCACTATAACCCCAGTGTTGACATTCCCAGATGGTTTAGATGGGTTTGTTGTGTACTGTGATGCTTCTAGAGTTAGGTTGGGATGTGTTTTGATGCAGACCGGTAAGGTTGTGTCCTATGTCTCTAGATAACTTAAGTCCCATAAAAAGAAATACCCTACCCATGATCTTGAGTTAGCAACTGTTGTGTTTGCTTTAAATATTTTGAGGCACTATTTGTATGGGATGCATGTTGATGTGTTCACAGATCACAAAAGCTTGCAGTATGTGTTTTTGCAGAAGGATTTGAATCTGGTCAGAGAAGATGGTTATAATTATTAAAAAATTATGATATGAGTGTTTTGTATAACCCGAACAAGGCCAATGTAGTGGAAGATGCCCTGAGTAGATTGTCTATGGGCAGTGTTGCTTATGTTGAGGATGATAAGAAGAAGTTAGTTCAAGAAGTTCATCAACTTGCCAGATTAGATGTTCATCTGGTTAATTCAGCTGAGGGTAGCATTTGGGTATAGAATTGTTTGGAATCTTCTTTGGTTGCTGAAGTGAAAGAAAAGCAGGATAGGGATCCTAAACTAGTGAAGCTAAATGAGTCAGTTAGAGATTAGAAAATAGAGGTTTTCTCCCAAGAGGGAGATGGTATGTTTCATTGCCAAGGTAGACTGTGTGTGTCATGTGTTGATGAGTTTGATAGCGAATTCTAGCATAAGCGCATGGTGCACGTTACTCTATTCATCCAAGTTCCACGAAGATGTACTGCGATCTATGGGAAATCTATTAGTGGAGTGGGATAAAAAAGGATATCACAGAGTTTGTAGCTAAGTGCTCCACTTATCAATAGGTTAAGATTGAGCATCAGAAGCTAAGAGGGTCTATCCAGGAGTTCAGTATTCCCACTTGGAAGTTGGAGGAAGTGAACATTGATTTTGTGAAGGTTTTCCTTGTACTCTTCAGCAGCATGATTCGATTTGGATCACTGTAGACAAGATGACCAAATCAGTCCATTTCTTGCAAGTCCATCCTACTTATTCAGTCGAGGACTATGCCAAGATCTATCTTAGAGAGTTGGTCAGGTTGCACGGTGTTCCATTATCTATAATCTCAGATAGAGTTACTTAGTTTACCTCTCACTTTTTAAAAGGCTTTCAAAAGGTGGAAAGCTGGAAATGGACAATCTCGATTTGGCACCTTGGCATGATGCGTCGCCATCGCGGTGCCCCACTGAACCTGAATTTGACCCTTGGTGCGATGCGGCATTATCGCGGTTCTCCACTGGAAAAGGACAAACTTGATTTTGTCCATCACCACAATGTGGCCTTATCGCGTTGGGATACTATCTTTCACTAAAAGTGTCACAACTTCTCACCCGAGTATCGAATTTGGGAGAAATTGGTATCGTTGGAAAGCTGATTCAATTTCATATAATTTGATGGGTATTGATATGGAAAATTATCTATAGAAAAAAAAACTCGTTTGAAGTTGACTATAGCAACTTTCCTCTCAAAAACTCAACCGGTAAGAGATATTTTGATTCATCTAATAGCTGGGAGTTATTTGAGGCCTTAATATACATCAACCTCACTCACAAAGCTACCAAAGAACTATAATTCATTTCTCAATATCTTGAAACATGGTTCTAACATCGGTTTGGATTTTTGGGGTATTACAATATCTCCATTTTGGGAACATTCATCCACGAATGAGGCTAGTTAAACTGAGAGTACTGAAGAATCTGAGATCATATACTGCACATGCATGAATGGGAACATGATTAAATAACCTAGTCTAAAACATGATACATAAACTGAATATCATGAATTAAACTGATTTTCTTGAATACATGTGAATGGTTATAAGGCTGAGATTAGAATCAGAGAGTCAACTTACGAATACCCATTACTTCAAGCTGGATATTGTTACGTGAAGAGAAGATGAAAGATTTAGGATATGAAATTTTGGGATACTATAGAATATCTCCCCTCTTAGGATATTATGTCCCCCGAAAGATACTGACTTGGCTAAAATATTGAGGAAAGACTAAGATGATACATGGGGCACTTACGAACTGAATCATGACTGAATATCTGGAATCTAAAACTGATGCATGATCTGAACTGAATTTATGACTTGTCTGGTCATGAAGGAATTTCCTCATGAATAGGAGAGATGAAAACCATAGGAGCTTGTCTTCCTGACTACTAAACTGAATTGTTGTCTATACAAACTAACTCATACTGAAAGCTTATACTTAATTGGAGTATTTCTTTGATACTCTTTCTATGAAGTTCTAATGGATTTAGGGATCAAAGACACTTGGGCATGGTCTGAATAAGAAATCACAACATGAATAAAATTTTGTAATATGGAACACATGCCTACGAAACATCAGCTAGGATAGAGTTACTAAGCTTTATGCACTACAACTACTAACTTCCAAGCTTAGCTACACTTCTCAAATACTCCCTTAATAATACCTTTTACTTCAACACTGTGCTTCACTTGAGTCTACTAAAATCCACATGGGAAATAATAACTCTATCTATTGAAGTCTGAGCTGGACTGAATTCTTCCACTATGTTCAAGCTTACTCTAATCTACAAAATGCACACATAATTACTATAATACTAGTTTGAGTCATGTATTCAATACACCCTACATTTTCACAACTTCTCATCTTATGAATAATTATTATTACCTCTTCAACAACTATATTCAACTTATTACCATCCATCTACTATGCACAATGCATTTATCCAGTTACACACCACCATGACATTCAAGCCTATCTTCATAACTATATATGAACTTCTAAACAACCTCCCATCAAAGCATCTTTATTATAATCTCTAATACCTCTATCAATAAAACTCTTAGGCGCCGCCCCCAAGATAATACACACAAAGTTTTTTGCTAACCATAACATGTATCAAAAACTTAGCCTCATTTTTATTTCTCACTTACAGCCTTAGCTAAAATTAGCATACAACAATCTTTTCTCAATAAGAAATGTTTACTCTCTCCCATCCGAGCAATTTCTCATCACTACTATTATTTCATAAAGAGGGGTCATTAAAAGGTTAACACATGAGGACCTAAAGTATGAAGGAATGCTATTCATAACTTGACACTTAACAGAGGCCTGAGGAATAGAATATCAACATCATGGATTCATAAAGAGATCTAAACTAAGGACATACATGACATAAATATGAATTTTCGCTGATTATTAAGAGTGTAGCATGAGCCATGGAAACTGAGCATACTGTAAAATATGAATACATGAGTCATGAACTGCATGACCTAAGTTTGGAGTTTCTGAATTCATGGAACATGATTGGTACTACTAAGTGAACTGGAACTCCTCATACTAGGGACTTGGAGAGTACCTGATTTTTTTTTATAAAGTGCACGAATATGAACTATGGTCATAGAGCTGATATGTAAGGCCTGAGTAGATATCGTGATGACTAACAATTTTGCACTGGGATCAGAATAGTTTGGGCATCTTTCTCCCCTACTGATGTTCTATAATACGCTGGCATCACTACTAGAATCTGAGAGCCTGACTTGGTTACTTGTTCTATTATCTTTCCCTTAGCTTAAAGCCATTATTCTAAGCCTGGGGGACACTTAATCAACATCTCTAAACTAAACTACCACCACTTTACTCTAGAACCTGGGGCATAATAATACGCATAATTTGTAAACTCACCCTGAATGACTATGCTCGATGATGTAAAACTTATTGCTAGTACTTTCTTCTGAGATGCAACTCTTATCTCTCTATAGATTCAACAATAATAATGTAACAACTTAAAATTGACTATCTTAGAATTTTCAACTCCTCTTTCTATTATCTCAATCCTTTAAAGATTCAAACTTAGATTCTATTACATAACATGGATGTCCCCAAATCTTTAATAACCATGCTACTTTTATCACAGCCTACAATATCACATCTTTAAACTTTTATTTCTACCTAAACCATAAGAACTACTATTACATATGAACATTCGACGTCAACATACTATATCCCATAACTTAGTTGGTAAGAACATCAATTACTTTATTACAAGCCACCTTCAAACTTAGCACTCAAGGATGCTATATACGCACAACCACACTGTCATACTTAGCTTAAATCCATGTATATACTATTTCAAGACTATTGATTCACCTTTCATACAACTAGCCCTATGGATACATAATCTTCTCAAATTCAGAAAACACTATCCCAATTCTACTACTGCTTCTAAACTCCTGGTTTCATGCTTCTAATTCTAGATTATATGCTATCATAGGATTTTGAGAAGGAATCTAAAAACAAGTGTGACTCCTAAACACTAAGGTACTACCCCTTCCTTCACTGACTAGTTCATCAAGAAGCTGAAACTAAACTACACTATTTCTAACATCAACTAAAGTGATTTACTGGGATACTGTAATCAGCCAATTTCTGTATACCCATATAGCTAGGATAGATTTACCCACTGGGGTAGATACTAAGAAGGGATATGCTAAGGTTTTAACACTGATACTGAACTAGACAACTATATAGGGGGTTTCAAAACAAAGAGAAGCTCCAGGGTCTAACAAGGAATAAACATGTAAATTAAAGGCCTATAACGTATCTGTAACCACATCAGGAGAACTTTTCCTGATCCTATCGGGTTTGAAGTGCATAAATCCTATTCTAGCGCTGGCCACTGGTTGCGCTGGAAGTGGTACTCTATTGAGTTGGGTGACCGGATAAAACTGAAGGACAGTTGGACTGACCTTGCTGGCCACTCTTTGGAAAATTTCTGACTCTATGTCCTGTGTTTCCACACCCAAAACACATGTCACTGCCGGCTCTACACACACCCTTATAATTCTTACCATTTTCTCCGCAAAGCTGATTAGTACGAACAACCTTTCTACTACCTTGTGACTTAGAGCCTGGTGCTCTACCTCGACTATTATTCTTAAACTTAGACATTGGCGCACTTGTTGAAGGTGGAGCTGGGGCTGAGAATTTCTGATGGAATTAGGAGAGATTACTATTCCTTGACCTAGGCTTAAAACTACTTGTTCTGGCCCTCTTCTTCTTTCTCTCTTTCTTCCTATGTTCCCCTCTCTCACTTAGTTGAGCGTGAATCAAAAGTCTAAATAGGACAACAACCTGTATATTTTTTAAAGCAACTACTGAATAATCTAAGGAAGTGAAAGTAGCTCTAAATTTAGTGTGAGAGACAGGCTCATTCAGGGGATCTTCCTGAACAGGCGGAGGTGCGGGCTGATTCCCATTTCTTCTTCCATTGTTCTTTATGGGAGGTATTTTCTATATATGAAAGGATGGATTAGTTAGGAAGAGAGTTTAAATAGAGATCATATTCGATCGCATGACATGAACACTAAAAGAAGGGAAACTTTTCTTAAAATACTGCATCGCCTCTTATCCATAAGTGTGGCACACTTTACATAAAAGAACAAGACTCTACTTGATGCGACTTTCAAACTTCCTAGGACACTTTAAAACCTTAGTCTCTAATATCAAGTTTGTAACACCCCGAGAGTACACCCTGGGTGCCATATGGTGCTTACAATCCCGAGGGACCACAAGCTAACCCATGAGATGGTGCCTGCTGTGATCACTGACTAAAACTGATAACAAAAGATCATGTGTGGAATTTAACTGAGGAATGCCATAAGGTTTTAAGTCATAGTTTTGATAATGTCAGTAAAACAATACTGATAATACTGAATAAAACATCTGATAATGATAACTGAAAACTAAAGATTAACTAACTGTCTGTTTCTAGTCTGAAAAGCCTCTATTGACTGACTGTGGAGCTGATGGGACAAACCCCCAACTAACTCTGATTGAATGAAAAAAATATAGAACTAATAAAGTAATCTAAGGTAAATAAACCATGTCCTCAAAATATGAGGACTCACCACTGCTACAACTGATAATCTGATATGTTTATGTGCAATCCGGGAACTGAGCATCCAAACCTATGATATTAAACATCAAAGTTCAAGAAATAAGTATGCAATCAGTACTTTGAATGTACTGGTATGCTAAATAAGGTAGGATGATATGCATGGTTTCATGTGTAAGAGTAATAACTGACTAAATGAATAGCATGAAGTACTGAATAGAATGCATGAAATTTGTAAATACTGAGAATGCATGACCAAGAATAAATCTTGTTCTGAATATAATCTCTAAACTGAAATACTGAATACTATTAAATGAATGACTTATATCTATATGCTATGGTTAAGCAAAAATAAAATTAAATTACTGAACTGATTACTGGACTGAGACTGTGGGAGCTATCATCTAATCGACATGCCCTAATGAGCAAATTAGGGTCTAACCTGTGACCCTAGTTGGAAGGGTGTCATTACTGTGCCTCGGGTACGAACACTGGACGTGTGTATCCACTAAAATGTTATCCCGAGTGACTAAGAGTGTCAAGCCTAAATTGATGGGTGACCCCGAGAAGGTAGTAATGCCTGAACTAACGAGTGACTCCTCAAATACTACACTGGCTACATAGTTCTGGAGTACAGGGACTGCTACTTACGACTCTGCCTAACTAGTAGGGAGGCTGCCATCCCTTCACTCGGTCGATGCTAAATCCTACTCCCAATTGAACTTACTCAGAATACTGAACCATTCTTAGTTTAATTGATCATGATAACTGACTAAACTGATACTGCTCATAACATGTTTGAAACTAATCTAAATATACTGAGACTAAGTAAATAGCTAAGTTTTAAAGTATTCACAACCCCTAGGACTCGATAGAAATAATAGAAAAATAGTAATAAAACTTTGGGGACATAATATAAAAGCATTTATTCAAAATTCATTCTTGTAGGCATTTCATCAAACACTTGATATGCATAGTGTAAGCTAAGCATGGAAATGGTTTAGAACTTGTAGTAACGGAATGGTTTCAACATCAATATCATTAAATTATAATTAAATCAGTGAATAATACTATTTGAACATGTGGGTTTTAATAACAACAATAATTTCATGTAAACATGGTATAGAATGAAGATTCATGGGTATTCATGGTTAAAAATCATAATAACTTGTAAAAGATCATAACTTTGAATTTAAAAAATTAGATTCTTGGGATCCATGGGTAAAAAGGACCCATGGATGAATATTTAACATACCTCAATTGAAAAATTCTTGAAAGTTCTTGGATTGGGAGCCTTGAATTTGAATATTTTGGAAAAGGAATGGTGAATTTTGGAGTTTCTTGGAGTTGAATATTGAAGCCTAGGGTTTTCTTGGAGAGAAATTTGATAAAAAATCAATATAATAAACGTAGGATAGGTTAAATCCTTTGTTTACACGATTTGGGGGCTATGGGAAAAGACCAAACTATCCTTAGGAATTAAAACTCGGAACTGGAACTGGAAATCCAAATTTTTTGCTTCGACACAATGTGGTGCTATCGCATTGCGCCACTGGAAAATGACAATCCCCATTTTTTCCAATGGCACGACCTGGTTCTATTGCGTTGCACCACTGGAAATAGACCATCCCAATTTGGCACCTTGGCGCGATGTGGTGCCATCGCGGTGCCCCAATGAACATGATTTAACCCTTGGTGCAATGCGGTGTTATCGTGGTGCTCTACTGGAAAAGAAAGAACGTGATTTTGGCCATCACCGTGATGCGGCCTTATCGCGTTGGTCTGCTATCTTTCACTAAAAGTGTCATAACTTCTCACCCGAGTATCGGATTTGGGCGAAATTGGGATCGCTGGAAAAGATGATTAAATTTCCTACAATTTGGTGGGTATTGAGCTGAAAAATTCTCAGTAGAAAAAATAAGCTCATTTGAAGTTGACTATAGCAACATTCCTCTCAAAAACTCAACCGATAAGAGATATTTTGATTCATCTAATAGTTGGGGGTTATTTGAGGCCTTAATATACATCAACCTCACTCATAAAGCTACCAAATAACTATAATTAATTTCTCAAGAGATTGAAACATGGCTCTACCATTGGTTTGGATTTTTTGGGGTATTACACTTCTCTAATTCTTTCTATGAGGCCCAAGTACGACTATGGTCAGATCCCACGGTTATGATAATGATCGCCTGATGCCCTTTTTAATCCAAAACTCAGCACTCCACTCTTTAAGACATGTTTGACCTGAAAACACTCAAAAACCATTATATCCACAAAGATATACCTTTGTACTTGCAAATATTCACCATTATAAGCGTCTCAACCATCGTGATTTCATGAAACAACAGGAAGTTGCACACTCAAATATGAATATAAGGACTTTTGAACATCCAAAGGTCTTCCTTTCAGAGTAATCAAGAGATTTCCTAATGATGATAGGCGGATTTACACGCCTATATCAATATATTTTGCCCATATTTTAGCCTAGTTTTGAGAACAAATTATATATTTCATGCACTTTTAGTCCTTTTTCCTGTAAATGAGATAATGAACATGATTAGTAAAGTTTCAGGTATAAATGATGCAGAATTCAGTATTTTATGGCTTACTTGACGCAAAAGAAAGATCACGAAGGAAGGGAAGGGAGTTTACACGCCTAAGGACCAAAACTGCTGCATGGAAAATCTGTCCCGGGCTAAAACAACAATTCTGAATACTTTGGGGACTTACAGACACAAAGCTGGATTTTGACAATGATACATTAACCTAGTACAATTAGGTTATGTATTTCATTATTTTATGTGGATTATGATAATGTTACCTTAACCTAGTACATTTGGGTTAAGGATTTCATTAGTCTAATAGGATTTGGTTATTTATTTCATTAGCTTAGTAGGATTAGGATATGGGTATTATAAATACCCTATCATGCTAGAGATTTTAGAACATCTTCTTAACTTCTCGTCTTACAATTCAATTCTATTACTCTACAATTCTTCTAATCTTTCCATTAATTCTATTTTTCTTCTTCTACTCTTCTATTCTAAAATTCCACAACAAGAGAATCGTTACTTGCTAAGGAATCACGCCTCACGCCTATCACTTGATCTACACGCCATTACTCAATATCGTGATATAATAACAATGTCAATCGTGATTTCCTTCGCATTCATGGGTAACTAAACTTCTCTGTTGGGGTTATGGAAGCCGAATGAGTTACTATCTATTGCTGTGAGTTTGTGAGTTCAAGGCACGTATATTGCTTATATCATTATTCTCTTCATCTTAATCTACATTCTTTGCGGTTGCAAACGCAAGAATACGCCAGTCTAACATTTAACTTGTTCGAGGGAAAAGTTATTTGTCTGGAAAAGAGATAATGTCAAGGTAGTAGGACACCCTTTCCTATTAAAAATCTAGTGCCGTAACTGGACTAACCTCTTGGAGAATTCGTACCGTTAGACGCGCTTTAAGCTCGAGAGAGTTAAAGTGAAATAGTCCTTTCTTAGGTCGAGAGACGCTTGGATTTACCATCGACTACAATCCTCTATAAGCAATTGCATGTCAGAATTCTACACACTCATAGCCAATAGAGACGTATACCTCAGAAGGTGGACATAACCCCAACGCTTCAATTCTCATTGTTTACAACCAACGTAACAATCTCTCTCTTTTTACTTTATTACTTTCAGCTTTTGTTTACATTACTTGCAAAACAAGAATCCCCCCTTCTTACGAGACTTGCACCAAAAGTTTAGTAATTTTACTTACTTGTTGGCCAAGCTATTCCCTGTGGGATCGACACCCAACCCAGGTTGGGTTCTATATTTGCTAACGACCGCTTTACACTCAAACGAGAGCTGTAGATTGAGCGTTATCACCTAACTTACTAAATGCTAAAGACAAAACCTTAGAATGACCCCGACTGTTATATGTATATATATATATATATACACACATAAATATTTTAGGAAAATAATAATCTACATACATAAGATATAGACAACAAAAAGAAAAATACAATGGCACAACAGTTCGGCATATTATGTCTTTCTGGTATGGAGCCCCGCCTCCCAAAAGGTAGATGAAATCAATAGGAATGTTATAATAATGAAAATTGATTAGTATCCATACTCAACCATTAAATTGAGACAAAAAATGGTTATGGATTTTGGTGTGAAAAAAAGCTTACCACTGGTAAATGATGAATCATATATATATATATATAAGAGAGAGAAAATTCAAAAAGTAGATTGTATGATACAACATGCCACAATCAAATATAACCAAGTGAGTCTTGAAATTAATAGGGGGTTACAACCAAAGAGGGGTCAAATTCATGAAATGTGCAATATGGTCTTAGAAGCTCAATCTTCAAGGAAATCTATCCTACAAGACTAGTATCTCATCAGAGTCACTATTTAAGGACAAATTGTCTGGGAAAGAAGTTACCTTTTTATGATCAAAGAAAGGAAAGCATTGGTAGCTATGGTTGCTCAAACATTATTGATCTCTTTCTCGATCATGGAAGTATAAGCCAAAACTCTCTTGAGAGTTAGTTTTTTCACCTAGATCTTGCTGCAATGAGCGATCATGAGATAATTCCTCATAGATAAAGACCCAAATCTATATATCTTTAGTACCTACCAAAAAGCTCCAACTTATTATTGTTTCTCATAAAAAACATTCTTAAGTGACCTAAGAGAACAAGTTTGCGCTGAGATATGTTCTACACTAGCTCAAGTGGTTGCAGCTTCACCAACTTTATTTTTAAAAGGGTTTTCAAATATAAAAATTCTAGATGGGCCTGATCAGACCTCGTATCTACACTCTTGACCCTACCAGAAGCATCACATCCTTGAGAACTTAAATGGGACTGACTTTCCTTGTATCATCTTAAGGATTCTTTGTCTATGATAAAATGGTCCTTTAAATAGCATACTTGCTTCTCGGAATGACAACCTTTTTTTAGGGCTATCTTTTTTTGACTTGCTCTCCTCTTGAAAAATCCCTCACACATGTAGAGGTATCCATAGAATAATAAAAAATATTTTTAGCCTACAGATAGGAAAATAAATAAGAAGAGCAGAGCTTATGAAAACCTGGATTGACTTTCCCTTGATAAGACCCAAAAAGTACCTCTAAGAAGATCTTCATTATCTCGTTATATTAAACTTATGACATATTTCACAAGGATTTATTTGATAATATGAGGGTTTATGTTTTGCCAGTATTTGATTGATGAAAGAGCATGAGCCTTCAAGTTGGAACATAGATAGGTCAGTAGCTCATAGGAAGGACTCCTAGAGACGTTGTCAGCATTTTTTCCTACAGGATGCAAATCTATTGCAAGGGTATCTACTAGAGACAAAGCTTGATCATACCCAAGGGACTGGGTCTCTAGGGAATTGGCCTCTATTTCAAAAGCATGAACCAATGCCCCATCAGTTGGAGAGGCAGGTCCACTTGTCCCTGGTCTTTTACCTAAAGCTGAAAGAGCCCCTACTGTTTTTATTTATCCTTGTAACCAAGGGTCTAGCTCTGAGGAACTTCTAGATTCTTTAAGATATTGAACAAACATAATTTAGAAAACCTCAGTGTTAGAAGAAAGTTATGCCAGTGGATTAAGGCAACACCATATTTGATCTCTAAGAAGGAAAAGCATTACAAGTATCAATAGAGATACCATGGGTATGAAAAACGATGGAATGATTATACCATGATCATTATAGATCAATGACCTTGGTCAATATATGATCCCCAAGACATTCCTCTGAATGCACGAATTCTTGGATCCTCAAGACCCAAGGGAAAATATCTACAAGGACAAGACCCAAGTTTTGTTTATAACAAACAAAAGTTAGAAGAAATAAAATGATGACATAAAATCATCTATAAAGGGGGTAGGTGAGCTTATGTTGATAGTTTCATTCCTCCAAAAGGTTGGACTCACCAAAAAGGAAATTGGAATAAAAAAACATATACCTGTGTTGTCAATGACATGCTGAATTATCAAGATCTAAGATGATGCCCTTGTTAAATTGACATTGAACTGTAAGCATCTTTTCACTGATGACTCGAAGAGTGTACAAATTGAAAAATTATCTGGGGTGAAGTCTAATCCCAGGATATGGGTGATAATATAGACACAAGCAATGACCCTCCAAATCATAGGGGCAACCTGACCTTGGAAAATACCATAAATCTTAAAAAGTAAAAGGACGAATTGAATAATGGGGCCACCATAAAGGCCCATAGATAAAGGGTAGGTGTAGAACCTAGGTAACCAGGCTTGAAGGTGGAAAGATTTTTCAAAAGAAAAGGAGAATGAACCTTGATGCTATTTGACAAACCGAAGTCATCCTTAACTTTTTGAAAGATCTCATGCATCGAAGACATAAAACAAAAGTAAAGCGCTTTCGTGATGTGGTTAAATAATGCTTAAATTAAATATGTTTGCAAGCATTCTTAAAACTATAATATTTGGGGTAGAATCAACTAGGGACTTGGTCTCATCTAAGGAACTCGTCAACTGACTAAAGAAGCTCATGTCAATAGAAATAAAAGAAGGTTAACGATTTTCATATAAGGAACTTTGAGTGTGACCACGGGGGAATGGCAACTTTGCTAACAATTTCCGAATTAAAAACGTCAACATTGAGATTAGCACTAGTCTCCTAGATAAAGAAAACAATGGAATTTATTTTTATAACAGAAAAGTTGGGGGCCGACATCACCAAGATGAGGGATCCATGAACTAGTATTTGCAGAGAAGGATATGAGAGACAAGAGAGAGTCAGATGAAGGAAATTGGAATAAGTATTGAGGGGTAGGATTAATAAAAGATAGAGAGTCATCATGTGACTTAAAGGAATAACACGTATCTCGTAAGGATAAAAGATTAGATAAATCTTGTAGAAGAATCCCTGCGGTGATTTTGAGCTAATTAGCTCTACATTATTCTACTTCTTGATGATACTCGGTGTTTTTCTTGAAAAGTAGAGGGACTCTATATAAGGAAAATAGTTTAGCCAGAGTGGATTATTTGGGGTTGGGTAAAGTAAGAATATTACTATAATGGCCTCATCTCAAAAACAAAATTGAGATAGAAGAACATCATCTCAAGCAAGAGAGAAATGAAACAAGACTACCAATAATTATAACCATGCATGAAAGGAGAAATAGGAAACCAATGTGTCAGAGCCCTCAGGTGCACTGGCGAACCTCAGCAGGTCCACCTCAGACATACAATATTTGTCTAGCATCCCCCAATGGTTAGTCGATAAGTGGAGCTTGAGGTACTATAGTGTTTAAGTGGCACTTTCAATTTATTTAAATAGATCTTAGACACTATAAGTAGGTACCCGTCTCCGTTGTATGATCATCAAATTTTACTCATTTCTATCTATGTGCAATAAAATTTCTTTAGATTTTTTCTTAAGTTTTATTTATTTCCTTCTGTCATCGTGCTCGTGTTAAGTTCATATCGATTCTGATCAAGGCTGGCTCATGTATACAAAACTTCGCTCCGCACCACCATTCTAGATGTGTTTACTCTTTACGTTGGTTATAGATTACATTATTTATATTGTATAATTGTTATCATGCAAACCTTCGCTACTAACTCAAAGTTAAGCTATAATGCGTGCTTTTGACCTACCTAAAAATTTAACTATCCTAAATCGATGATAAACATTTTTTACTCTTTAACATTTGGACTAGTGGTCCCATTTTCACCACTATTATTATGCCTCTTATGATTAAGAATTTTTTTTTTCTTCTAATTATTAAATGATGGTATCTCCTAATATTTTAAGTACTTTCCTCTTTTTTAATTTAATGTATTCATAACTCGCTTCTTTAATTTCTATTTTTTATAATATTCATAACCCCCATAATTTTCATGTCCATAACCTTCAAACTTTAATTTGTAAGTTTGTAACATCTTGTGGTATACCTCTTATCTTGCCTATATAAACCTAAATTTAATAAATTTAGTTTTTCTCCCTTTTTGACCTTCGACACTTTTAGTTATAAAATAATAATATTTTTTAATATTCAAATATTTTCCTCGCCTTTATTTAATGTATTTAAAAAGAGCAATTACCCATAATTCAAGCCTTTTTAGTTTCTATTTTAACTCACGCCTCTTAAATTTCTACTGTTAATAATAGTTATAACTCATGTTCATAACCCCTAATTCTAATTTGAAAGTTTGTGATATTGTAGAGGATTGTATTTTACCTACGTAAATTTATATTTTGATTCATTCTACTCCTTTTTTGGCTTACACATGTTGTTGTCACCTTTTAAACCAAGCCTTGTGCCTACTTTAGCTTGCCAAAAATAGTAATATAAATCATTTTCTTGAGCTTTCATACAAAGTTTGAATTTCTAAGAGAAGGGATAACTAGAGTTGGAGGAGGCCAAATAGAAAATTATTCTTGCCTCCCTTCCCTTTGTTGTGAAAGGAATTTTTTTCAGCACGTTAAATTAAAATAAGGTCACCTTTGATTGTAAACAAAGCAAGAATGTCATGAATGGTGCTTATCAACCTGAAGTAAATATTTTTCTTATCTCTCAAGCGGGCCATTAGTGCCACTTGACTGTAAAGAAAAGACTTCACTTCAATATTAATCGTGAAGATATCTTTGAGTGACTCTCATTCAAAGTTATCGTTTCTATTTTCTATCATTTTGACTTGTGAATTAACTAGCAAATAACAAGAAACAAGTAAATGAAGACAAGCTATTTTTTTCTCAAGTTTTCTTTACATTTTTATGTATTTGGTCTCGCTTTCTTAATTTTAGCATTATTTCTTTATGTCTCAATTATCATTCTCTAGCAAGTATGATCAAGAAAGTCTTCACGACAATGAACATTGAGGTAATTTTGATGGTGATGATATTTTAAAACTAAAGTGTCATATGTGTGTGATTGACCTTTATGAGAGTCAGTTTACGACTGATAGTAATGACTGATTATAATATTTGTTATATTTAAAGAGATAATGACTTTGATTGTTAGTAAAACTAAAAAAACAATTTAGGGATGTATTATATAGTTTAGATTTCTCTCCTTTTTTCGATACAATTAGTTTTTATTTCGTATGATTGACATAGAAATACTATAAATATCAGACATAGTACTTAGTATCATATAATCATATTAACAATATGCCTATGTTTTTCTTTTTCTGTGTTTTATGTTATTACAATTAAATAATTTATTTTATTAGCATATGTTGAGAAGTTTTGACATGGCTTGGTTAGGCCTAATAAGGACACTAGCCAAATATAGAGAGTGGCCCACTATTATATATCCGGCTTCAATATGTACTATATATACTAACTCAGATTTTTTTACATAGCAGTTAATATGAGAGACAACTGTAACAGATGAACTCTATAGAAGCAATTAAATTTTCATTTTCTCTCTTCATTTTTATTTCACTCTATAGGGTTTGTCCATATAAAATAATAGTAATCTCGAGTTTATGTATGTTAACATGGTATCAGAGTAGTGTAATTGATACCTTATCTTCTCAGCTTTCTTTCAGTGGTACCCCCCTTCATGGAGTTATCCAGTTGATTTCGTAAAAGTGGTTGTGATTCCTTCATCTTTATTTACAGCTCAGTTTTTTGTTTTTCATTTCAAGACCTTTATTCCTTCAAGTTCTAGAAATAACCCGTAACTTTATATCTGTTGGTTGCAATAGATCGACCTAATTTGTGAATCTAGAGCTCATAATCCTAATTTTGTATGTGCTATCAATTTTGTGTGTTTTGATCTGTGGTGCATCATCTCTATTTTTTCTGGTATTTTTTCAATTATTGTAGAATTTCTGAATCTAGATTAAAGTTGTGTTAATGACTTTAAAATCATCAGAAAGGTTTACCCTCGTTAAAGTAGATTTCTCTAATCCCTTTTATGTCTACCCTTCTGATAGCCTTGGCAGTCAAATTGTGGCTATACCATTTTCTGGTAGTGGTTTTACCATCTGGAGAAGCTGTATGTTGACTTCACTCTCAGCTAAGAACAAACTGAGTATCTTAGATGGTAGAACCCCAACTCCCAATATTGGTTCACCCTATTTTCCTTATGAGGAAAGGTGTAATGATATGGTTAAGGCATGAATTCTCAATTTTGTGTCTCGTGATATAGCTATTCGTATCATGTGCCTCAAAACTGCTAAAGAAATTTGGGAAGATCTAAATATTAGGTTTGGTCAGTCAAATGGATATAAATATATTCGGATGCAAAAGAAAATCAACTCTACTGTTTAGGGTTCCTCTAGTATTACCACTTACGATACCAAATTTAGGAGTCTTTGGGATGAATTACATTATGCTTATGTTGGTCCAACTTGTATATATGGTATCTTACCCAAGTTCATAAGGGACCAACAACTCATTTAATGACTCATTTTCCATGATAAAAAGTACTATATTAATGATGTCCCCTCTTTTATCAGTCAATAAAGTCTATTCACTGTTGTTACAAGAAGAAAGACAAAAGGAAAACCACCCTTTTACCCTTAATTTTGTAGGTGATTCAGCTAACTTCTCAGCTTCACCTAGTAATCATAGGAGTTCAACTCAGTATAACTCCAACATTAATAGGGTTTTCTCTCAAACCAATAGGAATGGTGGTTATTTCCTGATTAGCAGGGGTTATTCCTAAAGAGTTAACTTTGATCCTACTTCAAAGAAACCCCAACCATCTCTCTTTTGCACCTATTAAAAAAGACCTGGGCATGCTGTGGAAAAATGTTACAAGATGCATGGTTTCTTTCGGACTTCAAGTTCACCAAAAACAAAAACCCAGCTACTTGTGTCAAGGCTGAAACTTTTTGTTCTAAAAATCCTACATCCATTCCTCCATCCCCTGCTCATCCTGCTGATGTGTACACTTATGGGTTCAGTAAGAAACAATATCAACATCTACACTTACTTTTTACTTAGCAATTGGCAGTAACACCTGCTTACTCTAGTGATAGTCCCAGTTCTGATTACTATACTTTAGATTCTGCTGGATTTGCACACTTTGCAGGTTTGTTTACCACTTATGCTGAAAATTCATTGAGTCATCATATTTCTGATCATACACATGTAGATATTCAACCTTGGATATTGGATTTAGGAGCCACTAATCATATGACTCCTCACAAATACCTATTACATAATATTTCTCCTTTTTCTAAACCTTTTTATGTGACTCAACCAAATGGATACAAAGTAAAAGTGTTTTCCATTGGTTCTTTAATTTTGAGATCTGATATTATTCTTTCTTGTGTCCTTTCAGCGCCATTATTTTATTTTAATCTCATTTATATTCATTAATTAATTTCTCAATTGGGTTGTCATGCATTGTTTACCAAAACTCATTGTTACCTACAAGGCCCTTCACTGAAGAGGTATCTTCATCCAAATATTGATCTCTTCTTCAAGAACCCAATTGGATTCAATAACACACTATTTTTCAGTTCCTAATTCCACTTTTCCTTTTAACACTTCTCTTATTGCTTCATATGATACTTTTCTTACTATTCCTATATGTACTAAGTCTGATGTTGTTAATAAGATAGATTTGTTTGGAACCAAATATTGGGCCACATGCCTTTTCAAAAGTTTTATTTAATTCCTTTTCTGTCTGATAAAATCTCTACTAAACAATCCTTTATTTCTTCTACATGCCCTATGGCAAGACAACAAATATCTTCATTTCCTACTTCTGATATTCACTCTACAGTACCTTTCTAATTCGTCCATATTGACATTTGGTGTCTATATAATACCCAAACCTATAATAGGTTTAGGCACTTTCTATCCCTTGTAGATGATTTTACAAGGGTAATGTGGACACATCTTATTTTATGCAAGAACAATACCCTACCTATACTCAAGGCCTTTACTGCAATGGTCAAGACACATTTTCACACCTTTGTTCAAACCTTTAGGTCTGATAATGCCTTTGAAATAGGTAGTTTTGCATCCTCTTCATTCTTTAATGAGCATGGCATTCTTCATCAAACAATCCTTCCTCATACTCCTTAACAAAATAGAGTAGTGAAAAGAAACCACAAATACCTATTAGAGGTTGTTAGAGCCCTTCTTTTGCAATCACATCTCCCTTTTAAAATATTGGGGTGATTGTATTCTTACTGCCACATATATTAATCGAGTGTCTTCTACTATTATGTCAAACATTTCCCTTTATGAGAAGTTACATGGTATCACACCTTCTTATGATTATCTCAAATCTTTTGGGTGTCTTTGTTTTTCTACTTCTCTTAAGGTTGGAAGGGAAAAATTCCAGTCCAGATCAATTTCTTGTGTTTTCCTTGGTTGCCCATGTGGGAAGAAAGGTTACAAATTTCTTTCTCTTTTTACATTTTTGTATTTTCTTTTCCAGTGATGTTGTCTTTCATGAACATATATGTCACTATGCTTTTTCTACTCCCGGTCTTTTTCCTACCCCTACTTGTCTCTTTGTATATTTACCTTCTTCTCCCCCTAGTATCCTACTATTTTTTCTCCTTTCTCTTATTCTAATTTAGTTTCTTCTAATTCACTAGTGGCACCTAAGAAGTCTTCTAGAACCACCTTTACACCCACTTATCATTCTGATTATGTGTGCTCTTTAGTCCACTCTTTTAAGGTACCTACTGTTGTGCATCAGTTGCATGAGCCTCTCCATTACCAGCAAGTAGTTTTCCATCCTGCTTGGTAGGAGTCCATGCAAAAGGAATTTAATGCTCTTGCTTCCAACCATACTTGGGACACTATCCCTCTTTCTCTTATAAGAAATCCATCCCTTGACAATGGGTCTATAAGATCATATAAAGTTGATGGTTCTGTGGAGAGGTATAAGGCTCTGTTGGTCATTAGAGGTGATGCTCAAAAAGAGGATATTGACTTCACTGAAACCTTTTCTCTAGTTGTCAACCTGCCAACTGTGAAATATCTTTTGACTATTATTGTTAAAAAGGTTGGATAGTGTTTCAAGTTGATGCGAATAATGCTTTTCTCCAAGGTGATTTGCATGAGGAAGTTTGTATGAATGTCCCTCTTGGACTTGATGTCATCTCTTCTTCCAGTTCTTCCTCAACCCCTCTGGTTTACCATTTGAGAAAGTCCCTCTATTACCTTAGGCAGGCTTCTAGGCAATAGTTTTCCAAGTTGTCTGAAGCCTTGCTATACAAAGGCTACATTTATAGTAAAAATGACTACTCTCTTTTCACCAAATCTTCAGTTGGTTCTCATATTATCCTTGTGGTCTATGTGGATGACATCTTATTGGTTGGTGATCATATTGCTAAAATGTAGTCCCTTAAATCTTATTTGTACTGTCAGTTTAAGATCCAAGATTTGGGTTTTATTCACTATTTCCTTGGTCTTGAGGTCTCTTATCATACACAAGGCTACATTGTGAACCAACACAAGTTCACTACTGATCTCTTAAATAAATTTGTGTTGATCATTTTTCTCCAGTTGTTACTCACTTGGATGTTTCTATTAAGCTCACCCCTTACATGGGTGACCCTTACCTGATCCAAGTTGTTATCAGAGGCTCATTGGCAAGATCAAGTTCTGACAACACACTCGTCCTGATATAGCCTTTGCAGTGTAGCATTTGAGTTAGTTCCTACAACTTTCTCAAACTCCTCATATACTTATTGGTATTCATGTTCCCAAATAACTTCTCAATGAAAGGAGCATGATTTTTTTTATGTGCTTATGTAATACCCCATATGCTTCTTAGTTTAATTCAGCTCATAAAGTGTACATAAGAGGCCTAGGACCTCAAAATTTAGCTAAGTGTTGAAGACTCAGTCTCATTTTTTTCTTCTTTTAGCCTCTAAACTTTGATGATTTTGTTAACAACGTTCTCGTCCTCAAAAAGTTGGTTTTTAAGTTAATTCATGGTCAGGGTTGTCTATAGTTCATTTTGGATGAGTTTTGGATTTTTCGAACGACGTTTGAAATAACTTTGGATGGCTAAACTAGTGACCCAACGTGATTAGGTGGCATCATATCGGGTATCACATTGGCCTCAACAACACGGTGTGATGGCCATCACATTGGTGGGTGACACAATGCGTTGGTCATCGCATCACTGGGTATGTTTTTAAACTTTTAAATCCCAAGCATAGAAGGGTATTTTAGTCTTTTCCTTCACCTTAACACGGGATTTGAGTCCTAAAAAAACTTTTTTGGCCCTAAATTCATATTTCACTCAAATCCAAAACATTCTCTCTCAAGAACACAAACCCTAGCCCTTCAAGCTTTAAGTGCAATTCTCAAGAAATCCCTCAACAACTTCCAAGAATTCGTCAATTAGTATAAGTTAAGTGTTCATCCAAGGGTCCCTTCCAACCCTTGGAGTCCAAGAATCCTTTTCAAAGCTTAAGTTATTCGCATGATTTAAATCGTAATATGTTCATGTATGTGTTGTAATTGGAGTGTCAAGTTATGAATATGTGAATTTCATGTGAAATAAACTAATACGTATGTTGGTTGATGTAAGTATCATGTTGAATCCCCTAAATTATGAATTGAATGTTGAAGTCATGATATGTTAGCATGTTGTTCATTCTTATGTACAAAGTTATGCCTTTCAAGTGTTTGATAAAATGTCTAGATGAGTGAGAGTTTAATTGTGACTATTTTCTATGCCTTTAATTTTATGGTATGGTTCTATTGTCAATGATATCCAGTCCTGGGGGTTATAATACCCAAAATTTAGCTGCTTACTCAGTTTTCAGTAGTTATAGAAGTGTCCTAATTGTATCATGAGCAGTAACACTTAGTTAGTTAACATGGTCAATGAGAGTTCAGTCAAGCTTATCCCAATCTAGTATCAGTATCGTTTCAATTGGGAGAAGGATTCAACACCGAGCAAACCCAGGGATCGGGGCATTCCTACCAGCTTAGGTGTGACCCTTAGTAGCAGTCCCTAAGTTAGCAAGTGTAGGTTTTTATGTTTCCTGCCAGTTTAGGGTTGACATACACACACACACACACACACACATATATATATATATATATATCCTGAGTCTACCTGTCAAATTAGGGTTGACCCAGCCTTTGTTAGTAACCCGTGGCATGGTACTAACACCCTTCCAACTGGGGTCACAGGTTGGACCCCAATAAGTCTATATTGGGGCATGTCAGTTAGATGAAAGCTCCTGCAGTTTCAGTTTTAATACTCAGTTCTGAATTCAGTACAGTCTTGCTTAACCATAGCATATAGTTTACCAGTTATTTAACTATTAGATTTCAGTATCTCTGTTTACAGATTACTTCAGTACTTGTAGTATGCATGGTCATGCATCATTACTCAGTACCTCATTCTATACATTTAGTCAGATATTACTCATGAACCTGAACCCGTGCATATCAGCCTAACCTCATTTAGCATACCAGTACATTCAAAACTACTTACCGCATACTCATTTTCTTGTGCTATGATGTCTTATATCATAGGTTCAGATGCTCGAATTCTCGATCATGCTTAGAATTTCTTGTGCATCAGCATCAGCAACCGTGGTAAGTCCCCTTCCTTCGAGGACAAGTTACCTTCTATTCAGTTATGTCAGTAGTTTAATTATTTAGTCGGTCTGAGTTAGTTGGGAGCTTGTCCCATCAAATCCATAATTACATAGTTTAGAGGCCTTCAGACTAGTACAAACAGTCTAATACGTTTTTAGTTGCTTTATCAGTATGTTTATAGACGTTTTAAATCATATTTCAGTATTGGTTTTAGTTATTAAAATATTATGGCATTTCAGTTAAAAATCTGCATATGTTGTTTATCAGTTTTATTCAGTACTCACAACAGATACTAGCTTATGGGTTATCGTGTGGTCTCACGGGACTGTAAGCACTGTGTGGTGTACAGGGTGTACTCCTGGGGCATTATAACTTACTCTGATTCTAATTGGGTTGGGTGTGCTTCTTCTAGGAAATCTATTTTTGGTTTTTTTATTACTCTTGGTGGTGTCCTATTTCCTGGAAGAGGAAAAAATAGCCTACAATTTCTTAGTCCTTTGACGCAGAATATCGTTCTCTCTACAAAGTGGTGGTTGAGATTGCATGGTTGGTGATCTTGTCTTACATGATTCTAACTCAGTTCCTCTTCATTGGGACAACCAAGCTGCTCTTCACATTGCTAAGAACCCAATGTTCCACGAATGCACCAAACACATTGATGTTGCTTTTTATTATGTTCATGATTGCCTAGTTGCTGGACTTGTCTCCCTTCATTACATTCCCAGCTCGCAGTAGCTTGCAAACATTTTGACGAAGCCCCTCACTAATCATCTTTGTCAGTATTTCTTTTCCAAGTTTGGTGTTTACTCACCCTCAATCCTGGGGTGTTAGGCCCAATAAAAACACTATCCCAGCATAGAGAGTGGCCCACAATTATATACCTGGCTTCAATATGTACAATATATAATACCTCAGATATTTTTACATAGTAGTTAATATGAGAGACAGTTGTAATAGATGAACTCTCTAGAAGCAATTGACTTTCCATTTTCTCTCTTCATTTTCATGTTCACTATATAGGGTTTGCCCATAGAAAACAATGGTGATCTCAAGTTTGTAACAAGCTTTAGGGATAACGGGGCATATCTCGATCTCTACGATAAAGTTTAACAATCTCTCTGACTGTTTATGCAAGCACATTTGTTAGTTTTCTTACATTTTATCTTATTTTTTTATATATTGAGAGTGGCTTCTGTAGTTCGAAATTTATGTTATTGGTGTGAATGTTTAATCTTCACCATGGCTTGAATTAAGGTAAATAAGCTTACACTTAAACTTATTTACATTTATTACAGAAAAAATATAAAAGATATGTCCGCACTGTGCGTTACATAGTTTTTAATTGTTAATTTATCGTAATTGTAATGGAAATAATGAATAGAAAAGCTCTTCAAAGAAATCCTTTTATTGGTAGACATTTTACGTTGAGAGTAAAAAAGTGAACTCATCGATTGATTGATCGATCATACTGCAGGAATGATCAATAGTGTTTCCAGTTTCCTATGGCATTCTATCTTGCAGAGTCAATCAATTGAAGGTACCGTTAACGTTTGTTGAATTCCATACGTGTTCCAGTAGAAAGGATCGGCCATAAGATCGCCTTCATGTGGTAGAAGTTCAACTTCAGACATAGTAATATTTGTGCAGGGAATGGTGTCACTACAGGAAAAGTGTATGGGCATTCTCCTAGTGTCGTAGGTGCCCTTGATGTTTTGATAAGAGATGTCACTCAAAGAAATGGTGGACGTCTCGTTCTGACAGCCTTTTTTATAGCAGTAGTATTGATCTATGATGATGCAATTGAGCACATTTTTCATTTGAATTGTATCAAATGACAATCCTGTTACTGATCCTGGACGTCTCGTTCTGACAGCCTTTTTTATAGCAGTAGTATTGATCTATGATGATGCAATTGAGCACATTTTTCATTTGAATTGTATCAAATGACAATCCTGTTACTGATCCTGGCCCTCCTTTCCATGTCTTGATTCGAACTTGGTTGTCTGAGTCTCGAATAATGGTGTTATGGACCGTTATGTTTGACACACATGCCTGGCTATGGTGCATCCCTAGGCTCCCAATGCTGCAGAAAAATAAGGTAGGTGTATATCGGTATTTGATATTAACTAGCACTGGAAAATACAATTTTATAAATAGAAGTAGTTATTTGTTTGGGTAATAGAAGTATTGAAATTGATAATAAGCGTCGTTGTGTTTACTAAAAAAATTGCCGATGAGCAATTTATTAGTTAAAATGACTAATTTGGCCTCAAAAGCTATTTATAAAAATCATAGAAAATATACCTTTTTTCACTTTGTAAAAGTAATAATAAATTATTTTATTTCAATACAATCTTTTACTTAACAATTCATTTCAACATATGTGGAATATACGCAAAATATTGGGGATACATGATTAATTAAGAGGATTAATAAAAGACAAAAGGACAGATCTTGTCCTTATTACACTAATTAGGAAAATAAGGATTCAGCTTTACGTTGTTTTATGTATTTGCAATATAAGTTTATTACATATAAAATTGTATGTGAGATCAATAATGGACTAAGTAGCTCGGATTTTCCAAAATATTATCGTACCTACATCAAATTTTTAAAAATACACTTTTAGAGAATCCGAGCATACATCGATATTCTTAAAGACTCTGAACATCACTAAAGTAAAAATAAAAATAAAAATGTACCTGATCCCGTGACTAGGCCCACATATGACTCCTTCAATATTAATGTTTGAACTGCCAGGTCCAATTGATATGCAATCATCCCCTGGTGCAACATACATTACATTTTCTTAGGTAAAATTTTTTGTACCCATCTTCAAGATATCTGAAGTTAGGCTAACTTGTAACCATCTTCAGATACATCTTACATTAAATATAAGTTAAGTTCATATAATTCTGCTGAAGTTCAAGTAAAATTGGTTGTACTACAATTATTTTTAACTGAAGTTCAGCCATAAATAAACAAAATTCAATCATTACTTAACTTTAGTCAATTTTGTTTGAACTTCGATCTCATGTGCATAAAATTCAGACGAAAACAACAAAGTCCAACAAAAATGACATAATTTTTAGCATAACGTGCCTGATCTTTTGCCATATGAAATTTTAGGCGTTAGAATTTATCAAAATTAATTTCTAGACACCGTACATTTGAAATTATAATGAAGTAAATACACGTGTAAATAAATTAAATAACGGCATCAAAATCAAGTTACTTACCAGTGGTTATGATAGAGTTGTAGATTCCCACAGATTTGGTGTTCTCAATGTGAATTCCATCAGTGCTTGGGCTAAGCTTTGGTGAAGAAATTGACATTTGATCTATCAATACTCCTTCACATTCATCAAATATCATGTGGAACATTGGACTGTTTTGTACTCTTAAACCTCTTACAACCAAATTCGAACTCTGGATAAACCCTATCATCTGCAAAAGAATATATTCAAACCAAAAAAAAAGATAGGTCTTGAAAATAGAAATTAATAATCAAGAATTTTGAACTCACAAATTGTAGATTTTAAAAAGGCGGAACTCATCGAAGGCCCTTAAAGTTGACACAAACTCTCACTTAGATACTTCAACTAGGCCTTTGTTAATTTTAAACAACATAACTCAGGTGGGGTGGTCCTGTTGGGTCATTTTGACTTTCAACTTACTTAAGAAGGTCTAGTTAAGATGTCTAAGTGAAAGTTGTTATTTCGTTTGTACTTCGGGTACACAAAATCAGTATATTACAACACCAACTTCAACTTAAGTGTAGAAACAAGAACACAATGAAGTATATCAAATACCCTCAACACAAGATCAAAATCACCTTTTCAAGAGGTGTATTTTATTTTACAGAAATTAAGATGAAACAAAAAATAGCCAAGTCGTCCGAATTCACGGATTTTTCTTAAGTAAATAATCCCCCTCACTGTACCCGAGGTTGTGGAATTTTTTTTCAAGTATAAAATGGCTAACAGACCAACAGTAGCGGTACCTCAAATGGTTGAAATATCTTCAAACTCACAGAACGTTTTGAGTGATCACACAAAATAATTTTGAGACAAGAACAGAGTTTTTAATCTGAAAATTTCACACTAAACCTGTGGAAGAAACCAGGTTTATATAGCCAAAACATGCCTCTTCTGAAAAGAGGCAATGGTTCACTCCAAAGGTTACACTTTTGCTGTAAGTTCATGTCTGTTCATCAAAGATTGCATCTTTTGCTGAACAATCATCTCATTTCATGAATTAGAGTGTCACTTTATTGAAGGATTGCATCTTTCTGAAGCATCATTTCAAACCATTGCAACCTTCTGTAACCTCAGTTCAGAACAATGTATCATTTCTAAAGCACTAGTTTGAAAATAATGCATCAATTTACTTGAAATAGTGCAACTGTTACTCCATGTATATATAAATGGAGTTTCGAAACTGCAGAAATTTTACTGCATTTTTCATCGGCGTTATTTGGAATTCAAATAAATTTTGTCCAAAAATATAGATCTCATCGATCGATCATTTGCCAAATCCAAATCCAAAGCTGAAGCCGAACCCGAGCCGAGCGAGCGACGACGACGACGGTGTGAGGTATCTATTATTTCTTGCCTCACTTACCATGTGGAGTAATTGTTCTTGATTATAAACACTTTCAAGTTCTCTTCTTCCACTAATGTGGGAGAAAGAGTAAACTTTCTAATTTGGGAGTACACTTTCCAATTTAGTGTCTCGTTCCCCTCCACCATTTTATTCTCTATCTTTTTCCATTCTCACTTCTTTCATATACTATGAACCCAACAATCCCCCACATGAATGGAGAATGGCTATTTTTCGTAAAAATTTTACGGACAAGTATGTAATCATCAAGCAAAGACTGATTGCATCTGGATAAGTGGGTTTCCCTTTGAACTTTCCATAGTGAACATACATCGGATGCACTCGGTCAATCGGTAGATTTGATATCTTTGAGCCGTCGAGTTTTAATGTACACCTAGACAATACATGTCACACAACCAGCCTTTTAATGTTTATGGTTCTCACGGTTTTGTTCTTTTCAGCCATGAACACGTCCCGATTTCATGAGAGCTTAGAGAATAGGCCTTTACTAACATTCTCTTTGAAGAAGCTTCCGCTTCACCCTCGCATAGGTGATTTCTAAACATTCAATCCTGTAGATTAAACTATTTGGTCAAAGATGTCAAATTTAAATAATTATTAAAAGACTTTTCACCTTAAGTTTTATCCTAGTTTACTATATATTGTCTACATCATGAGAATGGATTCGGTATTTGACGATGTTGAACTTGTCAGACACAACTTTGTTTGATCTCCTTGAACCTAGATCTTGGGATCTAGAGTCTGCTAGGTAGAGTTACCGCCATGCTTACTCGTCCTAGGCCTTAAACCCATTCCCTTGGATGTTCTTTCCACTCCTTCTCTAGATAGGCCTTTTGTAAGTGGATTTGACACATTATCCTTTGACTTTACATTGTCAATAGTGATAATTCCACTAGAGAGAAGTTCCCTAACGGTATTATGCCTCCGTCGTATATGACGAGATTTACCATTGTACATCATGCTCCCTGCCCTACCTATTGCCGCTTGGCTATCACAGTGTATACATACTGGTGCCACTGGTTTGGGCCAATATAGAATATCTTCCAAGAAATTCCAGATCCATTCTGCTCTTCACCGGCTTTATCTAATGCAATAAATTCAGATTCCATTATAGAGCGAGCAATACAAGTCTGTTTGGATGATTTCCAAAAAACTGCTCCTCCACCGATAGCAAACACATATCCACTTGTGGATTTTACTTCGTTCGATCCGGTGATCCAATTTGCATCACTGTATCCTTCAAGTACCGCAGGATATTTATTATAATGTAAAGCATAGTTTTGAGTGTATTTAAGATACCCCAAAACTCTTTTCATTGCCATCCAATGAGTTTTGTTGGGATTACTCATGTACCGACTCAATTTACTAATTGCACATGCTATATCTGGTCATGTACAGTTTATTATATACATTAAACATCTCAATACACTTGAGTACTCCAATTGTAAGACACTTTCACCTTTTTTCTTTCAAAGTGCAAAGTTCACATCCAATGGAGTCTTGGCAATACCGAATTCCATATACTTGAACTTGTCAAGTAATTTTTTGATATAATGAGACTGTGAAAATGCTAACCCTTGTGGAGTTCGATGGATTCTTATACTTAAGATCACACTGCAACTCCAAGGTATTTCATATCAAACTTGCTCTCAAGCATTCATTTGGTTGCATTTATGTCACAAATGTCTCTGCTGATGATCAACATATCATCCACATATAAACAAACAATGACTTGGTGATTTGGTGTGTCTTTAATATATACACATTTATCAGATTCATTTATCTTGAATCCGTTTGCCAACATGGTTTGGTCAAACTTTGCATACCATTTCTTAGGTGCTTGTTTTAGTCCATAAAGTGAATTAACAAGTTTACACACCTTATTTTCTTTTTCTGGAACCACAAAATCCTCAGGTTATTCCATGTATATTTCTTCCTCCAAATCTCTATTTAGGAATGCAGACTTCATATCCATTTGATGGATTTGAAGATCTTATACCACCTCCAAGGTAATTACCATTCTAATCAAGGTTATCCTTGTTACTGGAGAGTATTTATCGAAGTAATCAAGGCCTTCCTTCTATTTGAAGACTTTTACTACAAGTCTTGCCTTGTATTTGTCAATAGTACCATCTGCCTTCATTTTTCTTTTTAAGATCCATTTAGAACCTAACGGTTTATTTTCGGGAGGAAGGTCAACCAATTCCCATGTATAGTTTCTTAAGATTGAATCTATCTCACTATTGACTGCCTTTTTCCAAAAGGATGAGTCTGACGGCGACATTGCTTCTTTAAATATTTGAGGCTCATTTTCTAAGAGAAATGTTACAAAATCCGATCCAAACGAAGTTGACGTTCTTTGATGTGTACTACGTCTTGGATATTTTTCATTATGTACATTCTCACTTGGTTCATATCGAGGTCGTTTATACCCACCACTAGTTTGTTCATGTCTAATTTTATAAGGGTAAATGTTTTCAAAGAATTCAGCATTGTCTGATTCAATTATCGTATTTTCATTAATATCTGGATCTTCGGATATATGAATCAAAAATTGACATGGTTTACTGCTTTTAGCATATCCTATGAATACAGAGTCCACCGTTTTAGGTCCTATCTTAACCCTTTTAGGTATAAAAACTTGAACCTTCGCTAGACACCCCCACACTTTGAAATATTTTAAGTTGGGTTTTCTTTCTTTCCATTTTTCGTAAGGAATTGATTGTGTCTTACTATGGGGAACTCTGTTGAGTATATGATTGGCCGTAAGGATAGCCTCCCCCCATAAGTTTTTTGGTAAACCAAAACTTATAAATATGGCATTCATCATTTCCTTCAAAGTTCGGTTTTTCCTTTCTGCAATTCCATTTGATTGAGGTGAATATGGGGCCGTAGTTTGATGGATTATTCTATTCTCTACACATATTTGTGCAAAGGGAGATTTATATTCTTCTCCCCTATCACTTCTTATCATTTTGATCTTTTTATCTAACAGATTTTCAACTTTAGTTTTATATTGCCTAAATGCATCTATTGCTTCATCCTTACTATTTAGCAAGTAGACATAACAATATCTAGTGCAATCGTCAATAAAAGTTATGAAATACTTTTTCCCACCACGTGATGGTGTTGACTTCATATCACAAATGTCAGTGTGTATTATGTCTAAGGGATTGGAATTCCTTTCAACGGACTTATAAGGATGCTTTGGATACTTCGATTCCACACACATTTGACACTTTGATTTAATGCACTCAAAGTTTGGCAAAACTTCTAAGTTAATCAGTTTTGGTAACGTTTCGTAATTAACATGGCCTAAACGTTCATGCCATAAACATAAGACTCAAGCAAATAAGAAGAATCCGACCTTTTATTTATTTCAACAGTCATTACATTCATCGTATAAAGGCCTTCGGTCAGATAGAATTTTCCTACATACATTTCTCTTTTGCTAATTATAATTTTTCCAGAAATGGTTACACATTTGAATCCGTTCTTATCTAGGAGTGAAACAAAAATTAAGTTTCTACGTAACTCCGAAACATATAACACATTGTTTTGTGTCAAGACCTTGCCGGAAGTCATCTTTAAGCAAATTTTTCTTGTTCCTTCCACCTTAGTAGTAGCGGAGTTAGCCATGTAGATCATTTCCTCTTCTTGAGCCGGAGCAAATGACGAAAACAACTCCTTGTTGGCACATACATGATGGGTAGCACCAGAATCCATCCACCATTTGCGAGGATTCCCCGTCAAGTTGTATTCTGAGAACATAGTACACAGATCATTGTATTCTTTGTTGGATTCAATCATATTTTCTTGATCCTTCTTCTTGCCTTTCATTGGGGGAAGACAATCTGTGTACTTGTGGCCAATCTTGCCACAGTTGAAGATTTTCCCTTGAACTTTTTCTTGGGTTGATTTCTTCCATGTTTATCATTCTTTCTTTTCTTGGAATTGTTTTGGTCATCTTCTACAATAAGTGCTCCATTAATTGTAGAATTCCCCTTTGACCTTCTTTAGGAAGCTTCATTATCCTCTTCAATACAAAGTCGGACAATAAGATCTTCAACAGTCATCTCCTTGCGTTTATGCTTTAAGTAGTTTTTGAAGTCTTTCCTCAAAGGTGGTAGATTCTCAACTATCACTGCTACATGGAAGCATCATTCACAATTAAACCTTCTTCTAGGAGATCATGTATGATGACTTGCAACTCCTGTACTTGAGAGACAACAAATTTGCTATCTATCATTTTGAAGTCCAGGAACCGTACAACAAGGAATTTCTTAATTCCCGCATCCTTCATCTTATATTTTCGTTCAAGTGCCCCCCACAGTTCCTTTGATGTCTTGGTTCCACTATAAACATTGTAGAGGTCGTCTTGGAGACCATTCAGAATATAATTCCTGCAAAGGAAGTCCGAATGTTTCCAATCTTCTACAATAATAAAGTGATCTTTGTCTGAGGTTCCCTCGGGTACCTCAGGAGCGTCTTCGCTAGTGAACTATTGCAGACATAAAGTGGTGAGGTAAAAGAACATCTTTTGCTGCCACCGCTTGAAGTCAATGCTCAAAAATTTTTCGGGCTTCTCCGCCGGTGCCATTGTTGGCGGAGCATTTGTGCGACTTGATGTGGAAATATTAGTTGCCCCCACAGACGTTGTTGCATCCATCATTTGACTTTCAGTTGTCATTTTTCTGTCACCACAAGACAAAAAATACTTAGTATTTTCAGAATACTACTTATAAAAATTAAGCAACTTTAAATAAAAAAAATTCTCTTGTTTCTAGTTAACAATGAAGTTTTTATGACTTCCAATTGTCAACCGAATGATATTTAACTTGTGAAGAAGTTTTTATGACTTCAAATCACTAGTTAAGTTCAGGCGGAGTAGAAAGTTAAAACTTTAATCTCCAAAAACAAGCAATACAGATTCTGTAATAGTAATTTATTTCCTTAAGATTGTTATTTCGTTTGTACTTAGGGTATACAGAATCTGTATATTACAACACCAACTTCAACTTAAGTTCAAGTATAAACAAGAACACAATGAAGTATATCAAATACTCTCAACACAAGATCAAAATCATCTTTCCAAGTGGTGTATTTTATTTTGCAGAAATTAAGATGAAACAGAAAATAGCCAAGTCGTCTGAATTCATGGATTTTCCTTAAGGAAATAATCCCCCTCACTCTACCTAAGGTTGTGAAATTTTTTCTACCAGGATAAAATGGCTAACAGACCAGAAGTAGCGGTACCTCAAACGGTTGGAATATCTTCGAACTCACAGAACTTTATGAGTGATCACACAAAATATTTTTTTAGACAAGAAGAGAGTTTTTAATTTGAAAATTTCGTACTAAAACTGTGTGTGGAAGAAACCAAATTTATAGAGCCACAACATGCCTCTTCTGAAAAGAGGCAATGGTTCACTCCAAAGGTTACACCTTTGTTGTCAGTTCATGTTCGTTCATCAAAGATTGCATCTTTTCCTGAATAGTCATCTCATTTCATGAATTAGTGTGTCACTTCATTGAAGTATTACATCCTTCTGAAGCATTATTTTGAACCATTGCAACCTTCTGTAACCTTAGTTCAGAACAATGTATCATTTCTGAAGCACTAGTTCAAAAATAATGCATCAGTTCACTTGAAACAGTGCAACTGTTACTGCATGTATATATAAATGGAGTTCCAAAACTGCAGAAAATTTTTTACTGCATTTTTCCTTGGCATTCTTTGGAATTCAAATAAAGTTTGTCCAAAAAGATAGATCTCATCGATCGATCATTTGCAAAATCCAAATCCAAATTCGTGCCGAGCGAGCGACGACGACGGCATGAAGCATTTATTATTTCTTGCCTCACTTTCCATGTGGAGTAAGTGTTCTTGATTATAAACACTTTCAAGTTCTCTTCTTCCACCAATGTGGGAGAAAGAGTAAACTTAATACATATATAAATATCGAACTAAAGGTACTGTATTTTATCAAACTAGGAAATACTTTTGGGAAGAGAGGAAGTGTAGCTGACTTACAGTAGGGCTGTCACATGGTCCTGATAAAGTAGAGCCATTAGGTCCCTGAAATTTGACAAATTAGAATTGTACTGATTACAACGAAAACATACATTTACGAGAATCATATACTCTATAATCTATACTTAAAAATATACTACTACTACTACTCCCGCCTCCGACAAATGGAGAAAATTCTATGGCCAGTTACCTACCGCAAAATGTGCTGACCGAGGAATGGAGGATTAGTCTCATGGTTGATGGCTGTGGGGATACCTTGGGAAACCAAAAAAAAATATACAACTAATATGGTTATGTTAAATGTGATCTTAAACATGTCATGAAAAATGTTGAAATTAAATTGTTACTGGAAAAGAAAAAGGTCATTCTGTTTTAAAAGGACTAAAAAGGAAAGCAAGTCCTTTTTTAAACTGAGTAGTAGTATATTATATTTCTTGTTTAAGTTTAAACCAAACCAAAAAATATCCTTAAAAAAAAAACTTACGCTATGAGGTTTGCAGGGGAGTTGCCACCCTTCTATAGTCCCAGTCCCAGTAAAAGTCATGTTATCAAGTCTGTAAAAATAAATCCATTGCTTTTTATCTTCTTCTCTAGGACGACTTTTTGGTCCTTTTGGTGGCATCAACACCCCATCTACCTATTTGTAAGAATAAAATAAAAAAAAATAAAAAAAAATAAAAATAATAATAATAATAATATTAAAATTAAAGATAATGTAGAACAAAATATTTTCCTCCAGTTTGGTCTGTCGCATAAATTGAAACAAAGAAAGTACTGTAATAATATGTTCTTACTTGAAATTCGAGTCCAGGTTTGCAAGGATCGGAGAAAATAGTTGTAGTTATCATAAAAGTACGGTCTGCGGGAGCCAAAAGCACAGCGGATTCTACTTGACACGCTTCTTTCCAAGTCTCTATGAATGCATCCGTATCGTCCGTGGACCCATCCCCAACGGCTCCATACTCCATCACATCAAAAATATAATCAGGACTCAAATCAGGGATCTCCGATGGGGCAATATTACTTGGAGAAGCAGCTGGTGATAGTGATGGTGATGGTAATGGTTCGTTAACACAACCTTCGATAATAATAGGAGCATAACTAACTATTTTTCTATTTGTTTTCTTGGAAATGTGATGTCTTCCTTCCACATTGATTGAGTGACTATCGAATAACAATATACTAGTAATAATAACACATATAACACATAGTAAATGGAGTATTTTCTCCATTGAAAGTGGAAATTGAGAAAATAAATTAAAATGTAGTACTACTTAGTAGTACTACTACTAGTGTGTTATTGTGTGTGTGTTTTTATGTGGCAAGAATCACATGAAGTTGAGGAGGTAAATTTATGCTAAAAAGGAGTTGGCTCCTCTCTGTTAAATCTTCTCTTTCATTTTTTTAAGTGCATATCTAAATGAGTGATACTTGTTAGATTTAAGGGTCTAGGTTAAATTAATTTAACAAGCCTCTTAATCATAGTTAAAGAATAAATTAGGCAAAAATAATTCAACGATTTTGATAAGAAAAATCTCATCTTCCACTAATTTTGGGAGTTGGCTTCTCACCATTATACCTTTTCCCCATTTGCTCAATTGCATATGAGTAACACTTATAATATTTAAAATTCAAATATCTAAATTAAATTAATCTAACAAATCTCTTAACCATATCTATATATCTATATCTATATATACTAAATAGCAAGAAAGTCTTGCTTTAAAAGTTGCCAAGTGTCAGCCTGTAACAATGCCATTTGTTAATTTTAGGACAAATTAATTAAAACTAGTCATTAGTTACTATTATTTTTATTAATTTAAAATTTTAATACATGTTGAGTTATTTGTATTTTGCACTACTTTGTTTTTTAAATTCAGCAGTTATTTTTCATCATTACGATGATTATCTATTTACTCCTTTTTATAGAAAAATAAAAATTGCAAACATTTTAAATTATTTTTTGGGATAATTCACTACTAAAAAAAAGGAAAAAATCGATCACATGTGGTCGATTTTTCTTAATTTTCGACCACAAACCCGACCAAAATGTGTGGTCGGTAAAGTAGTGGCGATTTTTTAAAAATCGACCACAAGTGGTCGGTTTTTTTAAATATATATATATATATATATATTTAAAATTCATTATTATTTTATTAAAATTGGAAAAAATAATTTTAGGAAAAAAAAATGACCACAAGTGGTCGGTTTTTTATTAAATTAATTAATTAATTTATTAAAATACCGACCACAAGTAGTCGGTTTTTATTAAATTAATTAATTAAATTTAATATAAAACCGACCACTTGTGGTTGGTTTTCTGGAAAAATTCAAAAACCAACCACTTGTGGTCGATTTTCTGAATTTAAAAAAAAAAAAAAATCAAAACTCAAATACAGCATGGAACAACAACAATCCAATACAACAGTAACCAAATCAAATATAACAGCAACAACAACCAAAAATCAAATGTAAATACTTCCAAAAGTGTACAACACATACAAAATGTCCAACAAAAATTAGTATAAAAAATTTACAACAATAGTTTCAAATAACAAAATGTCTAAATTCAAAGTAGAACACATAAAAAAAAAACTAAAAGTCATCATCATCGAATTCGTCCTCGTCTTCCATATCATCATCCGTGATGAAATCATCTAGGGGGCCTAGACCTTTTGCAGCCCGGACTGCATCACCAGAACACGGAGGAATAACCCATTTAGTTTAAATGAGAGAGATGAACTGCTATTGCAGCATCTTGATTTGTGATGTTGTTGCCATCTCCATCTTCTTCTGCCTCTCTCTCTCTCTGTTCAGCAAACCTCTCTCTCTGTCCAGTAAGCTCTTTAGTGAGTTGAAAAACCATATTTTGTAGTCTTTCAATAGTTTCTCGATCAACTAACAAGATAGAGTATGCAGCACCGGACGAACACCTAATATTATCTCCAAAAAATTTTGTGTGGTATCCGTAGAAATGGCCTATATTTACAGGACCCGCAGCTTTTGTCCATAACTCCTCCTGTACATGCTGTGGTATTGGTTCACCCTGACTTTCAGGAGGCTGACTACTACGATACTCACCAACAAGATGCGTATATTCGTCCTATATTCAAAGTTAATACTAAAAGTCCAAAAAATTTAAAGTAGTTATAATTGAATAATATCACCTTTGAGAAAAGATTCATAAATTCAAAATTTGTTTCTTACATGGACAACTTTTGCACGAGTTTCAACCCAGACATCTTTATCAGTTGGGTTCTTTTTTTTTCAGATGAGTCTGCTGGAATAACTCATCAGTTCGTATTTCCTTACCCTTTTCTTTTTCCTGCATATGAAAAACTTATCAATGTTCAAATAATAAAAAAATTTAAATAGAAACAAACAATTAAAACTGTAAAAGTTACATACCATTTTTTCCTTCACAACAAGAGTACTTGTGGAACCCGCAGTATATAGGGAGCCACCCTTTGATGATACCCGGTCTTTCTTTCCTTTTTTACTCAACAATTGGTATTCTGCGCTACTCCAATGGCGAAGGTATAGTTTCCATGCGGCTTCAAGAATCCACTTCGGTTTTACCAATTTCTTTCAGGCATAATCCAAGAGATCGTTAAATCTAGCTCTACATCTTATGAAAAAGTTCTTTTTTATAAGAAATGTATTCTTATCATCCCACCAGTAAAATTTCTACCATAAAAATATAATATTCAATCTTTTGTTCTAACAAAGTGCTAATAAGTAGTCGATAAGTTAAATCCTTACCTTAAATTCTTCAAACATTCTATGCCTGTCAAGTTCTGGAACCTTTTCTCAGCTAGTCCAGTAGCCGTTGAAATGCCGAGTAATGCATAAGACCAAACAGTAATTTCATAAAGAAAAATAATATAGTAATGAAAAAATGAGTAACGTTATTATATTTAGAAATCTTACCCTCTCGCAACTTGAACAAGATAAATCCTCCCATAATCATCTCTGTCTCCTAGCTGCCTAGTAAGTAATAATGGATGCACTGGCGTGGGCAGATCTGAAGCACCAGATGGAGTGCCTCCAAGCTGAAGATCTGAAAACCCAATAGATCCAGTTGAATCACTATGCAAAGCTGTGTGGCTGCTGCAGGAGGGTATCGATGATGGTAGATGTCTGGAGGGGCCAGCGGCCATTCGATGGTACTGTGCTAGCGGTGGCACAGGCATAGGAGCAGAATGAGTTGGTGTAGACCCATGTAGTGGACCCATATGCATAGGAGTAGGTATCAAATCCTCGGATGACCTAGAATATGCGGGTCGTGCTTTCACGTCAGCAAACCGACCTTCAGATATATGAATACTTATCGGTCATCTATAAGGTGGAGGTTGTCTATTCTTTTTTGGTTTCGTAGTATCAACTTTTTCTTTACCTTTGTCACCTCTGCCTGACATCTAAATTATGTTAAGTTAACAAGTATTTAGATCATACAAAATGAATGTATAATTAAACATTCTAAGTAAATAATTTCAACTTACTTATTCACATTTCAAATCGCTCCAACAACACAGCATATAGACAAAAAAAAATTATTACTATATAAATCATGGAAAAGTGGAAACAATAAACTTAAACAGTATATTACATATCAATCTTAAACAAGAAACATAAAGGTAAATATATAGTACAAAGATTAAAGACATCAATACATAATAAATACAACCTAAATATCTAATCCTCCTCTTCTGAAGACTCTCAACTAAACCATTCACCCTCTTCGGAGGTTTTCTCATCTCCTACCCACTCAGCCTTTTCTTCCACAATATTAACTTCTTCAAATATATTTTCCGGGTGATTCAAACCGTCCACTAATTCAACATCCACTAGTTGGTGATCAATCTACATTTCATTTTGATATGCAGTCTCTAGCACATTCTCAACTTTCACCTGGCCTATAGGCTTTGTTTTGATTACATCCCACCAATCAGACTTGTCATTGCGCAATGGATAAGAAGCATAATACATTTATTTAGCATTTTGCGCTAGAACAAATGGATCATAAATAGGATATGAGCTATTGTTCTTCACTTCAATGATGTTATGCTCCCTATGTACTCTTGTGCCTCTTGTGCTTGGATCAAACCACTTACATCAAAAGAGGACAATTTTTTTATTGGGAAACCAGCATACTCCAATTCTAAGATCTCGTGTATGATGCCAAAGTTATCAACATCATCATCACCCTTAACCCAAAAACCACTATTATTTGTTGTCCTTGTTTTGGAGTGTTGTTCAGTGGAAAATTTAAACCTATTTATTTTAGATTGCATTAGCTTCAACTGGACCCAAAGAAATATTTCTCAAAAGTTGATCGTATGCGGCTGCATTTGGTGAATGGTGTACCTAAATATATTATACATATATATATTTTAGTTGAGGAATGTGTAAATGTTTGAACTTTGTATAAATATTAATACACTTACGAACATCATTTTTAAACCATGTTGCAAAGGATGCATATACTTGATTTTCGTGGAATGGAGTCTTAAATGAACTAAACATCCACCATGGAAAACACAATTAGTTTCTTTAAGGGAATGAGTAAACAAATAAGATATGTTAAATTTTTAATCTCTTTACTTTAAAAACGGCTCAACTTTTGGGCAATTCAGCATGACATACAATGTTTCCAATTTGTGCTCAGTAGGAGTGAGTTAGTGAGGTATGGTCTTTTTAGCCTTACAACTAGATTGATTAAAAATTGATATCGGTTGCAAATGAGGCTCATTCACATCGTCCTGATGACGATTCGGTCGGTTTCTTGAACAGGCAACTTCATCACAAAAGTTGTATGAATAAAACTGAGAAGTTTATCTCGTAAGATTTGCCTCAACTATAGAGCCTTCAACCCTATGTTTTTGGGACCCCTTTTCAATTTTCCAATTGCCCTGTACAATCTTAAGGTTAGATGTTTACTATATTTAAAAAAGATATGTATGAATTTAAATATATTGCAAATGCTTACCGTTCGAATGGATACATCCACCTAGTTTGAACTAGATCGCCTAGCCGAGCTTCGTGGACAAGGTGAATGGGAAGATGTTCCATCACATCGAAGAACGCTGGAGGGAAAATTTTCTCCATATTGTTGGTGATAACAACAATATTACTTTCCGTTCGCGCCAGATTTTCTTCTTTTAATGTGGTGGTACATAAGTTTTTAAAGAACAAACTGATCTCTGCTATTGGTTTCCATATGTTTTTAGGTAAACCAATAAAAAAAATTGGAAGTAATTGTTCCATGAAAACATGACAATCATGGCTTTTCATTCCATGCAAGATTCCTTGTGTCATATCAACCCTCTTTCCCAAATTTGAGGCATATCCATCGGGCATCTTCAAACTTTGAACTCACTCACATATTTGATGCTTTTGGTCTAACTTGAATGTAAAACTAGCCTTGGGCTAAAGAACATTACCGTTGGGCCTCTACTATAAGTGTAATTCTCTGCGGTTGTAATATTCTGGTAAGTCAAGTCTGGCCTTAGGATTATCCTTTGTTTTGCTGGTGACATCCATAATTGTGTTGAACAAGTTGTCAAAATAGTTCTTCTCAGTATGCATGACATCAACATTATTTGGCAGTAAATTATATGGTCAATATTCTAGCTCCCAAAATATACTTTGCTTAGTCCAATTATGTGAAATGCCATATCTATCAAGCCTGTACAATCATTCCTCGCTGGTTTTAGGCTAAACCTAAACTATTTCCCAGACGTCATGACCAGACAGCCTTGGAGGTGGACCATTATTCTCCCTTCTATTCCTTCTTAATACATTCTTGAGTCTTCTAAATTCATGATCAGGTGGCAAGAAATAACGATGACAATCAAACCATGAATTTTTCCTCCCATGTCTCATTGTGAAAGATTTTGTTTTTTCCATGCAGTATGGACAAACCAGCTTTCCAGCTGTCATCCACCCAGACCATTTCATAAGCAGAAAAATCATTAACAATCCACATTAGATATGCACGCAGATTAAAATTCTGTTTAAGAGAGATGTCCCAAGTTTCAACCCCCTCATGTCATAAAACTTGAAGTTCATCAATCAAAGGTTGCAAGTAGACATCTATTTCGCTTTTTGGATTATGTGGGCTAGGAATAACACAATTCAGAAATATATAAGGACTGGTCATCAACAATTCAGGAGAAAGATTATACGGAGTGATAAATACAAACCAATATAAATATGGCGCACCACCAACTGAAAAAGGAGAGAACCCATCCGCACATAATCCCAATTGAATGTTTCGTGGCTCAGCTGCAAAATTTGGATAAGTCGCATCAAAATGCTTCCAAGTCTCCCCATCAGATAGATGACACATAACACCAGTGGGCCTTCTATTTTCACTGTGCCATCTCATATGAGGAGCTGAGCTATTTGAAGCATAAAACCTCTTCAACCTTGGTATAAGAGGTAAATAATACATTACCTTAATAGAAATTTTATGTCCAGTAGAATCACGCTTATATCGAGAGTGATGAAAAAACTTACAGAACTCTAGCTTAGCATCTTCCTTAAAGTATAACATGTAGCCATTTTCACAACAATCAATTCTAACCGATGAGAGACCTTACTTTGACACCAATCTTTTTTCCTTATAGAAAGAATCATAAACCTCCAAGCCGGTGTCAATTAACTCTTTAATAAGGTCTATCATTGAGTTTATTCCTCCTTCAGTAATATTCCAGTCAGATTTAATACTTAATAATCTAACAGCAACAGACAAACGATAGTGTGAACACCCGCCAAACAAAGGATGACTAGTAACATGTAATTCTTTATAGAAATTGCCCGTTTCTCTATTAGGAACATCTTCAACATTTTCCCTAAAGTCAACCCCGTGTTGCATCCTAGAAATATCGTGCACCATTTCTGTCATCCTAGTATCTTGATATTCATTATGCCTGCAGACCTACTACTTTCTCCAACAACAAAGTTATTTTGCACAACATCCCCATGAATACCACGCAATTTAAGGAGTCATCGTGAAACCCATTTCTATAAAGATGTTCCTTTACATCTTCTTCACTTACAAGATTTATACAATCACACCTAACACAAGGAATTTATTTTTGTTGTTAAATGTACCTGCTGATTTATTTTCGCAGCTAAATTACTTAGGTATTTTATAAATTCGTAGGTAATAATTACCTACGAAGGTATTTCCTTTGGATTCTAATTGGTAAGAAAATCCGCAGGTAATCAAATTATTTAGGGATTTTACCACATTATCCATATGAAAATTCTCAGGTAATAAGCACTTTTCTTATAGTGAATTGTATGTGCCACTATTTAAAAAACGTTTATTCATTAATGTCTAATAAATGGTATTTCCATTTTCAAAACTAACATGATATGTTTTGATTGGATACAAAGATTAAGAAAAAAAATTAAATTCATGTTAAAAATAAGTTATAGATATTTTTGTGATGACAAGTAAATAATTTAAAATTAAACTATTTTTAAATCTAAAAATAGGATTAGACCAAAAGAGTGCCTCTAATACTAATGTCTCCCCAGCTTGCCATATGATTTAATGATCACTCGTATTCTGCTCGTTTCCTCTATAGATCTATCAGGTTATCAACATATGAAAGTCTCAGCTAACTATGATTTCAAATTTTTTTCTAGCATGGGCTATATTTTGGTTGACCACTCAAGGAAGGTATGTTAACTTTGCAGGAAAATTCAAGAAAGATTCTACAGCTTAGCAAAATCTCTATTGCTAAATTCAGACAGGAATGTGTAAAGACGATGAGCAAGTTCTTCAAACAAGCCGACTCCATTAAATCTAAATCCAACTCTTCTTATAATGATCTTATTGTCAGCATTTAAACCTCGTTAGCTTTGATAGGACTGTTGAACTCTCTTATGATACTTTCTGCAGAAATGTTCACAATATCCTCAAGTACTTTCCTGGAGATCGCTGAACACATACCTCTTATGTCCTCGTTTTGATACTCTACCATTCAATAAAGATGTGTACGCACTCTGACAATTACTTTTGACTCTGTACCGGTGGTTGTCAACACCTCTGCTATAAATATATCCTATTGCTTTCGTCACTTTTGTATTGGCACTCTTTTCTTTTTTACTATGCCTAATTTTCTATGCAAATTTGGTTAAGATGAAGCTACTCCTTGAGTGATCCAACTTTTGACCACGGGCCACTTCTTTTGTTTTTACTCTTTACTCATGTGCCTACTTTTTATTTCCTTGGTTTACCCATTTATGGTCTTTGAATACATTAGAAAAAAAACAAAAATGAGCTAGAAATAATTAAGTATTCTATGATAATTATAGAGTTTATAATGCACTCTATGATGATAATACATCCTCTGAATCAGGAACTGCTATGGTTCCTACCAAATCTGCCCTCGTACTTGGGCCTCTTATCATGACCCTCATGGTGTATGTCCTCCATCACTCTAGCATAATCTATCAGCAAAAGTCCTACCCGCAATAACTAGACTCTGAGTATCCATCCAAATAGGGAGCCTAAACCCTCTCACAAAGCAGCGAACTCTCTCATACTCAGTATCTAGAATAGCAGTCGCATGCCTGGGCAACTCATAGAAACGGGCCTCATACTCATCAACTACCATAGAACCCTGCTCTAATTTGGTGAACTGATCCCTCAGTCGATCACTAAGGATGCGCAAGTAAAACATCACCACTACCAAAAAGGAAGACTGCATATATTTTAAACTGGTGTTTATTTTTATCGTCCAAAAAAGAGAGATTGTTACCCTCTTAGTTAATTTTAATGATGAACGTTACAATTATTTTGGTGCAGGGACTAAAGATGCAAAAATAAGTAGTAAAGAAAGGGACAAGAATATTGCAAAGAATCCGAAAGGAACATAAATATAGAAGGAATTAGTCATTCATGGGTGAATCAATTAACAAGTATGATTTCTATAAAATTAGCACACATCAACAAGGAAGGACTACAAAGTCCAACTCACTCGGCATCACAAAGAAAGAAAAGGATCAATTAGCAATCTGTACAAGGTAAAATTTTATTCCAAGAACAAAACTTCATGAAAAATGAGAAAGAAATTAAATTGCATTGTCCAAACAAACATTCTTATATGAGTGTGTATTGATGTGAGTACAGAGTACTCAATCAAGAAATCATTATAACTCCTTGGATTTTCCTCTTAAAGTAAGAAGCAACCTGTAAAAGAAGACTACTAGAAGACATATACAACTTCACATGAACTACACTATTGACTCACGTTGGTCTTCAATAAACTTTGCACTCCAGTTAATTGCAATTGTTACAAAAGAAAAAAAAATAAGAATCAGTTCTAGTTATACAGGTAGAGGTTGTGCCATACCAGGTACTGGATTTGTAATTCAGATATTGACGAAAAAGAAAACATCATATAATCTCAAATTCCTAAATATCCTCTAAAATAAACCTTGTAACTCAAGAGTGTCACACCTCTTTTTTAACCAAAAAGAAATTTGATTTTAAAGTTCAAAGGGGTTTTATTATTAAGTTACAAAAGAAAATTTTGTTTCGAAAAGGATTGTTTACATTCAAAACTCAGAGTCGCCGCTTGGCATAAAACTGGTGTGCCAAGTCACCTTTGGAAATTCTTTTTCAAAATAAATTTTGACTCTTTAAACTGATTTGCGAACAGAGATTCCGGCTAAGAAATTTTGTTGACCGAGAGGAAGGTGTTAGGCACCCCTCGGACCCGTGATTCGACTACATTCGCTTTGTAGAGTATATCGGCTAGTATGATGCTATGAAATGAATAGACCAAAAAACACATAAAACAAGACAACAAAAAAATCAAGAAAAATTCAAGACCAAGATAATGTCCAGTCAGAATTATACAGTCCCAAAAATAGAAAAATACAAAAAATATAAATCCTATTCTAAACTAATTCTAGACTATGATCTACTCGATGCCTCGGGTCTTGACCACGATCATCTTTCTCCAACATAATACGTCGAGGCATTTCCCGGTGAGTAAATACAAATGGCCTCGGGGAATTCCCCAGCTAAATGAGTACATTTTTTCAATGCGAGAAAACCAACACCATTCAATAAAGACCTCAAACATTCACATTTTCACAATCCCTAAGTTTGACTGCCCAAGCCTACCATTTGCCTACACAGCTCGACCTATCATGGCATTATCTCATTCATCGACATCAATGGATCAAAATGACTAACGTTTGGTTTTATCAATTTTCTACCCCCAAATTCCTGATTTTAGTTTTCAAATAAAATATCATTCCATCACATAATATATCACCAAAAAACAAATCGAAATCAACAACTATTCATCGCCAACAAGTATCAACCAACACATAATATTTTATTCAATGCACCGAATTTCTCAAATAATGAAATAAAAAAGGAAAGAGAGTAGAATTGGACCTCAATTTTATTTCAATCCACTGAATTATTTGAATGAAGCCGCCCTACAGACTCAACGAACCTCGACTCTATAACCCATTAATCATCGAATCGAACTTCGATAATGGACGAGTCTGACACCCAGCTCTGTTTTACGGTTGGAAAGTATTTTCTAATGGGATTACTTTGACAGTGAATAAATTTAGGGATGGATTTAAGCTAGAGTCACTATTTTCAGAGCTCTGATAAACTCCGATAGTGATGGGAAAGAGAGATTTTAGCAAACTTTTGAAATTTCCGATGAGATTTAACGAAAGACAGATTAGATCTGGTGAATTTCATGCGGAAGATGATGTTTTTCGGTGAGAACCAACCAGAACAGTAACAACGCCGATATTTCACATTTCTCTTCCCATTTCAATCAATTTTTGCTCTATTTTCTCATTCTCAATCTCATTGTTCTCTCTCTATTTACCAATTTCTCTTTGGGTTTTTTCTTAATGTTCTCATCTCCATCTCTTTCTATTTTTAAAATCCCCTCTATCATAGTGTGTGTATGTGAGTAATCCCATGAAGAATCATGTGGGTTTTTTTATTGTCTGCGTATTGTTATTTATATATATTGCTCTCTCTCGATGTGTGAATCTTTGTGTATATAAATTATGTGTCTAATTATTTTATGGTTTGTGTTGAGGAAAACGTGAGTGGGGGTATATGGGTAGGGGTAGGGGTGGTGAGGTGGGATAGAGGGTGGGTGGTTATGTGTGTTGTCAAAATTTTATTGAGGGAAGTGGTTAATTTTGTTATCAAAAGAATATTGGGGATTGGGTTTGTTAGGGGTTCGTTATTTAGATTCTTGTGGGGTAAATTATTAAATGGGTCAGGGTGTATGGTAAGATGAGTCATAAAATGGATACATTGGATTTTGGGAGGGACAAAATTAGGTGTCTACATCATGCCCCTCTTTGGATGTAAACACAAAGTGTTTGCAGACAAAGAAGTAGACAACGAGACAAAAATTTGATCTGACCATTATTAAAAGAATGAAATAAAAGAAAGAAGGACAACCAAGTTGGAGGGTCGAGTGAGGTCCCATTGAGGTTCTGGTCTGAGGCTCTGTCATTACATCAAAAATGAAAATTATAAGTTAAAAAGATAATTGAAAATACAAAATCCTATCTATGCAGCTTCTCTGGACTCTTGACTTAAGTTTCAGATGCTTTCAAAATTGTCAAAAGATCTGATCTTCTTTGAGTTGAACTTTTGAATGAATTCTTTCTCCATACAAAATTTGATGTTGGAGATGAACTCACAAATTGACCGTGTTATGTCAGTGTTACTTTTGAACCTTGATCCTAAATTTGAAAATCTTCACCCTTTCTTCATGCTGGCTCCTGACTTAAAATTTCTTCACCTTGTTTCTTGACTTTCAATTTCACCACCCTGTTCTCCAGGAGGGCTCTTGACTTGCTATTTTTTAATCTTTTGATTTTCAATTTCATCGACTTCTTTCTTGACTTTCAATTTCTTCTCTTTGTCCTTCAGTCGAGCTCCTGACTTACAGTTTCATCACCCTGTTCTTCAGGCGGGATCCTGACTTTCATTTTTATCTCCCATTTCTTCAGGCGGGCTCCTGACTTTTAATTTCAAAACTAGAACAAGTGTTATCTCAAAAAAAGATTAGGTTAAAGAAAGATTCTATTTTTTCAGAAAAGTGAAGTTCCAAACACAGGAATTAAATTTTACCCCAGTTTATAATCAGAGGACTTTTGTGAAAGTCACATCCTAACTACTTGAAAAACCCAAACAAGGAAATGCATCTTCTATGGGTTAATTGAAATGATTCGACTAAAAAGTGCATTTTCTATCAATCAAAGTAAATGACTCAACTAGAAAGTACATCTTCTAGGAATCAAGGAGAATGACTCGACTAGAAGGTACATCTTCTAGGAGTCAAGGGGAATGACTCAATCGAAAGGTACATCTTCTAGGAGTAACGGTAATGACTCGACTGGGAGGTACATCTTCTAGGAGTCAAGGGGAATGACTCAACCAAAAGGTACATCTTCTCGGAGTCAAGGGGAATGACTCATCCAGAAGATACATCTTCTCAGAGTCAAGGGGAATGACTCGACCGGAAGGTACATCTTTTAGGAGTCAAGAGAAATGACTCGACCGAAAGGTACGTCTTCTATGAGTCAAGGGAAATGAATCAAATGGAAGGTACGTCTTCTATAAGTCAAGGGGAATGACTTGATCGGAAGGTATGTCTTCTAGGAGTTAAGGGGAATAACTCGATCAGAAGGTACATCTTCTAGGAGTTAATGGGAATGACTCAACCAAAAGGTATGTCTTCTAAGAGTCAAGGGAAATGAATTGATCAGAAGTTACAACTTCTAGGAGTTAAGGGGAATTACTCGACTAGAAAGTAAATATTTTAGGAGAGAAGGATCAATTTAAAAAATGTATCACCTAGCAATTGAAAATTGAAATACCTGGACAAGGAAGTGTGTCTCCGAGGGATATAGGATGATGAAGTTTTTCCATGATTTGATTATTAAACCTATGTAGCAAAATTACTTCCTGCATTTGTAGAAGTGAGGCATTGTAGCCCTTAATCTTTATGCTTTGAAGTCCTTGATTTGAAGGTAACATGTTTTCTGTTTCATCAAAGAAAACTTGTGAGTTTAAAACGTAGTGGCTGGTTTATGACTTTGACTTTTGAGGAAATTTCTCTTACGCTGGTCACATCCAATCTTACTTCCAACAATTGGCATTGTCATTGACTTGCTGCAATATTGATCTAAACTAAAATCATTAAGAGGGACTCTAAAACAAACACAGTATCTCTTCTTTGTCATGCTCCTCAGATAAACCCTTTGAACCTTGGTATTTTCATGAGTTCCCAGAATTTCTTGTTGATAAAATTTTATGCATGCCATATTTCGGCTCATAATCATGTCTTTTCATGTGCTAGCCTTTTGTCTTACTTTCTGCAATTGTATAAGTTGGTAGCCAGTTTTGAAATCTTTTCTCACTTGCTTTGATATTGATTTGACTCAAAGACACAAGAAAAATAACTTTCCATTTGAATAACAGAATCAAGAAAACAAAAATAAAAATATAAAGAAGAAAGAACAGGCAATGAATGTCCCCATTGAAATAGAGAAAATAAAAATTAATCTAAAAGTGACAACCAACTCTAATGATTATGATAGGCATTTTGGATTAAGCTATCTGGTCTTTTCATCCAAATATTCCACCAATTATTGTTGAGTTAATGGCCCTGAAACTGAGTTGTCTCCTAGGACTAATTGCATTCAGAGACCTTATTTGGCTAGTGATTCCTTGAAGGAGTTTTGCCAACAAGCCTCTCTCATTTTCTTTTTTTCTCAGCTCTCCATTGCCTTATGATGTCTGTGAGGGTTTTTTATCAATGAGACTCTCTTATTTTCATTTCTCTCAACTCACAGTCATCTTACGGTGCCCATGAGGGTTTTCATCGATAACACTCTCTTATTTTTATCTCTCTCAACTTACCATCATCTTATGGTGCCTGTAAGGGTTTTCACCAATAAGAATCTCTCATTTTTATTTCTCTCCTAATTTCGTTGAGGATGACAAGTAGTTACCAAAATGTGTTATCATATGTATTGCATGCTTAGCCTTATCATTCTCAGAGACTGATCTGAAGGTCTTTCTTTGGTTGTAACTTGGCTTTTGCATAAAGTTAGAAAGAAGGGATGGCATGAGGCCTAAATGACACTTGAAGTGGGGTAAGACTTACAACTTATAGAATCGACTCAAACAATAAGGATTAACTCATGCCCCAGTTTCTTTTGGCTGTGTGACTCTAAATTTATTATTTGTTTGGACTGAGCCCCGAGTAGGAAAGCCTACGTATCTAACTCTTGAGAGAGGAGAATCAGGTCACACATAGTTTTGACAACTTGTTTTTCTTGATTCTAATTTTATTTTTTTCTTTTGTTGATCTTTTTCTCTTTTGGACCTTTTCTGACTCTATTTTTCTTGACACTCTTTTCTTTTCTTTCTTTTTGGACATATTTTTCCTTTATGTTGTTTTCTTTTTTGAAATTTTTCTAACTCTATCATGATTCCAAAAGAGGTGTATGAAAGAAAATAGAACTAAAGCTCAAATGGGGTCAACAAAGGATGACATAATGTTAGGATAGCAGAATGAAATGCCTCCGTCATATCAATCCTTCAAAATTCAAGTATGTATCATGCAATGTGAAAGATGGAGATCATTCGTGACATTTTTACAACACTAAATTTAACTGAATTTGTGCATTACTACTCTTGTACTTTGTTCAATGTACAACGCCACTTTTGTTGTACGTTTCTTATGTTGAATGGCGAGAGATCTATTAGTAGAGTGGAATAAAGAGAGATTTTACAGAGTTGGTAGCTAAGTTCTCTACATTCCAGCAAGTTAAGATTAAGCACCAGAAGCCTCCTAAGTCCATACAGGAGTTCAGTATTACCATGTGGAAATGGGAGGAAGTAAACATGGACTTTGTGACAGGTTTGGCTCATACCCGTAATCAGCATGAATCTATTTGGGTTATCATAGACAGGATGATCAAATCAGCTCATTTCTTGCCAATCCATTCCTCTTACTCAGCCGAGGACTCTGCTAATCTCTATCTCAGACAGTTGGTGGGGTTGTGTGGTGTTCCCTTATCTATCATCTCAAATAGAGATACTCAGTTTACCTCTCACTTCTGGAAAGTATTCCAAAAGGGTCTAGGTACCTAAGTCCATCTCAGTACCGCCATCCACCCTCAGACATACGGTCAAGCAGAACGGACCATTCCGACTCTTGAGGATATGCTGAAAACATGTATTGTTGATTTCAAGAGTAGTTGGGAAGACTATTTTCCTTTGATTGAATTCACGTACAATAACAACTATTATTCTAGTATCTGTATGGCTTAATTTGAGGCTCTATATGGTAGGAGATGTAGACCTCTAATTGGTTGGGTTGAAGTATGTCAGGATGCAGTAGTAGGGCCTGACTTGGTATTTGATGTGTTAGAGAAGGTTCAGTTGATCAGAGAAAGGCTTAGGGCTGTCCAGAGCTGACAAAAATTATATGCAGATGTGAGGAGAAAGGATCTTGAGTTTTCATTTAGTGATTTTATGTTCTTGAAAATTTCTCCTATGAAGGGAGTGAGGAGATTCGGCAAAAAAGGGAAACCGAGTCATTGATTTGTCTGTCCCTTTAGAATCCTCAGTCATTTAAAAAAAGTAGCTTATGAGCTAAAGTTGCCTTCAGATTTAGCCTCGGTATACCCTGTGTTCCATGTCTCATTGTTGAAAAAATGTATTGGTGATCCAGCTATAGTTGTTCCCTTAGAAAGTGTAGATATTCAAAACAGTCTTTCCTTTGAGGATGTTCCAGTCGAAGTTTTTGATCATCATGTTCGTAGAATAAGGAACAAAGAAGTTCCACTAGTCAAAGTTCTTTGATGGAATCAGTCCGTTGAGGGAGCCACTTTGGAAGAAGAGGCAGATATGCGGACCAAGTACCCTCAACTCTTCTCCGTGAATCCAAATCAAGTATAAGGTACCAAATCTTCTTAAGATTTTCTTTATCATGCTCAGTTTCAGTTGCACGTCATGTTCATGTCAGTCATGCATTCCATTCATCATACATTCATATTCAGTATGTAAGCTCCGTCCATCAGTTCCCTCATCTTAAACAATTTTCTTTGGGGATGAATGATCCCAAGGGGGAGATACTGTAACACCCCGTAATTCCCTAGCATAATATAAGTCCCAATACATGAGTATTTATCTATGAAATTTTTGAAACACTCATTATTTTTCAATTTATATCCTGCCATTGTGTAGAAAATTCAATTACTTTTCTAACGATATAAAATTCGCCCAAATCCGATAACCGAATAAGAAGTTATGATGATTTTAAGCTTCAGTCACAAAACCCCGTCATTTAAACCTCTAGCACATCGTCGAGAAAGAAAATCTCCCATATGGAAAAATCCAGTAAGGATCCGTGATCCTGGCGCATCACGCCATAGGTCAATTTGACATTTTTCATTTTCCAGTGTGACTCCGTGATAATGGCGCATTGTGGAGTACGCTAATTTCTCGTTTGTCAATTTTTAGTGGGCCTCTGCTATAATTACGCGTCGTGGAGATGGCCAAAATGGCATCCTCAGGCTTACCACGATGGTGGCACATCACAACGTTTATCCAGGTCCCAGTTGGCCCTATTCCAGTGGCTTGGCCCGATAGTGGCGATCGCGCCAAGGCCAAAAAATGGGATTTCTATTTCTAGCTTATGTTTTTAAATTCTTTTAAGGGTATTTGGGTCTTTTTCCTAAGCCCTAAACTCTCCCTAAACAAAAAATTTAACCCATAATTGACCTAAATACTCATCATTATTCACTTTCTCTCAAATTAAAAATCCCCTCTTTCAAGACCAAGAAACCCTAGTTCTCAAGAATCAAGGTCAAATCTCAAGAACACTCCATCAATCTTTTCAAATTCATCATCCCAGGTATGTTAGATGTTCATCAATGGATTCCTTTCATCCATGGAGTCGAAGTATCCATTTCAATTACAAATCTATCATCTTTACAAGATTTATGATATTAAATTGTGATTTTAAACTATGAATCTCCATAAACTTCCATGAATATTGATTTTATACCATATTTTAATAGAATTATTATTGTTAACAAATCCTCCATGTTTTTATATTGTCATCCTTTGAATTAGATCATTATTTAGTGTTATAAATGTTGAGGTCATGCTATTATTTCATGTTTTATACTATTCCCATGAATTGTATAAACTATGAAGTACAAGTGTTTGATAAAATTCCTACAAAAGTGATTTACTTAATAAGAGACTTTATGTTTTGGCCTTCAAGCTTTAGTGGCTTTACAGTATTGTTGTTTAGAGTTTTGCGGTATTGAATACTCAAAACCCGTAGCTGTTTATTTAGTCTAGTCTCAGTACATTACAGAATAGTCTTCAGATTACATGATAAGCATTATCAAAATAGTCAAATATCAGTCATTGAATTCAGAACAGTCTAGTATCTCAGTGTCTTTCAGTTGGGAGTAGGATTTAGCACCGAGCGAGTTTACGGATGGTGGCTTCCCCTTCAGATAGGCAGAGTCATTAGTAGTAGTCCCTAAACTCCTGAACTACGTAGCCAGCATAGGATATGAGTAGTCACCCATCAGACTAGGCTTGACTATCTCGCAAGGGTCACCCGTCAGTTTAGGCTTACCACCCTTAGTGCTTTGGACATTATATCAGTTTAGTGGATCCACACAACCATTGTTAGTACCCATGACACGATATTAATACCCTCCTAATTTGGGTTAAAGGTTGGACCCCGATTAGCTCAAATTGGGGAATGTCGGTTAAATTATGCCTCCCACAGTCTCAGATATAATCTCAGTTACAGTCTCAGCTCAGTTATTCAGTCTTAGTGTGGTTTGACCAAAGAATACAGATTTTAGTTTTCTCAGTATATCAGTTTACAAATTTTACTCAGTTCATGTTATATGCTTGGTCATGCATCCACAGTATTTACAGATTTTCCTATATTTTTAGTATCTACAGATTCCATGCTTTTTATTCAGTACTCCATGCTTTACATGTATGTCTAGTTAATTATTATCATTCCTATTCATGATACCATGCATATCAGTCTACCTTATTTAGCATACCAGTACATTCAAAGTACTAATCACATACCTTTTCTTTTGCCATATGATGTCTCATATCATAGGTGGTGATGCTCAATTTCGGAATCGCACCTAAATTCTCAGATTTATCAGTAGTATGGTAGAAGTGGTGAGTCCTCATCATTTGAGTACAGATTATATTACTTCATGTCTTTATCTAAGTAGTTAGTAGAGTTAGTTGGGGCCTGTCTCATCAGATCACAGTATCAGACACTATAGTTAGCTATTCAGACTATTCAGATTTTTGTATTTTTATCAGATTCATAACTCAGTAGTTATTTCATTATTAAAATCTTATGGAATTTTAGTTATTCTTCCATATTCATGATTATATTATTTAGTTCTCACTGCAGGTACCAGCTCATGGGTTAGTTTGTGGTCTCTCGGGACCGTAAGCACCATGTAACGACTAGAGGGTAGTCTCAGGATGTTACAAACTTGGTATCAGATCCTAAGGTTTTAAAGTGTCCTAGGAAGTTTGAAAGCCATGTCGAGTAGAGTCTTTTGCATGGGTGTATAGCGCGCCACAGTTATGGATGAGAGGCTACAGGGCGTATAGGAAAAAGTTTCTCTTCTTTCAAGTATTCATGTCGTACGATTGAGCATGAGCTCAAGTTAAACCCTCATTCTAATCCATTTATTCCTTCCATTTATAGAACATGCTTCCCAAGAAGAACGAAAGAAGACAAGGAACTCAGCCAGCCCTTCAACCCATCTAGGCAGATCCTCTAGATGAGTATGTCTCTCACACAGAATTCAGAGTTGCGTTCACTACTCTAGCAAACTCCGTAGCAACACAAAATGAACGGCCAGCCGTTGTTCCAACAAACCCAGTGGACAATACTATTGCAACTAGAATTTGGGATTTTACTCGAATGAATCCTCCTTCTTTTATGGGATACAAGTCTAAAGAGGATCAACAGGAATTCTTAGATATAGTTTAGAAGGTCAAGAATGCTATGGGGGTGATGTCTATTCAGAGTGCATAGTTGGTTGCATATCAATTGTAGTATATAGCTCGTACTTGGTTTTAGCAGAGAAAAGTTGATAGAGGTGTTGATGCAGGGCCTATAGAATAGGAAGAGTTTTCCATGGCTTTCTTGGACAGATTCTTTCCATTAGAGTTGAGGGAGGCCAAAGTGTCAGAATTTATTAATTTGAGGCAAGGTAGCATGAGTGTGAGGGAGTATTCTCTCAAGTTAACTCAGTTATCTAGATATGCTCCACATGTGGTGGCTAACAGTAGGACCGCAATGCTGATTAGTGAGATGGATTTGTCTAGTCTAATGGTCCATGCTCAATAGATAGAGGATCAAAAAATTAAGAAGAATGAGGGAGGAAACACAAGAGCTAGGATAGGTAGTTTTAATTTCAATCAGCCAAAGTCAGATGGTGGTAACCGTCCTTAGTTTTATCATAGGTCTTCATCCCTAGTACGTTCTTCAGCTAGTTCCCCAATACTTAAATTTAGAAACGACAATAGGGATAGGGCACCAGGATCTAAGTCCTAGGTTAGTGTTAGCATTGCTCGTACTAATTCTTTATGTCAGAAGTGCGGCAGACACCATCAGGATGAGTGTAGAGCGGGTAGTGATGTATGCTTTGGTTATGGCAAGCTAGGCCATCAAATTTGAGAGTGTTGGGTAGTTTCTTAGAAAGGTAGGTATATGCGCCAACAGGGCTAGTCCCATCAGTTGTCAGTTCCATATGGTCGCCTGACTCAGCAGGGTTCTGCTTTCAGTGCTACCAATGGTCAGCGTCTGAATAAATTATATGCTCTTTAGTGTCGCTAAGATTAGGAAATTTCTCCTGAAGTAGTTACTGGTATGTTGCAGGTCTTTCAGTTACATGTTTATGCTCTATTAGACTCTTCTCTTTTTTTGTAACTCCATATATAGCTATCAATTTTGAAGTCAGTCCCGAAACTCTAGCAGAGCCCTTTTTAATATCTACCCTAGCAGGACCCTCTATTGTAGCCAAACAGGTATACAGGAACTGTCCGGTCTCAATATCTTTAAAAGTTACCTTAGTTGATCTCGTGGAGTTAGAGATGATGAATTTTGATGTCATTCTCAGCATGGATTGGATCCACTCATGCTATGCGTCAGTTGATTATAGAAACAGAATAGTTTATTTTTAGTTCCCAAATGAACCTGTCCTTGAATGGAGGGGTAGTACTACATCTCTTAGGGTTCAGATGATTTCATACATTAGAGCTAGAAAGATGATATCCAAGTGGTGTGTCTACCATCTTGTACGAGTCAAAGACTCTAACTTAGAAACTCCAACTCTTGAGTCAATTCCAATAGAAAATAAATTCTCAAATATATTTCCTGAAGATCTTTGCAGAGTTCCTTCTGAAAGGGAAATTGACTTCGAAATAGACCTTCTCTTAGATACTCAGCCTATATCTATTCTACCATACAGAATGACTATAGCTGAACTCAAAGAACTGAAAGAATAGTTAAAGGATCTCCTAGATAAGGGATTCATCAGACCCAGCGTCTCCCCATGGGGCACACCTATTCTATTTGTGTTTAAGAAAGACGGTTCACTCAGAATGTTCATTGACTACTGTCAGTTGAACAAGGTCATAGTCAAGAATAAATATGCACTTCCTAGAATTGATGATTTGTTCGACCAACTTCAAGGTGCTAATTACTTTTCCAAGATAGACCTCAAATCAGGCTATCATCAGCTTAGAGTCAGAGAATGTGATATCCTAAAAATAGCTTTCTGAACTAGGTATGGTCACTTCAAATTTCTAGCCATGTAATTTGGTCTTACAAATTCCCCAACAACCTTTATGGACTTGATGAACCGAGTTTTCAAGCAGTACTTGGACATGTTCATCATAGAATTCATTGATGACATTCTTGTTTACTCCCGCAGCAAAAACGATCATGCCAACCACCTCAGAGTAGTGCTTCAGACTCTTAGATCCCATCAGTTATTCGCTAAATTCAGTAATTGCGAATTTTGGCTAAGATGAGTAGCTTTTATGGCTATATAATTTTTGGTGATGGCATTAGAGTTGATCTTCAAAAGATTAAAGCAGTGAAAAACTGCTTAGACCCGTCTCTCCATCAGATATCAGGATTTTTTTAGGTTTAGCTGGCTATTACCGTCAGTTTATTAAAGGGTTTTCTTCTATTGCATCACCCATGTCTAGATTGACTCAGAAGAAAGTTAAGTTTTAGTGGTCAAATTCATGCGAGAAGAGTTTTCAGGAGTTGAAGACTCGACTCACCTTTGCCATAGTTCTTACTCTACCAGGAGGTTTAAATGGTTTTGTTGTGTACTGTGGTGCATCCAGAGTAGGTTTGGGTTGTGTCCTCATGCAGAGAGGTAAGATTATATCCTACTCCTTCAGACAGCTTAAGCCTCATGATAATATTATCCGACTCATGATCTTGAGCTAGCAGCGGTAGTATTTTCCTTAACAATTTGGAGGCATTAGTTGTATGGGGTGCATATAGATGTGTTCATAGATAAGCCTTCAGTATGTGTTCTCTCAGAAAGATTTGAATTTGCCTCAAAGAAGATGGTTAGAGTTATTGAAGGATTATGACATGAGTATTCTGTATCATCATAGCAAGGCCAATATAGTGGTTGATGCTCTTAGTAGAATGTCTATGGGTAGTGTAGCTCATGTTGAGGATGGTCAGAAGAAGTTAGCTCAGGAAGTCCATCAGCTTGCCCGACTAGCTGTCCGTTAACTCGATTCAACAGAAGGTTGTGTATGGGTGTAGAGTAGCTCAGAGTCATCTCTAGTTTTTGAGGTGAAGGAAGAGCAGGATAGAGATTCCAGTCTAGTTAAGTTGAAAGAATTAGTTAGAGATTAGAAAGTTGAGGTTTTCTCCCAAGAGAGAGATGGTGTTTTGTGTTTTCAGGGTAGATTGTGTGTGCCTGGTGTAGATGAGTTGAGGAAATGCATTCTTGTAGAAGCGTATGGTGCGTGTTACTCTATTCATCCAGCGGCCACTCAGATGTACCGTGATTTGTGGGAGATCTATTGGTGGAGTGGAATGAAGATATATATTACAGAGTTGGTAGCTAAGTGCTCTACATGCCAGCAAGTTAAGATTGAGCACCAGAAGCCTAATGGATCAATGAAGGAGTTTAGTATTCCCATATGGAAATAGAAGGAAGTGAACATGGACTTTGTGATAGGTTTTTCTCGTACCCGTCATCAGCATGAATCTATTTGGGTTATCGTAGACAGGATGACGAAATCATCTCATTTTTTGCCAGTCCATACCTCTTACTCAGCTGAGGATTATGCCAATCTTTATCTCAGAGAGTTGGTTAGGTTACACGGTGTTCCCTAATCTATCATCTTAGATAGAAGTACTCAGTTTACCTCTCACTTTGAAAAGTATTCCAAAAAGGTATTGGTACCTAAGTCCATCTCAATACAGCCTTCCACCCTCAGACAAACGATCAAGAAGAATAGACCACTCAGACTCTTGAGGATATGCTCAGAGCATGCGTTGTTGATTTCAAGAGTACTTGGGATGACCATTTGCCTTTGATCAAATTCGCATACAATAACAACTATCATTCTAGTATCCGTATGGCTCAAGATATAGATCTCCAATTATGCAGTAGTAGGACCTGACTTGGTGTTTGATGCATTAGAGATGGTTCAGTTGATCAGATTAGTATTCGCATGAGGAAATAGGAGGAATTGAACATGGACTTTGTGATAGGTTTGTCTCGTACCCGTCATCAGCATGACTCTATTTGGGTTATCGTAGATAGGATGACCAAATTATCTTATTTCTTACCAGTCCCTAACTTTTACTCAACCAAGGACTATGCCAATCTCTGTCTCAGAGAGTTGGATAGGTTACACGGTGTTCCCTTATCTATCATCTCAGATAGAGGTACTCAGTTTACCTCTCACTACTGGAAAGTGTTCCAAAAAGGTCTTGGTACCCAAGTTCACCTCAGTACAGCCTTCCACACTTAGACAAACGGTCAAGCAGAATAGACTATTCAGACTCTTGAGGACATGCTCAGAGCATGCGTTGTTGATTTCAAGAGTAGTTGGGATGACCATTTGCCTTTGATCGCATTCACATACAATAACAACTATCATTCCAGTATCCATATGGCTCAATTTGAGGCTCTATATGGTAGGAGATGTAGATATCCAATTGTGCAGTAGTAGGGCCTGACTTGGTGTTTGATGCATTAGAGAAGGTTCAGTTTATTAGAGAAATTCTAAGGGATGCCTAGAGCCGACAAAAATCATATCCAGATGTGAAGAGAAAGGATCTCGAGTTTGAGGTTCGTGATCTTGTATTCTTGAAAATCTCTCCCATGAAAGGAGTGAGGAGATTCGGCAAGAAAGGGAAACTCAGTCCCTGATATGTCGGTCCCTTCAAAATCCACAGTTATTTTAGAAAGGTAGTTTACGAGCTAGAGTTGCCTTAAGATTTAGCCTCGGTACACCCTGTGTTCCATGTCTCATTGTTGAAAAAGTGCATTGGTGATCCAGCAGTAGTTGTCCCTTAGAAAATCTAGATATTCAAAATAGTCTTTCCTTTGAGGAAGTTCAAGTCAAAATTCTTGATCATCAAGTTCATTGACTAAGGAACAAAGAAGTTCCACTTGTCAAATTTCTTTTATGGAATCATTATGTTGTAGGGGCCACTTCGAAACCAGAGGTAGATATGATGACCAAGTACCCACATCTCTTCTCCATGAATCCTAATTCAGTATAAGGTACCAAATCTTTTGAAGATTTTCTCTATCATGCTCAGTTTCAGTTGCACGTCATGTTTATGTCAGTCGTGCATTCATAAATCAGTTCACTCAAGAATTTCATGCATCATACATACATATTCAGTGAGTAAGCTTAATCCATTAGTTCCCAAAGCTTAACCAGTTTCATTTGGGGATGAATGATCCCAAGGGAGAGATATTGTAACACCTCGTATTTTCCTAGCATAATCTAAGTCCCAATACATGAGTATTTGTAGATGAAATTTTTGAAACACTCATTATTTTTTAGTTCAGAGCCTGTCATTTCATAGGAAATTCAATTAGTTTTCCAACAATATAAAATTTGCCCAAGTCCGATAACCGGGTATGAAGTTATGGCGATTTTAAGTTTCAATCGCAAAACCCCATCATTTTAACCTCTAGTGCATCGCGGAGCATGCCAACCTCCCATTTGGAAAAATCTAGTAAGGTTCGGTCAATTTGATATTTGACAATTTCCAGTGTGACTCCACGATAATGGCTCATCGCGGAGCAGACCAATTTCCCGTTTGTCAATTTCCAGTGGGCCTCCGTGATCATGGCGCATTGCGGAGATGGCTAAAATTTCATCCTCAGGCTTAATGCGATGGTGGTGCATCACATTATTTATCCAGGTCCCAGTTGTCCCTTTTCTAGTGGCTTAGCGTGATAGTGGCGCGTCGCGCAAAGCCAAATAACGGGATTTCAATTTCCAGCTTGTTTTTTTTTAATTCTTTTAAGGGTATGTGGGTTTTTTTCCTAAGCCATAAAATCGCCCTAAACACAAAATTTAACCTCTAATTGACCAAAATACTCATCAATGTTCACTCTCTCAAATTAAAAATCCCCTCTTTCAAGAACAAGAAACCCTAGTTCTCAAGAATCAAGATCAAATCTCAAGAAATCTCCATCAATCCTTTCAAATTCATCATCCCAGGTTTGTTAGATGTTCATCCATGGATTGCTTTTATCCATGGAGTCTAAGTATTCGTTTTAATTACAAATCTATCATATTTTCAAGATTTATGATCTTAAATTGTGATTTAAAACTATGACTCTCCATGAACTTCCATGAATATTTATTTTATACCATACTTTAATGGAATTATTGTTGTTATCTAATCCGTCATGTTTTAATATTGTCATTCTTTGAATTAGATCATGATTTAGTGTTATAAATGTTGAGGTCATGCTATTATTTCACGTTTTATACTATTCCCATGAATTGACTAAACTATGAAGTACAAGTGCATAAAATGCCTACAAGAGTGATTTACTTAATAAAAGCCTTCATGTTTTGACCTTCAAGCTTTAGTGTCTTTATAGTATTGTAGTTTTGAGTCCTGGGGGTATTGAATACACGAAACCCATAGCTATTTATTTAGTCTAGTCTCAGTACATTATAGAATAGTCTTCAGATTACATTATGAGCATTATCAAAATAGTCAGATATCAGTCATTGAACTCAGAATAGTCTAGTATCTCAGTGTCTTTCAGTTGGGAGTAGAATTTAGCACCGAGCGAGTGTAGGGATGGAGACTTCCCCATCAGATAGGTAGAGTCTTTAGTAGAAGTCCCTATACTCCAGAACTACGTAGCCAGCGTAGGATATGAGTAGTCACCCGTCAGCCTAGGCTTCACTATCTCGCAGGGGTCACCCGTCAGTTCAGGCTTGGCACCCTTAGTCCTTTGGACATTATATCAGTTTAGTGGATCCACACAACCATTGTGAGTACCCATGACACGATATTAATACCCTCCTAATTTGGGTTATAGGTTGGACCCCGATTAGCTCAAATTGGGGAATGTCGGTTAGATGATACTTCCCACAGTCTCAGATCTCATCTCAGTTGCAGTCTCAGCTTAGTTTTACTGTGGTTTGACCAAAGTATATAGATTTCAGTTATCTCAGTATATCAGTTTATAGGTTTTACTTAGTTCATGTAATATACTTGGTCATGCATCCATGGTATTTACAGATTTTCTTGCATTTTCAGTATCTACAGATTTCATGCTCTTTATTCTATACTTTATGCTTTACGTGTATGTCCATTTAATTATTATCATTCCTATTCATGAGACCATGCATATCATCCTACCTCATTTAGCATACCAGTACATTCACTGTACTGATGACATACCTTTTTTTTGTGCTATGATGTCTCATATCATAGGTGCTAACGTTTAGTTCCCGAATCACACCAATATTCTCAGATTTATCAGCAGTACGGTAGCAGTGATGAGTCCTCATCATCTAAAGTCAGATTAAATTACTTTATGTCTTTATCTCAGTAGTTAGTAGAGTTAGTTGGGGCCTGTCCCATCATCTCACAGTATCCAGTTTAGAGGCTTTTCAGACACTACAGTTAGCTATTCAGACTATTCAGATTTCAGTATTATTAGCAGATTCATAACTCAATAGTTATTTCATTATTAAAACCTTATGGAATTTCAGTTATTCTTCAATATTCATGATTATATTATTCAGTGCTCACAGCAGGTACCAGCTCAGGGTTAGTTTGTTGTCTCTCGATACCGTAAGCACCGTGTAACGACGAGGGGGTAGTCTCGGGTCATTACAATAAGCTCGAGATTGAGGCTGACAATATTGGTGAGTTGGACCTCTCGATCTCTGCTTTGTCCCTGACATAATGATAGATACGTTTTCCTCCTTGTTCCCTTCAGTTTCCCTTAATTGATTGCAGTATCGTCCCAAATGTTTCACAAAATCCTCATGTCTATCATGTTCCTCAAATTTCGATATCTCAAAGCTTTGAGGAAGGTTGACACTTGAAGACATGTCCTAGTCTTTATATGAAACATCTTTTTTACCCGCGAGTCCTAGGGAACTTTTCATAGCATGTTTTGCACTCTTTATTTTTCAAACTATTTCTCTTTATCTTTTGCCATGTCAGACTTCTTGGTAAGAAATTTTGGTGGTCCAGTTAACTTAAAAGTAGGCTCAGGAGTATAACAATAATTATCAAGAGTATTGAACATGAGTTCACTAGCAGCATGGGAAACCATAACAGTTGGACGGATAGACAATATGGAAGTCTCGGTAGAGGGTTGAGCATCAAAATCACAGATGGTATGTGGTGTTGTAAATATAGTAGGCTAATACTGATAAGCTAGAGAAGGAGTGGTGGAAGTATTAGGATGCAGCTGACGTGGCATGAATTTCAAGGCATGTTGTGGTGAATCAACACAATAGGAAATTGACTTTGTAAATATGATAGAAAACTTAAGAGATTTGTAGGGTCAATAGTGGGGAATGGAGGAGGAGGCAGCCCACTGACTCAAGCTCGATACATTTCCATCATTTGATGTCTTAGTCTCAAATTCTCTTCCTTTAAACTCACATTTTCCTGACTCTTTGTTTGATCCATGAGGTCACTCTCGATATCCTTGTTGGACACAACTAACCCTTCCTTTAATTTGGTGTGATACGGAGGACCATCCTTAATCCCATAAACCAACCACTTTAAACTAATTGAACAAAAGCTACCAAATGTGTTAGAGTTCATCTCTTTTCAAAAACCATTGTCTTCTTTTTTCTTTTGAGAAGATCACCAAACCCAAGAAGGGCGCCTACATATCTCACCCCCAAGAGAGAAGAATCAGGTGTGCATAGTTTGTGAAGTTTGACCACAAAATGGCCAATCAAAATATTTTTTTTTTATGTAACTTTAGAAGAAAGGAAAGTAACAAATTGTCAAAAGAACTGACGAAAATCTTTTTTTGAATTTTTCAGCTTTAACATCCCTATTCAAAATGAAACCTATGATTACCAAAGAAAAATCTTTTTGGGTTTTCTATTTTGAATTTCATACGCAAATGAAACTTGAACCTATTAAAGGAAAATATTTTTTGTAGTTTTGTTTTGAAGATGTATATGAAACACCTACTCTAAATGAAGAATGAAGAATTTTTTTTTGAATTTTTTAAATAAGATCACCGAACCCTAGAAGGGCTGCCTATGTATCTCACTCCCGAGAGAAGAGAATCAGGTGAGCGTAGTTCATCCAAATTGGATAATTAAACAATCACAGACAGACTGAATCACGACTTGAGAAACACATGAAAAACGTCAGTAAAATCTTTTTTTGAGTTTTCAATTTGTCACTTCACATAAAAATGACACCAACAACTATGAAAGAAAAATCTTTTTGTTATTTTCGTTATATGAAATGTACAAAACTTCTACCATCTTTTTTTGAATTTTTCTTTTATAAAAAGCTTCTATTGAAAAAAATCTTTTTGGAGTTTTCGAATTGTGAATGCTTACTAAATAAACAAAAGGAATTTTTTTTGATATTTTTATTTTTGACAAATGTGTGCAAAAGGTAAAACTCTTTTTGAATTTTTGGATTATGAAAAATAAAAGCCATAAAAACTCTAAACAACTACCAAACTCTTTTTTCTTCTTTTTTTTCCTTGACTAAACTCACGCTCCTTTAATTCTAGAATATGTTTTCCCCAAACCGGTCTGTTAAATGACCCTATTACTCTTAAAGATGCAATAATTAGCATGTAAGGATGCTTTAGTGGTGAGTCCTAAAAAGGACCAAGTGGTTCTCTCTAGTTCTAAATATGATGCAGATAAGCATGACCTAAAGACTAACCTAGGATGGGGTCCACTAACAAGGCTGTTCGGGGGAGCATATGGTCGATAGTGGCTGCACGACTTTATACCTACTACATATACCCAACGGGTCCCTCTCCTAAAATAAGGGTGAATCAACTAAAGGTTGTGTATACACGTGTACTACATGACTTATTGTGAAAGAATGACTCGGGGTAATGCACATGATGCCAAATATAAAATGATAACACATAAGATAAGAACTGTAAACACGTAGGCACTTAACAATGATTAAATAATAATACAAACGATAACACAAATAACGTTTATACACCCATAGTGTCAAATTAAGTCGATACAACTCTAAAAAATAAGCTCAAAAATAGAAAATTCCTAACAGAGTCACTAGAGCTGTCACGCCCCTTTTTTAACAAAAAAGAAATTTGATTTTAAAGTTTGAAAGGGTTTTATTATTAAGTGACAAAGGAAAATTTATTTTGGAAAGGATTGTTTACATTCAAAACTCAGAGTCTCCACTTGGCATAAAACTGGTGTACCAAGTCACCTTTAAAAATCCTTTTTCAAATAATTTTTAACTCTTAAAACTGATTTGCGAACAGAGATTTTGGCTAAGGAATTTTGTTGACCAACGGGAAGGCGTTGGCACCCCTCGGACCCGTGGTTCAACCACGATCGCTTTGTATAGGATGTAGGCTTGTATGATTCTATGAAATGAATAGACTAACAAAACACATAAAACAAGCAAACAAACAAATCAAGAAAAAATTAAAACCAAGATAATGTCCAATCTGAATTATACAGTCCCAAAAATAGAAAAATGCAAAAACTATAAACCCTGTTCTAAATCAATCCTAGACTATACTCTACTCGATGCCTCGAGTCTTGATTACGATAATCTTCTGCCAACATAATATGTCGGGGCATTCCTCAGTAAATACAAATGGCCTCGGGGCATTCCCCGGCTAAATGAGTACATTTTTTCAATGGGAAAAAACCAACACCATTCAAGAAATACATCAAACATTCATAATTTTTCAATTCCTAAGTTTGCCTACTCGAGCCTACCATTTTCCTACCCATCTCGACATTTCATGACATTATCACATTCATCGACATCAATGGATCTAAACGACTAACACTTGGTTTAAATCAATTTTTCACCCCCAAATTCCTAATTTTAGTTTTCAAATAAAATATCATTCCATCATACAATCTATAACCAAACAATGAAAAAACAACAACTATTCATCACCTACAAAGATCAACCAACACACAATATTTCGTTCAATGCACCGAATATTACAAATAATGAAATAAAAAGCAAAAGAGAGAAGAATTCAACCACAATTTTATTTCAATCCACTAAATTGTTCGAATGAAGCTACCTCACGGACTCAATCAATCTCGACTCTATAACATGATAATCCTCGAACCGAACTTCGATAATAGATGAGTCCAACGCCCAACTCTGTTTTACGACTGGAAAATATTTTCTAATGGGATTGCTTCACAGGAAATTTGTTTTAGGATGGATTTGAGCTAGAGTCACTATTTTCGAAGCTCCAATGAGCTCCGACAGTGATGGGAAAGAGAGATTTTAGCAAACTTTTTAAATTTTTGATGAGATTTGACGGAAGACAGATCAGATTTGGAGAATTTTAGGTGGTTGATGATGCTTTCTGGTGAGAACCCACCAAAACAGTAACAATGTCAAGATTTCATGTTTCTCTCCCCATTTTGATCAATTTTCTCTCTATTTTCTCTCTCTCAATCTCGTTGTTCTCTCTCTGTTTACTAATTTCTCTCTAGGTTTTCTCTTGTTGTTCTCCTCTCGACCCCTTTCCATTTTTTTATCCTTTCTATCATAGTGTGTATATGTGAGTAATCCCGTGAGTGATAGTGAGTGTGTGTTTTGCATCTGTGAGGTATTTTCTCTATTGTTTAAAGTGTCTTGTATAGGTGTGTGTAATTATATATATAAAAATGGAGAAGAATCATGTGGGTTATTTTTTGCTATCTATGTATTGTTATATGTATATATTACTCTCTCTCCATTGTGAATATGTGTGTACATAAATTGTGTCCAATTCTTTTATGGTCTGGGTTGAGGAAAATGTGAGTGGGGAGGGGTATATGAGTAGGGGTAGAGGTGGTGAGGTGGGGTAGAGGGTGGGTGGTGATGTGTGTTGTCAAAATTTTATTGAGGGGAGAGGTTAATTTTCTTATCAAAAGAATATTGGGGATTGAGTTTGTTAGGGGTTTGTTATTTAGATTCTTGTGGGATAAATTATTAAATGGGTGAGGGTGTATGATAAGATGAGTCTAAAAATGAATAATTTGGGTTTTGGGAGAGCCAAAATTAGGTGTCTACAAAGAGTTCTAGAGTATGCAACACAATAGTGACATTTCCAATGGAAGTCGACCTTGCTATCTTAGGCAGTCAATTGATAGAAAAATTTAAATTTCCTCCCCACCTCAAAACCCGGTTAAGGAAGATTCCATGTAAAACTACCCTAAATGTTTTTTCCCAAAAAATATGGATTGTTTTCCTTTTTTATACTAACAAAAGATTTCAGTATTTCTTTTACATATAACTGTTTATATATGAAAATATGGGGCCCCATAACTATGGAGCCCTAGGCAATTGTCTAAGTGGCCTAGTGGATGAGATGGCCCTGCCCTCGACTAAAAGAACGATAAAAGATGTAGCATCTAGTAAAAACAATAGCAAGATAATATTATAACCGAGACAAGAAAAATATTAAAACCAAACCAATAAAATCCAACCCTGTGTGGCTTGCAGGGGAGTTCCCACCATTTTTCACCATTACTTCAGCAATACCAGTCCTAGTAAAAGTCATACTACCAACTTTGTGAAATACAATCCATTGCTTGTTACTATTTTCTTTAGGCCAACTTTCTGGTCCTTCTGATGGTATTTGCACCCCTTTACCTATTTGAAAAAAGGAGTACCAAAACTAAATTATAATTTTAAAACTAAAGGCAATGTATTAAAAATATTATACTCACATTAAGTCTATCGTATAAATTGAAATAGATGAAGTAATAATAATATGTTCTTACTCGAAATTCGAGTCCAGGCTTGCAAGGGCCAGAGAAAATGGTGGAAGTGTTCATGAAAGTACTATCAGTGGGAGCCAATAGCATGGCAAATTTGACTTAACATGCAGCCTTCATGCCCTGAAGAATGCATCTTTGTTATCATTTCTTGGGACTCTATACTCCATCACATCAAAAATGTAATTATCATTGGGACTCAAATCATGGTTGCTTCCATAACTTTGGTCTGATGGGACAACAACACTAGGAGAAAAGGTTGGAGACAATGATGGTGACAGTTGTGATGGTGATGGTTCAATAACACTACCCTCAATAGGACCAGGAGCATAACTATTTTGCTCATGGTTTTCTTGGAAATGTTAAGTCTTCCTTCCATATTGATTGAATGACTATAGAACAACAACATACTAGTAATAATAGGACATAGCAAACGAAGTATTTTCTCCAATGAAAGTGGAAATTGAGAAAAATATTGATGGAAATAAGATACAATAAAACTTAAAATGTAGAACTACTGGTGTGTTATTTGTTTGGGTGTGTGCTTTTATGTGGCAAGAAAGACATAAAGTTGAGGCTGTAAATTTACATTGAAAAGGGTTCTGCTTAATGTTTGGAAATAGGTGGCGAGTTTAGGTTGATCAAAGTTGTCTAAGAGAAAGCTTTTTTTTATTTTTGGTACATTAAACTAGCATTTGATACTAGATTTTGAGACTATTTTTGAAAATTTTAAATGGGTTTGACCATTCAATTTGATCAGATTTGGTTAACAAAACAAAATAGATCAGATTTGATTACCAAAACAAAAAAATTGATTAGATTTTCAAAATTTATCTTCAAATGTGTTTTTGACCATTAAATTTAATTGAATTTTGAAAATCTAATCTTAAAATATCTTTAAAGTTTCAAAGATTGACTCAGACCGATTATACTCACAAAATTTCAAATATTTTCCTAGTAAAATGTATATCTAACACAACTTAAATTTCAAAAACTCAAATTTTCATGTTTTGAGTTTTTTCAAGATCAAACTTTATAGTCAAATGGAAGCTAAACTGCTAAGAAATTTTTAAATATGCAAGACCATAGCAGGTCATACATGTGAGAGGCTTTTTTGTATGGGGAAAACAATTTAGCAAGGACAGCCTTGTCCTGAGAACAAAATTGAGATGGAAGAACGACCTCTCAGGAAAGATATACACGACACAAGACTACCAGTGATTGTGATCATGCACGAAAGGAAAAACAAGGAACCTATATGTTAGATCCCTCATATGCACAGGCGATCATTAGCGGGTCCATGTCAGCTAGCATCCCCTAGTAGTTTGTCGGCAAGTGGAGCTTGGTCATTGGACGAGGTACTATAAGGTTCGAGTGACATCCTCCTATTAATATAAGATAGTCTTTGTAAACTATAAATAGGAACCCCATCCCCATTGTATGATTATCGGATTCTACTCATCTCTATCTACAAGTAATAAAATTTCTTTAGTTTTGTTCATAAGTTTTCTTTATTATCTTTGATGTCTTTTCTCATCGTGCTTTCTATTTAAGTTCATTCGATTCCAGTTAATTTTGGCTCGAGACTAAAGATCCTCGCACTGTACTACTGTTCTAGATTTGTTTTTAAGCTTGACTTTGTTATATATTACATTATTTACGTCGTTTAGTCATTATCAAACAAACCCTCGCTACTAACTCGAAGATAAGTCATAAATCTTGATCTTGACCCATCACCTACAAATACAACTATCATAAATCAATGGTAAATAGTTTGTCACCCACCATGGGGCTAGAGCAATTATGTCGGTTTTAGCTTCTTTTTTTTGTTGTTTCTTTCTCTGTGTCTTGGGTTGCTCGGAAGCTGTTCATGGACTATAATGAAAATGTTCATGTGGAGGATCTATTTCTTTGGGAGACACTAGGGACTCAAATGTTATATCCCATATTGACAAACTCAGGCGCACAGAAGAGACGGAAAACTCCCATTAGTAAGATGGAAACCCATTACCATCCAGGAAGGGGGAAATGTTGTTCTCCTGGAAAGATAAAGCGTCCTATACCTACTGGAAGAATTCGTGCCGGGAGGATGACCCCGAGATGTCCTTTGGGAAGAGGACTTAGTCTTGTGAGGCAGCACCCCCAACAACTCCCTAATGAAATCCCTAAATATAGACGGTTGTGACTTGAATCGGGTACTAATTGACCAAGGGAGTTCGTCTCACATAATGTGAAAAAAGGGTCTTTGACCAAATAAAGTTAAGTGTTGCCATGATGCTAAAAGATTTAGAAGTTGGCTGAATTTTCAATGTGTATTATTCAAATATTGTTTCACTATTTATACCAGAAGGTAAGAGATATTCTACCAAAAATAGAAGATGCTAATTGTAGTGAAATACTATCAATTTAATTACAAGGGATCAAATCATATCAATCACTTAAGAATAGGATGCCTTCCTTCTAAGCCCCCTTAAGATGGCGATCGATCAGAAATGCTAATATTGCTCCGAAGATATACAAATATAGAACTAGGGATAGCTTTTGTAAGTAAATCCGCAAGTTGATCTTTTCCAAAAATATGAGAAATGCGAAGCTGGACATTTTGAATCATAGTTCAGACAAAATGATAATCAACCTCGAAATTCTTCTTTTGTGTATGAAAGACTGGATTGGCAGTGAGATATGTGGCACCTAAATTATCACAGTAGACAATTGGATAACTTGGTAATTAAATAGGAATCTCACAAAGTAAGTTCTGAATCCATTGAATTTCAACAGTAACAGAGGCAACTGAGCGGTATTCTACTTCAGTCGATTATCTAGCTACACTCCATTGTTTCTTTGAGATCCAAGAGACCAGATTATTACCAAGATATACAAGAAAGGAACTAGTGAAAGAGCTATCATCTTTATTTTCTACCCAATTTGCGTCTGAGAAGGCATGAAGATCAAGCGGAGACATACAATGTAGAAAGAGACCATAGTTCACCGTTCCAACTAAGTAGCGAACCACACATTTGACTACAGACCGATGATTTTCAGTCGGATGATGGGAGACATATGTTAGCTTGTTTATAGAAAAGGCTATATCCAGTCTTGTTAATGCCAAATATTGTAAATTGCCAACTACAGTACGGTGAAGCTTAAAATAATTAAGATGTGTGTTGTCCTCGAAGCATAATGAATTTCCAGTACACATGGGAGTATTGACTACTTTCACACCAGCCATTTGTGTCTTGTCAATTATGTCATTAATATACTTCTTCTGGTATAGAAAGATTCCATCAGAAGTTCTCATAATTTGAATACCAAGAAAATAATTAAGAGAGCCCAAATCTTTGATAGAGAAGCATTGCCCAAGTCTCAAAATAAACTTATCGACAACATTAGGATTACTCACGGTAATAATAAAGTCCTAAGCATAGACGACCAAGTAAATATTGATGCCTAATTGACTGTAAATGAAGAGACAGAGAAACTTGAAAACCCAAAGTTAGAAGATAGCTCTGTAGTTCTGAGTACCAAGCTCGTGGTGCCTGTTTAAGCCCATAAATTGCCTTCTTGAGTTTGCAGACATGTTTAGGCCTTGTTTTGTCAACAAAACATTTAGGTTGAGCCATATAGACATCTTTCGTTAGTTGACCATACAAGAAGGCACTATTAACATCTAATTGTTGCAAAGGCCAATCTCTTATAATGGTTATAGTTAATATAACTCAAACAGTAGTGTGCTTAGAAACTGGAGAAAAGGTCTTAATCAATGCCCATTCTTAGTGTAAATCCTTGAGCGACAATGTCAACAATAACAAATCTTGGTCGGTTTTGGTTGATATTAATATGAGATGAATACTAGGACTATTTTCCCGCTGACTTCTTAACTACGTAGACTTGTCGTGCTCCATCATACTATCCTAATACCTTGCATGCAGAATCTAATAAGATCTGTATCACCAACTATCTTGTGAACGCCTTTGGTAAATTTCACTCATTACCTTGTAAGTCTCAGAGTATTGCCTTACTAACCCTTATCCTAGATCCTAGATTAACTACTACCTTTTGAGTGTCAAGTTAATTAGATGAGGGTTGGTAGCCTCAAATTACTGTTGTGATCTTCTCTTCCTAATATCTACCATCTTTTGAAGTAAGTATCGAATACATGAAAGTTCTTAACATATGCAGTCGTTAAGAAAGAAATCAAATTTAAGAAGATCACATTACATGCAAGAATATTGATTAAGAACAATTTTGCATTTTCTCTACTTTGTTATTACATTAGGTTTCCCACAACCCTAGTTAGGTGGTTTAGCCATTCATATTTGCAAGAACATCCATTGAATTCATTAAAGAAAGTATATGATTAATCTTATAATAATTTAAGAAAAAACCTAGAATCTCCAATTAATAATCAACCGTAAAACCAAGAACAATAGATTCTAAGGTCAAAAGTTGAATCTTAGAACCAATATAATGTTGTGAATGTAAAGAGTGTGTAAACTAATAAAAATAAATCAAAGGAGTATTTATAGTTTTATAAAATAACCTAGAAAACCTAACAAAAACATATTAGGAAAATAAGGTCGGCACTGGCTACGACTCAGGCAACGAGTAATCTGGACTAACGATGACTCATTGTCATCTCTATTTCCTATCTTCCAAACTCACTGGTAATAAATCATCATTTCTACCGATGATTCCTTGGTTGGATTCATCGTCTCTCCAATGAAATTTATTCTTTTAGATCGTTTCTCATCATGCTCAGAACGGTCAGCACTATGAGTCGTAGCCTGACACTACGACTCATCATCAATCTCGTCTCTATTAGCACCAACTTGTATACCTTTAGGACTTTGGATAATTTTTGCTCAGAATGATCCTCCATACAACTCATATTCATATCTTACTAGTCGTAGCCAACACCCACTTTGTTCCTCTTTTAATAACTTCTCAGAGTTCTCCAGACGACTTGGGCTACAAGTTGTGTAGTCACCAAATGACTCGTAGTCCGGGCAGTGACTTCACTTTTTAGAGCTTGTTTCTTATTATCTTGTTCTAATCACGTCCAAATCTATTTTCTTGCAACATAAATACAAACACCCATCATATCTAACAAAATGACCTAAGTTCTTGCATATTTTTGTAGTTTTGAGCATTGAAAGTTCCGTGAAACCATGGCACATAAACATCCTCAACTTAGAACGTTTTCTTATCCTCAAGCAATAAAAACATAAAAAAACAATACGACGATGCTTAACCAAGATTAACCTAAGGCACCTACGAAAATCAACTCAATTTCAGCTCAACAACATTTACCCCCTTCTATTTTAAACTTTTTCAAAACCAACTATGTGGATCTATGTATCACAACAATGCGATACTAAGGAATCAAGTTATGGAATTATATTAGAAACAAACAACCAAGAAAATATGCAGTATACATTACCCAAATTAATAAGCAACTAGCAACACAACACATGTACTCTCACAACAAAGAAATCTCACTGTCACAATATGTAATACCCCAAAAAATCCAAACCAATATTAGAGCCATGTAACAAGCTCATGAATAGTAGTACATCATGGTTATTTTATAGATTTATGAGTAGTTTAGATGTATATTAAGGCTTCAAATAACTCCCAGCTATCAGACGAATCAAAATATTCCTTACCGATTGAATTCTTGAGAAGGATATTGGTATAATCAACTTCAAATGAACATATCTCTCATTATACTTGTAATTTTTGATCTTATAACCTATCAACAGATATATAATTAAATTAGCTTTCCAAATATACCAATTTTTCCTAAATTCGATATCGGAGCAAAGAGTTATTCCTATTTTACTCCAGCATGTTAGGCTGAAAACAGTGTGACAACATTCGTAGTAGCTTACCACATTTGTGACACCCTACCACGAAGGTCGTTAGCCTTAGGAAGAAACTAGATCCTAAGTGACGACATTCGTGGTAGCTTACCACACTTGTGATGCCCTACCACGAAGGTCATCATCCTTAGGCAAAAAACAGATCCTAATTGACTACATTCGTGGTAGCTAACCACACTTGTGACGTCCTACCACAAAGGGCGTCATCCTTAGGCAGAATTCAGATCCTAAGTGATGATATTCGTGGTAGCTTACCACATTTTTGATGCCCTATCACGAAGGTCGTCAGCCCTAGGCAGTATCCAGCTTCGGTATGATGATATTTTTGACGGCTTACCTCATTTTTGACGCCATGTCACAAATGTCGTCATCCCTAGGCAGTATTCAGCATCTTTGTGATGACATTTTTGATGGATTACTATATTTTTGATGCCATTTCACAAATATCATCAGCCTTAGGCAGAGTCCACCTTCTGTGTGACGATATTTTTGATGGCTTACCACATTTTTGATGCCTTGTCACAAATGTCGTCAGCTATTATTTTCAGCAACTGGGAATTTATTTCATAAGGGTATTTTGGTCTTTTTCCTTTACTTCTCACGACTTATAACCCTCAAGGAACATATTATCTTCCATTCTCTTTAGTTAAAACATCTCAAAAAGCTCTCTCAAACACTTTCAACCATAAGATTAGGGTTTCCTCTCAAGATCATCTCCTCAAGAACAAGAGCATTCTTTCCCAAAGGGGATAAACCCTAGTCAAGAAAAATCAAGAGCAAGCCTAAGGAATTCTTTAATAACCTTCAGATACATTAGATCTCTTTCAAGATTCTATCACTAAGGTATGCGTAGTGTTCATCTATGGATCCAATCCGTTTATAGAGCTCAAGAACCATGTTTTAAATGTTATTTTGTCAACTTTTTGTTGTGATATGAGTATGTACATGTTGCCAATTGTTTTTTAAGTTTCAATGTAATGTATAAAAGTGTTTTCATGGAATATAAAAGTTTGTTAATTGAAAACCATGAACTTTAGGTGGTATAATATGGTGCAAGTATGAAACTCACCTATGCCTTAAAGAATGCATGCAAGGTGTTTGATAAAATGTTTAGGATGCTAGAAATTCATGTTTGTATGGTTCTATGATGTCTAAATTACAAGTCCATGTTAGCTATATACTTCAATATGAATCCCATGTTTTTCATGTGTTGCTATTGTGGTGGTATGAAGCATGTAATATAATGGAGATATACAATATGTACACAAAATATATCCATGCATTCCCTACAATGTTTAAGATTTTGAATAACTATATGAAAAATGATATCCCCTACTTATGATATTATGAATTCTGGACTCAAATCTTGTAATCAAGTCATGTTATGTATGTCAGTTTCCATCTATCGAGTCCTGGGGGTATTCGTACCCGAAAAACATAGTTGTGTTCCCAGAGCCATGTTATGTTGTCATGATAATCTCAGTCAAGCTATAATCTATAGAACTCAGTCAGTCATGTGACTCAGGAAAACCTCAAAAATTTCATGATCTCAATTAACTCTCAGATAATAGTACTACTCCATCAGTCAACGGAAGTCAGTTAATCTGTCCATGTACAGTCAGTTGAATCATGTTTAGTCTCTTCAGATGGGAGTAGAAGTTAGGACCTAGTGAACCCAAGGATGGGGACTCACCTACCAGTTTCAGGGTGTGATTCTTAGCAGTCATCCTTGTGTTCCAGAACTACGTAGGTTGAGTCATCTTAGCCGATAAGATTAGGGTTGATGAGGTTTCTTAACATATTAGTTTAGGGTCCCACCATTCTTTATTTGAGTACCTGGAAGATAAGGGTCACTCATAATTGTCCTTACCAGTGGTGCGGTATTGACACCCCTCCAGTCGGGGCAGAGATTGGACCCCAGCTTAGCCATAATGGCATACATGAGGCATATCGGTTAAATAACTACCTCCCACAGTTTCAGTATCAGTCTCAGTAAGGAACTCAGACAATTCTTCAGATGTCAGTATACCAGGACTGTTAGATACGGTCAAATTCAGTTATACCTCAGAACTCAGAGAGTTCAACCAGATTCAGGGTTGTTAGATACAATCATCCATGTTATCAAAACTACGGTTCCATCCATGTATTAGCATATATATTTATCCATTACGTACTCACGATCTTAGTTACTATGTATGTATGTTTGCACTCTTACTTTCATATCAGTCAGTCAGTTAGCATTGTTCAAGCATGCAAACCCTATTTATATTTAACCTACCTCACTCGTATACTCAGTACATCCCCTCGTACTGACGCATTTGTTCTATGGTGATTTCTTTTCATGTTACACCATAGGTTCAGAGATACGATCTCCAGATCGGAAGTAGCCGTAGCATTTCCAGTCGCAGAGATTCAGTGAGTCCTCTTCATTCGAGGAAAATATGATGTGATTTATTCATTATTATTTTAGCCGGTTATCAGTTTACGGAGTTAGTTGGAGACATGTTCCTTCAACTACTTATTTCAGATAGTACTTAGAGGCTTTTGGATTTACGCTCAGATTTAGCTTTCAGATTTAGTTTTCAGTTTTTTTGGGTATTTTTCGCCCATATGGATGTTATATTATTTCAGTTGAACCTTATGGCCTATTGTGCATGTTTTCCGCATTATTATGTCATGAATTGTAGTATACATGTATAGATATCAGTCATGGGTTAGCCTATGGTCCCTTGGGATCATAAGCACCGTGTAGCATCCCGAATCAAAAAAATCAGGGCGTTACAAACTTGGTATGAGAGCCTAAGGTTCAATAGAATCCTAGGAAGTCTAAAAGCCGCATCTAGTAGAGTCTTGTACATGGGTGTGTTGCGCGCCACATTTATGTACAAGAGGCTATGAGATGTTTTAGGAACAGTTCCCTTTCTTCATAATTCATGTCGTGCTAGTAAGCATAATTTCAAGTCAATCTCTCAGTCTAATCCGCTCTTCTCTTATTTCAGAAACATGCCTCCAAAGAGAAGAAATCAGCCAGCTCCTCAACCCGAAGATCCTTTGGGCAAACATGTTTCTCATGTGGAATTCAGGACCGTATTTACCGCTCTTGCTCAGTCTGTAGCTGCCCAGAATGAACGACCAGTAATCATTCCGGCCAACCCAGTGACTAATTCAGCAGCACCTAGGATTTGGGACTTCACCCGAATAAACCCTCCGTCCTTCTTTAGGTCTAAGCTAGATGAGGATCCTCAGGAATTCATTGACCAAGTCCAGAAGGTCATTGATATCATGGGAGTCACTTTTTCTCAGAGTGTCGAGTTATCCGCATACCAATTGCAGGATGTCGCTCACACTTGGTACAAGCAGTGGTTAGCAGAAAGGTTAGGGGATGCAGGTCCTGTTGAGTGGGAAGAATTTTTCATGGCTTTCTTAGATAGATTTTTTCCCTAAGAGCTGAGAGAGGCCAAAGTTCTTGAGTTCATCAGTCTCAGGCAGGGAAATATGATAGTTAGAGATTATTCTCTTAGATTTACTCAGCTAGCCAAATATGCCCCTCATGTGGTTGCAGACAACAGGGCTAAGATGAGCAAGCTCATGTCAGGGGTGAATGATAGAGTGGTAAATAAGTGTAGGTATGTGATGCTGAATAGCGATATGACTTTAGCCAGGCTCATGACCCACGCTCAATAGATAGAGGAGCAGAAGGTTAAGAATAGGGAGAGGAAGAATAAGAGAGCAAGAGTAGGCAGTTTCAGTTTTGCTCTGCCCAAATAAGAGGGAGGAAATTGTTCGCAGTTACATCCTAAGTAAGAAATTCCATCCCCTTCCTCCGCTAGTGCCCCAGTGTCGAAGTTCAGGGACGGCAACAAAGACAGAGCACCAGGCTCTAAATCTCAGGGCAGTGTTTGCAGTGCCCGAACAAAACCTCTTTGTCAGACTTGTGGTAAGAACCACAAGGGTATTTTCAGAGTCGGTAGTGATTTTTGTTTGGTTGTGGTAAACCAGCCCACAGGATTAGGGAGTGTCCTCAGCCAGGCCTTCAGGATCAGCAGAATCATTCCACAGCCCAGTCCGGTCGCCCGAACCAGTAGGGTGCCATTTCCAGTGCTACTAGTGGGCAACACCCAAATACACTCTATGCTCTTCAGACCCGAAAGGATCAGAAAAATTCTCCTGATGTCGTTACAGGTATGTTACAGATTTTCCAAGTTCATGTTTATGCTTTACTAGACCCAGATGTATCCTTGTCTTTTGTCACTCCATACATAGCAGGCAATTTTGGAATCAATACCAAAATTTTAGCAAAGCCCTTTTTAGTCTCTACCTCAGTGGGTAAAACCATCATAGCTCAGTGGGTATACAGGAACTGCCCGATTATGATATTTCAGAAATCCACATCAGCAGATTTAGTCAAGTTAGAGATGACTGATTTTGATGTCATTCTCGGCATGGATTGGCTTCATTCCTGCTATGCCATAGTTGACTGCACAAACAGGTTAGTTTAGTTTCAGTTCCCGAATAAGCCCGTCCTAGAGTAAAAGGATAGCACTTCGTCTTTCAGGGGTCAGCTTGTTTCCTACCTTCGGGCAAGGAAAATGATTTCTACGGGGTATGTATATCATCTCGTGCATATTAAGGATTCCATTTCTGAATCTCCCAGTCTCAAATTAGTCCCAGTGGTTAATGAATATTCAGACGTCTTTCCCAAAGATCTCCCAGGCATTTCTCTCGAAAGGGAAATAGACTTCGGCATAGACCTTCTCCCAAATACTCAGCCTATTTCTATTCCAACATACAGAATGGCACCAACAAAACTCAAGGAACTGAAAGATCAGTTGAAGGATCTCTTAGATGAGGGATTCATCAGGCCCAGTGTATCCCCATGGGGTGCGCCAGTCTTATTCGTGCGCAAGAAAGATGGTTCTCTCAGAATGTGTATTGATTACCGTCAGCTCAACAAAGTCACGGTCAAGAACAGGTATCCACTACCTAGGATAGACAACTTGTTTGACCAACTTCTGGGTGCCAGTTATTTCTCCAAAATAGACCTCAGATCAGGCTATCATCAGCTCAGAGTTAGAGAATGTGACATTCCGAAGATAGCTTTTCATACTTGGTATGGTCACTTTGAATTTCTAGTCATGTCCCTTGGTCTTGCCAATTCCCCTGCAGCTTTCATGAACTTGATAAATCGGGTGTTCAAGTAGTACTTGGAAACATTCTTCACAGTCTTCATAGATGATATTCTGGTCTATTCTCGCACAGAGCGTGATTATTTAGACCATCTCATAAATTTTCTTCAGACTCTCAGGGATCACCAGTTGTTCGCCAAGTTCAGTAAGTGCAAATTTTATCTAAGATCAGTAGCATTCCTTGGCCATATTTTTTCTGATGAAGGCATTAGAGTAGATCCTCAGAAAACTGAAGCGGTAAGAAATTATCCTTGCCCTGTCTCTCCATCAGATATCAGGAGTTTCTTAGGTTTGGCTGGATATTACCGATGGTTTGTCAAGGTATTTTCTTCTATTGCATCTCCTATGTCCAGATTGACTCAGAAGAAGGTCAAGTTTCAGTGGTTAGAACCTTGCGAGAAGAGTTTTTAGGAGTTGAAGACTAGACTCACCTCAGCTCCATTTTTAGCACTTCCCAACGGTTTTGATGGATTCGTAGTATATTGTGATGCATCCAGAGTAGGTTTAGGTTGTGTCCTCATGTATCATGGTAGAGTCATAGACTATACCTCCAGACAGTTAAAGCCCCATGAGAAGAATTATCCTACTCATGACCTTGAGTTAGCAGCAGTTGTCTTTGCCTTAATGATTTCGAGGTATTATCTATATGGTGTCCATGTAGATATCTTCACAGATCATAAGAGACATCAGTATGTCTTTTCACAGAAAGATCTCAATCTTTGTCAGAGAAGGTGGTTAGAGCTCTTGAAGGATTATGACATGAGTGTCCTTTATCATCCTGGCAAGGACAATGTAGTGGCCGACGCACTCAGTAGACTATCCATAGGTAGTGTTTCCCATGTTGAGGATGGTAAGAAGAAATTAGCTCAGGAGATTCATCAGCTTACCAAAATAGGCGTTCTCTTAGTCGACTCTTCAAAGAGTGGTGTATGTGTTCAGGGTAGTTCAGAGTCACCTCTAGTTTCCGAGGTGAATGAGAAGCAAGACAGGGATCCTAGCCTTGTCAAGCTAAAAGAGTCAGTTCAGAGTCAGGAAGTAGAGGTTTTCTTCCAAGGGGGAGATGGTGTTGTTCATTGTCAGGGTCGTCTATGTGTTCCCGGTGTAGATGAATTGAGGCAGCAAATTCTTACAGAAGTGCATGGTGTGCGATACTCTATTTATCTAGCTGCCACTAAGATGTACCGCGACTTATGGGAGATCTATTGGTGGAGTGGGATGAAGAGGGACATTGCAGAGTTTGTGGCTAAGTGCTCTACATGTCAGTAGGTTAATATAGAGCATCAGAAACCTAGTGGTTCCATACAGGAGTTCACTATTCCTACTTGGAAGGGGGAAGAAGTAAACATGGACTTCGTGATGGGTTTTCCTGGAACACGTCATCAGCATGATTCAGTTTAGGTCATTGTAGATAGAATGACCAAGTTATCTCATTTCCTTCTAGTTTGTACCTCTTACTCAGTCGAGGATTATACCAAACTCTATATCAGAGATTTGGTCAGATTACATGGTGTTCCTCTATCTATCATCTTAGACAGAGGTACCCATTTCACCTCTCACTTCTGGAAAATATTCCAAAAAGGTCTTGGTACCTAAGTTTATCTCAGTACAGCGTTTCATCCTCAGAAAGATGGTCAAGCAGAAAGGACTATTAAGACTCAAGAAGATATGCTAAGGGCATGTGTAATTGATTTAAAGGGAAGCTGGGATGACCACTTGCCTTTGGTTGAGTTTGCATACAACAACAACTATCACTCCAGTATTCAGATGGATCCATTCGAAACTCTCTATGGTGGGAGATGTAGGTCTCCGATCGGTTGGTTCAAAGTAAGTGAGACCACAGTCATAGGGCCTGACTTAGTGTTTGATGCCTTAGAGAAAGTTCAGTTGATAAGAGAAAGACTCCGGGCTGCTCAGAGCCGACAGAAGTCTTATGCGAATGTTCGTAGAAAGGATCTCGAATTTGAGGTCGATAACTATATCTATCTCAAGATCTCTTCCATGAAGGGAGTAAAGAGATTCGGCAAGAAGGGAAAGCTCAGTCCCCGATATGTCGGTCCCTTCAGGATTATCAGTCACTTTGGCAAGGTAGCCTATGAGCTCGAATTTCCTTCAGATCTAGCCTCAGTTCATCCAGTCTTCCATGTCTCTTTGCTCAAGAAGTGCATAGGTGACCCAGCAGTTGTAGTCTCTATTCAGAGTGTTGACATTCAGAATAGCCTCTCTTATAAAGAGATTCCAGTCAAAATCCTCGACTATCAGACTCGTAGACTGAGGAACAAAGAAGTCCCTTAAGTCAAGGTTCTTTGGCGGAATCAGTCCATGGAGTGAGATACTTGGGAAGCAGAAGAAGACATGCGAACCAAATACCCTCAACTTTTCTCTACTAATTTAGAATTAGATTGAGGTAACCATTTTCCTTAAACTTATTCAGTTACATGTTCAAAATTCTAGTATAAAATTGGTATCAAGTATCAGTACATAGCTTATTATGCATTCATAAGTTCAGCTTATCAGTCATGCATCAGATATGCATGTTCAGTTGGGTGATATTCAGTTTAGAATTCAATTCAGTCCTAAAATCATATGCCATGTAAGCATGATCAGTGTATGCGTCGTTTTATCTTTTCTCCCTTCTCAAGCAGTCATCATTCGAGGATGAATGTTTCCAAGGGGGAGATATTGTAATACCCTGACAAATCAAAACCAATATTAGATCCATTTACCAAGCTCATGCATAGTACATCATGGTTATTTTATAGTTTTAAGAGTAGGTTAGATGTATATTAAGGCTTCAAATAACTCCTAGCTATCAGACGAATCAAAACATTCCTTACTGATTAAATTCTTGAGAAGGATATTGGTATAGTCAACTTCAAATGATAATATCTCTCATTATACTTGGAATTTTTTAGCTCATGGCCAATAAAAGGATATATAATTGAATTATCTTTCCAACTATACAAATTTCTCCTAAATATGATATCGGAGCAAAGAGTTATTCCTATTTACTCCAGCATATCAGGCTGGAAATACTGTGACGACATTCGTGGTAGCTTACCATATTTGTGACGCCTTACCATGAAGGTCATCAGCCTTAGGAAGAAACAAGATCCTAAGTGACGACATTCGTGGTATCTTACAACACTTATGATGCCCTACCATGAAGGCCGTCAGCCTTAGGCAGAAACCAGCTCCTAAGTGACGACATTCGTGGTAGCTTACCACACTTGTGATGCCCTACCACGAAGGTCGTCAGCTTTAGGAAGAAAACAGATCCTATGTGATGACATTCATCATAGCTTACCACATTTCTGATGCCCTACCTCTAAGGTCGTCAGCCCTAGGCAGTATAAAGCTTTGGTGTGACGACATTTTTTACGGCTTACCACATTTTTGACGCCATGTCACAAATGTCGTCAGCCCTAGGCAGTATCCAGCTTCTGTGTGACGACATTATTGACGGTTTACCACATTTTTTATGCTATGTCACAAATGTCGTCAACCTTAGGTAGAGTCTAGCTTCTGTGTGATGACATTTTTGATGGCTTACCACATTTTTGATGCCTTGTCACAAATGTCGTCAGCTATTATTTTCAGCAACTGGGAATTTATTTCATAAGGGTATTTTGGTCTTTTACCTTCACTTCCCACGACTTATAACCCTTAAGGAACATATTATCTTCCATTCTCTTTAGTTAAAACATCATAAAAAACTCTCTCATACACTTTCAACCATAAGATTAGGGTTTTCTCTCAAGATCATCTCCTGAGGAACAAGAGCATTCTTTCCCAAAGGGGTTAAACCCTAGTCAAGAAAAATCAAGAGAAAACCTAAGGAATTCTTCAATAACCTTCAGAAACATTAGATCTCTTTCAAGATTCAATCACTAAGGTATGCGTAGTGTTCATCTATGGATCCAATCCGTTCATAGAGCTCAAGAACCATGTTTTAAATATTATTTTGTCAACTTTTTGTGGTGATATGAGTATGTACAAGTTGGAGATTGTTTTTTAAGTTTCAATGTGATGTCTAAAGGTGTTTTCATGGAATATATATGTTTGTTAATTGAAAACCATGAATTTTAAGTGGTTTAATATGGTGCAAGTATGAAACTCACCTATGCCTTAAAGAATGCATGTAAGGTGTTTGATAAAATGCTTAGGATGCTAGAAATTCATGTTTGTATGGTTCTATGATGTCTAAATTACAAGTCCATGTTATCTATATACTTCAATATGAATCCCATTCTTTTCATGCGTTGCTATTGTGGTGGTATGAAGCATGTAAGATAATGGAGATATATAATATGTACACAAAATATATCCATGCATTCCCTACAATGTTTAAGATATTGAATAACTATATGAAATGTGATATCCCCCACTTATGATATTATGAATTGTGGACTCAAATCTTGTGATCAAGTCATGTTATGTGTGTCAGTTTCCTTCTATCGAGTCCTGGGGGTATTCGTACCCAAAAAACATAGTTGTGTGCCCAAAGCCATGTTATTTTGTCATGATAATCTCAGTCAATCTATAATCTATAGAACTTAGTCAGTCATGTGACTCAGGAAAACCTCAAAAATTTCATGATCTCAGTTATCTCTCAGATAATAGTACTACTCCATCAGTCAATGGAAGTCAGTTAATCTGTCCATGTATAGTCAGTTGAATCATGTTTAGTCTCTTCATATGGGGGTAGAAGTTAGCACCGAGTGAACCCAAGGATGGGGACTCACCTACCAGTTTTAAGGTTTGATTCTTAGCTGTCATCCTTGTGTTCCAGAACTATGTAGACAGCGTAGGTTAAGACATCTTAGCCAGTCAGATTAGGGTTGATGAGGTGGCTTTACCTGTTAGTTTAGGGTCCCACCATTCTCACCTTGAGTACGTGCCAGATAAGGGTCACTCACAATTGTCCTTACCAGTGGCGCGGTATTGACACCCCTCCAGCTGGGGTAGAGATTGGACCCCTGCTTAGCCATAATGGCATACATGGGGCATGTTGGTTAAAAAACTACCTCCCACAGTTTCAGTATCTGTCTCAGTAAAGAACTCAGACAATTTTTCAGATGTTAGTATACCAAGACTGTTAGATACGATCAAATTCAGTTATAGCACGGAACTCAGAGAGTTCAACCAGATTCAGGGTTGTTAGATACAATCATCCATGTTATCGAACTACGGTTCCATCCATGTATTATTATACAGATTTAGCCATTACGTACTCACGATCTTAGTTACTATGTATGTATGTTTTCACTCTTACGTTCATATCAGTCAGTCGGTTAGCGTTGTTCATGCATGCAAACTCTATTTATATTTAGCCTACGTCACTAGTATACTCAGTACATCCCCTCGTACTAATTCATTTGTTCTATAGTGCTTTATTTATATGTTACACCATAGGTTCATAGACACAAGCTCCAGATCGGCAGTAGCCGTAGCATTTCCAGTCGCAGAGATTCAGTGAGTCCTCTTCATTCGAGGACAATATGATTGGATTTATTCATTATTATTTTAGCCAGTTATCAGTTTATAGAGTTAGTTGGAGACATGTTTCTTTAACTCCTTATTTCAGACAGTACTTAAAGGCTTTTGAATTTACGCTCAGATTTAGCTTTCAGATTTAGTTTTAAGTTGTTTTGGGTATTTTTCACCTATATGGATGTTATATTATTTCAGTTGAATCTTATGTCCAATTGTGCATGTTTTCCGTATTATTATGTCATGAATTGCAGTATACAGGTACAGATATCAGTCATGGGTTAGCTTGTGGTCCCTCAGGGTGATAAGCATCGTGTAGCATTCCGATTCAGAAAAATCAGGGTGTTACACAATATGATCATAAATGTCTATGTGGGGATGTTGTCGAGACACTATAATACCCCAAACTTTCTTTAAGTCAAATCTAGCCTCCAAAATAGTTAGTAAAGACTTCCTAAATGATTCATGTATAAATAAGACAGAATTTCCCCAATTTCAACTTTTCATCATGTAGGAAATTGAATTAGCTTTCCAATGATACCAATTTCGTCCAAATCTGGTATCAGATGTAAAAAGTTATGGACGTTTTATAGAGAACTATCAGAACCGCCCAGAAGCGACGGTTTACATGCAGTGCCCAGTTACAGATATGCTTACATGCATTCCTATTCATGTGAAAGCTTATAACATGTGAATACTTCATGAAATTCACCAATGATTGTACTATGAATTGTTGACTATAGTCATGTGTCAAGAAGTGTCATGTCTTATCAGTTTCATGCTATCGAGTCAAGGGGGTACTTGTACCCGATAATTTAGATGTTTGACTAGAGACAGTGTCATGTTCCAAATACTCTCAGTCAATCCATGATTCATAGAACTCAATCAGTCATGTGACTCAGGAAAACTCAGTAATCTTTGAAATCTCAGTAATTCAGTAATCTCAGTAGTGTTCCGTCAGTCAACGAAACTCAATAAATGCAGTCCAGTTTAGTTTAGTTAATCATTTTCTGTTTCTATTCAAATGGGAGTAGGATTCATCACCGAGTGACCCCAAGGATGGGAACTAACCTGTTATTAGAGGGTGTGATTCTTAGTAGCAACCCTTGCGCTCCAGAACTATGTAGCCAACGTAGGTTGAGACATCAAACCTGCTAGTTTTGGGTTGATGGGGTGTCTTAACCTATTATATGAGGGTCCCACCATTCTTTTTAAAGTACCTATTAGATAAGGGATCACTCACAGCTTGTCCTTACCTGTGGCGCGGTATTGACACCCTTCCAATTGGGGTTATAGATTGGACCCCAACTCAGCTATAATAGCTTATTAAGGGCATGTCGGTTAGATGACTACTTCCCACAGTTACAGTCTCAATCTCAGTCTCAGTAATAGAACTCAGATAGTTCTACAGAATTTAGGACAATCAAATACAGTCACCCAACTCAGTACAAAACTCAGCTAGTTCCATTAGAAATAGGACTATCAGGCATAATCATTCAGATAATAGTATATCAGTTATACGAAAACTTATGTTATCAATATTTAGATTCAGTGATGTCATGATCTTAGTTACAGTTCATGCATTCATGCATGTATTCTCACGCATATGTTATTCAGTCAGTTAGTATTGTTCATGCATATAAACCCCTTGGATTCAGCCTATCTCACTTGCTTACCAGTACATTCAAATGTACTGACGCATTTGTGCTATGTGGTTTTATACCATAGGTTTAGAAGCACGAGCTTCAAAGCATCCTTAGTAGGTCAAACGTTCAGTAGCCAGACTAGAAGTAAGTCCTCATCATTCAAGGTTAGCATAATTATTTTATTACTTTATTATTTCAATAGTCCGGAATTAGTTGGGGACATGTACCATCAATTCCACAGTTTTTAGACAGTTTAGAGGCTTTCAGACTAGGATGTTCAGACTAAAGCATGTTTAGACAGTTATTTCAGTTTTGTTTTGGTATTGATATACCGCATTTCCATATGTTATTTTTTATCAGATATTTTAATGTTATGGTCTTTCAACCTTTTTCCACATTTATATAGTATATTATGCAATGTCTAGTTACAAATATCAGTCATGGGTTAGCTTGTGGTCCTTTGGGGTCATGAGCATCGTGTAGCATTTTGAGTAACAGATTCGAGGTGTTACACACTCACAGTCACATAGAAGTTCCAATCAATGTGCATAGAATATCATAAGCTTTTCATTTTATTCTTTACCTCAGTTTTTTGGACAGTTGGACTAGGATCACTATAGGACTTTATTAGGCTTGTAATGTAGGCTTGGTCCTGGTATGGTACATTTGTAAATTAGTGACTAACCTCCTTGACACTACAATTACATTTGGGGTCCACTTCTCAACCAAAATTCTTCTTTTATTTCTTCTTTAGTTCTACCATTATTTCTTATTCAAGTTGGGTGCGGTTTCTTTTATTCTTTTTTTTCTTTTTCTTTTTTAATTTTCTTTCTTTTTGCTTTTCACTTTTTCCTTTGTTTTCATTTTTATTACATCCAAACCTACCTTTTTTCTCTTTTTCAAACACTTCTTCATACCCAATTTATAACTATACACCCCTATGATAACCATTATCAACACAGGGGATTTGCCTGGGTTGAGGTGCAAAATGTCCAAGGAGGGACCAGGTCTAAAACATGTTCATGTAACTAAACTGCGAAGGTGAAAACAAGAAAATAGGTCAATGCCAGCTCAAATTAGGGATCAAAGGATACTTATTCACATTTGGATGGTCATTTAGGCTAAGAGTGGATTAAATCAAGAACAACCTATGATCATGTCCTAACCAGCTATCTTATAACCTAGGCAAGACTAACAGAGCAAGATCTAGATTAAATGCACAAAGAAAACTATGTAAGTATACCACACACACATCGTACAAGGTTGTGTTACCAACTACTACCTATCCAATTCATTCAAATATTGAGCTATGATTATTATTTCCCAAATCCTAATACCATAACAAGATTCACAATAGTCACACAGATATTCACATCACACATTTTATAAAACTTATTTTTAGAGGTATAATTTTTCTCAAAACACTAAGAAACAAACAAAATATGTCAACTACCATTAGGTTAGTTATTTTTATCCTAATTAAACATGAATAACACAACAAAAAATAAAACAAAACATAATACAACCTAAACATTCCAATTCTAATATGATAGCACAACTGACGAAATAAAAATCATGACAAGAGAGACCCTCAATTAAGGTATACCCCCACCCCCAACTAAAGACTATGCACTAACCCCAGCACATAAATATAAAGTATAAAGAAGGCGTGAAGCCATACTTGGGCGCACTAGGCATCGGATCATCATGCCTCAATAGGCAGAGCCTCACTCTCATCAACCATGGTTCCAGCAGTGACTAGGGAACTCTCATCAATAATGGCACCAAAAATGGTCAGTGCGCTCAAAAGGGTCTGGCTTTTGGGAGGTATAATAGTTCTCCCACTCATATATGTTGCAACTGCAACTGCCCTCTAATCCACTCAGGAGCTATCAGCCACTCCCATCTCTGTGACCCTAGTCAGTTGGTCCTGTGAAGTCTGAAGGTTGGCAACCTTAGCTGCCTATATATCATCCTTATATCTTCTCTTTCTTTTCTTCTTCACTCATTCTCCACCTTCTTCTTCAGCAATCTTCTTTTTCTTTTATATTATAAATATCTAGCACGTCATCAATTGGGATCTCTCAATGATCAGAAATATAGGGAATGGCCTCGCATGCATTTCCTTAATAGCAATCCAGAGTGCGACCAATACCTTATGAACTCCCTCCATATTTGGAGCCTGAACCCCACCAAGTTTTTTCTAATTCCTCACTCAAATCCATCAAATTGGGTTTGCATACCCCGTGTCTCACTCCTGATCTTATTCTTTACCCAAGGCTACACGCTCTTCTCAATATTTGCCACTCATTTCCTGAGAGTGCCCACTCTTTTTAGCACATTAATTAGGAACTCTTACAAGACTAAATCATTACCACTTGGAAGTGGTCTAGATGTGAATGGTCTCGCAGTCGGAGGTAGAGTTGGGGCCTATGAGGACCCTACAGCATCAGTAGAGGCATGTGGACCAACTTGACCAATCACTATGGGGGTATCTCCAAGGTCGGTAAAACTCGAAGTGTCAATGTCTATTTGCCCACAAGCCTGAAAAGCTATCTGAAAAAGTGAGGCACCAACCTTGGCCTTCGAGATTGGATTATAAAAATCCCAAATTAGGTCCAAATTTTTGGTTTTGTGGACGGTAAAGAACTGATCAACACTTACAAATTTTGGCATCGCCTCTGCTAAATAAATCTGCTTCAATAGGCAAGGGAAAGCTAGATTGGTGTCCATACACACGGCTCGATCTCAGATCTCCCTTGCTAAAATCCTAGATACATCAATCTCGTATCCTTCCATGATATCGGTGAATAATGCTGCTCTATTGGAACTCAAATTATTATCCCCCATAGTAGGACTCAATTAATGTCGCACTTAAGGTCCATCATGCCTTAACCACTAAACTCAAGGTTCCCTAAGTAATCAGAGTAGTGGGGCCAACAGCCCAAGGCGTTTCCTCCTACGCCACATCAATAATCTCAAATATAAAATAGAAATGTACCAGCTTATCATCCGATCTGATCTACTTAATCTTTACCTTTCACATTTTCTTCATGCGGTGATCGATTTCCAAAGTGTCTGCTGGGAGTTAGAAGTTTTTCCCATAAAGAAATTGAGATATGGTTTGAGTTGAGATGTTCACACGAACACCTCGAATAAGTAACAAATATAAGGGATCACCTCCCTTCTATAATACTCCCTGCGGATAAACCTGCTTCAGCTCCGTCTGGTATATGACATAAAACTCTTAGACTAGTATCGGGTTGTATCTACCTGGGGCCTATGTCATTTACTCAAAATGCTATTATTTGAATTGAGCCTCGAACATGGGCATCTCAGGTATGCCAATCGTTCTTAATTTAGGCTCAAGATAGAACCTTTACTTTGGTCTCTAAGTTGTGGGGACGATGGCACTGTCCTGCTCATATAGGTCCTGCATCCTGGGTACCCCTACCGGTTAACAATGGGCAGGGTAGTCTCAATTTGTAGGAATTACTCTGGTGGATGAGGAGCTATCTCCACGGGTGTACTCTTACTTGATTCTTCTTCTTCATCCTACCCTTCATTCTCTGAATTGACACTGAAAAAGATTCAGTGCTAGACGCAACATCATTGTCCTCATCTTTATCCTCGAGGTATAATCCAGACTACTCTTTCTTTTCACACTGGGAGGTGAGTGTGGGGTTGATTGACTGGGGTTTTTTATCCAGGTTCTAGTTAATTGAGGTGATTGGCCCAGATACAAAACCTTGGTTCCCCGAGGTAGGCTGCTCCTTGGTTCCACCAGTTCCGCCATTAGATATTCCTCCATAGAACTGCTAGACTCATTATCGGTGGGATCATCCCTAACATGTCAAGTGGTGGGATGAGCCTGCTTCTTAGGTGTTTTCTTGGTGGAATTAGTTTTCGGTGCCATTTGTACCTGAGAAAGAACATATCTTAGTTACCCTTAAGAAAAGGAAAGAAAAACAAGTAAAAACCAAAAGTTTGAATAGTTGTTGGGTACCCTACGGGTCAGGCTACGATTCATTTCCATAGGCTACGACTCATCCTGACTTTCGTAAGGTGAAAATCCATGTGAAGGCTCAACATAGGTCAAACCTACTAGTCTACCCAATGAGTTATTGGGTCTTTGGGTTACTCATCAAGTGACTCGTAGTCTGAATAGAATAATATTTCTTAGTTATCCTTTATGTCAAGTCACTACGAGTCATAAGGTGAGACCACGAATCGCACTGTGTCGTAGTGTGACCAGTGAAATTTCAACCCTACCCTTTCTTGTTTTCATTGGCTACGAGCCACTCAACAACTCATTAGGTTAACCTACGGGTCATTATAAGGCTTGTAGTAACTGCAACAAGCATGGTGTAGTTGGTTCTGCATTCCCTTTTTCCAAGGGGTACTCAGACTTTCACCTTTTTATTTTACCCATATTTTATTCCAAACTCATCCCCAACACCAAGTTATTACTCTATTACGATAATTTAAACATTCTCAAGAACCCTATAATGATCTCTCTCTAAGACACATTTCACACTAAGACGCAAATCATTTATCATGATGAATTAAAAAATAAAATTCAAATTAACCACATGAGAACTAACACTTGCTTCAAAAGTAGAGAGAGATTTGCTTGATTTCCTTAGAAATTCGTAGCCTGGTTCTTGAGAATGTGAGTTTTATATTTTTTAGGAGTGATTAATCCTTGACTTTGTCATGTTGGAGGGGGTTTAGGATTGTATTTAGGGTATTTTATAGAGGTTACGTGAATGGGGGGAGTCACGCATGTTTAAAATAGGAAGGGAAGTAAATTGGGAGTTTAAATCCTTTTTATTTTGCATGAGTTAGGTAGGGTCAGCCCATGGGGTCCACGATGTCAGGCCTGATGATGACTCCTGGCAATGACTTGAACCCACTGGCTATGAGTCATGTAATCCCTCCATTTAGAACTGTAGACTTACCTAGGTCTCCAGTCGTGACATCTTAAGACAAAGAGTCATAGTTACTGACAATGACTCATTTTGAGAGTCATCATGACTCTAGAGACTACTTACCTGAGAGATGTCACTTAGGCTCCTCCTGATGGGTCTAGTGATGATCCGTAAGGTATCCCTACGACACGTAGCGACTAGAGCACCAAAAATTTTTCTAACTTTTCCTATAATTTTCTACCCCAAACACTGAACACATAAGTTATCCTATAATGTAATAAGTACAAAACATGGGTTCTCTCCCATGCGGCGTTTGATTTAGCATTGCGGTAAGACATGGCCACATTGGATACAAAGTTCACTAAATATCCTAGGAGTTCCTCCCATACAATTCTTGATTTAACATCGCAGTACGATGCAGTTTCCTTGGCTACTCAGACTTCACCAAGGCTCATATCAACACAAACTTTCACTTTATCAATATTTCCCATATAGTTCTTCACACGCTGTCCGTTCACCTTGAATGGGGATTCTCCATCTTAGTTAAATTCAATAGCAACATATGGAAACAGTATAACCACAATTAATGGCCCATACCACTTAGGCTTCAACTTTCCAGGAAACAGGCAAAGTCTTGAATTATACAACAGGACCATATCCCCAGGCTCGAACACCCTTTTCTCAGTCTTTTTATCATGATACAACTTAATCTTCTACTTTTAAAAGGATAAACTCTCATAAGCTCAAATCCAGAATTCATCTAACTCACATCCCTTACATCCTCAAATTTTCTGCATCGCTCCACTCAAAATTTCAACGCTTATAGTGCCTTGTCTTGAAGTTCATCCGACAAGTGGCATGTTTTTCCATACACAAGAAGATATGGAGATGCACCGATGGGGGTTTCAAAATTTGTCCAGTATGCCCAAAGTTCATCTTCCAACTTCCTTAACGAATCAATCCGATTGGCATTAATTGTCTTTGCCAATATAGACTTCATCTCACAATTGGAGACCTCAACTTGCCCAGTCGTCTGCAGATGGTAAGGTGGTGTCATATTATGTTTCACACCATATTTTTTTAGTCGGGCCTTAAATATATGATTACAAAAGTGGGACCCACCATCACTAATAATAGAATGTAGATTTCCAAACCGAAAAAAGATATTCTTGTTTAAGAATGTGGTGACACTTCGACCCTCATTATTTAAAAGAACAATTTCCACCACCTTAATTTGAAATATAGTCGACTGCCACCAGTATATAATCCATCCCATAAGATCTCACAAATGGACCTATGAAGTAAATTACCCATACATCAACAGCTCTAACTCTAAGATGTCGTTGGGAGATCACGCTTTCGCAAAATATTTCCTTGTCGTAGACACTAGTCACAAGACCAAGCATAATCATGGGAATATTTGAAGATAGTCGACTAACAGTACCCATATTGCAGAATTTTATGATTTGTACGGGTACCACCATGATGACCCCCAAATGGTGATAACCGACAATCCTCAAGGAAGCTGATCATTTTTACCTCAAGAATACACTTCTGAATAACTCCTTCCGCACAAACCTAAAAAAGATAAGGCTCATCCCAGAAAAACATTCTCACCTTATGCATGAACTGCTTGTGCTACTGAAATGATAAGTCTTTCGGGATAAGATCACCTGCCAAAAAGTTGCTAAAATTAGAAAACCAGAGGATAAAATCTTGTGATGCTGTCAAGACCCGTTCATCTGGAAAAATATCATCAATTTCACGCTCATACCTTAATTTCAGTATTACCTCCTCTTCAAGGCTAAATAGGTGATCTGTAAAATGGTTTTCAGTGCCTTTTCGATCTTTCGCCTCAAAGTCAAATTCATGCAAAAGAGTACCTAACGAATCAACCTTAGCTTAGCATTTTTTTTAGACATAAGATACCTCGATGTTGCATGATCAGTGTGAACAATGACTTTGGTCCCTATCAAATAGGACAAGAATTTCTCAAAGGTAAAAAACACTGCGAGTAACTCCTGCTCAGTAACTGTATAATTTTTCTATAGGGTTTAATGCTTTGTTGGCATAGTAAATTGGGTGAAGGATATTCTCAGGTCGTTGGCCTAGGATAGCTTTAAAAGTCACACCACTAGCATCTCACATCACCTCAAATGGGAGAGACCAGTCTGGAGCCACAATGATGGGAGTAGAAATCAACTTCTCTTTTAGCCACTCAAAGTCCTTAAGACATGCATCATCAAATACAAAATTCACCTTTTTCTCTAACAACTTGCACAATGGGTTTGCAATTTTAGGGAAGTCCTTGATACACCACCTATAAAACCCTGCATGACCCAAGAAGCTCTAAATACCTTTGACTAAAATAGCAGGAGGCAATTTTTCAATCACCTCAATTTTAGATCTGTCAACCTCTATTCCCTTCTTTGAAATCCCATGCCAAAAGACTATGCCTTCTTTCACCATAAAGTGACATTTCTCCCAATTTAACTCCAAGTTGCACTCCTCATGATGTTTTTGGCCAAATGGGCCAAACAATCAATAAAAGAATCTCCCACAATTGAAAAATCATTCATGAATACCTCCATAGTGCCCTCCGCCATATTAGAAAATATCAACATCTTACAACATTAAAAGGTGGCAGAATCATTGAAAAGTTTGAACAACATTTTCTTGAATGCAAAATTACCATATAGGCAAGTGAAAGTAGTCTTCTCTAGATTTTTGGTGGCTATAGAAACTTGATTATACCCCGAATAACCATCAAGATACGTACCTCTGCCCAGAAATCTTTCTTACATTTGATCGATGAACGGCATAAAAAAATGGTCCTTATGTGTCCAAGTGTTCAACTTTCTATAATCCATGCACACTCTACATCTAGTAACTAGTCTCATGAGCGCTAACTCATTTTCTCATTTGGGACCATAGTGATTCCACCCTTTCTAGGAATACATTAAACCAAGCTCATGCACTTGCTATCTATAATAGAATAAACCAAACCCACATCTAACTACTTTATGATCTCCTTCATCCCCACCTCTTCCATAGGTGGATTCAAACGATGTAGGTATTTGATGTTGGGTACACAATTTGGTTCAAGCTGAATTCTATGAGTACTAATCCTGGGTGGAATCCCTATAATATCTGTAATAGTCTATCCTATAGCCTTTTTAAATCTATGCAAAATTGAATTCAAAACCTCGACCTGTGTATCCAACAAATCAGCAGCAATAATAAAAGGCAAGGTATTGTCGGCCCAAAAATGCATATCACAAGTGAGAAGGAAGGGCCTTCAATTTCAAGATAGGTAGCTCCTCAATAGATGCCGAGCTGGCAGAGTTTCTCTATTATTCAAGTCAAGATCTGGCTTTTTTGGTGCATAAGAAGAAGAACCTCTTCCATAGAGTGCGATCACCATCTCTTCATATCCATCAATGCCATCACTGTTAAAGTTCTTGATCACCGCCAAAAAGTTGCTAAAATCAGAAAACCAGAGGATGAAATCTTATGATGTTGTAAAGACCCGCTCATCTAGGAAAGTATCATCAATTTCATGCTCATACCTTAATTTCAGCATTTCCTCCTCTTCAAGGTAAAATAGGTGATCTCTAAAATGGTTTTCAATGCCTTTCAATCTTTCTCCTTAAATTCAAATTCTTGCAAAAGAGTACCCAACGAATCAACCTCGGCTTCGAATTTTTTTTGACATAAGATACCTCAATGCTTCATGATCAGTGTAAACAATGAGTTTGGTCCTTATCAAATAGGACAAGAATTTCTCAAAAGTAAAACCCACTCCGAGTAACTCCTGCTCAGTAACTGTATAATTTTTCTATAGGGTTTAATGCTTTGCTGGCATAGTAAATTGGGTGAAGGATCTTCTCATGTCGTTGGCCTAGGATAGCTTTAAAAGTCACACCACTAGCATCTCACATCACCTCAAATAGGAGAGACCAGTCTGGAGCCACAATGATGGGAGTAGAAATCAACTTCTCTTTTAGCCACTCAAAGTCCTTAAGACATGCATCATCAAATACAAAATTCACCTTTTTCTCGAACAACTTGCACAATGGGTTTACAATTTTAGGGAAGTCCTTGATACACCACCTATAAAACCCTGCATGACCCAAGAAACTCTAAATACCTTTGACTGAAATAGCAGGGGCAATTTTTCAATCACCTCAATTTTAGCTCTGTCAACCTCTATTCCCTTCTTTGAAATCCCGTGCCAAAAGACTATGCCCTCTTTCACCACAAAGTGACATTTTTCCCAATTTAACTCTAGGTTGCACTTCTCACGATGTTGTTGGCCAAATAGGACAAACAATCAATAAAAGAATCTCCCACAACTGAAAAATCATCCATGAAGACCTCTATAGTGCCCTCCTTCGTATTAGAAAATATCAATATCTTACAACATTAAAAGGTGCCAGAAGCATTGAAAACTTTGAACAACATTTTCTTGAATGGAAAATTACCATATAGGTAAGTGAAAGTAGTTTTCTCTTGATTTTTGGAGGCTATATAAACTTTATTCTACCCCAAATAACCATCAAGATACGAAGTTCTGCCCACAAGTCTTTCTAGCATCTGATCCATGAACGGAATAGAAAAATGGTCCTTATGTGTCCAAGTGTTCAACTTTTGATAATCCATGCACACTCTACATTTAGTAACTGTTCTCATGAGCCCTAACTCATTTTCTCATTTAGGACCACAGTGATTCCACCCTTTCTAGGAATACATTGAACCGAGCTCATGCACTTGCTATCTATAATAGAATAAACCAGACCCACATCTAACTACTTTATGATCTCCTTCATCCCCACCTCTTCCATGGGTGGATTCAAATGATGCAGGTGTTTGATGTTGGATACACAATTTAGTTCAAGCTGAATTTTATGAGTACTGATCCTGGGTAGAATCCCTATAATATATGTAATAGTCTATCCGATAGCCTTTTTAAATCTATGCAAAATTAAAATCAACACCTCGACCTATGTATCCAACAAATCAGCAACAATAATAACAGGCAAGGTATTGTCGGCCCAAAAATGCATATCACAAGTGTGAAAGAAGGGCCTTCAATTTCAAGATAGGTGGCTCCTCAATAAATGTCGATCCGGTAGAGTTTCTCTATTATTCAAGTCAAGATCTAGATTCTTTGGTACATAAGAAGAAGAACCTCTGCCATAGAGTGCACTCACCATCTCGTAATATTCATCAATGCCATCATGTTAAAGTTCATGATTACCATCTCTAGAGCCTAACGCCAAATGTCCCCTCAATGGGTACACACACTGTATCATTCTAGACAGTGTCTATCACAGACACCACTCTTATATCTTTAGGTTGTCGCATTGACCGACCCACATTAAAAGTAACATATTTATTATTTAGCTTGAATTTCATATGTCCTTTTTCTATGTCAACTAGTTCCCTACCTGTGGCTAATAGGGGCTTTCCTAGAATAATAAGAATATCAAAATCCACCTCACAATCAAGAATCACAAAATTAGCTAGGAATATGAAGGAAGCTACCTTCACTAAGACTTTACACAGAATACCAATCGATTTCTTCACAGTCCGATCAACCATCAATAATCTCATTGATGTCAGCATAGGTGACCTAAATATCAACTTCTTGTACACAACAATATCATAATTATAGAACTTTGCTAATCCAGATACTTTGCTTCTTTCTCAATATCATAATTATAGAACTTAGTAGATTTACCATACACTCCCAATGCATTCATCTTTTCAAAATTCATAGTTGCAAACTAATTTGTAAGTAACCCAATCTTCATCCTCAACTATGCAACGTTATGAGACATTGTATTATCTAGAACCATCTGCTCACTAGAATCACCAATAGCATAAGTGTTGGCTCCTCTTTCTGTCTTCTGAGTAAGCCACCCTCAGTTGGTATTACAGCTAACTCCTAATGAAGGCTCATGAAAGCCCCACCAGTAATAGTACCGGTACCGGCTTTTGTATTAGCATTCAGGGCTCTATAGAAAATATTAAGAAAATTTCACCATGAAATTATGTGATTGGGCACCATCATAAATTTTTTCTTAAATTTCCCATGTGTCATATAATGGTTCTAATGAAATTGCCTAAAATTATATATCTCATCTTTTAACTGTAGAATACTAGATGGCGGGAATAATCAATCCAAGAACTATTGTCGTAACTTATTTCATTTAGTGATGGATCCATGAGGTAGTTCCCCTAACTATAATATAGCATTACTAGTAAGAGGGAATGGGAACAACCTGAGTCTCAAAACTTCCTGACTCACGCCAGGTAAATTATACGAGGTGTAGATCCCAATGAAATTCATGATATGCATGTTTATTTTATAGATGGGAAAACTGGAAAACACAGCTTTTAGATTGATTAGTTAGATCATAACACTCGTAATATAAAACTTCACCCCTTGGGGTAACTTTGTAGGAATGTTAGCTCCTCTCTCGATAGGCTCAACATACCCCAAGTCTTATATCGGATCATCATACACTGGTAAGTACTTAAAGGCTAGGGGTTGTTGAGCTATATAAACTTGTAATACCTCATATTAAACTTATCTTAGTTTATCTCCTAGTTCTTGCATAAGAGGCGTAAAGCCTAAAATTTTAACTAAGTGTTAAAGACTTAGCCTTATTTTAACTCCTTAACTTCAAGGATTTTTAAGTTAACCTTTTGAACTCTGAGATGATCTTTTTTAAGGTAATTCATGTTTAGGGGTGTAAGGATCATGTCACGGGGAAGTTTCAGAATTTTTAGACGAGGATTGGGTCATGTTTGGATTTTGATTCCAGCAGATCATCGCGATTGCATCGTGTCATGTCCTATATATAGATGAGCATGTCATCGCGCAACACTATGCCTCTAAACGGCATTCCAGTTATGAGTTTAATCTTCTAAGGGGCAATTACGTTATTTCCCACCGACTCAACTCGTAAAAATAATTGATTAAACGTCATTAAGGCATTATTTTCCCATTCTCTATCAATTTTCTCTCCAAGAAACCCTAAACTTGTCTCAAGAACACCAAAACTCCATTACTTTCTCTTCAAGATAAACAAGAATTTAAGTTTCTAATTCAATAAGTTCAAGAAAGCTTTCAAGATCATCTCTAAGGCTTAAAAAGTCGAGCTTTCATTCATCAAATTTAAGCCTATTAAGGTATATGGGGTTATGAACTAGGGTATCCATTCACCCTTGTGCCCAAATTTTATGATTTTAAGATTCTATTTACTTGTTTTGAAGTAGAGTTTATACCCAAGTTTACATATTCTTGAAGCATGTGATTATCATGAGATTTAAAGCTTAAAGTATGTCAAGAAGTGCTTATGTTTATGTTTTTAACTTACAAAATTTATATTATGATTGAGATTTCTCTATATTGACTTGTTATTTTTCAAGTATTTCAAGCATTATATTGAGCATGAAGTTTTGGTATAAATTACCATGAGTTTAAAGCATGAACTTTGGTATGAATTACCATGAGTTCAAAGCATGAATTGTAAGCCCTAAGTTTAAGTGTTGAGATTTCAAGAAGATTATGCTTTTAATCATTCTATCACAAAATTATATCAAGATTTAAAGCAAGAATTGATCTTTTGATCCTCAACTAAGTCATGAAATCCATATTTTTTTCATTTTGATTACATTTTAAAGCAAAGAGAAGCATAATTGGTTTTCATTATAAACTCTTATGCTATTTTAAGGTGAATTTCCTAAAGTATGAGCATTAATTAATATGGGAGTAGTAATTAGCACCGAGTTGGGTATGTGTCCAAGGTCATATGCCCCAGAACTACAAGCCAATATATGTTAAGCTTATTCCCAATATGGATGAAGTTATAGATAGTGATCACTCTGTTTAAGGTCCTATTTTGATGGCAAGGGTAGGATAGCTCTCCCCAATATGGGTAAGACTTTGGACTCCATGGTAGCTCACATGGTTTATATTGGTTAGAAGAACCTCCGTAAAGTAAATCTTTCAGAACCTAAGTGGGTGGCTCACAAAGTTTATTTAGTATGCTTTATTATTCAAGTTTTATGATTTTCCATATTTTTTTTACTCAAGCTCAAGATGAGTCACTTACACATAGAATGCATTAAAGCATACTGAACTAAGTGTTATGGCTCACAAAGTTTGTCATTATGCAATATTATTCATGTTTATGATTTTACAGCTTTTGTTTTATGCAAGCCCAAGGTGAGTCATTGACACATAGCATGCATTGTTTGCAAATCAAAGTACACATTGAGTTATGGTTTTACTTGTGCATTCACCCCCACATCCTCAGTACATTCCAGAAGTACTGATACATATATACGTCTATTTTCTACATTGTTTCATAATGTAGGTTCTGGTGCTTAGTTCCTGTAGCGTGATTGATTACGGGCATCTCCACCTACATTCCGATGCTTGGTGAGTCCATATAGTTCAAGGACCCATTTTATCAGAAATTATTATTGATGAAGTACTTTAGTCATTTGGTTTTTTGTTTAGTTCGAGTCAACTGGGGCTTGTCCCAGAGGCTCTCTAGTTAGAAGTAGAGGCTTGTCCGACTGTTTTCAGTTTAGACTTAAAAGTGTTTGTTTTTAAGATTTTCAAGTTTAAGACTTTTAGTAAGATATTAATTCAGTTTCAGTTAAGATAATAATTCAGTATCTTGAGATTTTACAAGTCTAGTTTATCTTTATTACGAGTTCTAAAGTTGTTAGAAGGCTTAAAGGGTAAGCTTGGGACTACTTATAGTCTTGAGCACTGTGTAACATCTAGGGCATATTTCTGGGCGTTACAAAACTATTGCTCTCTTATTCTATCCTATTGGACTGCACGATGGGCAACCGCATTCCTCCTTGTATTTTCTTCAGCTAGTAACGGCATAGTGGTTTATGCAGTTGTCTCTTGAACACCAAGCAGCGGTGGCAAATTCAAGGCATGAGGATCATCTTGAAGCCTCTCGTGACAAGCTTCATGATCGTATTTTGATATCCTACGATTCTATCATAGGTTTCTTTCAAGCTCTGTTTCAAGTGGGATCAAGGGAGTGCCTTGACTCTGAGTACTTCGCATACAACATACACCCCAAAAATAGCAGAAAACTAGAAACCCACAACCTCAACAACTTCAATCAATCAATCTGTAACTGTATTCCCTAGAAACAACACCAAAACTTGATGTTGCCTAAATTATACCTCTAAGAAATATACTGTGGTCGTTGTCAAATATATAACTTAACAAAGGTTGGAGTTGAACCCATAGGGAATAGGTGGAATATATATCACGAACTTGATGAAGTAGCAAAAAAAAATACAGAAAAGTAAATAGGGGGATTTTATGAAAAAAATGTCAACAATAATATATCTTGGTCTCTTTTGGTTCAAACCAATATGATATGAATAATAGGATTGTATTCCTCCTGACTTCCTAACTTCGTAGACTTGTTGTACTTCGCCGAACTATTTCAATACCTTACATGTAGAATCTGATAAGATATGTATCACCAACCATCTTATGAACGCCTTTAGTGAATTTTATTCATTACATTGTGGGTCTTAGAGTTCCGCCTTACTAACACTTATCATAGATCCCAGATTAACTACTATCTTTTGAGTGTCAAGCTAATAAGATAAGGGTTGGTAGCCTCAAATTACTATTATGATCTTCTTTTTGTAATATCTACCCCTCTTTCAAAGCAAGTATAAAAAAACGTAATCTCTACCCCTCTTTTGAAGCAAGTATCAAATATAGAAAAGTCCTTAACATCTGGAATCCTTAAGAAAGAAATCAAATTGAAGAAGATCGCAATACATGAAATGATATTGATCAAGTTTGAAAGAACATCCATTGAATTCAGTAAAGAAAGAATATGAATAATATTTCAATAACTTAAGAACAAAACCCAGAATCTCAAATTAATAATCAACCGTAAAACCAAGAACAATGGATTCCAAGATCAAAAGTTGAAGCTTAGAATCAATATAATGTTGTGAATGTAAGGAGTGTGTAAAATGATACAAAAGCATCAAAGAGGTATTTATAGTTTCATAAAATAACAAAGAAAACCTAACAAAAACATACTAGGAAAATAAGGTCGGCAGTTTCTATGCCTTAGGCAACGAGCCATCTAGACTGATAACGACTTATTTTCAGCTTTGTTTCAGGTCTCCTATGCTCAGTGGTAATGAGTTGTCATGTCTCTCTAATAGTCATTGGCTGGACTCATCATCTCACCAGTAAAATTTCATCCTTCGGATCTTTTCTTATCATGCCCGAAATAGTCAGCACTATGAGTCATAGCCTAACACTACAACTCGTCATCAATCTCGTCTCCACTTGCACTAAATTATATATCTTCAGGACTCTGGATAATTTTTTCATAGAATGATCCTCCATACGACTCATTTTCAGATTCTACGAGTCGTAGCCAACACCCACTTTGTTCATCTTTTTAGAACGTCTCACTGTTCTTGTGATGACTTGAGCAATAAGTCGTATAGACCCAACGACTCGTAGTCAAGGAAATGACTTTACTTTTTGGATTTTTCCTTGTTATCTTGTTCTAATCACTTCCAATCCTATATTTTGCAACATAAACACAAAGACCAATCATATTTAATAAAATGACCTAAGTTCTTGCATATTTTCATAGTTTTAAGCATCAAAAGTACCATGAGACTATGGAGTATCACACCCTATGTAGAACATTCCACACAAGCCTCATCTATCAGGTCAAATGGCCAAATAGCCAAATGAGAGATCAAACTTAGTAAGTTTAAAATTAAGTACCATCCTAGGACTTTTATTATTCCCAGTTGTTGGAAAATATTATTGTTGATTTTAATCTATTGATGAGCCCCCAGGTTGATAAGGAGGCTCTTTAATCCTCAATACACCAAACTAAAATGAGAAAAAGAGCATCTCAACATAGTCTTAGTGACCCCAAGAGGGAAATATTGAGACATGTAATCAATTGTGTTCCACTTACTAATTTTGAGGTTAGGTATGAGGCCCTACTTATAGGTTTAGCTATGGCATAAAGCATGGACGATAGGTAATTGATGTATACTATGACTCTTAACTGGTGGTGAAGAAAATCAAAGGGTCGATTGACAAAAAATATGAACTAATGATGAGATATATGGACAAGGTGCAAGACCATTTATCTTATTTCTAGAAATAGATCTTTAAGCAGAATTCATGAAGGAAAAATAATGAGGTGGACATATTGGCTTTCCTGGGATCGACCACCAAGAATGATGATATTTTAAAGAGATCCATGGTCAATATTTGTGTTTAGTATTGAAATCCTTTAAATAAGAGGAAGTAAACCACACTAATATTGTATGGGACTAGAGGAAGGAGTATATCAAGTATCTGAAGGAAGACAGACGACCTACGGACATGAAGGCATCTTGGACATTCCAAATTAATGAAACTAAAGATTGCCTGGTTGATAAAGGCCTATGAAGAAGGATTTATTAGGGCTACTCATAAAATGTCTAAGTCGATGACACCGAGTTTGTAATATGGAAAATCCTCAAAGGAATATATGGAGACCATTTTGGAGTGAGTTCACTGATATACAAGGTTGTACAAACATTGTATTACTTGATTAGCATGGAAAATGATGTCAACAAATTTGTTGAGATATACGATAAATATCAATGATTCACCCATATGATCCATCAGCAAGTGGAAGTAATGCATGTAGTAGCCATTCTTGGCTTTTTATGGTGTGAGGAATAGACATGGTAGGACCTTTGCCACCAACTTAACACCGGGTAAAGTTGTTATTGATGTTAATGACCTACTTCACCAAGTGGGTAGAGGCAGACGCATAAAGCAAGCTTGAAAGCTGGAAGCGATAGACTTCATATGGAGCCACATAATTTGCAGGTTCGGGATGCCAAAAGAAATTTCATGCCACAACGGCCCCCAGTTTGTTGGATCGAAGATGATAGAGTTTTTGGTGAAGCTAAACATAAAGTGAACCACCTTATTTTCTTGTCATCGAGCATAAATAGCCAGGCCAATCCCACAAACAATACAATAAAAGTTAAAGGTTTCAGGGTTGAGGAGTTTCCAGGAGTGTTATGGGCACATCGCACGGCTATAAAGTTTATATTAGAACATGAAATGGAGGCGTGGATACCAATCGAGGTAGGAAAACCTGTCAGTCTCTATTTGAAAATCAAGAAAGAGGAAAACAACAAAGCGTTAATAAGGAGCTTGGTTATGTTGGAAGAGAGCTAGAGATTACTCTTATATGTATTATGGCATAAAAGCAGAGGATAGAGAGATACTACTACTGTAGTGCTAAACTCTGTTATTTTATTATTAGATATTTAGTGCTAAGAAGCCACTTTGAGCACTCAAAACCTGAAGGGAAACTAGGTCTCGAATATGAAGGTCCATACAAAGTAGATGGAGTCACACCCTTGTTTACTAGAAAATTTAATCAAAATTTAAATAATTTTCAATTATTGAAAGTGACTAAAAGAAGTGTTTCTAAAAAGAATTTCCATTTAAAACTCAAAGTCACCACTAACATTGATTTTGTGTGCCAAGTCACCTTTTAAGATATTTCTTTTTAAAATACTGATTAGTGGATAAAGATTTCAGTTAAGGAATTCTATTGACCGAGGGAAAGATGCAAGGCACACCTTGATCCTATGGTTTGAGCATGATCGCTTTGTTGAATCGTATTGGCTAAATTTACACTATACATGAATAAACCCACAGAACACATAATGAAACAAACAAACAAAGAGTTCAAAATAAAAACAAAGTCTAGTCCGATTATACTATCTAATAGGAAAGAAAAAGTATAGAACATTAAACCTATAATTTTCTATCCTATCGTAAGAATATGCTTTACCCGGCGGCATAGGTTTTGATCATGAATAGTCTTCAAATAAATAGTTTCTTGGGGAATTCTCAAGAAAATTGATACAATTGAGTTAAAATGATAAAATAAGCACGCTAATTAGCGGATCCAAATACAATCCACTATCAAATTCTAAGTTTTTATATGCAATTTTTGGCCTAAACATGGTACTATCGGGTGAGTAAATCCAAATCAATAACAATAAAAAATTAAACAAACTCATTTATATTTTTAATTGATTTCAAATTCCTTCCCAATCCACTTAATTAAACAAATTTTAATATGATTTAACCATTCAGAATGATGACATGAATTGTGGATAAAGAATGAAACAATCAAAATAAATCAACAAATTTATATCAACATGTATTCCAACTCTAAATTAATAGCATAGAACACACATAAACACCCATGCATGATTTAATTAGGAGAAAAAAAGATAGAATTAAACCTCAACTTGATGATTTCAATTGGAAATTGATTTTGTTGGGGATATGAGTTTCCTGGACAATCGAAAACCTTGACCAAATCACAAAACCAAACTTGGATTCAAATTTCTCAATAAAAAATAACTCTTTGTTTCAAACCCCTCTTCTTTTGGTTTTGTTTCTCTGTTTATTCTAGTCAAATAGGATAGATAAGGATGTTATCATGATTGGATAGGGTAAGTTACCGAGTTAATGTCGAAGGCTATAGCAGAGTTTCACTGGCTTTTATGGGGAGAAGGAGTGATTGAAGTTTTTTGTGAGGTAGTACCCCGAAGGGGGTGGAATTTGGGAGGTGGAAGAGGTGGTTAGCTTTAATCCAAGAGAGGATAAGATGGTGATGATGTAGGTTCACATTGAAGTCGTTCATGGTGTTTTTCCCCATCTTCCTTCTCTCTATTTTTACAACTATATGTATTTTACTGGTAGTGTCTTCATTTTCTGTCTGTTGTTTATTATTGTTGTTGTTATTACCCATTATTATTCTAGTGTATTTGAATTGTTGTTGTTCTCTAAATGGAGCTCAAATGGTGGTTAATGATGGTGTAGTCATTGTTTTTCTTCTACTCCCTCTTCCTCTTGATTTTTTTCTAGTCTAGATATTGTGTGTTATTATTTTGTATATAGTTGTTTCTCCTCCCTCCTTGTTAGTGAAAAATTAGAAAGAAAAAACGTGAGTTGATCTGGAAAGAGTGTGTCTGTGGGGTGGGGTTATGTTTATTGGTGTTTTTGTTCATCATTGTTTTACTGGTGGAGGGAAAATATCTGAATCAGTCGTGAAAAGAGGAGTGAGGATATTAGGTGGGGTCAACTTGGTTATTGATGGAATTTTAGGTGGGATTTACTTATCAAGTGTGGATAAGTCTATGTTGGTATAGTGAGTTGGAGGATAAGTTTAGTTTATTTAATTCTTTGTCTTGGAAAAAGAATCATGTGATGTAAGTGTAATTTGATTAGGGTGTGTGTGCGAGTACTACAACATACCAAATCTTGGTGAGTAATAAAAGAATAAAAATAAATCAAAACATAAAATAGTACTCTTAACCAATGAAATTTCTCCAAATGGAGATATCTAATTTTTCACTATTTTGGATTTTTGGTTTTCATATAAGGAGAAAGCTGACTAAAACTAACACAAAAAAAAAAAGAAGTATGAAGCCTTGGAGGTCAAAAATTATGTGTCTACATCATGCCCCTATTTGACGGTAAACACAAAGTGTCACCAGACAAAAAAATAGATAACAATACAATTTTGACAAGATCAATATTAAAAAGGAGGAAAGGGAAATAGAGTACAATTGAGCCCTAGTTTTAGGCATCCTACATATCCTGAATTATAAGAGAATAAGGTAACATGTACTATAATAGAGTAAGAAATAAGAGGGACCACACCGCGATGGAGAGTCGAGTGAGATCTTGTTGAGTTTTTGGTTCGCGGCTCCTAACATTGCATCAAAATGAAAACAAAAAGTTCCAAAGGAAAATAAAATTACATAATCCTATCTATGCAGCTTCTCTTGAATCTTGACTTGCATATTTCATGCTTTCTCAAATTATAATATATCTACTTTTCTTTAGGTTGAAATTCAAAGTAAACTTTTTCTCCATGTAGACTATTGGTATTGGAGATGAACTTCAAAATTGATCCCAATCTTTAGGAGGGATACTACTACTTCTACCTTTGAAATTGATAAGTGACCCTATTTTTTGAGCAGGATCCTAAGCTTGAAATGAAAATGATACATGTTCCTCAAATAGTTTCCTGGGCTTCAAATTAAAAGTCTTCACCTTATTATTCAGATGAGTTTCTAAAGTCAAAATTAATAGTGAACTAGAACAAAAGTTATCTCTAAAGGGTTATTATAAAGAAATGTCTTATTTCCTAGGAGTGTCCTGAATAAAAATAAAGTCTCATTCTCTAGGAAGGTCCTGAACAGAAAATTAAAGTCATATTTTCCAAGATTGTCCCGAACTAAAAAGTAAAATCTTATTTTATAGGAGGGTCCTAGACATAAAGTAAAGTTCCATTCTCTAGGAGAATCCTGCTAATTCTATTCTCTAGGTGGATCCTGATTAGAAAATTAAAGTCCTCTTTTCCATGAGAATGCTGAACAAAAAGTAAAGTCCTATATTCTAAAAATGTTTAAAGTCCCATTTTTCAGAAGGGTTCGGAAAAAATAGTGAAGTCTCAAATAACATGAATAAAAATTTTGCGCCAATTTATTATCGGAAAAAAAATTGTGAGTATCACTCAAACCATAACTATTTGCACAATGCAAAGGTGATTCAAGACTCTGACATAAAATGTATCTTTTGAGAGTAAAATTAAATGTCGAAGACTAGGAAGTGTGTCTCCTAAGATTTAAGTGATGGACTCTGACTAGAAAGTATGTCTTCTAGGAATAAAGGTTCAAATAGGAAGTGGGTATCCTAACAAATGAAACTTGTAATATCTAGACAAGAAAGTGTGTCTCCTAGGGGTTAAATGGAAGGACTCAACTAGAAAGTCCAACTTTTAGAAGAAAAGGTTCAAATTAGGAATTACGTCACCTAACAAATGAAACTTGAAATAGCTAGACAAGGAAGTGTGCCGCCAAGGGATTAAAGGAAAGGACTCAACTAGAAAGTGTGATTTCTAGGAGCAAAGGTTCAAATTAGGAAGTGTGTATCCTAGAGGTTAAATGGTTGGACTCAACTTGAATGTACGACTTCAATGAGAAAAGGTTTAAATTGGAAGTGTGCCAACTAATAAATAAATCCTGAAATACCATATAAGAAAGTTTCTCCTTAAGGTTAAATGGAAAGACTCTATTAGAAAGTGTCTTCTAGGATTAAAGGTTCAAACTAAGAAGTGCATTTACTATGAATGAAACTTAAAAGACCTGAAGGTAACATGTGTTCCTATTTCATACAAAGAAAACTTGTGAGTTTAAGATCATGATTGATAGTTTGTGGATTAAGCTTCTAAGGAAATTATTTTTGCACTTGTCAAATTCAACTTGCTTCAAATTGTTGGCATGTTTCAATAACTTGTTGCACTATTAACCCAAACTCAGGCTATCAAGAGTGACTCAGACCTAAACACTATAACTCTATTTCATAGTGTAACCCCAAATCTGGTACCCAAAATGCTACACGATGCTCATGACCCCGAAGGACCACAAGCTAACCCATGAGTGATATCTGTAACTGAGCATTGAATAATATACTAAAAATATGTGGAATATAAGTTGTAAGGCCGTAAGGTTTAAAACTATAACACAACTGATAAAACAATATCTAGACGAGGTATAGAAATACCCAAAATTAAAATAATATGTCTGAACATACTAGAGTCTGAAAGCCTCTAAACTATCTGAAAACTGTGGAGTTGATGGGATATGTCCCCAAATAACTCCGAACTACTGAAAACGAAAAATAAGGTAATGAAATAATCATGCAATCCTCGAATGTTGAGGACTCACTCCTAGTCTACCTATTGAATGTCTGAACTTCTAGGAAGATCTGGAGCTCGTGCTTCTGAACCTATGGTATAAAACACCATAGCGTAAATACGTCAGTACGTTGAATGTACTAGTATGCAAGTGAGGTAGTTTGAATGCAAAGGGTTCATATACATAAACAATAATAACTGACTGTATAACATGAACGTGAGAATACATGCATGAATACGTAACTGTAACTGAGGTCGTGATAGGACTGAATACTGAGTTATGACCACCGAGTCTACTGATAACATAGATTTACTGATATTTGAGTTTACTAGTAATAGATCTAAGTGTTATACGGAGTTGGAGGACTGTAGCTGATAGTCCTTAAATATGTATAACTATCTGAGTTCTTTACTAAAGTGGGTGACTGTATCTGATAGTCCTAAATTGTGATGGAACTAGCTGAGTTTTATACTGAGCTGATTGACTATGTCTGACAGTCTTGATTTCTATAGAACTGGACTGAGTTTTATTCTGAAGACTAAATCTGAAACTGAAACTGTGGGAGGTAAACATCTAACTGACATGCCTCAGATCTGAATTGGTGGGGTCCAACCTGTAACCCCAGCTGAAAGGGTGTCAGAACCATGCCACAGGTAAAGACAAGTTATGAGTAAACCCTCTCTGACAGAGAGCTCTTCCATCAACCCTTCCTGTAAGGAAAACTCAAATAAGATGTATAGTCCCTAGACTCATAGGGGTACATCTCAGCCTATGATGGCTATGTTGTTCTGGAATGTAGGGATTGCTACTAAGGATCACACCCTCTACTAGCTGACAGTCTGTGTCTTCATCCATGGGTTCACTCGGTGTTGAATCCTACTCCCAACTAAATAGACACGGAACAAATTTCCTAGTTCATACTAGGCTGGACTAATCTGTTACTGATTTTACTGATTAACTAGATTGAAATGAGTTAAGTTGATTTTCGTTGACTGATGAAATGCTACTGAATTTTGTTAATTAATAGAATGCTACTGAGTTCTGTTAGCTGACTGAGTTTACTAAGGTCTAAACTGAATACTACTGAGACATGATGACTGACTGAGATCAATAAGATTTCTGATATTACTGAGATTACTGAATGGGACTGGACTGATACTGAGTTTACTGAATTTTACTGAGTCACACGAATTACTAAATTCTACTGATCATGGCTTGACTGAGAGTATCATGAAAACATAACACTGGCTCTAGGCGCGCAGCTAAATTGTCGGGTATTTAATACCCCTAGGACTCGATAGCATAAAAGTAAATCATGGCACAAGCTTGAAAGCACAACAATGGCCATATATATCTATAATTCATTGACTAAGATATTTCATCGAACACTTTACATGCACTAACTTGTACATGAATGGGGATTTCATAATAACATGCTATGATGGCACTATTTTCTTCACATAGGCATTTTATCAAACACATGGGGAGCATGCTTTGGTTATACAATAATCAATAAATCAAATTATCATAGATACATAATTCAACTTGCAAATTGAGGGGTTTATCAAGAATACCACGTAAATCATCACACACTAAGATCAATTCTTGAAATTAATAGTTTATAACATGGATCAAAACACAACAAGAACATGAACATGAATTCTAATTCAAATAAATCATGAACATTCTTAAATATACAATTTTTGAATTGAAAAGGGATTCTTGAGCTTCATGAGTGAAAGGGACCCATGAATCAACACTTAACATACATGGAAATCTAAATTCTTGAAGTTCTTGAAAAGATTCTTTGAATTTGCCTTGATTTCCTGAGCAAGGGTTTTTGCCTCTTGAGAGAGAATGATTTTTATTCTTTAGAGAAAGTGAGGAAAAGTGATATAATAGGGTTTGTAGGGCATCATTTTATGGTTAAAGGATGATCTGGGTCATGGAAAAAGACCCAATTTCCCTTAAAAGGTTTTTATTTTTGTCACTTAAAATCCCATTTGGGAACCTGGCGCGACACGGTGCTATCATGTCGTGCCACTAGAAATAGCCAGCTGGGAACTGGGTTGACAGTGTGACATGGTGAAATCGTGTTGCAATATTGGATGGGACCTGGAATCTCACCGCGACATGGTGGTATCGCGCCGAGACACTACAAAGGGACAATTCTAAATTTAAGCCTTGATACGATGCACCATAATCGCAGAGGCTCACTATATTTTGATGATTGCCATTTTGGCTTGCTCCGCGATGCGTTGATGGCTCAGGTGGCACACCGCCTTACTAAAATGGCTCTAACTCTTCGCTCGGGTGTCGAAATTGGGCAAATTTGGTATTGATGGAAAGCTTATTCAATTTCCCATACAACAAAAAGTCAAAATATTTAAAATTCCACATGTATAAAAGTGGATTTATCTTTTAAATAAAGTCTTTAACATTTTTGGGATGATTTTAAGCTAGGTAGAAGTGTGGGGTATTACAATATAGCCCCCTTGGGAACATTCTTCCTCGAATGAGACTTACTAAAATAGGAAAAATGATAAGTTGTAGTACATACTGAACATGAGAAACTGAGACATGAGTACATGACTGACATGACTGATGAACTGAATGTATCATACTAAACATACATATCTGATGCATGAATACATGACTGAACTGACACATGACTGCATGACTGAATATGCAATGGTAATTGATACCAGGTTTGTAATGAAAAGTCCTGATACCAAGTTTCTGATGGAAATCTGAGCATGAAACTGAATAAGTTCAAGAAAGACTATTTCCTTAAACTGAAAATGCTAATGAGCCTAAGATTAATTACTAAATATGAATGAACAGAACCATGAGAATGTAACAGAGTCTGGAACGTGATTCATGAGCTGAATATCATGATCTGAACTAAGTACCTTGAATACGTGGCTTATGACTAAGATCGAATTCTGAGCGTCAACTCATGAGCACCCCTTACCCCAAATTGGATTCATTACAAGAAGAGAGCGGCATATTTATGTCATGAAAGTTTTGGGGAATTATAGTGTAGCTCCCCCTTGGGACACTATGCCCCCTTGAAAAATGTTGGGCTGACTTTGTTGAGCTATGAGAAAAACTGAGGTGATGCATAAGGCACTTACGAACTAAATCATGACTAAATATCATAGATCTGAAACTAAGACATGATGCATGAACTGGGCTAAAAATGCAACTACCTAGTTAGTCCATCTTAGAATGATCACATTTATGAGACTTTGGATAGTGCGACTGGATGGAAAGATGGAAACCACGTTGTCCATACTTGTTCGCCTAACTACTAAACTGAACTACTGGCTCTGCAGACTAACTCATGCTGAAAAATTATACTCGACAGGAGCATTTCTATGACACTCTTTCTATAGAGTTCTAAAACTGTAGAGAGAAAGCGAATCTTGGCCTGGTCTGAGTAGGGCATCTGAATGGCATATCGCTACATGGCTAGGATTCTTATATTAGGAGGAAAGGCCTATGAAACATCATCTAAGATAAAGTAACTAAACCTTATGCACTGCAACTGAGACTACTGAAAAGGTTCACATGGTGTTGAGCATGAATGCATAAATATACTAACTGATCTGATTAAATGAATAACTGATAGATGAATGTTGGGCATATAAGACTGAACTGTACTTAGTCTGAATAACTAGCTTGAGGTTGTAGAGTATTATGCATAGGAGTTAAGGACCGACTGAGTGACATGACGTGACTGGGCATGGATTTATGAAAATTATATTACTTAAAATTGCAAGACCAAGTATATGACATTATTTAGAAATATTTTGTAACTGAGGTACTGAAATACTAATAGCTGAGTAACCGATGGCCATATGTTATGGTCGGGTAATCCTGAAAGTGAACTGAGTTTCTGATATGGCAAGACTAGGACTGGGACTGAGATTGTAGCTAAGATGATAATTGAGACTATAACTATAACTATGACTGTAACTGGGACTGAATGCTAGTTTTCTAATAACTGAGGTTTAGACTGATCCGGACGTACTGAATTCTGATGGTTAAGTAACTGATAGCTGAGACCCATGGTTCTGTAGTACTATCTAAGTCCTTTACTAGATACTGACTACCGAATGACGCTGTAATTAAGGACTTAGGAATGGAACATCAACATCGCGGATTCATCGAGGTATCTAAACTGAGAGTATACATGACATAATCTGAGTTTGGCTAATCACTAGGAGTGGAGCATGAGTCATGTGGGTTGGACATACTGTAAGACAACACATGAGTGCATAATTCATAAGCTGCATGACCTGAGTCTGATGTTTCTGTACTCATGGAACATGATTTATAACACTGAGTAAGCCAAAACTCCTCATACTAGGAACTTAAAATACACACTATTTTATGAAAAGAGCATGAATATAAGCTGGGTGCATGGAATTATGATGTGAAGCATGCGTAAGTATCATGATAGTTGAAGTACAAAACTTCTTATTGAAATAGAAATAGGATAGGAATTATCTTCCCGTACTGATTTCCTACACATACTGGTATTACTACTAGAACCTGAAGGCCTATCTTTCTGAGATATCATAACCGGATAGTTCCCATATACCCGTCGGTATATGATCATTTTACCCACTAGGGTAGAGACTGAGAAGATCCTGTTAATATCTAGTCTGACCTTAAAGTGAACTGGTATGTAAAGAGTTACAAAAAAAGAACTCCCTGAATCTAAAGAAGCATGAACATGTAAATGAGGGATCTGTAACATACTAGTGGATACTTTAGGAGGAATTTCCTCATCTTGTTGAAACAGAAGTGCATAGAGTCAGTTTGGGCGTTGTCCACTGGAAGCACTAGAAATGGCACCCTGCTGATTCAGGCGACCGAACTAAGTTCAAGGATGACCGTGCTGACTTCATGGATCGGGTTTAGGACAGTCTTAGAACTTGTGACGCGACTTGCTACATCCGAAATACACATTACTACCAGCTCTACACACACCCTTTTGATACTTACCACATTCTTCTTAAAGCAGATAAGTGCGAATAATGCTTGCACTATTCTGAAATTTGGAGCCTGACGCCCTATCTTTGCTACTATTTATGAACTTAGGAACTGAAGCACTGGCTGAGAAAGGAGTTGGAACTAAATACTTCTGGCTATGCTGAGAAAAACTATAACTACCTATTCTGGCTCTCTTATTCTCTCTCTCCTTCTTTTTTAAGTTTCTTCTCTTTAATCTGTTGAGCATGGACCATAAGTCTAGATATGTTTATTTCCTTAATCAACATCGCATTTCTACACTCCTTAACCACTCTACCTGAAACCCTAGACACAAACTTACTCATTCTAAATCTAGTTTCTACTACTACATGGGGAACATACCTGGATAACTGGGTGAACTTGAGGGAGTATTCGTTTGTGCTCATGCTACCTTTTCTGAGATTGATGAACTCTAAAACTTTGGTTTCTTTCTGTTCTAAGGGAAAGAATCTATCTAAGAAGGTTGTATCAAAATCTTCCCATTCTATGGGATCTGCATGTGTACCCATATCTACCTTCCACTATTTAAACCATGTATGGGCTATATCTTGTAGCTGATAAGTGGCTAACTCTACACTCTTACTGGAAGTCACTTCCATGATGTCTGTGACTTTCTGGACCTGGTTGAGGAATCTCTATGGATCCTCTTCAGACTTAGAACCTGAGAATAAGGGAGGATTCATTCGGGAGAAGTCTCGAATCCTGGCTACAGCTAAATTGGCCACTGGGTTGGCCGGAACAGTAGATGGCTATTCATTCTGAGTTTTGACTAATTGGCTAGAGTAGTAAATGCAGTCTTGAATTCTACATAGGAAACATGTTCGTCCAGGGGATCTGCCTGAACGGGCTGAGGTACTGACTGATTACTGGTTCTCCTTTCGCTAGCCCCTTTGGAAGGCACATTCTGTAAATGAGAGAAAAAAATGGATTAGACTGAGAAATTAACTGAAGATTATGCTCACTAGCACGACATGAATACTGAAAGAAGGAAAACTGTTCCTAAAAATCCCATAGCCTCCTTCTCATAAGTGTGATGCACAGCACACCCATGCACAGGACCCTACTAGATACGGCTTTTAGACTTCCTAGGACGCTATTGAACCTTAGGCTCTGATACCAAGTTTGTAACACCCCGAATCTAGTACCCAAAATGCTACACGGTGCTCATGATCCCGAAGGACCACAAGCTAACCCATCACTGATATCTGTAATTGAGCACTAAATAGTATACTAAAAATGTGCGAAATATAAGTCGTAACGCCGTAAGGTTCAAAACATTAGCACAACTAATAAAACAATATATGGACGAGGTATATAAATACCCAAAACTAAAATAATCTGTCTGAACTCACTATAGTTTGAAAGCCTCTAAACTGTCTGAAAACTATGGAGTTGATGGGACATGTCCCCAACTAAGAGAGAATGATTTTTGTTATTTAAAAAAATTGAGGAAAAGTGATATAATAGGGTTTTAGGGCATAATTTTATGGTTAAAGGTTGATCTGGGTCATGGAAAAAGACCCAATTGCCCTTAGAAAGTTTTTATTTTTCATCACTTAGAACCCGATTTGGACACCTGGCGCGATGTGGCGCTACCGCATCGTGCCACTGGAAATTGCCAACTGGGAACTGGGTCGATGGTGCGACGCGGTGAAATCGTGTTGTAATACTGGATGGGACCTGGAATCTCACCGCGACATAGTGGTATCGCGCTGAGACACTACAAAGGGACAATTCTAAATTTGAGCCTTGACGCGATACGCCATAATCGCAGAGGCTCACTAGTTTTTCACAATTGCCATTTTGGCTTGCTCCGCGATGCGTTGATGGCTCAGGTGGCATACTGCCTTATTAAAATAGCTCTAAATCTTCATTGGGGAGTCGGAATTGGGCGAATTTGGTATCTATGGAAAGCTTATTCAATTTTCCATACAACAAAAAGTCAAAATATTAAAAATTCCACATGTACAAAAGTGGATTCATCTTTTAAAGCAAGTTTTTAACATTTTTGGGATGATTTTAAGCTAGGTAGAAGTACGGGGTATTACACATGATGTCCCAAAACTAAACTCTATTGAATCTTTATATTTTCATGTGTCTAGAACCTGTCAACTGATAAGAATTCTATGGATGCATTATTTCACTTTGGATTATGTTGCCTTTATATGTTGTCCCTTTGTCTTTCCACAATCGAAGAAGTGGATAGCAAGTTTTAAAGTTCTTTCATAATTGCTTTGACATGGACTTGACTTAAATACACAAGAAAAATAATAATGATTTTTACTTTGATAAAAAATATAATAGAACAAAATATAAATCTAGAAAGGAAATAAAAGACAATGGGTGTCCCTTTCTTTCAGAAATAAAGGAAAGAAAAACTCATTTGAGCGGGACAACCAGCTCTATGATTATAACATGAATTTTGGATTGAACAACACGATCCTTCCATCCCATCTATTCATCAACTCCTTCTAACTGATTAAACTTGAGATTGAGTTTATATTCTCAGGCCCATTGCATCTAGATCAAAGACCTCACTCGATTAGTGATGCATTGAAGTATTTTTTCCAATGAACCTCTCTCATTTTATTTGTTTCAACTCATGATTGTCTTACAGTGTCCATGAGAGTTTTCACCAATAAACTATCTAATTTTTGTTTCTCTCAACTCACAATTGCTTAAACATGCCACCAAGGGTTTCCGCTGATAAGACTATCTAATTTTTATTTCTCTCCTAATTTTGTATGCTAATGAATACAAGTAGTACCTAAAATGCAATGTTATATATCCATCGCAAGTTCAGTCTTGACATTATTAAAAATTAATCTGAAGGTCTTTCTTTGATTGTAACATGGCTTTGGGATAGGGTTAGAATGAAATGATGAGGCTCAAAAGAAACTTAATTGGGGTGAGACTTAATTTGTTTTTATTAAGTTACACTCCTATGAGTGGAAAGTGAGGCTTAAATAGGGTGTGACGCAAATGACATGTTAGCAGGAAAAAGCAACTTTAATGTATTTTTATTGAGTAACACTCCTTCAAGTGGATAGTGAGGCACAAACTAAGGGATGCCTCGCGCCACCGTCGTCGTCGCTAGCTCTGCTCAACTTCATCTTCGATTTTGGATTTGGATTTGAATTTGTCAAATGATCGATGAGATTTAATTTTTATTTTGTTTAAATCTTGGATAAAAAAGTGATTCAAAAAATCCAAGGAAAAACGAAAATATTTTTTGCTCCATAGAAACACTATGCAGAAATGTACCTCAAAAGAGACACAACCCTTCGAGGAAAAGACACACTATTTCAAAAAGGGGTGACTGTTCGGTTGGATGTGACTGTTTAAAAAAGACATACTATTTTGGAATGGATAGACATAACTGTTCTAAAGAGATACACCTTTTCATGAACCATTGCTTCCTTTTCGAGGGGGCATTTGATGGCTATAAATCCTAAACTTTTTTACTCAAGTAGTACGAAAATTTCTTCATTGAAGAACATTTTACTACTTCTAAAAACTCTATCTGATCATCTACCAATGAGTGTGTTCAAAGAATCAGAAGGTTTGAGGTACGGCTACATTCTGATTGTGAGCCATTTTATCCTACGAGGAAAAATTTCACAACCTCGGGTATTAATTCCTTAAGGATACTCCGTGATTTCAAAGGACTTTGTTCTGATTTCTACTTCATCTTGTTTCATTTAACTAACATATTTCATTGATATTTCTTGATGAACTTGTGTTGAAGATGTTAAAAACTTCATAGGTGTTCATGAAACTGTCTTGAACAAAAGTTGAAGTATTTGTACAAACATACAGATTGTGTACCCAAAATTAAAATTTTAAGATGCTTTAACCATTTGGAATTATGACATGAATCACGAATAAATAATTAAACAATCTAAATCAATCAACAAATCCACATCAACATGAATCCCAACTTAAAGTTCATAGCATAGAACACACTTAAACAACCATACACGATATAATTAGGAGAAAAAAGGTAGAATTGAACCTTAAAGTGACAATTTCATTTCTAATTAGAAATTGATTTTATTGGAGACAGGAGCTATATGGACCACCAGAAACCTCGACTACAATTTCAAAACCATACTCGGAGTCAAAATCCTCGATCAAAACTAACTCATTGTTTTAACCCCCCCCCCCTTTTGTTTTGTTTCTCTATATATTCCCATCAAATTGGAGCAATGAGGGTTTTATCATAATTGGATTGTCAAGGAGATAGAGACTGATCAGAGTTAGGATAATTTGTTGAGTTAAGGTCAGTGGCTATAGAGGTGTTTCATCGAATTTTATGGGGGTAGTAGTGATTAAAGTTTGTTGTGAGGTGGTGTGTTGGATGAGCAAGTATTTGGGTGGTGGAGCTGGTGGTTGGATTTATTCCAATGAGAGGAGACAATGATGATAATGTGGGTTCATGATGAAGTCATTCATGGGGGTTTTCCCCATCTACTTTCTCTCTATTTTCCCAATTGTATGTATTTCACTAGCAGTATGTACATTTTTGGTGTGTTGTTCAATTGTTGTTTTTGTTGCCCTTTGTTGCTACTAGTGTTGTTGAATTATTATTGTTCTCAAAATGGAGCTCAAATGGTAGTTAATGGTGGTGTTGTTATTGTTTTTCTTCTACTCCCTCTTCCTCTCGATTTTCTTTTGGTTTGTGTATTGTGTGTTGTTATTTTGAAAATAGTTATTTCTTTTCCCTCCTTGTTAGTAGAAAATGGAGAGAAAAATATAAGTTGATCTAGGAAGGGGTGTATTTTTTGGGTGGGATGTATGTGTTTATTGATGTTGCTTCTTATCATTTTCTTACTGGTGAGGGGAAAGGTATGAATCATCCATGGAAAGGAGAGTAAGGATATTAGGTGGGGTCCACTTGCTTGTCTAGGAAATTTTTGGGGGGTGTTACTTATGAAGTATGGGTAGGTCTATGGTTAGGATTAGTTTATTTAATTCCTTATCTTAGAAAAAGCATCATATGATGTAAGTGTGTGTGAGCGGGTGCTACAGCATACCAAATCTTGGTGAGTAATATAGAATAAATCAAGATGGAAAATAATACTTTTAATCAGTGAAATTTCTCGAAATGGTGAAATCTAATTTGTCACTATTTTTGGATTTTTGACTTTCAGATAAAGAGAAAGCTAACTAAAACTAACACTAAGAAATGAAGTATAAAGCCCGGGAGGATCAAAAATTATGACTCCACATATGGTATAGCCGAAAAAAGAGCATACAAACTAGCTAACCTTTAGAGTAACTGAAAAAGTAATAATCAAAACGTGAATCATTTCAAAAGATACTACTGCTAGTGAAATTCCCGTACCTACCCAACATTCTTTTTTTCCTTCACGCGACCTTTTATTCCATTTGAATTTTGGATCATAAAGGTTTTAACGAGGTAGAAGCTTACCAACCGTGGAAGGACTCAGATAGGAGTAAGCCTATGGGCTTGACATTCGAGAAAGAGAAGCAATAGAATTTAGGTTGGTGTGCCCCAGAATGCCAAGATGAGCATTCAAAACACCCTCTTTTTATAATTATAGAATTGAATATAAGGAGTTCCTTATATCCATTTGTTAATTTTTTCTTTATTATCGTGTAATACCCCAAAAATACAAACCAATGCTAGAGTCATGTTTCAAGATCATACATAGTACATAATGGTTATTTGATAGTTTTATGAGTTAGTTTGATGTATATTAAGGTCTCAAATAACTCCCAGTTGTTAGACGAGTCAAAATAATCCTTATCGAATGAAATTTTAGTAAGAATATTGTTTTAGTCAACTTCAAATGAGCATATCGTTTTCTCTACTCTAAATTTTCCAGATCAATACCCACCAAACTATAGGAAATTGAATTATCTTTCCAATGATACCAATTTTGCCCAAATCTGATACATAGGTGAGAAGTTATGGCACTTTTAGTGAAAGTAGTTGCTCAATACGAGCAGCACCGCGTCGTGCCAATGTGTCATTTTGCAATTGTCCTTTTCCAGTGTGTCACCACAATTTCCACCACATCATGCCAAGGGGAATTTTTTCAGTTTTCAATTTCCAGTGAGGCACTGCGATTGCCATCACATTGCGCTAAAGTTCAAATTCGGGATAGTCCGATTCCAGTGTCGCAACGCAATGGCACCGCGTCGTGCCGATGGACAAAATGAGGATTGTCCCTTTTACAGTGTCCATACGCAATTCCACCGCATCACGCCGGGTGTCAAAATCGAGATTTCCAGTCAGTTCTGAATTTTTAATTCCAAGGGCATTTAAGTCATTTTCTCTCACCCCAGTCAGTCTAAACACGGGATTTAAGCCCCAAAAGAGCACTAATTTCTCATTATTTCACAAATTACTCAAATCAAAATTGACCACTTTCAAGAATAAAAACACTAGCCTCCACAAATCAAGATCAAATCTCAAGAATTCACCATCAATTCTTACGAACTCATCAACCCAGGTATGTTAAGTATTCATTCATGGGTCCCTTTCTCCTATGGGGTCCAAGAATCCAAATTTAAATTTAAAGTTGTGATCTTCACAAGTTACTATGATTCTAAATTGTGATTTTAACCATGAATCTTAACTTTATACCATGCTTACATGAAATTTTTGTTGTTTATCAAACGCCACGTGTTTTAATGTTGTTATTCACTTATTTAAATCATGATTAAGTGTTATTGATGTCGAATTCATGCTATTACTCTAAGTTTTATACTATTCTCATGATTAGATTGAACTATGAAGACCAAGTGTTTGATGAAATGCCTACAAGAGTAAATTGTGAGTAAATGCTTTCATATTATGTCCCCAAAGTTTGGTACTATTATACTATTACTGCTATCAAATCCTGGGGGTTATGAATACCCGAAAAACATAGTTGTTTACTTAGTCTCAATATCTCCAGATTAGTTTCTGAATATGTTATGAGCATTATCAGTTCAGTTAGTCATCATAATCAATTAAACTCAGAACAGTTCAGTCTTCCGAGTTAATTCAATTGGGAGTAGGATTTAGCACCGAGCAAACCCAGGGGTGGGGGATCACCTTTAAGTTGAGGGTACAACCTAAGTATCAGTCCATGCATTCTAGAACTACGTAGCCAGCATAGGTTGAGATTTTAACCTGCCAGTTGAGGGTTGATCCCATATAGGTACCTGCCAGTAGAGGGTAACCCATAGTCCTTAGGGACAACACTTTAGTAGATCCACACAGCCAGTGTTAGTACCCGTGGTAAGGTACTGACACCCTTCCAACTGGGGTCACAAGTTGGACCCCAAAACATTCATTTAGGGCATGTCAGTTAGATAATAGCTCCCATAGTCTCAATCTAGTAATCATCTCAGTATTTCAGTTTCGGCTGCTTGATAATAGCATACGTATATCAGTAATTTAGTCATCAGATTTCAGTACTTTAGTATTTACAGATTATATTCAGAACATGTTATATTCTTGGTCATGCATCCTCAGTATATATTCAGATTTCACACATCTCCAGTGCTTATAGATTTCATGCATTTTATTCAGTATTTCATGGTACTTATTCAATCAGTTATTACTCATGTTCATGAAACCATGCATATCAGCCTACTTCATTTTGCATACCAGTACATTCAAAGTACTAATTGTATACTCTTTTCTTGCGCTATGATGTATCATATCATAGGTTCGGATGCTCAGTTCTCGAATCATGCATAGACTTTTCAAATTATCAGTCGTAGCAGTGGTGAGTCCTCATATTTTGAGGACAGACTATTTTATCTTCATGTTTTCAGGTCAATAGCTAGTTGGATTTAGTTGGGGTATGTCCCATCAACTCTTATTCAGGAAGTTTAGAGGCTTTCAGACATTTCAGATAGTCAGTCGGTTTATCTTTATTTTAGCAGTTTCAGACAGTTATTTTCTAGATTTATTATTTAGTATTGTTTTTAGTTGCTAAAACCTTATGGCTTATCAGTTGTTCTTCTACATATATTATTATATTATTCAGTGCTCATAGCAGGTACCAGCTCATGGGTTAGCTTGTGGTCCCTTAGGACTGTAAGCACCATGTGGCACCCAGGGTGTACTCTCAAAGCATTACAAACTTAGTATCAGAGCCTAAGTTTTTAAAGTGTCCTAGGAAGTCTGAAAGCTGCATCAAGCAGAGTCTTGTGCATGGGTGTGAAGTGCGCCACACTTATGGGCAAGAGACTATGAGGCATTTTAGGAAAAGTTCCCTTATTTTAGTGTTCATGTAGTGTGACTGAGCATGATGCTCATGTTAAACTCTCTGTCTAATCTATTCTCCCTTCTATTTATAGATCAGGCCTCTAAAAAAGACAAATGAAATAAGAAACGTAAACCAGCCAGTACCTCCACTCATTCAGGAAGATCCCCTGAATGAGCATGTTTCTCATGCAAAGTTCAGAGCTGCATTCACTACTTTAGCCTATTCTGTAGTGGCTCAGAATGCTCAGCCAACTATTGTTTCAGCCAACCCAGTGGCCAATACTATCGCAGTTAGGATTCAAGACTTTACCCGAATGAATCCTCCTCTGTTATCTGGATCCAAATCTGAAGAGGATCTATAGGAATTCTTAGACATGGTGAAGAAAATAACAGACATTATGGGAGTATATTCTAGTGAGACTGCTGAATTAGCCGCTTATCAGTTGCAGGATGTGGCTCACACATGGTTTAACTAGTGAAAGGTAGATAGAGGCACAGATGCAGGGCCTATAAAATAGAAAGAGTTTGTTACTTCCTTCTTAGATAAGTTCTTTACTTGGTTAGCTAGGTATGCTCCTCATGTGGTAGCTGATAGCAGGTCTAAGATAAGTAAGTTTATGTCTGGTGTATCTGGCAGTGTGGTCAAGAAGTGTAGGACTACATTGTTGATTAAGGAGCTGGACTTGAATAGGATTATGGTTCATGATCAATATATTGAGGAGAACAATACTTAGGAGAGAGAGAGGGAGAACAAAAGAGCTAGAATGGGTATCTTTAATTTCAATCAGCCAAGATCAGAAGGTGGTAACCATCCTCAGTTCTGTCAAAAATCTATAGTCCCAGCTCCATATTCAACCAGTACTCCTGTGCCTAAATTGATAAATGACAATCGAGATAAGGCGCTAGGCTCTAAGTCCCAAGGTAGTGTTAACAGTACTCATACGGATCCTCTTTGTCAGAAATATGGTAGAAACCATCAGGGTGTTTGTAGAGCCGGTAGTGATGTTTGTAAAAGGTGATGTTTGTAGAGCTGGTAGTGATGTTGAAAGATCTCTTATATAAGGGATTATAAGGCCCAGAATTTCCCCATGGGGCACACCAGTCCTATTTGTGCTTAAGAAAGATGGTTCTCTCAGGATATGTATTGACGACCGTCAGTTGAACAAAGTCACAATCAAAAACAAATATCCACTTTCTAGAATTGATGACTTGTTTGACCAAATTTAGGGTGCTAGTTACTTTTCTAAGATAGACCTCAGATCCGACTACCATTATCTCAGATTCAGAGAATGTGACATTCTGAAAATAGCCTTCAGAACTCAGTATGGTCACTTCAAGTTTCAAGTCATGTCCTTTGGTCTCACGAATGCCCCAGCAGCCTTCATGGACTTGATGAACCAAGTGTTCAAGCAGTACTTGAACATGTTTGTCATAGTCTTCATTGATAACATCCTTTTCTACTCTCGTAGTGAAAATAATCTGCAGACCACCTCAAAATTGTATTGCAGACTCTTAGAGCCTATCAGTTGTTCGCTAAATTTAGTAAGTTTGAATTTTGGCTAAGATCAGTATATTTCCTTGGCCATATTATTTCCGGTGATGGCATTAAATTTGATCCTTAAAAGACCAAGGCAGTGAGAAACTAGCCCAGACCCATCTCTCTGTCAGATATTAGGAGTTTCTTGGGTTTGTCTGGCTATTACCAACGGTTTGTTGAAGGATTTTCATCTATTGCATCTCCCATATCTAGATTCACTTAGAAGAAATTTAAGTTTCAGTGGTCTGATTATTGTGAGAAGAGTTTTCAGGAGTTGAAAACTCGACTCACTACAGCCCAAGTTTTGACATTCCCAGATGGTTTAGATGGGTTTGTTGTGTACTGTGATGCTTCCAGAATTAGGTTGGGATATGTTTTCATGCAGATGGGTAAGGTTCTGGCCTATGTCTCTAGATAGATTAAGTCCCATGTAAACAATTACCCTACCCATGATCTTGAGTTAGCAGCTATTGTGTTTGCCTTAAATATTTAGAGGCATTATTTGTATGGGGTGCATGTTGATGTGTTCATAGATCACAAAAGTTTGCAATATATGTTTTTGCAGAAGGATTTGAATATGGTCAGAGAAGATGGTTAAAATTATTGATAGATTATGATATGAGTGTTTTGTATCACCCAAGAAATGCCAATGAAGTGGCAGATGCCCTAAGTAGATTGTCTATGGGTAATGTAGCTTATGTTGAGGATGATAAGAAGAAATTTGTTCAGGAAGTTCATCAGCTTGCCAGATTAGGTGTTCGTCTGGTTGATTCACCTAAGAGTAGTGTTTGGGTTCAGAATAGTTTGGAATCTTTTTTGGTTGCCGAAGTGAAAGAAAAGCAGGATAGGGATCCTAGTCTAGTGAAGCTAAAGGAGTCAGTTAGATATTAGAAAGTAGAGGTTTTATCCCAAGGGGGAGATAGTGTGTTTCATTGCCAAGGTAGACTATGTGTTTCATGTGTTGATGAGTTAAGACTGCGAATTCTAGCATAAGTGAATGGTGCACATTACTCTATTCATCCAGGGGCCACAAAGATATACCGCGATCTGTGGGAAATCTATTGGTGGAGTTGGATGAAAAGGGAAATCACAGAGTTTGTAGATAAGTGCTCCACTTGTCAGCAGGTTAAGATTAAGCATCAGAAGCTAAGTAGGTCTATGCAGGAGTTCAGTATTCCCACTTGGAAGTGGGAGGAAGTGAACATGGATTTTGTGACATGTTTGCCTCGTACTCGTTGGCAGCATAATTCGATTTGGGTCTTTGTAGACAGGATAACCAAATCAGTCCATTTCTTGCAAGTCCATCAAACTTATTTAGTCGAGGACTATGCCAAGCTCTATCTCAGAGAGTTGGTCAGGTTGCACGGTGTTCCGTAATCTATAATCTCAGATAGAGGTACTTAGTTTACCTCTTACTTTTGAAAAGCCTTTCAGAAGGTGGAAAGCTAGAAATGGAAAATCTTGATTTGGCACGATGCGACGCCATTGCGGTGCCCCATTAAATGTGAATTTGACACTTGGTACAACGCGGCGTTATCACGGACTCCACTGGAAAAGGACGAATGTGATTTTGGCCATCACTGCAATGCGGCTTTATCGCGTTGGGCTACTGTCTTTCACTAAAAGTATCATAACTTCTCACCCGAGTATCGTATTTGGGAGAAATTTATATGGTTGGAAAGCTAATTCAATTTTCTACAATTTCATGGGAATTGATCTGGAAAATTCTTAGTAGAAAAAAAAAGGTCGTTTGAAGTTGACTATAGCAATATTTCTCTCAAAAACTAAATCGGTAAGAGATATTTTGATTCATCTAATAGTTGGGAGTTATTTGAGGCCTTAATATACATCAACCTCACTCATAAATCTACCAAAGAACTATAATTCATTTATCAAGAGCTTGAAACATGGCTCAAACATTGGTTTGGATTTTTGGGGTATTACAATAGCTCCATCTTGGGAACATTCATCCTCGAATGAGGCTAGTTAAGCTGAGTGTACTGAAGAATCTGAGATCATATACTGAACATGCATGAATGGGAACATGAGTAAATAACCTGGTCTGAAACATGATACATAAACTGAATATCATAAACTAAACTGATTTTCTTGAATACATGAGAATGGTTATAAGGCTGAGATTGGAACGAGAGAGTCAACTTACGAGTACCCATTACTTCTGGCTGGATCTTGTTACGTGAAGAAAATATGAAATATTTAGGACATGAAAGCTCGGGAGACTATAGAACATCTACCCTCTTAGGATATTATGTCCCCCGAAAGATACTGACTTGGCTAAAATATTAAGGAAAGACTGAGATGATGCACGGGGCACTTACAAACTTAATCATGACTGAATATCTGGAATCTGAAACTAATGCATGATCTGAACTGAATTTATGACTTGTATGGTCGTGAAGAAATTTCCACATGAATAGGAGAGATGAAAACCATAGGAGCTTGTCTGTCTGACTGCTAAACTGAATTGTTGTCTATACAAACTAACTCATACTGAAAGCTTATACTTAATTAGAGTATTTTGTCGATACTCTTTCTATGAATTTCTAATGGTTTTAGGAAGAAAATACTCTTGTGCATAGTCTAAATAAGACATCTGAATAAGAAATCACAACATGGATAAAATTTTGTGTATGGAACACAGGCATACGAAACATCAGCTAGGATAGAGTTACTGAGCCTTATGCACTGCAACTACTAACTTCCAAGCTTAGCCACACTTCTCAAATACTCCTTAAATGATACCTTCTACTTCAACACTATGCTTCACTTGAGTCTACTAAAATCCACATGGGAACTAATAACTCTACCTACTGAAGTATGAGCTGGACTGAATTCTCCCACTATGTTCAAGCCTACTCGAATCTACAAAACGCACACAAAATTATTGTAATACTAGTCTGAGTCATGTATTCAATACACCCTACATTTTCACAACTTCTCATCTTATGAATAATTATTATTACCTCTTCAACAACTACATTCAACTTTTTACCATCCATCCACTATGCACAATGCATTTATCCAGTTACACACCACCATGTCATTCAAGCCTATCTTCATAACTATATATGAACTTCTAAACAACCACCCATCAAAGCATATTTCTTATAATATCTAATACCTCTATCAATAAAACTCTCAGGCGCCGCCCCCAAGACAATACATACGAAGTTTTCTGCTAACCATGACACATATCAAAAACTTAGCCTCTCTTTCATTTCACACTTACAGACTTAGCTAAAATTAGCATACAACAATCTTTTATCAATAAGAAACGTTTACTCTCTCCCATCTAAGTAATTGCTCATCACTGCTATCATTTCTTAAAGAGGGGTCATTGAAAGGTTAACACATGAGGACCTAAAGCATGAAGGAATGTTATACATAACTTGACACTTAACTAAGGCCTGAGGAATAGAATATCAACATCATGGATTCATCAAGAGATATGAACTGAGGACATACATGACATAAATCTTACTTTTTGTTGATTATTAAGAGTGTAGCATGAGTCATTGAAACTGAGCATACTGTAAAGCATGAATACATAAGTTATGAACTGCAAGACCTGAGTTTGGAGTTTCTGAATTCATGGAACATGATTCATACTGCTGAGTGAACTAGAACTCCTCATACTAGGGACTGGGAGAGTACCTGATTTCTTTTTATAAAGTGCACGAATATGAGCTATGGTCATAGAGTTTCTCCCCAACTGATGTTCTATAATACACTGGCATCACTACTAAAATCTGAGAGGCTGACTTGGTTACTTGTTCTATTATCTTTCCCTTAGCTTAAAGCCATTATTCTAAGTCTGGGGGACACTTAATCAATATCTCTAAACTGAACTGCCACCACTTTACTCTAGAACCTGGGGCATATAATACGTATAATTGGTAAACTTACCCTAAATGACTATGCTCGATAATGTAAGACTTATTGATAGTACTTTCTTCTGAGATATAACTCTTATCCCTATATAGACCTAACAATAATAATGTAACTACTTAAAATTGACTAGCTTAGAATTTTCAACTCCTCTTTCTATTAGCTCAATCCTTTAAAGATTCAAACTTAGATTCTAACACATAACATGGATGTCCCCAAATCTTTAATAACCATGCTACTTTCATCATAGCCTACAATATCACATCTCTAAACTTATATTTCTCCCTAAATCATAAAAACTACTATTACATATGAACATTCGACGTCAACATGCTATAGCCCATAACTTAGCTGGTAAGAACATCAATTACTTTATTACAAGCTCCCTTCAAACTTAGCACTCAAGGATGCTACATACGTACAGCCACGCTGTCATACTTAGCTTAAATCTGTGTATATACTATTTCAAGCCTACTAATTCACCTTTCATACAACTAGCCCTATGGATACATAATCTTCTTAAATTCAGAAAACACTATCCCAATTCTACTACTGCTGCTAAACTCCTGGTTTCATGCTTTTAATTCTAGATCATATGCTATCATAGGATTCTGAGAAGGAATCTAAAAACAAGTCTGACTCCTAAGAATTGAGGTACTACCCCTTCCTTTACTGACTGGTTCATCGAGAAGCTAAAGCTAAACTACTCTATTTCTAAAATCAACTGAAGTAATTTACTGGGATACTATCACTGTCCAATTTCTATATACCCGTGTGTCTAGGAATGATTTACCCACTAGGGTAGACACTGAGAAAGGCTTTGCTAAGGTTTCAACACTGATACTAAACTAGATAACTATATAGGGGATTTCAAAATAAAGAGAAGCTCCAGGGTCTAACAAGGCATAAACATGTAAATGAAAGGCCTATAACGTACCTGTAACCACATCAGGAGCTTTTCCTGATCCTATCTAGATTGAAGTACATAAATCCTATTCTGACGTTGTCCGCTGGTTGTGCTGCAAGCGGTACTCTATTGAGTTGGCTGACCGGATAAAACTAAAGGACGGTTCGACCGTCCCTGCTGACCACTCTTTTGAAAATCTCCAACTCTATGGCCTGTGTTTCCACACCCAAAACACATGTCACTGCTGGCTCTACACACCCTTATGATTCTTACCACATTTTTCGCAAAGCAGATTAGTACGAACACCCTTCCCATAGTGTAAGCTAAGCATGGAAAATGGTTTAAAACTTGTAGTAACGGAATGGTTTCAACATCAATATCATTAAATTATGATTAAATCAATGAATAATACTATTTGAACATTTGGGGTTTAATAGCAACAATAATTTCATGTAAACATGGTATAGAATCAAGATTCATGGGTATTCAAGGTTAAAACTCATAATAACTTGTAAAAGATCATAACTTTGAATTTAAAAAATTAGATTCTTGTGCTCCATGGTTGAAAGGGACCCATGGATGAACATTTAACAAACCTCAATTGAAGAATTCTTGAAAGTTCTTAGATTGGGAACCTTGAATTTGAATTATCTTGGAAAAGGAATGGAGAATTTTAGATTTTCTTAGAGTTGAATATTGAACCCTGGGGTTTTCTTGGAGAGAAATTTGATGAAAAGTCAATATAATAAGCGTAGGATAGGTTAAATCCTTTGTTTACACAATTTGGGGGCTATGGGAAAAGACCAAACTATCCTTGGGAATTAAAACTCATAACTGGAACTGAAAATCCCAATTTTTGGTTGCGACGCGATGTGGGGCTATCTCGTTGCGCTACTAGAAAATGATAATCCCCATTATTTCAATAGCACGATGCGGTGCTATCGCGTTGCGCCACTGGAAACGGACAACCCTGATTTGGCACCTTGGCGTAATGCGGTGCCATCGCGGTGCCCCACTGAATGTGAATTTAACCCTTGGAATGACACGGAGTTATCACGGGGCTCCACTGAAAAAATAAGAACGTGATTTTGGCCATCACCGTGATGTGGCCTTATTGCGTTGGGCTACTATCTTTCACTAAAAGTGTCATAACTTCTCACCCGAGTATCAAATTTGGGTAAAATTAGGATCGTTGGAAAAGATGATTCAATTTCCTACAATTTGGTGGATATTGAGCTGGAAAATTCTCAGATATTTTGATTCGTCTAATAGCTGGGAGCCATTTGAGGCCTTAATATACAACAACCTCACTCATAAAGCTACCAAATAACTATAATTCATTTCTCAAGAGATTGAAATATGGCTCTAACATTGGTTTGGATTTTCAGGGTATTACACTTCTCTAATTCTTTCTACAAGGCCCAAGCACGACTATGGTCAGATCCCACGGTTATGATAATGATCGTCTGATGCCCTTTTCAATCCAAAATTCAGCACTCCACTCTTTAAGACATGTTTGACCTGCAAACACTCAAAAACCATTATATCCACAAAGATATACCTTTGTACTTGCAAATATTCACCATTATAAGCATCTCAACTAGCGTGATTTCATGAAACATCAGCAAGTTGCACACTCGAATAAGAATATAAGGACTTTTGAACATCCAAATCTATATATCTTTAGTACCTACCAAAAAGCTCCAACTTATTCTTGTTTCTCATAAAAAACATTCTTAAGGGACCTAAGAGAGAAAGCATGCACTGAAATATGTTCTACACCAGCTCAAGCGGTTGCAGCTTCACCAACTCTCTCTTTTAAAAGGGTTTTCAAATATGAAAACTCTTGATGGGCCTGATCAGACCTCGTATCTATACTCTTGACCCTACCAAAAGGCTCGCATCCTTGAGTACTTAACTGGGACTGGGTTTCCTTATATCATCTTAAGTATTCCTTGTCGATGACAAAATGGTCCTTTAAATTACATATTTCCTCCTCCGAAATGACAACCTTTTCTTAGGGCTATCTTTTTTTGGGTCGCTGTCCTCTCGAAAAAGGCCCTCACACATGTAGAGGTATTCTTAGAATAATAAAAAAATATTTTTAGCCTCAATAAAGGTAAATAAAGAAGAAGAGCAGAGCTTATGAAAACCTGGATTGACTTGCCCTCGATAAGGCCCAAAAAGTACCCCTAAGAAGATCTTCATTATCCCGTTATGTCAAACTTACCACATATTTCATAGGGATTTATTTTATAATATGAGGGTATATGTTTTTCCAGTATTTGATGGATGAAAGAGCATGAGCCTTCAAGTTTGAACATAGACAGGTTAGTAGCTCACGGGAAGGACTCCTAGAGACGTTGTCAGTATTTTTTCCTACAGGATGTAAATCTATTGCAAGGGCATCTACTAGAGAAAAATGTTGATCGACTCCAAGGGACTGTGTCTCTAGGGAATTGGACTCAGTTTCAAAAGCATGAACCAATGCCCCCTCAGTCGGGGAGGTAGGTCCACTTGTCCCTGGTCTTTTACCCAAAGCTAAAAGAGCCCCTGTTATTTTTCTTTATCCTTTCAACTAAGGGACTGGCTCTGAAGACCTTCTATATTCTTTAAGTTGTTGAACAAGAATGAGTTTGAAACCCTCAGTAATAGAAGAAAGTTATGCTAGTGGATTAAGGCAACACCATATTTGATCTCTAAGAAGGAAAAGCAGTATAAGTATCAATAGAGATACCATGGGTATGAAAAGCAATGGAATGATTGTACCATGATCATTATAGATCAATGATCTTGGTCGATATATGCTCCCAAATACATTCATCTGAATGCACAAATTCTTGGATCATCCAGACCCAAGGGCAAATATCTACAAGGACAAGACCTAAGGTTTATTTATAACAAACAAAAGTTAGAAAAAAGGAAATGATGACATAAAATCATCTATAAAGGGGGTAAGGGAGCTTATGTTGATAGTTTCATTCGTCCAAAAGATTGGGCTCACCAAAAATAAAATTGGAATAAAAAAACATAAACTTGTGTTGTCAATGACATGCTAAATTATCCAGATCTAAAATGATGCCCTTGATAACTCAACATTGAATGGTAAGCATCTTTTCACTGATTACTCAAAGAGTGTACAAAGTGAAAAAGTGTCTGGGGTAAAGTCTAATCCCAGGATGTGGGTGATAATATAGACATAATCAATGACCCTCCAAATCGTAGGGGAAACCCGACCTAGGAAAATACCATAAATCTTAAAAAGAAAAAGGACGAATTGAATAATGGGTCCACCATCAAGGCCCATATAGAAAGGGTAGGTGTAGAACCTAGGTAACCAGGATTGAAGGTGGAAATATTTTTAAAAAGAAAAGGAGAAAGAACCTTGATGCTATTTGACAAACCGCAGTCATCCTTAACTTTTTGAAAGATCCTATCCATCAAAGACATGAAACAAAAATAAAGATCTTTCATGATGTGGCTAAATAATGCTCAAATTAATAGTGTTTTCAAACATTCTTAAAACTATGATATTTAGGGTAGAATCCACTAGGGACTTGGTCTCATCTACGGAACTCGTCAACTGACTAAAGAAATTCATATCAATAGAAATAAAAGAAGGTTAATGATGTTCGTATAAGGAACTATAAATGTGACCATGGGGGAATGGCGACTTTCCTAACAGTTTCCTGATTGAAAACTGCAACATTGATACTAGCACTAGTCTCCTCGATAAGGGAAACAATGGTATTTATTTTTATAATAGAAAAGTTGGGGGCCGACATCACCTAGATGAGGGATCCATGAACTAAAGTATTTGCAAAGAAGGATATGAGAGACAAGAGAGAGTCAGGTGAAGGAAATTGGAATGAGTATTGAGGGGTAGGATTTATTAAAGATAGAGAGTTGTCGCGTGACTTAAAGGAATAACACGTATCTAGTAAGGATAAAATATTTGATAAAGCTTGTGGAAGAATCCCTGCGGTGCTTTTGAGATAATTAGCTCTAGATTATTCTACTTCTCGATGATACTAGATGTTTTGCTTGAAAAGTGAAGGGACTCTGTATAGGGAAAATAGTTTAGCAAGAGTGGATTATTTTGGATTGGGTAAAGTAAGAATAGTACCATAATATCCTCATCTCAAAACAAAACAGAGATAAAAGAACATCATCTCAAGCAAAAGAGAAATGGCACGAGACTACCAATAATTGTAACCATGCATGAAAGGAGAAATAGGAAACCAATGTGTCAGAGCCCTCAGGTGCACTGGCGAACCTTAGCAAGTCCACCTCAGACATACGATATTTGTCTAGCATCCCCCAATTGTTAGTCGACACGTGGATCTTGAGGTCCTGTAGTGTTTAAGTGGCACTTTCAATTTATTTAAATAGATGTTAGACACTATAAGTAGGTACACCTCCCCATTGTATGATCATCGAATTTGACTCATTTCTATCCATGTGCAATAAAATTTCATTAGATTTGTTCTTAAGTTTTATTTATTTTCTTTGTTCATCGTGCTCGTGTTAAGTTCATATCGATTCTGATCAAGGTTGGCTCATGTATACAAAGCCTTTCTCCACACTACCATTCCAGATTTGTTTATGCTTTACTTTGTTTATAGATTACATTATTTACATTGTATCATTGTTATCATGCAAACCTTCTCTACTAACTCAAAGTTAAGTTGTAATGCGTGCTTTTGACCTACCTACAAATCTAACTATCCTAAATCGATGATAAACTTCTTTTACTCTTTAACATTTGGACTAGTGGTCCCATTTTCACCACTATTATTATGCCTCTTATGATTAAGAAAATTATATTTTTTTTCTTTTCTTCTAATTATTAAATCATGGTATCTCCTAATATTTTAAGTACTTTCCTCTTTTTTTAATTTAATGTATTCATAACTCGCTTCTTTAATTTCTATTCTTTATAATATTCATAACCCCCATAATTTTTATGTCCATAACCTTCAAACTTTAATTTGTAAGTTTGTGATATCTTGTGGTATACCTCTTATCTTGCCTATATAAACCCAAATTTAATAAATTTATTTTTCTCCCTTTTTGACCTTCGGCACTTTTAGTTATAAAATGATAATATTATCTAATATTCAAGTATTTTCCTCACCTTTATTTAATGTATTTAAAAAGAGTAATTACCCATAATTCAAGCCTCTTTAGTTTCTATTTTAACTCACGCCTCTTTAATTTCTACTCTTAATAATAGTTATAACTCATGTTCATAACCCCTAATTCTAATTTGAAAGTTTGTGATATTGTATAGGAATGTATTTTACCTACGTAAATTTATATTTTGAATCATTCTACTCCTAATTTGGCTTATACATGTTGTTGTCAATTTTTAAATCAAGCCTTGTTCCAACTTTAGCTTGTCGAAAACCGTAATATAAATCATTTTCTTGAGCTTTCATACAAATTAGAATTTCTAAGAGAAGGGATAACTGGAGTTGGAGGAGTCTGAATAGAAAATAATTCTTGCCTCCCTTCTTTTTGTTGTGAAAGAAATTTTGTTCAGCATGTTAAATTGAAATAAGGTCACCTTTGATTGTAACCAAAGCAAGAATGTCATGAATGGTGTTTTACAACCTGAAGTAAATATTTTTCTTATCTCTCAAGGGGGCCCTTAGTGCCACTTGACTGTAAAGAAAAGACTTTACTTCAATATTAATCTTGAACATATCTTTGAGTGACTCACATTCAAAGTTAACGTTTCTATTTTCTATTTTTTTTGACTTGTGAATTAACTAGCAAATAAAAAGAAACAAGTATATAAAGACAAGCTATTTTTTTCTCAAGTTTTATTTACATTTTTATGTATTTGGTCATGTTTTCTTAATTTTAGCATTATTTCTTTGTCTCAACTATCATTCTCTAGCAAGAATGATCAAGAAAGTCTTCACGACAATGAATATTGATTGAAGTGTCATATGTGTGTGATTGACCTTTATGAAAGTCAGTTTATGACTGATAGTAACGATTGATTATAGTATTTGTTATATTTAAAGAGATAATGATTTTGATTGTTAGTACAACTAAAAAAACAATTTGCAGATGTATTAAATAGTTTAGATTTCTCTCCTCTTTTCGATAAAATTAGTTTTTATTTAGTATGATTGACATAGAAATACTATAAATATCACACATAGTACTTAGTATCATATAATCATATTAACAATATGCCTATATTTTTCTTTTTCTGTGTTTTATATTATTACAATTAAATAATTTATTTTATTAGCATATGATGAGGAGTTTTGACATGGCTTTGTTAGGCCTAATAAGGACACTAGCCCAGCATAGAGAGTGGCCCACTATTATATACCCGGCTCCAATATGTACTATATATACTAAGTCAGATGTTTTTTACATAGCAGTTAATAGGAGAGACAGTTGTAATAGATGAACGAGGCAATTAACTTTTCATTTTCTCTCTTCACTTTCATGTTCACTCTCTAAGGTTTGTCCATATAAAATAATAGAGATCTCGAGTTTATGTATGTTAACATGGTATCAGAGCAGTGTAATCGATACCTTAGCTTCTCAGCTTCCTTCCGGTGGTATCCCCCATTCATGGAGTTATCCAGTTGATTTCGTGAAAGTGGTTGTGATTTCTTCATCTTTGTTTACAGCTCAGTTTTTTATTTTTCATTTTCAGGCCTTTACTCCTTTAGGTTCTAGAAGGAGGCTAGTAACATTGTCTCTATTGGTTGCAATAGATCGACCTAATTTGTGAATCTAGAGCTCATAATCCTAATTTTGTATGTGCTATCAATTTTGTGTTATTTGATCTGTAGTGCATCATCTCTATTTGTTCTGGTATTTTTTCAATTATTGTAGAATTTCTCAATCTAGATTAAAGTTGTATTAATGACTTTAAAATCATCAGAGGGTTTACCCTCTTTTAAGTAGATTTCTCTAATCCCTTTTATGTCTACCCTTCTGATAACCATGGTAGTCAAATTGTGGCTATACCATTTTTTGGTAGTGTTTTTACCATCTGTAGAAGCAGTATGTTGATTTCACTCTCAGGTAAGAACAAACTGAGTATCTTAGATGGTAGAACCCCAGATCCCAACTTTGGTTCACCTTATTTTCCTTATGAGGAAAGGTGTAATAATATGGTTAAGGCATGGATTCTCAATTTTGTGTCTCGTGATATTGCTATTAGTATCATGTGCCTCAAAACTACTAAAGAAATTTAGGAAGATATAAATATTAAGTTTGGTCAGTCAAATAGATATAAATATATTCGGATTCAAAGGAAAATAAACTCTACTATTCAGGGTTCCTCTAGTATTGCCACCTACGATACCAAATTTAAGAGTCTTTGGGATGAATTACATTATGCTTATGTTGGTCCTACTTGTATTTATGGTGTATTTCCCAAGTTCATAGAAGACCAACAACTCATTCAATGACTTATTTTCTATGATAAAAAGTACTATATTAATGATGTCCCCTCTTCCATCAGTAAATAAAGTCTATTCACTGTTGTTACAAGAAGAAAGCCAAAGGGAAAACCACTCATTTACCCTTAATTTCTCTAGTGATTCAGCTAACTTCTCAGCTTCACCTAGTAATCATAGGAGTTCAACTCAGTATAACTCCAACATTAACAGGGGTTTGTCCTAAACCAATAGGAGTGGTGGTCATTCCTAGATTAGCAGGGGTTATTCCTAAAGAGTTAACTTTGATACTACTTCAAAGAAACCCCAACCATCTCTCTTTTGCACCTATTGCAAAAGACCTGGGCATGTTGGGGGAAAATGTTGCAGGTTGCATGGTTTCTTTCAGACTTCAAGTTTACCAAAAACAAAAATCCTGCTAATTGTGTCCAGGCTGACACTTTTTGTTCTGAAAATCCTACATCCATTCCTCCATCCCCTGCTCATCCTGCTGATGTGTACACTCATGGGTTTAGTAAGGAACAATATCAACATCTACACTTACTGTTTACTTAGCAGTTGTCAGTAACACCTTCTTACACAGGTGCTAGTCCCAGTTTTGATTTCTATACTTTAGATTCCGCTGGATTTGCACACTTTGCAGGTTTATTTACCACTTATGTTGCAAATTCATTGAGTCATCATATTTCTGACCATACAAATATAGGTATTTAACCTTGGATATTGGATTGAGGGGAAACTAATCATATGACTCCTCACAAACACCTATTACATAATATTTCTCCTCTTTCTAAACCTTTTTATGAGACTCTACCAAATGGATACAAAGTAAAAGTGTTTTCCATTGGCTCTTTAACTTTGAGATCTGATATTTTTCTTTCTCGTGTCCTTTCAACGCCATCATTTCATTTTAATCTCATTTCTATTCATTAACTAATTTCTTAATTGGGTTGTCATGCATTGTTTAACAAAACTCATTGTTACCTACAAGGCCCTTCACTGAAGAGGCATCTTAATCCAACTATTGATCTCTTCTTCCAGACCCCAATTGGATCCAATAACACACAATTTTTCAGTTTTTAATTCCACTTTACCTTTTAACACTTCTCTTATTGCTTCAAATGATACTTTTCTTTCAATTCCTACATGTACTAAGTCTGATGTTGTTAATAAGATGGATTTGTTTGGCACCAAATGTTGGGACACATGCCTTTTCAGAAGTTGCATTTAATTCCTTTTCTGTCTGATAAAATTTCTACTAAACAATCCTTTATTTCTTCTACATGCCCCATGGCAAGACAACAAATATCTTCATTCCCTACTTTTGTTATTCACTCTACAGTACTTTTCTAATTAGTCCATATTGACATTTGCTTCTATATAATACCCAAACCTATAATGAGTTCAGGTACTTTCTAACCCTTGTAGATGATTTTACAAGGGTAATGTATACACATCTTATTTTATGCAAGAACAATGCCCTACCTATACTCAAGGCCTTTACTGCAATGGTCAAGACACATTTTCACACCATTGTTCAAACCTTTAGGTCTAATAATGCCTTTGAACTAGGTATTGTTGCATCTTCTTCCTTCTTTAATGAGCATGGAATTCTTCATCAAACAACCATTCCTCATACTCCTTAACAAAATGGAGTAGTGGATAGAAAACACAAATACCTATTATAGGTTGCTAGAGCCCTTTTTTTCTAATCATATCTCCCTTTTAAAATATTGGGGTGATTGTATTCTTACTGCCACATATATTAATTGGGTGCCTTCTACTATTTTGTCAAATATTTCCCCTTATGAGAAGTTACATGGCATCGTACCTTCTTATGATAATCTCAAATCTTTTGGGTATCTTTGTTTTGCTACTTCTCTTAAGGTTAGCACGGAAAAATTCCAGTCCAGATCAATTTCTTGTGTTTTCCTTGGTTACCCTTGTGGGAAGAAAGGTTACAAACTTCTTTCTCTTTCTACTTTTTTCTATTTTCTTTTCCAGGGATGTTGTCTTTCATGAACATGTATTTCCCTATGCCTTCTCTACTCCCGATCTTTTTCCTACCCCTACTTGTCTCTTTGTATATTTACCTTATTTTCCCCCTAGTATCCTACTATTTTTTTCCTTTCTCTTATTCTTATCCAGTTTCTTCTAATCTACTAGTGGCACCTAAGAAGTCTTCTAGAACCACCTTTACACCCATTTATCTTTTTTATTATGTGTGCTCTTTAGTCCACTCTTTTAAGGTACCTACTGTTGTGCATTAGTTGCATGAGCCTCTGCATTACCAGTAAGTAGTTTCCCATCCTGCTTAGTAGGAGGTCATGCAAAAGAAATTTAATGCTCTTGCTTCCAACCATACTTGGGACACGCCCCTCTTCCTTCCAACAAGAAATCCATCACTTGACAATGGGTCTATAAGACCATACAAAGCTGATGGTCCTATGGAGAGGTATAAGGCTTGGTTGGTCATTAGAGGTGACACTCAAAAAGAGGGTATTGACTTCACTAAAACCTTTTCTCCAGTTGTCAAGCTCATAACTTTGAAATGTCTTTTGACTCTTACTGTTAAAAAGGTTGGATAGTGTTTCAATTGAATGTGAATAATGCTTTTCTCTAAGGTGATATACATGAGGAAGTTTGTATGAATATCCCTCTTATACTTGATGTCAGCTCATCTTCCAGATCTTCCCCAACCCCTATGGTTTGCCATTTGAGAATGTCCCTCTATAACATTAGGCAGGCTTCTAGGCAATGGTTTTCCAAGTTGTCTGAACCCTTGCTATACAAAGGCTATATTTTTAGTAAAAATGACTACTCTCTTTTCACCAAATCTTTAGCTGGTTCTCTTATTATCCTTGTGGTCTATGTGGATGACATCTTATTGGTTGGTGATCATGTTGCTAAAATGTAGTCCCTTAAATCTTATTTGTACTGTCATTTTAAGATCCAAGATTTGGGTTTCATTCACTATTTCCTTGGTCTTGAGGTCTCTTATCATACGCAAGGCTACATTGTGAACCAACACAAGTTCACTGCTAATCTCTTAAATAAATTTATGTTGATCATTTTTCACCAGTTGTTACTTCCTTGGATGTTTCTATTAAGCTCACCCTTGACATGAGTGACCCTTACCTGATCCAAGTAGTTATCGAAGTCTCATTGGTAAGATCAAGTTCTTACAACACACTCTTCCTGATATAGCCTTTGCAATGCAGCATTTGAGTCAGCTCCTACAACTTTCTCGAACTCCTCATATGCTTGTTGGTATTCATGTGCTTAAATATCTTCTCAATGAAAGGAGTGTGATTTTTTGTTATGTGCTTATGTAATACCCTGTATGTTTCTTAGTCTAAGTTAGCTCATAAAGTGTACATAAGAGGACTAGGACCTCAAAATTTCGCTAAGTGTTGAAGACTTAGTCTCATTTTTTATCTTCTTTTAGCCTCTAAACCTTGATGATTTTTCTATCAACGCTCCCAGCCTCGAAAAGTTGGTTTTTAACTTAATTCATGGTCAGGGTTGTCTATAGTTCATTTTGGATGAGTTTTGGTATTTTTGAACGACGTTTGAAGCAAGTTTGGATGGCCAAACTAGTGACCCAACGTGATTAGGTCGCATCACATTGGGTACCACATTGGCCTCAGCAATGCGGTGCGATGGCCATCATATCGGTGGGTGACGCGATGCATTGGTCATCGCGTCACTGGGCACGTTTTTAAAATTTTAAATTTCGAGCCCATGAGGGTATTTCAGTCTTTTTCCTTCACCTTAACACGAGATTTGAGTCCTAAAATAGCATTTTTGGCCGTAAATTCATATTTCACTCAAATCCAAAACATTCTCTCTTAAAAACACAAACCCTACTCCTTTAAGCTTCAAGTGCAAGTCTCAAGAAATCCCTCAACAACTTCCAAGAATTCGTCAATTAGGGTATGTTAAGTGTCTATCCAAGGGTCCCTTCCAACCTTTGGAGTCCAAGAATCCTTTTCAAAGCTTAAGTTATGAGTTCGCATGATTTAGATCGTAATATGTTCATGTATGTGTTGTAATTTGAGTGTCAAGTTATGAATATGTGAATTTCATGTGAAATAAACTAATATGTATGTTGGTTGATGTAAGTATCATGTTGAATCCCCTAAATTCTGAATTGAATGTTGAAGTTATGATATGTTAGCATGTTGTTCATTCCTATGTACAAGGTTATGCCTTTCAAGTGTTTGATAAAATATCCAGATGAGTGAGAGTTGAATTGTGACTATTTGTTATTCATTAAATTTATGGTATGGTTCTATTACCAATGATATCGAGTCCTGGGGGTTATAATATGCAAAATTTAGCTATTTACTTAGTTTTTAGTAGTTATAGAAGTGCCCTAGTTATATCATGAGCAGCAACACTTAGTTAGTTAACATGGTCAATAAGAGTTCAGTCAAGCTTAGCCCAATCTAGTGATCAGTGTCGTTTTAGTTGGGAGTAGGATTCAGCACCGAGCGAACCCAGGGATGGGGCATTCCTGCCATCTTAGGTGTGACCCTTAGTAGAAGTCCCTAAGTTAGCTAGCGTAGGTTGTTATGTTTCCTCCTAGTTTAGGGTTAACATATATATATATATATATATATATATATATATATCATAAGTCTTCCTACCAGATTAGGGTTAACCTAGCCCTTGTTAGTAAACCGTGGAACGATACTAACACCTTTTAAACTGGGGTCACAGGTTGGACCCCAATCAGTATATATTGGCGCATGTCGGCTAGATGAAAGCTCCCGCAGTTTCATTTTTAGTACTCAGTTCAGATTTCAGTTCAGTCCTGCTTGACCATAGCATATAGTTTACCAGTTATTTAACTATTAGATTTCAGTATCTCCATTTACAGATTACTTCAGTACTTGTTGTATGTATGGTCATGCATTCTCAGTCTTTACAGTTTTCATGCATCATTACTTAGTACCTTATGCTATACATTTAGTCAGATATTACTCATGAACATGAACCTGTGCATATCAGTCTAACCTCATTTAGCATACCAATACGTTCAAAACTACTGACCGCATACTCATTTTCTTGTGCTATGATGTCATATATCATAGGTTCAGACGCTCAAATTGTCGATCGTACTTAGACTTTCCAGTGCATCAGCAGCAGCAACCGTGGTGTGTCCCCTTTCTTCGAGGATAAGTTACCTTCTATTCAGTTATGTCAGTAGTTCAATTATTTAGTTGGTAAGAGTTAGTTGGGGGCTTGTCCCATAAACTCCATAATTAGATAGTTTAAAGGCTTTCAGACTAGTACAGACAGTCTACTCAGTTTTTAGTTGCTTTATCAGTATGTTTACAGACGTTTTAAACCATATTTCAGTATTGTTTTTAGTTATTAAAACCTTATGGCATTTCAGTTGAAAATCTTCATATGTTGTTTATCAGTTTTATTCAGTACTCACAGCAGGTACTAGCTCATGGATTATCTTGTGGTCTCATGGGACCGTAAGCACCGTGTGGTGTCCAGGGTGTACTCCCGGGGCTTTACAACTTACTCTAATTCTGATTGGGTTGGGTGTGCTTCTTCCAGGAAATCTATTTCTGGTTTTTTTATTACTCTTAGTGGTGTCCTATTTCCTGGAAAAGGAAAAAATAGACTACAATTTCTTTGTCCTTTGAGGCAAAATTTTGTGCCCTTTACAAAGTGGTGGTTGATAATGCATGGTTGATTTGCCTACTTGGTGATCTCATCTTACATGTTTCTAACTCGGTTCCTCTTCATTGTGATAGCTATGCTTCTCTTCACATTGCTAAGAATCCAATGTTCCACGAATGCACCAAACACATTGGTGTTGATTTCCATTATGTTCGTGATTGCCTAGTTACTGGCCTAGTCTGCCTTCATTACATTCCCAGCTTGCAGCAGCTTGCAAACATTATGACGAAGCCCCTCCCTATTCATCTTTGTCAGCATTTCTTTTCCAAGCTTGGTGTTTACTCACCCTCAAGCCTGGTACGGGGGTGTTAGGCCCAATAAAGACACTATCCCAGCATTGAGAGTGGCCCACAATTATATACCTGGCTTCAATATATACAATATATAATACCTCAAATATTTTTACATAGTAGTTAATATGAGAGAAAGTTGTAATAGATGAACTCTCTAGAAGCAATTGACTTTCCATTTTCTCTCTTCATTTTCATGTTCACTCTGTAGGGTTTGTCCATAGCAAACAATGGTGATCTTGAGTTGGTAACAAGCTTTAGGGATAATGGTGCATATCTCAATCTTTATGATAAAGCTTAACTATCTCTCTGACTGTTTATGCAAGAACATTTGTTAGTTTTCTTACATTTTATCTTTTTTTTTATATATTGAGAGTGGCTTCTGTAGTTCAAAATTTATGTTATTGGTGTGAATGTTTAATCTTCACAATGACTTGAATTAAGGTAAATAAGCTTACACTTAAACTTATTTACCTTTATTATTGGAAAAAATATAAAAGATGTGTCCGCACTACGCGCTACATTGTTTTTAATTGTTAATTTTTGGTAATTGTAATGGAAATAATGAATAGAAAAGCTCTTCAATGAAATCCTTTTATTGGTAGACATTTCACTTTGCTAGTAAAAAAGTGAACTCATCAATTGATCGATCGATCATACTGCAGGAATGATCAATAGTGTTTCCAGTTTCCTGTGGCATTCCATCTTGAAGAGGCAATCAATTGGAGGTACCGTTAACGTTTGTTGAATTCCATATGTGTTCCAGCAGAAAGGATCGGCCACGAGATCGCCTTCATGTGGTAAAAGTTCAACTTTAGACATAGTAATATTTGTGCAGGCAATGGTGTCACTAGAGGCAAAGTGTATGAGCATTCTCCTAATGTCGTAGGTTCCCTTGATAGTTCGATAAGAGATGTCACGTAAAGAAATGGTGAACGTCTCATTCTGACAGCCTTTTTATAGCAGTAATATTGATCTATGATGATGCAATTGTCCATATTTTCCATTTGAATTGTATCAAATGACAATCCTGTTACTGATCCTGACCCTCCTTGCCATGTCTTGATTTGAACTCCGTTTTCTGAGTCTCGAATAATGGTGTTATGGACCGTTATGTTTGACACACATGCCTGGCTATGGTGCATCCCTAGGCTCCCAATGCTGCAGAAAAATAGGGCAAGTGTATATCGGTATTTGATATTAACTAGCACTGGAAAATACAATTTTAAAAATAGAAGTAGTTATCTGTTTGAGTAATAGAAGTATTGAAATTGATAATAAGCGTCGTTGTGTTTAGTAAAAAAATGCCAATAAGCAATTTATCAATTGAAATGACTAATTTGGCCTCAAAAGCTATTTGTAAAAATCATAGAAAATCTACCTTTTTTCACTTTGTAAAAGTAATAATAAATTATTTTATTTCAATACAATCTTTTACTTAAAAGTTCATTTGCAACATATGTGGAATATACGCAAAATATTGGGGAATACATGATTAATGTGCCTGATCTTTTGCCATATGAAATTTCAGGCATTAGAATTTATCAAAATTAATTTCCAGACACCGTACATATGAAATTATAATGAAGTAAATACACGTGTAAACAAATTAAATAACGGCATCAAAATCAAATTACTTACCAGTGGCTATGACAGAGTTGTAGATTCCCACAGATTTGGTGTTCTCAATGTGAATTCCATCAGTGTTTGGGCTAATCTTTGGTGAAGAAATTGACAGTTGATCTATCAATACTCCTTCACATTCATCAAATATCATGTGGAACATTAGACTGTTTTGTACTCTTAAACCTCTTACAACCAAATTCGAACTCTGGATAAACCCTATCATCTGCAAAAGAATATATTCAAACAAAAAAAAAGATAGGTCATGAAAATAGAAATTAATAATCAAGAATTTTGAATTCACGAATTGTATATATTAAAAAGGCGAAACTCATCGAAGGCCCTTAAAGTTGACACAAACTCTCATTTAGACACTTCAACTAGGCCTTTGTTATTTTTAAACAACATAACTCATGTGGGGTCCTTATGGGTCATTTTGACTTTCAACTCACTTAAGAAGGTCTATTTAAGATGTCTAAGTGAAAGTTGGTGTCATCTTTAAGAGGTCGTCGATGAATTCCGCTTTTAAAAAAGATAGTTAATGAGTCGATAAATTATCTATACATATTATTTAAATTTTTTAATACATATATAAATATCGAATTAAAGGTACTGCATTTTATCGAAGTGGGAAATACTTTTGGGAAGAGAGGAAGTGTAGCTGACTTACAGTAGGGCTGTCACATGGTCCTGATAAAGTAGAGCCATTAGGTCCCTGAAATTTGACAAATTAGAATTGTACTGATAACAACGCAAACATACATTTACAAGAATCATATACTCTATAATCTATACTTAAAAATATACTACTACTACAGTTTTGTTAAATCTGATCTTAAACATGTCATGAAAAAAGTTGAAATTAAATTGTTACTAGAAAAGGAAAAGGTCATTCTATTTTAAAAGGACTAAAAAGAAAAGCAAGACCTTTTTTAAACTGAGTAGTAGTATATTATATTTCTTGTTTAAGTTTAAACCAAACCAAAAAATGTCCTAAAAAAAAAATTACGCTATGAGATTTGCAGGGGAGTTCCCACCCTTCTATGGTCCCAGTCCCAGTAAAAGTCATGCTATCAAGTCTGTAAAAATAAATCTACTGCTTTTTATCATCTTCTCTAGACCAAGTTTCTGGTCCTTTTGGTGGCATCATCACCCCATCTACCTATTTGAAAAAAAAGAAAAAAAAATAATAATAATATTAATATTAAAATTAAAGATAATGAAGAAAAAAATATTTTCCTCCAGTTTGGTCTGTCGCATAAATTGAAACAAAGAAAATACTGTAATAATATGTTCTTACTTAAAATTTGAGTCCAGGTTTGCAAGGACCAGAGAAAATAGTTGTAGTTATCACAAAAGTACGGTCTGCAGGAGCCAAGAGCACAGCGGATTCGACTTTACACGCGTCTTTTCAAGTCACTATGAATGATCCGTATCGTCTGTGGACCCATCCCCAACGGCTCCATACTCCATCAGATCGAAAATATAATCAGGACTCAAATCGGGGTTCTCCGATGGGGCAACATTACTAGGAGAAGCAGCTAGTGATAGTGATGGTGATGGTAATGGTTCGTTAACACAACCTTCGATAGTAATAGAAGCATAACTAACTATTTTGCTATTTGTTTTCTTGGAAATGTGATGTCTTCCTTCCACATTGATTGAGTGACTATCGAATAATAATATACTAGTAATAATAACACATATAACACATAGTAAACGGAGTATTTTCTCCATTGAAAGTGGAAATCGAGAAAATAAATTAAAATGTAGTACTACTTAGTAGTACTACTACTACTAGTGTGTTATTGTGTGTGTTTTTATGTGGCAAGAATCACATGAAGTTGAGGAGGTAAATTTATACTAAAAAGGAGTTGGCTCCTCTCTGTTAAATCTTCTCTTTCATTTTCTTTAAGTGCATATCTAAATGAGTGATACTAGTTAGATTTAAGGGTCTAGGATAAATTAATTTAACAAGCCTCTTAATCATAGTTAAAGAATAAATTAGGGAAAAAATTCAATGATTTTGATAAGAAAAATCTCATCTTCCACTAATTTTGGGACTATACCTTTTTCCCATTTGCTCAATTGCATATGAGTGACACTTATAATATTTAAAATTCAAAGATCTAAATTAAATTAATCTAACAAATCTCCTAACCATGTCTATATATCTATATCTATATATACTAAATAGCAAGAAAGTCTTGCTTTAAAAGTTGCCAAGTGTCAGCCTATAACAATGTCATTTATTAATTTTAGGACAAATTAATTAAAACTAGTTATTAGTTACTATTATTTTTATTAATTTAAAATTTTAATAAATGTTGAGTTATTTGTATTTTGCAGTACTTATTTTTTAAAAGTCAGTAGTTATTTTTCATCATTACAATGATTATCTATTTGCTCCTTTTTATAGAAAAATAAAAATTGCAAACAGTTTCCATTATTTTTGGGGATTATTCACTACTAAAAAAAGGAGAAAAACCGACCACATGTGGATGGTTTTTCTCAATTTTCGACCACAAAACCGATCAAAATGTGTGGTCGGTAAAGTAAATACTTTACCATAAACTAAATGTAAATACTTTCAAAAGTGTACAATACATACAAAATGTCCAACAAAAGTTAGTATGAAAACAACTACAACAATAGTTTCAAACAATAAAATGTCTCAAAGTAGAACACATACAAACAAAAAAAAACTAAAAGTCATCATCATCGAATTCGTCCTCGTCTTTCATATCACCATCCGTGCTGAAATCATCCAGGGGGCCTAGACCTTGTGCAGCTCGAACTGCATCACCAGGACACGGATGAATAACCCCTGTAGTCTGAATGAAAGAGCTAAACTGTTGCTGCAGCATCTTGATTTGTGATGTTGTTGCCTACTCCGTCTTCTTATGCCTCTCTCTCTCTGTGTTCAGCAAACCTCTCTCTCTGTTCAGCAAGCTCCTCAGTGATCTAAGAAATCATATTTTGTAGTCTTTCAATGATTTTTCTATCAACTGAAGAGCTAGAGTATGCAGCACCGGACGAACACCCAATATTATAGCTAAAAAATTTTGTGTGGTATCCATAAAAATGGCCTCTATTTGCAGGACCCGCAGCTTTTATCCATAACTCCTCTTATACATGCTGTGGTATTGGATCATCCTGACTTTCAGGAGTAAATAAATAAGATATGTAAAAATTTTAATCTCCTTACTTCAGAAAGGGCTCAATTTTCGGGCAATGAGTAAACAAATAAGACATGTAAACACAATTTGTTTCTTTAAGGAAATGAGTAAAAAAATAAGATATGTAAAAATTTTAATCTCCTTACTTCAGAAAGGACTCAATTTCTGGGCAATTAAGCATGACATACGAAGTTGCTGATTTACGCTCTGTGGGAGTGAACCGGCGAGGTATGGTATTTTTAGCCTTATAACCAGATTGATTGAAAATTGATATCGATTGAAAATAAGGCTTATTCACATCGTCCTGGTGATGATTCGGTCGGTTTGTTGAGAAAGAAACTTCATCATGAAAGTAGTATGAATAAAATTGAGAAGTTTCTCTCGCAAGATATGCCTCAACTATAGAGCCTTCAACCCTATGTTTATTTTTGGGACCCATTTTAAATTTTTCAATTGCCCTGTACAATCTTAAGGTTAGATGTTTACTATATTTAAAATAGATATGTATGAATTTAAATATGTGACAAATGCTTACCGTTCGAATGGATACATCCACCTAGTTTGAACTGGACTGCCTAGCCGAGCTTCATGCAAAAGGTGAATGGGAAGATATTCCATCACATCGAAGAACGCTGGTGAGAAAATCTTCTCCATCTTATTGGTGATAACAACAATATTACTTTCCATTCGCGCCAGATTTTCTTCATTTAATGTGGTGGCACATAAGTCTTTGAAGAACAAACTGATCTCTGCTATTGGTTTCCTTATGTTTTCAGGTAAACCAATAAAAGAAATTAGAAGTAATTGTTCCATGAAAATATGACAATCATGGCTTTTCATTCCATGCAAGATTCCTTGTGTCATATCAACCCTCTTTTCCAAATTTGAGGCATATCCATCAGGCATCTACAAACTTTGAACCCACTTACATATTTGACGTTTTTGGTCCAACTTGAATGTAAAACTAGCCTTGGGCTTAAGAACATTACTGTTGGGCCCCTGCTGTAAGTGTAATTCTCTGCGGTTGCAATATTCTGGTAAGTCAAGTCTGTCCTTAGGATTATCCTTTGTTTTGCCGGTGACATCCATAACTGTGTTAAACAAGTTGTCAAAATAGTTCTTCTCAGTATGCATGACATCAATATTAGTTGGCAGTAAATTATATGGCCAATATTCTAACTCCCAAAATATACTTTTCTTAGTCCAGTTATGTGAAACGCCATATCTATCAAGCCTATACAATCGTTCCTCGCTGGCTTTAGGCAAATCCTGAACTATTTCCCAGATGTCATGACCAGATAGCCTTGGAGGTGGACCATCATGTTCCCTTCTATTCCTTCTGAATGCATTCTTGAGTCTCCTAAATTCATGATCAGGTGGCAAGAAACAACGATGACAATCAAACCATGAATTTTCCCTGCCATGTCTCAATGTGAAAGATTTTGTTTTTTTCATGCAGTATGGACAAGCCAGCTTTCCAGCTGTCATCCACCTAGACAACATTCCATAAGCAGGAAAATCATTAACAGTCCACATTAGATATGCAAGCGATTGAAATTCTATTTAAGAGAGATGTCCCAAGTTTCAACCCCCCTCATGTCATAAAATTTGAAGTTCATCAATCAAAGGTTGCAAGTAGACATCTATTCCTCTTTTTGGATTATGCGGGCCAGGAATAACACAATTCAGAAATATATAGGGACTAGTCATCAACAGTTCAGGAGAAAGATTATAAGGAGTGATAAATACAGGCCAAGATGAATATGGTGCACCACCAACTGAGAAAGAAGAGGACCCATCCACACATAATCCCAATCGAATGTTTCGTGGCTCAACTGCAAAATCTGGATAAGTCACATCAAAATGCTTCCAAGCCTCTCCATCATATGGATGACACATAATACCAGTGGGCCTTCTATTTTCACTGTGTCATCTCATATAAGGAGCTGAGCTATTTGAAGCATACAACCTCTTCAACCTTGGTATAAGAGGTAAATAATGGATCGCCTTAATAGCAATTTTATGTCCAGTAGAACCACACTTATATCAAGAGTGCTGACAAAACTTACGAAACTCTAGATTAGCATCTTCCTTAAAGTATAACATGCAGCCATTTTCACAACAATCAATACTAACTGATGAGAGACCTAACTTTGACACCAAGCTTTTTGCCTTATAGAAAGAATCAGGAACCTCCAAGCCGAGGTCAACTAACTCTTTAATAAGGTTTATTATTGAGTCCATTCCTCCTTCAGCAATATTTCAATCAAATTTAATACTTAATAATCTGACAGCAACAGACAAACGAGAGTGGAACACCCGTCAAACAAATGATGACTAGCAGCATGCAATTCTTTGTAGAAAATGCCCTCTTCTCTATTAGGAACATCTTCAATATTTTCCCTAAAGTCAACCCCGTGTTGCATCCCAAAAGCATCGTGCACCATTTCTGTCATCCTAGTATCTTGATATTCATTATGCCCTGCAGGCCTACTACTTTCTCCAACAACAAAGTTATTTTGTGCAACATCCCCATGAATATCACGCAATCTGAAAGAGTCATCGTGAAACCCCTTTCTATAAAGATGTTCCTTTACATCTTCTTCACTTACAAGATTTATACCATCACATCTAACACAAGAACAACGAATAACCCAAAAACGTGTCCACATATCAAGTGTCTTAGCATGTTCAACAAATCTTTTGACACCTTCAATAAATTCCTCCCTAATACCCATTTTATTATCATTGTTTCATTGATATATCTAGCTATAATCAGGTTCTATCTACGCAATCAATCAGATTCAACTAATTAGATCAAGTCACAAAAATTTAACCATTTTCAAGTAACTAAGTCACCTAACAAACCACATTCAAAACAAAAAAATCCCCTTTAAAGTTCCTAGACTTAACCTTATTCAAGTGACTAAGTTACCTACCAAACCACGTTCAAAACAAAAAAATCCTCTTTTAAGTCCCTACACTTAACCATTTTCAACCAAGTATCAAACAAAACCACATTCAAAATAAAAAAATCTCCTTTAAAATCCCTACACTTAACCATTTTCAACCAACTAAGTATCAAAACAAAACCACATTCAAAACAAAAACATCCTCTTTAAAGTCCCTACACTTAACCATTTTCAACCAACTAAGTATCAAAACAAAACCACATTCAAAAAACAAAATCCCCTTTAAAGTCCCTAAACTTAACCATTTTCAACCAACTAAGTCACCTACCAAACCACATTCAAAACAAAAAAAATCCCTTTAAAGTCCCTAAACTTAACCATTTTCAACCAACTAAGTATCAAAACAAAACCACATTCAAAATAATCCTCTTTAAAGTTCCTACACTTAACCATTTTCTAACCAACTAACTATCAAAACGAAACCACATTCAAAACACAAAATCCCATTCAAAGTCCCTAGACTTAACCATTTTCAATCAACTAAGTCACCTTTCAAACCACATTCAAAATAAAAAAATACCCTTTAAAGTTCCTAAATTTAACCATTTTCAAGCAACTAAGTCACCTACCAAACAACATTCGAAACAAAAAAAATCCCTTTGAAGTCCCTAAACTTAACCATATTCAAGTGATTAAGTCACCTACCAAACCACATTCAAAACAAAAACATCCCCTTTAAAGTCCCTAAACTTAACCATTTTCAAGAAACTAAGTCATTTACCAAACCACATTCAAAACAAAAAAAATCCTCTTTTAAGTCCCTACACTTAACCATTTTCAACCAAGTATCAAACAAAACCACATTCAAAAAAAAAAAATCTCCTTTAAAATCCCTACACTTAACCATTTTCAACCAACTAAGTATCAAAACAAAACCACATTCAAAACACAAAATCTCCTTCAAAGTCCCTAGACTTAACCATTTTCAACCAACTAAGTCACCTTCCAAACCACATTCAAAAAAAAAAATCCCTTTAAAGTCCCAAAACTTACCATTTTCAACCAACTAAGTCACCTACCAAACCACATTCAAAACAAAAAAATTCTCTTTAAAGTCCCTAAACTTAACCATTTTCAAGCAACTAAGTCACCTACCAAACCACATTCAAAACACAAAATCCCCTTCAAAGTCCCTAGACTTAACCATTTTCAACCAACTAAGTCACCTTCCAAACCACATTCAAAACAAAAAAATACCCTTTAAAGTTCCTAAACTTAACCATTTTCAAGCAACTAAGTAACCTACCAAACCACATTCAAAACAAAAAAATCTCCTTTGAAGTCCCTAAACTTAACCATATTCAAGTGATTAAGTCACATACCAAACCAAATTCAAAATAAAAAAATTCCCTTTAAAGTCCCTAAACTTAACCATTTTCAAGAAACTAAGTCACCTACCAAACCACATTCAAAATAAAAAAATCTCCTTTAAAGTCCCCACACTTAACCATTTTCAATCAACAAAGTATCAAAACAAAACCACATTCAAAACAAAAAAATCCCCTTTAAAGTTCCTAAACTTAACCATATTCAAGTGACTAAGTCACCTACCAAACCACATTCAAAACAAAAATATACCCTTTAAAGTCCCTAAACTTAACCATTTTCAACCAACTAAGTCACTTACTAGATCACATTCAAAACAAAAGAATCCTCTTTAAAGTCCCTACACTTAACCATTTTCAACCAACTAAGTATCAAAACAAAATCACATTCAAAACACAAAATTCCCTTAAAAGTCCCTAGACTTAACCATTTTCAACCAGCTAAGTTACCTACCAAACCACATTCAAAACAAAAAAAAATCCCTTTAAAGTCCCTAAACTTAACCATTTTCAACCAACTAAGTATCAAAATAAAACCACATTCAAAATAAAATGTCAACAAGATGTCAAGAACAATGCTAATGAATCGCATAAGGCCACACACGGCTTCACTAGACTTCAATATGAACAGTGAAAGGAAGATATACCAACAATAGTGAATTGCACAAAGCCCCACAGGGCTTCACTATGTCAACATACCTTTGATATTTTCCTTAATTTCTTGATATTTCAAAATGGCAGCTTCAATCTGCGTATAGATTCTCTCACGGGAAACTGCAATATCGAAAATAATGAGCTTAGCAAATTAAAAAATAGACTAGTGCAATTTTCTCCAAAATACCCATCTACTTTATGCAAGATATTACTCATTTCAGTCTACATAACACACACAATCCATACTACATTCAAGTTTTTCCCCAATTTCCCCATTTTTAACCAAAACATAAGAACTAGGTTTCAAAATTCAAAATAAAGTGAAGTTAACTCAAAATAAGGTCAACAAATCTCACATTCTTACTTACTTGAGTTGGAGAAATCAAGATTTGCTACAAGAACCCACTTCTTCGACTGATTTCGAGTGTCAGTATGTGTTTGTGTGTGTATGCAGGTTGAGTGTTTGTGTGTATGATGTTTTCCATTTGTTTTTGTGTATATCAATTGGGAAAGTTAATTATTTGGGTGGGTCGGGTCGCGTTATAAATTGTTTTTATTTTTTTTATTTAACAGTAAAACCGACCATACGTGGTCGCTTTTCTAAAAATATTTTAGAAAACCGACCACATGTGATCGATTTTCGGAAAATATTTTTGAAAACCGACCACTTGTGTTCGGTTTTTACAAAAATTTTGATAAATTAAATTTTAATAAACTATAATTAATAAATTATAATTAATTTTTAATTAAATTTTTAATAAATGCTCTAATATTTATAACAATATCCAATTAATTTAATACAATGTGTATATATATATATATATCAGATAATTAGTTATTTTATCATCACATTAACACGAGTAGTATATTTTCTTCATCCTATAATAATATCAATGAATTTCATAAATTACGATAAATTTTTGGTTCATTAGCTTTTAATTATGATATTATATATATATGTATATATATATATATATAAACTATCGACGTCTTACGTTATTACAACTTCAACAATATACGCGTATCTACATTGACACAAAATAGTATATCTATTTCTTCAATAGTATGATATCAATGTATTATTCAAAATATTTTGATATATATATTCAGTTATCGAGCTTTCGTTTACTGCATATGTCACTACACGAGATATATGTATATATATATATATATATATATATATTCAATTGTCTATCACCATTTAAATACGTAATATAACTATCACATACACAATTTTTCTACCCCATAATAATATTCAACGTATTTCACATATACTCATATACAAAATTTTTAAGTGAAAAAACTCAAATTCACCGTCAAAATTTGGCGGTCGTTCAAAATTCAAAGCAAATGGTAAGTATATGTCAGTTTCATGATTCAATTTTCTGTCTCCCTCCCTTACTTCCTTCCCCCTTCCCCCCCCCACCCCACCCCCCTATATACCTCGTAATACTTGGCTTACATTGTTACAACTTTAACAATATATGTGTGTCTACATTATATTGACACAAGATAGTATATCTATTTCATCACTACACGAGATATACGTATATATAAATATATTCAATTGGCTATCAACATTCAAATACGTACTATATACATCACATACCCGATTTTACTACCTCATAATAATATACAACGTATTTCACAGAAACTCAGTTGAATTATCGGTTGGTTTATCTTACGTCATTAATATATATACCTTCACTATATAATATGTATATACTATATATATCTATATATACCTATACATACGCACACATATATATACATATTATCGCCTATATCAATACGTACTATATACATCACATACATACACGAGTCTGTTATCCAATAATATAATGCGACGTATTTCATATACGTACTATATAAATCACATACCCGATTTTACTACCCCATTGTATTTCACATATACTCAAATAAATTATCGGTTGATTTATCTTATGTCATTAATATACCGTCGCTATATAATATGCATATTATATATATATATACATATTATATATATATATACATATACATATACATATACATATACATATACATATACATATACATATACACACATATACACTCTATCGACTATATCAAGTTCAAAATGCATACTATATACATCACATACGTATACAAGTATATTATCCAATAATATAATGCGATGTGTTTCTTATACATACTTAGATTAGTGATCGATTAATTATATTTGATTAGCTTAATATATTAGGTTTTGATTATATATATAATTAGGTGTTACTTAAAATTATTTAATTTTAAATTTTTTTACTTCATAAACCGACCACAAGTGATTGATTTTTTTTAATTATTTTTTTATGTTAATTAGAAAATCGACCACTTGTGGTCGGTTTTTATAAGTATTTTTTAATTATTTTTTTATAAAAACCGACCACTTGTGGTCGATTTTTTTTAAAATAAATTAAAAAAGAATTTTTAAAAACCGACCACAAGTGGTCAGTTTTTATAAATAATTTTTAATTATATTTTTAAAAAAAAAACGACCACTGGTGGTCAGTTTTGTTATTTTTTTTTAATTTTTATTTGTTAAATAAATAATTATTATTATTATTAAAATTATTGTAATAATTATTTTGATTTTTTAAAATATAAAAGCGATCACTTGTGGTCTCTTTTTAAAAACAATTAAAAACCGACCACGTGTGGTCGGTTTTTTGTGGTCGGTTTTACCAATTTTTTTAGTAGTGATTAGCACGTTTAGTTTTTTTTTTTGTGTGTGTACAAAGTTAGTTTCTCATATTTTTTGGCATGTTTTTTTATACAACTTTAATAAGAATATAAATTGACTAATATGAATTTATTAAATTCACATTAAATATAGTTAATTACTCTTTCATTAAATTACTAAAGATAAAGTTGAAAAACTATATCCAATTATCTTTTGATTATTTAAATATTTTAATTATTTTGAAGACAAAATTTCTTAACAAATATGTCAAGCAATATGATAGATATTTTATATTACTTCGTTCGTTTCATTTTAATTGACTCTTATTGACCTGACATTCATCTTAAGAAAATATTTAATAGAGGTTTATTTTACTAAAGTAATCCTGTTATGCATTCAAAAAATATAAATTTGATTAAATACACTTTATATAGTCATTTTATGATAAGTTAATATTGAAACAAATACAGTAAACTTCTATTAATTTAAAAATTTTAAAAAATAAAGTAAAATTGTTATTTTCAGCAAAAACAGACAACTAATATAATACGGGTGTAGTACTATGTATTTAAACTAACTTTTCACGATTTCTCCTAAAATCTAGGAAATTAACTCCATGCACGTTTACAACTGTTTTCTTTGCAAATCACATTTATGACTCTTTTGTTTTTTGGGGAAGTTACAGATTGTTAATATTAAATATTTATTTTTTATTTAAAAATTAATTCTTAATTAAACTTACGTATTTCAACTGCTGCTCCTTTTTTTCTTTAAACATCAACTTCTCCTTTTTTTGGTGAAAGTAATGTGTATTATTTAAACGTAAAAATTAAATTTTAATAAGAACAGAATACTTTTTTGTGGAAATTTATCAAATTATTTATATTAAATATTTAAATAAATTTTCCACAATTATTCCTTTGTAGAAAATCCAAAATATTACTTTTAACTGCATAATTACTTGGAAATTTAAAAGTCCATCAATAAATATAAATAATTTGTGCAGAAGAAAACAACAACTACTTACAAGTTATATTTTGAGTAAATTTATATCCCCGCGTCTGTTAACTTCTCCGCACCAATCAAACTCTTACAATTACTTAATTTGCCACACTTTTTATTATATATATCTTTTTCAAAGTTTAAATTTTTAACAATCAATGTTTAAATATTTTATTTAAAAATTTAAAATATGTCCTACTTATTTACTTTATCATACATAAATAAAATAACCACAATCAATATTATTTTATTTATCATACATAAATAAAATAACCACAATCAATTTTAGAACCTTATACGGCTTCATAAAATTTCTTTGTATTTATAGAGATAAATAAGCTATTTTAAATATAACCAAATGTAACATTAATAAATATTTGATAAGAAGTTCATCATGAGAGATTTTATGAGATCCTATAATTTAAAAATAAAATTCGCTTCTTTGTTTTATTTAATTAACATATAGGTTATCATACGATAGAGGTGTAAGCTTTATATATAAATGATAACAACTTATCTGCATTTATTTAATTTGAAATGTAGAAATTTTATATTACAAAGACTTTATTCAAAAAAAAATGTTAAAGATAAATGCTTTAATTTTGAATTAATTACTTACAATTTTGGAGATGACTACAATTTCCCCATTTTATCATAATTGTTGGAGTTTTCAAGTTCAAAGTTACCCTTTGAATTCAAAACAGTTACAACTTCTAAGCTTTATCCAAAATTCATTCTCCTCACATCTTTTAAATTTGTTTTCCTTATTCTCAGAAATCCTACGGTTTCTCTACATTTATATATCAACTGGTAATTTGATTACTTATAGGATCTTCTCTTTTCTTTTCTTAGGTAATTAACTACATCAATACTCATCCAACTTTCACCATTGTTGGTCTCTACCTTATATGAAAATTGTAAGAGGATTTTCAAGAACACATCATGAATCAAAATTAATACAATCAAGGTAATTCTTTCTACATTTTAATGCATCTCTTCATTTATCCGAATTCATCAGAATATCTGATAGTAGTTCGTCACTCAAGTTTTTCTCCTATATTGTTCCAGTGTATGATGGGGACATTTTCTTGATGTTCTTGGTGGTCTCAAAGCTATGACGACAGTTAAAGCTATTACAACATGCTTGGATCATCAAACTAATCTGGCATGTAGCATACAAAATGGCATGAACGTAAAAGTAAAATATTGTCACCCCAATCTGGCATGTTTCCGCTCAAACCAAGGTATGTAGGTGAGTGATTCTTACTTCTTCTATTTTATTGTTATCTAAAGATTTTAAGTTATGTGATAAATTATTGATTAAAAAAAATATAAATTGTAATTTGTATACCAAATATCATAGACACTTGGGATGGACAAAATATTTTTGTTAAATCTTTGTGTATTATCATTAATCAAAGTCAAAATGCATGATCACCAAAATGCTTAAGCCGACAATTTGTTTGATTTAAATTTCATATATATGTAGAAAAGAATAAATTCTAATTCAGAATTATTAAAATTTTGAATTGAGAATTGAGAAGCCAATAAGTTTTAAAAAATTAAAGTTTAAATGCAATGAAACAACTATTTTTCAGCTTTTTAAAAAATTAGTGATCCTATGATAATTTATAAAATGCTTGAAATGTGAATTTGATTGATTTAAATTCATGTAAATGTAGGAAAGTATAAATTCTAATGGAGAATTATTTAAATTTTGATTTGAGAATTGAGAAGTCAATTAGATTTAAAGGTTAAAGTTTAAATACAGTTGGACAACTATTTTTACCTTTTTTTTCTAATTAAAGATCCTGTAAATATTTACAAAATTCATTAAATTCAAATTCAATTTCAATTAAAAGTAAAAATTTTACATTTAACCAGAAAGTCCAAAAACAAAAAAAAAAAAAAAATAGGAACCATCAAGTTGTTTGTATTAAAAATGATAAATTTATTAATTAAGATAGACGTTAAAATGATTTAAAAAAATATTACTCCTTTTGAATTTGATGTTTATTGGATTTTTGGTAATAAAAAAATTTAAAAGATAAATAAAAAAGTATTTCCAGTCCGTCATCCATATTCCCCACTTCACACAGATAAAGCAAAACATTAAAAAATTCAAATAATTTACATAAATTCAAAAATTATGAAACGATTATTTATAAACTGTCAAAGAGTTTTTTGGGTCTATATCAATTCATAAATTCTTTTATTTTTTGTTTTTTTTACGATTCATCTTTTCTCCTCTTTCTTTGAACATGACTTTGAAGCACTTGCAAAAGCCACAATTTATGAGACTTGTGTATGCCTTATGTATATTGCAATTCTTTGAATACAAAAAACTAGATTTTGCATGCATGAAAGTTATTATGCTCTTTAATTGTTCGAAAATAAATACTTTTACTTTCTCCGTTTCAAAAAGAATGACCTATTTTGACTTGGCACAAAGTTTAAGAAAATAAAGAATACTTTTGAATCTTGTGGCCTTAAATTAAAGTTGTATCAAATGAACCAAAATGCCCTTTAATCTTGTGGTCCTAAGCATGCCATGTGAAAAGTTGAAATTAAAGTATTGCCAAAAAAAAAAGGGGTCATTCTTTTTTAAACGGATTAAAAAGAAAAGTAGGTCATTCTTTTTTAAACAAAGGGAGTATTAAAGTAGATACTACATTAACTTGATGCTAGATGATTGTGTTGGTAGAAAATACAATACATAAATCTCTACAATCATTTTGTCAACTAAAATCTTAGGATATTATTGACATACAGTCAAGATGCAGATATTTTTTGTCATTTTGATCTTCAAGTGAACACTTAATCACAATAAATGTATATGAAATTTGTAAGAAATAATCATATTTGACATCTTTGTGTAATTATCATATGATTAATTATTTTGTTTTTCAAGAGTATTATTGATTATTGATTCATCAACACATTTAAATATTTACGTTACATAAATCAAGTTTGCATATAAATAATTTGTTTAGTCTATAATGTAGATATCACCGCAAATTGATTCCGCATTAAAGAAGTTTCTTATTTATGCTTATGCATTAAAGAGGAACATGAACTTAATTATACTTTGTACAAGTTTACTGAAGTTTATGATCAATTTAATTTCTTTTATTAATCAATATTATCTTTAATAATCTCAATATAATTCGATTCACTGTATTTCAACGAGTCGATTCAAGGAATCAATCAAAGTCGAGTGCTCTTTATCTTCACTTTATAACGAGGAATGACGTATAAAATAATTTTAAAAAGTTAGGAAAAATTAAAAAATTTGTAGACATATTTATGTGTTATCCAATTTTCTTCTTTTTTTTTCTTTTTCGCCTTTTAACCATGTATTTAGTATTCTTTCATCAGTATTTTTTTAGCCTCCTAAGTAACGAACATGCATTGCGTCTGTCATTTGAGTAGTAGTAGCAGAGTTTTACATAGTTGTTTACTATTTTTTATCAAAAGATGCTCTTTTTATCAAAAGTTTTTTAAAAAAAAAAACATAATTTTAAAACTTTATGAGATTATTAAGATATCTTAAAAAAAATGATATACTTTATGGTAAATTATTAAAATAATCCTTTATAAACAAGTTTAAACAAATTAAAAATAACAAATCAGTTTTAGATTTTATATTATTTTATTAAATATGAAGTAAAATAGTAAACAACTAAAACTAACTAAAATATTATAGTAGAGAAAAATGTAAACAAAAGGGGAGATAATTGAACAACAGAATAGAAGTTATTAGATCAAGAGCAGTAAATTCTATGCCAATCTTATATTTAAATGAGAGTGGTGATAATAATGATATTAAAGACACCTAACAAGCTAATGAAGTCACATTTAGTAAACTAATTAAAAATAGACGAAAAATGCAATAAAGAAAAAATAATAAACTAATTTGTATACTCTAATTTGTATTATTTTCTCCACTACGTTGATAAAAATGTACTTTTTCGTTTAAGAATAAAAAATAAATATATCGAGGAGAAAACATAACATGCATTCAATTCTTTTTTTTTTCTCTATACCAATTTATATTTTTGTGATACTTGAAATATCTTTTGCATAGAATGTTGATCTAATAAATTGCCAATAAGAACTTCAAACAACCAATTGAGATCGGGTAAAAGATTTTCTTGATCGAATTTTCCTTGAAGATATAATGGGTCAGATGATCTTAATTTATAAGACTGTTAATAAAATTAAAATCATGAAAGATTACAATTATATTGATCATTTTTAAGTTTGTATAATCAGTACTATTTTTTGTGTTTGTAAATTTGTTTGTAATACATTTATTTTGTATTTTTTTATTTTGTTAATTTATGGAGATTTGACAGTGTTAGTCTAAATGAAATAGTAAGTCATGTTTACCTAGACTACTATTTTAATTACATCTCACATCTATATAAGTTTGTATTATTTACATATTTGTTTGATATTTTTTTTTAGCATTTGAATTTCTTTGTTAGTTGTTATGTCTTATTTTTTTCATAGTTGCTTTCTTTGATCGCTCTCCTACTACTGAATCATGAGCATTTAAATTTTCTTAATAATATTAACGTTAACAACGATATCTATTATCATTTTCTGTATGTTCTCTAAAATTTAATATAGGTGTAAATTCTCTAAATTTATGGCCTATCATACTATCCGTTATATAAATAAGCAAATGTTTTTTTTCATTATGGATGGCAATAGTATGACCGATGATTGTTGGTATAATGTTAGATGTCGGAGATCACGTTACTATTATTTCTTTTTCTACTTTTGTATTAAGTTTATCAATTTATTTTAATAAATATTGGCTACAAAGAATTTTTTTTAATGAACGTGTCACTATACATTGTGACCTTTATTTTGATTAAATTTTTATTATCAATATTATTTGTTTTCTTTGTTTGACAGACACCAACTAAAATTATATTCTATAAAAAAATATAACGTCTTTAAACTATACGTCTTTCACCAATAATTTTTAATTTTTTTTTATAGATTAAAAATTGAGATATTATTTGAGAGGCAAGATCTGCTAGATAGATTTGTATTTATTGTGTTTGAGATAAATTACAACACTCTGTTATTTGATTAGCGATTAATATTTTATGGGACTTAAAATTCAGAGATTTTTTCTAAATGCAATATGAAGTATAACAATTATATTGATGATGATGATACATAATACATATGATAAACATGTTGGTGACTTTTCTTGCTTTGAAATGATCCGCACATTGCGCGGGGACAAATACTAGTATAATTAAAGGACGAATGAGGAAAAAATCAACAGCCTTGGTAACAAAATCTCATCTTTCACTAATTTTTGTTTGTGATTAATATTATCACTTTAATTATACTTTTTGAATTATTTAGCATATAACATTATTGTTTAATTTATTTTTCATTGTATTATTGTAAACAAACCTTTGATGGAAAAAAATAAAAATCTAAATTTTGTTGAGTAAAATGATCAGTATTTGCCGAATAAAATTACGCCAAAAATAAAAAGAAAAATGGAGAGGAAATTCGATATTGTATATTAGTATTTGTAAAATATTTAGAATATTTTCTGTAAAAAACAAAGTTGATCTCAATTTTTTTTCTTAATTATTTTGTTGCTTCAATTCCCATGTTTTATCTCATTTCACCTACTTCTTTGGTTTTATTTTGTCAGATAATTAAAAAAAAAAAAAGGAGTATTTTTAAGTTTAGATTAAGAAATGACATTAATTGAGATGTAAAACATATATCATGAAACTAAAATAATGATATTAATGATGAGTCAAAATTAGTCGAAGATGAGTTTTTTTTTTTAATCAAAGTTGTTAATTTTTTTTTAATTTGTTCTTCAACTATGATTACGTGGCTTGTTAAATTAGTTCAGTTTAAACTGTTAAATTTTAAATATGACAAGCGTCATTCATCTAGATTGAGTCGTCAATCCCCAAAAGGGACCTCCTAATGTGAGAAACACGTGGCAGGTTGATTAATTCGGTGTTGTCTACAAAAATGTTTCTTTAATTTTTGATACATAAGAATGATCTTTCACAAATAACATTAAATTAGTGTTTAATCATAGATTTTGAGAGTATATAAAATTACATAAACTAACAATCTTAAGATATTAATTACAATTAATAGCAAAGATTTCTCAAAATTACAACTAATAACAAAACTTACAATATTTTACCTTCTTTAGGGAATAGTGCGTGTTTTTTATTTATTTTTTTACCCTATTCTTTTTTCATGCCACATACCATTTCAGTTTCCTCTAACACTTTTTAAAAAAAAAAAAATTGAATTTTTCTCTCTAAACTTGATAAACATTGCATCTAACTATTAAGTTAAGTTTATTTTTACACCTTATGCATGTTATATTTTCCATGTAAATTCTTTTATGTATTTTATTGTCGATATTTGTTTTTAAATTTTTCATTCTTTTTCTACGATTTCCAATGTTAGGGTTTTTTTCTGGGGGGAAATTTTTTGTGTGCGTATTGAAATCTTTATAGTTCTACTATAATGGAACAACATGCAAATCGTAGTAGTTCGGTTAGTGGGATTCAACCGATGAATTTAGTTTTCAATGAACTACCATCTTTTAGTCTTGGGTTGACACAAGATGAAGATTTTAACTTGAGTTCTACTAATATTCAGCCTAAGAGAGGTGTTAGCAGTGAAGAAGCGAGATTGAAGCACCGTAACAATCCAAAAAATATTGAAAAAATTTGAACTAAAAATGGTTGGTTGATATATATGTGTCAGATCATTTATTATTAGTGTATATCGGCTAGAAAAATTAAACAGTAAATCTGCCCAGCTATTATGAAAATCCCTAAATATTTAGTGTTTGATTGTTGACTTTTATTTTACCTTAAATTTTTTTATTTGTATTTGCTTTTTTTTTTTTGCTCTCAGTTGAGTGATTGCAGGTTTTGCTATATTGAATGTTTGCATTTGATTAGCTATGGTGAAGCACACAGAGTATTATGACATATTGGGGGTTGATGTGACCACTACTACTGCTGAAATTAAGAAAGCTTACTATTTTAAGGTAATTTCGCTTTAGATTGTTGTTATCTTTTTTTGGAGACTTTCAATTTTGAGAATACACTCTATCCTTTGTTAAAGATACATTTAAGCCTATTTGATGATTATTATCTACCCCTTTGATGCGATAAACATGTACAATCCCCGAAAATTGATATATACTTGCTATCTTGTTCAACTTATTTTTATTTTTTGTTTTCTTTTCCCATTTGAATTTACATTTCCTTTTAGTTATGTTTAAGTTTACTTTAGATTCAATATCTGCTAGTAGTCTTTTAGAGTAGTTAGAGATTTATGTGCTAGTAGAAACTAAAGAGAATTTCTAGTGTTAGAGAAATTAAATTGGGGCTTAAATGGAATGACTTGGATATTGGGAAATAATTCAAATATTTCCAAGCACAGCTTTATTAGTTGGTTGGTTATGCATAACAAAGTACAAATCAGAACTAAATTGGCTAAATGGGGTGTGTGTCAAGATGATAGTTGCATATTATGTGAGCATTTATTCTTTGCCTGTCCTTTTTCACAACAATGCTTAAATACAACACTGAAATGGATGAGCATAACACTAGGAAGGTGCAACGTCTATTGAAGAAAATGACAAGACACGTAGTTGGTAAGATTAGTAGAGGCTTGATTTGGGTAGTTTTAGCTGCACTTATCTATCACATATATGGCAAGTGAGAATGAAGCACTTTGAAATCAAGCAGTACCACAATCACATATGATGATCAAGATACTACAATCACATATGATGATCAAGAAGATAAAGGAGGAGTGTAAATATAGACGTTTTGATTTCCTTAGAAGAAGAATCAATAGCAACCATGTATAAGATTTATATTTATTGTTAAGTTGTATTTGCTATTCATTAGATTTTGACAATGACATATACTTACTTCTCTTCATAAGCATGATTTTTGTACTTAAGATATTTTTTATATTTATTTGTATTTAAGATATTTGTATTTGTAATTGATATGTATTTGTATTATATTCTGGTTACTTAAATTTGGACCATTCATGTATTCATAAAATAGATATGTATATTTTGTAATATAAGTATAATATGAATTCTATAAATACAAAGTGCCACTGCTTTTAAATGTAAAGTATATACATGCGACTGTTTAGATATGTTTTATGAATACATATTGCTAAGATTTGTATTTATGTTAAGTTGTATTTGTTATTTATTAGATTTTGACTATAATATATACTTTCTTTTTCTTGATAAACATAATTTTTGTACCAGTTATGTATAAATAAAATATACATGTATTTGATTTGTTTGAAATGTATTTAGTATCGGTTAGATATTTTTTTTTTGTTATTGCTAATATTTATATTTATTGCTCACTTGTATTTGGTATTCCTGAGAGGATGACAATGTTTGTATTTTGATGTTTGATAATTTATATTTGAAACAGTGATGTATTCACAAAATACATATGATAGTTTTATGATATATTGTATAATGAAACTGTAAGATGTATATTATAAATACATATGTGTCACTATTTTTACATATAATTATATTTTTGTGGTGTATAGGTGTTGCGTGATTAGATATACATGGCAAGAGTATTGCCCAAATTTGCTCTACATATAGGATGTCATACGGTCAACGATATTGAAGATCGTATTAAGTCTAAGTTAACGAAGAATCAGTATAAGATATTTTGTAACAATAGCATTTTACCAGATATACATATGTATTTAAGCAAATATGCATATGTATTTATGAGTTTTCATTAGATTTTTTTCAATTATGCATATATATCAATGAATAATGCATATCTATGTATGATTAATGCATATATTTTTTTAAAAAGCATATGTATTTAAAGTTTTGATTACGTAATTGATATGTATTTATATGTATTTTTTATTTATTACATAAAGGCATGTTAACTTATTCTTAGTTTTTATAAATGGGCATAGGTACTTAATAGATTCTCATATGTATTTTTTCAGATTAAAAATTTGGTAAGTGTGGCTTCCAGTTTCTTTGGTATAAATCAATGATGGTCTATATCTTGTACAATATATTCATAATGAATTAAGTTAGGCAAGTTCAGTAAAAAAAAATTATAATAATTTAACTATAACAAGTTCAATAACATCAAATATTTATATTAATTTATAATCATATAATTATCAGTGAAAAAATGAAGCAATTATTTTTACATAATGCTACATCATGAACAAATCAACATTTAAACTATAACTGCAACATTTAAACTATAACAATATTATTTTACATTTTCCCATAGACGCCACATACATTCATAATGTGGTACATCATTGTACACACCACCAACAACTTTTATGATGCTTGCAGTTTCATTATATGTTTTCTTTCCCCATATGTTTTCTTCAGATTCTTAAAGAACCAAGTCCAAGATGCATCATTTTCAGAATCAAGAACACCATATGCCAAAGGAAAAATATGTCATGCATATTGAAAAAATACATATAAGAATACATGATTTTTATACATAATATACTGCATATGTATATTATAAATACATACAGCTGAAAACATATGAAACTGCTAGTGAACACATAAACGTACTGCATATGTATATTATAAATACATAAAACTGGAAACATATATAATTTTCATAATGTTGTTTATATGTCCATCTACAAGTGTGTTTAACAAGAACAGGTATGCTTCTCATTGTCAATCTCCAGAACACAAAGAAATAGTAAAAATAAAATTAAATATCAAATACGCACTATACACAACAACTAATTCATATATACAAAAATGCAAAAAGGATTCCAACTAATAGAATTTTTTTATTCAAATACTAGTTATCATCGACTAAAATTCAAATTTAATGTATAACAATTGTATCTCAATTTTCACATTACATAACAACACAAATAACTTTGAATTTTAAAAAAAGAATTTTGATTAAAAAATTTTTTTAATTCATATACGATCTCAGATTTTTGAATTTCGCGACTGTTACGCAATTTTGTTACAAGTTTTTCAGTAATTTTTGTAATTTTATTTTACGAAAATCACAAAATAGAATCAAGTTTGTTTAAATCTCAAATACGTACTATATACAACAACTAATTTGTATATACAAACTGCATATGTATATTATAAATACATACAGCAGGAAACATATGAAACTGTCAGTGAACACATAAATGTACCGCATTTGTATATTATAAATACACATAGCTGGAAACATATGTAATCTTCATAATGTTGTTTATATGTACATCTACAAGAATGTTTAACAAGAACAGGTATGTTTTCCATTGTCAATCTCCAGAACACAAAAAAACAGTAAAAGTAAAATTAAATATCAAATACGTACTATAACAGCAACTAATTTGTTTATACAAAACTGCAAAACGAATTAACAAAGAAAAAAAAATAGTCAAACACTAGTTATCCTAAACTAAAATTCAAATTTAATGATAAAAATTTCATCTCAACTTTCAAATAACAGAACAATAAGGACAAATTTGAAATTGAAAAAGAAAAATTTGCTTAAACAATTTTTTTCCAACAACTGAGAAAATTGATATACGATCTCAATTTTTTTGAAACCTTTGACTGCTACACTAATTTGTTATAATTTCTTCATCAATCTTCGCACTTTTATTTTAGTAAAACCACAAATAAAATTAAGTTTGATGACCAATACCTATAATTGCACCGTTGTATTTTAAATATTTTCTTCAAAATGTTAGTTGATCAGCATAAAAAATTACTTGAAGGAAAATGTTTTTGAATTTGAATCTGCATTTTGGATTTGAATTGAGATGTTGATTATGAAAACCATTTTTGATTTGAATTAGTAGTTGTAATTTAACGGTTGTGGTAAAAAAAAGAGTTCTAAAAGGTTAAGAAATCTGTAAAATTAAATGTCCCTTAAATTAAGGAACCATTTTTTCCCTTATTAAACTCAAACAGATTTGATTTAAATTAGGAACAGAATCTTTAATTGTATATGTATTTAAATAGCAATAGATTACTCAAACATATTGCTATTTTTTGTAATTTTAAAACTGTTGCTATAAAAGTTACAATTAAGACTCTATAGTTACTATTTCTGAAATTTTCCCTTTAAAAATTGATATTTAAATATGTATTTGACCACTAAATTAAAAATCTAATCAGATTTTAAAAATTTGTTTTTAATTATATATTTAACCAAAAAATTTTATTATATTTTAAAATTTTGAACTTCAAATATTTTAAAATTTTCCAAAATTGGCTTAGACCAATTTTTGAGATTTCTGCTTGCAAAACTTCGATTTTTTCCTTAAAATGCATATCTAACACAAATTTAATTATCTTTTGTTTAGTATGATTAATGTAGAAATATTATAAATATCATACATAGTACATAGTATCATGAGACATTTAGTTAAAAGTGACAAAAGAGTTTTAAAATGAGGTGTAGGTGACTCAAGTTTTAATAATTGAGTGTAAGTGACAATTACTTTATTAAGAATTAAGAAAGTAAAAAAAATTAAAAATAAACCACAAGTTTTTAAATTTATACTTTAATCCAATTTAAAGCCTAATATAACTAAAAACGGAGGGAAAAAAGACGCGTTTCTCCCTCTTTCCATTTATTGTAGTTTTCTCTTTCTTTCTTATTTTTGTTTTTCATTGTTGTTGTTACTTTATTCATCATCTTCTTCTTCATTATTATTTCTTCTTGTTCATCATCATTGTCTTCTTGTTGTTGACTATTGTTGTTGTTGTTACCGCTACTGTTGCTACTTGATCAAATTTTTAGGTTAAATTTTATTCGTATATCACTTGGGCATTACATCATAGGTTATTTTAGCAAGTAAAATTATAATTTTTAGTTGAATTTCTCATCTGGGTGTATTTGTTACTGTTGTTTTTCAACAATGGATAAAACATGTAACATGAATCCAACAGATGAGTAATCTGTTACAATATATGACTCATCTGTTACAACATATGAGTCATATATTGTAACAACATGTGGGTAATCTGTTGAACAGATGAGTCACATGTTGCAATAGATTACTCATTTGTTGCAATAGATGAGTCATATGTTGCAATAAATTACTCATCTGTTGGATTCGTATTATAGTGTTGTAACATGAATCCAACATAGAGGTCATCTGTTTCAACAAATTACTCACTTGTTGCAACAGATGACTCATATGTTGGATTCATGTTGTAGGTTCTATCCATTATAGTAGTAGAAGATACACCAAATAAGAAAGTCAACAAAAAATACAATTTTACTTACAAAATCACCTATGAAGTAATGTCCAAGTGATATACGAATAAAATTTAACCTTACAAAATTCCAAAAAATTTCCACAGAGGCAACAATGAATAGGTGAAACACATAAAAAAATTTATGAAACGGGTAAAATGATAAAAATAGTATACCATACATCAAATGCAAAAAGATCAAGGGGACAAACGTTTGAGTTCTCCTAAAAATGTTTAAGTTCCCTAATATTTTAATTTCTTTCTAATATATGATCCATCTGTTACAGGTTAGTCATCTATTGCAATAGATGTTTATATATGTTTGGTAATTTCCAATAGATGTCTTTATCTATTTGGTCATTACCAACAGATGTCTTTATTTTTTTTGGTCATTTTTAACTGATTACTCATATGTTGCAACATGTTAGTTATCTATTAATTCATATTAACCCATTATTAGTAACAACTAAATTGATTTAACAAGAATTAAACATGATTAATAAGTTCAATTATAGTTTCAATTAATCTCATGGTAACTAGACGATCAACTAAGTGTATTCGCCCTGAGTATAGTGATCAATTGACCAACTTTATTTGAAATAATTCAAACTAAGCCATCATTATAAATAACTATATTGATTTAACTAAAATTCAAGATGAATTATTAAGTTCAATTACAATTCCAATTAATCTCACAGAAATTACATGATCAACTAAGTGTTTCGTCTTGAGTAGAATGATCAACTCACCATTTTTATTTTAATGATTCAAATTAAGCCATTATTAGCAATAACTATATTGATTTAACTAAAATTAAATATGAATTGATAAGTTCACTTACAATTTCAATTAATGTAAGACCCCGTAAATTTTTCTAGTCGTAAGGCTCTTTAAAGCATGTCAAGAGAAGCTCCAACACTTAAAAAATTTCGTCGAAGTGTTAATACTTAGTCTATTTTAGCCTTTGAAAGTTGGAGTTCTTATGTCGTGACCTTTACGTCCATAAAGGTTTGATATTTAAGTTAATCCATGCTCAAGAATGTCAATAGGGGTTCCCGGATGAGTTTCAACTTTTTTGAACCTCGTTTAGACCAAGTTCTAGTGCCCAAAATAGTGAACCAACACGATCCTGGCGTGCCGCGATGCCTATCGCATTGGCCAATATTTTTCAGGACTTCTAGTCAAAAGTACTGAGGCTCAACACGATCATGAAGTGACACGTCGGGTATCGCATCGATGTCATCGACGCGCCATGTCGACCAGCGCATCAGTATCCAGTTATCAGTCATTAAAACAGCCACGACCCCAGAGTTATTTCAGTCTTTTTTCCACTCTTATATAACCCTATAACACGAGATTCAGCAATTATTTACCCATATATAGTAGTTTTCTCTCAATTTTCCTCAAGAACACGCTTCGGGTTTTCGATTGAAGATCCAAATTCAAGAAATTCCACCGTATTCAAGATCCCAGCATTGGTAAACTCAAATTTTAGTAAATAAGCATTCAGGACTCAGTATTCAGTGTCACTATAATTTCAGTTATAGTTTATGCATTCATACATGTATCCTCATTTAGCATACTCAGATTATTTAGTCAGTCTAGTTCATGGATATGAGCCCTAGCATTCAGCCTTACCCCATCTAGCATACCAATACATTCTCACATACTGATGCATACTTTTTTCTTGTGTTATGGTGTCTTATACCATAGGTTCAGAAGCATGAGCTCAAGAGCACCCTTAGCAGTCCATATTCAGCCAGCAGCAGTAGATAGCAGTGAGTCCTCATCATTCAGGGATGGTTCTTATTTCACTTTATTGCATTAGACTCAGTATTTTCAGTAGATGGAGTTAGTTGGGGGATTATCCCATTCAACTCCTTATTCAGATAGTTAAAGACTTTCAGACTAGAGTTTTTCAGACTAGATGTTCAGAAAGTTGTATTAGTATTCAGTTTTTAGTTGTATTTCAGATATTTGAACCTTATGGCATGTTTTCCGCTAGTTTTCCATATTTTTACAGTGTATTATTCAGTTCTCAATTATAGATATCAGTCGAGGGTTAGCTTGTGGTCCTTCGGGATTATGAGCACCGTGTAGCATTCGGGGTACCAGACTCAGGGCATTACAAACATGGTATCATAGCCTAAGGTTCAACAGTGTCCTAGAAAGTTTGAAAAGTCGCATCTCGTAGAGTCTTGTCCATGGGTGTGTTACGCACCACATTTATGTACAGGAGGTTATAAGATGTTTTAGGAATAGTTTCCCTTCTTTCAGGGTTCTTGTTGTACGAGTGAGCATGATCTCGAGCTAATTCTTAGTCTAATACACCTCTTCCTTTCATTTACAGAGTATGCCTCCTTACAAAGCTAATGCACGTAGGAATGATAACCAGCCACCTCAGCCCGCAGATTCTTTGAATGAGAATGTGTCACATGTAGAGTTTCGGGAAGCTTTTAAGGCACTAGCCCAAGCTGTGACAACTAATATTCAAGGTAACCATCAGGCGGAAGCCCCACCTCAGTAAGATGGGGGTCTAGTCGCAGCCAGAATTAGTGACTTTATGAGAATGAACCCACCAGAATTCTTTGGGCCTAAGGCAGATGAGGACCCATAACTTTATCTCGATGAGGTAAAGAAGATCACCCAGGTCATGTATGTTTCTGAAGAGGAGAGTGTAGAATTGGCATCCTATAGGCTAAAGGATGTTGCTTATGATTGGGTAGTGATGTGGAGGAAGAGTAGAGGGAAGGATGCAGCTCCCATGACTTGGTAGATATTTCAGGATGCGTTCTTAGATAAGTTTTTCTCACCAGAGATGAGAGAAGCTAAGATAGAAGAGTTCATGAACTTGAGGCAAGGATCCATGACAGTGAAGGAGCATTGTCTCAAGTTCAACTAATTGGCTAAGTATGTCCCTGATCAGATGGCTGACCCTAGAGCAAGCATGAGTAAGTTTGTGACTGGTGTGTCTGGGGTAGTGGTTAAGGAGTGTAGGACTGCTATGCTCAATAGAGATATAAATCTTTCTAGATGATGATTCACACTCAGCAGATTGAGGCAGAGAAAGCTAAAGAAAGAGAGACAGAGTAAGTAAGAAGGACAGAATAGGTAGTTTTAGTTATTCTCAGCCAGGGTTACAAGTGGTGATCGTTCTCAGCATAGTCGGAATTTTTCATTCCCAGTTTCATCCTCAGCTAGTGTACCCGCACCAAAATTCAAGAATGTTAGTCATGATGGAGTGCCAGGATATCCGCTTTGTGAAAAGTATGGCAAGAATCACCTAGGTATGTGTAGAGCAAACATTGAGGTATGTTTTGGGTATGTTAAGCCAGGCCATGGGCTGCAGGAGTGTAGAGTATTGGCTCAGAGGGGTAAATATTTACGTCAGCAGGGCATCACTACCAGTACCACTGGTGGTAAATGTCAGAACAGATTTTATGCACTCCAGACTCGTTATAATCCAGAAGGTTCCCTTAATATAGATTCGGGTACGTTATAAGTCCTTTATCTTCATGATATGCATTGTTAGATCCTTTTCTCCCATTTGAGATTAAGTTTTCAGCATAAGTTAGTTAGTAAAGCCAATAAGTTAGTTTAGCAGTCAGACAGTTAGATTCGTATAGTTTATTTCCCATCTTTCCATCTAGTCAAGCTATCAAAAATCTCAGGAAGGTAACTATTCCAAGATAAAATGTCCTAGTAGTTGTGAGTTCAGTTCAGTTCATGAGTCATTCATTAGTTTCAAACTCCCAAGGTTTAGTTATGATCCAGTTCGTGGGTGCTTTTTGCATCGCCTTAGTTTTCCCAATATCTCAGTAAAGTAAGCATTCTTAGGGAGGGACATAGTGTCCCAAGGAGGAGTTTCCCTAGAATTCCCCGATGCTTTCACGTCCATAAATTCATTCAGTTTCATACTCAGATTCCCCTTATAAACTTAGTATCAGTTATCATTACATATTCAGTTATGCTTTTATGAGAATCAACTCAATCAGATATGTATGTTCAGTATGAGATTTCAGTATATCAGTGGTTCCAGTCATATAGTCATATTTTAGATGTTCACGTCCCCTAAGTAAGTTCAGTCTATCAGAAATCTCAGCTTAGTCAGTCCCATTTGAGGACAAATATTCCTAAGAGGGAGATAATATAAGACCCCATAAATATTTTTAGTCGTAAGGCTCTTTAAAGCATGTCAAGAGAAGCTCTAACACTTAGAAAATTTCGGCTAAGTGTTAAGACTTAGTCTATTCTAGCCTTTGAAAGTTGGAGTTCTTCTTTCGTGACCTTTACGTCCATAAAGGTTTGATATTTAAGTTAATCCATGCTCAAGAATGTCAACAGGGGTTCCCGGATGAGTTTCGGATTTTTTGGACCTCGTTTAGACCAAGTTTCAGTGCCCAAAATAGTGGACCAACACGATCTTGGCACGCAGTGTCGCCTATCGTGTTGGCCAATATTTTTCAGGACTGCTAGTCAAAAGTACTTAGGCTCAATGTGATCATGGAGCGTCGCATCGGGTATTGCATTGATGCTATTGGCACGCTGCGTCGACCTGCGCGTTAGTACCCAGTTATCTGTCATTAAAACAGCCGCGACCCGAGGATTATTTTAGTCTTTTTCCCACTCTTATATAACCCTATAACATGAGATTCAACAATTTTTTACCCACATATACTAGTTTTCTCTCAATTTTTCTCAAGAACATGCTTAGAGTTTTCAATTGAAGATCCAAATTCAAGAAGTTTCACTGTCAATCTTTGTAGAATCAAGAACTAAGGTATGTTAGAATCTTAGTTCTTGGGTTCCTTTCACCTAAGAAGATCAAAAATCCTTTTCTAAATTTAAAGATTAGATATTTATGAGTTTTCATGATTTATGTGAATTAAAAATTCATGTTTATGATGTTGTTGAGTCTTAATTCGTGTTTTGACGACAAAGTTCCAAGCTTTGGTTCTAGTATGAGGTGAATTTCATGATATTCATAATAAACCCTACAAGATGCATGTTGATTGATGTAACCATGTTAATTAGGTGTATTGACTGTTGTATGACAAAAGTATGCTCCCCATATGTTTGATAAAATGCTTATGTGATGGAAATAGAATCATTATAGCATGTTGACGAGAAATCCCCAATTGTGTATAAGTAAATCCATGCCAAGTGTTTGTTAAAAGGCCTTAGTGAATGAATTGTGATATGATGCATGCATTCCTATTCATGTGCATTCCTTATTGAATGAATTTTGAGATATTAGTATGCACTCCCTATACATTTACATGTTAAAGACTTCCAAGTGCTTGAAGATATGCCTCATTGATTGTGTTGTGAATGATAGCCTATTGTCATGTTATGTATGAGTTGTCCTGTCTTGTATCATTTATGTTATCAAGTCCTGGGGGTATTTAATACCCGATAATATAGCTGATTGTCTAGAGCTAGTGTCAGTTTCCAAGATAATCTTAGTCAAGCCACGATCTATAGAACTCAGCCAGTTACAGAACTTAGGAAATCTCAGTAATCTCAGTATCAGTAGCATTCCAGCTTCAGTTCAGTAATCAATTCAGAACTCAGTAATATTCCTTCAGTCAACGGAACTCAGTGAATCTAGTTTAGCTTAGTCAAACAAGTACGATCAGTAAAAGTTCATTCAAGCCTAGTATGATCTAAGAAATCAGTTCAGTGTTTTTCAGTTGGGAGTAGGATTCAGCACCGAGCGAACCTAGGGATGGGGGCTCACCCGCTAGATAGGACTAAGATCCCTAGAAGTTATCCCTAAGTTCCAGAACTATGTAGCCAGTGTAGGCATGAGTTGTCACCTATTAGATAGGACTGACATACTCCGGGATCACCCGCTAGTACAGGACTAATCTCAAGGGTCACACGCTAGATTAGGACTGACCCGATAGCAGTTGTCTTTACCCGTGGCACGGTACTGACACCCTTCCAGCTGGGGTTACAGGTTATTCCCCACTAGTTCAGATTCAGGGCATGTTAGTTAGATGACTACATCCCATAGTCTCAGATTTAGAATTAGTCTCAGTAAAAGAACTCAGCTCAGTAGCTCAGATTCAAGACTGTTAGATACAGTCACTCATTAGCATTATCAGTGGACTTAGAGATTACCCGTTAGATAGGACTGATCTAAAATACAGTTAATTAGTATCGAGTACCAATATATTTAGAGATCACCCATTAGATAGGACTGATCTAAGATATAGTTAATCAATTTCAGTAACCTCAGATATCAATATCAGTAAATTCAGTTATTCAGCATCCCAGCATTAGTAAACTCAGATGTCAGTAAATCAGCATTCAAGACTCAGTATTCAGTGTCACTACGATTTCAATTATAGTTTATGCATTCATGCACGTATCCTCATTCAGCATACTCAGATTATTTAGTCAGTATAGTTCATGCATATTAGCCCTTGCATTCAGCCTTACCCTATCTAGCATACCAGTACATTCTCACGTACCGACGCATACTTTTCTCTTGCGCTATGGTGTATTATACCATAGGTTCAGAAGCACGAGCTCTAGAGCACCTTTAGCAGTCCAGATTCAGCCAACAGCAGTAGATAGCAGTGAGTCCTCATCATTTGGGGATGGTTCTTATTTCACTTTATTGCATTAGATTCGGTATTTTCAATAGATGGAGTTAGTTGGGAGATCGTCCAATTCCACTCCTTATTCAGAAAGTTGGAGTCTTTCACACTAGAGTTTTTTAGACTAGATGTTCGGACAATTGTATTAGTATTCAGTTTTCAGTTGTATTTCAAATATTTGAACCTTAAGGAAAGTTTTCCGCCAACTTTTTGCATTTTTATAGTGTATTGTTCAGTGCTCAGTTACAGCTATCAGTCAAGGGTTAGCTTGTGGTCCTTAGAGATTATGAGCATCGTGTAGCATCTGGGGTACCAGACTCGGGGCGTTACAATTAATCTCATAGTAATTACATGAATAACTAAGTGTATTCGTCCTGAGTAAAGTTATTAATTGAATAATTTTATTTGAAATTATTCAAATTAAGTAATTCTTAGTAATAACTAAATTGATTTAGCTAAAATTAAAGACGAACTTACAATTTCAACTAATCTGATAGTAATTACATGATTAACTAATTGTATTCGCCCTTAGTAGAGTGATCAACTGACCAATTTTATTTGAAATGATTCAAATTAAGTAATTATCAGTAATAACTAAATTGATTTAACTAAAATTAAAGATGAACTTACAATTTCAATTAATCTCATAGTAATTACATGATCAACTAAATGTATTCGTCATGAATAGAGTGATCAATTGACCAATTTTATTTGAAATGAAAAAAATAAACCATTATTCGTAATAACTAAATTGATATAACTAAAATTAAAGATGAATTGATAAATCACTTATAATTTCAATTAATCTCATAGTAATTACATGATCAACTAAGTGTATTCGTCTCGAGGAGAGTGATCAATTGACTAATTTTATTTGAAATGGTTCAAATTAAGTCATTATTAGTAATAACTAAATTAATTTTAACTAAATTAAAGATGAATTTAAAAGTTCACTTCTAATTTTAATTAATTTTATAGTAACTGCATGATCAACTAAGTATATTCGTCGTGAGTAGAATAATCAATTGACCAATTTTACTTAAAATAATTAAAAGTAAGCAATTATTAGTAATAACTAAATTGATTTAACTAAAATTAAAGATGAATTAATAAGTTTAATTATAATTTCAATTAAGCTCACAGTAATTACATGATCATCTACGTTTATTCGTCTTGAGTAGAGTGTCAATTGACCAATTTTATTTGAAATGATTCAAATTAAGACATTATTAGTAATAACTACATTTATTTAACTAAATTAAAGATGAATTGATAAGTTCAATTACAATTTCAATTATTCTCATATTAATTACATGATCATCTTAGTGTGTTCATCTTGAGTAGAGTGATCAATTGACCAATTTTATTTGAAATGATTCAAATTAAGTCATTATTAGTAACAGCTAAATTAATTTAATAATTACAATTTCAATTAATCTCATTATAATTATATGATCATTTAAGTGTATAACCTATTGCAACCGATTTAACCTGTTGCAACAGATGAATCATCTGTTGAAAATTATCAAACATATATACAGATATGTTGCAACAGATTGGTCATCTGTTGTAACAAATGTCTTTATCTGTTTGATCATTTTCAACAGATGATCAATTTATTGCAACATATGACTTTATCTGTTTGGTCATTTCCAACAGATTACTAATCTATTGCAATAGATGACTTATCTGTTGTAACAGATGTCTTTATCTGTTTGGTCATTTTCAACATATTATTAATTTTTTGCGATAGATGATCAATTTTTTGCAATTGATGTCTTTATCTACTTGATCATTTCCAATAGATTACCCATTTGTTGCAACAAATGGGCCATCTGTTATCAATCTATCTTTAACTTTATTGTAATAGTAAATAATCTTCTGTTATTTGATTTTAGTCTATGACTTTGCTCTCAACCAAATATTTTCTTTCTTGTAATTAATTTTTTCCACTCCTGAATGCTCAAAAACCTACACCTCTCAACATCTTAAAAAAAAAATAGGCAGAATGAAAAAAATAAGAATATACTCAGTTGATCAAATATAGATTTTCTCATTCATTACATACAACACATTTACAACATTAGGTAGATCCGATAAAATAAATTACATATGATAAGAATATACATAACCTAATTATTATTATTATTATTGTCAATCGGAAATTCATTAGGCAGCGGACCCCTCAACCTTCGAATCCCATGAAGCACCCTTGCTCTTATGGCGCCCAACTCTTACTAGAGTTCATGAACCATCCTTTCAAGTTCTTGCACGGTGTCCAGGAGAATTGCTATGTACCAAATCAGATCAGCCATATCTAGAATATGCATGAACAAATAACGTAAAATACTAGACCACATATACTACCAACTGGTAATTTAACCAAAAAAAATATGAAACTTAACTAGAAAATAGATGCATGCTAATAATTTTCATGTTAGAACAAGAAAATAAAACATACCTCAATGGAAGAATAAGAAATTTATTTTTGAAAGGGAAGTGGTTGAAGATGTAATGACATTTTTATGCAGGACAAGATCCAAGAGATAGAGCTAAGGAGACCTAATTATAAAAGATTGAATGAGTGAGTAGTTTAGTGTGTCAGGCAAAAAATCATGACCGTTCACCTTTTTTTTTAATAAGTATATCTCTTAATTAAAGCAAACTTGGTGACTTTTCGATTATTTAAATTAAAAAAATAGACTTAAATACAAAAAGGGTAAAAAGTCACAGCTTCTCACCTTTTTAATATTTTAGTTATTTAAATTAAATAGCTACAAAATTATGTTTATCATATTTTTTTTTATATTATTTATTTATGAATGATTTTTTAATTAAATGATCAAAAAGTCATGACCCTTGAATTCTTCCAACAGATGATCTATCTGTTGCAACATATGGTTCATTTGTTGCAACGAATGACCCTTTTGTTGTAATATATGACTCATCTGTGGAATAACTCATTTGTATTTGAACCATATGGTCCATCTGTTTCAATAGATAGAGGTACTTCATCTGTTGTAACAGATTGTTCATCTATTGAAAAAAATAAATCAGTAGCAAGATTTATTCAATAGAAACAGTAACAAATCATCATTTATCAATACACCATTTTTACCAAGACTAATAACTTATCAATTTAGTTGTTACTAATAATGAATTAATTTGAATCATTTCAAATTAAATTGGTTAATTGATCACTCTCCTCGAGACGAATACATTTATGGATCATGAAATTACTATGAAATTAATTGAAATTGTAAGTTAACTTATCAATTCATCTTTAATTTTAGTTATATCAATTTAGTTATTACGAATAATGACTTAGTTTGATTCATTTCAAATAAAATTAGTTAATTGATCACTTTATTCATGATGTATACACTTAGTTGATCGTATAATTAATATGAGATTAATTAAAATTGTAAGTTCATCTTTAATTTTAGTTAAATCAATTTAGTTATTACGAATAATGACTTAATTTGGATTATTTCAAATAAAATTTGTCAATTGATCACTCTGCTCAAGACGAATTGTCACGACCCAAATGGCCATGAGTGGCACCCACACTAATCTTCCTGTGGGAGAACCATCCAAATCAACCATTACCCAATCACTTAATCAATATAAAAATGATATTTTCATAAAACCATCTTAGCAATAATAATAGAGTTAATCATCAGTAACGCGGAAACCAAACAATCTACTTACTGAAATTTCCAAGATCCGAAAGTCATCGTACAAGAACTACTAACAAAGATCATGTCTACAGAGATATCCAAAAATAAAGTAAATAAAGAGTGCTTCATTGCCCGAAAGATGGACAAGAATAATTAAAATGACCCATGGCAGCCTGGAGACGGAATGCTCACCCTTGGATCAAGATCTGCTATCAAACTCTAGAGGCGAGATCATGTATGAGCCTCTAGAACAATTTCTGCACTCAACAAAAGAAGACTACAGGGTAGTATCAGTACAAACCACTATGTACTAGTAGGTATCATAGGCCAACTCAACTTAACAGCATGTACACAACATAAATCAAATAACAAGTAGATATGCATCATCACATAACAAAGTTTTAATGAATCAACAATACAACAACAACAGGTCAAACAGTGCTCATAGACAAGCCACATAACCATCAAGAGTATCAATCATACTGTAAACATCCATAAAATCAACACAAATATGTACACACATGCTATAGGACTTATTTTTTCCCAAATAGTCATGACCTGCAGGGAACAATCGATGTTCATGTACCGTACCGGCGTGGTACCCGATCCAACATAAATATAAATGTACCTGTGTGATACCCGATCCAACATAAATATAAATATACCGGCGTGGTACCCGATCCAACATAAATATAAATGTACTGACGTGGTACTCGATCCAACATAAATATAAACATACTGGCGTGGTACCGATCCAACATAAATATAAACGAACCGACATGGTACTGGATCCAATATAAATATAAACAAGTATTATCAACATCAATTTACAAAACCTCACAAAATACAACACATTGTACCAAGTTTACAAGTACACTTAAAGTCATAAGACAATTCCATCAAGTCAATTTTCAATAAACATTTATACACGAATCAACAATCCAAACACCAATAATTTCAAGCATGTTCAAATACCAATCCACAAGTATCCAATTTAGGAGCATACACATAATAAAGTTGAGTTTAAACTCCAATTAAACCATAACCTATCTCAATCGAAGAATCCGAATGCAAGCTAATTTATAAGGGCGCCTTGCCCTTCTGTGAGGCTTTGAATTGATAAAAATCTGATCAAACATATAATCTCCATAAGAATAAGAATCTAAAGACATCTGTTTTATAAATTCCTGTTCTAAACACTTTAGGCCTAAAACCAAACACGAAATAGTAGCTCCCGAACTATCCTATACTTAAGAAGGAAAAATCAGTAACCGTAGTACTACAATTCGTACATTCGAACTCATTATGATCTAATTAATAGAGCCAGATCACACTATGCCAAGAATTGGCAAGTTAACATTATATTTTTATTGTTCAATGATTATGCCATCATTAGCTTAGGATTACTTTTCAATTTATATCCACACTAATGGAAAATTAATTTCTACTTCCACCATACACATTTGTTTCTTCAAATACAACTCCCAACTGTAATAGCTACCTAAACATTACAATTATCATTAGTCCACTAACCCACCACAGTATCACAAACATAGGAATTAAATTGAAACTCCCGTAGTTGTACTATTTAGCCTAACATTCACCTTCACTTACTATCCCGTAATTACCTAATCAGCTTTTGTCATCATTACCATATAATGGTCATGCTATTACTTGAAAGTGGCACTACTAGCATTAAGCGATCAATTACGTGAACAATTGTCCACCGCCTAACTTTAAATACACCCCTTATAATATTATAACCATGAAATCAAGAATACATCAATTCAAAGGTGCTAACTTTCAAGCGGTCGACAAACCCTCTGAAAACCGCTATATGCGAACTTGGAATATAACCACCCTTTTCTTATAACTTTCTGATGCTATTAATTAAGACTATAAATGGTAAACCCGAACCATTTAATTTCACCCTTATATTAATCACGTAAGTAAATAAATTGTCATCTTGACCCCTTAACTTATTAATTAAATTAACTATCTAAATTACTCAAAATTTCTAATATATCCTTAAACTTCATTTGTAGCCCCATAAAAATAAATCAAATATAAAAATTGACTAAAACATACATCCCAGCCCCATTGAAAATACTATGACACTAATCCGAGGTCATCTCGATCAAAGGTTGAAAGTTATTGGGTTTAACTTTCTTAAACTCAATAACCCCATAAATAACTTAAATTACTTCCGAATAAATCAGGAATCGATACTATTCATCACCGTAAGTCAGAAATCATGTATACCGACTACGAGGAGAGCTAAAATAGGGAAGATGAGAAAATTTCACACACGATTGGAAGAGTCGTTACATCAGGTACTAATTAAACAACTGTTCATCCCCGAACGGGCAAACAAGAGACAAGAAGGGAAAACAGGAAATTTCATGAATCAGCAAAAAGATGTGGATACTTGCTACGCATGTCTGGTTCGATGTCCCAAGTGGCCTCCTCAATAGGAATATTTCTTCACTTGACATTCACAAACTCAATCTCCTTAGTTCTCATCTTACGGACAACCAAATACATAGCCTAGCCTATGCGTACCTCCACCGTCCTAGAATCGGAAGGTTCAATCAGTATACAACAACACAAGGCATATTCTTCACTCATATATATGCAATTGTTCTATACCGGCTGATAAATATAGGTGCTACTGGTGATAGGCGATGCGCATACAGGAATGAATGCAAAGTATACAATCAATATCAAAACTCATCATAACTGTCCTCATCAGGACCATCATCATCGTAATCAACCTCCGGCCTTGCCGGATATCAATACATCATCAATATTATCCTCCCGCCCTTGTCGAGTATCAATATCATTACAATAGTATCCTCCAACCTTGTCGGATATTAACATATCATTATAATAGTCATTACCGAGTAACATACCCTAAAATATTCATAAAATAGTCATATCACCATAGAATATCTATCTAGTCAATACTTCTCAACTATTCGTTATTAGCTAACAAACACTTATTAAAATAGAATCACTAGTTTGCTAGTCATCACATAACCTCTAGTTATTAGCCTAAACATTATCCTTCACATAATCCTCATTCACGGAATAACAACTAACCACTATTTATTTAATATCCAAAATCTAACATCTAGTCAAGGTTCATCACTAGACCAAACCGTCATTTATCCACCATTCATTATTATTAACTAATCATCCTATATCCGTTAATCATTACTAGACAACACATTACTACTTGTCACCTAACCATTTTTTATTAACTGACCTTGCTTAAATATTCATTAGTTAACCATATAGCAACTATTCAAAGTTATTAACTAGTCACTTCTTATACCAACATCTCTTATTATCTAGCCACATTAACACACAACTCCTCATTTATCGACTAATCGACATCACAAACTCATCAATACTAACTAATCTTCACCTATGCTAGACCCTACCTCACCATAAGTCACGTATTAACCATCGTTAGCTATCATATTTCAACTAAGCAAGTTCATTAACTAATATATTAGATTCCTAGCCATCACCAGTATCCAATCAATAAAGTCGTAAGCAACATACCGCATCTTTCTTCGTCCCATACCAGAGAGATGTGTATACAAACATATATGTATTCATAAACTGTAATCGTATCCTTTACACTGATAAACACTCCTCAGATATTTAATCATTATCATATCACGGCCCTTGGCCCATTAATTTATCCGGAATAGTCACAACATCATAATCACGGCCTTAGGCCCATATATATATCCAAAACTCATATCGATAATTATATTTATAAACTATAGCATATTTCTAATCATCTCACATATAGGAGATATCTCACTTATTGGAGGAATAATATAGATAGACATGTAATTATCTATAGGATATCTTATATGAATAGGCCATACATCATGACCATGAGGAATATCACCTCTCTAGGTCAATTTGCATATCTAAGAGGAATTAACATCTCTACAGGCCAATCATCAAGTCTAAGATGAAATAACATCTCTATAGGTCACCTAACGTAACTAGGAGGAATATCATCTCTAAATGCTCAATATCACTTCCATAGGAAGTATCATAACTATAACTCAAAAGTCACAATCCGAAAACACCAATACAAGTTACCAAGTAACCTTATTCTACGATTTACTAGCCTCAAATATGTCTAACATCCACAACTAAGTCCACAAGACTTACCACTAGTTTAGGCCTAAGCAGGCCAGACGATCCCACTTCTAATCCTCAATTTCCATAATTAGGCACACTATGCCCCAAACTAGACTAAGGTATCTAGTTCATCTTCTAGATGTCAAGTAAGCCATATTCAAGACTAAGATAGTAAGTTCAACGAGAATCAAGGTACTCAAGTCAACTCTGTCCAACTTACGTTTTCATGACTACCACACGAGCCCAATAAGGCTAAATATACAAATCATGCTTCAAATACTAAAACCACATCCCAAACATAGGTTTACATCATAGTCACGCTACAACTAATCTAAACTAGAGAGGAAAAGTAATAGGATTCAAAAGGAGTATAAACATGTTACTTTATGGGTCCCACAGAATTAGAGCCTACAACACATTATCCTCCACCACATTGTTAATATCTATCTAATTATCATACCTTAACCACTCACCAAGAAATTTCCACCAAGTATCACTCAAGGAAAGATCAATCATGCCATTTAATAATTCATTTATTCTCTCGTTCAGGATCATCCTTAATTATTTTACGAATGTAACTAAGCCATTTGATTTTGCATTGCCACTATCATGAAAATTACTATCATCTAAAAGTGTCATATATCATCTAACTTTGTGGGACATGCAAATGTATTATTCAGCCACAAGGCCAAGTCAATAATAATTTATCTTCTCAAAATTTTTCCTAATGCATAAATCCACAGCGATAACTTATGTCCTGACAATCACTAACTCAATACTTTTCAACGACAGACACTTCATGGTCAAGTCAAACCTCTCTTATATCACTAACACCAATTTAAGATATACAAGGTCATTCTTATTTCTACCTAACAGTATTTTTATTACGGGCTTTACTTAACTCTTAACCACCTCAAGAGTGGTCCCCACACCACTAGCACATAAGCAAGGCCAAACAAAATAAATCGATTATAGGTCATTGATAGTCTCATCACCAATATCACATTTCAGACAAGTCATCGATCAAATTCTGTAGGTATCAACAACCTCCACTAGTTTTTGTCACTTTTATTTAAAACTCATTATTTTGCCAAGCATTAAGAATTCGTTCACATAAGGAACTCAAAGATAATACTTAGCTAGTCCTCACAAGGAACCCATTATAGTTTCAATAATAGACTGCACAAAAATTCTAAATGCAGTTTCAATGGCCGGACCATACAAGGATCCCCAAATAATATCAAATAATCGAACTACACAAGGGTCCATCCACAACATCATTAACAAGAACCTTTCATTACGGAAAACACATATCACGTTAGTGTTTTATTGATGTCACTTTTTTAATATCTTTTCTCGACATCACATTCTCATATCATCCTCTCAATTCTCATTCCATCAATCTCATCAGTAAAATAGTACCAAAAATAAGCAAGCACCATAGAATTTCTAGATTCACAATAACAAGAAATCAAATAATCCCGTCACATTTATCAACAAAACATCTTAGTCAATTTTCATCACTTAACAAAAACAATTCACAACAATGACAAAAATCTAGCAATCACAAGTTTAGCCAAATATCAAACACAAGCAATTAATAAGTTCACAACTTCCACAAGTCTTTACCTATTAACAATAACTTTTAAACCTTATTAACGGATACTAATTGAAATCTTCTAGATTTTTATTCAAAATTATTAAGATACCAATTGGAATTGTCTAGATACCAATTGGATTCAATTTAGTAGTCCAAGATTAGAACAGCACGATGAAGAGAAAGAAAGGAAAATGACTTCTACATGCCTCATAGCCTTACGAAGATTGGGTGTGGAGCCCTACACACCAATCTACGGAACTCTACTTGACATTGCTCTTAATAACAGATACCAATTGGAATCACTAGATACCAATTAAACTCAAGTAATAGCACATAAGAAAGAAGAATTTGAATTTTTCTAGTATTCTATAGCCTCTCGAAGAAAAGTATGACGCCTCCATACCTTTCTGAAAGACTCTACTAGATATGTTCTTGTACGATGAGATCGACGAACCTAGAGCTCTGATACCAACTTTATCATGACCCAAATGGCCATAAGTGGCACCCAACTAATCTTCCTGTGGGAGAACCATCTAAATCAAACCATTACCCAATAACTTAGTCAATATAAAAATGATATTTTCATAAAACCATCTTAGCAATAATAATCTAGAGTTAATCATCAGTAACGCGAAAATCAAATAATCTACTTACTGAAATTCCTAAGATCCGAAAGTCATCGTACAAGAACTACTAACAAAGATCATGTCTAAAGGGATATCAAAAAATAAAGTAAATAAAGAATGATTCATTGCCCGAAAGATGGACAAGAATAATTAAAATGACCCATGGTAGCCTGGAGATGGAGTTCTCACCCGTGGATCAAGATCTGCTATCAAACTCTAGAGGCGAGATCATGTATAAGCCTTTAGAATAATTTTTAGACTCAACAAAAGAAGAGTACAGGGTAGTATCAGTACAAACTACTATGTACTGGTAGGTATCATAGGCCAACTCAACTTAACAACATGTATACAACATAAATCAAATAACAAGTAGACATGCATAATCACATAACAAATTTTCAATGAATCAACAATATAACAACAACAGGTCAAACAGTGCTCATAGACAAGCCACATAACATTCAAGAGTATCAATCATACTGTAAACATCCACAAAATCAACACAAATATGTACACATATGTTATGGGACTTATTTTTGCCCAAATAGTCATGACCTGCAGGGAACAATCTATGTCCATGTATCGTACCGGCGTGGTACCCGATCCAACATAAATATAAATGTACCGGTGTGATACCCGATCCAACATAAATATAAATGTACCGGCGTGGTACCCGATCCAACATAAATATAAATGTACTGACGTGGTACTCGATCCAACATAAATATAAACATACTGGCGTGGTACCCAATCCAACATAAATATAAACGAATCGGCATGGTACTGGATCCAATATAAATATAAACAAGTATTATCAACATCAATTGACACAACCTCACAGAATACAACACATTATACCAAGTTTACAAGTACACTTAAAGTCATAAGACAATTCCATTAAGTCAATTTTCAATAAATATTTATACACGAATCAACAATCCAAACACCAACAATTTCAATCATGTTCAAATACCAATCTACAAGTATCCAATTTAGGAGCATACACATAATAAAGTCGAGTCTAAACTCCAATTAAACCATAACCTACCTCAATTGAAGAATCTGAATGCAAGCTAATTTGTAAGGGCGCCTTGCCCTTCTGTGAGGCTTCGAATTGATAAAAATCTTCTCAAACACATAATCTCCATAAGAATAAGAATCTAAAGACACCCATTTTATAAATTCCTATTCTAAGCACTTTAGGCCTAAAACCAAACACGAAATTGTAGCTCTCGAACTATCCTATACTTAAGAAGGAAAAACCAGTAACCTTAGTACTACAATTCATACATTCGAACTCATTATAATCTAATTAATAGCGCCAGATCACACTATGCCAAGAATTGGCCAGTTAACATTATATTTTTATTGTTCAATGATTATGCCATCATTAGCTTAGGATTACTTTTCAATTTATATCCACACTATGGCATATTAATTTCTACTTCCACCATACACATTTGTTTCTTCAAATACAACTCCCAACTGTAATAGCTACCTAAACATTACAATTATCATTAGTCCACTAACCCACCACAGTATCACAAACATAGGAATTAAATTGAAACTCCCGTAGTTGTACTATTTAGCCTAACATTCACCTTCACTTACTATCCCGTAATTACCTAATCGTCTTTTGTCATCATTACCATATAATGGTCATGCTATTACTTGAAAGTGGCACTACTAGCATTAAGCGGTCAATTACGTGAACAATTGGCCACCGCCTAACTTTAAATACATCCCTTATAATATTATAACCATGAAATCAAGAATAAATCAATTCAAAGGTGCTAACCTTCAAGCTGTCGACAAACCCTTCAAAAACCGCTTTATGCGAACTTGGAATATAACCACCCTTTTCTTATAACTTTCTGATGCTACTAATTAAGACTATAAATGGTAAACCCTAACCATTTAATTTCACCGTTATATATTAATCACGTAAGTAAATAAATTATCATCTTGACCCCTTAACTTATTAATTAAATTAACTATCTAAATTACTCAAAATTTCTAATATATTCTTAAACTTCATTTGTAGCCCCATAAAAATAAATCAAATATAAAAATTGACTAAAACGTACATCCCGGTCCCATTGAAAATACTATGACACTAATCCGAGGTCATCTCGATCAAAGGTTGACAGTTATTGGGTTTAACTTTCTCAAACTCAATAACCCCATAAATGACTTAAATTACTTCCGAATAAATCAGGAATCGATACTATTCATCACCGTAAGTAAGAAATCATGTATACCGACTACCAGGAAAGCTAAAATAAGGCAGATGAGAAAATTTTACAAACGACCAGAAGGGTCGTTACACGAATACACTTAGTTAATCATTTAATTACTATGAGATTAATTGAAATTGTAAGTGAACTCATCAATTCATCTTTAATTTTAGTTAAATCAATATAGTTATTACTAATAATGACTTAATTTGAATCATTTCAAATAAAATTGGTCAATTGACAATTTACTCAGGACGAGACACTTAGTTGATCACGTAATTACTATGAGATTAATCGAAATCGTAATTGAACTTACTAATTCATCTTTAATTTTAGTTCAATCAGTATAGTTATTTCTAATGATGGCTTAGTTTGAATCATTTTAAATAAAATTCGTAAATTGATCACTCTACTTGGGACGAACACACTTAGTTAATCGTGTAAATACCATGAGATTAATTGAATCTGCAATTGAACTTATTAATTCATATTTAATTTTAGTTGAATCAATTTAGTTATTACTAATAATGGATTAATGAATCAATAGATGACTAACATGTTGCAACAGATGAGTAATATGTTGGAAATGACCAAACAGATAAAGACATCTGTTGAAAATGATCAAACAGATATAGATATCTGTTGCAACAGATGACTAACTTATTGCAATAACTTACTCATCTATTAAAAATAATCAAATAGTTATAGACAACTATTGCAACAGATGACTATGTTGTTGCAACATATGACTCATTTGTTGAAAATTATCAAATAGATAGGATATATGTTGAAAAGCAATTTAAAATACTAAAGCTCAAATGTTTTTAGGAGAACTCAAACGTTTGTCCCTTTGTCTAAGGTCTTGTCTTAGAGACTTGTCTTCGATTTTAATTAAATTAATTTAGTTATTATTAATAATTTCTTAATTTGAATCAACAAATGAGTAACTTGTTATAAACATCTGTTGAACCAGATGACTAACTTGTTGCAACAAATAGGCCATTTATTGGAAAATAATTAAAATACTAGGGAACTCAAATATTTTTAGGAGAACTCAAATATTTGTCCCACTGTCTTAAAGATTTGTTTTTAATTTTAGTTAAATTAATTTAGTTATTACTAATAATTGCTTAATTTGAATCATCAGATGACTAACATATTGCAACAGATGATTCATTTGTTGGAAATTATCAAACAGATAGAAAATCTGTTGTAACAGATGGGTCATTTATTCGAATGCAATTAAAATACTAGGAAACTTAAATATTTTTAGGAGAACTCAAAAGTTTGTCCCTTTGATCCTTTTTTATTTGATGTATGGTATACTATTTTTGTCTTCTTTACCTGTGTTCATGAATTTTTTCATGTGTTTCACTTATTCGTTGTGCCCCTATTGAAATTTTTGGAATTTTTTAGGTCAAATTTTATTCGTATATCACTTGGACATTACTTCAGAGGTGATTTTGTAAGTAAAATTGTAATTTTTGTTGAATTTCAAATTTGGTATATCTGTTACTATTACAATGGATAGAACCTACAATATGAATCCAACATATGAGTCATCTGTTGCAACAAATGATTCACTTGTTGCAACAGATGATTCATATGTTGGATTTATGTTACAACACAATAATACGAATTCAACAAATGAGTAATTTGTTGCAAGATATGACTCATCTGTTGCAAAAGATTACCCACATGTTGTTGCAACATATGACTTATCTCTTGCAACTGATAAGTCATATGTTGCAATAGATTACTCGTCTGTTGATTCACGTTACATGTTTTATCCATTGTTGAACAAACAACAGTAGCAGATACACTCAGATGAGAAATTCAACTAAAAATTATAATTTTACTTACTAAAATCACCTAAGTAACACACACTAAGAACATCAATATTTATCAACAACTTCAATATTGTACCAACAAAAATAACAAAAAACATCAAAAAAATAGCTAACAAATACCAACAAATCAATAGTTGTTTGTTAGATTTGGTCACAAAGATGCCGCTGAAAAAAATTAAAATTCAACTCTCACTATTTTTACAATAATGTTCGACAGCAAGAACTACAGTAACAATAAAAAAATCATATTTCACTCCAAAATGAGAAGAAAAGAAATACCACAAATTAGGGTATTCTTGAGTTTCCATTGTAAATTTAAGTAACAAATATTAAAATAGTTAACTCATACTAGAAAAGAAGTTAACTCAAGTTCCTCGTTTTCTTCATAACTAAAAAGCCCTAATATTTTATCTGTGAAAATCGAAAAGAAACGACGAAGAACTTGAAGTTGTTGTTGCTGGAGAATGTTGTCATGTCGACTGACGGTTGAAAGTAAAAAAGAAATGGGCAAGAACTCAAAACTATTTGTCGCCAGAGGTCTAAGTTGCAGAAGATTGAAGGGAGAAATTTAGAAAGTTGTTGGTTGGGAAAAGTTAGAGAGAGAAACTATCGAGCGAAAGAGATGAGAGAAGATTGATTTACAGAGAGAAGAGAGTTTTGTAGGTGTGGTTGATTTGTATTTTTGAAAAGATTAGAAAGTTATAAAAATATTAATCAAGTTCACAGTTAGCGTAATCAAGTTTCTTAATTATGTTTGACCTTTAAGTTGGTTAATGTCACTAATCCTTCTTTCAAAACTTAGATGACATCTTTCCTTCAATTTTCTCTAGTATCCTGTGAACAATATGTCTATATTTTTGTATTTTATGGTATTATAATTAAATATTTATTTTATGGGATAACTACATATTTTAGCAAACATAGACTCCTAATTACCTATTTAGCCTAAATTTTAATTAATTACAATTCATGGCCTCCTATTGCCTATTAATTATTCCTAATTACAATTCATAGCACCTTTCATGTATTTTCTCTTTTTCTATTTTCTATTATTTTCCTTTTTCTTTTTTTTTCTTCATTTTTTCTTTTCCTTTTTTTTTTGTTTTCTTTTTCTTTTTTCTTTTTTCACTTCTTTCTTTTTTTTCTCTTTTTATTTTTTTCCTTTTTTTTCCTTTTTTGTTTTTTGTATTTTTTCACTATTTTCTATTACTCTCCGTCTTTTTTGTATTTTTTTCTCCTTTTTTTTTCTTTTCATTTTTTCTCCTTCTTATCATTTTTGCGAAATAGCAAACACAAATACAAGTGCGAACTATAAAATACAAATACAAGTGCGAACTATAACATATAAATACAAGTGCAAACTATAAAATACAAATATAAATGCGAACTATAACATACAAATACAAGTGCGAACTATCATTTGTATTTTTTAATTATTGAAAAGAAATGATTGTTTTTCTTTCTACAAATACTTGTTTGTATTTATTGATACAAGTTGTATTTATTGATACAAATAAATACAATTTAAATTTTTATACAAATACAATATATACAAATACATATTGTATTTGTATTTGTAAAATTATTTGTTTCATTTGTTTGTAATTGTATTTGTATCAAGTGATATTTATTTATTTACAATAATGAATAACAATTTTGATTTACAAATACAAAACGGTACATTTGTATCAAATAATATATTACATATTTATATATTTTAGAATCAAGAAAATACAATTAATGCATTTACTTGTCTTTATACAAATACAAATGATAAATTGTACATAGTCATGACTAAATACATGAATATGCAATCAACTTACAAATACAAATACAAATACAAATACAAATACAAATACAAATACAAATACAAATACAAATACAAATACAAATACAAATACAAATACAAATACAAATACAAATACAAATACAAATACAAATACAAATACAAATACAAATACAAATACAAATACAAATACAAATACAAATACAAATACAAATACAAATACAAATACAAATACAAATACAAATACAAATACAAATACAAATACAAATACAAATACAAATACAAATACAAATACAAATACAAATACAAATACAAATACAAATACAAATACAAATACAAATACAAATACAAATACAAATACAAATACAAATACAAATACAAATACAAATACAAATACAAATACAAATACAAATACAAATACAAATACAAATACAAATACAAATACAAATACAAATACAAATACAAATACAAATACAAATACAAATACAAATACAAATACAAATACAAATACAAATACAAATACAAATACAAATACAAATACAAATACAAATACAAATACAAATACAAATACAAATACAAATACAAATACAAATACAAATACAAATACAAATACAAATACAAATACAAATACAAATACAAATACAAATACAAATACAAATACAAATACAAATACAAATACAAATACAAATACAAATACAAATACAAATACAAATACAAATACAAATACAAATACAAATACAAATACAAATACAAATACAAATACAAATACAAATACAAATACAAATACAAATACAAATACAAATACAAATACAAATACAAATACAAATACAAATACAAATACAAATACAAATACAAAATAATTCTTTAAAAATAAAAAGATATGGACGAAAATAGAATACAAATACAAGTATAATTCAAATATAATCTAAATATACAAACACAATAAAAGCATAATATAAATATAATTCAACATAATATGCAGTCAATTATAAAATACAAAACAGTTCTTTAAAATACAATGCGGATTATATAAAATATAAATGATGGTGCAAACTAACAAATACAAGTGTGAACTATAAAATACAAATACAAATACAAATGCAAACTATTAAATACAAATACAAATGCGAACTATAAAATATAAATACAAGCGCAAATTTTAAAATACAAATACAGTGGTATCAATGAAAACAAAAATAGAAATGACGGCGTGACTACAAATATGATTAATAATTATGGTATTTACGTTATCATCCATAACTTGTGCTCGGCTAGTCATATTTTTCAAAAATACAAAAAATATAAAATAGAACAAAAAAAGGATAAAGAAAATAAGTACATAAAAGAAAACAAAAAAAATCAAACAAGAAAAGAAAAGAAGAAAGAGAAATAGAAGTTAGAGATTAAAGAGAGAGAAAAAAAAATGGGAAAAAATAGAAAAAAGAAGAAAAAAAATGAGAAAAACGCAAAAAAGAAAAAAATATCAAAAAAATGAAAAAAAAATAATGGTAGTGTTTTTGGTGAGACTAAATATGTGTGTATTTATGTTTTTTATGAATACAAACCACTGAGTAAAAATGAATACAACGGCTGAAAATCGAATACAACGGCTATAAATGGTAATTATGTAAAATGTGGTCATGGAAGGAGGGTTTTATAGCAAAGTGCCGCTATTTTTGAAAGATCCCCTTATTTTATTATTTACCTTTATTTGGAGAAAATTAGTATAATCGCACGTGTAATCTTTGATTATTTAAATTTAAATAATTTTATCTATTGCAGAGATTTTTAATGAAGTGTAAAATATTTAAATCACTTTTCAAAGATTTTTCATACTTTAATATAATAATGTAAACATAAACATATATTTTAGTATAATCATATATATTATACCATCAGAGTTTCAAGTGATTGATGGATCATCACTTTTGCATTTGTCATGCAACACCTCTTTCCCTTGCTGCCAGGGGGTAAGAGAGACACATCAATTTTGAACCATATTTATGGTAAGATTATTTGTTTTTTCTATATTTAAAATATTTTCTTAATTTTAAATTCAAATCTTTACAAAATTATTCTTTACATTCTTTTTACATACTTAAAACTTTTAAAATTAGTACTTCCTAATTTTTTCTTATTCCAACGTTGTTATATTTATTTTTAAAATTCTCAAATCTTCGTAAAATCAAACGTAGTTGATTTAGAATTCTTAAATTAATGAAAAAATTTTAGTTGTCATTAATTCTAATGACTTCTAATAAGTAAAGATTTTGCTATACATATTTAATTAATTTTTGACTCAAAAATATTAGAAAAATAGTGAAAAAACGATTTTGTCTAAAGCTGAGACTTTTAATGAAGGGTAAAAAGTTCAAACACATTTTAAAGCCCTTCACACTTTTAATATAGTAATATAATATAGATATAAAATGTTGCACGTGTGTTTTTCGTCAATACTAAAAATTGCATATAAAAAGAACAAAGTGTATTATATTGCAATTTAAGTTGTAATATATGCAACATTATATTCATAAGTCAAATGGCGAAAACGTGTGTTTTTTAATTTTAGTATATGTTTGTTTCACTTGTACGCCACGTTAATTAATTAGCACCTTCCTTATAAACAGAAACATATATCTCTTGAACCTCATAAACAAAAGGACTTATAAATTAGACAGATGAACAAATAATTTAAGTATATATTGAAAAAGAGAATCTAATTAAAACTTATTGATGAGATAGAACTGGGATAAATTAATTTCATACAAATCAACCTTCTATTTATGTCGATCCTAAATCAAAGCATAAATAATTAAGAATACGACGAAAGCAGTCAATGAATTTAATTCATATAGATGATGACCCCAAATCAAAACGCTACTCAATTTAACTTTTGTAAAACAAAAACAAAAGAGAAAAAGTAATATCTTTGAAACATTTTATTTCAACCAAGTTTACTCTAACATACACTTAACATGTGAATTTTTTTCACCAAAAAAAAAAACATGTGAATTTTCATACATAATATAAAGGAGTCTCCTTTATGCTTAGAACTAAGTTAAATAGCTATTATCAAAGGCATATATAAACCAAAACCTCAAATGTTGTAGTTAGATAGAAAATACTCACGTCTAAACAACGCAAAATGACGATGAATAACAGTTCAAAACGATGGAGTCTAAAAAAAAAAATTAACAGGCAAACACAATACAATCTAATAACCAAATATAAAATGAAAAAGTTTTTTCTCTTTTGATCAAATGAAAAAGTTTTATTCAATCAAGTAAGTAGTTTTGTACATGCTAATTCATGAAATTAAATTAACTGAGGCATAATTCAATACCTGAATAATGAAGACTCTAAACAATCTGAAGGCCATTAACATGCATATTTGAGCATAAGAGAATTTATAGATATAACGATCTTTTGTTAGAAAATGTTTGAGTGTGAATCAAAGCAGACCGGAGGGAGAAGCAAGGCTATTGCTTTAGGCCTGACGTTTTTTTGGGCCCCTATTTTTTTTTTGGTTAATAATGCTAAATTATAAAAAATATATATATTATTTATAGTCTTTTAGCATGGAAATTGGAAAGGAAAAACTATTTTCATTAGTGAAGAAAATAATTCCTCAAACTCTAATTTTGCATATGAATATAAATAACTTATAGATCATTTATATATTCTGGCAATTTTGCTTTCTTTTAAGTATAGTTTTTCCAAGAGCGTGTAACCTTTTTCTCTTTTCTTGTTTACCTTTTCTTACTGTATATAGTGCACTATAATAATTTTACATCTCAAATATGTATAATGTTTTTTTCAAAAAAAATCTGAGCCCCTTTTTAAAATTTGGCTTTACGCCATTAAAGTTGTTGCGCTACCCCTGGTGTGAATAAGGACAACGTTGATGAAGCACAATATAAGATAGTGTTTTGCGGAGAAAAGATGACTATTTCATTCTTACGAATTTAAATACTTTCAGAAAAGTTTTCAAACTCGATTTTTTGAAAAACAGAGTCGCCACTTAATTATTTGAAAACAAATTAAGAAAACTTTTTAAAATTACTTAAACGATTCAAAACAGAAAAATCATTTAAGTTTGAAAATTCTGAGTTAGTGGTTCCTATTAATACTCTTGGAATGTTGTTAAGTCACCAAGAGTATCCGCTAACTTATGGTTATCCGGACTATTTGAAAACAACTTTTTGACTAACTTACAAAAAAGTTGGTTTTTGAAAAGAAATCGATTAAGGAAAAAATTTGCTTCGAAATTTGTGAAAAACAAGTTTTGACGATTTAGTGAGAATTTTAACTAAGTCTAAGAAAATTAATAACAACTAGCACATAAAGAGGAAGTGAAAATAAAAAAACTTAGATCATTAGGCCCAAATTCATTAACCCTATCTTAAATTAATTTGGACTTTTGGTCTACCTGCACCTGTCCTAACCTAATCAATTTGGGTTTCTAAGGTCCTAAACTTGTCCTAAACTAATCATTTGAGCTTTTGACCCACAACCTGATCTAGTTTAATCATTTGAGCTTTTGGCCCAAAACCTGTCATAAACTAGTTTTCGAACCTTAAAGACTCAAAAATCTGCTTCACATGTATTGAATTACAACTTTGGCTTCGAGGTCCAAATGAATGAATAAATAAAATAAAATAATAATAAAAATTGAGACTTTTCAAGCCTCTTAGTGACTTCAACAATGGGGATCTTAACCCATTTCTCTACTTCGATCTTCTTACACCGGTATGTCATACTATTGACCTTTTGAATTCAAACCGACTTGGAAAAGAACGGGCCAAAATGGCCCATCGCGAAAAATGCGAAGGAAAGGAGTTAACTTGGACTCCAGGCAGATTTTTATGCAAAGAAAGAAGAAAAGAATAAGGAATTAATATATGTTTCCAAGCTAAAAACCAATAAAGCATAAAGGATCTAAAACGAACAATGTCGAAACAACACATTATAAGCAAGACCGAATATCTCGAAATAATGATAAGAAAGGAAGGAACAACAATAAAATCAGAATAAAAGAGTAGGACAGGTCATAAATCAAAAGGGTATGAGTGTAAGCCGCCTTCACGTCATAAACGATTTAAAATAAAATCTCTTAACATACAAGGAATATATAGTGACCAAAACAGAGTAATCAAGCAAATAAGAATATCTGGGATACGATTTAGAGTCTAAGATTGCAATAAATAACTATTAGCACTAGTCGATCAATTTATAATTTTTATGTCCAAAGAAAATGAATCATGTTATTTCAACAAAGGAAACAGATTAACCACAAATCATGGTTAGGCAGAAAAATGAAGAAAAACACAATCTTTCATCTTTGGGCGCGACCTCACAACATTTTTTAGGAATTTTAGGCCTTAAACTTGAAATCGAATTCAAAAGACGAAATCATCATAAACATGTTCAGATAAGCAAGAATCCATATTTCGTTAATCATAATCAAAGAAGAACTAAAACCGTTAACCATGAGATTCAATTATCAAAATAACAACAGTAGACCATATTTAATCATTTATCACAGTAGCAACATGTAACAGCGGGTACATATAAAATGAATTAAAATAAAAATTCAGAACTATATTCCAAACGAGAAGCTGAGGCCTACCAATAGAGATTCAAAACAGTGAACCTTAATGGAAAACCGAAACATAAAACTATAAAAAAAAAATAGAACAACAACAATATGTTAAAATCACAATCTTCATCACATAAACCTATGACCTTCGAAGTCGGCTACAAAAAACAATCCCAACATATAAGATTATAACTATGCAACTATGAAGAAGGAGATGAAGAAGAAAATGATAATAAAACTAAAAAGGAAAGGTATGTTTACCTTTTTCGGAGCAGCAAAATGGAACTTCAATCTTTCAATAAGTCTTGACCATCACCGAAAAAGCAATCTTTCACGAACTCCGATTAGCCAATCGCTTTTCTAAATATTTTACTAAGAAAATATTAACTCTTTACTCAAAAATCTTTTTTCAACTCTTTGAGACTTGGATTTTTAGATCTACAAGGAGCTTTTTATAGAAGGGAATGGGGTTTCAATTTTTTTAATCCACCAATGTGGGAGAAAAAATTTAGGGGTATTTTGAAAATTTGAAATTAAGAATAAGGTTTGTTAGAGGATAAAGTCGAGGTGAAATTGTACAATCTAGTACAAATTTGAATTCTAAGATTTGAATTTGATTTTAGTGGTTGTTGGTGTTGTTGTACGGGTCAGCGGGTTCAGGTTTGGGTCACCATACCGGTCATGGGTTTGCCCGGTTGGAATCATTGTCGATTTTGCTGGGTTGTTGTTCGGTTCTCTTGGAGTTGTTTGACTGATATGGGGATCGGGTTTTACACGTTGTTGATGAAGTTGTTGTGCATTATTTTTTGTTGAAGAAAGAGAAGGGAAAAAATGGGTCTGGTCAAGGTGACTGCTGGGTTGCTGGGGCGGTGCGGTATTAGGTTAGGTGGAAGGATTTTGGGGTTATTTAAAAAATAACCCTAATCAATTTAGGATTTAGTCATCTCATTAAATTTTCGGCCAAATTGAAAATCAATTGGCTAATTGCATTGCAATTATGGTCAATTTGATTTTAATTATGGCCAAATTTAATAGATCGTCTAAATTAAATTGAAATTCGATATGAATTAATACCTTGTTTAATCTCAAGCTTCGTGATATGGCAAAATCAAATAAATATTTTTCAAATAAATTATTTTCAAAAATAAATTATATTTGAATCAAGATTTTACTCATTTAAATTAATTTTTAAGATGACCCTTGATTAAAATTCAATTTTCGTAAAACAATTATTTAAGTAACAAAATTATAATAATTTCGTATATGCGAATACAAAAATATATAATTGTTACTTAAAATGACAAAATTACCTAGATAAATACTTCGAAGTAATTTTATCTGGATAAAATAAATATTATAATTTTAATTAAAAGCGAAGAAACTTAGAATTAAACTTAGTCGTAGAGAGCAAAAATTAGGTGTCAACAACTGTCCCTCCCTTTGGGTAGGATGGATGCAAGTAACCCTGGGCAAAGGGAGTTTGACGTTCCTAATTTTTGTTTGACCACAAATTCATTTTTGAAAGAAGTTGGCTTTCGCACGAGTTTCATAGAGTTATGGCTGGATCCCGATATTAGATTTCCTACGTATCTCAAGTTGTATGAGAATTCAGAACACTTGTAGTTTATAAAGCTTAATTTTTAAGCATGATCTTCAAGAAATTCACAAGCTATCCCGATTTTTGAATTTTGATAAAATCGTAAAGCTAGGGAATATGCGGATCGGGGGGAGGTTGAAATGTAGTCGAGTTTTCAACAAAGATCCAAACTTACATATCCCCGAGATTCAGAAAATCAGATTGCTTGTTGTTTGACTTGATCGGTAGAAAAGATAGTCTGTTATTTTAGACGATCTTTCGCTCGGTATGAGTGACAAGTTGATCGAGTTGTGAACAAGAGGGTTGTAACCTCATAACAATGATATGGGATCCTTCACATCCATAGGCAAGAATTTACCTGGACATAATTTCCAAAACTCTAAGTGTATTGTCACTCGGATTTAAAAAAAAAAAAGGTTACCCTCAGTATGAGTTTAGAAATATTCCGAACGTGAAGCTGAAATCAAAATATCCCAAAGTACCCGCACGTCTTCTGATAGAGGTGTGGTTTGATGGTAGTGGCAATCATCCTTTAGCTCACGTCCAAAGGGTTTGACATTCCTCTCTAAACTATGTCCCGATTTGTTACTAAGAAAAAGTTTCACGTTGTGTTGTGTCGTTTTTGAAGTCATCCGCACCTGTGGTTTTGATTTGAGATTTTCATCCTCTCGGATGCTCTAAAAAATATCTCAAAAAAAAATTATTAGTAATAAACATAATTCATGAAAGAGGTATATAGTCTTTTATCATGTCTTCACGTGAGTTGTTATTTGAAAAGTGAAGTCGGCCCCTCATGTACCTGTTTGGAGGGAAATGACTTGCAATAATAAATACAACAACCCTTTTGGTTGTTGAATAAACTAGTTCTTTTGTCGATTGAATATGTCTTCAAAGGTGGGGTGACCCTCTTGGACACCAACGTTACTTTATGCAGAACGGTCCCTGTAATAGTGTCATGTTATGTTGATGCGGCAACCCTTTTGGTAACCTATAATGCTTGTTCTATGTGGAATGATATCCTCTTTGGCAATTATACATACATACATATATATATATATATATATATATATATATATATATATAGACACACACAAGAGATACAACATGGGTCTAATGCAAAATGTTACCTAATAGAATTATATTTTAAGTTAATAATTATATAAATAGTATTCTAATTGATTTAAAAGTATATTAGATATTAAGATTATTACCACTTATAAATAAGTACATAATTATATAAGATAATATTTTCATTGTTTTAGAAGTGTACTACAATTCCTAGAAATACTAAAAGTAACAAACGTCCCATAGCCGAAAATCAATCAAAATAAGACACAAGACAAAACATAAAAGTAAAAAAAGTCGTGCGTTAAAGTTGAATCCAAAACACAATAAACATTTAAAGTAAAATATGCTCTCTCAGCCTACTCTGAAACCCTAACCCTAGATCACTGATTTGCCAATAGGCACCATGGCCGTTGGGCAACCTCCATCGAAGGTTGCTCAACATCTGACTCTGGATCCCCAACAAGGGTGGGAATGAATTATATTTCTACTCTTAAACCAACAGTGCTTAAAACTAAACGATTACCTACTAAGAGTATTATGTATTTTCATGGAGAACCAAGGGTGGTATGGGAAGAGGAGAAGGTCTCACAGATGATTGTGAATGAAGAATTAGAGTACGCGGTGATTGAAAAATTTTCTTATGGATGGCCAAACATCCAAGACTTAAGAAAGCTTATTCCAAAACAATGTGAATTAAAAGGAGAAGTGAATATAGGGGTACTTAGTAATCGATATGTGTTGATTGGGGCTTCAAGGAATAAGGATTATGTGCACTTGTTCTCAAAACCGATTTTTATATTGCACATCAAAACTGAAACTTTCTTGCAGCTGCAGTGAAAAAATATTTGCAAGTTGACATGGATACAATTAATTAGACAAGACTAAGTTGTGCACGTGTGAAGGTGAAAGTTGATTTACTTGGAGATTTTCCACAAAGAATCAACATTGGAGTGAGGAAGAACTCAGGAGAAATTACAACAAAATGGATTACTATCAAATATGATTATCTTCCAAAGTATTGCAAGAATTGTAAGCTGCAAGGTCATAATGAAAAAAAGTGTTTTGTCTTACATCCAGAATGTATTCTAAGAAAGATAAGGAGGTCAATACAATAGAACAAGTTAAAGGCAATATGAAGGAGGATCAGGGAGGAAAAAAAAGATAGAAGACAAAGGAAAAGTCGCGTAATTTCAAAAACAAAGACAGAGACATGGATCTAGAAGAGAACGATACTCAAATAAAGGGAGGGATATATCCAAAGATGGACTCAGAGGGAAAAACCAAAGAATCAACAAGTAGAAAAAAAAAATTTAATGCATTAGATATAGAGGATGATATAAATGAAAAGGGTGAATTAGGGAAGAAAATAAGCACAAGGTTGAGGAGGTGAATCAACAAAAAGAACATATTTCAACAGAAGTCAAAGAAAAAGGCAACATGAACGGGGAGGAGAATAATAACAAAGAGGAAAAAGGTGAATTTAATAAGGTCAACCAGGATGAAGCTAACAAAGAAAGTGCAGTCAATGTGATGAAGAAAAGGGAAGTGGAGCAAAATGATAATAGTTCCAAAGATATAACAAGAAGAACTGAATAGCAAAAGCACGAAAGTGAGAAGAAAGCATCAACAGTAGATAAACAAAAGGCATCATAATTACAAAAAAAAAAAAAAGAGGTAAACCATAAGATCCTACTAGAATACAAAGAAAATAGGATAAGTAAAAAGAACATGAGTCAGAGGTAGGGAAAACAAAAGACATGATACAAGAAAATAATAGAGCAGAGTCTGAAGATTAAGAAGATATTCAAGAAAACATACATGAAGTGAGTAAACAAGGTAATTTATCTCCAAGACACACAAAAGAGATGCAGAAGGAGAAGAGGGGAATAAGCAATGTGCAGGTAAAGCAAAGGCGAACACAGAGTAGTTCTCTTAAACCTACATGAAGAAGATATTCAAGAAAACATACATGAAGTGAGTAAACAAGGGAATTTATCTCCAAGACACACAAAAGAGCTGCAGAAGGAGAAGAGGGGAATAAGCAATGTGCAGGTAAAGCAAAGGCGAACACAAAGTAGTTCTCTCAAACCTACTAACTGTAAATGTTGCACACAATATTATTTTGGAATATAAGATTAGTTAACGTTCAAGATTTGGTTGAAAGGTTAATTGATCTTAAAAAAAAATCATTACTCTTATATTGCCCTTTTGGAACCTTTCCAAGGGCCTCAAGAAGTAGAAAGTTTCAAAACAAAATTGGGATTAGAGCATGCTTATGTAAATAGATCAGCAAAGATATGGGTGTTTTGGAATGCAGATTGGGATGAAGAAGTTAAGTCAGACATTTATAAGTTATAATAAAGTTTACTCATATGGCTTGTGAAAAGGAGACATATATTATTGCATTGTATGTTAGATGCAATGCTATAGAAAGGCTCGAGATACGGGAAGATCTGGGAGATATTGCAGAAGAAATATCCAAGCCTTGCATTGTGGAAGGATATTTCAATGTCATTATGAATGATTCAGAAAAGCTAGGAGGGTTGCCAGTGACTCAACATGAGACAATTAACTTTGCACAGTGTATTAATGTGTGTGAATTAAGTGAAATTAAGTTTACTGAGAGCTTATATACATGGTGGAATAGTAGAATTGAGGATGCATGCACTTTCAAAAGTTTGGATCGAATCTTTGGAAATTAGGAGTTTATGAATAAATTTGCAGCTTCAAAAGTGCAAGATCTAATTCGACAAGGACCGAATCGTGTTCCTTTACAATTAAATTTTTGTGTGAATTAGGAACCAGTTGCAAGAGACACGTGATTTTTGATCCTCCCTGAGTGTAATATATATATTTTTCGATATTAAATATTTATATTTGTTTCGATATTAATTTAACTTTTATTTTATTTTTAATAAATTTTTAGTTGAAAAATTTATAAATAAATGAAGTTAATTTTAGGATATTCTTTTATTTTTATTCTAATTTTAAAAAGTAGTACAAAAATTTAAAAAATATGTTTCTTTTTAAATAAATAAGTTAGTAGTTTTAGTACTATCTTGATTATATTTATTTTTGGCTATTCATACACTTTTATTGTATTTTCATAAATATTAAATTAATTATTAATTATTTTTATTATTATTATTTTATTATTTATTATATTTATTGGTTATTATTGTTTTTTTGTTTTTTTTAAAAGATTTAAAATTTGAAAAAAAAAAAACCTATCCTATTCTAACTACTTCCCCCCTTTTTCTGATAACTACCACAACCGTTCCCTCCCACACTCCCTTTTTAAGTGAAACACCCCAACTCCCCAAATCAGTTTTTGTTTTTACGTACTGAGAGACACCACAGAGAAAAAAAGAAGAAGAGGAAAACAATATCAACGCAGAACATAAAGTCATAGAAGAAGAGAGTTTTCTAAGGATTTGTGGGTTGGAGTTTGACGTTGAGGTCCTGCATCGAGTTTTCGGTGAGGACATCTTTGCTTCTGTTTTAGTTGTTTTACCACACAGGTTTTTATCCATTCCTACACTATGTATTGTATAAATTTTATTGTGAATCAAAGCGTGAATGAAGATGTTTAAACGATTTCTTGCGTCATTTAGTATGTAAAGTATCTCCATTATTGTGCTTTACTAGCATATAATTATCTTTATGTAGTGTTATTCATGCGGCATCAGTATTTGATTAAGTGGCTACATATTGATATGATATTTGTTAAATATGTTTTATTTGAATGTACATATTTCACAGTGAGCGTTAATCCACTCAATGCTTATTTTCACTAAAATCTGTGAACAATATATTTTTATTTTTATATAGATAAGTTTAAAATAAAATTTTAGTACAATAACATGTTTGAAGAATCAATCATTTTCCTTAAGTATTTTATTGTTATTATGAAATTGCATCTGTGTATTTTAGTAATATACCAACAGTTGAATTAGGATTATAATTTACACCAACATCATTCGTTTGGATAATTATAGTCATTAGTTGCTCAATTTGATCGACTAAACATGTTTTTTTTTTTTTTGAGAATATGAAGAATTAAAAATTAATATAGGCAAGAAAAAAAAAGGGACGAAATCCCTATTTTAAGGAAAAGAAAGCAACTATTGATAATCATCATAAATTACAATTGAGTTCTTTTTGAAATTTCCATGAATATATATAAATGTGAATGGTTAAATGAAGATTTTGTTTTCTTTTTGAATCTTCTGTTTAATGCAATTCGTTTGAATTAGTTACATCTATCTAGTGATATTCATTTACATGTTGTCTCCTAATCTTGCTTTTGTTACACATTAGTTAGAATTAGAATTTTTCACTTGTTTGATTTTGAATATCGAAATTTAAAATACAATAATAAAATAAAAAATTTAGTTGGGTTTGAAAGTGGACTATACTGTTTTACATGAAATAATTTATATTATGAGGGAGTGTCATTGGCATCTAGATTAAAAAATGACTGAGTGTAAATATATAAGGTTCGAATAGTTTAATTTGATAACATTAAAAGGGCAAATGAGTTACAGATTTGTTTTAAATCCATGGCAAAAAAAAAGAGTGAAAAATTGATAAGAAAAATTATCTCGAATTTATAAGAGACACACAATTGCCTTTTAATGCTAAATAAGCTTTAGGCACATTTAATAGATTTGTTTCCATTAAGAATGTGGCGTACACATCTTTCTGAGACGTTTAAAAATAATTCAAGGATGCAAAATTGCACTTCGGCAAAGATCGTCTTAAAATTAATTTTTACTAGTTTAATATAAGAGTGTTAAATAGTTTTAGTATATTAAAAATGAGTGAATCTTGGCCCCAACATAATTATCAAAATAGTTTAAGTCAAGATAAGTCAATGAAAGCGACCGTGCTAGAACCACGGGACTCGAGGGGTGCCTCACACCTTTTTCTCGGTCAACAGAATTCCTTACCCGGTCTTCTATTTTCGCAGACCAACAAAGAGTTATTTCCTTTTGATTAGGGATTCAATAAGGTGACTTGGAACACCATAACTCAATTTCAAGTGGTGACTCTGAAAATGATAAAAATAATCCCTACTCAATACTGTCACTTTAATTGAAAAAACCCTTCGACTCGATCCCTTCGAGCGAAAAAAGGGTGTGACATCTCTGGCGACTTTGCTGGGGAAGAATAAGAATTCAAGCTTTTTATATTGACTTATATTTGCTTTAATTATTGTTGATATTGTGTTTGTTGGCCTTATGTGTTACTTGTCGCTTATTTACCGCTTTGATATTGATTGAACTATATTATATATTGTCTTCTCTTACGCACCCCCTCTGAGTCTCTGAAATAGGATAGAAGGAATGCAGCACATGCATCCTATTTTCTTTTTGAGATAGTCGGAGTGTCAAGGCACCTGATGAAGGATATAGTCACACATGTTAGGCGAGGTTCAGATCGACAACAAAGGCGGTGTTGCCCTGCTACCGACCAAGTTGTCCCTCCCCGGCTCGAATGTCCGCTCGGGTAAGCTATTCTAGACGCCTATCCCTATTAGGCTTAAACTTAGAAGAACTAAAAACTCAGAATCTGGTTATCCCTATCAAGTGTCGCTTTATTTGCATCATATGCATTTGACTTAGCGGGACTCGGCACAGGGGTCGGGTCTGTCTAGGACAGGTGACCTACTTTATAAAGACCAACATGTGCATCATATGTGTTCTTTGACATTTGTTTGGAAGACTGTTTGTTTGTTGACCGTCTTTAGGAAACTTTTAAAATTCAAGAGATTAAATTATCGTCACATTTAGTGAATCATTTTTGAAAGAAAAATTTTATTTTTAAAAGAAAGAAAAATTTTAGTAACATAGTTTTACGGTTTTTATGAACTACGAGGGTCTGATTCTTACTCTTTAGTGGGATACGTAGGAAGTCCTTCCTAGGATACGACCCTATCTTTTGAAAAATTTATTCATAGATTTATTGAGGAATATTTTGAAAATATGATTACTTTCATAATTATTTTTCTAATTCTCAGGTCCAATTTTTATATATATCTTAATAGCCCTGAATCTTTAGGGATCATGAGGCTAAACTTTTACAATATATATATATATATTTCAATAGCCCGGAATCTTTAGGGATCATGAGGCTAAGTTCTTACAAAATAAATAAAATTATATAAATCTTAACAGCCCTGAATCTTTAGGGATCATGAGGCTAAGTTTTTTACAATATATATATATATATATATATATATATATATATATATAAAATCTTAATAGCCCTGAACCTTTAGGGATCTTGAGGCTAAATTTTGTACGACATAATTTTTAAGAACTACGCACACCTGATTCTCATCTTAATGAGATACGTAGGCAGTCCTTCATAGATTTGGTGGTCTTGAAAAAAAAATTTGAACTCTGACACATTAATTTTCTCCAAAATCAAAATAGTGTTAAGGTGGTTGGTTTGTGGCTAAGTTGGCATCTCACCAATACAACACCATGTTCAAAGAACAAGGAAGATGACCCACAAAAAATGATATAGGGTCTGGGATGAGTTGGTATAGATTGTTAGAAATGAGAAATAATAAGAAATGATCTGAAAAGTGAGAAATTCGGAGCAAAATATGAGAAACATGCAAATACTGAAAGAGAAAAAGAGAGTTCTCACAAGGATTTTACATGTTTCAATGTTCACTTGCCTCTAAACTCCATAACACCAAAGTTGGACATGTATGAGGGTCATGGTGATCCTTTGACTCATATGAAAAAGTTTTGTAATCAATGAAGAGGAGTAGGGGAAAAGAAAAATTATTGATGGCTTACTTTGGAGAGAGTTGGAGGTGATAAATTCAAAACGATCGAGTTCAAAAAAATAAAATAATGTAGCAATGATTGTGGTGACTCCATTAAGGCCGACGTGCAATTCAATGGCTAAAATATTAAGTTCGGCAATTTAGAAGCCAATCTGCTCCCCACGAGGAAAGATTTTTGGTAGTCTTTTTTATTTTCTTTCTACTACCCGAATTATTTTAGGATTGAAATTTGAGATGTATCTTATCTTATTTTATTATAATTTTCATTCAAATCCTTCTATCTTTTGATCCACAAATGTGTGTCCTGTTTTGTTTTTATTTTTTTTATTATATATTATTTTGTTGTCTTTTTTTTTCTTTAGAGAGCTCTTTCTATGGTGATTCTAGAGATGTGATATGCATGTTGAATTCACAGACTGGTCTTTAAATCCAATCTAATCCTAAAACATTTGACAAGAAGATAAAGTTGAAAAAAAAACATATAAGAAAATAAGTAAAGTGTTTAGGTATTTGGGCAGATAGTTACAACCTCTTTTGAATGTATTGAGGCAATCACTTTGTGAATCAGGAAATAACTTGATCATCGATTAGAAAATTCAATTCGAGAATTTCGAATGGGGTCGATCGGAGGATAGATAGTATCCACTATAAAAATAAATAAAAGGAAGTTATCTCCAAAAGGGCATGAGTCACTCATCGAGAAAAAAAGTACAATATAAGTGGACATGTATATTTCACAAGCTTAAAAGAAGTGACGCAAGTGCATGAGCTTATTCACGATCAATGTTGAAAAAAAATGTGTATGATCTTCATGTTCTACTCTCAGATTACATGTTATGTACTTGTGTTTTTAAGGATTGATATGACGAAGGCATTTCATTCTACTACCCAAATGTTGTGTCATCCTTTGTTACCCCTTTTGAGTTTTAGTGTTATTTTCTTTCGTACCCCTCTTTTGGAATCAAAATAGAATTTGAAAAAGTCGAAAAAAAAGTATCAAGAAAAATGAAGTAAAAAAAAAAGTTGAAAAAAAGAAGAGAAAAAATCAATCAAAAATCCAAATTCAAGCAAAAAGAAATGTCATGAACTACGTTTGACCTGATTCTTGCTATGACAAGATACGTAGGCAGCCCTACTCTGGGGTTCGGTCCAACAAAAAAAAAGTTAAATTACCCATAATGAAATGAAACTGGGGCAAAATTTATTTCCTTAAAAGGGTCGATTCCAAAAGTTGTATGTTTCACCAATATTATGAAAATTGTTTAGCCTCATGCCTTCCTTTCTTTCTAACCTTTTCCAAAACCCAAGTTACAACCAAAGAAAGACCTTCAGATCGATCTTTGATATTGTCAAGGCTAAACATGTTATGGGTGTATGATGTTTCGTATGTTGGGTATTATTTAAAAAAAATAAAAAAAAATGATGAAAATGCGAGAGTCTTATTGGTGAAAACCCTTTGGGCACCATAAGACGACGATGAGCTGAAAAAAAAGATAATGATGAAAATGAGATCAGCTCGTTGGCAAAAATCCATCGAGGTGTCACTAGCCGAAGGAGGATTGTGATCTAAAGGGAGCATGTTCAAGAATGGATTCATTTTATATTCAATAAGTGGGAAAATTTTGAAAATGATTAGTTTTGGTAAATCAGTTTGTTTAATTCAAAATGCATGTCATAATCACTGGAATCTGCTGCCACACTCAGAGAAGTTTTTCTTTCTTTTATTTTTTTGAAAAAAAAGGATACTATTATCTTTATCTTTTCTTTTTGTTATTATTTTTCTTTTTTTTATTTTGTGTCTCTGTCATCAAATGAAAAATCAATATCGTCATCTTTCATGTATTTTGAGTCAAATTTATGTCAAGACAAGTGAGAAAGAACTTCAAAACTTGCTACCAACTCCTTCAGTTGTGCAAAGCAAGACAAAGGGCCGACACACAAAGATGACATTTTCAAAAATAAAGCAAAGTATTTAAGAATGCTTGTCACCCGACGATTTTCGGACTCATGGAAGTATAAGGGATATATTTGAAGTTAAACCTAGAGGCATCATGCAAGAGAAATAAGATTTGAGTCAAACGGTTTTGGTAGTCAAAAATTGGGGTCAATACTACAACAAGTCAACGATACTTCTCAATGATTGAAATGGAGCTGAGTATGATAAATGCAAGAGTGGTCACCTTAATAGCCAGATGCCACAAATCAACCACCACATTTTTAAATTATAATTGATCTTTGTTTGAAATAGAGAGAAATTTGCCTTCAATTCAAATGCTTTAAAGTTTAGATATCAACAAGATGAAATTTCTCACTTTTGCAAATGCAAGAGGCAATATTTCGACACATATTTAGTAATCACAATCATAGTGAAAACTCATCATCCTATACCCCTAGGAGATGCACTTCCTTGTTTGGGTAAGCCATTTTTCATTTGTTAGGTGATGTACTTCCTAAATTGAGCTTTAACTTCTAGAAGATGCACTTTCTAGTTAAGTCATTTCAATTAACTCCTAGGAAACGCACTTCCTAGTCAGAGTATGTCTAGTTTCATTTGTTAGGTGAAGCACTTCCTAACTTGAACCTTCACTCCTAGAAGACGCACTTTCTAGTCGAGTCATTTCATTCAACTCTTAGGAGACGCACTTCTTAGTCTGAATAAGTCATTTTTCATTTGTTAGGTGAATCACTTTCTAACTTGAACCTTCACTCCTAGAAAATGCACTTTCTAGTCGAGTCATTTCATTTAGCCCTTAGGAGATGCACTTCCTAGTCTGAATAAGTCAGTTTTCATTTGTTAGGTGAAGCACTTCCAAAATTGAACCTTCACTCCTAGAAGACGCACTTTCTAGTCGAGTCATTTCATTCAACTCTTAGGAGACACATTTCCTTGTCTGAATAAGTCAGTTTTCATTTGTTAGGTGAAACACTTCCTAACTTGAACATTCACTCTTAGAAGACACACTTTCTAGTCGATTCCTTCAATTTAACTCTTAGGAGACACACTTTCTAATTTTGGTCATCAGTTTTACTCTGATGAGATGCATTATTTTAGCAGGGATTTGATTCACACCCTATACTGTACTTTTCAAAAGTCGTGATCTGATGACACTCAAGAAATTTACTAGTGCAAAATGGGGCAAAATTTTGGTCGTGTTTACTGGAATTTATTTTGTGCTCAGGACCCTCCTGAAGAATGGGACAGGACCCTCCTGAAGAATGGGAATTTATTTTGTGCTCAGGACCCTCCTGAAGAATGGGACAGGACCCTGCTGAAGAATGGGAATTTATTTTATGCTCAAGACCCTCCTGAAAAAGGGGAATTTATTTTGTGCTCAGTACTCTCCTGAAGAATGGGACAGGACCCTCCTGAAGAATGAGAATTTATTTTATGTCCAGGACCCTCCTGAAGAATGGAAATTTATTTTGTGCTCAGAACCCTCCTGAAGAATGGGACATGACCCTCTTGAAGAATGAAAATTTATTTGCGCAGGACCCTCCTGAAGAATGGGACAGGACCCTCCTGAAGAATGGAAATTTATTTTATGCTCAGGACCCTTCTGAAGAATGAGAATTTATTTTTTGCTCAGGACCCTCTTGAAGAATGGGAATTTACTTTGTGTCCAGGACCCTCCTGAAGAATGAGATGTTATTTTTCTATGTCACCTTTTATTTTGAATTCAGGAACATATTTGAAAAATCAGAAAAAAAAAAGTCAGGAGCCCGCCTGAAGAACAGGGTGAAAAAGTTGCAAGTCCAGGAGCCCGCCTGAAGAACAGGGTGAAGAATTTCTAAGTCCAGGAGCCCGCCTGAAGAACAGGGTGAAGAAAAAGAAAGTCCAGGAGCCTTCCTGAAGAACAAGGTGAAGAATTAGCAAATCCAGGAGCCTTCCTGAAGAACAGGGTAAAAAAACAACAAGCTAGGTGCCCGCCTAAAGAACAGGGTGAAGAAACATCAAGTTAGGTGCCCGCCTAAAGAACAAGGTGGAGAAAAGCAAGCTAGTAGCCAACCTGAAGAATAGGGTGAAGATTGTCAAGTTCAAGTCAGAGGAAAGTTTGAAGAATAGATCAATTATCAAGTTCAACTCAGAATAATGACTATCTCGTCACTTAAGAAGTCATGAAGATTCAAGTCAAGATTCTAGAAAGTTGTATAGATAGGATCTTTTACTTGTATCTTATTTTTCTATTTTTGTTTAAATGTAAAAATCAGAAGTTGTTAACTGAAAACTCGAAGGAATCTCACACGAATTTAACTTTTTCTCTCACCATGTTACCTTTGAAGTACATGTGACCTGATTCCCTTATAATCCGGGATATGTAGGCGGTCCAAAACTAGGACTTGATCGCATCTCCTTTTTCTTTTTGAATAATCGGAGGATCAAAAATCATATTTTGTCTACTTCTTTGTATGAAAACTCTTTGAGATTTCAAACAAAGAGGGGCAAAATGTACACACGTGATTTTTGACCCTCCCTGAGTGTAATATATATATTTTTTGATATTAAATATTTATATTTGTTTCGATATTATTTAAACTTTTATTTTATTTTTAATAAATTTTTAGTTGAAAAATTTATAACATAATGAAGTTAATTTTAGGATATTCTTTTATTTTTATTTCAATTTTAAAAAGTAGTACAAAAATTTTAAAAATATATTTCTTTTTAAATAGATAAGTTAGTAGTTTTAGTATTATCTTGATTATATTTATTTTTGGCTATTCTTACACTTTTATTGCATTTTCTTAAATATTAAGTTAATTATTTATTATTTTTATTATTATTATTTAATTATTTATTATATTTATTGGTTATTATTGTAAAAAAAATTTAATTTTTTTTTAAAGATTTAAAATTTGAAAAAAACAAAACTATCCAATTCTAACTACTTCCCCCATTTTTCTGATAACTACCACAACCGTTCCCTCCCACACTCTTTTTTTAAGTGAAACACCCCAACTCCCCAAATCAGTTTTTGTTTTTACGTACTGAGAGACACCACAGAGAAAAAAGAAGAAGAGGAAAACAATATCAACACAGAACATAAAGTCATAGAAGAAGAGAGTTTTCTAAGGATTTGTGGGTTGGAGTTTGACGTTGAGGTCCAGCATCGAGTTTTCGGTGAGGACATCTTTGCTTCTGTTTTAGTTGTTTTACCACACAGGTTTTTATCCATTCCTACACTATGTATTGTATAAATTTTATTGTGAATCAAAGCGTGAATGAAGATGCTTAAACGATTTCGTGCGTCATTTAGTACATAAAGTATCTCCATTATTGTGCTTTACTAGCATATAACTATCTTTACGTAGTGTTATTCATGCGGCATCAGTATTTGATTAAGTGGCTACAAATTGATATGATATTTGTGATAACGCTCAATCTACAGCTCTCGTAGGAGTGTAAAGCGATCGTTAGCAAATATAGAACCCAACTGGGTTGGGTATCGATCCCACAGGGAATAGCTTGGTCAACAAGTGAGTAAAGATTACTAGACTTTTAGTGCAAGTCTCGTAAAAAAGGGGGGAGTCTTGTCGTGCAAGTAATGTAACCAAGATAAGATCTAAAAACGGCAATAGCAAAGTAAAAAGAGAAAGAATGTTTTAGTGAGATGTAAACAATGAGAATTGAGAAGTTGGGGTTATGTCCACCTTCTGAGGTATACGTCTCTATTGGCTATGAGTGTGTAGAATTCTGACATGCAATTGCTTATAGAGGATTGTAGTCGATGGTAAATCCAAGCGTCTCTCGACCTAAACAAGGACTATTTCACTTTAACTCTCTCGAGCTTAAAGCGTGTCTAACGGTACGAATTCTCCAAGAGGTTAGTCCAGTTACGGCACTAGCTTTTTAATAGGAAAGGGTGTCCTACTACCTTGACATTATCTCTTTTCCAGACAAATAACTTTTCTCTCGAACAAGTTAAATGTTAGACTGGCGTATTCTTGCGTTTGCAACCGCAAAGAATGTAGATTAAGATGAAGAGAATAATGATATAAGATATATACGTGCCTCGAACTCACAAACTCACAGCAATAGATAGTAACTCATTCGGCTTCCATAACCCCAACAGAGAAGTTTAGTTACCCATGAATGCGAAGGAGACCACAATTGTCATTGTTATTATACCACAATAATGATCAATTTCGTGTAGCACAAGAGTGGTAGGCGTTAGGTGTGATTTCTTGCAGAGTAACGTTTCTCTTGTTGCAGAATTTAAGAATAGAAGAATAGACGAAAATAGAATTGATGGAAAGATTAGAAGAGTTGTAGAATTATTTGTAGTGTAGAATAATAGAGGAGTAGAAGATGTTAGAAGATGTGAGGGATGGAAGGAAGTATTGTGTTCTCCCTCCTTCCTCCCTCCTTATTCTAAATCTCTAGCATGATAGGGTATTTATAATACCCATATCCTACTCCTACTAAGCTAATGAAATAAATAACCAAATCCTACTAGACTAATGAAATCCTTAACCCAAATGTACTAGGTTAAGGTAACATTATCATAATCCACATAAAATAATGAAATACATAACCTAATTGTACTAGGTTAATGTATCATTGTCAAAATCCAGCTTTGTGTCTGCAAGTCCCCAAAGTCTTCAGAATTGCTGTTTTAGCCCGGGACAGATTTTCCATGCAGCAGTTTTGGTCCCCCAAAGTCTTCAGAAATGCTGTTTTAGCCCGGGACAGATTTTTCATGCAGCAGTTTTGGTCCTTAGGCGTGTAAACTCCCTTCCCTTCCTTCGTCAGCTTTCTTTAGCGTCAAGTAAGCCATAAAATGCTGAATTATGCATCATTTATACCTGAAACTTTACTAATCATGTTCGTTAGCTCACTTACAGGAAAAAGGACTAAAAGTGCATGAAATATATAATTTGTTCTCAAAACTAGGCTAAAATATGGGCAAAATATATTGATATAGGCGTGTAAATCCGCCTATCATCAACACCCCACACTTAGAGCTTTGTTCGTCCTCGAACAACATATCATGTCCTTCTAAACATCAACTTAGGGTTTTTACAGCAACAACACAAAACATTCTTCAAGACAAGCACAACAATTATCAACAAAGAGTAGCTTTCCGATTATAAGTAGAAACAGTTTAACCTCTAGCATAGACTCGTGATGGTGATCGACTCGCATGCAAACGTTAAGGTGCATGGAATCATATACAACTATCCAAAACTCATCAACCATGTGTGTCTCACCATATAGTACCCATAATCACTCACAAATATAGCATATTTTTCAAACATGGGTATCAAAATATCCTTGCTCTCACTCTCACAAAGAGTTCATATGTAGCGACTGATGACCATAGGCTTGCCCTTAATGTAATACTCTACTAAATGTTGTAATGTTAAGATTAGGATCAAGTAGGTCTTTTGATGGTTGTAATGTATGCTAAGGGACGGGTAGGACTATTTTGGCCAAGAATAGTGACTATGTTCCTAAGCGCTTAATACATCACATTGTATCATTGACACTTTTTCTTTCACACAACCTTTCTTCTTTCTTTTCTTCTACCACCCTTTTTCTCCTCTTTTGTTTTTTTTTACTTTTAAGCACAACTCGCTTTTCAGCTTTCTTTTCCTTTTTCTTTTCACAACATACCTCTTATGATGGCACTTTCTTTTTCATAACACATTCAAGCACCATTACAATTTATAGCATCATACTCACCCAATTTCCTCTTATGTGGTCACATGACTTTTTCACTTTAAAGCACTTAGGAGTTTGGATCAAATTGTGGTCTTGAAAGAAATGGATTAGGCTTACATACAAGGTTGTCAAAGAAATAGGCTAAAGGCTCAAAAGGGTTAACTAGGATGATGTCCATGGGTAGGTAAAACTGAAGGTAAACATGTATAGGTTGCCAAAGAAATGCCTAAATCATATCCTAAACTTACACTCCTTATTTTCGCTTTGCATACATACCAGGCAAGTTCTAGCATCAGCCACATACATAGAATATACTATTATCTCACACACACAAGGCACATGGTCGACTTGATTGGAAGTAATATAGACTCTCGACCCAACAAGTGAAGGAATTGAATCACACAATATCACATATTGAGTCATAACTAGAGCCTAAACGTCTCAATAGTCACAATTTTAGCACATACTCTTGTTATAATCTCATGCTGCCTATCAAAATAATTTCATGCGAAGCTAAAAAAAATTTTAACTACTAAAAAAAACAAAACGAAACAAAAATGAAACAAAAGCAAACAAACATAGATGCGAATAAAGAAGTATAGCATGAAATACCACCACCCCACACTTAGTCGGGACACTGTCCTCAGTGGAAAATAAATACGAGGAACCTGGTTGGTCGGACTTATCCTCTATGTCTGGGGTCATACCCCTTGCATTGGAATCATCATCAGAGTCGTCATCCTCAGAATTTCCTCATAAGTATCCCACTTAATTCCAAGCATGAGTCGAGGTATTTGCAGCGAGGAGGGTTCTCCTTGGTCCTTGCGACTTCTCTTTTTGCCCTTTTGGGAGGTGGTAGCCTTTTCCTTGCCTTGCCTCGCTTTAGGTGCCATTGTACCTGAGACTAGAAATAGTGTTAGTGGTAGCACAATATCAATGGATACAATCTATGCACAAGAAGTAGGGGTACCACCCCACACTTAGTTTTGTTGACACAAATCAGTGAAGTGAAAGTGGTCGATTACTCAGATTTCGTTGACATACGTTTTAGGAGTTGTATTCCGGCAAGAAAATCAGTGATGTATCACTAATTGAAGACATTGCATTACTTTCATGTTATATATAACAACACTACTACATAGGGGTTACCACATAATATAGTTACTTTCAACAATCACAACCTCTTATGTCGGCAGGCACTATAAGTCTTATCCCGATGAACAGGATAGCCTAACATGTAAGTATCCAAGTAGCAATTTTAAGAAATGTTCAAGACTATAGCAATTTTGCAAATAGTATGACAATGCTATTAAAACCAAATTCAAGTCGGAAACAAGTCAAGATGATTCTAATGTATACGTTCACTCACATGATTTTGCATTAACATTCCAAACACATGAACTTCACCAACAATCTTTCAATATGTAGCAATTTATAATAGACATAGCAACGTAGTACTTACGAGAAATAAATGAAGAATAAGAGAGTACTTACTTGCTTGAAGCTTTTGGAGGTGGTTTTGTGAATTGGAAGAGCAAAAATAGAAAATTTTGAGAGGATTTGGATGAATATGCGGCACCTTTAGGTCACTTTGCAATGTGTTGTGTTATAAAACTAAGTCCCCTTTATATAGGAAGAGAATGGGTCGGGTTATGACCCATTTACAATCGGTTTTGGAGACAAAAATCCCACATATGCGGCGCATAATGCTTGGCATAGATATGACATATGCGCCGCATAGTCTATGGCATATGAGATACTGAGACCAAATGCCATAGCATAGGCGGCGCATAGTCAAAAGCATACCTAGGAATAGGCGGCGCATAGTGTATAGCACACTAGATTCCGAGACCTTAGGCTATAGGATAGGTTGTGCATCGTTCGTGGCCTAGTTTTACCAAGGCCTAGCCTTCCTCAAAGCCTATTTTGGCGTGAGAAAGGCTCAATCCATAGCCTTATGCATCACCCTTCCTAACTTACCAACTTTACCATACAATGCGCCCAAATCGTCAATTGAAATCAATCTCCTCGTTGACTACTTCTTGCACCTATATTCGCTCAAACAAATGAAAACGATTAGTACGATGGGTTGCCTCCCACCAAGCGCCTTAGTTTTGGTCGTGGCACGACTCTTATTTTTGGATTTTTAAAAGGAAAAACACATACTAGAACGAAATGAAAAATGAAAAAAACGATAAACGATAAACGATGGGTTGCCTCCCATCTAGCGCTTGATTTATTGTCACGGCACGACATAGTTACCTCGAGTACTTAGACTTCGTCGAGATAGATGGTGGATTGTTTTCTGAATGGATTCAGACGACAATGAGGCTTACTTGTAGGAGGGATACCAATTCTATCATCAATAGTCCAACCCATAGCTCTCATGTATCTCTTCAGAGCAGAGATGAGAGCCTCTATGTTCTGTTTACTTAAATCATCCGCACTCACCGGAAGTATCTTTATACTTTCCAAGAACACATACCTTAGATAATCGGGGAGCTCTTTCGATTCTAGCATTGGTGGCTCTTCAAGGGAAGTCTTCGCTGGTGGTGTGGGTTGATTTTTGAGATCAAGGTCCAGCTTCTTGGGAGCATAGCGATATGTCCCTAATCCTGATAGAGCACAAATAGCTTCTTTGCAATTTTCAGCATCCTTACTCTCTCCATTCATGAGCACAACCGCCAAAGGGTCAGCAATAATTTGCTTTTCTTTAAGTAATTCTTTCGGATCATCAAAGAAAACATCAGCCACCGAAAATACACTCGGATCTTTGGGTTGCTTCATTGATTTGCAAACATCAAAGCGAACCACTTCATCATTTATTCGGAATGAAAGCTCATTAGCTCTCAAATCAATGAGCACACTTCCTGTAGCAAGGAAAGGGCGTCCCAAGATTATGGGAACCTCTGAGTCCGCTTCACAATCCAAAATAACAAAGTCTGCTGGAAAGATGAATGAAGAAACCTTTACCAAGACATCGCATAGGATACCAACAGGTCGTTTTACCGACCTATCCGCCATGACAAGCCTCATATTAGTTGGTGTAGGATCTCCTAACCCCAACTTCTTGTAGATCGATAATGGCATCAAGTTGATGCTGGATCCTAGGTCACATAATGCTTTGGCAAAGTTCAAAGATCCGACGGTGCAAGGAATAATGAAAGCTCCGGGGTCGGCCTTCTTCTGAACTATCGATCGGGTAGCAATTGCACTACAATGATGCACATCATCCTTCAGCTCATAACTTGCTGCCCTCTTCTTAGTCAAAAGATCTTTCATAAACTTCGCATACCCAGGCATTTGTTCAAGTGCCTCTACCAATGGAACATTAATGGTCAGCTGCTTCAACATAGTCATAAATTTGCTGAACTTACTGTCATCCGCCACCTTCTTCAATCTTTGGGGAAAAGGTGGTGGTGGGTATGGAAGTTTTCTCTCCATGGCTTCCTTCTCCTCTTGCTTCCGTTTTTCTATTTTTTCAGGCTGCACGTCATTGGGCGTGACGTCCTTGATGTCAGGACTGGTTGTTGTGGCATCTTCTCCTTTTGCGTTATCATCCATGTCCGCAACTTCGTCAACCACTTGCTTGCCTTTTGCTGAAGGTTCCAGCACCTTACCACTTCTAGTAGTGATGGCCATGCATGACCCATCATTCCTTGGGTTTTGCACAGTATCGCTAGGTAAAGTGCCAGCCTTTCTTTGATTGAGTGCTGCTGAAAGTTGGCTCAATTGCTGCTCTATTTGCTTGATTGAAGTGGAATGAGAATCAACTAGTTGTTTCATGGAGGACAAATCATTAATAACCTCAGTAACTCCCGCGCTCGTTGCTTCCACTCCTTTCAATAATTTATCCATCATGTCTTCCATACTTCCAGAATTAGATGTGGTGGTATCACGTCTACCAGGGGGGACGTACAAACCACTCTTTTCATTATTTTTATTCCAACTACCTTGGTCTTTGCTTCCAGATTTATCATAATAGTTCCGACCTTGGTTTCCTTGGGTATTCCCACGGAAACCCCCCTGATTGTTCAAGTAGTTGGCCTCCTCTTCCGAATCAGATTCGTCTCTTCCTTTTAGCGCCACAACTTTCACTTTTTCGGTCTTCCCTGATAATAAATGCTTTGTCAGAAGATCCACTTGCGTTTTCATGTGCGCTAAATCTTGATCACGTTCTTCTTGTCTTCTTCTTTGGTCTGCAGTCATGCCTATAGATAAAGTGGGGCTTGCTACCTCAGAATCCCTGGTATGCCAAGCTCTACTTTGTTTCGTCATGCGATCTAGCATATTGCTTGCTTGACCAAAGGTGAGGTCCATAAAAGATCCTCCAGCTGCGTTATCCACCACTGGCTTAGTTATTGAATTCAAGGCTCTATACAATATCTCCATGAGGTGAACATTAGTCATGTGATGGTTTGGGCATCTCGCTAGCTTTGTCTTGAACCTCTCCCATGTTTCATGAAGAGCTTCAGTGGGAAGCTGACGAAAGTTGCTGATTTCATCTCTCAATTGTGCCCTTTTGGAAGGCGAAAAGAATCTTTCTAGGAAAGCGTCTCTCAATTGCCTCCAATTTGTAATTGAATCAGGAGTCAGCCCATTCAACCATAGTGTTGCCTCCCCAGACAGAGACAATGGAAATAGACGTAATCGAATTGCATTCTGACCAACACCAGGATTGTCAAAAGACTTGCATGTAGAAATAAAGTTGATGAGATGCATATTCGGATCATCGCCTGCTAGTCCACCAAATAATCCCTTGAGTTGCAATAACTGCATCATGGTGCTTGTGATGTTGAACTTGGTTCCGGGCGCTAATGGTGGAAGAATAATGGCTCATGTGGCTCCGGCTCCATCAAGATCATCATCATCATCATCGAACGGTATCTCACGTTGTGCATCCATTGATGTACTGAACAAAAAACCTGCAGTAAACAAAAACGAAAACTAAAAGTAAAAGTACGAGAGTTTTCGACCAAAGGGTCTAGTAATTATTACGAACTTGATTGACACTTGTATTCCCCGGCAGCGGTGCCAATTTTTGATAACGCTCAATCTACAGCTCTCGTAGGAGTGTAAAGCGATCGTTAGCAAATATAGAACCCAACTGGGTTGGGTATCGATCCCACAGGGAATAGCTTGGTCAACAAGTGAGTAAAGATTACTAGACTTTTAGTGCAAGTCTCGTAAAAAAGGGGGGAGTCTTGTCGTGCAAGTAATGTAACCAAGATAAGATCTAAAAACGGCAATAGCAAAGTAAAAAGAGAAAGAATGTTTTAGTGAGATGTAAACAATGAGAATTGAGAAGTTGGGGTTATGTCCACCTTCTGAGGTATACGTCTCTATTGGCTATGAGTGTGTAGAATTCTGACATGCAATTGCTTATAGAGGATTGTAGTCGATGGTAAATCCAAGCGTCTCTCGACCTAAACAAGGACTATTTCACTTTAACTCTCTCGAGCTTAAAGCGTGTCTAACGGTACGAATTCTCCAAGAGGTTAGTCCAGTTACGGCACTAGCTTTTTAATAGGAAAGGGTGTCCTACTACCTTGACATTATCTCTTTTCCAGACAAATAACTTTTCTCTCGAACAAGTTAAATGTTAGACTGGCGTATTCTTGCGTTTGCAACCGCAAAGAATGTAGATTAAGATGAAGAGAATAATGATATAAGATATATACGTGCCTCGAACTCACAAACTCACAGCAATAGATAGTAACTCATTCGGCTTCCATAACCCCAACAGAGAAGTTTAGTTACCCATGAATGCGAAGGAGACCACAATTGTCATTGTTATTATACCACAATAATGATCAATTTCGTGTAGCACAAGAGTGGTAGGCGTTAGGTGTGATTTCTTGCAGAGTAACGTTTCTCTTGTTGCAGAATTTAAGAATAGAAGAATAGACGAAAATAGAATTGATGGAAAGATTAGAAGAGTTGTAGAATTATTTGTAGTGTAGAATAATAGAGGAGTAGAAGATGTTAGAAGATGTGAGGGATGGAAGGAAGTATTGTGTTCTCCCTCCCTCCTCCCTCCTTATTCTAAATCTCTAGCATGATAGGGTATTTATAATACCCATATCCTACTCCTACTAAGCTAATGAAATAAATAACCAAATCCTACTAGACTAATGAAATCCTTAACCCAAATGTACTAGGTTAAGGTAACATTATCATAATCCACATAAAATAATGAAATACATAACCTAATTGTACTAGGTTAATGTATCATTGTCAAAATCCAGCTTTGTGTCTGCAAGTCCCCAAAGTCTTCAGAATTGCTGTTTTAGCCCGGGACAGATTTTCCATGCAGCAGTTTTGGTCCCCCAAAGTCTTCAGAAATGCTGTTTTAGCCCGGGACAGATTTTCCATGCAGCAGTTTTGGTCCTTAGGCGTGTAAACTCCCTTCCCTTCCTTCGTGAGCTTTCTTTAGCGTCAAGTAAGCCATAAAATGCTGAATTATGCATCATTTATACCTGAAACTTTACTAATCATGTTCGTTAGCTCACTTACAGGAAAAAGGACTAAAAGTGCATGAAATATATAATTTGTTCTCAAAACTAGGCTAAAATATGGGCAAAATATATTGATATAGGCGTGTAAATCCGCCTATCATTAATTTGTTAAATATGTTTTATTTGAATATGCATATTTCACAGTGAGCGTTAATCCACTCAATGCTTATTTTCACTAAAATCTGTGAACAATATATTTTTATTTTTATATAGATAAGTTTAAAATAAAATTTTAGTACAATAACATGTATGAAGAACCAATCATTTTCTTTAATTATTTTATTGTTATTATGAAATTGCATCTGTGTATTTTAGTAATATACCAACAGTTGAATTAGGATTATAATTTACACCAACATCATTCGTTTGGATTATTATAGTCATTAGTTGCTCAATTTGATCGACTAAACATGTTTTTATTTTTTGAGAATATGAACAATTAAAAATTAATATAGGCAAGAAAAAAAAAGGGACAAAATCCCTATTTTAAGGAAAAGAAAGCAACTATTGATAATCTTTATAAATTACAGTTAGAGTTTTTTTTTAAAATTTCCATGAATATATATAAATGTGAATGGTTAAATGAAGATTTTGTTTTCTTTTTGAATCTTCTGTTTAATGCAATTCGTTTGAATTAGTTTCATCTATCTAGTGATATTCATTTACATGTTGTCTCCTACTCTTGCTTTTGTTACACATTAGTTAGAATTAGGATTTTTCTCTTGTTTGATTTTGAATATCGAAATTTAAAATACAATAATAAAATAAAAATTTTAGTTGGGTTTGAAAGTGGACTATACTGTTTTACATGAAATAATTTATATTACGAGGGCGTGTCATTAAAAAATGACTGAGTCTAAATATATAAGGTCCGAATAGTTTAATTTGATAACATTAAAAGGGCAAATGAGTTACAGATTTGTTTTAAATCCATGGCATAAAAAAAGAGTGAAAAATTGATCAGAAAAATTATCTCGAATTTATAAGAGACACACGATTGCCTTTTAACGCTAGATAAGCTTTAGGCACATTTAATAGATTTATTTCCATTAAGAATGCGGCGTACGCATCTTTCTGAGATATTTAAAAATAATTCGAGGATGCAAAATTGCACTTCGGCAAAAATCGTCTTAAAACTATTTTTCACTAGTTTAATATAAGAGTGCTAAATAGTTTTAGTATATTAAAAATGAGCGAATTTTGGCTCCAACATAATTATCAAAATAGTTTAAGTCAAAATAAGTCAATGAAAGCGACCGTGCTAGAACCACGAGACTCGAGGGGTGCCTCACACCTTCCCCTCGGTCAACAGAATTCCTTTCCCGGTCTTCTATTTTCGCAGACCAACAAATAGTCATTTCCTTTTGATTAGGGATTCAATAAGGTTACTTGGAACACCATAACTCAATTTCAAGTGTCGACTCTGAAAATGATAAAAATAATCCCTACTCAATACTGTCACTTTAATTGGAAAAAACCTTCGACTCGATCCCTTCGAGCGAAAAAGGGTGTGACATAAGACATTTCTTTCTTAATTTCTGGATTAAGCATAAGGATTTCAAAAGGGTAGTTGAAGAAAACTAGAAGATAGAGAAAGGAGAGAGTGTAGGAACCCTATTTTAAATCTTGCATAGCAAAATAAAAAAATTGAGGCAAGCTTTGGGGAAGTAGAGTAGGAGAGGCATTTAGAGATATCTTTCTGAAGATAGCTACATAGGAAGATTTGGTGAGGATGAAAGAAATGCAATTGGAGATTAATCCAACTGAAGAGAACAGGGCAGAGTTAATCAAAGATAAAGCAGAATTGGTTAAGATGCAAAGGATGAAACAAGCTTACTGGCAACAAAAAGCAAGCATGAAGTGGTTTTCTGAAGGAGATAGAAACATTAAGTTCTTCCATCCATATGTTAAGGGAAGGAGAAAAAGGCTACAGATTCAAAAAATAGAGAATGAACAAGGACATATGTTGAAAGCAACAGATGAAATAAGAGAGGAAGCTGAAAGGGTATTTCAAAAGCAATTTAAAGAAGAGGGTAGAAAACAAGATTATTCGATATTGTAGGTAATTTCAAGGTTAATTACTCAAGAACAAAATGATAGAATTATAGAGGCTCCGACCAAGCAAGAGGTTAAGGAAGCAGTTTTGGGCTGAATAAAGACAGTGCTAGTGGATCGGATGGGTTCTCTGGTGAGTTTTTCAGCACTGTTGGGATATTATTGGGGAAGATGTCTTTTTGGTAGTTATGGCCTTTTTTGTGGTAGTGAGTTGCCAGATATGTGAGTCATACAAACTTAATACTGCTCCCTAAAAAAGAGTAGGTTACTAGGTTTAATTATTTGAGACCTATAAGTCTTAGTACATATATGAACACGGTAATATCCATGGTGATTCATGGTAGGATTGTAAAGGTTCTTCCATATATCATATCAAGAAACCAGTCAGAATTTATGAAGGGTAGAAGTATTGTAGAAAATTTATTACTGGCACAAGAAGTTGTAAGAGATATTAATAAGAGGAACAAGTTTTAGAATGTGGTAGTTAAGTTGGATATGGAAAAAGCCTATGATAGAGTCTCCTGGATATATTTGACTAAGGTGATGAGAAAATTTAGCTTTCATGAGAGAATTATTGATATAATATGGAGGTTATAAGTGTCAAGCAATTGGTACTCTATGTCGATTAATGGAAAGAATTATGATTTTTTAAATCATCAAGGGGCTTGAAACAAGGTGATCCATTATCTCCAACTCTTTTATCATAGCAGCTGAAGTTTTGGCTAGAGGGCTCAACAATTTATGGAAAGACAGGGAATTCATAGGTTATGGTATGTCTAAATAAAGTGAGAGAATAAATCATCTATCATATGCTAAGGTATAATTTTACTCTGCTTAGGGCAGAAAGGGCCAGTTAAAAAGATGATGGCAATGCTTAGACAATAGAAGGATGTATCAGGTCAATTGATTAACCTGGATAAGAGTTTTCTATGCTTGCATGAAAAAGTGCCTATAAGTATTTGTCATAAAATAAGAAGATGGACCGGAATAGGACAAGGTAAATTTTCTTTCACTTACTTGGGGTATCCTATATTTTATGGGAGAAAGAAAAACATTTCACTTTGAGTGCCTAGTGAAGAAGTTCATGAATAAATTATACAATGGCAAAATAAGTTGTTAACCTTTGGTGGAAGGCATAATTTGATTAAACTTGTTCTGCAGTCTTTACCAATATATCTTATCTCAGCTATGAACCCTCCAAAAGAGGTTATAGATCAGATTCATAAGATTATGGCAAAAAAATTTTGGGGAAGTACAGGTGCTCTTAAAGGAAAACACTGGTAGCCTGGAAAACTCTATGTCTTCCGATGAAAGAAGGAGGATTGGACTTTAGATCTTTACATCATATAGGTGAGACATTATTTGCTAAACTTTGATGGAATTTTAGAACTTCTACTAATTCTTTGTGGAGTAATTTCTTATGGAATAAATATTGCAAGAAATGACACCCTATAATGGCTCAAGGTTTTGGCGATTCACATGTATGGAGAAAATTAATGAAAATAAGAGAGAATGTGGAGCATAATATTTGGTGGCAAATTAAAGGAGGAAATTCTAGTTTTTGGTTTGATAATTAGATAAAATAGGGTGGCTTGTATTATGTTGAGATGGACAAGCAAGGAGATGAGGAGTTAGAGGCAAATGATTTTATTATTGATGGGAGATAGAATATGGAGAAACTTCTTGAAGTTATCTCATAGGAAATGGAGGAGCATATAAAGGAGACAGTCAGTCTAAGAATATTTGTGGGACAAACAGACAAGCCATGGTGGATAGGTAATTCAAGTAGAAAATTTTCAGTAAAGTCAGCTTGAAACATGATCAGAAATAAAAGAGAAGAGTGGGAAAAGTTTGATAAGATATGGGGAAAATGGACTCCATTCAGACTAATTTCTTTTTTATGGATAGCCGAAAGGAAGAGTTGCCACAGATGATAACTTGAAGAGAATGAGAATTCCAATTGTCTCAAGGTATCGGTGTTGCGCAGATGGAAAGGGGGAGACCATGAATCATATTTTTCTAACAACTCCCATAGCCCAAAGGCTATGAAAATATTTTGCTTATTTTGCAGGTATAAAGGTGGAGGTGCTACAATTGCATCAAGAAATTATGAAATGGTGGTACAAAGAGGGAAGCAACAATCTAAGGAGGGTATATAATACACTGCTTGCGTTAATCATATGGGAGCTATGGAAGAGAAGAAATGTCATAAGACGTGGAAAGGGAGTGGAGTTCATTTATATGGTCCATCATGTGTTAATGACAATCAATCAATTGATTCAAGTATTGTATCCAAGGATCAAAAGAACTGAAAGAAAATGGAGGGAAGTAATAAAAGATATTAGGAATTCATAAGAATAAGATATATCATCACTTAGTGACTTGGAAGCCCCTATAAGAAGGAAGAGTCAAGTACAATACTGATGGAGCAAGTAGAGGAAATTTGAGTTTAAGTGCTTATGAATTTTTCTTAAGAAATCACAATGGGGATTTGGAGTATGCAAAGGAGGGGCGTACAAATTGGTAACACTACTAATATTTAAGCAAAAGCAAGAGCAATTTTGTAGGCATTATTACATAGTCACAGCAAAGGGATATGAGGTTGTATACTTGAACTGACTCCTTAGCTATGGTCAAGATTATTACAGAAGTATGGAAGGTTCCTTGAGAAATAGTTGAAATAATTAAAAATATCAAGAAAAACATGAAATTGCAACGGAAAAAAATTCAGCAAATTTTCAAAGAAAGGAATCAATTAGGCAATCATTCATCAAGGAATCACATGCAACAGTTTCAATGAAGTTCCATCACTAAGGGAGAAGGATTCTTAACACAGATAAAGCACAAATTTCAGTCATGAGAATAAAATCAAAGAGAATCACCAGTCAATGAGCATGCACGATTCATTCTTCAACAGGAACGCGGTCGGCATTTTGTGTTGCTTGCTTTTCTATTATTCAAAGAGGTCTCTAGACAGTCTGCAGATAGAAAGGAAAGTCCAAACTCAGGATTTTAGACGGAAATCCATAATCTGTTGATATACGGCGTAGATCCGGATGATTGATGGAAGAAACACCAAACATATCCCAAACTTCTTATTCCCACCGATCGTCGGCAGGATCAACCAGTGTCCCCGTATGTAAGGCCCTTTCCTGAAAGAGGTCGAATAGTTCCTGTTCCATTCATACTACTGTTGGCTTCTGTGCTATGTCTAGCGGGCTGGACATAACCAAATAATTGTTTAGCAGGCGAATCTTTCACTCTACCTCCTCTTATTAAGACCATAGAATGTTCCTGCAAATATATCAAAAGAATACCAAAAAAATTGAATTCAGTTCGGTAGAACGTGGGTCTCCAAAATTCGATGTCGTAGGTTCAAATCCTACAGAGTACCATCACCTAGGAAAGATCCCAGCTGTCAAACAAGTACCACACTCCAACGAGTGACACTTATATAAAATATATAAATGATTATAAATAAATAGATATATCCTGGAAAAACCTAAAAGTCAAATCATACAAATATGCTTCATGTTAGGAATAATATGAGTTTTAAATCCATAAATAATGGCTAATATAAGGGTAATCATGTTAGTATGATAATTCGATTCTATAGCCTAATTTCGATTTAGTCGTACCCTCACAATAGAGCTCTTGTTGTTAGAGGCTTTCTAGCTATGAAGTTCAGAGTAGAAAAGTAAAGAGCAGTTGAAGTAGCAGCATGAATATTTACATTATTGTTTGCCCATGGAATAGGGTTTATGAAACTGCTAAGCTAGCTAGGCTAAATTATGTTAGCACATAAAAACATTCATCAAAAGTAAAGGAGTTCGGTGTCAGATCTAAAATGAGAGAACGGAGGTCAACCATAATTTGTCATCTGCATCATCTAGAAAATCTGAAACACAACAAGGGTTTGGTTGTAAGAACTAGCTCACTGTAGAAGACAAGGTTAAAAAGAAGAAAAAGCTTACCGTGGGAAGAGCTGCAAACTCTAGACAATCACATCCTTTGGTTCCAAAAGGAAATGGAACAACCCCAAACTCGTGAAAAAGATGTGACAAGTAAGAAGCAACGGAGAATGAAAATAAAGGAGAACGAAGGTAAACGAATTGGACCATGGATAGATGAAAGCTCTTGTGCAAGCAACACATCACCAGTAGCATCCTCAGGAACCATATTCATCACCCAAAGGAGAAGGTGGCGAAAATGGAGATTAAAGAGGGAACCAGCTGGAAGCATCATAAGGGAAGTCCAAGGGTTGTTTTGAAAACTTGGAGGAAAGAGTATAGCGGAAAACATTAATATAGATGGCCGGTTTTTTTTTGTATTGGGCTGAACCCGTAGATATGTTGAGTCATCACATTGTTGGATAATTTTTGGCCTATGGCCGATTGTTGATTATTAATAAAAGGCCTTCATAGGCCACCAAAAATTCACTTAAAAAAAATCCAAAACACATCTTACATAAAAATATACGAAAAATTTTATGTAAGGTCCAAAAATAGTTTAGGAATGCTAAATATTAGGATTTTTTACTTTTAAATTAAATAAGAATTTTAATTAATTTTAAATTTTTTAATATTAAAATAATAATTAAATAACAATTAATTAAAAAAAAAATTGAAAAGATAATTTTGTCTAAAGTGAAAATTTTTAGTGAAAGCAAAAAGTTCAAACAATATTTTTAAAGTTTTCCACACTTTTAATATAGTATATAGGTATAAATATAGATATAGATAGGAAATATGTGTCTGCCCTACATGCTATACACGTTTTTAATTGTTAATTTTTGAAAATTCAAAAAATGATGGATAGAGAAGCTCTTCAAACTAATTATTTTATTTGTAGACATTTCACTCCCTAGTACAGACATTAGGTCATTAAAATAGACCATATCTGTTAGTACAAAATAGTATCCCTAGTAGGGATGCAAACCAGCCTAGTGAAGTGAAATTTATACTATGATATATGAAAATGACCTACAAAAATAATTTACATAGAGCTATAAGTCTATAACTAACTTATAATTGTCATCAGGTACTGCAGGTATATTCAACAGCCTCTCCAATTTCCTGTGGCATTCCATCTTGCAAGCAATCAATCGGAGGTATCGTCAACGTTTGTTGAATTCCATACGCGTTCCAACAAAAGGGATCGTCTACGAGTTCGCCTTCATGTGGTAGAAGTTCAACTTCAGACATTGTAATGTTTGTGCAAGCAATGGTGTCACTGCAGGCAAAGTGTATGGGAGCACTACGCACGTCGTAAGTGCCCTTGATGTTTCGGTAAGAGATGTCGCGCACATAGACGGCCGACGTCTCGTTCCGACATCCCTTGGTGAGGCAGTAATATTGGTCTATGATGATGCAATTGCGCACATTTTCCATCTGAATTGTATCAAACGATAATTCTGTTACTGATCCTGACCCTCCTTGCCATGTCTTGATTCGAACTCCGTTATCTGAGTCTCGAATCATGGCGTTGCGGACCGTTATGTTTGACACACATGCCTGGCTATGGTGCACCCCTAGGCTCCCAATACTGCACGCACCAAAAGAAGAAATGAGTATTATAGACCTTAAATAGCGAGAAAATGAGTGAATTGTGAACATAACATTTCGCTATTGCAATAGAAGAAAATAATCCTATAACGATTCTTTGTGTTAATTATTTTCAAACCTTTTATGTATAAAAATAACAATGGTAGATTAAATATATATATATATATATATATATATATATATAATTAAAATATATCTTTAAAAAGGCTTCAAAACAAGTAAATATTCATAACTATTTTAAGAGATTAGAATTTAAAAGCAATGTTTTCAAAATTAAATTTAAAACAAATGCAATTGACGGTGGGAATAAAGGAAGAAAAAGTGAGGTTTGGTACTTATCGAATATGTGATGGGACAATAAGTGTTCTTTTATCTTTAAGAAAGGTAATACGTTTAAGTCCCGAAAATGAAATTATGAAATTACGTTTCATAATAAGTGTTTTATTTCATAAAGTGAACCTTCTAGCTTCGAATTAATTAGATAACGAACATTAAACCAAAAAACAAAGGAAATATGTTTCACGTACTTTAGATCCGGTGCCCTGATTAATTAAGAAGATTATTAAAAGAGAAAAAGACAGATCTTGTCCTTAGTTGCACTAATTAGGAAAAATACGAATTAGCTTTCTGTTATTATTTTTATAAATTTATTTATAGTACTAATAAATTTAGAGTAAGGACAATAGATAAGTTTTGATGAAAACTAGGAACAGAAAAAGTACCTGATCCCGTGACTAGGCCCACATGTGACTCCTTCAATATGAATGTTTGAACTACTAGGTCCAATTGATATGCAATCATCCCCTGATACAACCATACATTACATTTTCTTAGGTAAAAAATTCACTGACCAATCGCTACCCATTTTTTCGATATCTTAAGTTAGACTTAATTAAATTAAATTTTAAATGATGTTTAAATAAAATTAAATATAGATGAAGTTCACGTATTTTTATCCGAAGTTTAATTATTTTCACTTGATTTTAGTCATTTTTATTTGAACTTCGACCATATGTGCATACGTTTTAAAAATAAATGACTGAAGCAAAACTGACTGAATTTCACTGATGCATGCTTAAACTTTAGCCATACAAAACATCAAATTTTAGAATTTGTCAACATTAATTACAGTTATTGTATATCTAAAGTTATCTTGAAATAGATATAGGTGCAAAAATGTAAAAGGTGAGTACAAGACTACAAGTTAAATGATGTTGCCAATTGGTTAGAGGTTCGGTTTGTAGTTGTACCATTGGCTATGACGGAGTTGTAGATTCCAACAGATTTGGTGTTCTCAATGTGAATTCCATCAGTGTTTGGGCTAAGTTTAGGTGAAGAAATTGACAATTCATCTATGAGTACTCCTTCACATCCATCAAATTTCATGTGGAACATTGGACTGTTTTGTATTCTTAAACCTCTCACCACCAAATTCGAGCTCATGAAAAACCTTATCATCTGCCAAAAATATATCAAACAAACAAAAGAACTTACATCATGAAAATAGAAATTAACAGTCAGAGGCTAGTTCAGAATTTTAAATTCATGAATTATAAATTTTTAAAAATGGTAATTTAGTTTATTGAGTTTTTAATAAATTATTTACACATAGTAGCTAAAACTTTTAATACAAATTTAGATTTCGACTAAAGCTTCTAAATTTCACCGAACTAGAAAAAATTTTTGTGAAGAGAGGAAGTGAAGCTAACTTACAGTAGGGCTGTCACATGGTCCGGGCAAAGTAGAGCCATTAGGTCCCTGAAATTTGACAAGTAGAATTGTACTGATTAACATGCACATTCACGAGAATTTGACTCTGTACTTATCCATACAGTATATCTTTTTTGAGTTTAAGTTTTATACACTGATCATAATGTATAAAATATTTTACCGTTAAAATGTGATTGTGTGCCACTATATTTAGCAATCTTAATTGTTAATTTCAAATGAAAGATACTTTCAATCTCAATGTATGTGATAACATATCGAATTGACACCAAAAGTAAAAAAAAAATTCAAAATTTGTAATATAAAATAGGCAAAATGACTTTCTGGACACATGTACTATGTCAGTTTTGTAAGTTGGACACTTCTACTTACATGTTTGTCATCTGGACCCTTGAACCCATCAAAAAACAACATTTTGCATCCTGGCAAGGTCATGGTGACTGGGACAAAGAGAGTGTAACCACTCGCCTTAGGATGCGAGTGGGGGTCAATTTTTGGCCAATTTTACATTAAAATAATTAAAAAAAATAAAAATTAAATTATTATTTTTTTAAAAAAAAGGGTCCTTTTTTTCGTCCATCTTTTTAAATTTAAAAATATTTTTAAAAATTTAAAAATATTTTTAAAATTTTTAAAAAAAGGGTCCTTTTTTTCCTCCATTTTTTTTAATTTAAAAATATTTTTAAAAATTTAAAAAATAATTTTAAAATATTTTTAAAAAATTTTAAAAAATATATTTTTCCCTCCCCACCCCAGCCCGTCCCCACCCTCACATCCCATCCAGCCCCGTCCCACCCCACCCCACCCCAACACCCGTCCAGCCCTTCCCCACCCTTACCCCAGCCCGTCCCCACCCCCGACACCCTACCCAGCCCCATCCCACCCCAACCAGCCCCGTCCCCACCCCCTCACACCCCACCCCAACACTCTTCCAGTCCCCCTCCCTCCCACCCCAACACTCTTTCAGTCCCCCTCCCTCCCACACACGTTCACTTTTTATTTTTATTTTAATTTTCCCTCTCAATTCAATTCTTTTCATTTTTTTAATTAAAATTTAAATTTGAAATATTTTTATTTTTTTGGGGATTAAAATTAAAATTGAAAGTGAGTGATAGTGAATATTGAAAAAAAATAGTGAATTTCGCTTGAAAAAAATTAAACTTTTTGTGAATTTGTTAAAAATATTCAAATTTAAAAATCAAAAATTTATTATGTTTGTATATATGAATTTGTAGTTAAAATTTTAAATTAGTTGGAGAAGAATTTTAATTATTTGGAATGGATTTGATGTTTAATTTGTGAGAAAAAATAAAAACATGATTATTCAAAATTTTCTACAATTTATAAATTTTTCTTATTTAATTAAATTAATTTTAATATTTAATTTGTTATGTAGCATTTTAAAAATGACTTGGAATTTAATGTAATATTTTTTTTTATTTTTTTATTTTTTTTTAAATGACGTGGCAAACGTGACAGGCATGACAGCTGATATGACAGTTGACGTGGGGGAGAGTGTGTTACACTCACCAAAAAAGGGTTTAAAATATTGATTTTTAGTGGGTTCAGGGGTCTAGATGACAAACGTGTAAGTAGAAGTGTCCAACTTATAAAACTGGCACAGTACAGGGGTCCAGAAGGTCATTGTGCCTATAAAATAAGTTAAAAATACTTTTACGACTATAAAGTATCTCATTAAGAATGAATAAATAATTTAAAATTAAATTATTTCTAGATATAAAAATAAGACAAACCAAAAAAAAGGTACATCACATAGATTTTGAAACAAATGTAGTAAGTTATAGGAAGTTAAATTGCACTAATAATATGAAATTTTCATTGCAATATTAGTAAATATTATTACTTAAAATATATTTCTTCAAACAGATGAAAGATATTGACATAAATTGAAATATAATCCAATTAGAAAGAGAGACGGAGAGACAAGGAGAAGGACACTCACGGACTCTTTTGCTCTTTTCTGTTCATTTCTTTTTGCTTTTTAAAAAGAAGAATTAAAACAACAATCAACAATGAAATTAGTGAAATCTCATCGGCAGAATTTGAGAAAGGTGATGTGTACATATACCTTAACCTACCTAAAGAAGTTAGAAACAATATTTTCAATAGACCCTCGACTGAAAGAATAATTTAAAAAAAATGTAGTTCTCGCATTTAGAGGAAAACAATAGCAAAGTAATAAAATATATGACCGAGGTAAGAATCCTGGTACGCTGAAGCTCCCCTATGTGCGGGTCTGGAGAAGGATCAAATGAAAAAGAAAAAAAAGACTTACCCTGTGAGGTTTGCAGGGGAGCTCCCACCATTGTTCACCATTACCTTCAATAGTACCAGTACCAGTAAAAGTCATATTATCAAGTCTGTAAAACACAAGCCATTGCTTGTTACTATCTTCTTTAGGCCAACAATCTGGTCCTTCTGGTGTCATTAGCACTCCATTTACCTATTTGTAACATAATTCAAAATTAAAAATAGAATATTAAAAATAATGGCAATGTAGGACAAAATATCTCTTCCTCTCGTTAGTGTCACATAAATTAAAACAGAAAAACTAATAAGAAAAATGATAAGTACTACTATGTTCTTACTCGAAATTCGAGTCCAGGCTTGCAAGGGCCAGAGAAAATAGTGGAAGTGATCATGAAAGTATGGTCCGAAGGAGCCAAGAGCACTGCAGACTCGACTTGACACGCGGCTTTCCATGCCGCAATGAATGCATCCGTGTCATCCGTGGAGCCGTCTCCAACGGCTCCATACTCCGTCACGTCAAAAACACAATCATCAGGACTCAAATCAGGGCTGCCTCCGTAACTTGGGTCCGATGGGACAACATTACTAGGAGAAGAAGCTGGCGGTGGTGATAGTGGTGATGGTTGTGATGGTGATGGTGATGGTTCGTTAACACTACCCTCAACAGGACTACTAGGAGCATGACTAGTTATACTTTTGGTCTTTGTTTTTTTGGAAATGTGATGCCTTCCTTCTACATTGAGTGAATAACTATAGAGAAACAATATATTAGTAATAATAATAAGGCATAGTAAGTTAAGTTTCTTCTCCATTAAAGATGGAAATTGAGGAAAATATTGAAGGAAAAGCAACAAAAAATACAACCCAATGTTGTAGTACTATGTGTAAGTTTTTATGTGGCAAGGATCATATGAAGATGAGGTTGTAAATTTATACAAGAGAAGGTTGCTACTAAAAGGTTAAATTTGGGACACCTGGTGAGTTTAGGTTGATCAATCAATCGTTGTCTACAAGAATGCTCTTTTTCACGGAGAATATTAACTGTTGAGATATTCCTTCGCTGAATAAATGATGTTTTGTTTTTTCATTTTGTTTATGATGTTTTAGATAAGAATATAGTATATATTTTCTAATTTTACTCTTCTTTAATACCAAGAAGCTAGTAAAAAATTACAAGCTTTCAAGGTATTAATTAAAGGTAGCTTAGTAAAAACGCTCTTTTTTTCCAGATATATTCAAGTAAAAAATATTATTTTTTCCGTCTCACTTTATGTATCGTTATTTGATCGAACACAGAGTTTAAGAAATAAATGATGATTTTGTTAAGTTTACAAAATTATTCCTCATAAATTTTATTTTTAAGTATTTTTTCTTATAAAGTGGGACCCACTAAGAATAAAACAAGGATGATGTCATTAAATATTTATCAAGAAAAAATGATAATTCTTTTTTAGGATGGATCAAAAAAAAATGGCGACACATAAAATGAGACGGAGAGAGTACTTATTTAAAAACTAAAGAGAGTATTAAAATATGTGAGACAATGCCAGGTCATACACGTGAGAGCTTTTACTGTTTTACATTTGGACTAGTGGGTCCCACTTACACCACTATTATTTTGCCACGTATCACTTTTTTTTTGTTATTGTTTCTTGGCCTCTCTTGTTGGACTCATATTGCTTATGCTCACCAGAAGCAGGAGTTAGGTTAGGGCCGAGTGGGTCCTCAATGGAGAAAAATTATTAGGAAAAAGGACATAAATGGCCACTCGTTTGAAACTAATTTAAAATAGTCATAAAATTTAAATTTTATTTTTTAGTTATTTTAATTTTTTAATTTATTCTATACAATTTTTATATATATTCTATATAATTTTTATACATATCTTATATATATATAAATATTTTATACGAAAATTATATAGTTTTGATACACAATTTATATAATAATTATACAATTTTTTACACATTTTATACAATAATTATATAATTTTATAAACTTTCTATAGATTATATATATATATATATATATATATATATATATATATATATATATATTATACATATACATATTTGATAGAACTATACAATTTCTATACATATATTTTATATAAATACATATTCTATATAACAATTATAGTGTTTTTATATAATTATATTTAATTATTATTTTTAAACAAAAAAAAAGCAGAATATTTTTCAATTAAGAAATTTGTAGCGAAAAAAAAACTGAAACATTTTTAGAAAAGGACCAAATGACCCAAGTTGAAAATTGTATCAGTATTGCATATGAACTGTATCAATATCGTATATAAATTGTATCTGAACTAATGGTCCAAAATGATTCAAATAAGAAAATGACTTCAAAATGATCCAAATAAGAAAATGACTATAATGTGAAAATAAAATAGCCGATCGGATATTTTTTATCAAAATATCAAACTTAGATTATTTATTTTAAAAATGATCATGTGGTGTCTTTTTGTCAAATTATTATGTGATTTAAATTTTTCATATATATATATATATATATATATATAATATGTGTTGAATTATTTTTAGCTTTTACATATATTTTTTATATATATATTTTTAAAAAAAAAATTAATGAAAGTTTTGACTCTATCACTAGTACTAGCCATTTGTGGTGAGACTAGGCAAAGGAGTATACGTTACTGAAGGAGGCCTCCTCCTCTTTCAGATCTCGAATGTGATTTCGGATCTGTTGTGTCATATTTGGGTTGAGATGATGTCTTATTTTTATATGACACTTATTCTTTAGTTTATTTCAAAATAATGATATTTTCTTTAATATTTTGTATTAGTATTTAACTTTAAGCATCTCATTTTAGAATTTAACTAGTATCTATCGTCACTGAAAACTATTTTTTAGTCAAGCAAGTACTTTAAAGCCTATTATAGGTAAGTTTTAATTATTTTAATTTTTTAATCTTAAAATTATAAATAAGAAAAATTATTGTAGAATTCAACTTGGACTCTATATTCATTCAATCATTTTTTTAATAGCACTATGACTTTGTTATTAAAATTACAAAGGATCAATCCTGTATTTTTCATTGATCGTCAATTTCTACTTTATTGTTATTCAACACCATCTAATTTGGATCAATTAGTAGCATTAATCTTCAAAGCAATCATCAAAATAAACATAAGCAATATATATCACTATTCTTAGTGTCTCAATGTCTCAATTTTTATGAGATTTTTTACTTTTTGAGATTCAAATTTTTAATATTGACCGAACAATTGAGACTATAAAAGTAATAATAAAAAGTAAATTAGTTTAATCTTGACGGTAAAATATATCACTTTTTAACAGACTTTTAAAATAAATTATAATAAAAAATTAACTCATTTAACTCTCAAAATTCAAATATCAATAAATAAATTAGGACTGAAAAATTTTATAAGCATATTTTTAATTCATTGTAAAATCATCGATAGGAGAAATTTTTGAGACAAAAACAGGTACAACAATTATTTTTTTTGGATCAATAAAAAGTTTAAAGAGAATGTGTATAAGAAAAATTAGCAAATTCTAAAATTAAAAAACAGAGAGAAAAAATCAAGTAATTAAGGAAATAATTTTATGAAAATAATGTCTTGATTATCTATTACCTATTAAAATTACTGCTCGTATAAAATAAAGTTTTCACTGACGGTGAAAATAAGTTAAACTCCTCATTTTATTCTTAATGAGATGATATATATCAACCAAAAAAAATCTATAATTTTGTTTTCGTCAACTAGTTTCATTCTTAAATTTGGAGGACAACTTGTTATAATTTTTTTGCCTTTTATCAAAAGATCTTCACATTTACATATAAGCCATCTTCATTCTTAGAGATCTGCAAATATAGTTTTCTTCTATTCATTTTGCAAGAGGGCAAAAGATCTCATTTCATCTAAATTTAATGTGTGATCTGACATCATCACATAAATTGGGACAAGTGGAATAACTTGTTCGGTCAATTCAAACGATATATTTTGAAAAATATATAATTAGAAGTACTTTTTGGAAAAAAAAGATATTTAGAGAGTAGCAACTTTTGTTCTGGTAAACGAATTTGAAAATTGGTTTTATCAACGTTCGAACAACAATTTGTGCCTAGACTACCAAAAAAAAATAAAAATTTGTGCCTAGAAAGTTTTAAAAGAAAAATTACCTTTTCATCTTTTGAAAAAAAAAAACGTTTGGTATTTACTTGTGCCACCAGGTAGTTGGTCAAACACGTCAACTTTCTAAAATAATCACTTTTGATTTTTCAAAAACTTAATCAAACAGTTTATAAAATATATACTCCCTCCGTCTCAAATTACTATCCCAAATTGAGATGATACATTGATTAAGAAAAATAATTAATAACATGATTAGTTTACTATAGTGCCCCTATTAAATGATGTTTACATTTTAATTTGAAGAAAAAATAATTAATGCAAAGGATAAAACATGAAAAAAAAAATTCTCTTCTTGATTAAAGAAGAAAGACAAGTAAAATGGAAAATCAAATTAAAAAATTTAGGACGAATAATTTGAGACGGAGGAAGTATACCACAAACCAAATCCCCTAAACTATTTCATATGTTCATTTCCTTTGAATCAATTAAGTGAAAATTCCGACTCTGCAAAAGTGGTCAAATCATATTATTCTTGCAATAAAATTGATATCCTTGTGACTCTTCATCAATATTTGGAAAAGAACGAAAATCAAGAAGCATAGAGATTTTGTTTATGAGTACCAAAAAAATAAGTCATGATTGTAACTCTTAACCAAATTGCTTACACACAGACTGCTATATCTTGGTTTTATCAGGCTATGAAAATGAACCATAAAAGAAGTGGAAAAAGCGAACCTTAATTAAATAGCAACACCGGAATCAGAATTTAAATCTTATGAATTTATAATCATAATCATTAATGTTATCGAGTTTTGAATTAATAATTTTTACATGCATTCTCAGTATGTTTTTGAATACAAATATAAAACTCTAAACTAAACCTCAGTACTAGAAAACGCGAAATTAGTTATGAAATTTATCGATAATTCCTAGCTGATTCGTTGTTAAATATCTCTTAGCTAATTGAATTTTCTTATAACCCATCGTTAATCCGTAGCTAAATGAAATTAGCATGAAATTTTTGTTGGTTAGCTATGGAATTTTGCCTATCGCTAATTACTTATTTTCTCGTTGTACTGAATTCGACTCAACCATAAAGAAAGCACTAGGTCCACTCCTCACCTTAATTAAAAAGTAAAATTGGTGAACATGATTTGGATGTAAAGGCAAAATCATATAGTCTCGTGACTCTATATTGTTTTGTAGTGTCTTGTGGCTATGGAAATAAGAAACATATAGTAGGTGGAGGACAAAAGAAATAACCAATTCACGGGTGCCTCAACTTAATATAATCTATCACTTATTTGTGTTTGTGTGTGACACAACCGACACACTTATATTATTTTTGATCTATGTTTTCCAAAATAATATTTTAGGATATGATTCGATTGGCATATTCAGACTAGTTAATTACACTACTAAGAAAAATGTGATTTGATTACGTTCATCATCAACTACGCGCTCTAATGTATAAGTGAGGCTTGCTTAAGTGATTGAGTGAGTACCTTTACGATGAAAAGTAAGCTAATTGAAAATGTGATGTATTGATCCTCCTAATAGAGTGAGGTGAAAAAATTACACTTTAATAGAAGAGATCGATTTAGCCATCATAGTAAATACAGTATAGCATGTGAGCATGCATGATTGATTTCATAGAGAATAGCATAATTTCAATCCCGGTAATTCCTAAATTATCAAGTTAAAGGCAAGCTAAGAAACTGTAACTGAAATACTAGTTCCGCCTCTCTATCTTAATTAAATCTTCGATTTACATATTTCAAGTAGTTATTACACTACTAAACTAAAGTGTTATGTTCAACTACTCTTTAATAGAAGGGACGAAGTGACCGTAATAAATGCAACTCTGTGTGTCTATGATTGATCTCATAGAAATAATGTAATTTCAATGTAGATGGTTCTAGAATATCAAGTTGAAAGAGTTTGAAGTTGATTTTAAATTTTTAAATACTAAATGAAAGAATTAAAGACAAATTATATTATTATTACTTTACTATTTACTATATATAATCAGAGGCGGATTCAGGATTTAGAGTCTCCGGGTGTTAAGTAGTCTCATCGATTAAATTAATCGGAGACTCTAAATTCTAGATGAGAGCAAACTTTTGGCCGAGGGGCTCATTCAAACCCCTTTCGCTAAAAAACTATACTATTTATGCATAATTAAAATTATTTTTTATATATATTAATTGATCTTGAACCTTCTTTGACTAGTTCGTATATTTACTTCTTTCAGTTTTAAACCCTCTTCCACTTTGGTTGCTTAAGCTTTTTACTTATCCTAAAATAGAAAACAAAAAAATCTTTAAAAGTTAGAAAGGATTGTGGACATTGAGAAAGCTGCAAAGTGATGAGGCTGGGATAGTGAGTAACAAAGAAATTTCACGGATCGGAGAACGAGAGAATAAGCAAGAAGATGAACAAAACTTAGGGTTCTTTTTCTACTGTCTACTCTAACATATTTTTCCTTTTTTTAATGCTTCGTCCTTCTCAAATTGTACAAGATTAAAAGTTTGAGGCATGTCTTTTACTGATGTTTATTCCATTTTTTTTAACATTGTTCTTCCTCTTGTTTTTAAGACTTAACCATTAATTGTTGGGGGATATATTTGAAGTTAACTGACTTGACTAATGCATATATTCTGAATTTCCCAAAGAGAAAAATTTATAGAAAGTATGATTTTGTGAAACATTGTCCCATGATGTATTAGTTATGAAATCAACATCGTCTGATTAGTGGATCAGAATTCATATATGCTTTTGATAGTAAACATTAAAAAGAGAAACTTATTTATTTTATACTAAACAAATACTAATTAAAAAGAAATAAAAGAAAAGTTAAAAAAGAACATAACTGAACTAAACTAATCAAACTTACGTTGCCAGCGGATATTGAACCCGGGCACCGAGTGGCAAATACGCTACCCTTTACAACTGGCATCATAGACAACTTATGTTGACTAGGTGGCAAGTTTACTATTTATATATATATATGCTTATATAGAGAGAGAGTTTCAGTCGAAGTTTGCGTGTGACGTGGCACCCTCACGGGCCTTAATAGATCCGCTCTTGTATATAATAAGAGGGAGTTAAGCAGCTGAAGCAGGCACGAGGTCGATATGCCTGCTTGTGCTTCCTGCTTCAGCTGCTTCAATTGTGATTTTACTGTATTATTCCTAATTAATTATGATAAGTTATTTATGTATTAGAAAATTAATAATATTTAATACAAACAAGTAAAATAGACATTTTTGACATGTCTGCTTTAGTTGCTTCAACCGTAATTTTATTATATCACCCTTAATTAATTATTATAAGTCATCTAATTATTAATTTTATTATTATAAGTCATCTAAGTATTAAAAATTTAATAATATTTAATAAAAAAAAAAGGGTAAAATAGACATAAAAAGATAAATTAACTTTTGATGTTTTAAAATAACTTAACGTGTTATATGAGGTCCACTTAAATTTTTTTCACAAGTTTTTACTATAGTAATTTTGCTATATCGTTTCTAATTAGTTATTATAAGTTATTTAATTTATGTCTGTTTCGTTGCTTCAATTGTAATTTTACTATATCACCCCTAATTAATTATTATGGTCATCTAAGCATTACAAAATTAATAATATTTAATAAAAAAGATAAAATAGACACAAAATGATATGTCAACATAAAGAATTTGAATGACTATCAAAATTATATTAGTGCACATAAATTGAAATGGGACAGAGGAAGACATAAAGTAACATATGTTATTTGAAAATGAGATAAAAAGTATTGTAAATCACAATAATTAAGAACTTAATATAAAAAATATATAAATAAAAATATAAAATAAAATTAATTGACTGTCGAAATTTTATCTGTGCCACATAAATTAAAACAGAGAGTGTATTCATATCTTATTGAAAAATTATGTAAAGAAGCATTATAAATCACATATTTAGCAACTTAAAATATTTAAAAGATATAAAATATTTTGCTGACTCTCGAAATTATATCAGTGTCACTTAAATTGGAGTAAAAGAAAAAATATTATAAATCACAATAATTAAAAATTTAAATTATTTTAATGAAATAGTTTATAATCACACAAAATCTAAGGTTTATTTACACCACAAATTTCAAAATAACATTTTATTTTTTTGTACTCCATGCTTAATCAAATGGTGTCAGAATTGAAACAAAAAAGTAGTAAAAAAATTATAATTTATTTTTCTTATTTATGTATTTTATGCTTCATTTATTTGTGACAACTAAAAATTAAAATTTTGATCATCCAAATCTTAGCTCGTAACTATGTATTTAATTTTTTATTTTAATCCAGTCATTTAGATCTCAATAAGTGTACTACTCCCATACTCCCTTTTTGACACAGACATGACTATTGCAAAGTACTTCATTCACAGCTGCTTTAACCATAATTTACTATATCACCCCTAATTAATTATTATAAGTTATTTAAGTATTAAAAAATTTATAATACTTAATAAAAAAGCAAAATAGACATAAAATTATAAATTAACTCTTGATGTTATAAATTTACTTGACGTTTTATATGAGGCTCACTTAAATTTTTTTCACAAGTATTTTTTATAGTAATTTATGCTATATCACTTCTAATTAGTTATTAGAAGTCATTTAAAACATGTCTGTTTCGTTGCATCAAGCATGATTTTACTATATTACCCCTAATTAATTATTATGGTCATTTAAGCATTAAAAAATTAATAATATTTCATGAAAAAGGTAAAATAGACACAAAATGATATGTCAATATAAAAAATTTAATTGCCTATCGAAATTATATTAGTGTCACATAAATTGGGATGGAACAGAGGAAGACATAAAGTAACATATATTATTTTAAAATGAGATAAAAAGTATTGTAAATCACAATAATTAAGAACTTACTATAAACATATTTAATTGACTGTCAAAATTTTATCTTTGTCATATAAACTGGGACGAAGAGAGTATTCACCTTATTGAAAATTATGAGAAAAAAATTATAAATTGCATAATTAACAACTTAAAAGAATTAAAAGATATAAAATATTTGTCTGACTATCAAAATTATAGCAATATCACTTAAACAGAAATAGACGAAAAAGTATTATAAATCACATTAATTAAAAACTTAAATTATTTTAATGATTGATTATCTAATTTTGTTTGTGTCATATAAATTGTGAATGTAAATATTCACTACTGAAGTAGGCAGCAGGTCGACATGTCTGTTTGTGTTGCCTGTTTCAGCTGCTTCAATAGTGATTTTATTGTATCACTCCTAATTGATTATTATAAGTCATTTATGTATTAAAATATTAATAATTATTTAATAAAAATAATTAAAATAGATATTTTTAACATGTCTATTATCATTGCTAATAGACTTCGATCTATTTGAAAAAAAATCTATCAATTATTAAGGTATAAGCTCTTCTTTGTTCTAGATTAAGTTTTTTCTAACAATAGATCTTCTTCGCAAACTTTTATATTTCTCTCAAAGTGAACGTCTTTTACTTCTTTGGTAGTTGCGGAGCCGAGTACAAGCTTGTACTCATTAATATCATGTCCCATCAAGTGTAATTCATCGTTAATATGGTTCAAAATTCGACGGTGAATATCTTTAAGTTTAATATTTCTCAAGTTCGTAAAATCTTCTGACGTAGAGTTTTCAAATGTTCTCATAATTCTTTAGGATTGGTAGGATTAAAATACACTAATAACGTAGCGAATAATCGTCTCAAACTATATAGTAGTTGATAACTCACAACTTCAGTTATACAATCAATCAAACTGTTATCAAAATGTAGTAGTTCTCTTTTTTTTTTTGCTGATTCTCTGAAAGTAAAACAATATTTTTCGTTGAATTTAAGAAGATCTCTATATGACTCTGGCACTCGTACATCCATTAATAATAATCTAATATAATATCTTACTCCTTCTGTTGGATGACATGTCACAATATTTTCAATAACTGAATGTTGTTTTAGACATATCTATATTTTATATGTGTTTCACCATACAAAATATTCATGGAATTCTTTGTTAATAGTTTAAGTTCTTTCGCCTCTTTATTTTTTTGGTTCATTACAAAGAATTCAGTTAGCATTGTTTTTCTAATCATTGAATTTTTACAATTGAATTTATACTTTGAGCACTTTTAAAAAAAAGCATATTGTTGGTCTTCAAGATGTAGCTGAAGATGGTAAATACTTGATTTCATCTCGCTAATAGGAAAATCAAATAAGCGCCATGTAGCTTTAGGCGGAGATACCCATCGAGCAGATTGGTACTATTTTATTTTATCAATTTTTGTTTGTTTATCATGCTCATGCATATAAAAAATAATTTTATCGTATCCTTTATAAATATATTTGTATAGATACTTCACAACTTTGATGTCAGAGCATATTTCAACATTCATATGACAGTTAAATTTACCAAGTAAAAATGGTGTCACGATAAAAAAACAAGGGTCTTGATGGAACTTGTCGCGGCGTACCTTGACAAATAAGCCTATCACCCAAACTAATACAAAAAGAGGAAAAGATTGAAATATCTCAAGGTAAGGTTTCTAGAACGAAGTCGAACAATACAAGTAATCATAACAATGTGGAAAGAACTTATCCAAAATACTAATCATGCTCAAAATCAGGTGTCAATAGTGTAAGAACTACTATTACAATTCGGGAGTCAAATACATCAGAAAAATAACCACAAGAGAATAATATTTGTCTCCAAATACTAATAAAGACATAACTAATACAGATAGAGGTGAACTCCGAACGTATGAATGTTCAACCGCTACCTTGAAAAATCTGAAGGCGCTCGAAATCAACCAGTCTAAGGTGCACCCAAACCTGAAGCTACACCAAAAGGGTAAAGTAGGAGTGAGTATGGTCCACTTGCACTCAGTAGGTATTATGGGCCGACCGAACAAAGTATTAAATTAAGCATACAAATTACACACTAAGGGCACATCACATGCAATCAGAAAATGTCCCACAATGGTAGCACACACCATTTTCACTAACAATTCTAATATATCACATATATTGCAACATCACACCAAGAAAGAACATAAGTATGTCTTATATCACATATAAGTAGAACAAAGGGAAACATGCATAAAAAAGATCATCAAATGCAAGTAAAAGAAGATAAGATAATTACATAGATGACAAGTCAATATGGCAATACAACACAATATAAACAAAATAAACTAAGTGCAATATACGATGATGTTGATGCACGAGGTCGTCGCACAACCTCTGGGATTATCGCACAATCCTCGTATACACCTATGGAGGAAAGCCTCCCAATGCAGGACCCATGGGGAATCATCAACCCCTATACAATCCACATATCTCATATCTCCTTTCCAGCACATCCCTCGAAAAGGTTCCCCCCCAGTTAAGAGTATTTCTTCCCCGCCAACAGCTTTTCGGTCTCTCCAGGTGCTCATGTTACTTAACAAAAAAGCATTAAAATGATGACGTGGAAACCCTTCGTAACTCCAATCGTACGTTTTTGTCTTAAGAGAAACAACCTCTGAATCCAATTTTGTCATTAGGATATAAGGGAAATCGGTAGCTCAACGGAGAGCTTGCCCAGCTGCCATGGATGAATTGGGGAACCTTTATGTAGTCGTTCACCTCTGAAATCTTGGGTTTTTTAAAATGATTTTTTTCATTTTCATATAGATCTATGGGTACACTGATCTCCGTGTGAGATTTCTTTTGTCATTTTCTTTATTATAAGGTGTTACAATATCTCCTTCTCAGCACATCCTTCAGGGAAGGTGTTACTTAGGTATTCCCACAGTGGTACCAATGTTTTATGAATAAGCATGATATAAGGATGTAATGCTCATAACCAATCATAATGAGTATTTACACGACCAACCACATGATATATTTCTATAACCAACTACAATGATATATTTTCACAACCAAGTGAGTCAATATCCACTCATTATTTTCATTTCATCCATGAATTTCCACATGTCTCATATGCCAATAAAGTATGAATATAATCACAACACACCAATGGTACCACATTAATTATTTTAACAATACAATATAATTATTCACATGTATTCAAGGCTATCAATATCGCATAGGACTCACACGGTCACACATTACATAATATACCAATTTCGATAATTACATCATATATAGGCCCCCACACGGGCACAACACATAGATAGATATTTTTTCATGATTAGTTTTTACCCTTAATATGCATTTTGTAACATCATTTACTATCCAGCCTAGTCTGAAAGAGTTAAGCAATAAACTATCCCGAAAGTCGAAATACCACAACCAAGACTTTGCTCCCAAAGCCTTATTCCTCACGAATGGTCCCGAACTCCACTAAAAACATCAAATATGAAATCTACGCATCAACATAAAACCAACGATACTCATATTGACTACTTTGGGTTCGAAAACTGTAATACCCCGTATTTCCCTAGACTAGATTAACCCTCAGTACATGGGCTATCCTAAATAATTTTTTTGAAATACTCAGTAATTCTCATATTTAAGCCTTCCATTGCGTAGAAAATTCAATTAGCTTTCCAATGATATAAAATAAAATTCACCTAAATCCGACAACCGGGTAAGAAGTTATGGCGATTTTAAGTTTCAGTTGTTAAACATCGTCATTTAGGCCAGTAGCGCATCACAGAGTGTGTTAAAATAGTAATTGTCAATTTCCAATGTTGCTTTGCGATATTGGCGCATTACGCCAAAGACCCAGTTCACAATTATCCTTTTTCAGTGTTCCAACGCGATACCACCGCGTCGTGGTGCACTTCTAGTTCGCAACCAAAGTGAAAACGCGATACCACCACGTCGCGCCACCGTGCAATTTCCCAGTCATCATTTTCTAGTGGCCTAGGGAGATAGTGGCGCGTCGCGCCAGGGGTCCAGATTGGGAAAATTTTTTGAAAAATTAAAGTTGCGCCCAGGGTTAAAACAGTCCTTTCCCATAAAAACGTGTAAAACCCTTCATTATTCACTTTTCCCCAAAATCAAAAGATAATTCTCTCTCAAGAAAACAAACCCCAGCTCTCAAGAATCAAGGTCAATCCCAAGAATCTCTCCAAGAACCTTCAAGAACTCTTTTTCTCAGGTATGTTAGATGTTCATTCATGGATCCTTACCTTCCATGGAGCCCAAGAATCCTTTTTCAAAATACAAGATTTATGATTTATGATTTTCATGTTTGAATTAGATTGAATTCATGTTCATGATGTTGTTTGAGTTTTAATCCATGATTTAGATTACAAGTTTCAAGAATTGATTCTAGTATGTGTTGAATTACATGATATTCATGATAAACCCTTCAATTTGCAAGTTGATTGTTGTAACCATGTTAACCCGAAGTGTTTATGATTTAATGAACCAAATATGCTTCATATGTGTTTGATAAATTGTCTATGAGAATGAAATAATGCAATTATATCATGCTAATATGTATTCCCCATTCATGTACAAGTTAATGCATTACAAGTGTTTGATGGAATGTCTCTATGAATGAATTATGACCAAGTGAACATTGTTATGTTATTCAAGATTATGTTTTTCTTTACTTTTCATGTTATCGAGTCCTGGGGTAATTTAATACCCGATAGTTTAGCTGTTTATCTAGAGATAGTCTCAGTTACAAAATAGTATCAGTCATGCCACAATCAGTAGTACTCTCAGTCCGTTACAGAACTCAATAGAATTCAGTCAGTCACAAAACTTAGGAAAACTCAGTAATCTCAGTGAATTCAGCCCAGTTCAGTTCAATATACCCAGTCAGTGTCATTCAGTTGGGAGTTAAATTCAGCATCGAGCGAGCGTAGGGATGGGAGCATACCCGATAGTTAGGACTGGGTCCCTAGAAAAAATTCTTAACCTCTAGAACTACGTTAGATTAGGTTATGAGATGTCACCCGTTAGATAGGACTAACATACTCAGGAATCACCCGTTAGATTAGGAATGATCTCAGAGGTCACCCGTTAGTTAGGAATGACTCCATAACAGTTGTTTTTACCCGTGGCACGATACTGACACCCTTCCAATTGGGGTTATAGATTGGACCCTAGCTCAGTTATCTTATCTTATTTTGGGTATGTCGGTTAGATGATTACCTCCCATAATTTCAATTTTGGTCTTAGTCTTTAGAATAGAACTCAATTCAGTTCTACAGAATCAGGACTATCAGATATAGTCACTCAGTTAATAGTAATTCAGATTATCAGTGATCCCATACTATCAATATATTTAGTTATCAGTTATCAGGTTCAGTTCCAGTATACTCAATCACAATATACACAGTATGTTCAGCAGTTACAGACCCTCCATGTATGCTAATCCAACTCTTGCATATCATTTAGTTAGTTATTGTTCATGCATATGAACCCATGTATTCAGCCTTACCTCATTTAGCATACCAGTACATTCCCACGTACTGATCGTATACCCATTTTTTGCGCTATGATGTTTCATATCATAGGTTTGGACGCTCAGGTTCCTGACCGCGCTTAGCCAGATTCATCCAGCAGTAACAGATTTAGCAGTGAGTCCTCATCTATCGAGGATATACTTTTGTTTTAGTACTTCAGTTTAGCAGTATTTTAGTAGATGGAGTTAGTTGGGGGATTGTCCCATCAACTCCACTTTCAAACAGATTCAGTTAGAGGCTTTTCAGACTAGATTTTCAGACAGTATTTAAGATTCAGATGTTATTATTCATTATTAGTATTTTAGATGTTTTGAACCTTATGGAATTTCAGCCTATTATTCCGCAATTAATTACAGTATATTTATTCAGTGCTCACAACAGATATTAGTCATGGGTTAACTTGTGGTCCTTCGGGATCGTAAGCACCGTGTGACGACTAGGGGGTAGTCTCGGGTCGTTACAGCTGGCTATGTAGTTCTGGAATACAAGGACTGCTACTAAGGGTCACACCCTCAACTGGCAAATGAGCCCCGATCCTTAGGTTCGCTCGGTGCTGAATCCTACTCCTAACTGAATGACACTGATTATGTAACAACCTGAAAATTTGATAAAATTTGTGATTTTGTATGATTTGACTATTTTACCCCTCCCCATAGTTGCATTAGATATTTTTGAAGTGTGGGAGTGATTGGCATGATTGTCGATATATTTTGGTATAATTTATGGAATATTATGGTTTTTTATGGCTTTGAGAGCCTTATTTTGGACTTATGTGAATATTTTTTGATTCGTGCGATGGATGACTGAACGGATCAGCAACTCCGAAATATCAAGTTTAGGCTAGGTAGACCTTTGGTTCAGGTTTTGGTACACCCGAGCTCATTTCGACCTATTGGTCGGAAAGTTGGAAAATTAAAAATATGGGTGTGGGACCCACAATTGATAGAAACGACCTCGGATGGAAAATCCTACTTTGCCAGCAGATCCGAAATATCAATTTTTGGGTGTTAGCATATTTGGTATGATTTTACGGCTTTTAAATCTCATTTCGATCCTCGGTTTGAAAAATTATAATTTTGGATTTCGGGGGTCAACTTTGTGAAAATAATATTTTTTTGAAAATCTGATATCGCCATCGCGTTCGGAACATCAAATTTAGTATGGTTGCATAGTTCATTTGTGTATATCAAAATCCGAACGATTTCGGGCACCCCGTCGAAATCCGTTTCGACTTAAGAAGAAAAAAAACAGCTGTTATATTGTAGATTTTCTGCAATATAAACAGCTTTTTCACCCCTTTTTGGTCTATTTTGTTCATTTTTAATCTTGTCTCTTGAGAGTTAAACCCTAAATAGTTTGGGAGCTTAAAAGTGAAGCTTGTGAGAGCTTGGAAAGCTAGATTAACATCTTTTTCTTGATTTTACTACAAATTTAAGGTAAGAATTCACTCATCTTCTTAGTAATTTCTTGATAAATTTCTCGAAACCTCAAAAATCTTAGAGCATGATTTTAAACTCAAATTTCACTTCTTTCACTTGAATAATATTTTTATCTTATAATTACTAGTTTTTCATCAATTTAACCTTCAAAACAACTTTGATTCTTAATTTTAACCCGTATTTCAAAGATTTTACCCGATAAAGCTCAAAATGGTATTTTTTTTATCTGAACTCTGTTTTTAACTCGATTTAACTTGAATTTTCAGCTGTAGGTTCCTAAAAATATGAGGAACATATTTTTGAAGTAAAATTTTAATTTTGCCTTTCTTTTTTGAAAACCCATTTCGGGGGTCTGTTTTGACCCCGAATAAAAAAATAGTCAATATGGGTGTCGTTTGTTTTGTATTAATGCATAGATTTTATATTTGATATTTTTAGTGAAATTCGGGATTGTTCGTGAAAAGTAAGGTCGTGGGTTCAAATGTAGCAAATCGGTTTCGGCTTTGAGGTAGGTTATGACTTAACTCTTCAGACTAGGCTGGGTAGTAAATGATGGTACAAAATGCATATTAAGGGTGGAAAATAATCATGAAAAATGGATATCTATGTGTTGTGCCCGTGTGGGGGCCTATATGTGATGTAATTATCGAAATTGAGATATTATGTGATATATTTGACCGTGTGGGGTCCTATGTGATATTGATAGCCTTGAATACATGTGAATAATTATATTGTGTTGTTTAATGTGGTACCATTGATGTATTATGATTATATTCATACTTTATTGACATATGAGACATGTGGAAATTCATGGATGAAACAAAAATAATAAGTGGATATTGGCTAAGTGGTTGTGGGAATGTATTATTGTGGTTGGTTGTGGACATATATCATGTGATTGGTTGTGGAAATACTCATTGTGATTGGTTGTGAGAATTACATCTTCATATTATACTTATTCATGAAACATTGATACCTCCGTGGCAACATCTGAGAAACACTGGCAACACCTTTTTAAGAAAATATTGTAACACCTTAAATACCCTTTTCGAGGGATATACAGAAATGAGATATGCGATATGTGGATTGTATATGGGTTGATGACCCCCCCATGGGTCTTACGTGGGGAAGCTTTAGCTCTGTATGTGTATACGGGGATTGTGCGACGATCTCGGAGGTTGTACGACGATCTCGTGCATCATCATCATCATCATCATATACATTGCACTTACTTTATTGTGTTTATGTTGTGTTGTATTGCCTTATTGACTTGTCATCTATGTATTTGTCTTACCTTTCTTTACTTGTATTTGATTATCTTGTATCTACATGTTCTCTCTTATTCTATTTATATGTGACATAATGTATACTTGTGTTCAACATCTTGGTGTGTTGTTGTAATATATGTGAGATATATTAGAACTGTTAGTGCAAGCGGTGTGGGCTACCGTTGTGGGATATTTTCTGATTGTAGGTGACGTGCCCTTAGTGTATATTTTGTATGCTTTATTTACTACTTTGCTTAGTCGGCCTATGATACCTACTGAGTACAAGTGGACCGTACTCATGCCTACTACACCCTTTTGGTGTAGGTCTTAGCTCGAGTGCGCCTCAACGTGATTGACTCGGGCGATTGTTGGAGATTCCAAGGTAGCAGTTGGACATTCATGCGTCCGAAGTTCACCTTTATCTTTCTATAGTTGTCTTTATTAGTATTCGGAGATAGTTATTATTCCTTTGTAGTTATTTTTCTGATGCATTTGACTCTTGGATTGTATTAGTAGTTCTTACACTATTGACACCTGGTTTTGGGCATGATTGGTATTTTGAATAAGTTTTTTTCGCATTGTTATGATTAATTATATGGTTCGGCTTTATTCTAGAAGCCTTACCGTGGGATATTTCTGTCTTTTATTCTTTTTGTATCAGTTTAGGTGATAGGCTTACTTGTCAAGGTACGTCACGACAAGTACCATAATGACCCTCATTTTTGGGTCTTGATAGTTTATTAGACTGAACTGAGCTGAGTTTAACTGGACTGACGCTAATAGTGAAAACTGACTAAATACTACTGTGTAACACTACTGAGTCTATTCTGTAACTACTGTGATCTAAGTAAACAACTAGATTTTCGAGTATTGAATACCCCCTGGACTCGATAGCACCAATAGTAAAACATGACACAATCTTGAAAGCATAACATTAGTTACTTATTCACAATGCATTCATTTAGACATTTTTTCAAACACTTGAGAGGCATGAACTTGTACATGAATGGGACCACATGATAACATGTTATGATTTCACTATTCAATTTACATGGGCATTCTATCAAACACCTGGGGAGCATAATTAATGTACATGATAATGGTCAACACATAAGCATCAGGAATACAATACTCAACTTGCAAATTTCAAGGGTTTAACATGAGGATCATATAATTAAACACACATACTATCTTAATTTCATGAACCTTGTAGTTAATCATGGATTGAAACCCAAACAACATCATGAACATGAGTACAATATAATTCAGGCATAGAAATCACAAATCTGAAAACTTGTATTTTTAAAAAGGGTTCTTGGACTCCATGGGTGGTAAGGGCCCATGGATGAATTCCTAACATACTTGAGAAGATGAGTTTTGTAAGTTTCTTGGTGGATTTCTTGAGAATTACTCTTGATTCTTGGAGGCTAAGGTTTTCTATTTTGAGAGAGAATGATCTTGATTTGAGAGGAATTGAGTAAATAATGATCCAATCAGGTTATTAGGGTATTAATCCTGTGTTTAGGCTGATTAGGGTTACGGAAAAGACCAAACTTCCCCTGAAATAATATAAATTTCCATCATTAAAATTCCCAATTTTGGCCTTCACTGCGATGCGGTGGCATCGCGGTGAGCCACTGGAAGTTTGGCTGAAACTGTTTAAAAATGGAAATTTGGGAAACTGGAACTCAACGCGAAGCAGTGAAATCACATTGTGTCACTGGAAATTGACAATTTTGAATTGGAACTATGGCACGACGCGGAGCCATCGCGATGACACACTGGAAAAGGACGAGTGAGAACTTGAACTTTACCGAGACGTGATGGAATTGCGATGTTTCACTGGAAACTGAGGAATGCCATTTGGCCTGTCACCGCGACGTGATGATATCGCGGAGCCTGGCTGCTGAAACTAAAGTCGCCATAACTTCTTACCCGATTATCGGATTAAGGCAAATTTTATATCGTTGGAAATGTGACTGAATTTCCTACACAATGATAGGCCTTAAGCTGGAAGATTCTGAGTATTTTGAAAGTTTTAAGTAGGAATTCTCATGTACTGAGAGCTAAACCGAGCTAGGAAAATACGAGGTATTATAATATCTCTCCCTTGGGAACATTCATCCTCGAATGAGACTGATTAAGTTGAGAATACTGATAAATTGAGTTTACATACTGAACATGCTCAACTGAAGCATGATTACATGACTAAAACTACTAATAAACTGAGTTTTCATACTGAACATGCATAACTGAAGCATGAGTACATGGCTGAACTGATTCATGAATTTGAATGCATGGCTGTCATGAGGATAATATGCAACGATAATTGATACCAAGTTTGTAAAGGGAACTGAGCATGGAACTGAGTAAATCTAAGGAATATTATTACCTCAAGATGAGATACTGATGAACCTGAAATCATTTACTGAACATGCATGAACGGAAACATGAAAACATAACTGAGTCTGAAACATGATAGATGAACTGAATATCATGAAATAAACTGATTCCTTGAATACATGTGATGATATCGGAATGATCATATAGATGATATTGGAATAAGAGAGTCAACTTATGAGTACCCATTACTTCAAACTAGATCTTGTTACGTGAAGAAAAAAATAAAAGGTTTAGTACATGAAAGCTCGGGGGATTATAGTGCATCTTCCCCTTGGGATATTATGTACCCCAAAGGATGCTGACTTGGATGAGATACTGAGTAAAGGCTTAGACGAAATGAATTGAATTGAATCATGACTAAATATCTGGGATCTGAAACTGCGGCATGATACATGAACTGAGTTGAACTCGCAACTACTAAGATGCTCCATCCTGGAATAGTAATATTCATGAGACTTCGGATAGTATGAGTAGATGGAAATATGGGAAACCATACGAACTTGTCCGCCTGATTGCTAAACTGAATTGCTGGTTTTACAGACTAACTCATGCTGAAAACTTATACTCGACTGGAGCATTTCTTTGACACTCTTTCTATTAAGTTCTAATGACTTTAAAGAGCAAGGAATTTTGGCATGGTTTGAATAAGACATCTGAATAAGAAATCACAACATGGCTAAAATTCTGTAATATGGAGCAAGGCTTACAAAATATCATCTAAGATAGAGTTACTAAGACTTATGCACTGCAACTACTAACTTGCAATCTTAACCATATTTTGCAACTATTCCCTCAATTATATTTTCTACTTTAACACAGTATTTCACTTGAGGCTATTGAAAATATTCAGATAAGCACTGATAACTCTACCTACTGAGGTCTGAGCTGGACTGAATCCTCCTACTATGTTCAAGCCTACTCAAATCTATGAAATGCACACATAACACTGTAGTACTAGTTTGAGTCATGAATTCAATACACTCCGCATTTCATAACTTCCCATCTCCTAAATAATTTTGATTTTCCCTTCAACAACTAAATACAACCTCCTACTAGCCATTCACTACGTGAAATACATTTATCCACTTACACACCAACATGACATTCAAGCCTATCTTCATAACTACAGCCTCGTGTAAAACAAGTATACAATAATTTTTCCATAACATGAAACATTTACTCTCTCCCATATAAGCAATTTCTCATCACTACATCATTTTATAATGAGAGTTCATTGAAAGGTTAAAACATGAGGACCTGAAGCATGAATGGACACTATACAAAACTTGACACTTAACTGAGGCCCGAGGAATAGAATATCAACATCATGGATTTATTAAGAAATCGAAACTGAGGATATACTTGACATAATATGAATTTAGCTTATTATTAGGAGTGTAGCATGAGTCATGGGAACTGAGCATACTGTAAAGCATGAGTACATGAGTCATGAGCTGCATGACCTGAGTTTGGAGTTTCTGTATTCATGGAACATGATTCATAACACTGAGTGAACTGGAACTCCTTATACTAGGAACTGTAGCGTACATGATTTTCGATAATGTGCACGAATATGAGCTATGATCATAGAGCTGACATGTAAGACATGAGTAGATATCGAGATAGATAAAGTACAAAACTTTGTACTAAGGTAAAGACGGGTTGGGCATCATCCTCTCCCATTACTTTTCTACACATACTGACATTACTACTAAAATCTGAAAGCCTGATTTGGTTACTTGTTCTACCATCTCCCCTTAGCTTAAAGCCATTATTCTAAGTCTATGAACCACTTAATAAACTCTAAATAAAATTGAAACCACTTTACTCTAGAGTCTAAGATATAACAATACTCATAAACACTAAACTCATCCTGAAGGACTACTCCTAATAATGTAACGTCCACTGCTAGTACTTCCTTCTAATACACAATTCTTAGCTTTATGTTGCCCCAACAATCATCATATAGCAACCTCAACACTGACTAACTTAGAATTCTCAACTCTTCTTTCTACTAGCTCAATTTTCAACGATTCAAACTTATGTTCTAACACATATCATGAATACCCCCAAATCTTTGATAACCATACTACTTTCATCATAGCCTACATATACTATATCTATAACATATGTTTTGAATCAATAAACTTAAATTCTTGCATACACTGCTTCAAGCTTATTGATTCACCTTTCATACAACTAGCCCCATGAAATATAACCTGCCCAAATTCAGATAACACTATCCCAACCCTACTACTGCTGCTAAACTCATGGGTTCATACTTCTAACTTTGGGTTATATGCTGTCATAGAACTCCGAAAAGAATCTGGAAACATGTCTGACTCTTAATCACTAAGGTATTACCCCTTCATTCAATGATTGGTCCATCAGGAAACTGAAACTGAACGACTCTATTATTGAAATCAACTGAAGAGATTTCTAGAATACTGTAATCGAGAAATTTCTGTATACTTGTCTGGCTGGAATAGGTTTACCTACTGGGGTAGGCACTAAGGAGGGCTCTACTAGAGTATCGGGACTAACACCAAAATTAACAGCTATATATTGAGTTATAATAGAAAGTAAGGCTCTGGGGTCTAATAAGGCATTCACAAGAATATGAAAGGGTTGTAATGTACCCGTAACTACATTAAGAGAACTTTCCTGATCATGACGAGACTGGAGTGCATACAGTTCATTCTGGTGTTGACCACTAGTGGCACTGGAAGTAGCGCCCTGTTGAGTTAGGCGACCGGATGGGACTGGAGGACAGTTAGACTGACCTTGTCGGCGCAAACCCTTTCCCCTCTGAGCCATTACTTTAAACTCCCACATTTTGTGTTCTAGCTTACCACATCTAAAATATATACCACTACAAGATCTACACACACCCTGATGATTTCTACCATATTTCTGGCAAAGTGGGTTGGTACGACCTCTTTTTATGCTACCCTGAGACTTCGATCCTGACGCGCTATCTCGACTGTCATTTCTAAACTTTGGCATTGGTACACTAGCTACAGAAGGATTTGGGGCTCAGAATTTCTGACGGAACTGGAAACGGTTACCACCCTCTGACCTTGGCCTAAAACTACTTGTTCTGACTCTCTTATTTTTACTATCTTTCTTCCTATGCTTCTCCTCCTTTCTCTGCTGAGTCTGAACCCCAAGCTTAGATAGGACAATATCCTGTAGGCTGTTCTGAGAAACTACTGAATAAACTAAATTAGTGAAAGCAGCTCTGAATTTTACGTGGGAGACATGCTCATTCAGGGGATCTGCCTGAACGGGCGGAGGTGTTGACTGATTTTCATTCCTTCTTCCGTTAGCTTTTTTGGGAGGCATGTCTTGTAAATATAAGAAAGATTTGGATTAGACTGAGAGTTTAGCTTGAGCTCATGCTCACTCGTATGACATGAATACTAAATGAAGGGAAACTTTTTTCCTAAAATGCTTTGTAGCCTCTTGCCCATAAGTGTGGAGCGCTTCACACCCATGCACAAGACTCTACCTGACGCGGCTTTGAGACTCCCTATTTCTTTGTTGAACCTCAGGCTCTGATATCAAGTTTGTAACGCTCCAATTATGCACCCCAGATGCTACACAGTACTTACAATCCTGAAGGACCACAAGCTAACCCAAGACTGGTACCTGCTGTCAGCACTGAATATTAATACTAAAATAATGCAGAAGTTAGGTTGAGGTGCCATAAGGTTTATAATTTGAATACTAATAAATATAGCAACTGATAATAACATCTAAAAACTGAATACTGTCTGAACTAGTATAGTCTGAAAAGCCTCTAACTGAATTTCTAAATGTGGGGTTGATGGGACAAGCCCCCAACTAAATCCAACAAATAAAATACTGAATCTATTGTAATACTGAATGTGGATCAATTTGGCTATGACACAAACAACTCTACGTGGTTACTTTTTGTCAAGTATCTTGCATTACTTATCACATATAGAAACTAACACATCTTTCTTTGAGTTATTTTACGTTACAGATAATCGAAAACTACTCCGTGTTGAAATAAACTGGCAGAACATCCTTATTTCACCTGATCAAAAGTTCATAAAATCCCATCATCCGACCATTATTAAAAAATGAATGGAAGCAACTAAGAAAATGCGTTGACCATCAAGGATAATGTAATAGCAGAACAAAGCGAGATGATTGCTGAATTTGTGAGAAGATTGGAAATGATTCAGGAGGAGATGAATCGTACTCGAGATTTGGCTAACTTGGCCATCACTATCAATGCCCCCGCTCCAGGAGGACACAGGACTCCACTCCAGATCCCGCCTCTCAGTGCATCTATTCTCGAGGACCATCCAAATAATATATTATCCATCTCCGCTCCTCAACTTGTCCAAAACACCAATCGAGAAAATAACCCAGATGCTTAACATCCATAAAATCCATACCTAACCCCACAAAACCCATCTCTAAATCCACAAAGTTTATTCCCAAATCCCCAGAACCCATTTTCAAACCCACAAAACCCACTTCCAAATCCACAAAATTAGCTTCCAAATCCACATAATTCGCTCCCAAAACTACAAAATTCGCTCCCAAATCTACAAAGTCCATCCCCAAATCCATAAAATTCATTTCTGAATTCGCAAAATCCCTCTCAGATACCCCCAAACTACTCTCAAATTTGACAAAACTTTTCTGATTTCCAAAATGTCCTCCCCACCTACCAACCAACCTCCTCTCATCCTCAAAATCAAGCAACCCTTCTAAACCCTTCTCATGTCATCACATCCCCTGACATCTATAATTTTTTCCCAATCTCGAGATAGACCATTACGAGGAAAAGAAAGAAGAGTGGAGGACCAAGCATGAAATAAAGTTGCTGGCTATGAATGAAGAGATCATAAGGATCAAGTAATCTCATAGAGTGGGGGACAATGATGGTTTGAGTTACGATGATCTATGTTTTCACCCTGGTGTAGATCTACCAGAAAGATATAAGTTCCTCAATTTGACGTGTTCGACGGTACTGGAAATCCAATGGCCCATCTGAGAAGGTATTTTGATCAAATGGTGGGGGTAGGAAAAATTGAGGCATTATTGATGCGCTTATTCAGTAGAAGCTTAGGCGGTAAAGCCTTAGATTGGTTCACATCTCAAGAACTTAAAAGATGGACTAGTTGGAGGGCATTGGCTAAAGGTTTTCTTAATAGGTTCGCGTTTAACATTGAAATAATCCTTGACCGATACTTATTAGAACGGATCAAGCAGAAGAGTGATGAATGTTTTTTAGACTACGCCTTCCGTTGGAGAAAGGAAGCTACCAAAGTGTAACCTCCCATGTCTGAGGAAGAAATGGTATCGGTTTTCTCTCGTGCTCAAGAGGGAGAATTTTATACTAGGATGGTATCCTCGGTCCGAGCAACTTTTGTAGATTTGGTAAAGATTGGGGAATCATTAGAGGAAGGCATCCAAATAGCAAAAATTGTCAAAACCCCAACATTATTTAAATCTTCTGCATTCTCAAAAAAGAAAAGAGAGGATGTGAATGCGGTCTCTACTAGTTCTGTGGAGAAATTGAAGAAAAAATTCAAGCCAAGGAATATTCTTTCCTCACCTCTATCATCAAGTTTTCAGCCTGTATTCTACGCCCAATCCCAGTACCAAGCTCCACTTCTAAATATTCAACCCCAATACCAAGCTCCACTTCCAAATATTTTACCCCAGTACCAAGTTTCGTAGTCAAATTATTAGTCTCGTGTTCAAGCTACTCTTCCAAACAACCAAATAAACGTCCAAGCGCCTCCAAACTATCATGAAGTACCTCTTCCCGCTAATCAAAATCAGTATAACCCCCCACGTGTAAATCTAAAAAAGAAGCCTCCTAGAAAATTCACTCTATTGGTTGAAAGTCGTACCCAGTTCTTCAGAAGATTAATGAAAGCTGGTTATTTATATCCTATTCCATCAAAGCCTACCAATCTCAATTCTCAATTTTTTCAGGCCGATCAAGTCTATGCTTATCATTCAGGAGCGCCCGGGCATAATACTGAAGATTGCATCAATTTGAAACACAAGATTCAAGACTTGATTGATCAAAAGATCAACACTCTTCAAGCGCCGACACCAAATGTCACCAGTAATCCATTGCCTAATCACGAGGGATCTACGATTAGCGTGATCGAAATAGCAGGCGAATGGGTATCTAGCAAGACTATTACTAAGGTGAATTTGTAAAATTCCAAAAAGATAGAAGGAGTGGAAAAGATAAAGAAAGTCGTGGTTTCCTTGAGTGTCTTGAGTAAGAATTTGGAAGGAATTATTAGGCCCATTATAGTCCCAGGAAAAGTATTTAAGCGTGGGATATGGTACCAGCCAAGAAAGGAAGATGATGGTCTTGGGGATGGGATAAAAATTTGTTCAAGGGATGCAATGATATACCAGAGGATTTCCCAAAGTCTGAAAGGGCGAGGAAGGTTGCACCAGAACAGGCTTTGCAAAATTGGACTTCCACTCCGCTCATAATCCGTTGCCCGTTGGGGTAGATAAAAGGGCAATTACTAGTAGTTTTAAAAATTGGTGATGATCCGGAGGAGGCCCCGTGATCCATCATTTTATGTCTCAAATTTTGTTTTGTGTTTTATAGCTTTCAAAAAGGCATGGGCCGCATTTGCGCAGGTCATGAGCCATAGTTTTTATTTATTTTCCAAAAGGTCTTCCTTTATTTAAGAAGTTATTTTGAAATATGATTTATTATCTTGTTATCATCTAACATGGTTTATTTTGGGAGCAATTATTTAAAAACCTGCCAATGTTATGTCATGAAAAGGGTTAGACTAACAAAGTGAAGGGAATGATGATGAATAAAAAAGGTGATGAGGAGAAGTTAATGAAAGATATAAAGGAATTTGAAAACCGAGAGACGCCTAGCCTGGAGGAGCCGTAATCCTACCTGAGATGGATGGCCAAGAGTGGACCAAACCAATCAATTTCGATGCGGTAAAAAGATACTAAGTTTGGAAGATGTTTTAACTTTTATTTCCTTTGTGTGTAATCACCTTTATGATAGTATCTGTTCTATGATGTGTAATTTCCTAGAATCCCTTCCTTTTATGTACGAACTACGTTTGACCTGAATTTCCAAGAAAGGGATACGTAGGTGGCCTATGTCGGTTTCAGTTAACCCCTTAGGATAATTTTCCATTCCTTTTATGTACGAACTATGTTTGACCTGAATTCCCTAGAAAGGGATATGTAGGCAGCCTATGTCGGCTTCGGTCAACTCCTTAGGACAATTTATCCTTTTCTTTTATGTATGAACTACGTTTGACTTGAATTCTCAGGAAAGGGATACGTCCAAGAAAGGGATACGTAGGCGGCCTATGTCAGCTTTGGTCAACCCCTCAGGATTATTTATCCTTTTCTTTTATGAATGAACTACGCGATGACCTGAATTCTCAGGAATAAGATACGTAGGAAGTCTATGTCGTCTTTGGTCAACCTTTTAGATTTTTCTATGTCCATATCATAGTCTCAAACTGCGTTTGATCTGATTCCTGCTTCAACGGGATACGTCGGCGCCCCAACGGCTCGTTCATATAACCCCAAAAAATAAAAACTGGGGCAGAATTTTTTAGAAGGAATCTAAAAAATTCACAAGAGAAAGATCATCATCCAACAAAGAGAACGAAAACTAACAAAGGCTGAGGATCCTCTCGAGTTGAGATCGTCTCAAACAACCTTAAACTGGGGCAGAAATTTTGAGCAGGTCATCAAAATTTTAAAATCCCCCAGCACTAGAGGTTAAAGTCAAGCTTTGGAAATCACCAGCTGCGATAAAGTCTAGATAGATTAAATTTCCGGCTATGATAGAACTTCTGATAGAAAGCCTTAGCGATGTTGAATCCCTAGCAATCCCCCGTCAAATGTCAGACATAGTCAGAACCAAGATAAAGATGTTCGGCGGGCTTGTACATGACATGACTGACAGAGATTTTCTAAAACTTTTACAGGAGTTTTCAAAACTATTTTGTAAAATTAAGACTAATTTTAAAAATCTATACAAATCTTTTTATTTAGTGATTGTCTAGGCATCTACTGGAATGGGGAATCAGAGTGGAGGTCCCAACACGATGGAGCACCTGAAAGATGGTGAGGAGCAAACCATAGATCGAAGGATGCCACACGGAGTAGTTTCATTCAAAACTAACTATTTTTCTGTGGATGCATGGATCAATAGACAAAGATGAAAATCTTTTTCAGAAAACCCCAAGCGAGTTGCGAGCCACACCAAAGCATATAATGCTCAAGAACGATATTTTTGAGTAGCCTCGAAGATGAGTTTAATACCCATTTATTGAGGACCTTTTAAATTGTCTATCTCATTTCTTGAGACCACGAAGGACAAACAAAGGCGCCTTATCTACTTTATGAATATTGTATTTAGAATTCTTTATATTAAAAGAGTCGCCAGCATAAGATACTTTATGTCTATTAAATATTTACTTTGAGTGCAGATGCATTTAAGAAAGTCGGCACAATAAATACAACATATGAAGGATTACTCAATAGGAGGAAAAGCCGAAATTCATCCTCAAAAATTGCCTTGAAGCGAAGCAAACGGTATTTGAGTAGTCCCCATTTACTTGCATTCGGTGGATTTTCTATTTAATTATTTCTTCAAAAAGAGAAGATTAATAGTCGAATAAGTCATTCAAATTATGATGCTCAGTATATGTCGTTAAACTACCATAAAGCTTGACTGTGGTCACCAGTGAGAGCGACATTGGGTCTACTAACTGTCTACCTTGAGTACAGGTACATGTAGAAAATAAAACGCAGACAAACAAACTCAGGTGAAACTGTTTTCAAATCACCAGAAGTGCCATTTTATATTATCTCATCGCCTAGAGGGCTATTTCATGTCATTGCCAAGAGGGCCACTTCATATCATTGCCAAAAGGACCATTTCATATCATCTCATCGCCGAGAGGTCCATTTCATGCCATTGCCAAGAGGGCCACTTCATATCATTGCCAAGAGGGCCACTTCATATCATTGACAAGAGGTCCATTTCATATTATCTCATGGCCGAGAGATCCACTTCATATAATTGCCAAGAGGGCCACTTCATATCATTGCCAAAAGGGCTATTTCATATCATCTCATCGTCGAGAGGTCTATTTCATACCATTGCCAAAAGGGGCATTTCATATCATTTCCAAGAGGGCCATTTCATGCCATTGCCAAGAGGACCACTTCATATCATTGCCAAGAGGGTCATTTCATATCATTGCCAAGAGAGCCATTTTTTGCCATTACCGAGGGGGCCATTTAATATCTGTTGACACGCGAGATAGCGTATGATGGCTTTAAGGATATCATCAGCATTCAATATCTGTTGACATGTGACATAGGATATGCTGGCGTCGAGGATATCATCAGCATTCAATAACTGTTGACACGTGAGATAGCATACGCTGGCGTCGAGGATATCATCAATATCTAATATCTATTGACACGCGAGATAGCATACACTGGCGTCGAGGATATCATCAACATCTAATATCTGTTGACACAAAAGATAGCATACGCTGGCATCGAGAATATCTCATCATTTTATGAATCAACATCTGAATGCATCAAGAGCACACGATTTGAAGGGATGTTTGTAAGTCGTTATCTGAAGACGGGTGATATATGAGATTTCCTAGAAATTGACAATTCAAGGGTCATTTATAAGTCATATTATTTGAAATAATATAGTGTGCAAAATCACCTATAAGTTGATAGTCTATAGGTTATCCGTAAGCCGCAACAACATCCTAATCGGATAGTATGCAAGGTTACCCAAAGATTGATAGTTTAAAGGTTATCCATAAGTCGCAACTAAATCCTTACCGGAGAATATGCGAGATTGTCAAATTGATAAGTCCAAGTGTTCTATATAAGCCGCGTTATATCCAAGATCGATTATGTACAGTATTACCCAAAGACTACCAATTTGAGAGATATCTATAAGTCATATTGTATCCAAGGTCGGATGATGTGCAGGAATACCTAAGAGCTAGAGATTGGAGGGATATCTATAAGCCATCTCTTATCCAAGGTCGGATAATATGCAAGATTACCTAATAGCAAGCAATTCAAAGGATCTCTGTAAGTCGCCTCGTATCCAATATCAAATAATGTGCAAGATTATCCAAAGATTGACATTTCAAGGGGAATCTATAAGTCGTATCGATACAAAAGATGCGCAAGACTTACCCGAGGTCACATGCAAAGATTATTGTCAATAACCAGAAAGGTTATCATAGGCAACCAAAACCAAAATGGTTTACCTCAGCATAATATTACATGGTTGCAGGGACCGTTTTGTATAAAGTGTCATCGTTGTCCAAAAGGATCACCCCACTTTGAAGACATATTCAACCGACAAATGAGATAATTATGCAACAACCCATAGATTTGTTGTGTCTATTGTTGCAAGTTATTTCCTTCCAAACAAGTACATGAAAGGGATGACTTCACTTTTCAGGCAACAACTCATGTGGAGATATGGTAAAGCTTATATACCTCTTTCGTGAATTATGTTAGCACTAACACTTTTGTTTGAGACATTGTCGAGAGGATCTGAGAGGATGAAAATCTCAAATCAAAACCACAGGTGCGGACGACTTCAGATAGGATGCAGCATAACGTGGAACTCTTTCTTAGCAGCAAAACGGGACATAGTCTAGAGAGAGATGTCAAACTCTCTGGACGCGAGCTAAAGGATGATCACCACCACCATTCAACCACACCCCTGTTAGAAGGCAAGCGAGAATTTTTGGGATATTTTGATTTCAGCTTCACCTTCGGTATATTTCTAAACTCATACCGAGGGTAAACTTCTCTTTCTTTCAAATTCGAGTTATAGTGCACTAAGAGTTTTGGAAATTATGTCCAGGTAAATTCTTACCTATGGATGTAAAGGTCTCCACATTCATGGTTAAGAGGTTACAAGCCTTTTTTCCATAACTCGATCAACTCGTCACTCTTCCCGAGCCAAAGATCATCTGAAATAAAAAAAATATTTTTTCTACCGATTGAGTCGAACTACAAGCAGTCTGATTTCCTGAATCTCAGGGATATGTAGGTTGGGCTCTATGTGAAAAACTCGACTGCATTCCAACCTCCCTCCAAATCCCTTTATTCTCCAGATTTTTGGTTTTACTAAAATTCTCCAAAATCGAGATAACTTGTGATTTTTTTTAAAATCGTGCTTTAAATCAAGCTTTATAAACTACAAGTGGCCTGAAATCTCATGTAACTTGAGATATATAGGAAACCTGATACCAAGGTTTGCCATAACTCCGTGAAGCTCGTGCGAGAACAAACATCTTTCAGAAATGAATTTATGATCGGACAAAAATTAGGAACGTCAACCTCCCTTTGCCCAGGGTTACTTGCATCCACCCTACCCAAAGAGAGGGGGCAGCCATTTCTGTTTTGTGGAAATTTTGACTTTTGAAGAGCCGCCACTTAATTTTGAAAAGGAATTAAGAAACCTTTATAAGATACTTTAAACGATCCAAAACAGAAAAATCATTTAAAATTTAAAGATTCTGAATAAGCGATTCCTATTAACGTTTTAGGAAGGTTTTAGGCACCTTAAACGTCCGCTAACTTGCGGTTATCCGGACTGTTTGAAAATATCTTTTGAGTAACTTCAATAAGATTGGTTGTTGAAAAGTGATTGATTTTAGAAAACCATTTGTGTAAAACAAATTTGGACGACTTAATAGGAATTTTAACTAAGTCTGAACATATGAAAAGCAAATAAGCACATAAAAGAGGGAAGGGGAGAAAATAAAAGACTTAGGCCATTGGGCCCAAATCAACGAAATCTATCTTAATTCTATGTTTTCGAGCCTTTTTGGCCCAAAATCCGCTTCACTTGTATTAAATTTACAACTTTGGTTTCAAGGCCCAAATGAATGAATAATGAAATAAAGAAATGAGACAACAAATAAATAAATACATGAGACAACTATGAATAAATAAATAAACAAAAATAGACTTTCTAGTCTCTTTGCCGCTTCAATGAGGGGACTTTAATCCACTCTCCTTCTTCCGACTTCTCGTATCCATATGCTATGAGATTGTATTTTGGACTTGATCTTCCAAAATTGACTCGAGGCCCACAATAAACTTGCAAAGAAAAAGAAGTTCATGTAGGACTCGAACGTATCAACATGCAAAAGAAAAGAGCAAAGAAATTAATATATGTGCAATATTTTAGTGATTAACAAGCTATAGGATTCCTACTACATTTAAATATACTAGCTCGCAGGTAAAGTGGAAGGAACAAAAGTCCATAAAATTTGGAGGAAGACATTCATAATTAATCAAAGACATTTTAATTACAAGAAGTAATAACGCCAAACGGGTGTCCTTATGGTTCCTAGCAAATAAAGCAAACAGTTTATCGTTTTAATGCTATGAAAGGACCCAACAAACATGTTATAAAGAGATTTTGCAAAGCAATCATAAGGGTGTTTATCAACCAAGAAAAATAGGAGGAATAAGCTAGGAAAGGAATGATAAACCCAAACACAAGTGCAATACCAAGGGAAAAATTCAACATTAGAGGGATTACTATTCTCACACAGAATTCAAGTCCTAATTCCTTACAAAAAAAAAAAAAACTAAAAAAAAAAGAAGAATACAAGAACATGAATTTATCTAATTTACATACAGTGGTTAATGTTCGAGGGAAGAAAGAATTATAAAGCCAATAGGTAAATTTCATATGACACATAGCTAATAAGGTGATCTCTTCCCAAAGAAACCATAACGTTCTAAAGGAAATATTTTCCTTCCATTTGTTATGTGCATGGGGATAAGTGGTTATTACACCTTGAAAGCATCAAACAATTTAACTCAATCTCTAAACTTGGAAGGACATACACGCAACAAGCATAGACATAGGCATAGGCTACTGGGAAATTTTGAGAATAATTACTTTCATACCTCAAACGTTAACAACCAAGAAAAAAATAATCAATTTAGATGCATAAACATGTCATTTTTAACTAATTAATTAAATATGAATCTCCAGGCTAGGCAACTTGAATCTTTAAGTCAATTTCCTTTAAGAGATGAGGTTGAAAAAAGATTATGTGTACAGGGAAAAGCAGGGTCCAGTTAACACATCCATATTTAAACAAAGAAATATCATATCAAAAGGATTTCATGCTCCACACTTATCCTCAAGAACTTGTTGAATTACAAAGGTTAACTAGCAGTTTCGAACAAGAAGAAAATAAGCTTTTTAGGGACGGAAACCATCATGTCGCAGATGATTCTAGACCAAAACAGTGCACTTATCCACCTTTTGCAAGGACGACAATTAATTAAGAATGCAGAGGGTAGTTTTGACATAATCAAGTTAGAGTTTCCGTACCAAAGGGTTAATAGAAAAATTGAAAGAAAAGTAGCCTGTTAATCAGAAGATGCAACTCATTTTCCAACAAAAGCTTATTGTAAAAATGGGATCGATATCCATGTATACAAGATGGATATTTCTCGTGCATTGGCATTCTTCACAGAGAAAATGATCGAAAGTCTACATTTTAGTATTTCAACTAATATGAAAATTCTACACTCGTCAATTCCATTCAAGTGAGAACATTCCATTGTGAAATTATCTTGTGCATTATTGGTCCATTTGAAGCTAAGAACAACATGTCGACCAAAGAGAGAAGAAAACTAAAGAAATTTACGAAATAAACCCAACAAGCATCAGTTTGAAGAAAAGCAGTGAATTCAAGTATAATATCACAAAATGGGTCACATGAAAGCCCTATGGCCTCACGAGACCTCTACAGCTGACGCAACAATATGAGAAAAAGTAAAATCAAAGACTAATCGGTTCTTGGGCTGCAAAACAAGACGTTGAACTTTGTTGGAATCTCTGAACACCGGAGATCGTCTTTGTCAACTCGTGAACTTCCCGACCAACTATACTAAAGGAATTTTTCTTTTTTAACTAAAAAAAAGAGACTGTTTCTTGCTCAAAAGATTTTTCAACCCTTCAAGTCTTGTTCACTTTTAGCTCAAGCATGAGCTTTATATAGAGGCAATTTGGGGATGAATTGCTATTTTTGGGCGATGTGGGATGAGAATCGAGTTCCCAATCCAAGGGCTATGAAAAGTTAACAAAGAAATGGATGGAGATCAACGTCTCCATCCTTGTTCTTACAACGAGCGAATAGGAAGGGGAGGCGTGGATAATCTGTGAAAGTTTTCACAAAATTCCAAACTCCTGCCAGCTGTGAGACCGTACGAGACGAAGGGAATAAGGGGAAATTGGTTGTTCAAATTATTGCTGTGGTTTTTCGGTTGTATCGGGTTTGGATCGAATTTACGGGTTTGGTCGGTTTGCTGATGTTTGTTGAAGCTGCAACGTTGCTATGCTTGTTGTTGTTGTATGAGAGTGAAGGGATAATGGGACTTGGTTGGGCCGGGTCAGTGCTGATTGTTGTTGGACGGGTTGTTGAAATTAAAAGGAGAAAAAAATGGGCTGGTTTGTGGTGAGCTTGGGCTGGGCTGGTGGATTTTAATTGTTGTTAAAGTTGGCTGGTTATGAAAAGAAATGGGCCTGTGGTGTTGGATAGATGAGTTCGGCTGATATTGGGAGGCTTGATGGAATTAATAACAATAGCAAAAACAACCAAATTGGATTTAAATAATTTGGTCAGAATTTATTTAAATTTTAATCAAATTGAATATCAATCGGCCAATTGCACTGCAATTGTGACCAATTTTGATTTCAGTTGTGGCTAAATTCAATAAATCGACTAAATTGGGTCAAGATTTGAAACAAATTAACGACCGATTCAATCTCAAGTTTCTTATTTTAATAAAATTAAACACATGTTTATCCAAATAAATTATTTTTTAGAGTAAATTATATTTAAATCAAGATTTTAATCTTTTGAATTTATTTTCAAGATAAGCCTTGATTAAAATCCGATATTTCATAGAATAGTTATTTAAGTAACAAAATTATATAATCTCGTATAATTGAATATGATAATGTATAATGAAAAAATTACATACATAAATATTTTGAATTTTTTTTTTATTCAGATGAAATAAATTTTGTAATTTTATTCAAAATTGAAGAAACTTGAAATTAAACTTGGTTGTGGAGGGCAAAACTTAGGTGTCAACACTGAAATAAAATAATATCCTCGATAGATGAGGACTCACTACTGAATCTGCTACTGCTGACTGAATCTGGCTAAGCGCGGTTAGGAACCTGAGCATTCGAACCTATGATATGAGACATCATAGCGCAAGAAAAGAGTATGCAATCAATATGTGGAATGTACTGGTAAGCTAAATGAGGTAAGGCTAATACGCATGGGTTCATATGCATGAACAGTAACCGACTAGTGATATGAATATAACTGAATAAGAGTACATGGATAATTAAAGCTATTGTAAACAACGATTATGCAATACTGTGCATATACTTATATATACTATGTCTGAGATTTATACTGAAACTGAGTACTGAGTTTTATTTATTGAGTAACTGATATCTTAGATTACTGATAATTGAATTATTGATAACTGAGTGACTGTTAACTGACAATCCTAATTCTGTAGAACTGAGCTAAGTTCTATACTGAAGACTGAAACTGAGGGAGGTAATCATCTAACCGACATTCCCTAATATCTTATTAGGGTCCAACCTGTAACCTCAGTTGGAAGAGTGTTAGTACCGTTCAACGAGTACTAACAAGCTGAAGAGTTATCCTCATTTGGCTGGTGCCCTAAATGAGAACGGTGTTACCCTCAACTAACAGGTAAACACCTTATCAACCCTCAACTGGCAGGTTGATATCTCAACCTATGCTGACTACGTAGTTCTGGAATGCAAGGAATGCTACTAAGGGTCACACCCTCAACTAGCAGGCGAGCCCCCATCCTTGGGTTCGCGCGGTGCTGAATCCTACTTCCAACTGAATAACACTGATTATTAAACTGAACTGAACTGAACTGAGCTGAGTTTAACTGGACTGACGCAGATCATGAAGACTGATTAAATACTAGTATAGTGACGCTACTAAGTCTATTCTGTAACTACTGTGATCTAAATAAACAACTAGATTTTTGGGTATTAAATACCCCCAGGACACGATAGCATCAATAGTAAAACATGGCACAATCTTGAAAGCATAACATTAGTTACTTGTTCACAATGCCTTCATTTAGACATTTTGTCAAACACTAGAGAGGTATGAACTTGTACATGAATAGGACCACATGATAACATGTCATGATTTCACTATTCGATTTACATAGGCATTCTATCAAATACCTGGGGAGCATAATTAATGTACATGATAATGGTCAATATATAAGCATCATGAATACAACACTCAACTTGCAAATTTCAAGGGTTTAACATGAGGATCACATAATTCAACACACATACTATCTTAATTTCATGAAACTTGTAGTTAATCATGGATTGAAACCAAACAATATCATGAACATGAGTACAATCTAATTCAAGCATAGAAATCACAAATCTGAAAAAAAGGTTCTTGGACTCCATGGGTGGTAAGGGCCCATGGATGAACGCCTAACATACCTGAGAAGATGAGTTCTTGAGGTTTCTTGGTGGATTTCTTGAGAATTGCTCTTGATTCTTGGAGGCTAGGGTTTTCTATTTTGAGAGAGAATGATCTTGATTTGAGAGGAATTGAGTAAATAATGACCTAATTAGGTTATTAGGGTATTAATCCCGTGTTTAGGCTGATTAGGGTCACGGAAAAGACTAAACTGCCCCTGAAATAATTTAAATTTCTGTCATTAAAATTCCCGATTTCGGCCTTCACCGCGACGCAGTGGCAACGTGGTGAGCCACTGAAAGTTTGGATGGAACAGTTTAAAAATGGACATTTGTGAAAATGGACCTCAGCGCGACGCGGTGGAATTGCGTTGCGTCACTGGAAATTGACAATTCTGAACTGGAACTATGGCGTAACGCGGCTATCGCAGTGACACACTGGAAAATGATGAGTGGGAATTGGAATATTACCGCGGCGTGATGGAATTGCAGCATTTCACTGGAACTGACAAATGTCATTTGACCTTTCACCGCGACGCGATGATATCGCGGAGCCTGATTGCTAAAACTAAAATCTCTATAACTTCTTACCCGGTTATCGGATTAAGGCGAATTTTATATCGTTGAAAAACTGACTGAATTTTCCATATAATGGTGGGTCTTAAGCTAGAAAATTCTGAGTATTTTGAAAATTTTATGTAGGAATTCTCGTGTACTGAGAGCTAAACTGAGCTAGAAAAATACAGGATATTACAATAATTTTTTTAATATGTTAATGACATATAATAATTAATTAGGGGTGTTATATTAAAATCACGAAGCAAACAGTGGTTGATAAGCATATCGACCACCGAAATGAAAAAGCAATAAAAAAATTAAAATTGAATTTCCTTGTTTACGTCTTTTATGCTTCATTTATTTGTACCTAATAAAAATTAAAAGTTTGATCATTCACATCTTAATTCGTAACTATGTATTTAATTTTTTATTTGAGTCCAACCATTTAGATCTTGATAAGTGTACTACTCATATACTCCCTTTTTGACACATATATTACTATTGCAGAATAATTCATCTAATCATTTTTAATTTATCATTTTGTATCTACTTATCCTTTCTATTAAATATTATTTGTTATCTAATACTTAAATGACTTAAAATAACTAATCTGAAGTGATATATTAAAATTACTATAAACATACTTATGGTAAAAAATTTAAGTGGGCTCCATATAAGTCGTCAAGTTAATTTAAAACATCAAAAGTTAACTTATCATTTTGTATATATTTTATCTTTTTATTAAACATTATCAATTTTCTAATGCTTAGATGATCTATAATAATTAATTTGGGGTGAAATAATAAAATCACAATTGGAGCAGTTGAAGCAGACATGTCATAAATATCTCTTTTATTATTTTAATTAAATATTATTAATTTTCTAATACGTAAATGACTTATAATAATTAATTAGGGATGATATAGTAAAATCACGATTGACGCAACTTAAGCAGACATGTCGTTCATAAGCTGCCTGCGTCAGCAGTTTCATCCATACTTTTTCACAATTTAAGTGGACCCTATATAAGTCGTCAAGTTAATCTAAAACATCAAGAGTTAACTTATCATTTTGTGTTTATTTTATCCTTTTTAATTAAATAGTATTAATTTTCTAATGATTAAATGATCTATAATACTTAATTAGGGGTGGTATAATAAAATCGTGAAGCAGACATGTCATAAATGTCTATTTTAACTTTGTAATTAAATATTATTATTTTTCTAATACTCAAATGACTTATAATAATTAATTAGGGATGATATGGTAAAATAACAGGTGAAACAGCTATAGCAGGCATGTCGTCCACAAGCTGCCTGGTTTACCAGCTTGATTGACACTTAAATATAAGTAATAGAATAGATATTATTATTTTTTCAATACTCAAATGACTTATAATAATTAATTAGAGATAATATTGTAAAATCACGGGTGAAGCAGATGAAGCAGACATGTTGTCCACAAATTACCTGCTTCAGCAACTTGATTGACACTTACATATAAGTAATAGATTAGGGATGATATAGTAAAATCACAGAAGAAACAATTGAAGCAGACATGTCGTCCACAAATTACCTGCTTCAGTAGCTTGATTGGCACTTATATATAAGTAATAGATATACAACTCGAAGCTAGCATAACCTTTTTCTCAAAATATTTAAAATGTATTTTTAAGTAGCTCACATAAGACTTTTTGAAAATATTTCTATTTTACAAAGATCACTAATATTTGCTAATACGATTTTTTCTTATCCGCCACTATTTCATGTATTTTAGTAGTGAATCTCTATATTATGACAAGGTAGGTATACATATTACTACTATTAATAAGTGTGAAGAAGCAGACAACTATTCGTCAACATGTCTGCTTCTTCACCGCTTTAGCTACTTTGTGATTTTATTATATTATCTCTAATTAATTATTTTAAATTATTTATATATAAGAAAATTAATAATATTTAATAAAAAAAAGTAAAATAGATACTTATGACATGTCTGTTTCAGCTACTTCAATCGTAATTTTATTATATCACATCTAATTAATTATTATAAGTCATCTAGGTATTAAAAAAATAATAATATTAAATAAATAATAAAATAGACATAAATGATAAATTAATTCTTGATGTTTTAAATTAATAGGACATCTTATATGAGATTCATTTAAAAAAATTTCACAAGTATTTTTGCCCCATGATTTTACTATATTACCCCTAATTAATTATAGTAAGTCGTTTACTTATAAGAAAATTAGTAATATTTAATAAAAAAAGGAAAAATAGACAATGACATGTCTGCTTCAGCTGCTTCAACCGTAATTTTATATATCACCCCTAATTATTTATTATAAGTCATTTAAGTATTAAAAAATTAATAATATTTAATAAAAATAAAATTGACATAAAATAATAAATTAGTTCTTGATGTTTTAAATTAACATGAAATCTTATATGAGACTCATTTAAATTTTTTTCACAAATATTTTTTTATAGTATTTTTGTTATATCACTTCTAATGAAATTAGGTATTATAAGTCATTTAAGACATATCCGCTTCGCTGCTTCAATCATAAAATTTGGGTGACTCTCAAAATTATTTCAGTGCCACTTAAATTGAAATAGAATAAAAAGTATTATAAATCATAATAATTAAAAACTTAAATTATTTTAAGAATATAATTGACTATCAGTGCCACAAATATTTGACAAGGAGAGTAACATATATTATTTAAAAATTACATAAAAAATATTATAAATTACAATAGCTAATAATTTAAAATATGTAAAACATATTAAAAATATGATTGATTATCTAAATTATATTTGTGTCACATAAACTCAAGGATAGTTTTGGCATTTTATAGTTTGCATGTTTTAATATTTTAATTTAGTAATTTATTGATACAAATGAAGTTTTTGAATTTAACATGTTTTGAAAATTTAGTACTTTGTTTATTTTATTTTGGTAAAATATTATATATTTAAAAATTATGCAAAAAAATAATTATAAGTCATAGATATTAACATCTTATAATAATGTAAAAACATATAATAAAAAATATGATTGACTTTTGAAATTCTAATAGTGTCACATAAGTTGCGATAAAGTAAATAACATAAATTATTTGAATTTACATTAAAAGATACTATAAATCACAATGATTAACAACTTAAAATACTTAAAAAATATATTAGTAAAAATTTGATTGACTCTCTAAATTCTAAAATTGAGACAAAGCGAGTAACATAAATTGTTTGATAATTATATAAAAGGTACTATAATTACAATGATTAACAACTTAAATTATTTAAAAATTTATATTTTATACTCCAAATGCTATTTGTGCTACATAAATTGAAATAACTCAAATAACATATGTTGGGTCCGTGCTAACACGGGCTAAAATATCTAGTTTTTAGCATAGGCAGGTAACAAGTATTTCTAGCTGATAGGCAAAATATTTTAAATTAGACAACAAAATAATAAAAAGTTAAAACTATGGGCATATTTCAAAGGAGGGGTAATATAATTTGATTTGTTACTTCAAATTCAACTCAAACACCCCTCAACCCTAAATCTCACACAATAAAATACATCATCATTCTGAACCAAAATTCTAGAACCCCATGTGGGATTTGCGCCAAGAAATAATCAACTTACAAGATTTTGAAGAGCTGTTCACTTCAGTTGACTTATGTTTCTCAATTGTGGTTGAGCTATGCAAGGTATAAGAATTGCAACAGAAGTATGTGCCTTTTTTGTGGTTTTATGTGAACCAACAGTACTTGGAAAGCAGATAAAATGACAACACACTTTTAGTGAAAAAACGTATTTTCCTTAAAAGCAGGCATGACTACCTCCACCTGCCCGTCTCTTTTTATAATTTCTTATTTTCTCCGTTTTAATTTATTTATCTTTTTTAATTTAATATATATTTAAAAATTATACAAAATTATTTTAAATTTCAATAATTAAAGGCTTATAAAAAATTTAATTCATTCTTCAAATACTATCACAATTATATAAGACAAAGGGAGTAACATATATTATTGGAAAACTAATTAGTAGCAAGTACTATAGGTCATAATAATTAACAATTGAGAATACGTAAAAATTATATATAAATTTTTGTATATAGTTATGTACAATTCCATCAGTATCACATAAATTGGGAAAGAGAGAATATCATATATTATTTGAAAGTTATGTAAATGTATTATAAATCACAATGATTTACAACTTTAAATATTTAAAAATCTTAAAATTATATAAAAAATTTGCTTGACTCTCTAAATTTTATTAGTGTTAGAAAGTATATATATGTAACTTATATTATCTAAAATATATATATGTAAGAAAGTATTGTATATCATTATAATCAATAATTTTAATAAAATTAAAAATCATGAAAAAAAAATTAATTGACTTTCAAAAGTTTATCTGTATCACAAAAAAAGTAGTATACGTTGGGCTTGTGCAAGCACGAGCTCTTAATATTTGTGTGAGTAGCAAGAAACTGGCGGTTGTCATGCCCGCTTTCAGCGACCTGCTTCTGGTCGAGGGTATTTTTATAATTTCATATTTTTATTTTTATTTAATTATTTTATTTTTAGTTTTAATTTGCTATATATATATATATATATATATATATATATATATAAATTGTGTAAAAAGTATTATAAATGATAATAATTAATAATTTAAATTATTTGGAGACACATAAAAATTTTGGTTGACTAAAAGTTTATCAATGCAACATAAATTGAGATATATTATTTAAAAATTTCATAAAAAATAATATAAATCACAATAATGCAACATAAATTGGGAGACATTATTTAAAAATTTCATGAAAAATAATATAAGTCTCAATAATTATCAAACTAAAATATTTGAAAGATGTATAAAATATTTGCTTGACTTTTCAAATTCTACCTATGACATATAAATTTGGATAAAGGGAGTATTACTTGAAAATTATGTGAAAAGTTGTATAATCATAATATAATCAACAACTTAAAATATCTAAAACAATATAACAAATTTGATTGACTTTATGAAATATTTCATTAGTGTTGCATAAATTGAGACAAAAAAATAACATAAGTATCTAAAAATTATGTAAAAGCACTAAAAATCAATAACTAATAACGTAAAATATTCTTAAAATACAAAAAAAAATTGTTGACTTTTTAAAGTTTATCTATGCCGCATAGATTGAAATAAAAAATGTGACATACATTGGGCCCGTGCGTGCACAAACTTCAATATCTAGTCATTACTGCTACCGTACCAAGGGCATGATGATTTTTTTTCTTTTTGGCTTATTCACACGTTGTTAGTAGCATTTGTATTGAGATCTTGATTAATTTAGATTTACATCATATAAAATTCATTTACAAAGGTGGTTGGGTGGCGGGGGGGAGGGGGGGGGGGGGAAGGGAGAGGGGGAGCGCTAAGGTTAAATTATTGTAAAGCATCTAGTATCCCCTGAACTATATCAAATTTTCTAAGATAACTCCAACTTCATGGGGTCCTATTACCCCCCAAACTAAATCTTAGCATATTTTTGTCATCCTTTTTAGCTGACGTATCAGTCTTTTGTCAATCTTTTTAGATAACGTGGCACCTTTGATGTGGGTCCTATTTTATGTAATAAAGATGCCACGTCAGCACAAACGGATTAAAAAAATATGCTAAAATTGAGTAATATAGAATCATTCTTCTGAATAACTCCCACTAGTATAAGGACGAATAGAAGTTGCCCCATAATTAGAGTTCAATCTAGAAAGGGTTTCATGGGGAATTACGTTTGGAAGATGCCGAATCAAGAGGGTAGACTCTTTAACTTCCTCCACCGGTCAATGTTAAGCAAGTTAAGGACCAGGAGTTCCAGTCATGTGAGCATCCATTATAGAACCTTGTACTCACTTGATTTCAACAACGATCAAAACGACTTTCAAATTTTGTTTGATGAATCACAAATCTTCAAAATATTGTACGATAAAATAGGAGATAATGGATTGGCGATTTGACTTGCAAAAGATGGTGAAGGATGCTCACTGAAAAAATAAATGTGGGTTGAAATCAAAGCTCATGTTAAATCGACTCTTGCCTTTTAAGTATGGTGTGTGCGGATTAAGTCTATGGTGTTAAGGACAAGAGAATCAAGGTCAAGAGACCTGTGCGAATGCCCACAAAGATTCTTAACATTACCGCTAGGAAGTATCCCTGTCTAGAGGTACCTTTCTTAAAAAAAAATGTTTTTAGCTTGTGTTTGTAATTGTATGATATATCTAGGTTCAAGTATTTTCTTTCCCTGTTTGAATTACTTGATGTTTTCAGCCTCTTTTTTGAAAATTAATGCTTTGTGCAACTTTTCACTTTGTTTTGAAAGAGTTATGACATAGGTTCTTTTCCTCTACCTAGTGGAGCTCCTCGCAGGCTTTGTAATTATGATTTGGTTATTATTTAAATTTGTTAATGGATGTTGTCTTGCTATATGGGTCATCAAAAAAGTAGATTGACAACAATCTTGTGCATTGAATGTATGAGGACGGGATACTTTATTTGTTACTATTTGAGTTAGTTTTATATACTTTTTCAATCTAATCTAGATGATAGAGTACTAGACCTATTGATTTACTAATTTTAGCTTAACAATTTCTTGTCAATGAAACAGGTTGCCTAGCGTGTTTCAACAAAACTAAAACATTCAGTAAATGAGATGATGATTTTCATGTGAAAAATACTCGTCTCAAATAGGTATAAAAAACCATGACCTATACCTCTACAATATTTTATCCTTAACTTCACTAAACAACTTTGAGCCTCGACAAACAACAGATTGGAAGAATTACATAAACACACAAACCTCCCAAGGTATGTGTTCCCAATTCTTTGAGTTTTCAAACTTGAAGACAATGATCCTAACTCAGTTTATACTTCACTGATACTAGAATTACATAAACATTACAACTCAAGAACCAAACCTAATACATAGAAACTAAGACACCTTACTTTCTAGTAATAACACCAGGTTCAACTACGTGTTTCTTCAAGTTGTGGAACTATCAAGTCAATTTGCCAATTTCCTTTTTCTTTGTAAGTGCATGAGTGATTGTTTAAGTCACTCTCTCTATTTAACCACAACTCTCCAAAGAGTCCTTCTTTGTGTCAGTCTTTCATCTCTAGTGCAACTCTCAACTCTTCAGAGTTTGTTGTGAAGTGAAACTCCTTCTTCAAGTAGAACTCCAACTTCATCTCAACCACCCTTATCCTTAAGCATTGTAATCAGCCTCAAGGTCTTCTATTTCACACGTGGTCAATACTTTGAGTTTATCAATTGCATCAGCTTATCCATTTCAGAAACCAAGTATTCTTGTCTTTATGTATCAGTGGACTTGCATCCTCAACTCTACTTATCAGTGGACCATTTCTAACATGTTTCAGCTATCTTGTCAATCACCAAAACATTATACATCTCAACAAATTCCCCCTTTTTGGTGATGAAAAACCTCTTGCCATTGTGCAATGTCTGATTTTTCCTGTAGGCACTAAGATTTAGGCACTGAGTTAAGAACCTTTTAGCTAGAAATACGTTAGGTATGAGTTATAAATATTGCACACCTCAAGTCTTCCCCTTTTTGGCATCATCGAAAAGGTTAGATACAGTATGAGCAAACATACAAGTGTAATGCTAAACAAATCATGGCCACTGGGGCTATCACCAACATAATTAGAATAAAGATAAAGTAATTGAGCAATGCAATAGTCAATACAGAAAAAGATTAAACATAGGCAAAAGATGATTTAATTGATATAGCAAAAAATAATCAACATTGAGCACTAAAATAGCAGCATTAGAAATCATCTAGCTACTTAACAAAAAAGGCTAAAAGAGATAGAATCCTAGAAAACTAAAAGGGGGGGGGGGAGACTGAAGAGGTCAATGGAATAAGTGCAACAACTGTTTCAACTTGCAACTGGACTATGTATTCTCACTCCTTTCCCAGGAAAGATAAGCTTCCAGTGTGAGTATCTTGGTCTGAAGAACTTTCTTTTCTTGAGCATGAGTTTCTTGAGTTTCCTCTAACTCAACTAAGGTATCAGCCAACTCATTTCTTAGCCTTTGCATAGGAGTGTTTGCCTGTCTCATTAAAACCGGTAGAGCATCATAGTTCGAACGCCCAAGAATGTCCTTCGTGGTATGAAAAGACCAAACTTGTACTAGAATAACATAGTCCTAAAAGATGGAGGCCAACCAGAATCCATATGGAAGAGAATGGGCCTTTTTATAATCTTTCAAGAACACACATTGCATGTGCTTGATAATGAGGCTTGCTAGATTGATCTTAACATTAGTATCAAGCAACTCCATGAGGGTAAGATCCAAATAGTTGGATTCAGTGCGCCTTTCCTTTCTTTGTGTGATTATTTTATGGACCATATCAAAGTAGAGCTGGTGGAGAGGGGGCATTTCCCGTTTGAGCACACGTCTTTGCTGAAGCAGATTGAAATTCCTAAAGAATATTCTAGTAATGACTAAAGTAGAGGCAATATTATCAAGGGAAGGCCATTAAAACTACACATAGTGATCCCAACCCCCAAGTGAAATGTTAAGAATTTAGGCTACAGCCCCAACAACTAAGTGAATAGAGACACCACACACAGAAGTGGTGAATAAATGACACTTAGTTGCACCATTGGTGTAGAATTCATACACTTTAGGTCTACCAAACTTCCTCTGAGTCTCACCTTGAAGAAATAAGGTAGACCAGCCTTTGGATTCTAGTTTTCTTAACAGTGTGGACATTTTAGGTCCACCAAATCCAGTAACAATACGACCACAAAAGAAAGATCTCTTCTAGAAGAGAAGAACATGATTTATATGGGAATCAATAGTCTCAAAAATATCAATCTCAGTATGGAAAGAAACTTCATCCTCAGTGGCTTCAGAATCAGAGGATGGAACAGGTTGAGAGACATATTTCTTTGATTTGGTTTTAGGAGCAATCCTAGATTTAGGAGAAAATTAACAAATTTATAGGTCTTCCCACGATGAATTATTCGAATGAGAAAATCAGAATCAGAGGGGGAAGATAAAGAGTTGGAAGAAAAAGGTTTTTTATTTTTAATCGCTTTGAGAGAAGCCTCAAGAGTAGCTTTTTCTTGCTCTTACAATTTCTGGTGTGAGGGGTTCAAACATGTGTGTGGGAAGGATAATACATGGGAATGAGTTTATTCTCAGGGATAGAGACACGATCCCCAGATGATTTGACTTGATGAGAATGAACCTTTTTTGAAATAGGTGTGGGAGTGGGTTCAATGCCAACAAGAATAATTTGAAGAGGAGGAACCTCTTGAATTGGATTTGATAAAGTAGACTGATTGCAGAGGGGTCTTGGGAAAATAGTTCTATAATTGATTTGAATTTATTCCAAGCCCTAAAATCTGACAATTTAAAAGAAAGTGGGTGAGATTTATAAGGTTTTGGAAAAATTAGGGTGAACAGTGATGGCAAAAGAAGAGGGATTTGGGGTGGATAAGAAAGTAGTAGAATTATCTTGAACTAGTGAGGATGGATTTTGAGAGGCCATTGAAGATGTTAAAAAAATTGAATGGAACAAGTTAGAGTATTGTCAAAGCAAAAAAAGAAGATGATAGTGAAGGGTGATTGATCAAGGGTTTATAAAGATGGAATGGTGAAGTGAATTTAAAATGGGAAAAATAAAAATGAAACGTATCAGAGTAAGGGGTGTGTAAGGAGTGAATGAGTAGAAAATGGAGAAGTGACATTGATGGGAAAGCTGCAGAAGCTTTTTGCAGAGAGGAAGGACACTTGGTATTTTAGAAGTTACAGAATCATTTAAATAAGTGGAGCACAAGTGCCTAGCCATTCCAACATGCTTGCTCAATTAATAACTCAAGTAAAACATACTTGGAAAAATACATATGCTATATTGCTTTAAGTTTTCACTGATTCTATATAACTAAAACAAAGATCAATGAAAATGTCATTACACAAGGATTGGGAAACATCACTAAATGTGCAAGACTGAAATAAGTAGCAAAAATATTGATATGCAATATAATCTTTTCTTGCCAATCATTGAGGGTAGGTCATGCAATCTTAATCATCCCCAAGTCTAACCTGTTCTTTTCAAAATGTTCTCTACCTAGTGCTTTAGTGAAAGTGTTAGCAATTTATTCTTCAGCAGAAATAAATATGATATATATATGACCCCTTTTAACATTATCTCTAGGAAAATGATGCCTAATATCAATGTGCTTGGTTCTCTTATGTTGAACTAGATTTTTGGAAATGTTTATGGCACAGGTATTCTCACAATAAATTGGAACACAACCAATATCCATAAAAAAGCCCTATAATTATTGTTTTATCCCTAGCAACTGTAAATAGGAAGATCCAGCAACAACATACTCTGCCTCAACAGTTGACAAGACTACAAAGTTTTGCTTCTTAGTGGACCAGAAGATCAAACAGGAACCAAGGAAATGATCCATACTTGTGGTGTTTTTTCTATCTAACAGATAACCTACATAGTCAGCATCAACACAACTTACTAACTTGAAATTGCTACCTTTAGGACACCAAAGACCAAGATTAGTGGATCCTTTGAGATATCTGAAAATCCTTTTTAAGGTGAGACTCCTTGGGATTTTCTTAAAATATTGCACATAATCCAACACTGAACATAATGTCAGGTCTATTAGCTGTGTGATATAGCAGTGACCCAATTATGCCTTTATATAGCTTTTTCTCCACAGATGGACTTGCTTCATTCATATTCAATTTAGTAGCAGTTCCAATATGAGTGCTGATATTTTTAGCTTCCTTCATTGAGAATATTTTGAGAAGTTCCTACACATACTTTTGCTGGTGAATCATTGTTCCAACAACAATTTATTTTATTTGCAAGCCTAAGAAGAAGTTAAATTCTCTCATCATGCTCATCTCAAATTCACTACTCATGAGTTTTACAAAGTCATGGGTTATGTTGATAATTATAAATCCAAATATAATATCATCTACATGCACCTGCATAATTAACAAGCCATTCCCATTAGTCTTTAAGAAAAGAGTGTTGTCAAATTTACCTCTCGTATATCCATGCTCGAGGAGGAATTTCTCTAATGTTTTATTCCAAGCCCTTGGATCTTATTTCAGTCCATACAAGGCTTTGTCAAGCTTGTACACATGGTTAAGAAATTCATCACTTTCAAACCCAGGGGGCTATTTCACATATACTTCCTCCTTGAGATAACCATTTAGGAATGCATTCTTTATATCCATTTGATAAAGAGTGAATTCCTTATAGGCTGCAGGTGTTATACAAAATATTATTACTTCAAGTCTTGCCACAGGGGTAAAAATCTCATCAAAGTCTATGCCTTCCTCCTGATTGCATCATTGGACCACCAGCCTTGTCTTGTTCCTTATAATTATTCTGTGTTTATCTACTTTATTTCTGTACACCCACTTTGTTTCAATCATAGTTTTGTATTGTGAAGGTGGAACTAAGTGCCAAACTTTGCTCCTCCCAAACTGGTTAAGTTCCTTTTGCATGGAAATGATTCAATCAGCATCAAGAATCACTTCATTCACCTCTTTTGGTTCAATGGATGATCGAAAAGCTTTGAAGGCACATAAGTTCTATAGTCCTGATCTAGTGGTGATCTAAGATGAAATATCAATCAGTATGTTCTCAATGGAATGTGAACCTTGATACTTATAGCCTTTTGGAATCAACCTTTGTAAGCTGCTTGGCTCACAAGTAATGGTTTGGGCTAGAGTTGCTAGTAGTTCAAATATTCCCCCTATCACTATGCCTCTAGGTTATTCTGCAGATGGACCAGGTTGTACATCCAATTTCTTTTCTTGTCCTCCGGTCTCACTTTCATCCTGCATGTTAGTCTCAGCATAATATTCATAAAAAATAACATTCACACTTTCTTCAACATAATTAGTTCTTTTATTTAGGACCCTATAAGATTTACTATGGTGAGAATACCTTAAGAAGATCCCCTCATCACTTCTTGTATCAAATTTTCACAAATTATTTTTTCCATTATTATAAATGAAACACTTGCAACAAAGGTTCTAAAGTAAGAAATATATGGTTTTATTTCTTTGAGTAATTCTTAGGGTTTCTTTTCTAATATAAGCCTAATCATGCATCTATTCAGAATGTACCCAACAATATTTTTAGACTCAGCCCAAAGATCTTTTGCAAGATTTTTTGCAAGCATCATTGTTCTAGCCATATCTTCCAAGGTTCAATTTTTCCTTTCTACTGCTCTATTTTGTTGTGGTGTTCTAGGAGTAGAAAATTATGATCTATACCATTTGTGAAACAAAAGTCCACAAACTTTGGATTTTCAAATTCAGTGTCGTGGTTAGATCTTATAAAAATTAGGAAAGTGCCTAGTTTTTTCTATTTTCTTAATAAATACAGAAAATACATCAAAATCATCTTCTTTGGAAGCCAAAAATAGTGTCCAGGTAAACCTAGAATAGTCATCAACAATTATGAACATATATATTTTGCGTTATCTTTTTTGTACTCTCATTGATCCATAAAGGTCCATATGGATCAGGTCGAGACACTTGGTTAAAATAAAATGGTTTTTAGGTTTGGAAGAATATGTCACCTGCTTTCCCCTTAAACAAGCACTACAAACCTTATTTTCTCTGAACTTAGTTTTGGGCAAGCCCATCACCATGTCCTTAGAATTTAGTTTGTTTAGTTGCTCCAGACTTGCATGTCCAAATTATTTATTCCAAAGGAGGGGATCATTTTTAATTGCACTTAAACAAGTTAGTCTTGTTCCAGGAATCCCTATGATATCAGTTTTATACATATTTTTGTGTCTTCTATCAGTAAGAACAATCTCATTGGTATCCATCCTTTTGACTTTACAGCCTGCAGAAGTAAAAGTTACCTTATTACCTTTGTCACATAATTGTGATATGCTGAGCAAGTTGTACTTTAGTCTTTCCATAAGGTAGACATCTTTTGGTTCTCTAGATTTAGATTTGTTAATCATTCCAACTCCAGTAATAGTACCCTTTTTGCCATCTCCAGATGATACTCCTCCCTCTTTTATTTTAGAGAGTAAAAAGAATTTTTTCTTATCTCCAATCATGTGACTTGGATAAGCACTATCCAAGTACCAATGTCTTTTGCCTCTTTTCAGTCTCTCCTGCAAAACAAATTAGGGGTTAGATTTAGGAACCCAGACAAGCTTGGGTCCTTTCCTTTTCTTGTGAGTAAAAGGATAAATACGGTTCCTTCTAGCCTATTGAGGCAACAGGATGTGTAGCCAGTTTCTCTTACTAGTTTTATTTTTCTTCCTGTTAGTTTGTGCTAACATGGAGTCAGATTTCTTTACTAGATTTGTGCTTCTAGATCTGCTTTTTAAAGCAACTAAATATTCAGTGGTTAGATATCCCAGATTTCCACATATATAACATAAGTCCTTAGTTGCATCAGAATTTTTGTAGAACACCAATCCAACCTTTTCATTATGGGTTTTTTCATTCAATCGATGGACAATTCTTGAGAAGTTTGTCCATCTATTTTCTCTTTCAAGATCAAGTTTCAGTTTGAAAACTTCTTTACTTAATTTGCTCACCTTTTCTTTTTCACAAAAATATTCATGTTTATGCTTAGTCAATTCTGACTCAATCTTTTCTTATTCCTCACTTTTTCCCTTTTTTCTTTTTTCAGAAAGAGTCAGTTTTAAGATTTTAGATTTAAGAGTTAGGTTTGAAGAATCAAGTTGGCTAACCTATTTCTTGAGAGTGTTGTTTTCCTTTTCAACAATGTTCTTACAAGCCTCTAGATCAATAAATTCAAATTTTAGGCTTGCAATATTTCATCCTTATCAGAGGTTAGTTCTTGAAAATCATCAATCAAATCACTCATTAAGGAAATAAGTTTTCTTTTTGAAAATAAATGCAACTTTTATTTAAGTTCAAGGATACTTACCTCAAAGGTTGCGTCTTTTTCCTCCATATTTAAATCACCAGTGGCCATAAGAGCAGTTTCATCAACATCCTCATCATTTGATTCATCAGAGTCTGATCCCCATGTAGCTACCATAGCATACTCTTTTTTCTTTTTTTCTTGGCCTTTTCTTTTAGTTCCTTTTCTGCTCTATATTTTCTCCACTCAATCACCCAAATAGGGCAGTCCCTGATCTGATGATCAGTCTTTCCATATTTGTAGCATCCAGTTGAACTGTCAGTTGAACGCTTCTTGCTACCTGTTCTTTTTTTCCTTTTGAAAAACTCACTGAAGTTCTTTGTTATGAATGTAGCTTATTTCTCATCCAGTTCAATGTCTTCACCACTATTAGATGCCTTCAAGGCTAGTGTTTTCTTAGGAGCAGTTATTTCCTTCTTGACTTCATCAATTTGCATTTCATAAGTCTTTAAGTTGCCAACTAGTTCATCCAAAGTTATCCTAGTGAGGTCTTTTGCTTCTCTAATTGCTGTGAATTTGACATCCTATTTTTCCTTAAATAGATCTCTCAACACCTTTTCTACATGTTCCTCAATAGAGATAACCTTTTCCAAGGATGTCAAATCATTACTCAAGGTGGTCAATCTTGTCGCCATTTCATGTTGTGATTCATTTTCATTTATTTTGAAGGCCTCATATTTATAAAGAGCAAGGAAATTCTGAATTTTCTCACTTGAGTTGTACCCTTATGTGCATTCACCAAGGCATCCCAAATTTATTTAGTAGTAGAGCAGTTGGATACCATGTTGTATTCGATAGGACCAAGTTCACAAATTAGAATATTCTTAGCCTTTGCATTTTTCCTTAATGTAATCAGATCCTCGATAGTTGATACAAGAAATGCTTTTCAAAAGCTATTGTCATGATTTGAATATTGAAATGAAAGAATGATCATTTGAGAATATTGATTTGCATCCGCAGAGTCGGGATGATTTATATTGATTTTAAGCTCGCAGAGATGAAATGCTTTTGTTATTGATACCATGTTGATGTTGAGGAAAATTAAAATATTTTGAGCTAAAATGTGTTGAGTTGGGAATCCACAAATTGATATGATTTGATAAATGAGAAAGAGATTTGATTTGATCTTTATGATAGACCCTTGTGATGTTGTGGTGGATTTCCTAATGCATTCTGAGCTAGTCGGGGAGTATTACTTAGCACCGAGAGGAAAATTTGGTATTTCCCCAAACCTATGTTCCACCGTAGGGTTGTTGATGATGATATTGTTGGCCAGAGAGACGAATTGTGATTATGAAAGATTTAAGGTTGTACTCCCTGGCAAGAGTACAACACTCCCGCCAATGGAAGTGCTTTCCCTAGGAGGGCAAACGTTTGTATTCCACGTGGCTCACGTAGGGTTGTCGGTTATAGGAAACTTTCCTGTCCATAAGAGTATGTTTCTTGAACTATCGAGTCGCTCCGAGTCTTGAGTTGATGAGTTTGGTTGTCTATGATGAGTTATGAGAATTTATGATGAATATTGATGATTTTATGATGATTTATGGGATTTTACTTATGTTTTCCTATCTATAATATTATGAGAAGTATGGATAATGAAATTCAATCCATGTGAGTCTTCATTTTCCGTACGCATGTTTTATGAAATCAAAGATATTATTCAAATTATTGCGTGCACCCCCACATATCCAGTTGCTTATGAGGAGTCATGGTGAGTTATGTAACTACTTCCCACGGTTTCTGTGTCAGTATAAATCTTCAGAAGTCAGGGGTGTGAGTGTATTCGATTGATCAGTGTTGGTATCCTGTGATTCAGTAATGCAGTACCCCAATATAGTAGTGAGTTCCGAGGACAGTAAAGTGGTATCCGAGCTGTGGTATCTGGAGTCGTTATAATTGTTATAGTGGTTGTAAATTGTGCATTCATATATGTGTACTCGTTCGTTATTCTCATGATTATTCTGTTGATTAAATGTTCATGCATAAGCCCTTGCATTTAGCCTTCCCTGCGTGCATACTCAGTACATCTTAGTACTGACGCATTCGCGCTATGGTGTTCTTTTATTTTGTGGCACCATAGGTTCAGAGGAGTGAAACTTGGAGAATCTTAGAAGTCACTTGTATAGCAGCAGTGAGTCCTCATCATCCGAGGTAGTTTTTATTACAGTATTTGATTTTAGTAGACGGAGTTAGTTGGGGAATTATCCCTTCAACTCCACAGTTCAGGCGGTGTAGAGGCTTTTCAGACAGATGTATTAGTGTATGGTTTAAGGTATTGTATATTTCTAGATGTTTGAACCTTATGGCAAGTGTTAGCCAGTTTTTGTATGTATTTTATTATATTATGCAGTGAACAGGTACAGATATCAGAAAAAGGGTTAACTTGTGGTCCTTCGGGATCATAAGCACCATGTGGCGTTCCAGTTCTCGAGAATCAGGGTGTTACAAATGGCCCTCTTAGTGATGAGATGATATGAAATGGCCTTCTCAGCAATGGCATGAAATGGCCCTCTTGGCAATGGCATGAAATGACCCTCTTGGCAATGATATGAAATGACCCTCTCTGCAATGGCATGAAAGGGTTCTTTTGGTGATTTAAAAACAGTTTCACCTGAGTCTGTTTGCCTACATCTTGCTTTCTACATATACCTATACTTAAGGTAGACAGTTAGTAGACACAATGTGGCTCCCACTGGCGACCAAAGTCAAGCTTCATGACGGTTTAATGACAAATACTGAGCATCAGAATTTGAATGACTTATCGGCAATTAATCTTCTCTTTCTGAAGAAATAATTAAATAGCAAATCCATCGGATTCAAGTAAATGGGACGAAGTCCTTGTTTGGGGATTACTCAAATACCGTTTGCTTCGCTTTAAAGCGAATTTTGAGGATGACTTTCTGTTCTTCCTCCTATTGAGCGATCCTTTTGATTGTCGTATTTATTGTGTCGACTCCCTTGAATGTACCTACGCTCAAGGTAAATATTTAGTAGAAACAAAGTCGCTTATGCTAGGGACTGTTTTTATATAAAGAATTTTAAATACAATATTTATAAAGTAGATCAGGCGCCTTTGTTTGTCCTTCATGGTATCAAGAAATGAGATAGACACTTCAAAAGCTCCTCAATAAATGGGTATTAAACCCTTCTTCGGGGCTACCCAAAAATACCATTATTGAGCATTATATGCTTTGGTGTGGCTCGCAACCCACTTGGAGATTTTTTGAAAAAAGATTTCCATTTTTTATGTACTGATAACTGAATACACAGAAAAATGATTAGTTTTTAAGTGAAACTACTTTGTATTGACCTTCTTCAATCCTTGTTTTTCTCCTCTCTATCTTTCGGGTACTCCGTCATGTTGGGATTTCCACCTTGATTCCCCGTTCTAATAGATGCCTAGGCAATCACTAAGTAAAAGATTTGTATAGATTTTTTAAAGTAGTCTTAATTTTAGAAAATAGTTTCGAAAGTTTCTATCAAAGCCTTAGAAAATCTCTGCCAGTCATGTCATGTACTAGCTCAACGAACGTCTTCCTCTTGGTTTTGACTATATCCGACAGAGGATTTCCAAAACTCATCATCATTGTTGGAGGGTTCTTTAAACAGTTCTGTCATAGCCGGAGATTTAGTCTACGTAGACTTTATCGGAGCTGGTGACTTCTAAAGTTTGACTTTGACCTCTAGTGTTGGGGCATTTGAAATATATTCCAGTGTTTTGTGGAAATTTTGAAGCCTTCCTCAAAATTTCTGCCCCAGTTTAAAGTGTATGAGATGATATCAGCTCGAGAGGATCCGAAGTCTTTGTTGGTCTTCGTTCTCTTTGTTGGATGATGATCTTCCTCTTGTGAATTTTTTAGATTCCTACTAAAAAATTCTACCCCAGTTTCTATTTCCTGGGGTTTCATGATCGAGTCGTTGGGGCGCCTATGTATCCCGTTGAAGCAGAAATCAGGTCAAATATAGTTCAGGACTACGCTAAGGATATATAGAAAAATCTAATGGGTTGATCGAAGCTGACATAGGCCGCCTACGTATCCCTTTTTTGGGAATTCAGGTTATCACGTTGTTCATACGTGAAAGAAAAGGAAAAAAATTTCTAAAGGTTTGACCGAAGACGACATAGGCCGCCTACGTATCCCTTTCTTGGGAATTCAGGTCAAACGTAGTTCGTACAAAGGGATCCTAGGAAATTACACATCATAAAATAGATACTATCATAAAGACGATTACAAATAAGCCAAGGAAACAAAAACTAAAACATCTTTCAAACACAGTATCTCTTTACCGCATCAGAATTGATTGGTTTGGTCCACTCTTGACCATCCATCTCAGGTAGGATTATGGCTCCTCCAGGTTGGGCTTCTTTCGGTTTTTAAATTCCTTTATATCTTCCACTAACTGCTCCTTATCACCTTCTTTCCATTTATCATCATTCTCTTTGCTTTGTTCGTCTAACCCTTGATATGATATGACATTGGAAGGTTTTTAAATTATTGCTACCAAAATAAACCATGTTAGATGATAACAAGATAATAAAAGATAATAAAATAATCATATTTCAAAATAACTTCTTAAATAAAGGGAGGCCTTTTGGAAAATAAATAAAAACTATGGCTCATGACCCGCACAAATGCGGGCCCATGCCTTTTTGAAAGCTGTTAAACACAAAATGCAAATTTGAGACATAAAAGGGTGGATCACAGGGCATCCTCCGGATCATCATCGATTTTTTAAAACTACTAGTAATTGCCCTTTCATCTACCACGACGAGCGACGGATTATGAGCGGAATGGAAGTCCAATTTTCAAAGCCTCTACTAGTGCAACCCTCCTCACCTCATCATACTTTGAGAAATCCTCTAGTAAATCTTTGCATCCCTCGAATAGATTTCTTATCTTATCCCCAAGACCATCATCTTTTGACATCTCGTGCATAATAAATGACTGGTACATGAGTGGTGACGGTTTGGACAGACTCATCTTTGAATTATCTTCAACCTCATCTTTCTTTCTTGGATGGTACCCTATCCCACACTTAAATTCTTTTTTTGGGACCATAGTGGGCTCAATAATACCTTTATAATTCTTACTCAAGACACTCAAGGCAGCCACGACTTTCACTATCTTTTTTACTCCTATCTTTTTGGAATTTTGTGAATCTACCTTAGTAATAGTCTTGATAGATACCCATTCGCCTACTATTTCGATCATGCCAACCGTGTCTCCCTCGTGATTAGTCAATGGATTACTGGTGATATTTGGTGTTAGTGCCTAAAGAGTGATGATCTTCTGATCAATCAAGTCTTGGATCTTGTGTTTCAGATTAATGCAATCTTGAGTATTATGCCCGGGTGCTCCTGAATGATAAGCACAGACCTGATCAGCCTGAAAGAATTAGGAATTGATATTGGTAGGCTTTGGTGGAATAGGCTGTAAATAACCAGCTTTTATCAATCTTCCAAAGAGTTGGGTACGACTTTTAACCAATTGAGTGAATTTTCTAGGGGGCTTCTTTTTGAGGTTTACACGTGGGGGGTTATACTGATTTTGATTAGCAGGAGGAGGTACTTGATGATAGTTTGGAGGCGTTTGGATGTTTATTTGGTTGTTTGGAAGAGTAGCTTGAACATGAGACTGATAATTTGGCTGTGAAATTTGGTACTGGGTTAAAATATTTAGAAGTGGAGCTTGGTATTGGGGTTGAATATTTGGAAGTGGATCTTGGTACTGGGATTGGGCATAGAATACAGACTGAAAACTTGATGATTGAGGTAAGGAAGAATATTCCTTGGCTTGAATTTCTTCTTTAATTTATCCACAGAATTAGGCAAGACCGCAGTCACATCCTTTTTTTCTTCTTTGAGAATACAGAAGATTCAGATGATGTTGGGGTTTTGACAATCTTTCTGATTTGAATGCCTTCTTTTAGCGATTCCCCAATTTTTACCAAATCTGCAAAAGTCGCTCTGACCACGGATACCATCCTAGTATAATATTCCCCTCCTGAGCGAGAGAGAACACAGACATCATCTCTTCCTCATACATGGGAGGTTTTACTTTGGCATCTTCTTTTCTCTAACGGAAGGCATAGTCTCGAAAACACTCATCATTCTTCTGCTTGATCTGGTTTAATGAGTATCAATCAGGGACTATTTCAATGTTAAATGCAAACTTATCGAGAAAGCTTTTAGCCAATGCTTTCCAGCTGCACCATCTTCTCAGATCCTAAAATGTGAACCAATCTAAAGCCTCACCACTCAAGCTTCGACTGAATAGGCGCATTAGTAACACCTCATTTCTTCCTACCCCAACCATTTGATCACAATATTTTCTCAGATGGGCCATTAGATTTCTGGTACCGTCGAACACTTCAAATTTAGGGACCTTGTACCCTTCTGGTAGATGTACTCCGGGGTGCACAAAGAGATCGTCATACCCCAAATCATCATTATCACCTGCCCCATGAAATTCCTTGATCCTCATGATATCTTCATTCATGGCTAGCTATTTCTTTTCATGCTCGGTCCTCCACTCCTTTTCCTTCTCCTCGTAATGGTCTACCTCAGGATTGGGAAAGGGATTGTAGACGTCAGGGGATATGATGACATGAGAAGGATTTGGAATGGTAGCTTGATTTTGAGGATGAGATAAGGTTTGATGGTAGGGAGGGAAGAGGTTTTGGAAATTGATAGCGCTTTGTGGAATTTGAGAATAGTTTGGTGGAATCTGAGAGAGATTTTGTGGGCTTGGAAATGAGTTTTGTGGATTTTTAGACGAATTTTATGGATTTGGGAGCGAATTTTATGGGTTTGAGAACGGATTTTATGGATTTGGGAGCAGGTTTTGTGGTTTTGAAAATGGGTTTTAGAGATTCGGGAATGAATCTTATGGATTTGAAAATGAATTTTGTGGGGTTAGGGATGGATTTTGCAGATGGTAAGCATCTGGGTTATTTTCTCGATTGGTGTTTTGGACAAATTGAGGAGTAGAAGCGGATGATATGTTATTTAGATGATCCCCGAGATCAGGCGTACTGAGGGAAGGGATTTGGAGTGGAGTCCGTGTCCTCCTGGAGCAGGAGTGTTGACAATAATGGCCAGATTAGCCAAATCTCGAGTACGGTTCATCTCCTCCTAAAGCATTTCCAATTTTCTCGCATGTTCAACAATCATTTCTCTTTGTTCCGCTATTATATCGTCCCTGATGGTCAATGCATTTTCTTCATCGTTTCTAGTCATTTTTGAATCATGGTCAGAGGATGGGATTTTATAAACTTTTGACCGGGTGAAGTAAGGATGTTCTCGTAGTTTGTTTCAACACGGGGTAGTTTTCTGTTATCTGTAAAGTAGAATAATTCAAAGGCAGATGTGTTAGATCCCATATATGATAAATAATACAAGATACTTGACAAGAAATAACCACATAGAGTTATTTGTGTCATAGCCAAACTGATCCACAGGAGCATAGTGGATAAATTTATCTTTGATTCAAACAAACGCACATAAATACATAAGGTAGCTATATCACATAAAAACATTGTAATAATGCATATCCTAATTGGGGTGACCCTTTTGAGCCAAGGGTTTGGGCCTAATGAATTTTGAAGAAAATATATGCCTTTTAAAGCCAATCCATTATCCCCCAAAACCTTCATAGGTGTACATAAATGACATAAATGTTACACAAAAGGGATACAATCTTTAGGAAAAGGGAAAAAAATAACATGAGAAAAAGTACAATGTCCAGCGCATGGGATAGGAAATACTAGTTCCTGAATGCTCTTCTATCGGCCTTCGCCCCCTTAGCTTTGTCCACTTCTTGTCATTGGCGACATCCGTTGATGATCAAGCGATTGTCGTATAACTGTGCTCTAGATGCAACCGTCCAAATCAATCAATTTCTTGCTTGGCCCTCTTCAAGTCCTCCCTCAATTGGTGTATGATTGAGGCATCCTTACACGAAAGTAAGCAAAACAAGCCTTCTCCCGACTCCAAAAGGATAATGGATTGGATTATACAAACATATATTTCTTCAACACATAAATATGATTCGTCTATAATTGAATCAGGGTAAGTTTTCGAATTGGCCCAATACCCCCTTCGGATATTGGGTCGTCCTAGGATTATGCCTAAAAGGGTTTTGGTTTAGCTCTATCCTGGGTATCTAGAGTGGGTTTGGACACAAGTTCCCAAGCGAACGACTTGGGTTTGAAAATACGAACAGCCATCAAACACCTCACGTGCTAATAAACCATCATATTTTCAACACTTTATTCGGAACTAAACAACGGGGGTCAGGACATCAACGAAATCCCAAAACAGTTTAATAATCATTATTCGGGATTATGCCATAAAATGCAACAGTTAAATTTCGCAAAATTTAAACATATAAGCACATAAATAGTCTAAACAATTAGTCAAAAGATAAATTCAAATATTTGGTTAGAACCTAGTAAAAATCTCCAGCAGAGTCGACATTTCTGTTTTGCATTTTTGACTTTTAAAGTCGTCACTTAATTTATGTGGAAATTAAGAAAACCTTTAAATGATTCAAACAGAAAAATCATTCAAGTTTAGAGATTCTAGGAAAGCGGATCCTATTAATATTTTAGGAAGGTTTTTAAGGAACCCAAAATGTACGCTAACTTGCGGTTATCTGGACTGTTTGAAAAAATAGTTTCCTTTTGACTAACTTCAAAAAAAGGTCGATTGTTGAAAAGAAGTTGATTAAGGAATTAATGAAAGTTTTTGAAAAAATATTTTTTAGCGACTTAGCGGGAATTTCAACTAAGTCTAAGTGAATAAAATAGCAAATAGCATACACAAAAAAAAGAGAAGGGGAGAAAGTAAAAGATTTAGGCCATTGGGCCCAAATCAACAAACTCTGTCCTAATCTAGTTGGGATTTTGACCCACTTGTACTTGTCCTAATCTAAGTATTTGGCTTTCGACTCATAACATGTCCTAAACTATTTTTATTTTTTTGAACCTTTGGCTCGAGTTTCGCATCACCTGTATTAGTTTACAACTTTGGCTTTGAGGCCTTAAATGAATAAATAAATAAATAAATAAATAAATAAATAAATAAAGGCAACAATGAATAAGTGAATAAATAAAAAATGAGACTTTCAAGTCTCCTTTATCGCTTCAAAGATGGACTTTAACCTGTTTCTTCTTCTTTCGACCCCTTGCATTCGGTATGCCATGAGATCGATGTTAGACTTTCTTTAGGGCTTGACTGGAAGAGAGGCCTCATTGGCCCATTTATGAAATGCAAAGAGGGAAGGAGTCCATTTGGACTCCGAAGTGGGTGCATGCAAAGAAAAAAATGAAGAAATTAGCATATGTCCAAGAATTTAATAAAACTGTGGAATTCGCACTATATTTAAATACAAAACATGCATAAACCATTGCAAAACTGTGGAATTCGCACTATATTTAAATACAAAACATGCATAAATTATTGCACCAATACAAAAATGTGTCTTAATCTATTGCACCAAGCTGGACATGCAGAGATGAACAAAGAATGCATAAACCATTGAATCCAATACAAAGTTATGCCTATTTGACTTGATATTACAATTGCAAAGAGAAATGGAATATATATAAACACTTGCAAATAGAGAAAATTGTGGAAAGAACGTCAGTCTATAAAACTTGAGGAAAAGTCATCTATAATTAATCAAAGACATTCAATCACGGGAGGAAATAGCAATGACTTTAAGAAATATTTATTAGGCACAAACCAATTAATCGGCAAAGTGATCAAATCTTATATGAACGAAGAATGAAACATTGAGAAGTTAGGCTAAATTCGATGGCTTTATTATGACCCCTAAACTCTGCTAAGTTCTCAACAACCAAACCAAAACTTAGTTTATTGTTTAATGCTATGAAAGGTCCCAACTAACATGTCAAAAAAAGATTTTGTAAACACTCATAAGGGTGCAGATCAACCAAGAAAAATACAGAGAAACGGCTAGAAAAACTCAAGCACAAGTGCAATATCAAAGAAAAAATTCAATGTTAAAGAGGTTACTATTTCTCAAACAAATTTCAAATCCCGGTTCCTTACAAAACTAAAAAAAAAGAAAAAAGGACGAGATCGTTTAAGCAAACAAGTCACTAAATATGAACAAAGGTCTATCTTTTAACGTTTCTTTAGGATAAGACAGGCAGAAGATTATCTTTTTTAGCAGAAAACCACAACCACAGTTAGAAGAGCATAAGAAAAGTGGAAATATAAGCTTGACATTAATCAAAATCTTGTAGGAAAGGCCCAAACACATACCAAATTCATCCTTCTCTTCCTCGGACATACCATAAAGATTTTCTATATATCAAGAGTGTCTTGGAGGAATCCTTGAACCAAAAGCACTTCATTTATGAACTAATCCCGCTACTTACATTGATAATATGAATCAAGGGATGTGAGGGAGATTCTACCGTATTTGAAAGATAGAAGCAAAAGTGGAGACAAGCGAGCAACTAACAAAAGAACAAGCAAGAACTTCCCTTCAATTAAAAATAACTTATAGATTTCACAAGAAAGCTTCACTAAAGTTTAAGTATTTTCTTTAAGAAAGGTACATTCCCTTCAATGCCTCAAAACGTCATAAAGAACAAGAACATTTCTTCAGAGAAAGAAAATTTGCCAAAATAAACTGATAAAATTCAATATTGCATCTCGACGTAACCAAATTACTACCTTAGCTACTGTTAAGCTCAACCACAAAAACCTAAAGAAGTTATGAAATTACTTTAGACATTTTGGGCAAAATAAACACACGAATGTAAGGAACGCATCAAAAAAAATTCAAACGAGCACATACTGACATCAAATCTGAGAATAACATAAGATTCTTTATTTACTAAGTAGGGAATTGAAAGATACACCAAACATGAGTATTGAAATCATTCAAAACTCAAACAAAGCCCAGCCAGCCTATACACTAGCTAATCACATATTTTCGAACCTATCCATTCCCACAATCGATAATATTAGATGAACACCTATAATAACAGTGCAGACAACGGGTTTAAACGCACTATGAGTTTTTATAGAAAGATGTCGGGTCCCCTTTTTTGGGTCTCATCCAATGTGGAAAAAATTAGAATAGGGGGTAATTTCTAAATTTACCATAAGGGAAAATTCAAATTTGAGCTCCGGGAAGGGTTTTCCACCAACGACTTGTACCAATTTTGGGGATTTTCTCGATGAAATCTAAAATTCACCAACCAATAGAATTGAAAGATCAGATTCCCCTCATGAACCAATGAAAATCGAGCAAATATGTACGAATTGTACCAATTAACCTAAGATTCTCAGAATTTAATCATTGAGAGGCCACCTAAGCACTTCTAAAAAATTCTTGGCATCTTCCTCGTATAAAATCCGCATGGAACGCATGAAGAAGATTAAAAAGGGGTTGGTTACGGGTTGTTGGTTGTGAGAATCAGGTTTAGGGTTGGTTTTACGTGGAAATTGGGAGTTGTTGATCGATGTTATTATCGCGACTGTTTGTTGTATGTGCGTGTGTTGTCGTTGGTTACTGTTATGAGGAAGACAAAGTAGTGGGCTGGGTCAGGGGTTTGTTTATTGGAAAAAATACATAAAGTATCAAACTTAAGCATGAAATTATAAAAAATAACAACAATTTTATTAAATTACATTTTGTAACATCCATAGCATTATTTTATGTGGTCCCTACTTTTTACCCACATGGAGAAGTAACTGTCAGTTTTCTCTCTTTTCATGCCATTAGCTTTCTCTTTCATTATTTTGAAAGATTTTTGCCATTTTTTTTGCCTAAAGTATATCTTCCCGCTCTCATTTTTTTCACTTTGCACGATTTTAGCACCATCAGTAAAGATTATCTTCATCTATTTCAGGTAACTCTTAATTTAGCTACTGCATGTTAGTATTTTTTTTTGGATAAATTTCAGAAGATTAGCATACTCTAATATATCTCAAAATCAGAATTTAAGGTTTTTGATTTTAATGGATGAACAAACACCAAAATTACAAACAAATAGTGGTATAAGTAATTCGAATTTGGTCTATGATTGTGGACCATCTTTTAGTCTTGGGTTAGCTCAAGAAGATGTAGTTAAAGTTGTTTCAAATTCCTTACAGTCGAAGAAATCTGAGAAACCGGAGGAGATTAGGTTGAAGTTTCGCAACGATCCACTGAAGATGAAAAAATTTTTGAAAAAAAAAACCGTTGAAGAAATTGCCTTCTCAGAAGGAAAAAAATTAAAAAAATCGAGAAGAAAAGGAAAGAGAAAGAAATTGAAGGTTTGACTAAGGTTGATGAGGATGTTCAGATCTCTTTTGATGATGATTCTGAAGATGTTAGTGAGGAAGAGGTATTTTTTTGTTCTAAATGTATTTTTTGACTAAAATGTATTTTGCCCCAAGTAAAGATGTTGTTAAAGTTGTAAGTTATATGTATTTTTTTGATGTAGTTAATATGTATTTTGATGTTATGATGATATTTAGTGATTGAATGTTGATTTGTGAAGATGATAGTATAATTATGAAAATATATTGTTGTATTAACTACTCATGAAGAGTATATTTGCTATATGTATTTTTTAGCATAAATGATTTGTATTTTTTAGTGTTGGTTGCAGTTTTGATATGGTAAGAAATACATATGCATGTTAATTTTACTTGAAATACTACAACAATCTGTTGGATATATGTATTTTTAGTACATATGATATGTATTTTTCAGTGTTGGTTACAGTTTTGATATGATAAAAATACATATGCATGTTAATTCTAGTTTAAATATCAGAACAGTCTATTGGCTATATGTATTTTTAGTATATTTGATATGTATTTTTCAGTGTTGGTTGCAGTTTTGATATGATAAAAATACATATGCCTGTTATATGTTTTTGATTTTTATTGGCTGCTTGATTTTTTGGTTGCATGTTATATGATTCTTTGTATAGGTGATGCGGGATGAAATATTCATTGTCAAAAAACTTCTAAGATTTGCACCACACATGTGTTCTTACAGTGACGAAGATATTTATGGAAGCATACGCGCAATTTTAAACAAGGAACTGTTTAAAAAAATTTACGACAAAAATATTTTTGATTATTTTATGAAGAAGCAGCAATGTGTAGTGCAAGCACAGTTGTCCAAATGCGTTATGACGCTTGAGATGAAGGGTAGTTCTTCTTCTGGGATTCTGATTTGTGCTAATGGGACCTTTCTTAATTTTACTCCCAGGGAATTTGCTATCATAACTGGATTGAATTGTGTGTCAAATAGGTATGACTTTATTTTTTACGAGGGTGTACCAAATAGGATGGTTGAGAAGTATTTCAATGGGGCAGAAATTATACAGAAAAGGCAACTATTTCTAGCATTCACAGAGAGAGTATGGGGGGAGAACAATGATGCGGATGCTGAGAAATTTGCAATCTTGTACTTCCTGCATTCATTTGTCTTATCTAATGTTGAAATTGTGGTAATACCCCATCTTCATTTCGATTTGGTCGATAGTGGAAGATATAAGGATTTTCCATGGGGTTCTTTATCTTTTGAAGAACTGGCCAGAATTTTGAACAACCGGTTGAAAGTTGGTGGTCAATTTTATTTGATTCAGGAAATGCCACTGGCTATTCAAGTGTGGCTTTACAAGTGTTGTTCAAATGTCCCACCAAAGATTGCATCGAAGGTTGATAATCGGATTCTCCGATTATTAAATTGGAAGACGATTGCACCTCGTCCACGCTTTGAGTTTTTGATGAATGTTATGTTCAATGACAATGGCAAGGTTTGTTGTTACTAAATACATATGTATTAATATGTACTTTACAGTATACATTTATACATTTTCATTTACAATTGTTTAACTGATTGTTTAACATATATTATTTACCTATTATTCTAGGTTGTCTTTAAGAACATAGAGCCAACGAAAAAGGAGCTGTCAAAATTACAAATACCACAGAAGGATGCAATACAACATGAACGTTCTGTTGATTCTGATGACGACTTTCAGGATCCACCACCAAGAAAGATCAACGAACATTCAAAGAAGAAACAAAAGGTTGATTCCTCAACACCAGTAGCGAAGAAACCTTTAAGGAAAAAGCAAGTAGATATTTTTTACGAGCATACCCAAACGAGGACACCAGCTCCTTGTGCTACAAAGGCTGATGGAATGAAGACACCAGTTTTCAAGCCAATTCCAACACGACAGACATCTTCTTCAAAAACTAAGAAAGAAAAGCAAACAGCTTGAGTTATTTTTCCTCAGGTACACTCAAAGCCAGATATTCATGTAGAGGAAGTAGCCATGTCAAAGCCTGAGAGTCATGTTGAGAAAGAAGCCTTTATTTCTAAGAAAGATTTTGATGCATTCTGCGATGAGGTAATTTTTTTTTTGGCAAATATTTTATTTTACATGGAAAAAATTTTGTATATAGATTTTTTATCAAAACAGGTTCGTCGCGAGTTTAAAGAAATTCGTGGACTAATGAGAAAAAAATTCAAAAAGTTGAAGAAAGCATTTTCTCAAAGCAAGGTAAAAATTTTCTTGGAAAATCTTAGTTGATTTGAATATATGTACTTATTGGACTACCTTATACAAATACAACATATTTATAAAATAACTCGTTATGTTATTGGACACAAATTTTTCAGTAGCAGGTTGTAGTTATAGAAGCTGATAAACCAAATGTTGATGAGGGTGGGTTAGAGCAATCTGAACAATATTTCAGTCCTGATGTTGTTCAATCTTCGGATAATATTTCTGATGATACAAAGGTAAATATTAAAGTTCCAAATACATATTTACTTGTACTTTTAAATTTTATATTCAAAATATAGTTGAGGTTAATAGAACTGTCAAATTTAGAATAGAATTGAAGATTGGCTTAGTATGATATGCAAGTATTATTTGTTTATGTGTTGTTGATACTTTATGTATTTTTTCCTTAAATATATATGCATTGTTCAATAAATACAATTATTTTTTACATCACATGTAGTGTATATATATATTTTTGAGGATGCTCACATAATAGTAAATATTATTTGGTTCATTAAAACATTATAACATGCGACACAATGTGTTTTTAGTTGTATTCATATGTATTTTCTATACAATGCATATGTATTTTTAGTTGTATTCATATGTATTTTTTAACATTGCATATGTATTTTAACACTGAGTGATTATTTTGTTATGTCCTATAATATGTATTTTTGAGTTTGATATTATATATAAATATGTATATTCAATTTCATTAAAAGAATATTAAATTTGACTCAAGTATTAATAGGTTATTTTAATTTGTATATGTATTTGTAGCAACAACATGCAGATAAAGATTCTGACCTCCAGAATATGGATTATGTTGGTACTGAAAGATCACCACAACGATTAAGTTCGGAGGTTGATCAGGAATTGGAGGCAACTTTGCTTGGTAAAAAGGTAAATAATTAAGTTTCATATATATATTCATTTGAATTCACATATATAAATAGATACAAGTACATGTTTATTTGATGTTTTGATTTTTATACTTGTTTTCAAGGGGTGCACTAATTTCCATTCTAAAAAAATGAATGTTGAAATTGATTCTCAATAATTAATCCCTGATGAGCTTCTCCGAAGTATAAATTTGGATCACTTACATTCTGAGAAGGTTGTTCAACATGATTGTCGAGTATGTATAGTGATGTTAACTTTTTCTTCATGTCATGTAATAATTCAGAGGACAATTAAATTTTTACTTTCATTTTTTTGCAGACCAGCGATAAGAAAATTGATGAAACAATTTTATCTGATTCGCAATTCACAATCTCTGATGAGGTGTTACCTAGCCTAAATGCGTATCAAATACAAATTACCATCATACATCCATCGGCAAACCGTCAAGAAGAATCTCATCATGAAATTTTGGATGCAAAAACTTCTGAGACTATTATTGAAGATCATGATAAAGTATGTATCTTACTATTATATATTTTGAGTTTATTTAAGTTCAATTTGATGGAAAAAATATAATATTCTTTTTTCAATCATTTTCTTAGATGAACAAAGGGATCATTGATTCAGAGGTAGAACTTGCTACCGAGGAGCAAGTTAGGACACCTCCTAATACACAAGAAGTAACCAATGATGAACAGAGGGATGAACAATTGTGGCCTGATTCACAAAACACAATTCCGGATGAGTTTCTGCCTAGCTTGAATGTCTACAATTAAAAAAGCATCATCATTCATCCATCCTCTAATCGTGAAGTAAAAACTCCCATACCAAAGTTAAGGATTAGGCGACCATCAAAATTCAACGAATCGCCATACACCCAAAAATTTAGTTCAACTGCTGGTAAGTACAATAAGATATATATAATTTTTTATGTAATATGTCTTGCAAATACGTTTGTATTTATTAAGTTTTTATATTATATAATTATATAGGGAGCTCAGCAGGGTTAATACGCATATTTCCCCAGAAACATCCATTTTTATATCACCCGATTGATGGGATAATAGATACAAAGATTGTCAAGAACTTCAAGGACTGAATTTCTGCCGACCTATTAAAAGCTACTGCTAAGAGGTAGTTCTTTTGAATTGCGACATTATTTTTTGTATCAATACATGTTTTCATGGTTTACCATCTCCTTAAAATACCTAGAAAAGGAAAAGTGGATCACTACAAGAGGGGAAAATCAGAAATTCCAAAGATGCATTTTGGTGTTGAGACTGTTGAAGACAAAAATTGGTTCTATACGATGGGATTTGCAGATCAGACATGGACAGACTCTGTTAGTATATTATTTTGAAAATTTTTCCATTTCGTCTGTAACAATAATTAAAAATACATATTAGGTTACATTGAAATACATATGGTTTAACATGTATGTATTTTTAAGAATTCAAAGTATGATATAGTATACTACATCAAATACTATTGCATATACTATTAGATAACATTGTCTGCATGTAACTGAACTTTAAGAATGCAATTTTAGATACACAAGTCATCTACATTAATATAAAAAAATGCATACGTATTTTTTACTTGCATACACTTTAATATTTAGAATACAATTTTTTTGAATGCTCTAATAGGAATCCAAGCATTATGCATATGGTAAGACAAAACATCTTTAAGATTTTTGATTTGTGGAATGCTCTAAATTTTTTCGTATTAACTAATGCAGCATATTGATGTCTGCTTATACTACTTGAGAAAGAAGTCGAAGTATGGGCCGCATAGTTTGTACAAAAATGAGCCAAACAAATCATACAAATACTGTACAGTTGACTGTAACTTTATGAACGTAATTAGATCTTTGAATGATATATATTCTATGGATCATCAAAATCTTAAAGATGGAGGACAAGAGCATCATCTTATTGAATACATCAATGGGTTCCGTATACATGCTGCAGTGACATGGCATACAGTGGAAGACATTTTTATTTCGGTCAATATAAAGAAAAAATATCACTGGGTTCTCGCGATTTTATCATTTTCAGAGGTGTATATTCTTGTATGATTCATATGAATCCAGTGGTCATTATGCGACTGTTCTTGCTGAGATCGAGAAAATAGCAAAGATTATTCCATTGTGTCTCCAAGCTTGTGATTTCTATGTTAAGAAAGGAATTGATCTTCAAAATCATCCAAGATACAAAGACAAAGAATCCTCAGATATGTTTGATGTTTTATTTAACGATGATTTGCCTCAACAACCGAGTGGAAGCTTGTAAGTTTTGAAATTACATATACCAAAATTGTATCTTCTTTACAAAATATATTTCATTATTTAATTAAATTTGTTTTTTTTTTGTAGGAATTGTGGTGTCTTTATGGTTATGTATGCAGAGTGCCTTTCTTATGGTCACAAAGTTATTGCGACTGAGTTCGACCCCAATGCACTTCGTACAAGATATGCTGCACTTTTGTGGGATTATGGAATCCGAAAACAAGAAGCAAATGTCATTAGTGATGTCGAAGCACCCGTGAGGCCTGCAAGGCAAAGTAGAATAACTAGTGTCACTGAAGTTGTTGATGTATGATGGTTGATTGATTTTTGACTTTTTGTACTTTAGAAACTAGTTTATGGATGTAGGTTTTGATTGTACAGACTAATTTTTATGTTTTGAATTGGTTCTATTTCATGAAGTTCTACCTTTTACTGTGAGATTTTGTTAAAAAATACTTACGTAGTTTTTATATTATCTTTAAAAGTACATATATCGTATAAACCAATTTTATTTAGATTAAAAATACATATGCAGTGTTAAAATCAAATATTGCAAAAATACATATGGACCATTCCTAATATGTATTTTAGTATGTTGTTGTTCTTTAAAGTTTTTTACCACATTCCTATATTGTTAAATATAACATGTAGTGTGAGATTTATGGAGTTCTACATTTTACTGTGAGATTTAGTTAAAAAATACATATGTAGTTTTCATATTATACTTAAAAATACATATGTAGTATAAATTAATTATTTTTCAGCAAAAAAATACATATGAAATGTTAGAATAAAACATTACAAAAATACAACTGCAACATACCTAATATGCATTTTTAGTATATTTTCATTAACTATAATTATAAATTAGGATTTAAATTAAAGTGTAATTTGACATTTTAATGCAGTTATTTACAAAATATATATGCAGTGTTGATATTTTGCTATAAAATACATATGGATTATACATTATAAATATTTCTCAAAAAAAATACATATTTCGTGTTACAATAAAGTTGTTGAAAAATTCATATTGATCAAACCTAATATTTAATTTTTATATGTGTCCATTTAAAATTATTATACAAGAGAATTTGAATTAAAGATAAATTTGACTTTTTTATGCAGTTATAGGTTTGATTTTAGTTACAAAATATATATGCAGTGATTATATTTTAAAAAAAAAATACATATGAATTATACATCAAATGTATTTTTACAATATAAATACATATGCAGTAATAGCATTATGCAATTCAAACATATATTTATATGTCACATATATTTAAATCTTTGAACAATTACGAATCATGTACTTGTTTGGTTAATCAAAGTTACCACCTTTAACCTAAAATATATTTACTATGTCAAAAATACATATGAACTACTGCTTGAAAATACATATGTAATGTAAAGATTTTGAAATATATATAGATCCATTATTCAGATATTATTGTCTTCAATTGTCAAATGATTCATAAATGCATTAACTAAACTGAATTAGTTCATCATTATAAAAAATGAAAAAAAAAGTTTTAAAAATAATACAGAAGAAGAAATGTATCATTTGCGATTTTTCCTACAAGAGCACCTATTGTGACCCTTAGCCGCACAACCACCGCATGAGTTGATATTCTTCTTTTCAGACATATCCCGGCCTGATTTTTCACGATCCTTCTTTGCAGGTCTTCCTGGAGGTCTTTTGTATTTTGGAGGCAGTACTATTTCACCAAGTATGCTCTCTGGAATTATCCAGTCATCATTGTGAGGCAACGGGTAGATTGGAACATCATATGTCTTCAAAACAGTTTTTGGTTTAAACAAATCAGAACAGTATAGCCCCTTCTCAAAATTCTTTTTCTCCAATACCGCACAAGCATATGCACATGGTATCTCATCTATTCGAAAAGCATTACATGAGCACTTCTTTTCTTTGATGCAAACAATGAAGTGTTTTTGTTTGTCGTGTACCGTATACACATATTCTGTGACTGGTACAACCTGACATAAAAATAAAAAATTAAATGCACTGATACAAAAAGATGGATTCAATATTTCATTATATGTTGTAAGCACACCAGCATTTTTGAAAAACAAAATACTTATGAAATAAAAATACATATGCAGAGTACATTTTAACAGAGCAGCCAAATACATATACAGTTGTTAATAATTTTCAATACAACAAAATAAATCTGCAAAATACATATTATGTATTTTAAATGTTCATATTTTTTATGTTGTATATCTTTTCATTAATTTACAACTGCATGAAAAGTATTATCATATTTATGTTTCCATAATTATAATTTCCACAAATCTAAAAGATCATACCGTTATACGGGTACACAAAGCCTCGTTCTCACTGAGTATGTCATAAAACTTTTCAATGAGTGTTGTGAAGGTATATGAAGCCTCCTGCCTATTTGCACAATTTCATTTTGCAAACAATAATCAAACTTCCTCAAGAAAGTCATAAATTTTCAGTTCTCTAGCTGATACAAGCACTCCATTTATTGACTCCGCAATGTTTGAAGTCAAAGTTCATCCTCGGTGAACTGTTGCATACGACCTAGCCCACTTTTCGTAACCCATCAATTCCAAATATTTCTTCACCCTAATATCAGTTGGCTCAACTTTTTCCATTAACATGTGGAATTCTGACTTTGAATATGATTTGGCCATTTTATAAAAGATCTCCGACAATGCATCGTGTGACTTTCTGTAAAGTTTTTTCACATTTCTCCATAGATGCCACATACATGTATAATGTGGAACATCTTCGTACACATCACCAACAGCCTTTATGATGCTTGGATTCCTATCAGACACAACACACATGTTTTGTCTTACCTCGTACGCTTCCTTTAGATTCTCGAAGAACCACGTCCAGAATGCATCATTTTCAGAATCAAGCACATCATATGCCAAAGAAAATATATGACCTGTATACATAATTCATCATTTTCAGAATCAAGCACACCATATGCCAAAGAAAATATATATCCTGCACATATAAAAAAAATCTGTGCAGGCCGATTTAAATACAGTTAAGAACTGCATATGTATTTATTACAATATAGGTCAATTAAAATGTATATTTTATCTACCAGAAATGGTATCAATTACATATAATAAAATTTAAATGAACCTCACTATCAAACATAATCAATTTTACATGTTTCATTTAGAAAACTTTAAACATATATCTAATTATATACACATATGTATATATGAACTGGATATATGTATTTTTCAAGTCAACAGTAGAAAGACAAAAAAAAATACAACCAGTTATACTAATTAAATGATACTAACCTACTCCTTTCGTTATACATGTTGTTACAAATGCCTCAATATACATTCCTCTCAGATGACTAGCATCAACAACTACGATTGGTCTACAATGATTGAATCCTTTAATGAATGCATGTAAAGCGATAAATACATACAAGAACGCAATATCATCTGTCTTCTTCATTCTTATATGAGACTCCGGATAAGTAGTATTCAGCACATATGATGGCAATTTCCCATAAGATGCTGATGGCTTACCCCTCAACTCTTGTAACGCTCTTTTCTTGGCCCTCCAACATAAAGTGTATGTCAAATCCATACCAAAATCTTCCTTCATGCCATTTTTTATTTCCGTCGTACTGTATTTTCGTTTGTGGTTTTTGAATTTTTGTTTAACTATACCAGCTATCAACATACTAGTTGCATGCACCTTTGGATAGATCTTGTCCTTCACCGGACATGTATGTTGAGGTCTGAATTCTCTTATTCTAAACATTCATGTTTCTCCCATTCCTGATGCACGCATTAAAGACTCGCAGTTTCTTGATTTGCAAAATAATCTATACCTGCATGCAACATAATTCATTACATTCAAAATACATATCCAAACTAATATTAAACAAGATCTGAGAGGTATAGAATGTACGTACGTTTTCTTACTTGACCTTTTACTGCGCGTTTGAAACTTCTCCCTAATTGAATAGTCCTTCATGACTGACTTTAAAATTCTTTTTCTCAAGTAAACCTGGTCTTCCTCAACATGTTTGTGATGTGGGTCTGAGATAATCACCTCGACAGGATTCATCTCAAAAGCATCTAATGCTTTTGTATCTTCACAAACCACCAAAGCTCCTTCATTTGTTGTATTTATCACAGTTTTCAAGTTGTTACAGTTGATTTCTCTTTCTGCAACATATATAGATGAACTTTCCAAGTTGCTCCCTACATCTTTATCCAAAATGCTGACATATAAAGGAAGACAATTCATGTCTTGTATCAGCTTTTTCTGCAATATAAACACCTTTAAACCCATATCGTTATGTATTTCTATCTGCCCTGCATTAGAAGTGATTTGATATTCCACTAGAATGTGTTTGATGGTTAAATCCACACTTAAGTGAGATGCCAAAACCTCGTGCAGCTCAACGAATGTTGCTGATGTGCTCAACAGTATAGCATCAGTGACATATTCTTCGAAGTTCTTTTCGTACGTCCATCGACCAGAGTGCTTCACAAGGACTGGTATGCTTCCCATTTCTACTTGATTTAACCAATAAATAAACAAATATACATATTTGTCAGATATCACTAATTTTAACACACACTTTACAGCTTTAAGTGCAGACAAAGTTACACAGCCAACATCTCCATTTAAAAAATACATTTAAACAATATTTGTTTAATTTAAAATATAAAATACAGAAACTACTTAATCAAACGGAAGTAAAACAAGCATGAAATATATTATCACATATACAATTATACTCTCAAATTTCGACAAGCAAAACAAAAATACATATGCAGTGTTAACATAAATCACATAAAAAAATACATATGCAGTGTTAACATTAAGCATATCAAAAAAATACATCTGGAGCATACCTAATTTGTAATTTGATATGTTACATACATATTTGTCAAATGTCACTTGTCATAACACGCACTTTTCAGATTTAAGTGCAAACAAAGATACACAACCAACATCTCAATTTAAAAAATACATATACACAACATTAGCTTAAAGTAAAATATCTTTTCAAATATACATTTATACTATAGAATTCCGACAACAAAAACAAAAATACATATGCAGTGTTCCCATTAACAATATCAAAAAATACATATGCAGTGTTACCATTAAGCACATCAAAAATACATATGGAGAAGATATTTTATACTTTTATCTGGGTTCATAGAATATCATCAAATTCAACAGATACATTCGATCATTCATTTATCTAGTATTTCATAAAATAATTGAATATACTTCAATTCGAAAGTTGTTTACATTTGTTCTACTATTAAAACAATCAAAATAACAACAAACGATCCTAAAATATAGAGTCGAATACTGATTTTTTTTCCATTGAAACAACTTTAAATCTGAAATTTGCAACAAATACTTGAATTCCAATTGTATTGTTGCCTTGATTCTAACTCGAATTTGTTTTACAATTTTTTTCACATACAAATTAATGACAACAACCAAAACTTGATAGGCACATCAGTAATGGTTAAAAAAAATGAACTGAATAGCAATAATGATTATGTACCTTGAACAGTAGTAATGGTTAAATTTTCAACTGACAGTTGAATTCAAACAAATAAAACAGATGAATCAACAATTGAATTTGATTCAATTGAATTACTGCTTCGTTTTGCAATTGATGTTGATTTCGAAGAAGAATCAATCCAATTTGATTCAACAACACAAGGTTGGTTTAGAAGAAATTGCTAAGAAAAGATGCAGTTGTTAATGGTGAAAAACTGAAATTTGAATTATGAAGTTATAACGGATGTCACGTTTTTTAAGAGTTTTAAATGGAAAAGGAATCAACATATTTACTTGATTGATAATTATACCATATATAGCTCAACTAATTCCAGTTAATTAAGTGCAGTAACTTTTTTGTAGATGTATTTTTACAGCAACATTTTTTATAAATACAAAATATAAGCTGCTATAAAATGTAATTATCAAACTGTTGCTATAAAACAGTAATTAGGCTCTTAGGTATGCTACTTCTGAATTTTACCCTTGTTTATTTGAAGTTGAAGAGGGAGCAAATGGGTTGGGTTGGCTTATTGGTTAATTGGAGGATTGGGCTGGATTTGAACTATTATTTTCAAAAATAGCCAATCTGACTTGAGATTAGATCAATTTCATTCAATTTTGGCCAATTGTGAACTAATTAGTCAATTGTCTTGCAATTCTGACCTAATTATTTTCAATTATGGCCCAATTCAATGAATCGGCTAAATTGAATCAAAATCTCATATGAATTATCAACCGCTTTAATTCCGAGCTTCTTGATTCAATAAAAATTAAACAAATATTTATCCGAATATATTATTTTTGAAAAACAAAATTATATTTCAATCAAGATTTTACCTATTTAGATTAATTTTCAAGATAAGCCCCTGGATTAGAATCTGATATTTCATAAAATAAATATTTAAGTAACAAAATTTTATAATTTCGTATAATTGATTACGATAATATATAATCGCTACTTAAAATGACAAAATTATCCTGATAAATACTTTGAAAAACTTTTTATTCGGATAAAATAAATGTTGTAATTTTATTTAAAAATTGAAGAAACTCAGGACTAAACTTAGTAGTGGATGACAAAACTTAGGTGTCAACACCTATGTTTCAAAGAGAATGCTTATGTGTCTTCCATAAAACAAGGGCAAGCTAACTTGCCCACAACCAACCACCCAGACAATATTTCATAAGCAGGAAAGTCATTTATAGTCTACATCAAAGCAGCACGCAATCTAAAGTTTTGTTTCATTGATACATCATATGCTTTCACACCTTCCAGCCACAATAAGTTCAACTCATCAATCAATGGCTACAGATATACATCAATCGAAACTTTTGGATAGCGAGGACCTGAAATAATGCAAGTTAGAAATATATATGGACTTGTCATACATACACACTATCAAAATACTTCTATGCTTCTCCATCTGGCGGATGACATAAAATACCAGGAAGTCTTTTATTTTCATAGTGCCATATCTTATGAGGGGCAGAGCTCATTGATGCATACAACCTCTTTAACTATGGTATAAAGGGTAAGTAATGCATCGAATTCATCGGAACCTTCTTCATTTTGGCATGTGTGACTTCCTTATAATGAGGCTGGTTACAAAATTTGTAATGTTCTAAATTTGCATTTTCCTTATAGAATAACATGCAACCTTTCACGCAACAGTGAATCCTCTTTGATGAACGTCCTAATTTAGAAACCAACTTCTTTGTTGTGTAGAAATCTTTGGGTAAGTCAAGTTTATTTGGGTTAAGTTCATTCATAAATCCAATGATAGAATTCATGCTCTCTTGAGAAATAGAATAATCTGACTTAATACTTAGTAACCGAACTGCAACAGATAACTTAGAATGCATTGATCCTTCATACAATGGATGACTAACTTTCTTTAATTGTTCATAAAAGTGCTTAGCCTCATCATTTAGTTCATTTTGAGCCCCTGAGTGTGTCCCAAAAACATCCCTGACCATCTTAATATATCGAAAACTTTTGGCATTATTCTTTCTTATTGTACTTTCAACATAATTCTGAAAAGCAAAATTATTAGTTGTACTACTCTCTCCATGAGCTATCCACATAGCAAAATTCAACATAAATCCCTTCTTATAAAGATATAATGTAACAAGATTTGGACTCAATAACTTGCCACACTTGCATTTCCAACAAGGACACCCAATTGTCCCTTCAGTAAGTTACCCCTTAATTCAACATAAATCTCTTCTTATAAAGTGTCATTGCTTTAGCAATAAATCCATCTACCCCATCTTTATATTCCTCCCTCAACCCCATGCGGTTAAGATAAGTTCTATTATACATCCATGTACGATCTTTATTTTACATCTACACAAGAATGACAACAATAACAACAAAGAAGAGAAACAAAAGCAAAAGAACCAAAACAATAACAGGAGAAAAAACACCAACAATAGTTGTAACATAACAGTGGTTATAGCTATTCCAGCTCATTGACAGCTAAGCTAACCACTTCCTAACTACATAACAACTTTAATAACTACTTCACTAACCAACTAACGAATGAAATAGTGAAACTATGTAATAGAACAGTAAACTGTAAACATAGAGAAATACAGCAATGTAATGCTTTAATCCATAGATTGAAACAATAGTTAAGGTATTTGCCAAGTAAACATGTTCGATGAAGCATTTGTAGCTCAACCAACAAATTAGTTGATCCTAACTATTGTATCTTTCTATTTAATTTAAAAGTTATGAGCAATTCATATCTTGCAACAATATAAGAAAAAACAACCAGTGTCAGATAAAAAAAGGAACAACAATACATCTTTAGCACTCTAAAATGAGATAACAGATAAATAGGGAAAACAAACATTGAAACTAACTATTTTCCCTCACAGGTTGTCACCAATTGGATCCCCTATCTTTTTCTGCACCACAAAGATTTTCAATTAATGCTGCAGCATTTGGGAGATGCCAAGTTAAAAGGAAAATAAAGTTTCTCACATGAGAAAAAAAGATACTTTGTTTCAGCTATACGTGTATACTTTCACTTTTAGAACCAAAAAGATAAAGTAGCAAGCAGAATTAAGAACTCACACCCCTCTTTTTTTTTTTACCGCTTAGTCCAAATCACTTTAGATTTCGTTGAGATTCTAGGATCTCTTATCCACACTAGTGAAGTCGTTGACACTAGAAATGTGAACAAGTTTCAAGCAGACAAGTATTAAAGAACAAGTTTCAAGCAGACAGCTGCCAAGGTACTTGTTGATCTGCTCTAGGATCCTCCTTCCATCTCCTTAATTTTTCAATTAAAAATAAGAAGAAGTTGTGTCTTGTACTTTTTTAGAACTATATATTTATATTCTTAAACATTCAGGATAACATACTTATCCAAATATCTTAATCTTGTAATGGAAATGAGCAGATAGACTACTCACTACTCGACTTACCTAACAAAAGAAAAGAGCATCTACACTACTGGATAAATTATAACTAGTAGTCTAGATAGCTAGTGCATAACATGTAGTAGTTGATCATCAGTTAACCTTTAATCTTTCCTCTTCTTTAGGTTTTTTCTCTTTTTGTTTGCGTTGGATAGGAATTGCTTGGTGATAAAGGGAGAATGCTACTTTAATTTTAAAAACTGAAAATTAACTTATTGTAGTCCAATGAAAGGTCTTTTTTACTGTGTAATTTACTTGAGACTTGAAGATTATCATCGCATACACTCACCAACTGATTGGAATGTTCTTGGTCGTCGACATTTCTCTGGTAAGTTCGTTCTCACATTTGCAGCCATAGGTTAAGAGGTGTTCATCCATAATATTGGGCTTTCATTGTTTTCTGTTTTCATATTCCTAATCGCTTCACCTACTCTCCACTACTCACTCAATTACTCAATGAAAAATCCTAATTCACAACTAAGTCCTAACTTCAATTTCTCACTCAATTTTGACATTAATCCAGCAAAGCAATTTGGAACAATTAATTTTTCTTTTCCTCACAATTAATTTCAAAAGCCAACATTTGGAAGATTGGCATACCAAATCGGTTACAACCATCCAACCCCATCCTACCCTATCTCTCCATAACACAATGCAACCTAAAGACTAAATCAAAAATAAAAATAAAAATAAATTTAAGTTTCGACTTACCATCGCAGTGTCTTCACCACCAACTCACCATCGCCGTCACCACCAAAACTCCACTGTCGCCGCACCACCAAAACTCCACCGCCGCCATCACCACAAAAACTCCACCGTCGCTGTCACCACAAAACCTCCACGGTCGCCAATACCCTAGTTTAGAGAGAGACAGACAAGTGAGAGAGAGGGTAGCGAGATTTAGAGAGAGAGGAAATTTTTTATATAATTATTTAATAAATAAATAAATAAGCAATATATTTAATATTTCCGACTACTGAGTTCGGGTAAATATCTAATCATATATTTAATTAATTATTTATAAATTTCCGACTACATATGTCGGAATATAATTCTACTATTAATTAATATTCTTAAAATATTCCGACCAAAACGATCGTAACTTTTGGTCAAAACATATTGACAATTTTCATGTACTTTGATCGACTACTGTAGTCCGAATATATATTTTTCAAAATTTTCTGCTAAATCTAATGATTGTCGTCGTCGGAAAAAATATCGGACAAATAATTTATTAAAAATTAAATTTTTCTACTGAAGTAGTTGAAAAATCTTCGACTGGTTTTATTCCGTCGAAATGTTCAATCGAAAAAATATAAATTTCTGGTAGTGAATATTTTAGGAGTCAATATTATAAAGAAAATTAAATAATAATTCGAGAAAAATAGTGAAAAGACAATTTTGTTTAAAAGGAATACTTTTAACGAAAGACAAAAAATTCAAACAACATTTTTAAGGCTTCAAACTTCTAATATATTAGAAATAGAGATTCAACCAAAAAAAAATTCCTTTAATCCGCCAATATTTTTCCTTTCTCTTGCAATTTTTGAAAGAAAAACAATTCTCCTAATCCCATATTTCCACTAATAGAAATAGCTTATTTCTTCAATTTCTCTCAGAAATCTCACTCTTTTCTTAATTTTATACTCAATGCGACACTTCAACGTATTGAAGAGTGATTTTTCAAATTTTTATCACTTTCATAAGAGTTGGTTTTCATTTTCTACAAATCATAAGGATAAAAAGAGAAAGGGTAGGGTAATTTCATCTCCTAATAAGAAATCGAACTTTTTTTGGTTTTTTAGGTTGTGCAAGTGTGTTAATGTTCAGCATAGATAAATTAGATCATATGATTTGTAGCCCATATGAGTCAATAATCCAGTCATGTGGATTATCTGCGACCAACAAAGTACTATAAGTACTTGTATTCATGTGACTATGTTTCTACATTTAAGTATTTTGATTCTTGTCCAGCATATGGCTAATGCTCTTATCCTGAGACTTGAGTGAATCTTGGTCCATCATCCACTTTATATTTTCCTGTAAAGAAAATTTCTTGTAGTTGATCTGGAGCAACAATAGGAGCTGGTGAAGCGTGCATAGTAGTTGTGCATTTGATTTTGTAGTGGATACTCAGTAGGCTAAGGAATCTGAAGATACCTTTCTGATTGATATTAGTCCTAGACTATGGCATTGTGTGCAACATTATATGTAGCAGAGATTGAATTTGGGATGATCTTATATCAGTCAGTCTAAACTTGTTATCAGATTGATTGTGTCTAGGTTCATCCTCTCATTTTGATTGAATTTGGGATGACAAAATGAATTGGGGTTATACTTTCTTTTAGGCCTTGAACGTTCAGCTCTAGTGTACATAGTTGATGCATCTGACTCGCTCATACCTTGACTTTTATTTGTCATTGTACTCAATAAACCAGTTGAACTAGATGCAACAAAGATTGCCTTTTGATTTTCATCACGCATCACCATAGCATATGCCTAATTTACACTAGGGACAAGGCTAAGTAGCAAAATATGACTTCTAATTTGAGAATAACTCATTTAGACCCGTTAGGAACTGATATATAATTTTTGTCTTTGGAGATATATGAGAAGTCTTTAAATCTCTCACAATTACAGCCAATGCAGGAATCACAGAGCTAAACTCATTCCCCATATCTTTCAACCTCATATAGTATTCAGATATTGACTGAGTACCTTGAGTACATGTAGCAATTTCTTGGTGGAGGTTAAATGCCCTAGATCCATCAACCTTATCAAACCTTTCTTTCAAATCTTCTTACACAGTTTGTACATTAGCTGCATGGATTATATCTCCAATCAGATTGTTAGCCACATAATTCATGAGTCATGACACCGGGGGAAGATGTTGAGTACAAGTTACAGGTAAATTCGAATTTAATAGTTTTGACTCGGATGGATATGTTAAAAATGTTCACTAAACAAATATAAATAATTGATAGGGAATATCATAATTGCATTTTGATACAATTTCGAATATGAGTCCATAAAGTTTAAATATTCAATTCGCTATTATTTTCAAGGTGGATCCAGCCTTAAACTACAGGTTCGACCACAATTGTCACCATTCAAAAATTTAAGGGTCATGACGGCACTTGTCGCGATGAATTTTGACAAGTAAGTCTATCACGCAAACTGATACAAAAGGAAAAATAATAGCAATAACCCAAGTAAGGCATCTAGAATGAAGTGAACCACATAATATAGTAAAGAGGAAAGACATAACCATCGATACCATAATTTCAAAACCTGGTGTCATGGTGCTATAACATCACTAGTGCAACTCGAGATCAAATACATAAGTATCCAAAACAGGAATACTCTGTCTCTGAATCTGAATAAAGACATAGTCTAAATAAAGAAAGGTAGTAGTCAACTTCGGAAGCAAAAATCCGCTACCTCAAATAGCTCTAAGGTAGCCCGAATCAACCACCGTGAGGCCCACTCAAACCAGGATTTACACCGAAAGGGCGCAGTAGGGGTGAGTATGGTCCACTTGAATTCAGTAGGTATCATAGACCAACTGAGCAAAGTATAAAATAAAGCATACAAAATACATACTAAGGGCATGTCATCAGAAAATGTTCCACGACGGTAGCCCACTTTACTAACAGTTCTATAATAATCACATAAATTACAGCAAATACGAGAAAGAAATACAAGTAAACCAATATCACACATACAATTACTAGGGAAGGAATTACACATAGACAAGTATACATCAAGAGAGATAATACAACACAAATAAAGGCATAATGTAACACAAATGCAATGAAGATGATGATGATGATGACGGTAATGATGATAATGATGATGTGATGCACGAGATTTTTGCACAACCTTCGTATATACCTGCGGAACTAAAGCTTTCCGACGTAGGACCCATGGGGAATTAGTCATCCCGTATACAATTCATATCCAATCCATATCTCCTCGCCGGCACATCCTTTGATAGAGGGTTTTAAAGATGCCATATTTGCTCTCAGAAAAAGCAAGTGTTTACAGTATTTCTAGTATTTCCAAGATGGTATCAATATTTCATGAATGTAGATGATATGAGGATGTAATGCTCACAACCTATCAGAATAAGTACTTCCATGTCCAACTAATATACCAACCAAGTGAGCCAACAACCCACTCAATATTTTCAACCATCCATGAATTTTAACATAAACCTAATGCCAACAGAATGAAACATAGGCGTTGTCATCAATCAAGACATAACTAATTTCATGTACACAAAGCCAACAATATCATATAGGACCCCACACAGTCACACATAGCAAATAGAATACTAAAACCATCAAATAAAATCATTATATGGGCCCCCACACGGACACAACACGATAATAAATCCATTTTCACGATTAGTTCCCACACCCTTAACATGATCTTATATCAACATTTACTACCTAGTCCAGTCTGAAGAAAGTTTAGCCATAACCTACCTCGAATGCCAAAAACTAATCCGCAAGCCATCACTCCAAAGTATTACTCCTCCCGAGCACCAAAGTATTACTCCTCCCGAGAAGACTCAAAATCAAACTAAAACATGAAAATATAGAACCTATGCATCGAAAAAAAAGCGAACGATATCCATATTGCCTATTTTTAAGTCGGGGTCAAAACGGACCCACAAAAAAAAATTCTAAAAAAAGGCAAAATCATAATTTTATCTTTAAAACATGTTCTCCATATTTTTAAAAGTCTACAGTTGAAAACTCATGCGAAAATGAGGTCCAAATTGAAGAAAAGCCATGGTTTAGCTTTACCGGCAAAATCCCCAAAAATTCTTTTTTGAAATCAAGAATCTAAAGTTGTTTTGAAGATGAAATTAGGAGAAAACTGATAATTATAATATTAGAAACTTACCCAAGAGAAAATGGGTTGACAACAGGGTTTAGGGCTGGGCATAAAATACCAGAAATCGAATTACCGAACCGAATCGAAGAGTTTGGTATTTGATATTTGGTAATGTGGTATTTGGTATGGTAATTGGGAGTAAAAAATTAAAATTACGATATTTGGGTTTGGGATTGGTAAAAGATATTACTACCATTTGGTATTTGGTATTTACCGAATACCAAATTATTGTTAACTGACTATAGTCTATACTCCATAGGCCACGAGTCCAAATTAATAGTTTACAAAAGGTCAAAAATAGCCCACAACCTAAAAGCCTATAATACTATATTCATTTTAAAATTTTAAAATGAAAATCACTTTTAAAAATTTTATTGTTAGCAACAGTGGACAAGATGTTCAAATATGAAGTTATTGTTTCATATTACTCGCGTTTTCTTCATTCTGGTTCTATCTATCAAGACAACCTGAACTTGTCTAGTCTTGATGCAACTTGTAGGTATATCTAAGTTATGTCCAGTGAGAGAGTTGATGCAGAGATACTCATTTCCTACCATATCTAAGTAACTAAGTTATCAAAAAGATTTTACACTATGTTGTATGATTTTAAATATCTCATAAGTTATTCTTGATGAAAGGGTTAGTGAATTCTTTTATTTAAACTCACTCACTAGTCACTACGAGGAAAATATTTGAGGAACAGATGTGGCTATTATCTTTCGGAGTCATTTCTGCATTAAACAGTTATTATGTTAAATCAGCAGATGATGAATGAGCTATAAAACATCACTGATGAGGTTTTAAAAAGTGTTGTTTCCATAAGGCATAGGGCAGAAATTTTATCTTGTTTTTGATTCAGTTCTAAAGTAAACTGTTATAGTTGGACTAGAGTAGAGTCTACCAAATTTAACTTTAATATGGTACTACCAAATACCGTACCGAACAGAAGTTTAATTTATCGATTACCGAATTATCAAATCGAAGTTTAATGGTATGGTATTTGGTATGTACTTTCATTTACCGATTATCGAATTACCGAATCCGAATTATGATAATACCGAATCGAATACCGAACGCCCACCCCTAATAGGGTTTGAATTGAAGGAATACAAGTTTTAGGACTTCCGAGCCAAAATTCTCAATTTCCCACATTAATTAGCATTAAAATAAGAATTAGATGATAAAATTAGAGTTAAGTAGTTGACATAGGTGTTCAGAAGCTTACCCAAGCTTAGAAATGGAAGAAATTTCTCAAAAGTGTAAAACCTTAAGCTCCAAGTTTCAATAATGGAGGAAAAAGCAAAATATTGGTATATATAGGATCCAAGTCTCTGCAAACCCCTCGAGATTCATTTGAAATCTCATGAACGCAAATGAAATATGCTACTCTATAAAATCCGACGCTCCTTACTCAATAGATGTATCAAATTTTCAAAAAAAGAAACATCATTTTCACAAAGTTGACATCCGAAATCCAATTTCACAACTTTTCGAACCGAGGGTTGAAATGAAATTTAAAAGCCATAAAACCACACCAAACATGTTACCAATCTAAAATCGGTGTTTCGGATCTGCTGGCACAGTCTGTTTTACCATCCGATGTACAGATCAATAAATGTCAATCGAAGTCAACTATAAGGCTCTCAAAGACACCAAAAACCATAATTTCACATAAATCACGCCAAAATACATCGAGAACCATGTCAGTCATCTCCAAGATCCAAAAATACCACAAAGCAACCACAGGGAGGGGTAAAATGGTCAAATCATACAAAAATAAATATTTCACAAAAAATCAGGTTGTTACATCATCCACCACTAAAAATCTAGTTTGTCCTTAAATTAAAAGCAAGAGAAATACCTGAACCAACAAAGAGATGGGGGTAGCAATCACACATATCAGACTCGATCTCTCAAGTAGCCTCACTACGGGTCGGTGCTTCCGTTGGATCTTAACCACTGGAATAATTTAGAACGCAATCACCTAACATCTTTAGCCAGTATGGAGACAAGCTTCTTAACAAAAGACAATATCTCATCTAACTGAACCTACTCCCAATGAATGACATGAGACTCATCCGGAATGTAACGGTGAAGCATGAAAAGATGAAAAACTGGATGAATAGCTGATAAATTAGGGGGCAAGGCCAACTCATAATCTATATCACTAACAGTCTAAAGAATCTCAAATGGGTCAATATACCTGGGGCTAAGCTTGCCTATCTTCCCAAACATCATCACACCCTTCATGGGTGAAACTCAAAGAAAAACTCAATCACCAACTCCAAATCTCAAGGCACGAAGTTTACGATCTGCATAGCACTTCTTCCTACTCTGAGTTGCTCAAAGCCTTTCCTGAATGATCCGAACTCTATCCAAGAACTAAAGAAGCAAGTATGTACCTCAAGGTCTAATCTCTGAAACCTCAAACCAACTAACAGGAGAGAGACATCACTTACCATACAAAGCCTCAAAAGGATCTATATCAATACTGGAATGATAGTTGTTATTACACGTGAACTCCGCCAAGGCTAAATATTGCTCCCACTGACCACCAAAATCCATCGTACAAGTGTAAGCGCGGAGCATATCCTCCAAAATCTGAATAGTCCGCTCTGATTGACCATCAGTGTTGGGGTGGAAAGACGTGCTAAGATCAACCAGAGTACGCAACTTGTCCTGAAAAGTCTTCCAAAAGTGAGATATCAACACAGAACCTCGATCTAAGATGATAAACACTGGCATATCATGAAGATGCACAATCTCACAAATATAGATGTAGGCCAACCTCTCAATACTGAAGAAAACCTGAACCAAAATAAAATGAGCAGATTTGGTGAATTAGTCTACTATGACCCATACACTATTAGAACCATAAGAAGTTTGAGGCAATTTAGTCATGAATTCCATAGACATCCATTCCCATTTTTACTCGAGAATAGGTAGCCTCTGAAGAAAACCACCTAGCCTCAAATACTCGACCTTCACCTACTGGAAACATAGGCAACGAGCTATAAAATCTTCTACATCTCTCCTCATACCTCCCCACCATTAATACTGCCTCAAATCATGATACATCTTAGTCACGCCTGGATGAATAGAATACCTGGAACAATGAGCCTCCTGAAAATCAATCTAATCCAATCACATATTCTCGGTACACAAACTCGGCCTCCAATCCTCAAAATACCATATGAATCAAATGAGGATTCCTTAGTCACACCACACAAAACCTTATCCCGAATCAACCTCAATCCCACATCATCAAACTGAGGAGCTCGAATCTGCTCCGTCAGAGAAGACCTACTCTCCACGAATGCTAAAATATGCCCAAGTGTTGATACAAAAAACCTAATCATTTGGTTAGCTAAGGACTGAACCTCTAAGGCCAACAGCCTCTCCTGAGTTAAAAGATGCGCCAAGATACCCATGTTAGTCGATTTTCAGCTCAAGGCCTCCGCAACCACATTAACCTTGTACGGATAATAAAAAATAGTCAAGTCATAATCCTTAAACAACTCAAGCCAACAGTGTTGCCTCATATTAAGATCTCGCTAGGTGAATAAATATTGAAGGCTACGATGATTCGAGAAAATCTCATAATAGACTCCACACAAGTAGTGCCTCCAAAACTTCAAAGCAAAAACAACCGCGTACAACTCCAAAACATGGTTTCATGGGGCTTTAACTGATGAGAAGCATACGCAATCACCTTACCCTCCTGTATTAACATAACACCTAACCTGACACCTGAAGCATCATAAAAGACAGTAAAACTCGCACCCTCCTTGGGCAAGGTCAAGCTAGGAGTCAAAGTCAACAAATCCTTGAGCTTTTTGAAGCTCGCCTCACAAGTATCAAACCATTGAAAATAAATCTTCGTCTGAGTCAACTTGGTCAATGGGTTTGAATTAGATGAGAAACCCTCAACAAAATGCCAAAAGTAACCCACCAAGCCAACAAAGCTCCGAATCCTACTGGGCGAAGTAGGCCTAGCCCTACGAACTATTGCAATATTGGCTGGATCAACCATAATACCATCCTTAGTCGCTAGATAACCTAAAAAAGGACAAACTCCAACCAAAACTCACACTTGGAGAACTTCACATACAACTTCGCATCCCTCAATCTCTGAAGTATAATCTACAAATGCTCCTTATGATCAGCCTCACCCTTGGAATAAACCAAGATAACATCTATAAATTCAATCACAAAAGAGTTGAGATACGGTCGAAATACCTGGTTTATCAATTCTATGAACGCGGTTGGGGCATTGATCAACCTAAAGAACATGACCAAGAACTCATAATGACCGTATTAAGTTTGAAAAGATATCCTCGAAATATCCGAAGCTCTAATCCTCAAGTGGTGATATCCAGATCCTAAATTAATCTTCAAAAACACCGAAGCACCCTAAAGTTGATCGAACAAATCATCAATGTGAGGATGAGAATACTTATTCTTAACTGTCACCGTCACCTTGTTCAACTGTCGATAATCAATACACATACGCATAGACCCAGCTTTTTTCTTCTCAAACAAAACAGGCGCACCCCAAGGTGATACACTAGGTCGGATAAATCCCTTATCCAACAACTTCTGCAACTGATCCTTTAATTTCTTCAACTCAGCTGGGGCCATGCTATAAGGAGGAATAGAGATGGTCTTGGTGCCCGACTCAACATCAATTACAAAATTAATATCACGATTCAGAGGCATACCAAGAAAATCCATAGGGAACACATCCATGAACTCATGGACAATACGAACAGAATTCAAATAAGGAGGTAAGGCAACACTAGTATCATGAATATGAGCCAAATAGGACTAACATCTTTTCTCAACCAAACGACAAGCCTGAACATAGGATATAACCCTCTTGGGACCCGAATGAAGAGCACCCTTCCAAGTTATCCTTGGCACACCCGGTAGAGCTAAAGTGACGATCTTAGCATCACAATCTAGGATAGCATGGTAAGACGTCAGCCAATCTATAGCCGAAATGACGTCAAAATCAACCATATCTAAGACAAGCAAAGCTACCCAAGTCTCACGCCCAGCAAAAGTCACAACACAAGATCAATAGACCCAATCCACCACTACAGAATCTCCTACAGGGGTAGATACACGAATAAGCATGGTAAGAGGCTCACAAATAGAATCAAAGCCCGAAGCAAAATATACAGACACATAGGAGAAAGTCACTCCCGAATCAAATAACATAGATGCAAATATGAAATAAACTCGAATGATACGTGTGATAACAAAATCGAAAGCCTCTACCTCTGTTCTGATGGGTATAGCATAGCATTGTTCATAATCACCAACTACCTGAGTAGCCCTGCAACTACCACCGCGAGCACCACTACTTTGCCTCGTGCACCTCTGATAAAATCTCTACCTCTCACAGTTGAAATAGAAGTAGCTCTGAACACACGATGGGGACAGTCCTTGGCCAAATGGTCAGTCTCATCACACACATAGCAAGCTCTACGACCTGATTCAATATGAGGAGGTACGGTTGGATCAAAATGGCCCCTCTGAACTGTTGGACAAGAAAACTCACTACCTGAGCTCTGTAAATCTGCCTACACTGGACTACTATGATATCTACAAAAATCTCTAGAATCCCTACCTTGAGAAGTGACACCTCTGAATGCTCTCATACGGTACAACTTCTTGGCGCCTCCTTGATATGCTTGATGAATACTCTAAGTCATCTTAGCATGGTCCACTATACTCTGAAATGATGCTCCAAACACTACTATCTGAGATGTAGCTAACTGAAAAGAAACATCCAACCCCTTCATAACTTTTGAATCCACTCAGATTCGGTGGAAATTATGGCATTGGAATACCTAGATAAGGCATAAAAGCGTGTCTTATACTTTGCAACAGTCATGAAGCCCTGCTCCAGGTGATCAAATGCATCTCTCATTCGATCCCTTAAACTATAAGGCACAAAGCTCTCCAAAAAGACCTAAGCAAACTGATCTCAAGATATCTCAGGAGAATCAAGAGGTCTGCAACCAACAAGTGACCTCCATAAATTTCCAGTGACATCCCTCAACTGATAAGTAGTATACGTAATACCATGCGACTCAAGAGAACTCGGGTTATACAACTTCTCACGAAAGTCAATCAAGAACTCATAGGCATCCTCTCCCACGGCACCACTGAACCTAGAAGAACCCAAATGAGTGAATCACTCAAACCTCTTCTGATCCTCCAAAGACATAATTGTACTCGTAATAAGAAGAGGCATGGTGAATCTGACAGACTGAGCTCCCACCTTGGGAGATAACATAGATGAAGGTTGAACTCCTGATCACGGAATACCATACTCAGATACAGGCGATGAAGGAGGAATAACACAATCACTGGAGTACTAAAAATAGAAGTAGGTATCGTCGGAGGATCCACACTCGGGGCTGGAGGAACACCATAAGCAGATTTTGGCATAAACGGAGGTGCAATATTCAGAGCTGGGGGAACACCAGACGCACTCGAAGGAGCACCCTCCAAATAGGTCAACAAGCGAATCAACAACCCTTCCAAGACTGGGGTAGAAAAACTCGGTGGAACCAAAGTAGGACCCACATCTCCAACATGCTCAACACGAGGCTCAGGAGAGAGTCCCCTAGTACTACTCCTAGATGGAGCAGATCCACATGCCCATCCACTACCTCGAGCCTATCCATGACTCACAACTCGCCCTCTAGACTGGTTTTTTTCTTAGATGAAGGCTCTGTATCTCTAACCTCATATGATCTAGTCATCACCATTTGCACCGAAAAGAGTGAAATTTGACTTAGAACACAAGACATGAATGAAATCTGCATGATAAGGAACAAAATAAGAGAAATTTCTTAAAGACATCCTATAACCTCTCAAAGATAGATACGAACATCTACGTACAGATCTGTGAGACTCTATTAGACACTCTATTCTTACACTGTTGAGACCAATGAACCTGATACCAATTTGTCACCACCCAAAAATTCATGGGTCATGATGGCACTTGTCGTGATGAACCTTGACAAGTAAGTATATCACACAAACTGATACAAAAGGGAAAATAATAGCAATAACCCAAGTAAGTCTTCTAGAATGAAGTGAACCACATAATATAGTAAAGAGGAAAGACATAACAAACAATACCATAATTTCAAAACCTAGCGTCACGGTGTTAGAACTTCACTAGTACAACTCGAGATCAAATACATAAGATATCCCAAATAGAAATACTTTGTCTCTGAATAGGAATAAAGACATAGTCTAAATAAAGAAAGGTAGTAGTCAACTCCGAAAGCAAGAATCCTCTACCTCAAATAGCTCTAAGGTAGCCTGAATCAACCACCGTGAGGCGCACTTAAACCAAGATCTGCACCAAAAGGGCGCAGTAGGGGTGAGTATGGTCCACTTGAACTCAATAGGTATCATAGACCAACTGAGCAAAGTAGAAAATAAAGCATACCAAATACATACTAAGGGCACATCCCTGCAATCAGAAAATGTCCCACAGCGGTAGCCCACACTATTGTCACTAATAGTTCTATAATACTCACATACGTTATAACAAATACGAGAAAGAAAGACAAGTAAACCAATATCACACATACAATTACTAGGGAAGGGATTACACATAGACAAGTATACATCAAGAGAGATAATACAACACAAATAAAAGCACAATGTAACACAAATACAATGAAGATGATGATGATGGTAATGATAATAATGATAATGTGATACACGAGGTTGTCGCACAACCTTCATATATACCTACGGTGCTAAAGATTTTCGATGTAGGACTCATGGGGGGTTAGTCATCTCATATATAATTCATATCCATATCTCCTCTCCGTCATATCCTTCAATAGAGGCTCTTAAAGATGTCATATTTGCTGTCAAAAAAGCCATTGTTTTCAGTATTTCTAGTATTTCCAAGATGGTACTAATGTTTCATGAATGTATATGATATGAGAATGTAATACTCACAACCAACCAGAATGAGTATTTCCATGTCCAACTAATATACTAGCCAAGTGAGCCAATAATCCACTCAATGTTTCCAATCATCCATGAATTTCAACATAAACCGTATGCCAACAGGATGAAACATATAAAAATACACCATTGCTACCACATTAGGCTTTTTCATCAATCAAGACACAACTAATTTCCTGTACACAAAGCCAACAATATCATAGAGGACCCCACACGGTCACACATACTAAATAGTATACCAAGACCATAAAAATATCATTATATAGGCCTCTTCATGGGTACAACACAATAATAAATCTATTTTCATTATTAGTTCCCACACCCTTAACATAATCTTGTATCAACATTCACTACCAGTCTAGTCTGAAGAAAGTTAAGCAATAAGCTACCTTGAATGCCGAAAATCAATCTGTAAGCCTTCACTCTGAAGCCTTACTCCTCCCGAGAGGACTCTGAATCAACTAAAACATGAAAATATAGAATTTATGCGTCAATAAAATCCAACGATATCCATATTGCCTATTTTTAAGTTGGGATCAAAACGGATCACCAAAATGAATTTTCAAAAAAGAAGGAAAAAATCATAATTTTATCTTTGAAATATGTTCCCCATATTTTTAGGAGTCTACAACTAAAAAATCTAGTGAAAATAAGTTAAAAACGAGGTCCAAATTGAAGAAAAACTATGGTTAAGCTTTATTGGTAAAATCCCCAGAAATCCTTGTTGAAATCAAGAATCTGAAGTTGTTTTGAAGATGAAACTGAGAGAAAACTGATAATTATAAGATTAAAAACTTACCCAAGTGAAAACGGGGTTTGAATCGAGGAAATACAATTTTTAGACCTTCCGGACCAAAATTCTCAATTTTCTACTTTAATCTGCGTTAAAACAAGAATTAGATGATAAAATTGGAGTAAAGTAGTTGAAATAGGTGTTTAGAAGCTTACCCAAGCTTAGAAATGGAAGAAATTTCTCAAAAGTGTAAAATTCTAAGCTCCAAGTCTCCAAAATAGAGGGAAAAGGCGAAACATGGGTATATAGGATCCAAGTTTCCGCGGACCCCTCGAAATTCATCCAAAATACCATGAACACAAAAGAAATATGCTATCCTATCAAATTCGACACTCCGGACTCAATGGTGATATCATATTTTTGAAAAAATATCATTTTCACAAAGTTGATCCCCAAAACCCAATTTCACAACTTTCTAAATCAGGGATCGAGATGAGATTTAAAAGCTATAAAATCACACCAACCATGTTACCAATTGAAAATCAACGTTCTGAATCTGCTAGCGTAGTTTGTTTTGCTATCCGATACATAGATCAATAAATATTAACCGAAGTCAACTATAAGGCTCTCAAAACCACCAAAAATCACAATTTCACATAAAAATCATGCCAAAATGCATCGAAAACTATGTCAATCATCTCCTCCTCCCATAAATACCACAAAGACAATCATGGAGAGGGATAAAATGATCAAATCATATAGAAATAAATATTTCACAAAAATCACCAAAAAATTGGGTCGTTACAACAATACATTAGCTTTGATTCAAATCTTATTTTTGTATTAAAAGATTACTTTTTGGTAATCATCCATCTAGAATCCAATAAGAAAAAATTATGATTTAGGACACAAACTAAAAATCATGTCTCTGCATCTATTACATTTGCGAAGTATATATATATATATATATATATATATATATATATATATATATATATGTGTGTGTGTGTGTGTGTGTGTGTGTGTGTGTGTCCAAAAGAAAACTACCAAAAGTCAATGAATAGTCACACATAAGGACTAATTAACATATCTTTTTTAGTTTGAAAAAATATATTAATACCATTTCATGGAAGCAAATCTAAAATTTAAAATGTATATTTTCTATAAAAATCTCAAGCTAATATTATGTAATCTATATCTATCATCTATAATCTATATTTATAATCTATAATCTATATATCTATATAATATATTAAAAGTGTGAAGGCCCTTAGAAAAGTGAATTGAACTTTTTGCCTTCATTGAAAGACTCCATTTTAGATAAAATCATTTTTTCACTTTTTTTCTTAATTTATTATTTAATTATTTTCATATTAATGAGTCCAACAATATATTTGACTAAGACTAAAATATATGATAAGATCTTTTATTAAATTAGGAGTCATAAATACATGTATGATAAAAGGTAACAAAAATCGTGTGACTCCTAAAAAAGAATTTGTCAAATTTTCCCCAAAAATATTAATACTAACTTCTATAAAAATCGTTGTCTTTTTAGATTTTGTCATTATTTTTTCTACAAAAGGTAATAAAAATCGTGTACAAAAAGGATTCCTAAAAAAGAATTTCTCAAACTTTTCCCAAAAACATTAATATTAACTTCTATAAAAATCATTGTCATTTTAGATTTTGTCATCGTTTTTTCTCTCAGCCTCTTTTTCATCAATTTTTTTTTCTTGCAGATGCTGGGTTTCAAATTGATTTCTGATTGTTGGTTTGAGATTTTACGGGGTAATGGGTTTGAAAAAATCCTTTTAGATTTTGTTATCGTTTAGTTTTAGTTTGGAAAATTATTTTTTTTTTTAATATGTATTTGTTGGTTCGTAATATTTGATGATTTTGTTGCATATTCAGTTTAATTAGTATTGTGTTATAATTATAATGGATGGTATATAATCAATTTGGGAGAAAGCAATTATATAAAATATCAACAATATAGATGTTGAAATTTTAAGTATTCCTTTTACTTTTTGAGCATCTTTTTAATGTGATGTATTAGAGCATTGAGAATTTTTATTTGTTGATAAGAAATTAATATAGCCTCCTAAATTTATAGAAAGTAGAATTAACTTTTTTGAATTTTTAAACTTTCAAAACCAAAATTTATAAAATAATAAAAACTAGATTGGCAGTACTTCTATATAAACAAAATAATCCAACGTCGGTTGTCTCTATTTGGATCATGTTTATACTGCTTCTTGTAACTTGGACATCTTTAATCTGTAGTATTGTTCTTATTGAATTGGAGTTTTTTAATCTTTAGTATTAATCTTATTGCTTATTTTTAATGAGTTATAATTTATTTTAATTAGTGAATTCTATTTGATTTTCTTGTGTTTGTCTTCAATAAATATTTTAAATTTTTTCAACCGCATTATTAGGTTATTTTAGCTTTGTTTTGTAGGAACGACATTGATGAATGAGCCACGAGACAAAGTCTTATTCGATCTCTTTCTACTTCTTGCATAATCAGGTATATATTTATGTATATCACATATACATAATACAATTGGGACCTCAATATCTGTTTATCATAACGGAGGTTATGTCCATTTTTTTTGTATTTGGCCCCTAGAAAGGATTACAACTTTAGATCCTTGAGAAATTTTTTTTCTTACTACCTTTATATTTTAGGTTGTAGATTAAGAGATCCTTTTATATGTTATGCATCAATAGTGTAGGTTTCGAAATCATTATGGCAATCAAAGGAAAATGTTACTATTTTTGTATATACCCATTCCACATCTGAATTGTAGTGGATATCAAGAAACTTCTTTGAAAAAGAAAATAAAGGGTTGCTTATTTTTTTTGGTTGTATATCTCATTTTTACCCTTTCTCAATACAGGTTGACTATAGGTGTTTGTGTTTAGGTCGTTGATGTTTGTAGATAATGGCATTGTTGTTGGAATGGACTACAAGGCCTTTCTTCTTCCCTTTAAGGTAGGGGTAAGGTCAACGTACATTTTACTGATTTTTTCATATCCCACTTTGTGGGATTACATTGGGTATGTTCACAATATTGTTCTTTAAGTTCTTTATTATTATGAAGGTACCACTGAAGCAAATTAATTTTTGTTTTATTCTTCGATCTCAATTTATAATTTTATTTCTTTTAGTCATATTAAACTCTCTACATCTATTTTTATCTTGATTTAAAAAAAAATTATCTAGGAATAATTATTTTTATAATAACACACACTATTATATCAATAAGCATACTAATTGTTCAATACGGGTAAGGTCTGATGCATACACACTATTCTTCTATGACCTCACATGTAAGATTATATTGGGTATGTTATTATTATTGGTGTACACAAAATAATCATCTATTTTTTTTATTGTATTTAGTACTTTCAAAGGCTTGCAACAGTGAATAGTCTCTTGTAGTTAGCCATCCATGTTCTCCTTGAATGTGCCTTATGTGAAAGGGATGATGAAGTCTTCACACATCTTTGTTTTGACTGCTCACACACGTCACCTTGAAGGGCAAATTACTTCGTTCGCTAAGCGATCCCAAACTTGTTGGTACATGGTATGACGATCTGAAATAGATCTGTGATGTGGCAAGAAGGGAGAGTGATCATGCCTTGCTTACATGTGTCTTTGTCATGATCATTTATTATGTATTTGGAGTAAAAGAAACTCCATAAAATCTCAGAGGGGTCAGTGCAACGCTAACAAAATGTGTAGTAGAGAGATTCCAATGCTTGTGCACATCAAGGACAGAACTAACGTAAAGTGGCAAGCTACACTAGAGACTGAATTATTTTCCTTATTATGGTTGTATTGTATAGTGATAGTAGCTAAAATAGAGTTTGATATATGATCTTTATAGGTTGAGAAGTAGTGTAGTGGGTCAGCCCCACTTGACTATGTATTTCCAAATTTTGACTAATAGAACTCCGTCTGTTCAATAAAAAAAAAATTAAACTATATAAGAACTCCTAATATTTAGAAATCTACTTAAAAATAATTACAAAAAACATTAATACCAAAAAAAAAAAAAATTGTTCAGCAAGACTCATTAGTTTAGGAGTCATTGTTTGTTATAAAATTATGACCAATTATTTTTTTGTAATTTTATTAATTTGGTCAAAGAAAAAAAAAACTTCCTTGTTGACTTTCAGGTTTAGGAGTTCTTAATCTTTTTGTAAATAAGCACGACGATTGTTCGTATTTTCTTTTTGTAGTTTTATTTAATTTAGTAAAAAATAAATCAAATGTAAAAAAAAAAAATGAATAAGAAAACTAGAATAAAGGCTCTTAGGTTTAGGAGCTAGGAGTCCTTAATCTTTGTTTAAATATTACAAAATAGCATTCTAGATAAGGCACAAGTACTCCTCGTATGTCTTATCTGCTCTTCATTTATAAAAGAGATATTGGGGTATGTAATTTATTAATTCAACAGCTTCGGATATTATGATACTTTGTTAATGACCTATAAGTTGCTTATTTGGTAAGATTGTATAAGAATTGACAAAATCTTTTATAGTTGTCATAAATTGTAGGTTTTTCATGTTTATGAGAGATAAAAAATATAACTTAAGAAATTTAAAGAGAAAATACATAAAGACCCCTATGATCTTGTCCAAGTTTTTCAAAAAGACACTTAAACTTTACTTTCGACCTATTACCCCACAAATCTTACTTAAATCGTTACAAATACATCATTTTGACCGTCTGCGTGTATACACGCACAACAGGCGTGTGAAAAGGCTCAAAATTGATTTTTTTTACCAAATAAAAGTTGCCACGTGTAAATAATTTGATATATAATTTATCTTCTTTTTTTAAAAAAATATCAATATTTATTTACTTTTTAAAATTATTTCATAACCCCCCCCCCAAACACCCCCACCCACCATTGTCTTCTTCCCCATTGACAGTTTCTCTTCATCACCATAACTCAACAACAACATCAATTACAGCAACAACATCAACATCATCATCATTATAACTCTCTTTCTCCTCAATCATCGCAATCATCACCATAACCCTACTCACCTTTTACCATCACCATGTTTACTTTCTTTAATTTCAAGTTCTTATTTCAGTTTTTTTTTATATATTTTGAATAATTTTATAAAACCCAATATATATCCTCTTAAGAAGAACTATAAAGCTCCATTTTAATAGAGTTTTGATCTCATCATTAGACAATCAACAAACACATAAATCAATACAAAATTAAGAAGCAATACAAAATTAACATAAACACGAAATTCAAAACCACTGAACCACAAAATTAACACTGAAATTCAAAGAGAAAGAAGAATGGAGAAATCAGCAACTGGAAGGGGTGGGGGTGGAGGGAAGCTGCTGGACGGGGATGGGGAGGGAGATATTGGACGGGGTGGAGGGAGAGGGGGTGGGGTGGGGTGATAAATAAAATAAAAGGGAAAACTTTATAGAAAAAAAAATAAATATAAATATAATATGAAATTAAATTATTTAACACGTGGCAGCATCTGATTGGTCCGTGCATTCACTCTCTTTCTTGTGACTGGAATTCAGCGAAAAATGATGTATTTGCAACCATTTAAGTAAGATTCGTGGGTTAATAGGTCGGAAGTATAGTTTAGGTGTCTTTTTGAAAAAGTCGGTCAAGATCAGGAAGGGTCTTTATATATTTTCTCAAATTTAAATTACATGTCCAAATAAAATTTCAACTTCAAATCACCCTTATGATTTATATTAATAAGGTATGTAATACTAAAATTTAGGAGTTTAAAATCTAGTAAAATTTATATTATATAAATCATTTCCTTATTTGAACTATTTAATATAATTGTAAATATTCCATACAACTTTGTTAATTTAGGATGTTGAAATTTAGTATAATTATGTTCTAGATAGGAAGTCTTAAGATTTACTTTAACCAAATTAAAATGTCAATTATCTCACATAAATTATGTTCTCGTGTGAACGATGTCAGCGAATTTTGTGACTAAATATTTAAAATTGGGCAAACAAATACATGCAACTTTCTTCCTTAATATGAATACACGTGCAATGTATATCAGGTAGTAAATTAAATTTTACCCTAAAAAATTGTCTTTCTTTTACTTCTACTTTCTTTCTTTTCTTATTTTGATTTGGATTCGAGTGGTTTGCTTGCATTATGCTAAATTTATCAAAAATAGCAAAATTATAGGAACAAATCCAAAATAGATATCAATTTTAGTGTTGAAATATTTTTCTCTCATTTTTGATTGGTTGTTTTTATAGGTGGTAGATAAATATTGATCGTCTTTGAGATTTTTTTTGTGTAAAAGTTAGGTTTAATTGTATTGTTGATTTTATACATTTTTGTTTAATGTTGCTTATTAATAACAAAACATTATCTTATATTTTAGGACTCTGATATTTTTTCTTATGGTGGAAGAGATATGTCGTCCTATACACACACACATACAATATATATAATTTATGATACAAGTGCATCGCACGTATATATATGTGAGATTCGCATTCATATATATATATATATACACACACACACACACACACTAGTTTTATAAGGCCCGTGCTAAGTCCGAGCCCAAACTCAAATAATTTAATATTTTATATAATAATATAATTAAATAGATAAAATAATTACAATTCACAAAGATCATAAATTAAAAAATATTAATATTTTTATGAGTTTATGAGAACATATTCTATAGCTATAAATAAAAATATATTTCTTCAAATATTTATTAAGTCTTAATTTTGTTCATAATTTCGTGTGGCAAGAATTTAAGTTAGTGAATATGGTAATTTAAGTTTAGTTTTACTTTAAATTAAGGGGTAAAAAAATTAAATTTATCAAAATGAACCTCGAGAATCTATTAGTTCTTTATATTTTGCTTATGCCTAAGAATATTAATTCTCAATTAATCAAAAAATATATTTTAAAAATAATCTGATCATACTGATACCACTACCTTCATTTTTAACTTTATCAATAATTTCAGCTTTCAATATTTAAAAGATTTATTGATAATTTCAAAAGCAAGATAAAATTGTTCATAAAAAAATCTCATTCAATTCATAAAAAGTAATTAGCAAATATTGAGAACCATACTTCGTTCATCATAAATAAATATAACCTTATACAATTAGTTAAGAGATTTATCGATTAGTTAATAACATGAGACTCTAAATAATTCAATTGATTGTCAGCCTGAACTCTCACCATATTGGTGAAGGTTTGGTTTCTCACTTTGTGATTTCCTTTCAATTTTCTAATTTTTTTAAAAAGAATTAGTTAAACAATTAAAAATTTAAGAAAAAAAAAACTCAATAATGATTTCTCAAATTATGACACACCACATACAAAATCCCATTTGGCAAGTAAAGAAATAAAGTAGTTTTTCAATATCTCTATGTCAACTACATGCCATAATTTTATTGGATAAACAAATTAATTGAAATTACTTAAGTAGTCTTGTGAGGACTATCAAAATTTATTATTTTCTCTTATATATAATAGTATTTACATATACCAGATAATAGTTACTAAATTCTCTTAATTCCACGTATCATACTGTCGATGCATCCATGTATTCACATACAAATTCAAACAGAGAAAATTATCCCTTACAGTATTATTAGATCTAAAATAATAAATTTTAGCAACACTTTTAGATAATTACAGTAATAGCAATTTAGTTACAAGTTATAGCAACTTATTAAAAGAGATATTTTTTTAATTATATTTTCAAAAGTTATTTTTAATTATTTAATTTAAAATCAATACCTTATAGGATTGTAATCAATATTTTTCTTAAATTGTGTATTGATAATTATGGCAAATATATGTTACTTATTTTTTATTTAAAAGATTACACACTCTTACTTATCAGATAAATTTATTGGAAGAAGATTACGTGTAAATCAACTCTCTCTCTCTCTTCATTCTCTAATACTCAACCTCACCTCTCTGTTTCTCCATTATAATACTAAACCTTTCAAAATTTTATTGAAACTTGTGTATATATATAATATTCATATTTTTTTCTTGAAAATACAAGATTGTAAAAAGTGGGTTTCATATTGGGATCTCTTTTCATATTATACTTATCTTAGTTGAAAAAATAGGGTTTCATAGTTAACATTCATCTTCTATCCGAAAAAACACTAAATTGATATATTTATTTTTTTCATTCTCTATTGCCAATCATGTCTAAACCAAAATTCGATTCTATTCCTTCGCGTAAAAGTCCTAGAATAATTAAAAATAGTAGCCCCATTCAACTTTCTAGACCTTCGTTTGATTTAGGTTGTTTCACTCCTTCTCCTCTATCAAAGTGTAAAAAAAAATTGTTGAAAGTGAGTCTTACAACAAAAATCAAAATCAGTGATTGCCCGATAAAATTGAAGTCCCCTTTGTTCATAAACCATCGAAGAAGCGAAATTTGAACAAAAAGATTGAGATTCCTCAAGATAAGAGAAATTATAAGATAAAGAATTTGGATAGTGAACAAGTGTCGGACTCCGATTTTGAGGATGAGATTCCATTACTCAAATCTAAAAAATCCAAGTGTAGAGGAGAAGTACCTTCTCGAGTAACAAGGACTAGGGCTAAAATAAAAAATGCAAAGAATGTGTCCAACAAGAATTCTCAAAAAGTTTGCAAGATATGATTTTTATTTTGTATAAGTTTTTTTAAAAAAAATTGTATGAAGTGTTTTATTAAAACTATATTATTTTTGATATTACAATCCCGATTGCTGATTTTTTTAAAAAAGTCATATAATTTTCATATTATTTTTACAGATTATTTATACAGTTTTTGTTTCATAATAATAATTATTCTTGTGTGTGTAAAAAATGTTTGATTGTTAGTTTTTTTATTTCAAAATTTGTATAAATTATTTATACAAATTTTATATTTTTTTTATTTGAGTGTTTTTTCAAAAAATTTGAAGATTTCCTTGATACATTATGTTATTACTTAAAATATATGTTTGTTGCACCAATCAACAGATTGTCTTCCAACTATCAAAAGCTAAATATTATTGTATTTTTACGTTATTATTTTTGTATTTGTAAATGTATGTAGGAGTGAAAAACATACGGTCATTGGGCATCGTACATTAAGGTTGATGTTTTCGATGATCTTATGTTAAGATGGAAAAAGGAGCACTTTGAAAGGTTTGAAAATTCTTCCTTCGGGCACTTTTTGAAGATACAACAGATTAAAGTCCAACCCCAATTTCTTCGGGATCTGTAGCAAGCTGAGACGGAGAATAACAGAGATGATTTGTTCATCTTTAGGTTGAATGGCAATTTGTTGCATTTTGGTAAGAGAAAATTTTGTGTTGTAACTGGTTTAAGGTTTGACAAAAAAAGTAATTTTTATTCAGATTTTAAAGCTCCGAACAAGCTTATGTCTAAGTATCATCATGGTATTGAAAAGGTGAAGAGAAGTGATTTCTATACTAATTTTGCTATGACTGAGAATTTTTTTAAGGAAGATGAATTGTATGAAATTGGTATGGTTTATTTCATAATCAGGTTCTTGGTTCCTGATTTGCCAAGAAATTATATACCAAAATTATATTTTGATCTATTTGAATCCGGTGAGTACTTGAATTATGATTGGGGCAATGAGTGCTTTAGAATATTGTATAAATCTAATAGTCATGGTTTGAAGATCAATCCCTCATCATTTACCTTTGGTGGATTTCATTTGGCTCTTCAAATATGGTTTTATGAATGTTGTTTGAACATGACCAAAGTTGTTACTATTCGAACTGAATCAGTTATGAGTCCTCGAATTCTAAATTGGAGGTCATCGGAGGATCTCATTTTTAATGAGTATTTGAAGACAACAATGTTTAAGAGTTATAGCAACGAGGTAATCTCAACTACACTTCTATATATTAGCTTTAATTCTAAATCAATATCTAGTTCATTCTCATTTTGTACTTGTTATCTATTTAAACTAATTCATTTTTTTATACTAATATCAATTCAAAGATATTGTCTTTACCGATGAGGAAATGGTAAAGTACAATCTTCTTGCAATACATCAAGACAGTTTCGTTCAACAAGAGCAAGACAACTTTGTTCATCCAAATGTCGATGGTGAAAAAAAAAATCATGTGAAAGATGAACAAATCTTCGATATGAAGAACGAATTGGCAATTGTAAACTATAAATATTCTTATTACTTATTCAATTAATATTTTTAAATTTTGATTATGAATTTACTAACTACGTATTCTATATATATGTCATGTATGTTCTAGGTCCGAGCTGAAATGTTGAAATTTCAGAAAAGGTATTTTTTTGGTATTATATTTATATGATTATGTATGTACAGGTCATACTCATGTTGTTATTAAATTTATATGTTTATGTATGTACAGGTTCTTGATGAAATGTCTAATAATCAGAAAAAGATCAGTAATAAAGTTTAATTAGTCTAATTGAATTAATATTTTTTACCTTATACAGAATGTATTATTTTACATAAAACTATTACATGCATTATTGTGCTTGTTGACACCCAATTTTGACTCGCACTTTTTCCTTTAATTATTTTTTAGCGATCCTCCTCGACCCTAAATAATTTTTCAAAATTAAATAAAAAAAAATCATATTTTTGTTTCTATTTCTACAAATTTTAATAAAAAGGAATCTATTTATTTATTTTCATCATATTTTAAAATATTCTAATTAAATATGATTAAATATTTTAATATCAAAATCACGAAATATCGTTTGATAATCTCATCTACATTTTTCTAAATTTTATTTCTAGGCGATATTGCGATCATACATATATTTTGTTATAAAACAAATATTTTATATTTATTCTTATTTTTGCATATATGTTATTATACTCTTATTTTTACACACACACACACATATATTGTTAATATTAAATCACAAAAATATTAAATTGGATGCTTTAAGAATTATGTTTGTAATTTATATACGTTAAAACTAAAAAATAATTTTTAAGATATCAGGGAGCACCGATAGATTTAATTTCAGAAGAAAAAGAGCATTCGGGCTAACAATAGTCAAGTTTCATTTTTATTTTTCACCCAAGCCCAACTCTTATTTTATAAATTTCAACCAAGAGCCTGAAAATTAGCCCAAAACTCAGTATAATTTCTTTGTCCGCTTCGTCACTCTGCCTTAACAGGTATGATTTAATCTGATCCATCGATTTATTTTGAAAACCCAAAAGGTCCTAAAATGTTCAGTTATTTTTATATATAATTTATTTTTATTTAACTATCTATTTATTTGTATATTTGTTTTTTTTTCTTCTCTTTAAATTAAATTCAAACTATTCAATCGAATATCGAACGGATAAAAAATAGTCGTTTTGAAATTGACCTTTCTCATATTTATCCGTACGTACATACATTGTATTTTATTTGTTGCATTATTATTATAAGGATAATTTCTTCAAGACCGTCTGATCAAAGATCAAGCGGATCAAAATCAGTCCAAAACGCCCGACTAACACAAATTGATCCAGTCCGTTAATTCTTCTTTCTAATCTAAGGGTTCTGAATTTTCAAATATTTATATCTCTCTCTCTCTCTATATATATATATATTGATATTATTATTTCACTATATATATATATATTTGAGTTCGAACTGTTCCGACCAAGATCGAACAGATCAAAAAAATAATTAAATTTAAATCAATTTTTTTTGTATGTTTACATATATGTATAATTTTTTTTAATTTTTTATTTTTTTTATTTTTTTTAAAGACCGTCCGATCTTCGATCGGACGGATCAAAATTGATCAATATCTTCAAACCAGGGCATTAATTGCTCCTGCGCCCCCAAGCATCACAACCGACTTTAATTTTTATCTTTCCAACATACAGATGCTCAGATCACACGTATCTTATCCTCTTCCCCAAAATTAGCCCCCATCAACGTCCAATTTCTCCAAAAAGAGCCAAAACCATCGCCCTTCTTTTCTCTTTTCCCATCCATCTTCCCTTTCATGCCAAGAACGACCAACTAATAAACCTAGCCGCATCAGTGTAGTCTGCTACTAGCCTATTCAAGATTCATCCATTTTTGCCCGTCCAAGCTTGTGAATCCGCAAAAATCCGAAAAATCAGTCCCCTAAATCGTGATACAACGGAAAAACCTTTTGGATCCGCCATTAAAGGCTTCTCAGAAGTTGTTTGTTTTTCATAAATTTGAGATTCAAATTTTGAAACTCCCCCTCATTTCTTTTAAAAAACCTGTTTCAAATCCGGATTTTGAAGTCCGAATTTTGGGCTATAAGTAGCCATATTTGCGTACCATTGAATGGGGAGAGAAAAAGATTGAAAAAAGGGATTAATTTTCAAAGAAGGAGGGAGAAGTCTGGAAAAAAAATTGGAGAGAAAAGGCAAAAAAAAAATCGTGTGAGCAAACTCGTGAGAAGAAACTAAAAAAATCGAGTGAAAAAAAATGAGCGAAACAGAGGGAAATTTGGTTTGAAAAATCTCAAGTTCGCTATTTTCTTTTTGATTCGGTCCAAATTCGGGTTCCAGTGGTTGAGTGCGAAGTTGTCGGGAAAACATTGACATCAACGCCCAGTTTAGCTGCACCGAACAAGGTGCAAACCCACCCCCTGGCTGCATTTTTCCTTCTTTTTCTTCATCTTTTCTTTTCTCTGTTGAATATGTTTGTTGAATATGAGGCTTGCTTTGATTTCAAATTGTGTTGTTACTGTCTTGACCTTGCAAACAGAAGTTGTGGGTCTCTAATCTGAAAAGTCAGTTGGTTTTGAATATATTGAATCCATACCTATGGTTATCTTATTTGTTTGTCATAGACTTCTGGGAATCTCGTTGATAAGCATGATTTATATATGGAGGTTTATTCTGTGTGTACGTGGATCTTTTGACACTTCTTATCACTTTTAATTTCTTTTCTTAATATATAGCTGATTTGAATTTTCAGTAACCACCCTTTGGTGTATAATGTGTGGCTCGAATTGAATGAATCTTGGAGAAGAAATCAATTTGTTTATTCGGGAGGTATATTAGGCAAGTTAAGAATACCGTTTTAAACTTTGATTTTCTTCTTACAAGCTGTCAAAGTATGCTAAAATGATGTTTTCTATTTTCCTTCATTTTCTTGAAACCATACGGATCGTCTATTTTATTTTCAGTCTGCCTCGGATGTGCGAAGCATAGTGTTCGGCCGAGTTTCGTTTAAACTTGTTTGTTACTATTTTATTCTAAATAGGTGGATTATGTTTCGATCGTAAGTGATTTTCGATTAAAATGATGCTATTGTCGATTTTGGAAATTTACTCGAAGGAAAACGTATGTCATTCTTGGTATTTCGTTTGGTTATGATATTGTTTCTCCTTAGTTGTAAATTGATGTCCCAAATTTAGATTTATTTCTCTCCTACTTCTTACAAAAGGATATTATATATTTAAGTTTGATCAAGTGTTTTCTAAAGTTGTTGCAAGTCAAAATATTTTCTTTAACCCAAATAGTCATTCATGAATTTATCTTTGACCAAATTCGTGTTTAAAGTAGAACTTTTCTTCTGCCTCAAGAGACCAGTATATATTTTTTTTTGTTGTGATAAAATTTTAGTTAGACTTTCTTGTATTAACTAGGCATTTGGTTAAATGGATCGGAGAATGCGCACACTTTAATGTTACCTTCTCTACTACATGTGTGTGCCTTTGCTACGTGTACATGAGAATGATGGGCTTTAAAAGTCAAGGTTGGAAAAGGTGCAAAAGAAAAAAAAATAATAACTTTGTTGGATTGCATTATGGTGTGAATATATGTTGGTTTCCTATAATAAAGGAAATGACATGTTGGTAGAGTAAATGTGCAGGAGGGGAGTTTGTGACAATTAAGTTGAATTCTTCCCATGCTTTTGACAAATTTTTGTTTATGCTAGTTACTCTCTACTTTGTTTGTCATACCAACGTAGGTTGTTTGATTTAATGGCTCGAAGTTAGGATTTATCTCTCGTGGTTAACTATATTACAATGGAGATTTTAATCACGACATGACCTTAAACCATGTATCATCTTAATATGTTATTTACTCTCATCGCTTAAATTCGAGTCTCTAATCCTTATTTTTTGTGTTTCATGTGATTTCGAGAATTGGAGTTTCAATTGAAACTCGCCTTAACCCAACATTGGGTCAACCGCCTAGGATTGCAGAGCTTCGTAATCCTGCAAAATCAGGAGTCTAAGCCCCCCGACGGAGTCTATTATTCCCCATCTCCATTAGATTTAATTTATATCTTTATCATATTGAGTTTTTTTTATGACTAACTCTTGTTGTCTATTTCGTTCAAGATAGTTTTATTTGATGTTTATGATGCCATATTACTTGTTGACCCGTTCGCATACCTTTAACCTCTCAATTTTCGCAAATAGCGCATGATTCATACTAGGTAAAAAAATCATTTTATATTCGATTATTTTGAAAACTCATCACAAATATTTTAAAACAAGCATAGCAATCATCCATGTTTTTAAAATAAATAAATCCATAAAATAATAAAATAAAGTTTCAATGTAATTTATTCGGAAAAAAAGTCGCCAAACTTAGACTTTTCGGAATCACCAATCTTAATTTATTAAATAATATCAATGTCCTGCTTCTTTATTTTTCAACATCCGCTTCGGGTTTTCTCCAGATTTCAAAGGGACATGAAAGTAGCGAGGTATATATTTACACTATTATACATGAGGTATATTATACCGCTATTATAGTCATTTACTTATTATCCATACTTGATTCTAACTATACTTGTACATTTAATATTTTTATGTCTTAATATCTATTTCCACCCATTTTTTATTATTATATCTTTAGTTTCATCTACTACTCAGAAAATTTACTTCGACCCACTTTTAATTGTGATATTTTATCTATCATTTGTGCTTTTAATCCACAAAAAAATAAAATTATGTATATATATATATATGTATATAAGCTAACGTGTGTGATCCCTTTACGATTTCATAGGACTTCATCTTATTTTAACAAGTAAATTTTTTCATATTTTCAAGATTATATTTTCTTTATTTTTCAAAGGATACATTTACCCAATTTCATACATATGTTCTCGTAAAATTATAAATCTCTTATTTTCCCACTCAACATATACATATCACTTTCTAGATTTCCTCTTTCCTATTTTTATATCCTGATACGCACATACATTCGGTATATTATATTGTTGTATTTTATATACTTTGAACCTTCCCCTCTCAAAGATAATAAAAGTTTTCTTATCATTGTTTTAAGCAAATAACAAAATAAAGTTTTTTCTAATATTTTTTCTAAACTAAGCGTAAGGACTATCTTCGGATAGGCCCTGAGGGGTGCCCTTCCCCTCGGGTAACCAGAACCCTTACTCAGAATCTCTAAAATATTTTCGATAGACTAAAACAGAGTTTTTAAAATAAAAAAATATTTTTTCCTAAAATTTAGGTGGCGACTCTAAATATAAATTTTTAATCCCAAGAGTCACGACATACCACCATACGTCGTGTGCTGTTTCGACCGGTTTGAAATAGGTCGCGACAGAATGGCGACTCTGCTGGGGATTTTATGAACTTAGTTTGTAACCTTAACATTCTTAGTTTAAGATTTTTATCCTTTATTATGTTATGTTCTTTACGTATCATTATATCATGCTTTGTGTGAAAGGACACAAGCCAAATCCAAACTTGCATTCCTTATTTGTTTGTATAACACTACTTGTTACCGTTTTATCACTTGCATTTTCCTATTGAGTCTTGGTCGTACACAATTCACACACTGAAAATGCGAGGGGTGTACCTGCATTCCTCCAAAACCTCTTCGGATTCCTTAGTTTCAGAGTTGGTGCAGTTAGGTTAGTGCACCTTCTCGCAGCTATTCAATCCCACTCTTAAACATTTAGGAGAAAAAGATCTTACTCTAGTGATAGATCATATTGCATACACCTTAGGCGGAATGGTCCAGGGTATCATTCCCCAGTTAGGAAACCACCCTTCGTGTCAACGGGTCCTCCACGAACCCAACGACGATATATGTGTGGAATGATTAATTGATCCAAACATTAAAAACGTAATAAATTCAGGACATTGAACTTACCATACCCTTTTCTTTGCACAGATGGAAATCAACCAGAATCTCGCCAACATCCATATGTTGACTGACATTCCCCATATCCTAACACACTGGTGGGGAAATATCCGAGTGGCGCATGAAGGAGAGGTGTTTGTGCATTTGGGATCTTTGACGGATCTAATGGAGATAATGGCAGATAGGCTACAGATTAAATTCCTAGTTGAGTTCTGGGACTCGACTACGGTTACTTACAGATTCAGGGACTTTGATATCACACCCACCTTAGAAGAGATCAACCAGATGGCTAATTTTCGATTGACTGGATGGGTATCTTTTGCCCTCCGTATTACTGCAGGTAGTCGTTTTCTTCGTGATATAGGGTTGAAAGTTGGCACAGGCTTGAGAATGGTTGAGATAGGCTGGGAAAGCCTAGTTTATCTCTTCAAGAGGTTCAGTGGAAGAGAAAGTTATGATCATTTTTAGAGAAGTTTTCCTTCACCAGGGTCGACTGGGAGAGGCATAGAGCCATTGTGTTTATGATGGCTTTTCTCGGTATTATGGTGTTCCCAATGAGAGGGATCCAGATCAGTATTCACATACTCCCCATGGTCTTATTCATGTGTAGGGGACCAAATAGGACTACGATCGTGCCGATGATTGTAGCAAAAGTCGTTCGGTCTTTTTCCACATGCTTCAGGGGGCACAATTTTTTCAGAGGCTGCAACCTAATGCTCCAAGTTTGGGCATTAGAGCACTTTTATCGTAGGGATGGTGTCGGAGAGTTTGGCTCTAATCAGATTTGCGCCACAGACTTAGAGTGGCCATGTAGGAGATGTCAGTCAATGAGGAGCAGTGGCGCGACTTCCTAATCCATCTCACCGGTAACCTCATCCAATGAAGGCTACCATGGGTTAGTAGTCGAGTAATGCTAAGAAGGAATTACACTTACTTTCTTGAGTTGATTGGGTTGGAGGAAATCCAGCCATAAGCGCCTTTGAGAGTTCTAAGACAATTCGGCCTAATTCAGAATGTGCCTCTATGGTCCAACATGGCATTGCTGGAGAGCGATTATGAGGGAAGAATCCTGTAGAGAGGCTTGTCAACCTAACCCATAGGTGGGGACAGATTTTCAGCTTGGGCATGGGGGGTAACCCATACTGCACTCCCGAGTACTACACCTGGTACAGGTTGGATGGAGTTCTAGCTCAATCGAGTTTTATGTTACTCCAAGGGCTTGCCGACATTCATAGAGCAGACCAGATTCGAGAGCAGTTGCTTCATCTTAGGCCGGTAACCACAGCCATGTATGAGCAGGTGATTCCAGGATCGGTGGATCACCTCATCCCTGCTGTAGATGATGAACCTGAGGAAGAGATAGAGGAAGACCCGGAGGAAGATCCCGAGGAAATGGAGGAAGATCCTGAAGAGGACCCGAAGGAGGATCCCGAGGAGGACCTGGAGGAAGATCCGGAGAAGGAGCCAATGGAAGAGTAGGATGGGGAGCTGACAAAGGAGATGGAGAAAGACCCTGAAGAAGAAGAGTATGGGCCTATAGACTTCAACGGAGCAGACGAAGACTTCCAAGGGCAGCAGTTAAATGGATCCCCAGAGTATCACCCTGGTCCCTATTATGACCTCGATGATGATGATGATGATCCCCCCAGATGTCCTTAGGATCAATCTTGTTATTATAGAATCCTGATGATCTTGTACGACCTATCTGTACGTTTTTCTTTCATTTTTGTTTTCCCTAAAAAGGGTCTTGCATGACCTTTATCGATATTGTCATAGGCTACCATGATGTAATCTTTAGTTCAAAACTTTTCTTTGTAACCCGTGGCTTAACACCTTGCCTTTTTCATTAAACAAAATCCCTTTGTCCTGAATTTAATTACAATTTAAAGCTTTGGATCAATTAATCATGTTTGCAGCGTAGGCCTACCTCCGAAAAAAAGAGGCTCTATATTAGGACGCGTTTAAATGTCACCAACTTGGTGTATATATGTGTTACCTACTTGTTACATTTTCATTATTGCCCAAACTAACATAGTTTCATTTTTCTTTTTTTTCTTTCTATCTTTCCTTTTGCCTATTAATTCCCCAAAAAATAAAAATAAAAGTTGACTTGTGTCGACTAGAAAACTGGCGGAATTCCAATACAACCTTCGATCAAAAGACAAAATTACTAACAGAGACAAGGCTGCGATGATCCCAGTGGATGACACCGAGAGTTCTCAAAGGCCGTCGGATACTCAGAACGATGATAAAATGGCCAATATGGCACAGGATATCGAGGTCCTGAAAGAATAACTCTGTCAAATGCGGGATCTAACCAAGATTAGAATATCTAGCTTTCCCGCTCAGCCGCAGGCTCCAAGTATTGAATTACCTCCAGGCGCTTCCGCTAACCAAGCAAGTATACCGCATGCTCAAGCATCGCCTGCTTTCCAACCCACTGCCAGAACGGCGCCTGGTTATTCATTTCCTGCCCAAAACTTTATTGTTCCAGTCCATCCAGAAATGTAGCACATACCCGAGGCATATGTCACTTGTGAGATACCTGTGCCACCTATATATGCTACCGAAGCTTCTGCTTTCGCAACATCTGCGACTCTTAAGGTTCCGTATGAGGTTGATCGGTATGCAAGATTAGGAAAGAATGTCCAATCAAGTGAAGAAGGGTCGATAGTAGCCCATCTTGAGAGTCTAAAGAGAGCATTCAGAAACATGTAAGTCACCAGGGAGACTAAAAACCTGGACTACGATGACTTATACATTCATCCGGACATCGACATGCCAATGGGATATAAACCACCAAAGTTTGATGTGTTTGACGTAAAGGGTAACCCGCATGCACACCTGAGGGCTTACTGCGACAAGTTGGTCGGGGTAGGAAAGAACGAGAAGTTGAGAATAAAGTTGTTCATTCGGAGTTTGTCAGGAGAAGCTTTGACTTGGTACACCCGACAAGACCCTTGTAAGTGGCATGACTGGCGGGAAATGGCTGAGGATTTCATGAGTCGCTTCAGATTCAACACTGAGATTGCCCCAGATAGGTTCTCATTGGCTAACATACAGAAGAAGCCATCTGAATCATTTCAAGAATATGCATGGCGTTGGAGGACCGAAGCTGCAAGGATCCAGCCTCCACTGGATGAAAGTGAACTCTCCAAATATTTTATCCGAGCACAGGAGGGTGTTTACTTTGACAAGATGATGTCGATGATGGGCCAAAAGTTTGTGAAATTAGTCAAAATGGGAGATTTCATAGAAGAAGACATCAAGTCGAGAAAGATCCAATCCATGGATGCACTACAAGCTACAAGTAAGGCCATACAAACTGGTTCCATTAATGGGAATAAGAAGAAGAGGGAGGATGTTTCAACCGCCACACCATACTATCGACCGAGAAATTCTTCCTACCATTACCCTAACAATCACCAAATTATTGCACACGTCCCAGTGTATAATACTCAAACGCATTATAATCCACCTCGAGCTCCAGCATACCAAAATACACCAAGACCATACGCCCATGTCCAAGCTCCAGCTCACCAAAATAAACCAGCCTATGCACCCAGACCACGTCCAAACTTTGAAGCCAGAAATACCCGTACCTACACACCGATTGCAGAACCTTTAGCCCAGTTGTTTGAAAGGTTGAGGGATGCCGGTTTGTTGTATCTAATTGAGGGAAAGGCCCCTGATCCGACCTCTAGAAACTTTGACGGTAGAAAGCGGTGTTCCTATCACTCAGGAGTCCAAGGGCACGACACGGAGGACTGCTACAGCTTGAAGAATCAAATTGAGTCTCTGATATGGAGGGGTATAATAAAATGCACCGCCGCAGCTCCCAATATGAACATTAACCCCTTGCCAAATCATGGAAATCGAGAATTCAAAATGATTACTCTAGAGGAGGAGTATGATTTGGAAGAAACTATTATGCCTACATGGAGCGCAGATGAGATCGCCACTGCATCCCCATCACAGCCATTTGTCACAGTTCAGTTGAGGAAGCCTATAACTGTTAAGACCTACTTGTCGAGAGTCGTACTGACCACATTAGCCACTGCAAGATCCGATTATGACACTAAAGCAGTCCCATGGGATTATCAAGCTGAAGCCAAGGGCAAGATGATAGACACTGCTACAGCTCAAGGGATGACCAGGTCAGGGATATGTTATGCACTGGAAGAACCAAATCGTGGAGCTCTCGGGAAATTTCAGAACTCGAGGAGAAATATCATAGATGCCAAAGCTGTAGAATTTTGGAAAAAGATGCATCCCAAGGACTATTCAGTCGAAGATCAACTCAAGAAGACGCCAGCCCATATATCTGTCATGTTCTTGCTTATGAGTTCTGAAACCCATAGAAATACTTTGATAGAAGTATTATCTAGCGTTAGCATACCAAAGGAGACCACCAGCGAGACTCTGGCTGCAACAATCGGGCGAGTGGTGAAGGCAAATAAGGTCTCTTTCCATGGTGATAAGTTACCGTCAGAAGGAGCTACGCACAACAAAGAACTCCATATTGCAGTTAGATATCAGGACAAGATTGTAAACAGGGTCTTGATAGATGGTGGTTCGGGCTATAATATTTGTCCATTCTCCACTCTAAGGGATTTAGGTGTGAATATAGAAAATATAAGGGAGAGTCGAGGTGAAGGTTCGAGCGTTTGATGGGTCACAAAGAAGTGTCATCGGAGAAATTTACCTGACACTACAGATAGGACCAGCAGAATTCCCTATCCTGTTTCAGGTCATGGATGTGTCATCTAGCTACAACGTATTGCTGGGGAGACCGTGGGTTCACATGGCAAGAGCAGTTCCTTCCACTCTCCATCAATGCGTGAAGTTTGAATGGGGTCGCATAGAAGTTACCATCCATGGAGAACTCAGTCATCCTATTTATTCTGTTAATTTAGTTCCAGTCACCGAGGAGTTAGATGGAGCCATTTTCCATACTCTGGAGATCATGCAAGCTGCAAAGATCAATGAGGAAGCAATGCCAGCTGAAACAAAAATGTCGAATGCTGAAAAGATGGTTGCGTAAGAGATATTGAAATATGGGTATCACCCCAAGACAGGACTAGTACCCAAAGCCGATGGTATAGTCGAGCCAATACAGTTAAAACAGCAGAAGGGTACTACAGGGCTTGGATATGAGCCTATTTATGGAGTAGCCTGCAGTAAAGGATTTGGAATGACGATATTTGTGTCATCCCAAGTCTTGGTTTCAGAACAAACAGATGATGAAGATATCACAGAAGGAATAGGAAATTTATTTGTGGTCGTGATCGAAGAAGAATCAGAGATAACTTTCAAGAAGCTCACCATCCGTGATGTCGAGCCTGGTGAAGCCTTGCAGAATTGGACCATCAGCCCATCCCTGTTTCGTTAGGAGTCTTGGTAGTGTGGGACTGTTATTATTTTTAAAAAAAATTATTATTTTGTTTGCATGACTAATTGAGGGTTGAATCATGCCGAAGCTCTTTTGTCGTTTGCCTCTTGTCAAAGCCCAGTGCTTTTGTTAATAAAAGTCCTTATTTTCAAAACTTATTTTCCTATTTTTAATATCTATTTACTTTACTCGCTTTTTATACTTTTTAGCACAAATATTAACAAAAATCCTCGTTCCACGATTATGACGTTGAGCAAAATGCAAGCGATGAGCAAGATTACGAGGAGTACGATGAGAGCATGATGCCTAAAAACCTTCCTCAGGAGATCGAGCAACTTGAGAGTCAAAAGAAGCCTAATATGGACGAAACTGAAGTCATCGATTTGGGTGATGAAGAAACGACAAAAGAAAGACGAGTCAGCATACACTTTGAGGCTGAAAGGAAGCAGGAATTGATAAATCTGCTCAAGCAATACATTGATGTGTTTGCTCGATCTTACGATGACATGCCCGATTTAAGCACCGATATCATCTCACATCGACTGCCGACTAACCCCGTGTGTCCACCGGTGAAGCAGAAGATGAGAAAATTCAAGCCCAATTTGAGTTTGAGAATCAAGGAGGAGGTGACCAAGCAAATAGAAGCCAACATCGTGAGGGTCACAACTTATCCCACCTGGCTGGCCAACATCGTGCCCGTACCAAAGCAGGACGGAAAGATAAGAATATGTGTAGATTATCGGGATCTCAACAAGGCTAGTCCAAAAGATGATTTTCCCCTCCCAAACATTCACATTCTCATTGATAATTGCGCGAAACATGAGTTGCAGTCGTTTGTTGATTGTTTCGCGGGATATCATTAAATTTTGATGGACGAGAATGATGCAGAAAAAATAGCCTTCATAACACCGTGGGGAGTATACTGCTACAGGGTAATGCCATTTAGACTCAAGAATACCGGTGTAACTTATATGAGGGCCATGACCACTCTTATCCATGATATGATTCACAAAGAAATCGAAGTGTACGTGGATGATGTCGTCATCAAATCTAAAAGGAGTTTGGACCATTTGGATGATTTACGAAAGTTCTTTGAAAGACTGCAAAGGTACGACCTAAAGTTGAATCCAGCTAAATGCACCTTTGGAGTCCCCACAGGAAAGTTATTAGGATTTATCGTTAGTAGAAGAGGTATAGAGTTGGATCCGTCCAAGATAAAGGCAATCCAAGACTTACCACCTCCCAAGACCAAGAAGGACGTAATGAGTTTCTTGGGAAGACTCAATTACATCAGTCGGTTCATAGCCCAATCCACAATCATTTGTGAACCAATATTCAAGTTATTGAAGAAGGATGCCGCCACCGGATGGACTGAAGAATGTCAGAAATCTTTTGACAAAATTAAGGAGTATTTGTCTAACCCACCAGTATTGGTTCCATCAGAACCAGGAAAGTCGTTACTGCTATATCTATCTATTATGGATAATGCATTTAGATGTGTGTTAGGGCAGCACGATGATACAGGGAGGAAAGAGCAAGCCACTTACTACTTGAGTAAGAAGTTCTCACCGTACGAAAGTAGGTATATATTGTTGGAACGGACTTGTTGTGCATTGACCTGGGTTGTGCAAAAGTTAAGGCACTACCTGTCCGCGTATACCACGTACTTAAATTCGAGAATGGATCCACTCAAGTACATATTTCAGAAGCCAATATCTATTGGAAAGTTGGAAAAATGGCAGATCTTGTTAAGTGAGTTTGACATTGTGTACGTGACACAAAAAGCTGTTAAAGGACAAGCTTTAGCTGATCACCTCGCAGAAAATCCAGTAGATTAAGATTACAGGCCGTTCAAGACCTACTTTCCTAATGAAGAGGTGTTATTTGCAGGAGAAGACATCTCAGAGTCATATGATGGATGAAGGAATTTTTTTATAGAGCAGCGAACTTCAAAGGGGTCGGAATTGGAGCAGTCCTAGTTTCAAAAATAGGTCAACACTACCCAATCTCGACGAAGATCAGGTTTCCTTGCACGAATAATATGGAAGACTATGAGGCTTGTATTCTCGGGCTTAGGATGGAAGTAGACATAGACATTAAAGAGCTATTGGTGATAGGAGATTCAGATTTGTTGATCCATCAGGTGCAAGGAGAATGGACCACCAAGAATGTCAAAATCCTTCCTTTTGTACAATATGTTAAGAAATTGAGCAAAAGGTTTACGAAGATCGAATTCAGGCATATCTGTCACGCCTCAAATCCTATTGGGGCGGACTGGCACCCGTAACCGAGGAGGCCCGGGAGAACCAGCTCATAACCTTATACTTCCCATGCATACCTCTATGATAACCCAAAATTCAGATAGTATCATGTCGCATATAAAAGGAAATAATCACCTGTATAAGCTCGAGCACACATATATATGTATATACAATACTTGGCCGTTGGAGCCATCACGTCTATTAACAAAACACCACCTTGACTGTATATTAGGTCTACAAAGTCTCTAGACAATACACAGAGTTTAACTAAGTTCGGGACACACCCCGCCATATAACTAACTTCTACACAATACCAAAAGTGACTGGATATGACACGGAAAGCCCTGAAGCAAACTGGAGCTCACCAAAAGCAGCTGGATATCCTGTCTCTTACTTGTGCGGTGTATGAGCTGAGGTACCTGTGCCTGTAGCATGAAATGCAGGTCCCCCGTGGGGAACGTCAGTACGAAATATGTACTGAGTATGTAAAGTTGTAGATAATCACATATGATATAGGAGCTCAATAGAAGTCAGAAACAAGTTAATAAATCATAATAGGAATGGACCACACTTATTAGAACTTGTGACAACCTGTACATTGTATTTATACAATCACTTTACCTTAGTTCTTATCATCTTTGTAATCATTACTGTACTGTTCTATGACCATTAGGCTGCCTCCAGTACATATCAACTGGGATCGACCCATGATAGGCTTATGCCCCTGGGATACCACCCATAAACACATAAATAGGGATCGACCCATGATAGGATTATGCCCCTGGGATACCACCCGATAAGAGAGAACTTCCATCACTTAGTTCAATTAATCTTTGAGATTGTTATTTCGGTCGCCACCGCATTTTTGATACTTTGAAACAATGATACATCAATAAGAGACATATAAATAGACCATCAATGCAATAACAATGAAGTAAGAACTCATTGGCACATCAATGAAGTGTTTTGGAGTCATCAATGCCATAACAATGAAGTAGGAACTTATTGGTATATCAATGAAACGTTTTGGAGTCATTAATAGCACATGGATCTTGTTTGAGTAACCGGATACCTTCTGACATTCATTAGTGCAATAGACATGTAAGATTTGGAAAACAAGTAAGTATTGGAATGTCTTGACATCTTGTAGGGTGGAAACAAGTTCATTAGTAACGTAGGACATCATACAAAACCATTATGGATCACATGTTATTGAATAACTTTGGAAACTTTCTTAATAGAACAATTGTTCACTTTCATGCCAAAGATATGGTATAGAGTATTCTTTACATACCTGACTGTCAACCTTCAATACTAGTCCCAAATGGACTTCCCGTCTTTTTGGATTACTTATCTACAATGAACATATATAGCAATCTAGTATTAGCAACCAAACGTCACAATTCAATTATTTGAATTCACCAAACTAGTGGTTAAGTAGTAAGCCTTAATTACATCATAAAGGGTGTCACTTTAACCCTCTTATACTCCAATTACATTCATATGCCATGCATATTCATACAACATCCTCCAATATCAAGTTTGGATTTATTTATCCTTCCAACCAATCCATTAAACCAAATTGAGCCATAGACATAAATAATCATCAATTCAATAGTATATCACCATATCCACCTTCCATAAATCAATTACCATATCCACCTTCCACAATTCAATACAACCAAACCATGCAAAAAAGTCCATAACCCTATTTCCATCACCTTTTTCAATAACAACCAATACATATAATCCTCTATCACACATATACATATGGAAAAGAAACCAGGCAAATAATATTCATACCTTAGAATTAACCTCTTGATTATGCAATCCTATTTTCAAAAATAATAGGTGCCGTTCGAATCTCTCAAGATGACAAACGCAGTTATCGGATTACTTTGGAATTTCTACGGTTGAATCAAAAGTAATTTAAAGATCAAATTTTGCTAGGGTTTGTTCTTTCTCAATGATTGATGATGAAAATGAGTTTTTGAACTCATATACATGTATATATACATATATTCTCGTCCATAATATAATAGGAAATGACCAAAATGCCTTTAAAATTTAAATAATGTCAAATTTGTCCTTTGGTGGACTGTTTTGATAAGCTAAAGTAGACCGACCATAACTCTTTTCTCTGATATCATATTTGGGTGAAATTGGTATCGTTGGAAGGATAATTCAAAGTTCTTTCATTTAATATAAATTAGGCCACCCAGTTCATCCTGTATAAGGAGTTATGGTCATTTGAAGTTGACCCTAAAAATCTGTTTTGATAGGCTGAAGTAAAACGAGTATAACTCCTTACTCAGATGTTGGATTTGTATGAAACCAATTGAATTAGAAACAAGACTCAAAGATATTTCTTTTCATAGGTCGCAGCTCTCCCAGTTCATTATATTAAGGGATTTATGATCGTTCGAAGTTGACCCAAAAATTCGACTGACCTCAGTAGTTTGTGTGCAGGAAATTTTTCTGCACATTTACTATTCCCAAATATCCCGGCCACCGTTTTATAGTTTCGAACGTGCTCGATTATATCCGAAACCTATCCATTTTTGGAAATCTTATTCAATAACCTTCGCATGGAACCATCGACGGGCAAATTTCGGTATAAATAAAATAAAAAATTAATTCCATATAAATAAGACCAATACACGTACTTGAATACGGGGTGTTACAATATCCCTCGAATTCAAAATGAGTTCGCTGATGCCTTGGAGACACTATCTTCAATGATTCAGCATCCAGATAAGAATTACATCGATCCCATCAAAGTGGAGATACATGACCAACAAGCTTATTGCTTCCATGTAGATGAAGAATCAGATAGAAAGTTATGGTACTACAACATTAAGAGGTTACTTGGAGAAGGAGGATATCCAGAAGGTGCTACTGACAAACAGTAGAAGAATTTAAGAAGGATGGCCAATCACTTCTTTCTCAATGGGTAAATCCTATATAGGAGGACTCCAGACCTAGGATTGTTACGATGTGTCGATGCCACGGAGGCCACGAGATTGTTAGAGAAGATACATGCAGAAACTTGTAGACCCCACATGAACGGTTTCACGCTTGCGAAGAAGATTTTGAGAGCTGGATACTTTTGGATGACCATGGAGAGGGATAGTATCCGATTCATGCAGAAGTGTCACCAATGTCAAGTTCATGGATACTTTATACGAATTCCACCAAACGAACTCAATGTGATGGGTTCTCCTTGGCCATTTTCTGCTTGGGGCATGGATGTTATTGGGCCCATAGAGCCCCCTGCGTCTAATAGACATCGTTTTATCTTGGTCACTATCGATTACTTCACAAAGTGGGTTGAGGCCTCAACACATAAGGCCGTAACAAAGAAGGTGGTAGAAGATTTTGTTCGCAACAACTTAGTCTGTCGGTTTGGAATTCCAGAGTTAATCATAACAGATAATGGAGACAATCTTAATAGTGACCTCATGAGAGAGATTTGCGAAAGGTTTAAGATCTCTCATCGAAATTCCATGGCTTATCGACCACAAATGAATAGAGCGGTTGAAGCTACAAACAAGAATATCAAGAGGATCTTGAGGAAAATAGTGGACGGTAATAGGGAATGGCATGAGAAGTTGCCATATGCTTTACTTGGGTATCGCACCACAATCAGAACTTCTACTGGGGCAACTCCCTACATATTGGTTTATGGGTCGGAAGCAGTCATACCTGCAGAAATAGAGATACCTTCATTGAGAGTCATTCAGGAGATTGGTCTAAACGATGCTGAATGGATTCGTAGCTGGATCGAGCAGTTGATGCTCATTAACGAGAAGAGATTGGATGCAGTCTGTCATGGTCAACTCTATCAAAATAGATTGATCAAGGCATTCAACAAGAAAGTTAAGCCTCGTCAATTCACACCGGGAGAGTTAGTATTGAAGAAGATATTCCCTCACCAAGATGAAGCCAAAAGAAAATTTGTGCCAAATTGGCAAGGTCCTTACATAGTTCACCGAGTACTCTTAGGAGGAGTAGTAATCCTTGTAGAAATGGACGGCACAATAAGCACAAAGCCGATCAACTCAGATGCCATCAAGAAGTACTACATTTGAAAACATTAGGACTAGTTGTTTCTGTGTACTTTTTGTATTTTTCTCTAATGTAACAGAACTACGTATTAGCCTAATTTCCCACGGCTAGATACGTAGGCGGCCCACATAGGGTTCGGTTTCCCTTAGAAAACCCAAAACATCATCCTTTCATGTATTTAGAACTACGCTCGACCTGACTTCCCACGGCGGGATACGTAGGCAATCCACATCGGATTTGGTCCCTTCATATTTTTACCTTTTTATTGTACTGAAATACGGCCTGACCTGATTCCATTTAGGATACATAGGTAGCCTGAGTCAGGATCGATCACTGCACTGCATATTTTACTTTTCCCATTGTATTGAACTACGTCATGACCTGATTCAACTTGGATACGTAGGCAGTCTGAGTCAGACTCGGTTGTTGTATTTCATACTTCATTCTCCACCCTCAAACTACGTACAGACCTGATTCCACTTGGATACATAGGCAACCTAAAAGTTTCGACCTTACCTTTAGGAAAATCCCCTGTCACTCATAGTGTAGCCCCAGAATATGAGCGATCTCACCGCCAGAGTCGTCATAGCATCAACAAAGTTAGAGGAGTGTCATCCGAAGGATAAAGCTGCGAGAATCACAATGAGGAGCTGAGGCCAACGGATTTCAAAATATTTCATAGTCTAAAAATGACAAAGGATTACTATATATACTTAATATATACGTAATATATTTGTGAAAACATATATATATATATATATATATGTATTTTTCACCATACTTTCAACTTTCCCACCTACTAAGACGCCAGGTTTGGGGGTGGTTGAGCAACCGAGGGATTGTTGGAGAATTCCATAAATAAAGCTAGGATTCCCAAGTCGACACAAATCAACACCCCCTCCCAACTAAGAATTTTTCTTTGAGCGCAGGAAAATAGGAATTGGAAGACTGCATCAAGTCAAACTTTGGGATAGGATAAGGGAATCATGCGGCTTACCACTACGACATGAGCCAAATATTCTCCCCTTACTTTATTCTCTTTACATACATTTATACTAATCCTCACAAGTTCTAAGAGTTTTATTCGAATTCTTTCGCAGGTACATTTTGAAGACTTGGGTCGGAAACTAAGAAAAGAGGATCCTCATAGGAAGATTAGGCTATTTACTCCCCCAAAAAACTCCGCAAATCGGAAAGTTTTATCTGACTTCAATAAAGTCGAGATTCCACAGGGCAAGGACAGTATATAAGCAAACAAAGTCAAGTTTTTGCATTCCAAAAGACTGTACATAAGCGAACAAAGTCAAGTTTCCGCATTCCAAGGACTGTATATAAGCAAACAAAGTAGAGTTCCACATTTCGAAGATTGTGCATAAATAAGAAAAGCGATCCTCTGCCATATCGTAGGATGCAAATGAGCAATACGACTCTCCGCCATATCGGGAGTTGTGCACCAGCAAGAGGGACGTCCCGCCACAAATCCAAGAATGTATATAAGCAAGGCAATACTCCGCCATATCGGAGAATTGCATTTCAGCAAACAAAGCACAGCCTGTCAATCAGAGGCCCACATCATAGCAAGCGCGCAAGAAAGCCACCATCATAACAACATCAAGTTCCAGCAGCAATACCGTCATCTCATTCAGACTGAGGGCCTCCTGGACAAATGCGAGGCAGTTTACCTTTGGGCAAATGTCTCGCCGTCAGAGGCTATTTACATTTCAGCCGACAGAGGCTATTTACATTTCGGCCGACGGAGGCTATTTACATTTCAGTCGATGGAAGCTATTTTCATTCAAGCAGCTGCTCAGTTGACGGAGGTTATTTACAGTTCAGCCGACGGAGGCTATTTACATTTCAGCCAACGGAGGCTATTTACATTTCAGCCGACAAGGCTGTTTACATTTTAGTTATTGCCCCGCCAGTCAGAGGCCTCCACAAATAAAGACAATACTAGTTTGAATATCTAAACCCTACGATTTCATAGGATTTCATCTTATTTTAACGTGTGTGATCCCTTTACGATAACGTGTGTGATCCCTTTACGATTTCATAGGATTTCATCTTATTTTAACAAGTAAATTTTCTCATATTTTCAAGAATATATTTTCTTTATTTTTCAAAGGATACATTTACCCAATTTCATACATGTTCTCGTAAAATTATAAATCTCCTATTTTCCCACTCAACATAAACATATCACTTTCTAGATTTTCTCTTTCCTATTTTTATATCCTGATACGCACATACATTCGGTATATTATATTGGTGTATTTTATATACCTCAAACCTTCCCCTCTCAAAGATAAAAAAAGTTTTCTTATCATTGTTTTAAGCAAATAATAAAATAAAGTTTTTGCTAATATTTTTTCTAAACTAAGCGTAAGGACTATCTTCGGATAGGCCCTGAGAGGTGCCTAACTCCTTCCCCTCGAGTAACCAGAACTCTTACTCAGAATCTCTAAAACATTTTCGATAGACTAAAATAGAGTTTTTAAAATAAAAAAATAGTTTTTTCTAATTTTTCCTAAAAGTTAGGTGGCGACTCTAAATATAAATTTTTAATCCCAAGAGTCACAACATACCACCATACGTCGTGTGCTGTTTCGATCAGTTCAAAATAGGGCGCGACAGTGTTATGAGTAGGTTCATAAATAGTTTAAGGAGGTAAAATAATATGTTGTTGAGTCTGTCAAGACTATTTTGAATGAATTAAGGTTTGCAGGAATCAAGTATGATGAATTCAATGAAGATCGGGTATGCACATGTAAAATTTTTGACAATTTTATTTGAATTTATTTTCAAAAGTTAATTTTATTTTTTATGATTATTAGAAGAATGTTTCCCGATATGTGGATGATTTACTGCAAACACCACTTGGAAGCAAGACATGTTAAGAAATTTCTAATGAACCTATCAACGTGAAGGATGAATTGTCTCGTGATATGACTTCTGAAAAGGATGGTAATGTTACATTAACTTGATATCATTTTGTTTATCCTTAATACATAGAGTTCTAACTTATGCATTATGTAACATTACACTTAATATTATTTTTTTTATTTTATAAATGTAACAAACTGATCTCTACATGACTTTTTGAATGTATTTATATGTATAGCGTGTGGTGACATTGTTGGTGCAAAATCAAGCGACAATCTTTCTCTGTTGAAAAAATTACCATTTTTTACTGTGTCTCAGCTGATCACACTAGAACCTACCTTTAGGATGCTTGAAACATCAAAATTCGAATCTCAATTTTATCACCGGTCATCTTTGATAAATCTTCAGTGATAATGCACCAACATTATGGTTCTAGACATGAAAAATCCATCATTTACTTCAAACAAAAACATCCATTTGAAGACTATGTTGGATTTGAGGTTCCAGATATATTGGTTGACCAATTTACAGATTGGTGTTATGCGAAAAAAGTGCGTGAAAGGTAACGAATTATTTTTTTACCTTAATGTACTAATTCATACATGCAAGAGTTTAGTATATAACATCAAATATAAATAATATGTTTTATTAAATAATCATAGGGATACAAAAAGAAATCCTGAAGATGTCATCATAAATCCTGAATTTGAGCTCGGTGGATTAAAAATTAATAAGAAGGGTTGATTTCTTACAATGATTCACACTAGTCGTCCATGAAGTGATGAGGTATGTTTCAAATCTAATTTAATACAAACTCCATCTAGTATATATTGTGTATGTGTATGGCTAACATTTGGATCAAAAATTTAGATTTGAAGTTAATTTTTTAAATCACAAAAAGAAATTATATAATTATCTTAATGTTCTATAAGTGTCATTATAAAGGTATATGTCTATTTGTGTATGACGTGATATATGAAACAGAAAATAATTTAAAGCCATTTTCTGTCATAGTTTGTGCATGTATGTTTATGTATGTTGGAAAATTATGTATGAAGTTTTGAGTGACTAAAATTATGCAAAGTTATAGCAACTAAAAGGAGAATGATTGCAAGGTATGTTGTCATGTTGTTGATTAAGCACACACCTAATAACTTTACAAAGATAAGTTTGGTACTTTTTCGAGCAGTGAAATTCAACCTAAATTGCATATTTCTGCACCTGTAATGTGCCAGAGTCATCTTATTCATTCCATGTTTACAAGATTTTTTGTGTTTGTGTTGGATATGAGTATTTTATCCGACTTCAGTTGCCAAAATTGTTATTTTTTTGCTTTTGTGCGTTTTCACTTGTAGAAAACAGTATGCTCAAGGGTTTGTGACAACTTTGAAAGCATGAATTCGATTTGTAGACACCATTTGTTGGCTATACTCAACTAGCAGTGGTCCTTATCTTAGTGTCTGCATCTGTGTGTTTTAAAAGAAGTTGAAACTATTTTAAGGCATCGTACTCTCTCATGCTAGTCTCTTAAACCCCTGTAAGTCCATATATTTAAGGCATCGTACTCTCTCAAGTGTATTAAGGCATCTATGTGTTTTAAAAGAAGTTGAAACTATTTAGAGGAACCAGTAAAGTTTGATATTGTACCTAATACTGAGTTCATAGTTTTGGGTTGGTCTGTATTGTTCAAATTATGTTGAGAGTTCATAAATATACTTGTATCAAATTATCACAATGGTTGGTTTAAGGTACTACTTGAAACTTTGACCAGGCTCATGATGAGCCAAGTCAATCTGGTTGGAAAGAATCTTGAATTACACCATACTTTGTAATGAAAGATGTCTTCCTCCTTGAAATAAATCTTACCAGCATTTCTATTTTTTATGTGTATTGTGTATGTATGTTTGTCATTGTAGACCCATAAATATAGCATTTCAGTTCTGTATGTGTATTGTGTATGTGTGTCTGCTTTTGTTTGTTTATGTTTTTTGTATGTGTGCGAGTGTAGACCCATAAATGTATTCTATGAATGATACCTATATTCATTCTCAAAATTTTAGTTGTATGTGTATGCTCTTTTTAACTGTTGTTTAATTATTTATAACAAATATATATTATTTAAAATGAATTTCTGCTCATCACTATTATGTCCCTCTTTAAAACAACATGTAGATGTTATCATGTACTATTTGCGGAAAAAACAAAGTATAGTACGATGAAGTCGATAACATATACCACAACTGATGTTTGGTTCATTAAGTGGGTTTGTGCAATTGAGCAACAGTGGTTGGGTGCAAAGAAGGATATGAGATACATCTCTCCTGAACACTATGCTGGTCAGTACATTAGGGGGTTTAAGATGCTTGTGAATGTATCTTGGGATATTGTGTACAACATCATTATTTCAGTTAATGTTAGTGAATCATTCCATTGGATTATGATTTTTTCGCATTAGACACATGTGTCTATATGTGTATGATTCATTTATTGGAGGTGTTGTGAACACCAAGAATGTTCATCGACATGTCCAATCATTTGCTACCATCATACCGTTATTTTTATTTGCCACTGACTTCTATGATAAACAAACTGATATTTGTTGGGATAGAGAGACTGCATACATTGACACGTCCATGACCAATCTACTTAAGTATGTTATTGTAAGGGACATTCCCCAATAGGCTCCACAGTCTAAGTATGTATATTTATATTATTTGGATTACAATTTTACAATTGTATATAGTAATGCACTAAACTTTTTATTATTATATTTTTACAGTGATTGTTGTATGTATGCGTGTGCATTTGCAGAGTTTATCATTCATGGATTGTTTGATATTTCAACCAACATGTTTAATACTACTAACCATCGTATGAGATATGGTGTGTTACTTTGGGATTATGCTAGAAAAAGGTAAAATAATGGTGCTATAAGTGAAAGTGAGGTGACTGGCAATGTTACAAGAAGATTAGGTGGTCCGAAGATATTGAGGGACGTTCTTAGTCCAGCTGTCACTAAAAAAAACAGAAATAGATAGGCATTTGATATTTAATGTTGCTTGAAAATTTTTAGTGTCGTCTTCTTTAACTTTTGGCACTGATAACGCTCAATCTACAGCTCTCGTAAGAGTGTAAAGCGGTCGTTAGCAAATATAGAACCCAACTGGGTTGGGTATCGATCCCACAGGGAATAGCTTGGTCAACAAGTAAGTAAAGATTACTAGACTTTTAGTGCAAGTCTCGTAAAAAGGGGGGAGTCTTGTCGTGCAAGTAATGTAACCAAAATAAGATCTAAAAATGGCAATAGCAAAGTAAAAAGAGAAAGAATGTTTTAGTGAGATGTAAACAATGAGAATTGAGAAGTTGGGGTTATGTCCACCTTCTGAGGTATACGTCTCTATTGGCTATGAGTGTGTAGAATTCTGACATGCAACTGCTTATAGAGAATTGTATTCGATGGTAAATCCAAGCGTCTTTCGACCTAAACAAGGACTATTTCACTTTAACTCTCTCGAGCTTAAAGCGTATCTAACGGTACGAATTCTCCAAGAGGTTAGTCCAGTTACGGCACTAGCTTTTTAATAGGAAAGGGTGTCCTACTACCTTGACATTATCTCTTTTCCAGACAAATAACTTTTCTCTCGAACAAGTTAAATGTTAGACTGGCGTATTCTTGCGTTTGCAACCGCAAAGAATGTAGATTAAGATGAAGAGAATAATGATATAAGCAATATACGTGCCTCGAACTCACAAACTCACAGCAATAGATAGTAACTCATTCGGCTTCCATAACCCCAACAGAGAAGTTTAGTTACCCATGAATGCGAAGAAAACCACAATTGTCATTGTTATTATACCACAATAATGATCAATTTCGTGTAGCACAAGAGTGGTAGGCGTTAAGTATGATTTCTTGCAGAGTAACGTTTCTCTTGTTGCAGAATTTAAGAATAGAAGAATAGACGAAAATAGAATTGATGGAAATATTAGAAGAGTTGTAGAATTGTTTGTAGTGTAGAATAATAGAGGAGTAGAAGATGAGAGAAGATGAGAGAAGATGAGAGAAGATGAGAGAAGATGAGAGGGATGGAAGGAAGTATTGTGTTCTCCCTCCTTCCTCCCTCCTTGTTTAAAATCTCTAGCATGATAGGGTATTTATAATACTCATATCCTACTCCTACTAAGCTAATGAAATAAATAACCAAATCCTACTAGACTAATGAAATCCTTAACCTAAATGTACTAGGTTAAGGTAACATTATCATAATCCACATAAAATAATGAAATACATAACCTAATTGTACTAGGTTAATGTATCATTGTCAAAATCCAGCTTTGTGTCTGTAAGTCCCCAAAGTCTTCAGAATTGTTGTTTTAGCCCGGGACAGATTTTCCATGCAGCAGTTTTGGTCCCCCAAAGTCTTCAGGAATGCTGTTTTAGCCCGGGACAGATTTTCCATGCAGCAGTTTTGGTCCTTAGGCGTGTAAACTCCCTTCCCTTTCTTCGTGAGCTTTCTTTAGCGTCAAGTAAGCCATAAAATGCTGAATTATGCATCATTTATACCTGAAACTTTACTAATCATGTTCGTTAGCTCACTTACAGGAAAAAGGACTAAAAGTGCATGAAATATATAATTTGTTCTCAAAACTAGGCTAAAATATGGGCAAAATATATTGATATAGGTGCGTAAATTCGCCTATCATCAACACCCCACACTTAGAGCTTTGTTCGTCCTCGAACAACATATCATGTCCTTCTAAGCATCAACTTAAGGTTTTTACAGAATCAACACAAAACATTTATTAAGACAAGCACAACGATTATCAACCAAGAGTAGCTTTCCGATTATAAGTAGAAACAATTTAACCTCAAGTATAGACTCGTGATGGTGATCAACTCGCATGCAAACGTTAAGGTACAAGGAATCATATATAACTACCCAAAACTCATCAACCATGTGTGTCTCACCATATAGTACCCATAATTACTCACAAATGTAGCATATTTTTCAAACATGGGTATCAAAATGTCCTTGCTCTCACTCTCACAAAGAATTCATATGTAGCAACTGATGACCATAGGCTTGCCCTTAATGTAATACTCTACTAAATGTTGGAATGTTAAGATTAGGATCAAGTAGGTCTTTTGATGGTTGTAATGTAGGCTAAGGGACGGGTAGGACTATTTTGGCCAAGAATAGTGACTAGGTTCCTAAGCACTTTAATACATCACTTTGTATCATTGACACTTTTTTCTTTCAACCTTTCTTCTTTCTTTTTTTTTTTTTTTTTTTACCACCCTTGTTCTTTTTTTTTTTCTTAATTTTAAGCACAACTCACTTTTCAGCTTTCTTTTCCTTTTTTCTTTTCACAACATACCTCTTATGATAGCATTTTTTTTTCTTTTTCATAACACATTCAAGAACCATTCCAATTTATAGCATTATACTCTCCCAATTTCCTTTTATGTTGTCACATGACTTTTTCACTTTAAAGCACTTAGGGATTTTGGGATCAAATTACGGTCTTGAAAGAAATGGATTAGGCTTACATACAAGGTTGTCAAAGAAATAGGCTAAAGGCTCAAAAGGGTTAACTAGGATGATGTCCATGGGTAGGTAAAACTGAAGGTAAACATGTATAGGTTGCCAAAGAAATGCCTAAATCATATCCTAAACTTACACTCCTTATTTTCGCTTTGCATACATACCAGGCAAGTTCTAGCATCAGTCACATACATAGAATATACTATTATCTCATACACACAAGGCACATGGTCGACTTTATTGGAGGTAATATAGACTCTTGACCCAACAAGTGAAGGAATTGAACCACACAATATCACATAATGAGTCACAACTAGAGCCTAAACGTCTCAATAGTCACAATTGTAGCACATACTCTTGTTATAATCTCATGCTGCCTATCAAAATAATTTCATGCGAAGCTAGAAAAAATTTTCTACTAAAAAAAAATGAAACCAAAACAAAGCAAGCAAACATAGATGCGATAGAGGAGTATAGCATACGATACCGCCACCCCACACTTAGTCGGGACACTGTCCTCAGTGGAAAATAAATACGAGGAACCTGGTTGGTCGAACTTATCCTCTATGTCTGGGGTCATACCCCTTGCATTGGAATCATCATCAGAGTCGTCATCCTCAGAAGTTCCTCATAAGTATCCCACTTAATTCCAAGCGTGAGTCGAGGTATTTGCAGCGAGGAGGGTTCTCCTTGGTCCTTGCGACTTCTCTTTTTGCCCTTTTGGGAGGTGGTAGCCTTCTCCTTGCCTTGTCTCGCTTTAGGTGCCATTGTACCTGAGACTAGAAATAGTGTTAGTGGTAGCACAATATCAATGGATACAATCTATGCACAAGCAGTAGGGGTACCACCCCACACTTAGTTTGTTGCTACAAATTAGTGAAGTGAAAGTGGTCGATTACTTAGACTTCATCGACATGCATTTTAGGAGATATATTCCAACGAGAAAAATCAGAGATATATCACTTCTTGCAACCTTTGCAATACTTTCATGTTAGGTATAACAAGACTACTACATAGGGATTACATCATGGTATCGTTTCTATCAATAAATTGAACCTCCTATGTCGGTAGGCAGTTATAAGTCTTATTCCGATGAACGGGATATTCTAACATGTAAGTATTCAAGTGACAAGATAATGCAATGTTCATTACTATAGCAATTCTGCAAGTAGTATAACAATGCATCAAAATCAAATTCAAGTCGGACATAAGTTAAGAGCATCCTAACGTACATGTTCACTCACTTGGTTTTGTATCAACAATTCAAACACGTTCACATCACCAATACTTTTTCAAGATTTAGCAATTCATAATAGGTGTAGTAAAGTAGTACTTACAAAATATAAATGAAGAACAAAGTAGTACTTACTTGGTTGAAGCCTTTGGATGATGTTCTTGTGATGAAAAAGAGCAAAAGGAAACTTTTTGATAGGTTTTGGAGACTATAGGTGGTGCATAAGCTAGGTTTCCAATGTGTTTTTGGTTCAAGACTAAGTCTCATATTTATAAGAAAAGGTTGGGTCGAGTTTTGGCCCATTAAAATCGGATTTGGAGACCAAAAGTGACCATAGGTGGTGCCTAATGCTTTGCCTAGTTGAGCAGAATGCCATAGCATATGCCAAGCATTTATTTAAGTATGCCATAGCATATGCCATGCATTTATTTAAGAATGCCATACACTATGCGGCGCATTGTCTATGGCATAATGGGACATATGCACCGCATAGTCTATGGCATATGAGATACTGAGACCAAATGCCATAGCATAGGCGGCGCATAGTCAAAAGCATACCTAGGAATAGGCGGCGCATAGTGTATAGCACACTAGTTTCCGAGACCTTAGGCTATAGTATAGGTTGTACATCGTTCTTGGCCTAGTTTTACCAAGGCCTAGCCTTCCTCGAAGCCTATTTTGGCGTGAGAAAGGCTCAATCCATAACCTTATGCATCACCCTTCCTAACTTACCAACTTTACCATACAATGCGTCCAAATCGTCAATTGAAATCAATCTCCTCGTTGACTACTTCTTGCACCTATATTCACTCAAACAAATGAAAACGATTAGTACGATGGGTTGCCTCCCACCAAGCGCCTTAGTTTTGGTCGTGGCACGACTCTTATTTTTGGATTTTTCATTTATCAAAATCAAAACAAGTACTAGAACGAAATGAAAAATGTAAAACGATAAACGATAAACGATGGGTTGCCTCCCATCTAGCGCTTGATTTATTGTCGCGGCACGACATAGTTACCTCGAGTACTCAGACTTCGTCGGGATAGATGGTGGATCGTTTTCTGAATGGATTCAGATGACAATGAGGCTTACTTGTAGGAGGGGTACCAATTATATCATCAATAGTCCAACCCATAGCTCTCATGTATCTCTTCAGAGTAGAGATGAGAGCGTCTACGTGCTGTTTACTTAAATCATCCGCACTCACCGGAAGTATCTTTATACTTTCCAAGAACACATACCTTAGATAATTGGGGAGCTCTTTCGATTCTAGCATTGGTGGCTCTTCAAGGGAAGTCTTCGCTGTTGGTGACGGTTGATTCTTAAGATCACGGTCCGGTTGCTTAGGAGTATGGGAATAAGACTCTATTTCTGTTAGAGCACCCATAAGTTCTTCATATTCTTTAGCATCCTCATGCTCAACATTCAGCAGCGCAGCAGACAATGGCTCAACAGTAGGCTGTTTCTCTACAGATAATGCTTTCTTACCTTCATAATGAACATCAGCTACAGAGAACACATCCATATCTCTTGGCTGCTTCATCGCTTTGCACAAATCAAAACGAATCACTTCGTCATTCATTCGAAATAAAAGCTCATTATCTCTCATGTCAATAAGCACACTTCCTGTTGCAAGGAAAGGACGTCCCAAGATTATGGGAACTTCAGAATCCACCTCGCAATCCAAAATCACAAAGTCTGCAGGAAAGATGAAGGAAGAAACCTTCACCAACACATCATTCAAGATACCCACAGGTCGTTTTACCGACCTATCAGCCATCACGAGCCTCATATTGGTTGGTGTCGGATCGCCTAACCCCAACTTCTTGTAGACGGATAGTGGCATCAAATTGATGCTAGCACCCAGATCGCACAATGCCTTAGCAAAATTCATAGATCCAACCGTGCAAGGAATAGTGAAAGCACCAGGGTCTGCCTTCTTCTGTACTAAGGACCTTGTGGCAATTGCACTGCAATGATGAATATTATCTGCCGGCTCATAGCTTACTGCCCGCTTCTTTGTCAACAGGTCCTTCATGAATTTAGCGTACCCAGGCATCTTTTCTAGCGCCTCTACCAACGGAACATTAATGGTCAGCTGCTTCAACATGGTCATGAATTTGCTGAACTTTGTATCATCCGCCACCTTCTTCAATCTTTGAGGAAAAGGTGGTGGTGGGTATGGAATTGTTCTCTCCACGGCTTTCTTCTCCTCTTGCTTCCGTTTTTCAGCTTTTTCAGGTTGCACGTCGTGAAGAGTGACGTTAAGGACGTTAGGATCGGCTGCTGCGGCATCTTCCCCTTTCGCCTTATCATCAATTTCCGCTTCTTCGTCCACCACTTGCTTGCCTTTTTCTGAAGTTTCTAGCACCTTACCGCTTCTGGTAGTGATGGCCATGCATGACCCATCATTCCTTGGGTTTTGCACAGTATCGCTAGGTAAAGTGCCAGCCTTTCTTTGATTGAGTGCTGCTGAAAGTTGGCTCAATTGCTGCTCTATTTGCCTGATTGAAGTGGAATGAGAATCAACTAGTTGTTTCATGGAGGACAAATCATTAATTACCTCAGTAACTCCCGCGCTTGTTGCTTCCACTCCTTTCAATAATTTAGCCATCATGTCTTCCATACTTCCAGAATTAGATGTGGTGGTATCACGTCTACCAGGGGGAACATATACACCACTCTTTTCATTGTTTTTTCTCCAACTACCTTGGTCCTTGTTTCCAGAATTATCATAATAGTTCCGACCTTGGTTTCCTTGGGTATTCCCACGGAAACCCCCCTGATTGTTCAAGTAGTTGGCCTCCTCTTCCGAATCAGATTCGTCTCTTCCTTTTAGCGCCACAACTTTCACTTTTTCGGTCTTCCCTGATAATAAATTCTTTGTAAGAAGATCCATTTGTGTTTTCATGTGCGTCATATCTTGATCACGTTCTTCTTGTCTACGCCTCTGCTCTGTGGTCATGCCAATAGATAAAGTGGAGCTTGCTACCTCAGAATCCCTGGTATGCCAAGCTCTACTTTGTTTCGTCATGCGATCTAACATATTGCTTGCTTGACCAAAGGTGAGGTCCATAAAAGATCCTCCAGCTGCGTTATCCACCACTGGTTTAGTTATTGAATTCAAGGCTCTGTATAGTATCTCCATTAGGTGAACGTTAGTCATATGATGGTTTGGACACCTCGCTAGCTTTGTCTTAAACCTCTCCCATGTTTCATGAAGAGCTTCAGTGGAAAGCTGACGAAAGTTGCTGATTTCATCTCTCAATTGTGCTCTTTTGGATGGCGGAAAGAATCTTTCTAGGAAAGCGTCTCTCAATTGCCTCCAATTTGTAATAGAATCAGGAGTCAGCCCATTCAACCATAGTGTTGCCTCCCCAGATAGAGACAATGGAAATAGACGTAATCGAATTGCATTCTGACCAACACCAGGATTGTCAAAAGACTTGCATGTAGAAATAAAGTTGATGAGATGCATATTCGGATCATCGCCTGCTAGTCCACCAAACAATCCCTTGAGTTGCAATAACTGAATCATGGTGCTTGTGATGTTGAACTTGGCTCCGGGCGCTAATGGTGGTAGAATAATGGCTCCAGTGGCTCCGGCTCCATCAAGATCATCATCATCATCATCGAATGGTATTTCACGTTGTGCATCCATTGATGCACTGAACAAAAACCTGCAGTAAACAAAAACAAAAACTAAAAGTAAAAGTACGAGAGTCTTCGACCAAAGGGTCTAGTAATTTTCACGAACTTAATTGACACTTGTATTCCCCGGCAACGGCGCCAATTTTTGATAACGCTCAATCTACAGCTCTCGTAAGAGTGTAAAGCGGTCGTTAGCAAATATAGAACCCAACTGGGTTGGGTATCGATCCCACAGGGAATAGCTTGGTCAACAAGTAAGTAAAGATTACTAGACTTTTAGTGCAAGTCTCGTAAAAAGGGGGGAGTCTTGTCGTGCAAGTAATGTAACCAAAATAAGATCTAAAAATGGCAATAGCAAAGTAAAAAGAGAAAGAATGTTTTAGTGAGATGTAAACAATGAGAATTGAGAAGTTGGGGTTATGTCCACCTTCTGAGGTATACGTCTCTATTGGCTATGAGTGTGTAGAATTCTGACATGCAACTGCTTATAGAGAATTGTATTCGATGGTAAATCCAAGCGTCTTTCGACCTAAACAAGGACTATTTCACTTTAACTCTCTCGAGCTTAAAGCGTATCTAACGGTACGAATTCTCCAAGAGGTTAGTCCAGTTACGGCACTAGCTTTTTAATAGGAAAGGGTGTCCTACTACCTTGACATTATCTCTTTTCCAGACAAATAACTTTTCTCTCGAACAAGTTAAATGTTAGACTGGCGTATTCTTGCGTTTGCAACCGCAAAGAATGTAGATTAAGATGAAGAGAATAATGATATAAGCAATATACGTGCCTCGAACTCACAAACTCACAGCAATAGATAGTAACTCATTCGGCTTCCATAACCCCAACAGAGAAGTTTAGTTACCCATGAATGCGAAGAAAACCACAATTGTCATTGTTATTATACCACAATAATGATCAATTTCGTGTAGCACAAGAGTGGTAGGCGTTAAGTATGATTTCTTGCAGAGTAACGTTTCTCTTGTTGCAGAATTTAAGAATAGAAGAATAGACGAAAATAGAATTGATGGAAAGATTAGAAGAGTTGTAGAATTGTTTGTAGTGTAGAATAATAGAGGAGTAGAAGATGAGAGAAGATGAGAGAAGATGAGAGAAGATGAGAGTGATGGAAGGAAGTATTGTGTTCTCCCTCCTTCCTCCCTCCTTGTTTAAAATCTCTAGCATGATAGGGTATTTATAATACTCATATCCTACTCCTACTAAGCTAATGAAATAAATAACCAAATCCTACTAGACTAATGAAATCCTTAACCTAAATGTACTAGGTTAAGGTAACATTATCATAATCCACATAAAATAATGAAATACATAACCTAATTGTACTAGGTTAATGTATCATTGTCAAAATCCAGCTTTGTGTCTGTAAGTCCCCAAAGTCTTCAGAATTGCTGTTTTAGCCCGGGACAGATTTTCCATGCAGCAGTTTTGGTCCCCCAAAGTCTTCAGGAATGCTGTTTTAGCCCGGGACAGATTTTCCATGCAGCAGTTTTGGTCCTTAGGCGTGTAAACTCCCTTCCCTTTCTTCGTGAGCTTTCTTTAGCGTCAAGTAAGCCATAAAATGCTGAATTATGCATCATTTATACCTGAAACTTTACTAATCATGTTCGTTAGCTCACTTACAGGAAAAAGGACTAAAAGTGCATGAAATATATAATTTGTTCTCAAAACTAGGCTAAAATATGGGCAAAATATATTGATATAGGTGCGTAAATTCGCCTATCATCAGGCACGAAGAAAGTTTAGTTTTGATTTTTATGTATGATGTTTTGGTACTTTAACAGTTGTTTCGTATTTGAACTCGTTGAATGAAATCGATATTATTTTATTTTATTTCATCATACATGATTTCATCATACATCGATATCATTTTGTTTTGATTTTTATGTATGATGTTTTGATACTTTTAACAGTTATTTTGTATTTAAACTCGTTGAATGAAATCGATATCATTTTGTTATATTTCATCATACATGATTTCCTCTAATACACATATACATGAATTTTTTAGTTCTTAACTATTTTTCATGATCATTACTGTTATATGAATTACCATTATTGGTATTCAACATTTTTTTTTATTTTTAAGCACTGCATTTATACAATTATATAAATAATGTTAGGATAGTTTTACACTGATTTGAATTTTTGATGCTCGTTACTGTTGTATTATTATAATAGTTGGTATAAAAAGAAATTTCTTCTCGTTTTTAAGCACTACATTTGTACACTTATATAATGTTATGATACTATAACACTTCTTTTGTATTTCACCTCGTTCAACATATTTGATATCAACTTGTTTTAATTTTTTTTATTCACAACATATATATGTTTATAAAACACCAATATAAAGTTGAAAATGAGCACAAAAATATTATACGTAAAGACAAGTTGCATTGTTTATTAAAAATATTCAAAAAACATAACAAAATTATACTTGAAAATTACTTAAAGAAAAAAAATTATTAAACGGGAGGAGCATGTTTATGGCATGTTTTCTTGTTGTGTCCTTCTCTATGGTAGTTACTACACGTAACCTTGGATCTTTTGCACTTATCTTCATTTGGTGCTTTCCACCTCTCATAACATGGACGTCCGGGTGGTCTTTTAGTATTAGGCGGTAATACAATTTCATCCAAGACTTCTTGAGGTATATTCCATGTACTCTCACAAGAAAGAGGCTCAACTGGTATTGCATAAGCATCCTTAAAACTTTTATTGTTGTAGTATGCAGAGCAATATTCTTCTTCATGTTGGTTACGATATGTAATAACCGCCATTGCATGTGATCAAGGTATCTCATCTAATTGAAATCGACCACAACTACATTTTCTACTTCGCAGGCATACAACAAACCTTTTAACTCCAGCGATAACGGTATGCAAAAATTCATTTGAATCTCTTACCTACAATGAATTTTATTGGTAAGTACATGTTTGCAGTTCAAAACATTATCACTAAAATAAAATAAACAAACCAAAGAACAACAAAGTCTTTTAAGGAATTTATTCAAGATTGTAATATAATTAAATTAAAAACATACCGTCATATTATGCGATTCTTGCTTGTTATTATTGAGAATATCATTGTATATTTTTGTTAGAACTGTCAATGTATTTTTTCCTTCCTCGTTATGTTTTGCATTCCACGATTCAACAGTTAACCTCATGAAATTCAACACAGAAATAACAGGTAACCTTCTGGTTTTCCTGTCTGTATTGTTTATGGATTCAACAATATTTGATATTAGAGTCCAAGTACACTTTGCCGTAGAATGAACCCTTGCCCATTTATGATAGTCAATTTCGTACAAATATACCCTCACTCTTCTGTCAATTTGGTCAACTCTCTCCCTTAACTCTTCAAATTTTTAAAGTGTATATGCCTTTGCCATTGCAAAAAACAACTTATGTAGTTCATCAACTTTCTTACGAAAATTCGTCTTAATATTCCCCCATAGATGTCAAATACAAGCATGGTGTGACAGATTATGATAGACTGTTGATGTTGCTTTCCATATGCTGTCATTTCTGTCTGACACGATACACACGTCATTTATTTCTCCAAAAGCTTCTCTAAATTTCTCAAAAAATCATGTCCAAGATGTTATATTCTCATAATCAACCAATGCATAAGCAAGGGGTAATATATGACTTGTATACACAATCATTAGCAACATATGTATTAGTTGAATTTATTTCAAATTGTAAAATCATTCATAATATTATTAACATATCGATTTCATACTATAAAAAAAAATTAATACGCTATTTCTAAAAAATTAAATTATTCCTGAAAATTAATAAGTAAAATAGTACTTTGTTACTTCCTGGATCCAATGTGCTTGCAATTAGAATTGTCCCATCATAAAGCAATTTTAGCCCAGCACCATCAACAACAACTATAGGTCTGCAATACTCCCATCCACGTATTGAAGCATCCAACGCAACAAAAGCATACAAGAAACGATTTTCTTCTATTTTTTCCCAACTAATAACTGATTCAGTGTACTGTTTTTTCAAAATGTACAAATAACCTGAAAGTTTTTTATATGATTCGGCTGGATCACCACACAACATCTTAACTGCTAGTTCCTTTGCACGCCACGCTTGAGTATAGTTTAAGGACACACCATATTGTCTTAAAATATCAGTGGCAATATCATTTGGCGTGTATATTCTATTAGTGTTTATCAAATTAGGCAACACCAAACCAGCAATAACCTTTGTCATTCCTTGGCGTCTTACATAAATTTGATCTCGTGCCGAACATGTATGTATTTCACAATAGTTCCTTATTTTGAAAACCTTTGATTATTTGTACATTCTTCAACATGACAAACTAGGTAGTAGCTCTTTAAGATGTTTAAAATTAAACAAAGAAATATAGAACATACAAATAAAATATCAAAGAAATATACTTTTTTCAGAAATTAAGTTATAAGCTAGAATAGTCCGTACCTCTTTGCATTAGACCTCTCAGTTCTAAATGTAAACTGATGCAAGAAAGCATGCAAATTCATAACTTGTGAAAGCGTTTCTTCATCGATGTAACTCTGATTTACTTCAATTACCGGATTGGTAACTTCTTCGATTATTTCAACTCTATCTTCATCTATAATTTCATCATCTGGAGTTAATCCAAGCAATCGAACTGAATTTCTAGAGTATAAATTCTGTCGATCTAGATTTAATTTGGTATTCATGTTGTTACCAACACAAATATCGGACTGTTCAGAATTTTCATTAACAACCATTGACATATCAGTTGTTGTCACATACAATGGATAACTAGCAAAAAAATCCACATTACTTCTTTTTTTATCTAGATACACCATTACTTTAGTGTCATTATGTATGAGCATCGGTGGGACATCTATCATTTATTAAAAACTTAATCTCAATTTTTGTAGAATTAATATCAATCTTCAATTGTTTTGTTATTGCAGCAACCAATCCTTTATACGTTGTATCTGTGGCATACATTATCCCATCTACAACAAAGTCTCTAGGTCTACCTATAAGCACAATACAAATTTCATTATTAATAATCAATTGACATATTTTCAACAACACTTTCATAATTTCAATATTTCAAATAAATACAGAAACTTCCTTATGTTATTGGATACAACTTTAGTAATTTCTATGTTTCAAAATTCATAATTTACAACAAAATGCTTTCATACATTCAACATATTCAACAAAAAAAACAAATATTGCATACGATATCATAACAACTTTGAAAGCACAATCTTATTTCTGAAACATGAGCAACATAACCAATCATAACAAAACGACTTTGATAAAATTTTAAGAACAACATCATACCATCAATATTTTTAAAAAATACACAAACCAATATCTGTAACGGATAAAAGGTTCACAATTACTCTTTTACAAAATTCATAGATTACAAAAAAAATAGTATCATACATTCAACATGTATATACAAAAAAAGACACCAACCAATTACAATAATTAACCGGCGACAATCAAATTGTTAACATTCCGTGAATGAATAAAAATAACATTCAAAGCATCAACCAACTGCTCCATACGATATCACAATCAGATTAAAACCGCAATCTTATTTCTGCAAAACGAGCAATGTAACTAATCATAATAAACTATTGGATCAAATAACCTTAACAATTAACATACCGTTAATATCCCATCTTCCTCCATACATAACAAGAAGCGAATGTACCCTTTCACCGTCCATTAATTTGATCATTTTCTAACATAAAACTGAAGTTGTTTAACAAGAATAAATAAAAAATTAAAAGAAACTGAAATTTTGGATTTTGAGAACGGAATCCTTTGAATTATACGTTTAAGATCTTTATTAATTATATGGAAACCGTTTAATGAGATATTTAAGGTGATGAAGATATTTGACAATAACTGACATCCTTTTTTTTAGGTAGAAGAATCTTTTTTTCATATATATAATTGGTATTTTTTTATTTATTAAAAGGGAAAAAATGTTTTTATTTTATTAGTATTTTTTTATAAGATTTGCTATAACTTGATAAAATGAAAGTTTTGCTATAAGTTGTGATTTCCTACCTAAGGAATGCTATATACGTTTTTTTCCCATTCAAACAAGACACTTCTAAATTTGACTAGATATCAAAGGCCCGTGCTAGCACGGGCCCAATATATGTTATTTTTTTATCTCGATTTATGTGATACAAATAAAATCTTGATAATTAATTATATTTTAAATATTTTTTAGATATTTTAAGTTGTTAATTATTGTAATTTATAATAGTTTTTTGACATTGTAATTACTATTTTAAGTTGTTAGTCATTATAATTTATAATACTCTACTTGTCCAAACTTTTGTAGCATTGATAGTCTATTATATTTTTAAAATAATTTAAGTTTTTAATTATTAAAATTTATAATACTTTTTCTTCTATTTCAATTTAAGTGCCACTGATATAATTTCGAGAGTCAAACAAATATCACGATTGAAGTCGCGAAGCAGACATATCCTAATTGACTCATAATAATTTATTAGAAGTGATACAATAAAATTACTATAAAAAATAGTTGTGAAATTTTTTTAAGCGGGCATCATATAAGATGTCAAGCTAATTTAAAACATCAATAGTTAATTTATTATTTTTTTATTTTTTTATTGAATATTATTTTTTTAATATTTAGATGACTCATAATAATTAATTGGATGAAATAGTAATTACGGTTGAAACAGCTGAGGCAGTTATGTCATGAATGTCTATTTTACTTTTTTTAATTAAATATTATTAATTTTTTAATACGTAAAATGACATATAATAATCAATTAGGAAATAACTTAATAGAAATGATATAATAAAATTAATATAAATAATAGTTGTGAAAATTTTTTAGACGGGTCTTATATATATGATGTCAAGTAAATTTAAAACATCAACAGGATTATTTTTTTTTTTAATACTTAAATGACTTATAGTAATTAATTAGGGATGAAATAGTAAAATTATGGTTGAAGCAACTGAAGCAGACATGTCATAAATGTCTATTTTATATTTTTTGTTAAATATTATTAATTTTTTAATACTTAAATGACATATAATAATTAATTAGGGGTGATATAGTAAAATCACGAATAAAGAATGCATAACGACCGTCACCTAGTTCCCTTCACACTTCTATATATTAAAATATCATTTAATAAAATTATACTCTATTTAAAATGACAATATTAGATTGGAATAATATTGTAGAGAATGATTATCAAATAGACTTCGATCCGAAACTAAGTGATGACATTTGTATGAATCACACTTAAATCTTCCCGTGAACGCAATCACAAAAGAAACTACATACTGGACCTGTAAAGTACAAGTAGTAGACAAGTTGCGCCCTCGCAAAAGCAGTGACTCATCCGTGCATTTTCAAACAATACTTGTGCAGCATGAAAGTGTAAGCTTGCCTCTCTACCTCTACTTTCCTTGAAAACCAAAGTTCATATCCTGAAATTTATTGCCTTCGACAATGTTATAATGTACGCGCCATTTATTACCGTCACAAAGGTAATAACTTTGACCTCTTAAGAAATTAAGAAAAATCGAATTCTAGCCTCATCAAAAGAACAACTGAAATTCTAAGAACTTCTTACATAAATTGTTCTCGCACACGTAAAATTTGTTCCTTTTTACTTGACTAGAGGAACAACAGGTTTCTATAGTATTCTACAGTGATCACATTCCCAAGTAAGAAAACTTGTTTGGCCTTTTCGAGACATATTTGGTGTCTTGTGGGAAACTTAGAGAGCCCCGTGTTTACTCAATATAAGCCGGTACGTACGAATGGGTGGCTGACAGATACACAATCGTCGAGGCTGTTACCAATAACAATGGATTGGAGGCACCCCTTCCTGCTCCGACCAAATTGGATACACTCTCTTTCTCAACTATTGAGCAGCAACGTCCAGGTGTCGAATTTGGTAAACATCCATCTTACGTTCTGGCCCCTTTTTCGCCATCTAACTAGCCCCTATTGATCAAATTAACTATTTACATGTTATTCTTAATTATTCCAGACTTATTGGAAGTAGTAGTTAATTGTAGCGCCATACAATATACAACTGACCAAAGCAACAACTTTCGGGAAGCGATCATCATAGACCAGAGGTGAGTTACTCGCGTGCCAACAACAACTTGACCAAGCATTCTATTTCCTTGTTACAACATGCTTGGATTGTAATAATTTTTGCATCTACTATTTCGACCAGTAAGAAGCCTATCCTATTTACTATATGGGATGATCTAGCCGACAACGAAGGAGTTGCATTACTACACCATCTACATGAGTATCCTATCATTCTTTCTAGACGTATAGGGGTTACTGAATTTCGCGGTGGTATATTCATTAACCCATCTTCTGCAACTTTTCTTTTTACCTTTTCCTTCTGTATATTGAATTAAAAAAGCTCCCTGTCTTTCACATACGCAGCTCTAAGACTACCAACAAGATATCAGTCAACAAAAATATACTTTTACCATTTCATCTAACCTTTTTCAAGGTGAAGCACAACAAACAAATGTTGTTGTCTTACATTTTAAGAACCTCTTCATCATCATCATCCTCACTAAATCTTACGCCAATTGAAGATCAAGTGTTATCTATATCCACCATTCCGGAGTTGTTATCTACGGTTAGTTTATCCCATAATGTATACATGTACTAATTATTTTCCTACGCAACTAAATTCATATCGCAGAATACAACTCATGAGGTCAAAAAGTTTCAAACATTATTCTACATTAACACTACAGGTACAAAGTTTCCCCGTGGAAGCCAGATTATCACTCCCTGACTATCCTCAATCAATTTATCTACTCGCTTGCTCAAATTACTGTCAGTTTGTGCGCCCAAAAACCAAAAAAAATGGTTCGATGCTTCAGTTGTAAGCTAGAACGGCAATTACTTCCCAGGTAACTACTACAACTACTATATCATATACACACTCTATTACGCACTTTCTTTTTCTGAACTTCTATGGTAAAACTTAAAAAAGTGTTTGTGTTGTCCTGTTCTCAGAATTTTTGAATTTTCTTTCTATCGATTTCAAAGAAGGGCAGCTTAGTGATAACGCTCAATCTATAGCTCTCGTAGGAGTGTAAAGCGGTCGTTAGCAAATATAGAACCCAACCGGGTTGGGTATCGATCCCACAGGGAATAGCTTGGTCAACAAGTAAGTAAAGATTACTAGACTTTTAGTGCAAGTCTCATAAAAAAAGGGGGGAGTCTTGTCGTGCAAGTAATGTAACCAAAATAAGATCTAAAAACGGCAATAGCAAAGTAAAAAGAGAAAGAATGTTTTGGTGAGATGTAAACAATGAGAATTGAGAAGTTGGGGTTATGTCCACCTTCTGAGGTATACGTCTCTATTGGCTATGAGTGTGTAGAATTCTGACATGCAATTGCTTATAGAGGATTGTAGTCGATGGTAAATCCAAGCGTCTCTCGACCTAAACAAGGACTATTTCACTTTAACTCTCTCGAGCTTAAAGCGTATCTAACGGTACGAATTCTCCAAGAGGTTAGTCCAGTTACGGCACTAGCGTTTTAATAGGAAAGGGTGTCCTACTACCTTGACATTATCTCTTTTCCAGACAAATAACTTTTCTCTCGAACAAGTTAAATGTTAGACTAGCGTATTCTTGCGTTTGCAACCGCAAAGAATGTAGATTAAGATGAAGAGAATAATGATATAAGCAATATACGTGCCTTGAACTCACAAACTCACAACAATAGATAGTAACTCATTCGGCTTCCATAACCCAAACAGAGAAGTTTAGTTACCCATGAATGCGAAGGAGATCACGCTTGACATTGTTGTTATACCACAAGATTGATTAATTTCGTGTAGCGTAAGTGGTAGGCGTGAGGCGTGAATTCCTTAGCAAAGTAACGATTCTCTTGTTGCGGAAATTAAGAATAGATGAATGGAAGAAGAAAACTAGAATTAATAGAAAGATTAAAAGAGTTGTAGAATTGTTTGTAGTGTAGAATAATAGAGGAATAGAAGATGTGTGTAGATGTTCTAAAATCTCTAGCATGATAGGGTATTTATAATACTCGTATCCTAATCCTACTAAGCTAATGAAATAAATAACCAAATCCTACTAGACTAATGAAATCCTTAACCCAAATGTACTAGGTTAAGGTAACATTATCATAATCCTCATAAAATAATGAAATACATAACCTAATTGTACTAGGTTAATGTATCATTGTCAAAATCCAGCGTTGTGTCTGTAAGTCCCCAAAGTCTTCAGAATTGTTGTTTTAGCCCGGGACAGATTTTCCATGCAGCAGTTTTGGTCCTTAGGCGTCCAAAATCCCTTTCCTTCCTTCGTGAGCTTTCTTTAGCGTCAAGTAAGCCATAAAATGCTGAATTATGCATCATTTATACCTGAAACTTTACTAATCATGTTCGTTAGCTCATTTACAGAAAAAAGGACTAAAAGTGCATGAAATATATAATTTGTTCTCAAAACTAGGCTAAAATATGGGCAAAATATATTGATATAGGCGCGTAAATTCGCCTATCATCAACACCCCACACTTAAAGCTTTGTTCGTCCTCGAACAAAATATCATGTCCCTCTAAACATCAACTTAGGGTTTCACAGCAACAACACAAAATATTCGTCAAGACAAGCACAATAATTATCAACAAAGAGTAGTTTTCCGATCATTAGTAGAAACAGTTTAACCTCTAGCATAGACTCATGATGGTGGTCAACTCATATTCAAAGGTTAAGGCACAAAGAATCATACACGACTACCCAAAACTCATCAACCATGTGTGTCTCACAATATATTACCCATAATCACTCACAAGTATAGCATATTTTTCAAACATAGGTATCAAAATATCCTTGCTCTCGCTCTCACAAAGAATTCATATGAAGCAACTGATGACCATAGGCTTGCCCTTAGTGTAATGCTCCACTAAATGTCAGAATGTTAAGATTAGGATCAAGTAGGTCTTTTGATGGTTGTAATGTAGGCTAAGGGACGGGTAGGACTATTTTGGCCAAGAATAGTGACTAGGTTCCTAAGCGCTTTAATACATCACTTTGTATCATTGACACTTTTTTTCTTTCAACCTTTCTTCTTTCTTTTTTCTACCACCCTTGTTCTCCTCTTTTTTTTAATTTTAAGCACAACTCACTTTTCAGCTTTCTTTTCCTTTTTCTTTTCACAACATACCTCTTATGATAGCATTTTTTTTTTCTTTTTCATAACACATTCAAGAACCATTCCAATTTATAGCATTATACTCACCCAACTTCCTTTTATGTTGTCATATGACTTTTTCACTTTAAAGAACTTAGGGATTTTGGGATCAAATTACGGTCTTGAAAGAAATGGATTAGGCTTACATACAAGGTTGTCAAAGAAATAGGCTAAAGGCTCAAAAGGGTTAACTAGGATGATGTCCATGGGTAGGTAAAACTGAAGGTAAACAAATATAGGTTGCCAAAGAAATGCCTAAATCATATCCTAAACTTACACTCCTTATTTTCGCTTTGCATACATACCAGGCAAGTTCTAGCATCAGCCACATACATAGAATATACTATTATCTCACACACACAAGGCACATGGTCGACTTGATTGGAAGTAATATAGACTCTCGACCCAACAAGTGAAGGAATTGAATCACACAATATCACATATTGAGTCACAACTAGAGCCTAAACGTCTCAATAGTCACAATTGTAGCACATACTCTTGTTATAATCTCATGCTGCCTATCAAAATAATTTCATGCGAAGCTAAAAAAAAAATTTTTTAACTACTAAAAAAAACAAAATGAAACAAAAATGAAACAAAAGCAAACAAACATAGATGCGAATAGAGAAGTATAGCATGCAATACCACCACCACCCCACACTTAGTCGGGACACTGTCCTCAGTGGAAAATAAATACGAGGAACCTGGTTAGTCGGACTCTTCCTCATTGTCGGGGGTCATACCCCCTTCGTCGGAATCATCATAAGAGTCGTCGTCAGAGTTCTCCTCCTCGTCAGAGTCTGGAAAGCGTCGATCGTCATCAGTCGGGACATCATCATCTAGAGGTTCCTCAAAGTATACGCCCACTCCACACATCTCCCGTGCATGCATGTTCATGGGATAGTCGCGGTCCAGCTGTTGGAGCTCTGCAGCAGTTGAAACACGACCTCCGCTCATCATTGTAAACCTCATCATGCCGTACATATGGCGGGAGAAACTCTCATCCCGAGCATGTCTCTCTGCCGTAGTAAGGTTGATGCCATGTGTTGATTCAGCATATTTGACCTTTGTGAGGTCAACCTTCTTCGGATTGTGTGGGAGTTTATGATCAGCTGGTTCCTCTTCGATATCCTCCTTCCGCAAGATTGCTGTCAACAAATTGCCAAATGTGAAATGGGACCTTTTGTGGAGTCTGGCCTTCCTCATGGTAGATCGAATGATTGCCCCAAAGTTGATAGGGACATTCGTCATCAAAGCATAGACCAAACACACTCTATCTCTCGATATCTTGGTGTATTGAGTCCCAGGAATAAGACATGAGTTGACAATGCGCATCCAGATTCTTGTTTCCCTATTTAGGGGAGCATAGGGGAAGGTGTTGTGTCGGCCAGTTTCTTTATGTCTGCCCCACCTTGCCATTGATCTGCTTCCACAAAGCGTGTGTCGTATTGCTCTGTAAGGAGGCCTGCTGCACAACTCTTTGAATGGTGCTGTGTCGATCGAAGGTAAGCCAAGAAAAGAGTTGATCCAGTCCGCGGTGAGCTGTAACACCTGACCCCAAATTTTGACTTCATTGCCTGTTGTGTTCGGCGACCAGTTGGCATAAAACTCTCTTGTTAGATCAAGATTACACTCTCCCATGTCGCGGAAGATGAAATCCAACTTCAAAGCCATTATTTTTGCCAACATACGCGGCTCCTTCTTTGCTAAGGTATCCTTGTTGATCAGGTCAACGTGTACATATTTTCTTTCTTTGTTGCTGCTGTACCATGCTTTGGCTTCTTCCTCAAGAACCCATTTTATTCCGAATATTCTGCGTGGTGGTTGTGCTGAGGATGATTCTCCTTGGTCTTTTCGACTTCTCTTCTTGCCCTTTTGGGAAGTGGTTGCCTTCTCCTTGCCTTGCCTCGCTTTAGGTGCCATTGTACCTGAGACTAGAAATAGTGTTAGTTGCAGCACAGTTTCGCTTGATACAATCTATAAGCAAGAATTAGGGGTACCACCCCACACTTAGTTTTGTTAACACAAATCAGTGAGGTGAAAGTAGTCGATTTACTCAGATTTCATCGAGATACGTTTTAGGATTGTATTCCGACAAGAAAATCAGCAATGCATCACTTACTTGCAGCCATTGGACTACTTTCATGGTAGATATAGCAACACTACTACATAGAGGTTACCACATTAAATCGTTATTCTTTTAACAATCACAACCTCCTAAGTCGGTAGGTCTTATCCCGATGGCCGGGATAGTCTAACATGTAAGTATCCTAACAACAATCTTAAGCAATATTCATAGCCATAGCAATTCCGCAAATATCATAACAATGCTATTGAAACCAAATTCAAGTCGGAAACAGGTCAAGATTTTCCTACGTATATGTTCACTCACATGATTTTGCATGAACATTACCAACAATCTTATATAATTTAGCAATTAATAATAGCCATAGCAACGTAGTACTTACGAGAAATAAATGAAGAATAAGAGAGCACTTACTTGCTTGAAGCTTGTGGAGATGGTTTTGTGAATTGGAAGAGCAAAAGAAGAAAATTTTTAGAAGATTTGGAAGAGTATGCGGCGCCTTTAGGGTATTTTCTATTGTGGTTGTGTTATAAGACTAAGTCCCCTTTATATAGGAAGAGTATGGGTCGGGTTATGACCCATTTACAATCGGTTTTGGAGACAAAAATCCTACATATGCGGCGCATTGTCTATGGCATAATGGGACATATGCGCCGCATAGTCTATGGCATTTGTAGACATATGCGGCGCATTGTCTATGGCATAATGGGACATATGCGCCGCATAGTCTATGGCATATGAGATACTGAGACCAAATGCCATAGCATAGGCGGCGCATAGTCAAAAGTATACCTAGGAATAGGCGGCGCATAGTGTATAGCACACTAGATTCCGAGACCTTAGGCTCTAGGATAGGTTGTGCATCGTTCGTGGCCTAGTTTTACCAAGGCCTAGCCTTCCTCGAAGCCTATTTTGGCGTGGGAAAGGCTCAATCCATAGCCTTATGCATCACCCTTCCTAATTTACCAACTTTACCATACAATGCGTCCAAATCGTCAATTGAAATCAATCTCCTCGTTGACTACTTCTTGCACCTATATTCGCTCAAACAAATGAAAACGATTAGTACGATGGGTTGCCTCCCACCAAGCGCCTTAGTTTTGGTCGTGGTACGACTCTTTTTTTTGGATTTTTATTAATTAAAAACAAATCAAGTACTAGAATGAAAGAAAACGATAAACGATAAATGAAAAACGATAAACGATGGGTTGCCTCCCATCTAGCGCCTTATTTATTGTCGTGGCACGACATGGTTATCTCGAGTACTTAGACTTCGTCGAGATAAGTGATGGCCATGTCATTCGTCGATTCAAGAGGACCGATATACGGCTTAACACGTTGGCCATTCACTTTGAAGACAATACCCTTATTGCCTTCCAATTCGACTACTCCAGACGAGTAGACTTGGATAACTTTAAATGGACCAGACCACTTAGATTTTAACTTACCTGGGAAGAGCTTAAATCTGGAGTTGAAGAGTAGTACCATATCACCCTTTTGGAAGTTTCGTCGAACAATCCGCTGATCATGATACTTCTTCATCCGCTCCTTGTATAAATCCGATCTTTCATATGCATGGAGACGGAACTCATCTAATTCGTTCAGCTGCTCCAACCTCAGATTCTTCACATCATCCCAATTCAGATTCAAGTGCTTCAATGCCCACAATGCCTTGTATTCAAGCTCGATGGGTAGATGACAAGCCTTACCATAAACTAGTTGATAAGGAGACATGCCAATGGGTGTCTTGAATGCAGTCCTATATGCCCATAGTGCATCATCTAGCTTTCGAGACCAATCCTTCCTATTTGCATTAACCGTCTTTGCAAGGATTTGCTTAATCTCTCGATTGGAAACCTCTACTTGTCCACTAGTTTGGGGATGATAAGGCGTAGCTACCTTGTGTTGCTTGACACCATACTTGGCCAATACAGATTTGAATAGCTTGTTGCAAAAGTGAGATTCTCCATCACTTATGATAGTACGAGGTACCCCAAAGTGAGAGAAGATATTCTTCTTTAAGAACGCTACAACACGCTTTCCTTCGTTGTCGGCCAATGCTACAGTTTCAACCCATTTCGAAACATAATCCACAGCAACCAAGATGTACTTCATTCCAAACGAATTCACGAATGGACCCATGAAATCAATACCCCACACATCAAAAAGTTCTATCTCCATAATTTTGGACATGGGCATTTCATGGTGTTTTGAAATAGCACCTTGACGTTGGCATTGGTCACACCTTCTCACATAGTCGTATGCATCTCTGAATATCGAGGGCCAATAATAACCACTTTGCAATACTTTTCTTGCCGTTCGATTCCCTGCATGATGTCCTCCAACTTGCGAAGTGTGGCATGCTTCCAATATAGCAGGTACTTCTTCATGGGATATACATCGTTGAATGATCCCATCCGCGCATCTTCGAAACAAATAAGGTTCATCCCAATAGTAGTGCTGAACGTCATGCATAAACTTCCTCCTTTGGTGGTAAGATAAGTTGGCAGGTATCACATTACTCTCTACGAAATTTGCAAAGTCGGCATACCATGGTACTTTCTCCATTTTTGTCGCTAATATCTCCTCGTCAGGGAATGCATCATCAATCTGAATTTCAGGTTGCGCCACATGTTCATTCTCAAGTCTAGATAGGTGATCAACCACTTGGTTCTCGCAACCTCTTCTATCTTTGACTTCGAAATCAAACTCTTGCAGCAGCAGTACCCATCGAATCAACCTTGGTTTGGCATCCTTCTTCGTCATTAGATACTTAAGATCTGTATGGTCTGTATGGACGATCACATTGGTACCCAATAGATAGGCACGAAACTTCTCAAACGCATATACAACCGCTAGGAGCTCTTGTTCAGTAACAGTGTAGTTCCTTTGGGCTTCATTTAGGACCTTACTCGCATAGTAGATAGGATGAAATAGTTTCTCCTTTCTTTGTCCAAGAACAGCACCAACGGCTACACCACTAGCATCGCACATGACCTCAAACGGGAGCGTCTAATCTGGTGCTACCATGATAGGGGCTTCAATGAGTTTTCCTTTAAGGCATTCGAATGCCTTTAAGCAATTGTCATTAAAGTCAAACTTCGCATCTTTCTCCAGTAGTTTGTACAATGGACTAGAAATTTTGGAAAAGTCTTTGATGAATCTACGATAGAAACCAGCATGGCCAAGAAAACTACGGACTCCCTTCACCGAAATTGGAGGCGGTAGCTTCTCAATTACCTCTATTTTTGCTCGATCAACCTCTATTCCTCTTTCAGAGATCTTGTGCCCAAGAACGATTCCTTCTTTTACCATGAAGTGGCACTTCTCCCAATTCAGCACAAGGTTGAACTCTACACATCTTTGCAATGCCATGCTCAAGTTTGCCAAACATGCTTCAAAAGACTCACCGACAACTGAAAAGTTGTCCATAAATACCTCCAAAGTGTCTTCAACCATATCAGAGAAAATAGACAGCATACAACGTTGAAAGGTGGCTGGTGCATTACACAACCCGAATGGCATACGTTTGAAGGCAAACGTACCATATGGGCATATGAACGTTGTCTTCTCTTGGTCTTCGGGAGCAATACAAATCTGATTATAACCTGAATAACCATCCAAGAAGCAAAACCATCCTTTCCCCGCTAATCGATCTAGCATTTGGTCCATAAATGGCATGGGGAAGTGATCCTTGAGTGTCCACGAATTCAGCTTGCGGTAGTCCATGCATACTCTCCATCCAGTAACGGGCCTGAGTGGAATAAGTTCATTCTTTGCATTTGCGACCACCGTCATTCCTCCTTTCTTGGGAACACATTGTACAGGACTTACCCACGTACTATCAGAGATAGGATATACAACTCCTGCGTCTAACCACTTTATAATCTCCTTTTTCACCACTTCTTGCATAGGTGGGTTTAAACGCCTTTGATGTTCAATGGTGGGTGTGCACTTTTCTTGAAGCTGAATTTTATGTGTGCAAATCCCAGGTGGAATACCAATAATATCCGCAATGGTCCATCCAATGGCTCTAATATACTTGCGTAAGATCGAAATAAGAGCTGCAACTTGTTGCTCACCCAAATCGGCTGCCACTATGACTGGAAGTGTGTTTCCGCTTCCTAAGAATGCGTACTTCAGATGACTTGGCAGCTCCTTCAATTCTAGTGTGGGTGGTTCTTCAATAGATGGCTTGGCTGGTGGTGTGGGTCGATTTTTTAGATCAAGATCCAGCTTCTTGGGAGTATAGCGATATGTCCCTAATCCCGATAGCGCACAAACAGCTTCTTCAGAAATTTCAGCATCCTCATTCTCTCCTTTCATGAGCAAAACCTCCAAAGGATCATCAAGAATTTGCTCTTCTTCAAGGCGTTCTTTCTCATCGTCAAAGACAACATCAGCCACAGAAAATACACACAGATCTTTGGGTTGCTTCATTGATTTGCAAACATCAAATCGAACCACTTCGTCATTTATTCGGAATGAAAGTTCATTAGCTCTCAAATCAATTAGCACACTTCTTGTAGCAAGGAAAGGGCGTCCCAAGATTATGGGAACCTCTGAATCTGCTTCACAATCCAAGATGACAAAGTCTGCTGGAAAGATAAATGAAGAAACCTTTACCAAGACATCACATAGAATACCAACCGGTCGTTTTACCGACCTATCTGCCATAACAAGCCTCATGTTAGTTGGTGTAGGATCTCCTAACCCCAACTTCTTGTAGATCGATAATGGAATCAAGTTGATGCTGGCTCCTAGGTCACATAATGCTTTGGCAAAGTTCAAAGATCCGACAGTGCAAGGAATAGTGAAAGCTCCGGGGTCGGCCTTCTTCTGAACTATCGATCGGGTAGCAATTGCACTACAATGATGCACATCATCCTTCAGCTCATAACTTGCTTCCCTCTTCTTAGTCAAAAGATCTTTCATACACTTCGCATACCCAGGCATTTGTTCAAGTGCCTCCACCAATGGAACATTAATGGTCAGCTGCTTTAACATAGTCATGAATTTGCTGAACTTCGTGTCCTCAGCCACCTTCTTCAATCTTTGGGGAAAAGGTGGTGGCGGGTATGGAAGTGTTCTCTCCATGGCTTTCTTCTCCTCTTGCTTCCGTTTTTCCATTTTTTCAGGCTGCACGTCACTGGGCGTGACGTCCTTGACGTCAGAACTGGTTGTTGCGGCATCTTCTCCTTTTGCGTTATCATCCATATCCGCAACTTCTTCAACCACTTGCTTGTCTTTTTCTGAAGGTTCTAGCACCTTACCACTTCTGGTAGTGATGGCCATGCATGACCCATCATTCCTTGGGTTTTGCACAGTATCGCTAGGTAAAGTGCCAGTCTTTCTTTGATTGAGTGCTGCTGAAAGTTGGCTCAGTTGCTGCTTTATTTGCTTGATTGAAGTGGAATGAGAATCAACTAGTTGTTTCATGGAAGACAAATCATTGATTACCTCAGTAACTCCCGCGCTCGTTGTTTCCACTCCTTTCAATAATTTAGCCATCATGTCTTCCATACTTCCAGAATTAGATATGGTGGTATCACGTCTACCAGGGGGAACATAAACACCACTCTTTTCATTGTTTTTTCTCCAACTACCTTGGTTCTTGTTTCCAGAATTATCATAATAGTTCCGACCTTGGTTTCCTTGGGCATTCCCTCGGAAACCCCCCTGATTGTTCAAGTAGTTGGCTTCTTCTTCCGAATCAGATTCGTCTCTTCCTTTTAGCGCCACAGCTTTCACTTTTTCGGTCTTCCCTGATAATAAATGCTTTGTAAGAAGATCCATTTGTGTTTTCATGTGCGCCATATCTTGATCACGTTCTTCTTGTCTTCTTCTTTGGTCTGCAGTCATGCCTATAGATAAAGTGGGGCTTGCTACCTCAGAATCCCTGGTATGCCAAGCTCTACTTTGTTTCGTCATGCGATCTAGCATATTGCTTGCTTGACCAAAGGTGAGGTCCATAAAAGATCCTCCAGCTGCATTATCCACCACTGGCTTAGTTATTGAATTCAAGGCTCTATACAATATCTCCATGAGGTGAACATTAGTCATGTGATGGTTTGGGCATCTCACTAGCTTTGTCTTGAACCTCTCCCATGTTTCATGAAGAGCTTCAGTGGGAAGCTGACGAAAGTTGCTGATTTCATCTCTCAATTGTGCCCTTTTGGAAGGCGGAAAGAATCTTTCTAGGAAAGCGTCTCTCAATTGCCTCCAATTTGTAATTGAATCAGGAGTCAGCCCATTCAACCATAGTGTTGCCTCCCCAGACAGAGACAATGGAAATAGACGTAATCGAATTGCATTCTGACCAACACCAGGATTGTCAAAAGACTTGCATGTAGAAATAAAGTTGATGAGATGCATATTCGGATCATCGCCTGCTAATCCACCAAACAATCCCTTGAGTTGCAATAACTGAATCATGGTGCTTGTGATGTTGAACTTGGCTCCGGGCGCTAATGGTGGTGGAATTATAGCTCCAGTGGCTCCGGCACCATCAAGATCATCATCATCATCGTCGAAAGCTGGCTGCATAGGTTGGTGATCATATCTATACCGAGCTTGTCGACCTCTTCTGTTGGCAGGTGTTATGATTTCAGCATCACGCCTAGGGTTTAGTAACTCGTCATCACCTAAATCCTCATCGTCAGGATTTGGTGCTCGTGCAGGGTTATCAATGTTCTGCTGTTGAACCTGGGCTGCGGCAAGGGCAGCCAATCTTGCTTGTTCCTGTTGAGCAGCCATCCTTGCGATTTCAGCTTGTGCTTCCATTCTACCAATGCGTTGTGGTTCAGGATTGCTTGGTAATAACGGTTGACCAGAACTTCGAGTATGGGGCATGCACTAAAATAAAAACCTGCAATAGACAAAAACAAAAACTAAAAGTAAAAGTACGAGAATCTTTGACCAAAGGGTCTAGTAATTTTCACGAACTTAATTGACACTTGTATTCCCCGGCAACGGCGCCAATTTTTGATAACGCTCAATCTACAGCTCTCGTAGGAGTGTAAAGCGGTCGTTAGCAAATATAGAACCCAACCGGGTTGGGTATCGATCCCACAGGGAATAGCTTGGTCAACAAGTAAGTAAAGATTACTAGACTTTTAGTGCAAGTCTCGTAAAAAAAAGGGGGGAGTCTTGTCGTGCAAGTAATGTAACCAAAATAAGATCTAAAAACGGCAATAGCAAAGTAAAAAGAGAAAGAATATTTTGGTGAGATGTAAACAATGAGAATTGAGAAGTTGGGGTTATGTCCACCTTCTGAGGTATACGTCTCTATTGGCTATGAGTGTGTAGAATTCTGACATGCAATTGCTTATAGAGGATTGTAGTCGATGGTAAATCCAAGCGTCTCTCGACCTAAACAAGGACTATTTCACTTTAACTCTCTCGAGCTTAAAGCGTATCTAACGGTACGAATTCTCCAAGAGGTTAGTCCAGTTACGGCACTAGCGTTTTAATAGGAAAGGGTGTCCTACTACCTTGACATTATCTCTTTTCCAGACAAATAACTTTTCTCTCGAACAAGTTAAATGTTAGACTGGCGTATTCTTGCGTTTGCAACCGCAAAGAATGTAGATTAAGATGAAGAGAATAATGATATAAGCAATATACGTGCCTTGAACTCACAAACTCACAGCAATAGATAGTAACTCATTCGGCTTCCATAACCCCAACAGAGAAGTTTAGTTACCCATGAATGCGAAGGAGATCACGCTTGACATTATTGTTATACCACAAGATTGATTAATTTCGTGTAGTGTAAGTGGTAGGCGTGAGGCGTGAATTCCTTAGCAAAGTAACGATTCTCTTGTTGCGGAAATTAAGAATAGATGAATGGAAGAAGAAAACTAGAATTAATAGAAAGATTAAAAGAGTTGTAGAATTGTTTGTAGTGTAGAATAATAGAGGAATAGAAGATGTGTGTAGATGTTCTAAAATCTCTAGCATGATAGGGTATTTATAATACCCGTATCCTAATCCTACTAAGCTAATGAAATAAATAACCAAATCCTACTAGACTAATGAAATCCTTAACCCAAATGTACTAGGTTAAGGTAACATTATCATAATCCTCATAAAATAATGAAATACATAACCTAATTGTACTAGGTTAATGTATCATTGTCAAAATCCAGCTTTGTGTCTGTAAGTCCCCAAAGTCTTCAGAATTGTTGTTTTAGCCCGGGACAGATTTTTCATGCAGCAGTTTTGGTCCTTAGGCGTCCAAAATCCCTTTCCTTCCTTCGTGAGCTTTCTTTAGCGTCAAGTAAGCCATAAAATGCTGAATTATGCATCATTTATACCTGAAACTTTACTAATCATGTTCGTTAGCTCATTTACAGGAAAAAGGACTAAAAGTGCATGAAATATATAATTTGTTCTCAAAACTAGGCTAAAATATGGGCAAAATATATTGATATAGGCGCGTAAATTCGCCTATCATCACTTAGCACTTTTTGGGGAACAACCTCTTTATCTCGACGAGATAGAGGTAAGGTTTACGTACATTCTATAATTCCGCAAAACCGATTGACCTGGTTATGTTGTTGTCGATCTTAAAGAATGACACCTGACTAGTTTTCAGAAACAACCTCTTCACCTCAACAAGATAGAGTTTGACCTGATTATATTGTTGTTAATAATCTGAAATAGTGGCAGTACAAAATTTTTCAAAAATAGCCTTTTTATCTCAACGAAATACAGGTAATGTTTTGTGTACATTCTGTGCTCTCCTACAATATAATATAAAGTTTGTACATACACTGGACTCCTTCTCCTCATACTGGTGTGTTTGGACCATCCAAAAACTATAACATAAACATACACCTTAACTTAACACACTTACACAAATTCCTACCTATACAAAGTAATTACAAAAATCTCAATTAATTATATATCTTTCGTTCGAGGTATCAGTAGCTAATTATGTATCTCAATAGATTCAACATCAAAAAAGGTGTACCGAGAGATAAATATGTATCTTTACAAAGAAAAAATTGTATCTTCATTGAATACATTAATAGCTAAGGGATACATTTGTCAGCGATGACATCAAACGAACGCTTTATGTGTTCTGACAAGGAATCACTGAAGGTTGATACTGAACTTCTTGTGTTTGGAAAGGAAATAGAGCCCCATGTTATCTACAAATAAAACATCCTGACCAATTTATGGTCATTGGGGATCAAGGCAAATACACCTAGGTGCCTCCTTGGCTGTAGAAGCCTTGGGGAAATTATGATTCTAGCAGGCGGGTGTGACTCAGGGGGCAATGTACTAACCTTTGGTGAGCTTTATAATTCGGAAACAGGAACATCGGGGGCTCTGCCAAGCATGAACTGAATTTGATGTGAGATTTATTTTGTTCTCTTACAGTATGTGTTTAAGTTTATCTGACTCAAGTACATGCAACCTGCAAATAGACAGACAACTTTTACATTTCATTTCCAGGAGTACTAAATATTCTACTCTCTATTTTGTCAAAAAAATAGATCTTGGGAACTACTACTGAATATTTTTGGACTGGTTAATTTGACTTACGCTTCTATCTTAATCACAGGTGCCACTTCAAGGTTAACATCATGGATGCCAGCGATACAATCACGATCATGATCTCAGAAATGATGCCAGGTACACATATACATACAATTATCAACAGAAAAAACTCATTTCCTTAAATTTTTATTTTCTCAGTAAATAAAATCCCTATATTAGACGAACTTTTATTTAACATGGTCTTTTTTTTCTTTTTCACTTAACAACAACCGTTGTGTATTGCCTGCATAAACCATCTGCTCGCTCATGAATTATTTAAGCTCCAACTACAAAAGTCATTATTTAAATTTCCTGATAAAAAAACTGGTATGCTAGTTATCACCTCCTTCACTGAAACCTCACTTTCTCCCGGGGAGGCAGGTAAGAGGTAGAAAATCGACCCACCCACCCCAACAAAAAAAAATGAAGGTACCAATACTTTTAAAATTGAATTTGCTACTGTGGGCTAGCTATTATGTGACTTAATTATGCCTATCTTGTTGTGTATATCTAAATTCATGCGCTTATGAATTTGTACTTGAAGATTTTCATTGATGGAGTTGATATTAATTGGCTTAATTATGATGGCGTTGATATTAATTGGATCAATTATGTCTTAACACTTACCTTTTTAGAATCTTAGCCTTAAAGATGGATTCCTCAAATATGATTTTGGTTCGTGTGTCTCTCACTATTGAAGATTTTCATTGAAAGAACACCACTCTTCCTCACCCACCCCCCTTTTTTAAATAATCATTGTCTTCGAATTACTCTTCACATCTCTATTAAATTCACGAGATACTTATCACCTTGTACGAGCGACATATATTTATATACTTGCTAAGACAAAACGGAAAAAATAAATTATTTTATTAGTATATATAACTGTCATTGTTTCAATCTTTTCTTGAAGCATATTTAGAACATATTCCTCAGTTATCAACTTTCTTTAATCTTTGTTTGCTATAGTTATATAACCCCTTTTTCATTTTTATTAGGGGTTACTGCGAGAAAGTTTGAATCTTTATCTATATTTTTGTGACCCCTTTTCGTTTGTTAAAGTTCTTGAATTTTGTCGACTGAGGCAAGCAAATTGTTGAATGATTATGAAATATTGTGGATTTTTTGTGTTAAGGTTGACTTAATATTGCGATTAGCATTCTAAAGTTTCAATCATCATCTATATATCTGTGAACCCTTTTAGTTTGATAAAGGTTTTAAACCTGGACTAGGGTCATTTGTGGCATGCAAATTCTACTGAATGATAATTAAGTATTGACTATTGTAGAGTTGTGTCAATCCTGACTTGGTTTATATTGAAAGTTTTTGTGCTAAAGTTTGAATCTTTAACTATATTTCTGAGACCCCTTTCGATTTGTTAAGATAATTAGTGCATGCAAATTCTTCAATGAATGTGAAATACTGACTACTCTGGGGTTTGGTTCATATTGGGATTAATGTGCAAAAGTTTGAATCTTTATATATTTTTTGGTAAACCCTTTTGAGATCTTGAAGTTCTTAACCTGAAATATGGTTATCCACTATGGGATTGTTGTTATATGTCTTAATTATATGTATTTGTAATTTTTTTTGTGCTTGTGAATTGAATTCGGATCAGTTAAATGTTGTAAGTTCAACAGCTATAACATATATATTACAAAAAATTTGAACAACTACTTTAAACTGTTCTACCCACATGAAACTTTTTAAAAATATGTATAGTTGCAGAAATTGACATTTTGTTTTCAACATTTGCATCATCTCAATCTCAGCACGTAAGTACAACATTAATCCTCTCTTTTTATCACATTATCTATATATATACTGGATGCACTCAAGTAACTGCAATGATCTTGCTCCTCTTAACTGCAACTTCTCAATTCTCTTAACTTTCTGTCACAGCTGACTACAACTATATTTTGGTGGCCTCTACCAGCTTCATCAGATGGTATGACATGTACAAACGAATTTTTCCTGGCTATACCAGCATCACAGAGTCAGGCTACATAAATAAACTTTTTGCATTTTGATTTAACAAACACACTTTAATGTATGAAACCTCCATGTTAATATTTTGTTTTTGCGCTTTGATGTAACAATGACAATTTAATATACGAAACCTGCATGTTAATAGTTTTAATATGCAACGTCTCCCTTGCAGTAACAAAAATGATAAAATCCACAACTACCACTGAGCCCGTGCTTGCACGGGCTTCCACATGTAGTATTGTAGAGAATGATTATCAAATAGAACAAAATATAATCAGACACTTTGATCCGAAACTAAGTGATGACATTTGTATGAATCACACTTAAATCTTCATGTTCGAAATAATCTACACATTCAAATAAGCTTATATTCATGTTCAAACATAATTTGGAAGTTGAAATTACGTGTGAACATGAAAATATAATTTAAATTTTGTGAGATTTTTTTTTGAAAAAAATTCCTAAATTTTATTTTTCAAGCTTCAAATTTTATATATCACATTTAAAGTTAGAATAATGGATCTTGATAAACAAACACTTGCTTGAAATAATGTTCGAATAAAATTTCACAATTTTTGAAAAAAAAACATGGATAAATGGCTCCAAGTCCTAATTATATATATGTATGAAATACTAACACTATATATTTTCTAACTTACTTTTAATATAAATAGTTTTAAATCACTTCAACTATATATATACACACACATTATTTTGGGATCCGAACTAGCTATGTTCGTCCATGGTTGTTGTCCTTGGAACCTAAATTCTAGGGTACTTGGCAACAATGAGCCTTACCTTATTTTATTTTATTTTGATTTTTTATCAAGTGTCTGAATGGTAGTTAAAGTCTGATTAAATTTGAATTTGTACATTGTAGAGCTCATTACGGAGGCAGAGCTTTTAGCAGACCCCTTTTTCTTTTTGAAAAAATGAAATTCAAGACTTCTGATTAAAGGTGGAGAAATTTCAATCATCCCATCACAACTTATGTCGATATTATTAATGAACTTCACTACTAGGTGCGAACATGGCTACATGTATAGTTAATTACACATAAATTATGGAATTGAAATTTGAAAATTCAAACGGAAAGTACTTTGTTTTCTTTTGTATCCAAGTTACAATTTTCTTGTACATGTTGTTTGGATGGCTATTGCCCATTATAACGAATTGTACTAGAGAATTACTTTTAGATATGATATTTGTCTTGGTTAGTAACTAAATTTTATTACATTATATTATTAAATCATCGTTATGTAATGATGTTGACTTATTTTTTATAAAATAACTCCTGCAGAATGGATGATGTAAATTAGATAAAAAAAAAAAATCACTTTATTTTTCCACGTTAGATGAGGGAAATGACAACTTAATGTTACGTATACATACATGGTTTAACATGAGTTGTAATGAAAAAGTTAAATTGTTTCACTTTTAATGAGAGGTCGTGATTTGAGCCTCTTAGAAAAAAAAAAAAACAAAGATGCCCATCTTTAAAATGAGCATTACAATGTATGAATTTGAATTAAATTGGACTCTAATACAAAGTAAATACTGAGTAACTAGAATAAGACACGTATATGTGCCTGTATCCGTAATATATTAAGTGTGAAGAGCTTTAAAAATATCGTTTGAACGTTTTGTCATTTATTAAAATCTTTGTTTTAAATAAAATCATCTTTTTTACTATTGTTTCTTAATATTTAAGAGTTAAAAAATAATTAAATATACTTATAATAAAACTTTTCCTTTAATCAGAACTAATTACAACTAGTACTTTTTTCATCAGTTTAAGAATTCTAAATCAACTAAATTTGATTTTAAGAAGATTTGAAAAATCTAGAAATCTATATCTATATCTATAATCTATAATATATTAAAAGTGTGAAGACTCATTTGAACTTTTTACCCTTTGCTAAAAAACTATGCAATAGACAAAATCATCTTTTCGCTTTTTAAAAAAATAAAATTATTTAATTACTTTTAGATACAATCAAAAAAGAAAAATAAAAGTTGTTATACACGATACAAATGAAAAAATAAGTATGAATTTTAAATTTAGAGTCCTTTCCATTTTAGAAAAAAAAAAAATCCTTCGCTTTTTTTTAATTATTTAATTAATTTAGATACAACAAAAAAAAAGGAAAAAAAAGAAGTTGTTGTACACGACCAAAATGGAAAAATAAGTATGAATTTTGAATTTAGAGTCCTTTCCATATTAGAAAAGATTTTTTCCTTCGCTTTTTAAAAAAAAATTATTATTTAATTAATTTTAGTCAAAATCTCTTAAAACATTTTTTTAAAAAAAATTAGGGGTAGGGAAAAAGGAATCGGGGAGGGAATTACAATGTGGGAATCGAACCCTCACCAATAAGGTGAAAGTTCAAATAACTAACCAACTAAGCAATTAAAATTCCCCCAAAATCACTTAAAACACATAGTATAGTACGATCAAAAAAGAAAAAAAGAAAAACAAGTAGAATTGTAGTAGTAGACAATTAGAAAAAGAAAAAAAAAAGTTGTAGTTGTACACGACCAAAATAGAAAAATAAGTATTTTTTTTGTTTCTCATCCGGTGTTCGGTACCCGCATTGGAGCCTGACTAATTTGAATTCATGCAGGGTAGGGCCCTATTCGGGGGTAGCGCTCCTAACAAAGTTTTCTCCATGCTCAGGGTCGAACCCTCGACCTCCGGTTAATGGTGGAGCAGCCCATCCGCTGCACCACAACCCATGTTGGTAGAAAAATAAGTATTAATTTCGAAATAAGAGTCCTTTTCATATTATAAAAGATTTTTTCCATGTTTGACCAATTCTTTCATGGTAAATTTTCTTTTGGATTTCTATATATATATTGGGCATTCTTTTTCCCCAGAAATAATAGAATAACATTTGAAGTGGAAATTATTTTTTCAACGGACAGATTTTGTGTTTTTAGTTTTAATTTTAAAAAAATATTATGCTTCTTTTATTATAGTTTTATTTATTGTTGCCTTTCGCATGATGTGCAGTTGAATAAAATTTTTGTACAATATATGATTGAGACTTCTTCACAATTTTTGGGTGAGTATTTTCTTCTTATTATGTGTGTTGTTTGATCATGAATTTTTTTTATCGAAAAAGTACTTCACTTTAGTAAAAAATGTAGTGTTTATATTTTGAAAAGTATTTTCATGTTTGCCTATTGGGTGAGTATGATTGATGCTCCTCTAACTTGATTCAATTGCATGTCTAGATTGGTGGATGTTTGATTTCTAACCCTCAACTTCTTCACTAAATTTTATTACATTATATTATTAAATCATCGTTATGTTATGATGTTGACCTATTTTATATAAAATAACTCCTGCAGAATGGATGATGTAAATTAGATAAAAAAAAATCACTTTATTATTCCACGTTAGATGGGGGAAATGACAACTTAATGTTACGTATACATACTGATATAGGGTTTAACATGAATTGTAATGAAAAGGGAAAAAACATCGTTTTCACCCCAAACTATACCCAAAAAGTCGAAGTCATATCTAAATTATACTAGTGACCTATTACACACCTAAACTATAAAAAAGTGAAATTATTTACACCCTGTCAGACTACCACCACTTGCATGTGGTGTAGTGTTTTACACGCGCTGCCACATCAGTAAAAAATATCATTTTTTTATAGTTAAGGTGTGTAATAGGTCACTTATATAGTTTAGGTGTGGATTCGATTTTTTGACTATAGTTTGGGGTGGAAACGATGCCTTTTTCCTTAATGTTTTTAGCCGTTTACTTTTGTTATTTAATAGGCTGGACGCGCCTAAAATAAGTGTAACACACACGGCTTAGAATGGGGGTCGCGGGGAGGTAATAATATCACTTTTATATAGTTAAGGTGTGTAATAGGTCACTTATATAGTTTAGGTGTGACTTCGACTTTTCGACTATAGTTTGGGGTGAAAACGATGCATTTTCCCTAATGAAAAAGTTGAATTATTTCATCCTTGACGAGCGATCTTGATTTGAGCCTCTGAGAGAGAAAAAAATAAAGATGTTCATCTTTAAAATAAGCATTACAATGCATGAATTTGAATTAAATTAGACTCTAATACAAAGTAAATACTGAGTAAAATGAATAAGACACATATCTGTACCTGTATCTGTAATATATTAAAAGTGTGAAGGGCCTTAGAAATGTCGTTTGAACGTTTTGTCATTCATTAAAGTCTTTGTTTTAAATAAAATCGTCCTTTTACTATTTTTTCTTAATATTTAAGAGTTAAAAATTAATTAAATATATTTATGGTAAAACTTTTCCTTTAATCAGAACTAATCACAACTAGTATTTTTTTCCTCAGTTTAAGAATTCTAAATCAACTAAATTTGATTTTAAGAAGATTCAAAAAATCTAAAAATAAAAATAAAAACGTTAGAATAAGCAAAATTTAAGTACCAAATTTTTAGAAGTTTTAAGTACGTAATAAGAATGTAATCGATGATTTTGTAAAGATTTGACTTTAAACGAAAGATTTTAAATATAGAAAAAAAAACATCCTTACATTAACTTTTGAAAGAAGAAAAGATTTTAAATATAAAAAAAAAATAACCGTACAACAAAAATGGTTCAAATTGATGCACCTCTGGCAGCAAGAGAAAGAGATACTGAATGACAAATGCAAAAGTGATGATTCATCAACCACTTAGAATTTCTGGCGGTAAAAAATATATATGTGCTTACACTAACATATATGTTTATATTTATATTATTTTATTGAAGTGTGAAAAATCTTTAAAAAGTGATTTAAACTTTTATACTTTATTAAAAATCTCTACAATAGATAAAATTATTTAATTTTAAATGATCAAATATTACACATGTGAGACACATCCAGTTAATCTAGTATAAACAAACAAACATTTCAATATTTCACATTAGTGTGGATAATTTGCTAGCTATGTTTGTGAAGTTAACCACTACTATAAATGAATATGTTATTGGATATATATGTCAAAAATAAACTACAAAAAGTTAATGAATACCTTACTCATTCACTCTACGTCTCTACGGACTAATTAACCTACCCTTTTTAGTTTGAAAAATATACTATTAAAAACCTTTTCAAATGAAAATAGACCAGAATTTATAATTAACGGGAACCTCAAGTTAACATTATGTAATATATACTGATTTTTTATTCAATTTTTTTTTAAGTATATAATAAATTTCTTTATACATATTCATGAGTCAGATAAAAATTACTCCAAAATTATGGTCAATATTCCGCATATCATACTATGGATCCGCCCACCCATCCACACACAAATTCAAACAAGACACTTCTAAATTTTACTAGATATCGAAGGCCCATGCGAACACGGGTTCAATATATGCTATTTTTTAATCTTAATTTATATGACACAGATAAAATTTTGATAATTAATTATATTTTAAATATTTTTGAGATATTTTAAGTTGTTAGTTATTGTAATTTATAATAGTTTTTTGATATTGTAATTTACTATTTTAAGTTGTTAGCTATTATAATTTATAATACATTCCTTGTCAAAAAATTTGTAGCATGGATAGTCTATTATATTTTTAGAATAATTTAAGTTTTTAATTACTGAAATTTATAATACTTTTCCTTTTATTTCAATTTAAGTGACACTGATATAATTTTGAGAGTCAATCAAATATCACGATTGAAGTCGCGAAGTAGACATATCTTAAATGACTCATAATAACTTATTAGAAGTGATACAATAAAATTACTATAAAAAATAGTTGTGAAAAAAATTTAACCTTACCTCATATAAGATGTCAAGTTAATTTAAAATATTAATAATTAATTTATCTTTTTTTTTGTTTATTTTATTTTTTATTAAATATTTTTTTTAATATTTAGATGACTCATAATAATTAATTATGGATAAAATAGTAAAATTACGATTGAAACAGCTGAAGCAAACATGTCATAAATGTCTATTTTACTTCTTTTTTTTATCAAATATTATTAATTTTTTAATACGTAAATGACATATAATAATCAATTAGGAAATAAATTATTAGAAGTGGTATAACAAAATTAATATAAAAAATAGTTGTGAAAAAAATTTAGCTAGGCCTTATATAAGATGACAAGTTAATTTAAAACTTCAATAGTTTGTTTATCATTTTTTTTGTTTATTTTATCTTTTTTATTAAATATTATTAATTTTTTAATACTTAAATAACTTATATTAATTAATTAGGGATGGAATAATAAAATTACGGTTGAAGCAACTGAAACAGACATGTCATAAATGTGTATTTTATTTTTTTGTTAAATATTATGAATTTTTAATACTTAAATGATATATAATAATTAATTATGGGTGATATAGTAAAATCACGGATTAATACTTAAATGACCTATAGTAATTAATTAGGGATGAAATAGTAAAATTACGATTGAAACAGCTGAATCAGACATGTCATAAATGTCTATTTATATTTTTGTTAATTATTATTATTATTATTTTTAATATGTAAATAATATATAATAATTAATGAGGAGTGATATAGTAAAATCATGGAACAAGGAGGCATGACACCGCCTCCTGCTTCCCTTGACGCTTCTATATATTAAGAATACATTATTTAATAAAATTAAGACACTTCTATATTTGACATCATTTAATAAAATTGTACATTATTATTTAAATGGCAAAGTTGGTTGGGATAATTGCTGTGGAGGGAATTATCAAATAAAACAAAATATCAGTCAGACATTTCAACCTGAAACTAATTGATGTCACTTGTATGAATCATACTTATATCAATTATTTAAAGTTTTTGAAAAATAAAAGTTCTTTATAAAAAAAAAAAAAAAGTATCTGTGCGATCAAAATATTAAACATAATTTATATAGCGATAATCAGATCGTTGTGTATTAAAATAATTCCATACAATCATATTTATATATTAAACTAGTGGCATATCGTCCGTGCTCAATACGGGCTCAATATTTTTTTAATTTTTTTTTTAAATTTATGTGATACATTTTGCTTTTTAATTTGTTCAAAAAAAAATGTCATTTTTTCTAATTTTAGAAACAATTTATTTTTATAATTTTCATTATTTTTTAGTGATATGTTTTATGACTACACAATCTAAGGTTTATTTATAGCATGAATTTTAAAATAGCATTTCATTTTTTCTATTTCATGCTTAATCAAATGGTGTCACATAAATTGAAACGAAATTTAATTGATTTTCTTGTTTATGTATTATATTTTGTCATTAATAAAAAATAAAATTTTGATCATTCAGATCTTAGCTCATAACTATGTATTTAATTTTTTGTTTGAATCTAATGATTTAGATCTCAATAAATGTATTTTTCTTATACTTCTTTTTTGACACTGATATTACTATTGCAAAGTACTTCATCCAACAATTTTTAATTTATTATTATGTGTTTGTTTTGTCTTTGTTATTAAATATTATTTATTATCTAATACTTAAATGACTTATAATAACTAATTAGAAGTAATATAGTAAAATTACTATACAAAGTACTTGTGAAAAAAAAACTAGGGAGTCCTATATAAATCGTCAATTTAATAAAAAAATATTAAGAGTTAACTTATCATTTTGTGTTTATTTTACCTTCTTTATGAAATATTATTAATTTTCTAATGCTTAAATGACCTATAATACTAATAATTAATTAGAGTCGATATATTAAAATTACGATTGAAGTAGCGAAACAGTCATGTCTTGAATGACTTATAATAACTAATTAGAAGTAATATAACAAAGTTACTATAAAAAAATACTTGTGAAAAATATTTAAGTTGACCCCATATAACACGTCAAATTAATTTAAAACATCAAGAGTTAATTTACCATTTTATGTCTATTTTACCTTTTTATCAAATATTATTACTTTTTTAGTGTTTAAATGACTTATAATAATTAAGTAAGAGGTGATATAGTAAATTTTTTATTGAAGCAACTGAAACAGACATGTCATAAATATTTATTTTATTTTTTATTAAATATTATTAATGTACTAATTTATAAATGACTTATAATAATTAATTAGATATGATATAGTAAAACTACTATTTCAACATTTGAAACAGACAATTATAGATTCATCCGTACCAACATATTAAAGAATAGATTTTAAGCTTGAAAAATATTCATTACTTCAAAAAACAAATTCATATCATTATTTTAATGTAAATCGAATCAAAGTGAACCACAAATATTTTCGATGTGAATGTAATTTATTCGATCATAAAAATTTCTGACTTCTTTCCAAAAAAAAAAAAAGAACCCCTTAATTCCAAAATAATATTTGGCCATATTTATCATGGTCAAATATAATCCAACTCTAACGTACAACTTTAATAAATTATTATTTTTATGATCAAGCACCTATTTAATTTTTCTATTCTCAATCCCTATTTAATTATTATTATTATATGAATAAAGGTTGGGGAAAAAACAAAAACACGGTATTTCAAGAATATTCTTCTGAATTCTTCCTCCTCAATACCCATTCAAAGTGTAGACTAGACTAGTAGACTTTTTGTACCATTGAAACACACGGTAAAAATGGATGAAAAGTGAAATTCTTTTATTTTGTTAGTTCAACTTTGGAAAGATGTTTGATTATAGAAGTGTGCAAAAATCAATTCAATCAATAAAAAAATTTATTAATTTATTAGTATCGAGTAATTGAATTAATAATTTTTAAATAATTTTATAATTTTTTTTTGTTGGGCTACGATTTGATTTTTGATTTTAAGATTTTACTTATTAGTTAAATCAATAACTCAATGAGATTATATTAAAATTATATTTTTATTCATACTTACATTGTAGTGGTTTAGATTTTAAATACATACCTTATCGTCTTTTATATTTTATAGTTGTTGTCTTAGTTCTTATAATTTTATAGACTTTATACATGAAGATAGTATAGAATAACTAAAATAAGAGAAAGTAAAGAAAATTAAGGGAGTATTTCTTATCGATTAAATCAAAATTCGAACCGATAAAGACCAAAAATCGATTAATTGAAAGCCGATAACAAATATCTTATTGGTTCGATTATCGGTTTAGTATATTTACAAACTAAAAATTGATAAATCAAATCAACAATACACAAAATCAAATCGAACCGATCGATGTACAACCCTATTTAACCATCAATTTTAAAATATTTTTATTTTACTTTTCTAAAAGAATCAAAAAATTCAAAACAACATAAATCTGTTTTCACTCCAAAATACCCGCAATAACCTAAAAACAACTTTTAACTTATTTCGTCTTAAAAAATATCCGATTTACAAATATCATTTTTCACTTTGAAAATAATAAATATTTTTTATGTTTTCACAATGAAACATGACCAAACGCCTACCAAATACTTTGTTCTTAATTATGTATTTTAGATATTTTTCTCTTAAATTAATTTTATGCGATTGAATTAATTTTTGAGAAAATGCATTGTTTCCACTCTGAACTATAAACTAAATTGTTGAGACACACTCCAACTTAAAGGAGGTCCTATTACCCCTAGACTAATTAAAATAATATTTTTAGCAATCTTAGTGCCTACATGATACGTACGTGGCACACTGCGTGAATCAACACACTAAAGGTCCACGTATGTGTCAAGATTACAAAAAATACGATTTTAATTAGTTCAGGAGATAATAAGATCTCATTTAAGTTCGAATATATTTTAACAATTTTATTTATAATTTAGAGTGAAAACATTGCATTTACTCTTAATTTTTCTCATATTAAATGAGTCTTATATAATGTGAAGTGAATTAACCACATTTCATCAAGATTAGAGAACACTTCTCTTAATATATGTCGAAAGAATGCTTTATTCTTAAATGTCTCACATACTACAAATTGGATTTGTTATGTTTAACCCAAAGAACACATTTTTTTTTGTTGCGGTAGGAAACTGACCACAGAATTTTGCTCCATTCGTCAGAGGTGGGAATCGAACCCCCAACCTCTTGCTTAAGGGGTGAGGTGCTGAACCACCACATCAACCCTTGTGGTTGAGGAGCACTTTACTCTAGAATGAAACTTATATGGTGTAAATTGACATAAATTTTGTAGAATAAGTTATAATTTTATAGCATAACTTGTGGATTCCAAAATCAAGTCTATCGACATATATTCTGTAGAAATTAATTAGGAGGTCATGAGTTCAAGCCATGAAATAATCTCTAGTAGAAATATGAAATGAGATTGCATACAATAAATTTTTGTAATTCGACCCTTCTTCTGACCTTACGTATAACGAAAATTTAGTGCATTGGACTGTTCTTTTGTAATGTTGAATTGAAATTTTATCTCTACCAACATAAGTTCGATAGAAATTCAACGATAACTCTGATATATTGTAATATAAAAATATAAATAACACCAAAAAAAAATTATTTATTATTTCAATGTCAGAAATATTTCTAGTTATTTATTTTCACTTAAAACATTAAAGAAAAAAACTAAAAATAAATAAAATTAAGAATAAAAATTAGAAATCATCCCAAAGTAGAAACATTCGTATAAATAACCTCATTAAGTTAAGCTGAGTCCAGAACTAACTGAGAGACGAATTAAGAAAAATAACTAACATGGAAGACAAATTTAAAACTGAAAAAAAAAAGCTATGAATAACTCACTAATTTAGTGTGCTATATGAGATTTTACACAAAAAAAAAAAATAGTTTTAAGATACACCAACGTGTAAAATCTCATTTAACCCTCAAAATTAATATGTTATTTATTCTAGTCTCGTTCAACTTTAATTTTATATTCTAGTACAGTAACTTTTCTTATGCCCCGTTGGCCATTTAATCAAATGCAAATTTGAGTTAGGAGCTATGTTTAAACATAAATATAAAATTAAAGTTATTTTTAATTATTTGTGAGAGAAATGAGGGTGGAAAAAAATAAAAGTTTAAATTGAAGTTACAATTTTTGAAATTTATCAAAATTTTATTACCAAACACTTTTTTTTGAAATTTAGCTCCAAAAAAATAAAATAAAAAATTTCATAGCCAAACACCCACTTAATTTATGTGTCATTAAATTTTGCTCACAGTTAAATCAACCTCAATACAAATATCGAATACAAATTTAGAGAAAAAAATTAAAAAATAAGCTTAGAATTCTTTGAGACAAAAAAATGGAGAGTGAGTCTAAAACAATGAATAGAACATTAGTTTAACGCTTTATATGAGATTTTATAGAGAACTAACTTTAATAATCATCAATATGTAAAGTTTAATACGTCATTACTAATTTTGTTCGCCTTTAACTTTGTATCCTAATTCGATCACTTTTCTTAATTCATGTCATTTAGGTTTAGAATTCAATTAAATCAATCTTAATGTGAATACCGAACACAAACTTGGAGAAAAAGTAAACAAAATGATGCATAAAAAAAGAAATAAAAAAAAATAAGCTGAGAATTGTGAGAGAGAGAGAGAGAAAAAACAAAGAGAGATATAGTCAAAAACAGAAACCCACAAAGAAACCACCATTTTTAGGACCAGAATAACGCGTGCTGAATAAGCCAAAAACCTCTTCACAACACACAGAGTCACACAGTAACCCTTGTTCAGATCTCACGTTTTCCTCATCTGGGTCTTCAACAAATCATGAATTCAACAACCCCATTTTATGTTTTTCTTCAGATCTGATATAACTTAGTTCATTTTCAGCACTCCATTAGTCCAAAAAAATATAGTATAAGTATTCATATTGTGCACCAAATTGTCTTAAAATGCAGACTGGAAATGCTACTGTTGGGTCGTTGATGCCGGAGAAAATGCCAGTGCAACAGCAGCAGCAGTGGTTTTCTCCACAGCAAGTGGATGAGAGGGATGGATTTATATCGTGGTTAAGAGGGGAATTTGCAGCATCGAATGCGATAATTGATGCATTATGTCACCATTTGAGGTTAGTTGGTGAGGCTGGTGAATATGATGGGGTGATAAGTTGCGTACAACAAAGGAGAGGGAATTGGAGTAGTGTGTTGCATATGCAGCAGTATTTTTCAGTAGCTGAGGTGATTTATTCATTGCATCAAGTGGAATGGAGGAAGCAACAAAAGGGGTTTGATGGAGGGGGGGTGGGTAAGGGGGGAAAGAGGAATGGTGGGGGTAGAGGGGGTGGGGCATGGAGGAATGAGGGAGGGAAAGATGGAAAAGAAAGTCAAGGTCAGAATTTTACTATGGATGGTTATGGTAAGACTAATGGGGTTGAAAAGATTGATGTTGTAGAAGTTAAGCAAGGGGAGAAGAAAGGTGAGATGTCGAAATGGCGTATTTTTCCTCTTTTTTTGTACTGGATATGGTGTATGTACAAAGGGGTCGTTTGGTAGAGTGTATACAAATAGTACCAAATTGGGTGTATTACTAATGTGTAGTTCTACAAATTGGGGTCTGGGGAGGGTTGAGTGTACACATACCTTACCGATAGATCCCTGGCTCAAAATAGAAATAGTGTAGAAAAAGACTTAATGGGAGTACAAGAGACAATAGGTAGTAACAAAAACAACAGATAGTTGCAGAACAATACTACAACAAAATAATATTGTAATCAAACCACACAAAGCAATAGATCATAACAGAAATCGAAGGACAAGAAAGTAGCAGTCCTATGACTTTTAGTTATGCTAGGATTATTTCGTACCCATTGTTTGGTTCGGTGGATTAAGAGTTGTTTGGACCTTAGCCATGCTTATCCATGTATATTAGCCTTGTATTGCTTGTACCATGGTTCGCTATATTTGTTATACCACGACTAGTACATGCATTAGATTTTTTAGTTCATCCTACAAAACAACCCCTTTGTGTTTATAAGACAATTATTTGGAATTTATCGATTGAAGGACATATTGATTCTGTAGGCATGTTAGTGATGGCTATCTTGAAATTGATCATCTATTTAGAGAACTGTTGATATTTAGAATCTTGGTTCCTTTACCATTTATTGGTTAGGAGACAAGAAAAGGCTATTATTGATAATTTAGCAAATTGGTAGGTCAGGGGTTGTAGAGATTTGGATTTATCACCATTTAATGATAATGATGTTTGTTAATTTCCCTTAGAGTGTAATTAATTTGTTACACCTACTTAGCTAAGGATTATATTAATTGATGGAAAAACAGATTAAATAATGCCACTTGTCCCAATTTAACATTTCCACTTTAGGAAAAGTGAAATCTTCACTACGAATTATGACAGTCAGCGACTTTCCACGTGGTAACTATCCACACAAAGAGGTAGTTTTTGCCTTTCAGTTGCTTCCTGCTTTGGAAGTGTTCGTTGAGCTAGTTTACTGTTCACATTGGCTTGGTTTAATTGATGGCTACAAACTAGCCAGGTGTATGGTTTAGCGGAGCACATCTAAATCTTAAACAAGAAAAGTCATTGCTTCCATTGATGTGTGCTAGCGATTGAGAATGAGTGAGAGAAGTTCTATGCTAGAGATTTTATTGTCATTGTCACTAAGAGGGAGAAGGAGCGAGAGAAAGCTTCTTCCTTGATACTTCATAGGGATATAATCCCAGCCATAATGCGATTAGACTGGGAAGAGTATTGGCGTTTTGCATTTTTTGGTATGGATGTAAATCGTCTTGCAGATTATTCTTCCAAGATAATTAGGATGGCGTGTATCTTGATTGAAGCTTGATATTAGTAACTTTTACGGTTGAGGCGAAGCTAGTGAGTTCCTTTAATGGTCTTCATGTGATTGTGCTTACCAACTTCATCTACTTTGTTTATGAGGTCTCACACAGGGTGTGAAGCCCTGTTTCTCTTACTGCACATTTCTATAATAATTCTTGGCCTCAAATTACTTGAATGTGCTTCAAAATGAGAAAATAATTTTTGGCATATCCTATACACATCTATTTTATTTGCATCAAGGTGAATGCTTCAGTTTACAAATTGGTACCATCATACTTAATCAGATTGTTTTGAGGATACCACTTGATCCTGTGAAGGATATTATTCCGAACTTGGAAAGAAGTTATCCCTCTGACTTGATGTGAGACTGACCTTTCTCTTGGGCCTTGTACATCGCATAACTTTCTTTACTGTCACATCATTACAAACCAATGGCAGGATCAGATTAAAGTACACCCATGCGAACTAAAATTTGTTGACCGTCTTAAATTCAGATTTTTGATGTGTTCTTGTAGCTTTTCTTGTGTGTTGTAAGCTCAGAAAGTGATTTTGCTCTTTTCTATTTACTATGGAACAGAATTGGTTGGAAATCCAGAAGCAAATAGCTCACTGAAGAGTTCAGTTTGCACAGAATCTAGCGATTCACAAGGTGAAGTAGACAAAACTGATGATAAACATGATTCAAACTCCGAAGGTACATAGTTTATTTTTCTGATTTAGATTCTACTTTATATTTGTTTGTGGGGGAGCAGCATTTTCTTATGAATGCCTTGCGTTTTGGAATGTTCTAATGAGCAATATTACTTGTCCACCAAAAAGAAACAAGAAAGAAAGACTGCATTAATCAGCCGTATCAACCTCTTCTACCTAGGGAATTTTGTTTTCTGCTTGTTTTAGTTTTTATTTGTGGAAATTGATTGTGATGGGTGAGAGACGATATGTTATTGTTTACGTTTTACTGATTTATCTAAGCTAACTACATTCCTCAATCAGTAATATTTTGCATGTTTACTTTTTAAGGGTCTTCTACTGTGGAGAACGAATCCCATTCCATCCAAATACCAACTGAGAAGCAGAATGTTGTACCCAAAACTTTTGATGCTAAAGAGATGCACGATGGAAAACCGGTAATGTTAATATTTACAGCTTCTTCCTTTTTCAACTTGAGAACAAATGTACAGCATTGCATTTTGTGTAGTTTAGCACATCACAATTTCTGTACTCTTGGTGTAATCTGAAGGATGTGTGATGTAAATAATTTTGTTGACCTTTTGGACTCCTAATTTAGAGAGTCAAAGGTTTTTACTCTTCATATTAGCACCGTCTTGGTGCAATTTGTGAATCCATCTGACCGAATAGCTTGGCTTCAAGATTTTAAATTTATCTATTCATAAGCTAAGATGCAGCGGTTTCTTCTTTAGGTTAATGTTGTTGAAGGCATGAAACTGTACGAGGAATTGCTAAACAGTTCAGAAGTTTCAAAACTTGGTACTTTGGTAAATGATTTGAGAGCTGCTGGTAGAAGAGGACAGCTTCCTGGTAAGTTGTTTATTGGGTGTGACAAAGTTTGTGAGTTGACATACATGGAAAAATAAACCAGTTTCACTTATTCTCTCTAGAGCATCTTGTGGCTGTTTCCATGCATGATGTGAAACGTCCTCCTTGAGTGCTAGCTTCTTTTTATGCTTCATTTTGTTTTGGGATTGGGCGGCTGGGGTGTGTGTATTGAATCGGGTTGTTGCACATTACCATTATAAAGAGACTCCTGTGATAGATACACGGGCAGACACTTAAACTGTCTCTTCTTATAAATAGAATATGATGTTAACATGGAAAAGTGTACTTCTCTTCAAACTGTTTGCAGATGTATTAGATGTGTTTGGCAAGTGTCTGACATGCTTTCGAAAGCGAGTTTGGTATCTGTTTTTTAAGAAAATAATCGAAGTATTGTTTGGGATGTCTGTGAAATATAAGGTTGTGAGACTTTAATGGTCAGCATGCAGTTGAGCGTGATAAAAGTGTGAGTATTTGAGATAAGTTATACGAAATCTTTTTAAAGGTGAATTTTTGCCTTTGAATGGGAAGCTGGAATCACTAAGACTGAAAATGATGCCTTTACCAAAATTACAACATATTCCCTCTTTTTACTGTGAATCTTGCCTTTTGAATACAAATCCAGAATTGTCGAGATAAACCATGCAGGACTAGGAGTTACTTTTTCTGCTATTATTAGGAAAGTAGTCTGATTTTGTGTCTGCTGAGAAAGAACTTTGGAATCAAGCTTAAGTATTATAAATATAGCTTTCAGTTTTTGTAGGCTTGCCCCTGTTCACTTTTTTCTATTAAACAAAAATTATTATGCTATTACATCTGAGAGGATAGCTCAGTGGCCAAGTGTTGTCCAAGCTGCTAAAGGGACATGGGTTTGGTTCCCACTTTCTACAAATTTGTGTACAGCCTCTTGACCTCAATCTGAGGTAGTGGTACGAACTGCGTACACTTTACCCTCCCCAGACCCCACTTTGTGGGAAAATACTGGGCGTTTTGTTGTTTGTTGTACGTAAATTTTAGATCAGTAATATTTTCTCTCTCTTAATCGTTACCATGCAGTTTTTGCCTTGTATAACACCATACCCAGTGTAATGCCACAAGTGGGGGCTGGGAGTTTTGCCTTGTATACTTACTTTTTTCCCCTCTGTCTGCTTAATCTTCATCTTTGATGAGGGGAGTACTTATCTGAAATTAAATATGAAAAAGAAGTTATTGTACGGATAAAAAATTAGGATACTTTTGGGTATTTGGTTGGACATAAAGGTCACTAGCAATTTATTTTAAGTTCAGGTTGTTGGATGGGGCACAGGGGACATCTCTGGTAATAGTTCCATGCAGAAAATCAAAATTATTTACATTTTCTGTGGGTACATCATATGTAGTTATAGAAGAGAAATGAGGTGACATCCTTAAAAGATGGAAGTAGTTTGCTCCAGTTTGTATAAATATTTCTTGGGGCAAATACTTTTACTTGTTTAGGTAAAGACCGAGAAAAAGATTTATCCTAACGTCATATAAATGATGCCTTAATATGCACTTTATGTTGGTTTGGTGTTCGTTGGTACAGGGGCTTCAGTTCCCTGTTACCAAATGAAATGTCTGTCGGTACTGTGCTTTTCACATCATTATATTCTTAAATTCATCAAATACAAGGTAAGCAAGAGCGTTGAATTAAAAAGAACATAACTGGATCAGATTCTTGTGATTGAAGTGCTATCCATTGTATGTGACACTTTAATATAGATGTCAATGATTAGAAATATTGTGACAAGCAGCGCAGACATTTATAATCTCAAAGAGACCTATGAAGGGGCATGGAAGGGAGATGATCCAGTTGGGCCTTCCTGTAGATGCACCTCCTGAGGACGAAGCTGCCATTTCCACATACAAAGGCATGTTTGACATTTATGCAATAGGATAAACTTGTATATTTTTCCTTTCCGGTGTAGTTATAGGATTCTTAATTGAATTTGCAGACCGGAAAACGGAAGCGATTCCTGGCTTGTTCCAAGATGTTATTGATCGACTGAGTGCTATGCAAGTATTGTCTACAAAGCCGGATGCTTGCGTTATTGATATCTTCAACGAGGTTGCAAGCAGTAGTTTTAGTTCTTATGGTCATGGTGATTTTGGTCAGAAAGCTTAGAAGATTTGATATATTGCTAATAATTGTAGGGGGACCACTCACAGCCTCAGTTGTGGCCTTATTGGTACGGGAGGCCAATATCTGTGTTGTTCTTGACGGACTGTGAAATGACTTTCGGTAAGGTGATTAATGTGGATCATCCAGGAGATTATCGAGGTTCTCTCAAACTCTCTTTTGCACCAGGGTAGTACTTTCCTCGGCCATTTTTGTTCAGTTATTTCTTTTTCTTTTGATTACTATTTTGTCTTGGACATGCCGTGAGGAGGTTTCACTTTCCTTGAATTATAACTTGATTCCAAATTGAGTTGCTGCAATATCCAGTCTAGCACGTTCTACCTTCAAATTACATTTAAAGAGTAGATATACTCCTGCTAGAAGGGTCCAAGGGATTGAAAAGAAGAAGCCACAGCAAATCCCACTAATTAGTTGACACAATTACTAATGTATTTCTAAAAGGGCAGTCCGGTGCACTAAAGCTATCGCTATGCGCGGTGTCCGGGGAAGGGCTCCACCACAAGGGTGTATCGTACGCAGCCTTACCTTGCATTTCTGCCAGAGGCTGTTTCCAAGGTTTGAACCCGTGACCTCCTGGTTACATGGCAGCAGCTTTACCAGTTACTCCAAGGCTTTTCCTTCTACTAATGTATTTCTGTTAGACCAAAATCAAGATTATCCCTATTACTCGGACTGCAATGTGAAGATAACTACATAGACACTCTCTGTTATATATGCATGTCACTTTATGTTCCACTGTTTCTTTTTTCACTTAGCTACTTGTTTCTATTTTTCTGGAGTATATCACCTAATGAATCTTTCCACTTCAAATGCACAGATCCATACTTGTAATGCAGGGAAGATCAACTGAATTTGTGAAATATGCAATTCCATCCATTCGGAAGCAGCGAATACTTGTGACCTTTACAAAGTTGCAGCCGAGAAGAATCAAGTCTGGTGATAGTCCGCGTTTCCCTTCATCTGCAGCAGGAGGTCCTGTCCCCCAATGGGTTCCTCCTAGCAGGTCACCGAATCATATGCGTCGTCCTTTTGGGCCCAAGCATTATGGTTCCATGCCAACAACTGGTGTATTACCTGTTCCAGCTGTTCGTCCGCAGTTAGCTCCTGCAAGTATCCAGCCAATTTTTGTTCCTGCAGCGATTGCACCAGCTATGCCTTTTCCAGCACCAGTTGCCCTTCCACCTGCCTCAGCTGGATGGGCAGCACCTCCTCCTAGGCATCCCCCACCCCGACTGCCACTCCCTGGCACTGGCGTTTTCCTTCCTCCAGGCTCTGGACCTTCAGTTGCTGACAACATTCTTGCCGAAAATCCAACCTCCTCAGAAAAGGAAAATGCTGCAGGTTCTCTTGGTGATTCAACTGTTTCTCAGAAAGATATCACAGATAGTAGTGAAGTACAAACACAAGAGTGCAATGGAAAGGTAGATGCTAATCATGCCGAGAAAGCAGTGGCTGATGAAGAACGACACTAACGTGTTGATTTCAGCAGCAGTGCAGATGCCAAGTTGGAAAAAGGGCAAACTTATCGTTTGGAGCGGAAGGTTTAGGCTACAAACTGCAGTGAGTTTGAAGAAAATGTAAAGAGCGGCGATTGTTCAGACTTATACTCAGCACATCTAGCAGAGCAAGGGAAGGGAGTTAGTTATCTATTCTTCATGCACCCCTTTGCTTGCTCTTCCTTTTTGTCGTCTTATCAAACATATATTATATCTTATATATATCTCCTATATTAGATGAGGAAACTTAGTTACAAACTTTTATTGTAGCTCCACAGAAAAAGTTTTAATAGTATTATTTTCTTTTTGTCAGCTGCTGCCTTGGTTCTCTCATATATGAAATCAGCCAACTTGTAGGCTTAAGATGTTCTATACTAAATGAACTTGGAACATCCTCTTGTTTTGGTGCTTTCTACTCTCTCCATGGTTAATTTCATGTGTTGTCTGGAACCACCTTTTCCTATGCTGATGTTTGGTAAAATATTTGAAAAATTATGCTCCTATTGGGAAAAATATTTATGCTACGTAGCACATATTGAGTTTGTTACCTGGTTTAGCTCATATGTGTATTTACCTTTAGTACACTATGATACACTTGGGGTTCATTATAATTAATTTACGATGAATTTTAGAATGAGTTTATCCCATGTTTGATTGAGATGAAGTTGCAGGATAAATTATCTTGCGATTAGTTATCTGGAAATTTTAGTGTTATTTTTATCTTTCAGTGAGGGTGGTCTTGGGATAACTTGTTTCCCAATCAAACGAGTCCTTTACATATAAGGTTGATGCGTTTATGTATAACTAGTATCTCGTATATCCAGTCATGGAAGAAATTTTTAGTGAAGCCTCAACTATTTAATATTTTTTTAAAAATAAAGAATTTAGACAATGACTTCTCAGTAGTACTTACATACACTATAATTAAGCCACAAAACTTTCGGTATTCTTAATTAACTCCATACATGGATCAAACATTATATTAGTCCGCTTGGCCATGAAAATTATTTATATTTTTTTGAAAAATTATTTCACTTCAGTAAAAAAAAATATGAAAACAAGATGCGTTTGGTCATGAAAATTTCAAATACAATTCCGGAATTGTATTTGAAAAAGTGAAAACAAGTTTTTCATAAAATTTCAAAAAAACTTTAATTTATATTCATGACCAAGCACAACTCCAACTTCAATTTCAATTCCAACTTCAGAAAATTATAATTTTCATGGCCAAACGGGGCCAACTCTTTTATATTGAAGTTACTTATGCATGTAATAGATTGACTCAATACAGAATCTCCACCAATCTTCATACCTACTATAGCAATTTCTTCATGATCCATTCTTTCAACTATGGAAGATAGAAACCTATTAATTTCTATTATATCATTCGTATCATTGATTACAATCGATAAATTGATAATTTAAGAACATTTATATCGAGAATTCTGTAAGAATTGAAAATAAATCTAATTTTTAAATTTATTCAATATTTGTAGTTCCTCAAATTATATTAAATATTAAATTTATATTAATATTTAATCATTAATCAAATTACCCTGGTACTTTTATTATTTCAAGAATTTTTTTTATAAAATGTAAGAGTCAAATTTAATTCACTACACCATTTTGTTATCAGACACCTTTTTAATAAAATCATATAAATATTATTTAGGGAAAAAGACATGGGTTGGCCACTCAAAATAATATGTAAAAAGAGCATAAATTCCAACATTATTATAATTATTTACACTCTCTCTCACTTCCTTAATTACTTTACTCTCTATCCCGATTCATATACATGACAAGACCGACATATACATAGAAATCTTTTTACATTGCAAGACCGACATATACATAACAAGACCGATTAATACATATAACAAGTATGACAAGGTCGATATATACATAAAAAGATCAGTATATATACATAACAAAGTCGATTTATATACATAACGGGGCCGACATATACATATAAGCTATATATACGTATTTAGAGAAAAATGAAATTTTTATAATATGTTTGGAGAGATGAGATAATAAGTGAAAGTTAAGTTATGGATTTGTGTAATTTTTATAGAAGGAAAAATCACATAGATATACAACTTAAGAGTAAATATTATAAAACATACCAGCATTATTTTTTAGTTACAAAATATAACTTTTATTTACAAAATCTATCAACTATTTAGAGATCATCTTGTATTAAAAATTCTAACCCTTTTCTCACATTATTTTTCTTTCTCATACAAAAATTAAAAAAATCAAAACAAAATTCTTTCCTTTCTCAAATTCCCAAGGCCCAACCAGAAAACACATATCTAAATCCCTAGTTTTTAATACCCTAGAAATCATGAAAGTTTGCCTTTCTCAACGGGGATATCATGAAAACGATTAGACTAATATAGGATTCCTTCCTCATACAATATTATAGCCCTAAACGGAAGTGCAACAGTCAAGGCCAGCATTGTTTCTTGCAGCAACTCCGGCGAGCGATCTGCCCGATTACATCGAGCAAATTGCCGGATGATTTTGGATGGTTTCATCCAAACTCCATTAATTTTTTTTATTTTTTTCCCTCATTATATTTATGAAATTTCTCCATATAAGTTTGCCATCCATTTGTAAAATAACCCATAGTGGAAGAACGAGTTGTTGAAGTGCATAATTCCAACGCCGTTTGGGTACAAATTGCCGTTGTGGTGGCTGGAAAGTAGGGATTCTGTATGGTATGCTAATATCCCGCATAAACATTTGAGGATTTTTAAGGTTTTGGTTTGTAAGAAAAAATGACTTAAGAAATTGTACAAAGGGCTAAGGAAACCGTCAAGTGATTCAATAACCAAAATATTTTTGGGTTATCACTCTTGATGATGGTGGTGACAATCTGTTTGTTCATCGGTCAGTATGTTTTGTGTTTTTTGTTTTGGATACGGTGAAGGAATCCGATATGGTGGCGACGATGGCCATGGATATGATTTCCCATGGAGGTTTTTGGGTTTTTTCTCAATGTATGTTACTTCTGATTGTTCTTTTGTTATTCTACTTTTACGTTGTTGAAAAGGAAGAGGTCAACTAGGTTGAATCTTTCGATATTTTTGAGGAGTTTCAAGAATTTTTTTATGACACCAGCAAGTGAAGGTTATCAATGATTTTATGGTGCATGAATTATATAGAAATTGGTGTATCATTATGTATGAATTGTATAGAAATAGATGTATGAATTGTATAGAAATTGGTGTACCACCAGCTTTATGGTGTCTGAATTGTATAGTGCATGAATTATATAGAAATTGGTGCATCATTATGTATGAACTGTACAAAAATAGATGTATGAATTGTATAGAAATTGGTGTACCACCAACTTTATGGTGTCTGAATTGTATAGAAATTGGTGTATTAACAGTTTTAGGTAGTTTGAATTGTATAAAAATTGGTGTATCAATGATTTTATGGTGCAAGAATTGTATATAAATTGATGTGTCATAATGTACGAATTGTATAGAAATTGGTGAATGAATTGTATAGAAATTGGCGTATGAATTGTATAAATATTGGTGTATCACCAGCTTTATGGTGTTTGAATTGTATAGAAATTGGTGTATCAACATCTTTGTGGTGTTTGAATTGTATAAAAAATTGAGTATTAATAATTTTATGATTTTTGAAATAGTTAGAAATTGATATATTAACGATTTTATGGTGTCTGAATTATTTAGAGATTGGTATATCATCAATTTTATTTAAAGTGTCTTAGAAATTGGTGTATCTATAGTTTTATAGTGTTTGATCTCTTTAGAAATAGGTTTATCAATAAGAATAATTTCATAGTGAAATATATAAAAATAGGTGTATTAATAATTTTATGGTATCTGAAATATATAGAAATTGATGTAAAGATGGATAACTATATATTTTTTCCCCAGATCTTTCTTCAAAAGAAATCCTAAAAATTCAATCTTTACATATGGGTAACTATATATTCTTCCCGTGATAATTAAGAACACACGAAGAAAATAAAAAAAGAAAAACGAGGTACATAATTAATAATAATAAGAAAAACTAGAAAAGAGAAAAAAAAATCCAATATAAAATAGAAGGAAAAGAATAGGAAGAAGAAATTGTTGAATGAAAAGTAAATGTTCTTTCGTGTAATTAATTTTATAGCAATGATTTTGAAATTTTCCCCAAAATAATTTTGTTATGGAGGTCGGTATGGAATTGAAAAATATATTAAGAGAAATTATAGGAAAGATACTTTTAACTATTTTTTTTCTTCTTTTTATCTTATTTGATAAGTTTTGTAAATTTTCTAGTGGTATATTTTGTAAAAATGAAACTACTGGTATATTTTGTAATATTTACTCTTAAATTGTATATTTATGTGATTTGCCCTTTTTAGAAATAATATTAGCCCATGTATGGGCTTATGGACTTTTCATGTCCAATCGGATAAAATAATGACATTCAATGGCCATTGGGCCATATTGGCCCTTTTCAGCCATTTTTCATTCGGCCCTCTTTCTCTCTCTCTCTTTTCTTTTTTTTTTTTAAAAAATGTTTTATTTTTTTTAATTTTCCTGCAAACTTTTTAACTAAAAAATATCTGATTTTTTTTATTACTTAAAAATAATAATTAAATATAATTATATAAAAATGATATAATTATTGCCTAGAATATATTTTTTTTTTGGTAAACTATAGAATATATATCTATATATGATATATGTATAGAAATTGTATAGTTACATCAAATATGTATATGTATAAAATATAAATAAAAAAATATATAGAATGTGTATAGAAACTGTATAGTTATTGTATGAAATACGTATGTATAAATTTGTATAGAAACTGTATAGCTGTTGTATGGAATACGTATGTGTAGAATGTGTATAGAAACTGTGTAGTTCTTGTATAAAATATGTATCCGAATAATAATTATAGCCTAAGATCGTATAGAAGGTGTATAAAAATTATATAATTGTGTTATATAATGTGTAAAAAAAATCATATAAATATTGTATAATTTTTATTTTTTTTATATATGATCTGTATAGAATTTGTATCATTGTTGTATAGAGTATATATATATGTATAGGATGTATATAAACTGCATAAATATTGTATAAAAATTGTATCTAAATAATTATTGTAGCTAAATATTATATAGGATGTGTATAGAAGCTATACAATTATTGTTATAATGTGTATATAAATTGTACCTTTATTTATATAAAATATGTATTTATATATTTGATATCAAATATGCATTTGAAAGAAAAAAGAGTCTTTTATACAATAATAATCTAATTTTTATAATTATTGATTTTTTTTTTATTTTGATAGATTTTTTTTTAAAAGATAGATCAATTATTCTTTGAAATAAAGAAAAAAAAGGTAAGTCCGTGGCAAAAAAAAAAGAAGAAGAAGCACTGACCAATTAAAAAAAAAAAGCATTGACCAATTAAAAGATAACAAAGCAAAAATAATTAAAAAAAGGACATGTGTCAGCATGCGTCAGCGGCTAACATTAGCCATGTGGCTAAAATATGAAATTTCAATTCTTAGGCTATTTGGATGGAAAAATGTTTGAGCCGATGGGCCATTTCTGTCCTCTTCCCTATTATTTAAGCATGTTCTTTTTGCATAGATTGACATACAAATATTTGAGATTAAGAATTATACAAATTATAATAACTTGTCTATATAATATGTCAAAATATAAGTTTTTTTTATGTATGTTGGTGTTGTTTTAAATTACATTTCATATGTAGTTATTATCTTTCATATCCTGATCTATCCTTCCTCTAAGTGGTTTTACAGTAATTAATGTACAAAGTAATTTGAAAAATATATGATTAAAATTAGTGATAAGTATCAATTAATTACGTGCAAAAGTAATTCATAAATTCCTATAACGAGTTATCAAGGAAAGTATTGTTAGTTAATTGCCATACCTCTTTCAATGATAAAAATTTGGATTAAAAAAATTCTTGTGAGAGTGATCATTTTCAGACACCTTTTTAATATTGTAATTAGTAAAAACTATTTCAACTTTTTGTATAAACCAAAAAGTAGTTGGGATTATCATTGATCTAAAGTCTAATTCAGCTCCTCGTATTTTGTTCAATCAGAAATACGTCTTCCATTTTTCTACATGATTTGTGGTGCTTGTTTCTTTTTTTTTTCTTATTAAAATTTAACCAACACTTGATCACAAATAAAGGCAACATAAATAAGTAAAGAATATAATACAAATTTAAAATAATGTTTATGTTTTTGTCAACTAATATTATAGTCTTGTACATACCTTCTTACCTTAATTTTTTGTATAATCTTACTGAACTTTTTTCGAATTAGTAATACTTTTATCATCCGTCGACATACATTTTCGTACTTTGCTAATAAATGCTTATTATTATGCTAGTATTTTAATTGTCATTTGACTAAATCAGTGATGATTAGATGGAAAGAAAAGACGATATATGATAGAAATATTATAAGTTATGCATGTATTTTTTATTTTAATTAATATTATTTAAAATAATTTAAAATCCTGACGTCTTGTTCTAGAGTAGCTTTATTATTCTAATATCAAGCTTACAGGTTTAGGAGGATAAAATCCAAGATACATATTTCCTCAAGACAATGCCAATAAAATATCCTATTCGTGATAGATTTCACATCCTCTATTACCATTTTTTTTAATCTTTAATACTTTTTCTTCTTCTGATTTATTATTTAAAATTTATTACTATTTTTCGTGTTACAATTGTTTGTGGAAAAGAAAAAAGAAAATCGCAAACATTTCACACATTTGATAGCGAAAAATTAAAAGAAAAAATGATAAATATTTATCTAACTGATTAGTTAAATGGTAGAAATTTTCTTTTAGAAAATATTACCCCCATCTTAAAATAGTTGAAATATTTGCTAAAATTACTTGTCTCAAAATAATTTTCAATTTAAAAGATCAAAGGAACATTAATTATTCTTTTTTCAACTTTACTCTTATTATTAATTATTCAGAATTAAGAGGCGCGTTAATAGATGAATATAAAAGAATTAGTAAAAAATATATTAGTTAAATTACATTTTTAAATAATTTTTTTTTTTTAAGAATTGTGCAAAATCTAAAGTTGTCAGTTATTTTGAGATGAGAGTGTTGGAATTTGGGGCCACCATGCGAAGATGACATAGCTTTGTCTGAAAAAAGGGTCGAGGTTTTCCGTTTGGTATATTCCAAGAAAGAGTTGCCCTTTTTGTGTTGAGATTTACCTTCCTTTTATTTTATGATTTTTTATTAATGGTAGAATATTTTTATTTTGTGTTTTTAGTCAAGGAATATTTTACGTTATTTACTTCCTTTCGAGTCTAGAATTTATTAATTATTGAATATTTAGTCTAATAACTATAAGGAAAATATCATATTCTTCTTATTTATTTTATTTAGTTGCTTATAAATAGAGATGTACTCTTCTATTTGGATCAGGTATAGAATCAATACCAAGAGTTATCATTCAGTCTCTCTTTAATTTTCTTTCTAGTCTCTTCCATTCCATAACAGTGGTATTAGAGCCTCCATTGATCCTCAATGATCTATGAATTTATTGAAAAAAAACTTTCAACCACTTTTTAATCCGTATCTATTTTTAACCTACTTTTAATCCTTACTTTTATTTTTAACCCTTACGTTTTTTTAACGTAGGATTAATTTTAATCGACTTTTAATCCATACTATTTTAAATCTTGTTTTTGAAACCATGACAAATAATACTCTCTCTTTCAATGCATAACAAATCTTCACTGGTGAAAACTATCATATTTGGACAATTAAGATAAAATCTTATCTTGAAGCTTATGATTTGTGGAAAGTTGTAAAGGAAGACAAACCTATACAACCACTCCCTGCAAATCCTTAGGCTGCCGAAATCAAATTTCACTTAGAAGAGAAATTCAAAAAATACAAAGAAAAAATTGTAATTCAAAATTCAGTTGCTGATTCAATTTTCTTTAAAATCATTGTATGTGAAACAACAAAAGAAACTTGGGAGAAGCTTGAAAAGGAGTATCAAAGAAGTGAACGAGGCAAACAAAATCAAATGCTAAATTTAAAAAAAGATTTTGAATCTCTTAGGATGCAAGAAGGTGAGACAATAAGTATTCTGATAGAATTTCTTTGATTTTCAATAAAATAAGGTTGCTTAGAATAGTTGAAAAAATTCTGATGACTATTTTTGAGAGATTTGAGTCCAAAATTTTTGCTTTGGAAGAGTCTAAAAATCTCTCTGTCATCTCTTTTGCTGAATTGATAAGCGCTCTTCAAGCATAAGAGCAAAGAAAAACTTACAGGAAAGAAAAAGTTGTTGAAGACATTTTTTTTGTAAACCATCAAAAAAGAAAGTTGATTATCCTCTTTGCAAATATTGTAAAAAGAAAACACACTTAAATTTTTTTAATTGATGGAGATGTGATGCATTATGTGAAAGTTGCAAATAAAAGGATCATGTCACAAATGTGTGCAAGTTCAAAGACACTCAAGATAATTCAAAAGACTACTTGTGGAAGAAGAACATGAGGAAGACCAACTTTTTTGAGATTATTGCAACAAAATCAAGGAAAAGTGTGTTTTTTCAAGAATAATTGAACACAAAGTGCATTTGTTTTCAAGAATAATTAAGTGTTCCTTCTATTCTATGATTTTCATTAATGGTAAAATATTTTTCTTTTTTCTTTTTTAGTCTAAGAATATTTTGCATTATTTACTTCCTTTCAAATCCAGAGTTTATTAATTGCAGAAGATTTAATCTAATACCTATTCTCCTTATTTATTTTATTTAGTTGCTTATAAATAGATATGTACTCTTCTGTTTGAATCAATGAAAGAATCAATATCAAGAGTTATCATTCTGTCTCTCTTTAATTTTCTTTCTTGTCCCTTCCACTCCATAATATTTATTGTATAGGTACAAAAACAAGCCCTTTTGGCTTCCAACTCGAAACGGGACGCTTAGAGTAAAACAAAAAAATAATCACTTTAATTCATTACTCTCATAAGTAGGTGCTGCAAATATGAGACATTGACTAATACAACAAGCATCGAAGATTTTTTTGCGCTGATTATAAATTGATAAAATTATATAACTATTGTTTGGTATATCGGATAAGGAAAATAATCACAAGATAAAGTTTGAGATTAACTTTATCGCATGTTTGATATACGGTATAAACTAATTCCAGATTATTTTTATTACTATACTATATGAAGGATGATATAAAATAGTCCCACAAAATATTCCTACTTATCCCATGTGGTGTACCAAATGATATGTAGTGTTGGAACAATCTCATTCATTTATATTATAATATTATTAATTCATTTCAATATGCTATCCAACCATATGCTTAGTATTATGACATCAAAAGATGCAGACATTTAAAGCTAATACACTTCTCATCTCTGTTACCCTTTATATATAAATCTATTGTCTCTTCATGTATTAAACTATAGTTTAGTTAAATAGCATAACTATCATTGAGAAATTTGGAAAATGTACACAAAATTTTAAAGTAAAGAACCAAAAAATGTATGAGTAAGAACAACATAAGCGTACTCTTTTGTTTTTTCAACTGAGTCTCTTTTTAGCAACTGGCCAGGCGCTAAAACGAAAATGAACACTGATTTCGCTCGAATTCTTCATCTTTGTGCAACAAGTATTATTTCAGCAATACTATGATTCAATTACACAACTACAATAAAATAAAAAAATGTCACATCTCTCTTAATATAGAGGCATTTTGACCAAATGTACCTTGAGGCCTTATGGAATAAAACCTCTCCCGATGAAGTATTCTGGTGGTACAGAAAGAAAAAATTTTCATGAAGGAACACTTCCGTTCATATTAATGAGTAGTGGTCGCGTCCAAAGCATCCATCCCTTCGTATGAAACGGTATTTGTCATTTAGAAATTGTTCCTATGTATGATTAGTTTCTTTTATCTTACATTTATAAATAGTTAATTAGGTTTGAGGGGTGTTTTAGTAATTTCACTTTATGTTTTTGGAGTTCATGCTTTGAAGGTAGTATAGATACTTTCCTCCAGATATAATATTGTATATTAGACTCATAGGGTGATTTTATGTTGGGCTGTATAGTCTTACAAATTTTCCTTAATCTTTTTGTGTTTTCGTGATGACCAAAAATATGTTCTTAGTTCTATTTAACATGAAAAATGATTGTACTGTTAAATAATTAAGACAAAATATTAATATTATAAAAGACAACAACAAAGAGAATGAAGCAGAAGTATTTTCCTTTATTGCTATTCATGTATATATCTCATACAAAATGAAAAGGCAAAGGGCCTTTTATAGAGAAATGTCTTGCGGATCAAGTCCACTACAAGGCGGAAAAAATGCTTGGGCCCAAAGCAATTGCACGGGCATTACTCATTATTCTTAAGACTCCCTTTTGAATATCCATGTAAAAGAAAATCTAGTGAACATGCATTTGAGTGCTGCCTCATTAAAAACCTTACCAGAAAAATTCAGTGGGATAAAACTTTGATTAATGAAAAAAGAGTACAACACATATTCTTACTCCCCCTGATAAAAATCACAACTCAGACGGTTAAGTCTTCGCATTTCAATTTTGTGTATCATCTTCTTAAGAGTTGAAGTTGATAAAGATTTAGTGAACAAATATGTTAGATTGTCACTTGAACGATTTTTTTGTACATCCGTGTCCCTATTTCTCTGGAGATCATGTGTGAAGAACAACTTTGATGAGATGTGCTTCGTTCTATATCTTTTTATAAAACCTCCATTTAATTGGGCTTTTCATGCAACATTGTCTTCATACAAGACGCTGGGTATCTTAACATCACACTTCAGGCCACATCTTTCTTCGATAAAATGTATCACCGATCTCAACCATATGCATTCTCCACTTGCTTCATGAATATCTATTATCTCAACATGATTTTAAAAAATAGCAATAATAGACTACTTTGTAGATCACCATGATATAGCAGTACCTTCATATATAAACACATAGCTTGTTTGAGATCAAGTTTTATGTGGGTCAGATAAACAACCTGCATCTGCATGACCAATAAGATCTGTACTATCTTTGTTAGTATAAAACAGAACCATATCAATAGTCCCTTTTGGATATCGCAATATATGCTTAACTCTATTTCAGTGTCTACGTGTAGGAGAGGAACTATACATTGCTAGCATATTAACAGAAAATGCTATATCAAGCCTTGTAACGTTAGCAGGATACATAAATACACCAATAAATTGAGATATGGTACTTCGTAATCGATAATCTCTTCACCCTCTTTTAGAGGTTGAACGAAACTTTACTTACTCCAAGTGATCAAACAATCATATGAGTACTTAATGGTGTGTTTGTCCATGTAAAATTCAAGACTTTCTCAATACAGGCAGATTGGTGGATGAAGATCCCACCTGTTAAATGTTTAATCTGCAGACCAAGATAAAGTTTTATCTTTTCAAGATCTTTCAACGTAAATTCTTTCTTTAGATACTCAATTACTTTTAGACCTCTTCTAAAGTTCCAATGAGATTTATTTCATCAACATAAATAACGAGTATAACAAATTCTGAGGCTATTTTCTTAGTGGAAATATAGGGACAAATAAGTTATATAACCTTTATTTATCAAGTACTCACTAAGGGGATTATACCACACACACTCTGATTATTTTAGATCGGATAATGATCTTTATAATCTGATCGAATACAATTTCCGAGACTTTGAACTATATGCTTCAAACATCTTTAATCTTTTTGGGATTCTCATATAAATTTCATCATCAAGTGAACCATAAAGATAAGCTGCAACCACATCCATTAGATGTATTTCAAGATTTTCATATACAGCTAGATCGATGAGATACCGAAATGTTATTGCATCTATAACAGGTGAATCTTTCTTTATAGTCGACACCGGATCTTTGAGAGAATTCTTATGTAACAAGATATGTCTTATATCTTACAATTTCATTTCTCTCATTTTTTTATATACGAAGACTCATTTATGGCCAACTAGATTTACACCATTTGGAGTTTAGACTACAGGTCCAAAAACCTCCTATTTAGCAAGTGAGTTTAATTCTGATTGAATTACCTCTTGCTATTTTGGTCAATCATTTCTTCGTAGACACTCTTCGACAGATACAGATTTAAGGTCCTCACTATCTTGAATAATATTTAGTGTGCCATTATATACAAAAATATCATACACCATAATTTTTTATCGATCTAAATTTATTTTATCACCAGTAGAACTTATTAAAAGTTCTTCATTCACTTGATTCTCGGGTTCACTGATTTCTTAAAAAATATAAGGATTAATCAGATCTTGAGTCTCTTCATGGAATTCTTTTATAATATTATCTTTATCATTTTTCGTGCTTCTTTTTCTAGGATTATTATCCTTTGAATTCAGTGGCCTAGCATACTTTAGGCGTATTTGAAATTCATAAGTTATGACATTAGCAGATGGTCCTTTTGGAACATCAATTCGGACAGACACATTCACTGCAGGGATATGTGATTTAGTTATTCTTTTCAAATTAGTAAATGCGTTTGACATTTGATTTGCTAGTTTCTATAAGTGAATAATCTTCCGAATCTCATATTCACATATGGGGTACGTGGATCAAAATGTGATAATGCTGAAACTTTTCGTACAATTTCTCTTTTGAGTTCATGTTTCTCTCCCCCTAATTGCGGAAAAGTTGTTTCATCAAATCGACAATCAACAAATCGAGCAGTAAATAAATTTCCTGTCAGTGATTTAAGGTAACAATTATGGAGAGAGACTCAAACCCAACAAATATTCCTAACCTTCTATAAAGGCCCATCTGAGTGCATTGTGGTGGTGCTACTGGCACATGTACGGCACATTCAAAAATTCGTAGATGAGCAATATTGGGCTCATGACCAAGGACCAATTATGAAAAAGAGTATTTATTATAATGGATCGGTCTGAGACGAACAAGTGACATTGCATGCAAGATAGCATGACCCCAAACATCAATGGGCAATTTTATTTTCATAAGTAGTGGTCTTGCTATCAATTATAGGTGCTTAATAAATGACTCAACAAAGCCATTATAAGTATGAACATGCACGACAGAATGTTTAAATCTTATACCAATCGATACACAATAATCTTCAAAAGCTTGGGATGTAAATTCTCCAGCATTATCAAGGCAATAACCTTAATGGGATAATCTAGAAATTGCACCCTTAATTGTATTATCTATGCCAATAATTTTGCAAACGCCAGGTTGCGAGCCGATAAGAGGCACGCATGAGACCATCTTGAAGATGCGTCTATTAGGATCATAAAATATCTTAATAATCCACTGGACGAATGAATAGGTCCACATATATCCCCATGTATGTGTTCTAGAAAAAGAAAATATTTGACGTTAACTTTCAGTGACGATGGCTTATTTGTCAATTTACCTTGACAACAAGCAATACATGAAAATTCATCACTTGCAAGCATCTTCAGGTTCTTTAACAGGTGCACATTTGAATTTTTAAAGATTCGTCTCATAATTATTGGCCTAGAATGACCTATACGGTCATGCCAAAGTACAAACATATTTAGATCAATAAACTTCTGATCTATAATAGAGTATGCTTCAACTGTACTAATTGCTGCATAATATAAGCCAGAAGATAAAGTTGGAAATTTCTCTAATACACATTTTTGACTTGAGACGTTGTCACGACCCGAGACTATCCCCTAGTCGTAACACGGTGTCACACCCCTTTTTCGCTCGAAGGGATCGAGTTCGAAGTGTTTTTCCAATAAAAGTGACAGTATTGAATAGGGATTAGTTTTTGTCATTTTTCAGAGTCGGCACTTGGAATTGAGTTATGATGTTCCAAGTCACCTTTTTAAATCTCTAATAAAAAGGAAATGACTCTTATTTAGTCTGCAAAAATAGAAGATCGGGTAAGGAGTTCTATTGATCGAGGAGAAGGTGTGAGGCACCTCTCGAGTCCCGTGGTTCTAGCTCGGTCGCTTTTATTGACTTATCTTGACTTAAATTATTTTGGATAAACTATGTTTGCAGATCTGATTCACTCATTTTCTTATACTAAAACTCATCTATTATTTCATATTAAATAAATCGGTGAAAGTTGAAAAATATTTATCAAGTTAATTTTAGTAAAATATTTACTAAGGTGTATTTTTTACATCCTTGTATTTTAAAATATCTCGAAAAGATGCGTATGCCTCATTCTTTATTGAGACAAAAAATTTAAACGTGTCTAAAAATTTACCTAGCGCTAAAGACGTTGATTCACCACTCATAAATTCGTAACAATTTATCTATTCGAAATACCAATTAGCTTTAATAATATATTTAAGAAAATTTTCATTTTTTAGATGATTAATTAATTTAACCAAAATAATTCTCAAAATTTATTAATAGTGATAAATAAAAATAATAAAATAGTAAAACTTAAAATAAAAATATAAAGCTATCTATATTATATTAGTATTATTATAGTACTTTCTAGATCTATTTCTTCTAAATAAAGACAAATTCAAATCATGATGAATCCAAGAATAGTCAAATAAAATATAATCTTCTTCTTCACTGCAAATCGTTGTATGACAGTAAACCAAAACCAACTACAACAAAATTCAGTAAATATTAATCAATGAAACCAAAATAACAGTCCGTGAGGATAAAAAGACGCCGACGGATTGGCGATGGCATAAGAGGGATGACGGAAAAGGGGAGGTGGGCGGCAATGGGTGGTTACGGTAGAAGGTCGCCGGTTTTAATGGGTTTTCCGGCGATTTTCCGGCGACGCAGCACACCGGTTTAAATGGGTTTTCATCGAGAGAAAAAAAATGATTCTTCTCTGATTCAAATTCTCGTTATTGAATACTAAATCAAACATCAATTTTTATTCATTTTTTTTTAATTTTATTATTTCAATATATACATATTTCCGGATAAATTAAAAGGTGTGCATATATATTGCTGTAAATGCAAAATAATTTATACTACTGCTTTTTCTTTTCGTTTTAAATTTTAAAGCAAGTAGTATCATATTAGTATTTTATATCCAACATATTTAACACAGTACAATCATACAATTATTCAATAATTTGATAACATTGTATGTAATAATAAAAAGTTTATGTAATCAATCAACTGCACATACTGAACAATCCATAACATTTTATTCATGCTTTTCATAGTAGCATTAATAACATAAATATTACAGGATTAAATAGGAACCTGTAATAAAGCAAGAAGTCAACACTAAAACTCGAACGGAAACTTGAAATTCAATTCTGTACTCTCTTTTTTTTCTCCTTAAGAGTTTTTCCTTACTATATTTTTCTCACTGTATTTTTGTTCTCCCGGTATCTGGTGCTGATGTTTTTGTCTGATGACGAATGTCAATGTACGTCCCCCTAGATGTGTGTGTGGGAGTCCTTTAAATAGAGGAAATTTGGGGGGGGGGGAACAGTTAAATTTTTGGCGAGGGAATCTCATTAACAGACAAGAGGGAAGAGTTTTAAAATTTAATTTTTTATTAGTATTATTATTATTTTTTTTGGTTTTATTTTATATAGAAAAATAATAGTAATAATAATAAATAAAATAAATAAATGAAATAATATCAATAATAAATATACTAATAATTAATTAATTTTATATTTAACAAAAATATAATAGCAATTTATAAATATAAAAATATAAATATAATAAAATAGTATTAAAACTATTAATTTATTTATTAAAAATTCATAAAAGGAAAATTATTTATTATTTTTTATATTATTTTTAAAATTATAATAAAAATAAAATATCTTGAAGTTAACTTTATTTAATTATTTAATTTTATTAAAAATTTATTAAAAATAAAAATAATAATCAAAATAATATATAAATATTTAAAATTGAGGGAAGATAAAAAATCACGTGTCTACACTTTTTGCCCCTCTTTGTGTGAAATCTAGAAGAGTTTTCATACAAAGAAGTAGACAAGATACGATTTTTAAACCTCCAATTATTTTAAAGGTAAAGATAAAAAAAAGAAAAAAAGAAAAAGAAAAATGTGACCGAGTCCTGTTTTTGGACGTCCTACCTATCCCGGGTTATAAGGAAATCAAGTCACGAGTAGTTCAAAGGTAGTATGGAGAGAGAAAGAGTTAAAGTCGAGTGAGATTCCGTCGAGTTTTCGATTGACGACTTCTGCCTTTTACATTCAAATGGCTAACAAAAACAAAAATAAAAATGAAATGAAAATTGCAATCTCTAGAATCTTGATTCAAATCTTCATGACTTGAACTTGAAAATTCACCCTATTCTTCAGGCAGGCTCTAGACTTGTTATTTCTTTCACCCTGTTCTTCAAGTGTGCTCCTGGACTTCCAATTTCTTTACCCTATTTTTCAGGCGGGCTCTTGGACTTACAATTTCTTCACCCTGTTCTTCAGGCGGACTCCTGGACTTACAACTTCTTCACCCTGTTCTTCAGGCGGGCTCCTGGACTTATAATTTCTTCACCCTGTTCTTCAGGCGGGATTTTGGACTTACAATTTCTTCACCCTGTTCTTCAGGCGGGCTCCTGGACTTACAATTTCTTCACCCTGTTCTTCAGGCAGGCTTCTGGACTTCCTTTTTCTTCACCCTGTTCTTCAGACAGGTTCCTGGACTTGTAATTTCTTCACCCTGTTCTTCAGACGGGCTTCTGGACTTGTAATTTTCTTCACCATGTTCTTCAGGAGGGCTCCTGGACTTGCAATTTCTTCACCCTGTTCTTCAGGCGGGCTCCTGGACTCAAAACAATTTCTTCACCCTATTCTTCACGCGGGCTCATGGACTCAAAGCAAATGGTGAAACAGAAAAATAACATTCCATTCTTCAGGAGGGTCCTGGATATAAAATAAATTTCCATTCTTCAGGAGGGTCCTGAGCAAAAAATAAATTCTCATTCTTCAGGAGGGTCCTAAGCAAACAATAAATTCCCATTCTTAAGGAGGGCCTTGAGCAAAAAATAAATTTCATACAACACACATAAAATTTTTGCCCCAGTTTGTACTGAAAAAATTTATGTGTCACTGGATCTTAATATATCTCGCAAAGAATAAAGTTTACCATGACCGAGATCTAGCATCGGATGTTGTAACCATGCTTCTTGAATTGAGAGAAGTGTAAAATCGTATCCTTTATCTGAAAACAATTATTTCATCTCTGTTCCAAACAAAGAAAATTGTAAGTTTTAAAATATGTGGTGGTTGTTTTGTGGCATTTGGCTTTTGAAGTGGCCGCTCTCGCACTTTCCATGCTCAACTCTTTTCCAATCCATGATAATATTCATTGAATTGCCATACTTCTGACTCAGAATTCTGACTACTGAGATCCTCAACTCAAATCATATTTCTGTTGTATGATGCTTCTGAGTTTAGCTTCCAATACATCCCTTAGATTTTTACGAGTTTAAAATGGTCAAATCACAATCATCTTGAGTACCTTACTTTTACTTTGAAATATTGTCTCTGTGCATCGACCCTTTGTCTTGCTTTGTACCCTTAAAGGAGTTGGTAGCGAGTTTGGAGTCCTTTCTCACTCGACCTGACGTGAATTTGAATCAAAAGACAACAAAAAATTTTCGTTTGATGTTTGGTCGGCGTGGCATTGAGTTAGATCCTTGTGTTTGATTCAAAATACATGTCATAATCACCAGAATCGGTTTCCACATTCAGATAAATTTTCTCTTTGTTTTGAAAAAGAGATGCCTATTAAGAATAATGAGTTATCTGAATGTGGAAATCGATTCTGGTGATTATGACATGTATTTTGAATCAAACAACCAGATCTACCCACACCAATCATTACAACTTTTATCCACTTATTGAGCTTGAAATTAAGCTAATCTTGAACTTGTTCCTTCTTGATAACAACCTTTCTTCGGCTAGTGGCACCTCAATGGGTTTTGCCAACGAGCCTATCTCCTTTTTATTTCTGTCTCAGCTCACAGTCGTCTTATTATGCTCGAAAGAGTTTTCACTAATAAGACTCTCTCATTTTTATTTTTTTATTTTTTTTAAATAAACACCCAAAATATGAAATATCATATACTCATAATATGTTTAGCCTTGACATTCTCAAAGATTGATCCGTAGGTCTTTCTTTGGTTGTAACTTGGCTTTTGGATAGGGTTAGAAAGAAAGGTCGTCATGAGACTAAAAAATTTATATAACATTGGGTGAAACATACAACTTTTGGAATCTATTCTTTTAAGAAAATAAATTTTTGCCAGTTTCATTTCATTCTGCGTAATTTGAATTTTCTTCTGGTTAGACCGAACCCGGAGTAGGGCTGCCTACGTATCTTTTCATAACAACAATCAGGTCAAATGTAGCTCATGAAACATCATTCTTTTGTTTGATTTTGAATTTTTGATTGATTTCTTCTTCTTTTTTAAATTTTTTTCAACTTTTTTTTTAATTTTCTGACTTTAATTTGATTCCAAAAGAGGGGTACGAAGAAAAATAAAATCTCAAAGGGGTAAGCAAAGGTTGATATATTATTCGGATAGTAAAACAAAATGTCTTCATCATTTCAAATCTTTAAAAATGTAAGTACAAAACATACATAACATAATTGTACATGAATATCATACATAATATCTTTTAACTGCATCAACATTGATCGACATTCCTTCCATTTTTCCTTCTACATCAATTAGATATAACGCGCCATTAGGTAACACTTTCTTCACCATGAATGACCCATGTCAATTAGGAGAAAATTTGCCTTTGGCTTCAATTTGATGAGGTAGATTGCGTCTTAGTACCAACTGACCAACTTCAAAATATCTGTGACACACCTTTTTGTTATATGCTCGTGCCATTATCTTCTGGTATAGTTGTCCATGACATACTGACGTCAATCTTTTTTCATCGATTAAGCTTAATTGCTCCAAACGAGGCTTGACCTATTGGTCTTCATCAATTTCAGCTTTCACAACTACTCGAAGAGATGGAATCTCAATCTCTGCAGGTATAACTGCTTCAGTTCCATATACTAACAAGTAAGGAGTTTCACCAATTGAAGTTCAAACTGTAGTACGATAACCCAACAAAGCAAAAGGTAATTTTTTATGCCATTGTCGGGAACCTTGTACCATCTTGCGAAGTATTTTCTTTAAGTTCTTGTTGGCAGCTTCTACAACCCCATTTGCCTTTGGGCGATAAGGAGTAGAATTTTGATGCATAATCTTAAATTTTTGGCACACTTCTTGCATCAAATGACTGTTGCGATTTGCAGCATTATCGGTGACAATTATCTTCGGAATGCCAAACCAACAAATGATGTTAGAGTGAATAAAATCAACCACCACTTTCTTGGTCACTGACTTAAAAATCATTGCCTCCACCCATTTCGTGAAATAATCAATGGCTACCAAGATGAACCTATGTCCATTCAAGGCCTTCACTTCAATTGGTCCAATTACGTCCATTTTCCAAGCCACAAAAGGCCATAGAGCAGTCATTGTATGCAACTCAGATGGAGGAGAATGTATCAAGTCTCCGTGTACCTAGCATTCATGATATTTTTGAACGAAACTGATGGAATCTCGCACCATGGTGAGCCAATAATAACCTGCTCGGAGTATTTTCTTTGCCAAAACATATCCACTCATATGTGGTCCACAAATCCCAGAATGTACTTCAGTAATGATTTTTGAAGCTTCTTTAGCATCTACACACCTCAAAAGTCCCAAATCAGGAGTCCTTTTATACAAGATTCCTCCACTTAGGAAAAATCCACTAGAAAAATGTCTAATAGTTCTCTTTTGATTACCATTGGCATGTACAGGATATTTCCCAGTCTAAATATATTCTTTGATATCATGGAACCACGGCTCCCCATCAAGTTCTTCCTCAACCACATTGCAATATGCATGTTATCAGGAATCTGTATATGCAACGAATTAATATAAGTTTTATTGGGATGTTGAAGCATCGAAGATAGGGTTGCCAAAGCATCAACAATCTCATTATGAGCTCTAGAAATGTGTTTGAACTTTATTGATATAAATAGTTGACAAAGATCTTGCAACAACCTCGATATGGTAGGAGCTTTGAATCACGAGTCTCCCAATCTCCTTGGATTTGGTGGACTAATAAATCTGAATCTCCTAATACCAATAGTTCTTGAATCCCCATGTCAATGGCTAATATCAATCCCAGAATGCAAGCTTCGTATTCTGCCATATTATTGGTACAGTAGAATCGAAGTTGGGCCGTTATAGGATAATATCGTCCTGATTCAGAAATAAGAACTGCTCCTATTCCCACTCCTTTTACATTATCAACTCCATCAAAGAACAACTTCCAGCCTGAATGACAATCATCAGAAATAACTTCATCAACATATAATACCTCTTCATCTGGAAAATAAGTCTTCAATGGCTCATATCCCTCATCAATAGGATTTTCAGCCAAATGATCCGCCAAGGCTTGAGCTTTTATTGTTGTTCGTGTCACATAAACAATATCAAACTCTGTGAGCAACATCTGCCATTTCGCGAGTCTGCCTGTGGGCATAGGCTTCTGAAAAATATACTTTAAGGGATCCATATGAGAGATGAGGTAAGTAGTATAAGATGACAAGTAATGTTTCAGCTTTTGGGCAACCCAAGTTAAGGCACATCACGTCTTCTCAAGAAGAGTATACTTAGCCTCATAAGTGGTAAACTTCTTGCTAAGGTAGTACATAGCCTGCTCTTTTCTGCCCGTGATATCATGTTGACCCAATACACAGCCAAAAGAATTATCTAACACAGACATATACAATATCAAGGGCTTGCCTGGCTCCGTGGGAACCAAAATAGGCAGATTCGACAAGTGCCCCTTAATTATGTCAAATGCTTCTTGACATTCCTCAGTCCATTCAACTTTAGCATTTTTCTTCAACAACTTGAATATTGGCTCACAGGTTGTTGTAAGTTGGGCATTGAATCTACTGATATAATTCAACCTTCCAAGTAAGCTTATCACCTCCGTTTTGTTTTTTGGTGGAGGTAAATCTTGAATAGCTTTTATTTTTGAAGGATCTAACTCAATGCCACGTCGACTGACTATAAATCCCAAGAGTTTTTCTGATGGGACTCCAAATACACATTTCGCTAGATTAAGTTTGAGATTATACCTCCGAAGCCTTTCAAAGAATTTTCTCAAATCTTTGACATGGTCAGAATATTCTTTTGATTTAATGATCACGTCATCCACATAAACTTCAATCTCTTTGTGCATCATGTCATGAAACATTGTGGTGATTGCCCTCATGTAAGTTGCCCCAACATTCTTTAGTCCAAAAGGCATGACTCGATAACAATATGTCCCTCATGGCGTAATAAATGATATTTTTTCCGCATCTTCTGGATCCATAATGATCTGGTGATACCCCGCATAACAATCCACAAAAGAAGCAAGATCGTGTTTGGCACAATTTTCCAAAAAAATATGGATATTGGGAAGTGGAAAATTTTCTTTTGGACTTGCTTTATTTAGATCACGATAATCAACACATATCCAAACTTTACCGTCTTTCTTTAGAACATGGACAATATTTGCCAACCAAGTAGGATACTGGGCCACTCGAATGACTTTAGCCTCAAGTTGCTTCGTGATTTCCTCTTTAATTTTTACACTCATGTCAGTTTTGAGCTTTCTTAGCTTTTGTTTGACAGGAGGCAAAACAGGATCAATTGGCAACTTGTGAACTACCAAATCGGTACTCAAACCTGGCATATCATCGTAAGACCACGCAAAAATATCTTTATACTCATGCAAAGCTTCAACTATAGCTTTGTTTTGTTGTGGTTGAGAATGTACACTTATCTTAGTCTCCCTAATATTTTCATGATCTCCTAAATTGATCGCTTCAGTTTCCTCCAAATTGGGATTTAATTTATTCTCAAACTGCTTGAAATCTCTGCTTATATCCTCAAATATTTTCTCTTCATCGTATTCAACTTCCTTATTCATTATTTCAAAATTAGATTGGGTTTTAAAAGCTGGTTGACAATTCTTCATGCATGTTATATCATTAGAATCGGCATAGAAAGAACTGTATGATAGAAAATAAATAAATAAAAATTAGACTCAAAATAAAATGAAAGGAGACTACACCTTATTAAAAACAAAGCTAGAAAAAGTTTTAACAAAATACCAAATTAAAAAATCTGAATTACAATACTAAAATGATTTAAATTACAAAAGGAGAAACAAACAAACTACTAAGACTGTAAGAAAAACAAACAAACTATCAAGACTCCTTCATAATAGGGAGAGGAGTGGCCTCCTAATTGTTAAGCTGGACATCAGGGCCGACAAACTGCACATCTGCATTACTGGTACCTTCCCCAATTTAAATCATATCAGTTTCAATGAACATATTCTGAAAAAGATTAATCAACTCTGTGTCATCATCAATCATTGATTCTGCTGCAGGTAACTTGGAGGACCCAACATCATTGACTTTGATGAAAGATTCGAGAAGTGGCGGTATCGGTTTGGTAAGTGACCATGACTCTTTCTTACGCTTTTTAGTCTTCTTTATATCTTCAGCAGTAGGCTCGTATCCCAAACCAAAAGTACCAAAGTTCTCATAGAGGTTTACCGGATGAACTATGCCTTACAAAAACATCCCTAGACCTTTTCCTGGTTTGAAACCATGCTTCAACATTTCATTCACTACCATAACAGATGCAGAGGACAATTGTGGTCTTGCGATAAGATTTCCCTCGAGGATATGCTCAACAGCCACTACCTCAGAAGCTTGATGAATTAACACATTATCTGCAGTATCTTCTTCGATGGAGGAAACGAAGTAGTCTTTATACATGAATAAATCTCCTTCACCATGAACAATTATTTTTTGCCTGTCGTGTTCAAATTTGACCATTTGATGCAATGTTGATGCGACTGCTTTAGTCCTATGAATCCATGACCTTCCCAATAACATATTATATGAAGTTTCAATGTTTATCACTTGGAAATCTATAGCAAACTCCACAGGTCCAATTGTCAATATGAACTCTATTTCACCAATGACATCAGTTTTTGATTCGTCAAAACCTTCGACGCATACATTATTAGGTCGGATTTTTTCCACATTAACATTCAAATTTTGAAAATTTGACATAGGATAAATGTTAGCGCCTGATCCTCCATCAATTAAAACTCGAGTGACGATGGAATATTCACATTTCACAAAAATGTATAGACCTTTGTTATGCTCAGTACCTTCCATAGGCAATTCATCGTCTGAGAAAGTAATTTTATTTGCTTCAAGGATCCTTCCAACAACTTTTTCCAGCTGATTCACTCTAATCTCACTGGGGAACACATGCTTCATTAAGAATCTTCATCATAGCCTTGCGGTGTTCCTCTGAATATATCAATAAAGATAATAAAGAAATTTGTGCTGGTGTCTTCTTCAACTGTTCTACAACAGAATGTTCTGGCAATTTTATTTTCTTTAAGAATTCTTCAGCTTATTCATCAGTGACAGGCTTCTTAACTGTCATTCGTTCTTCACCGCCTTGTTTATTCTTTCTTAACTCTACTGGAGCATAACATCTTCCAGATCGAGTTAATCCCCCTACTTTATCTACATCTTCAGTCACTTCTTTCCCCTTGTGCATCACCATAATGCGATCATAATTCCAAGGGACTGCCTTGGTATCAACTATAGGCAGTCGTGACATTGGTTTAATAACAATAGGAGCTATGGGAGCTCCTTTTATGATTAAAAGAGGCTTATTAGATCTTTCGAGAATAATGAGTTTCGGCTTTATTTGACTTGACCCAATATTTTCTGAAATCTCTTTCCCCACCACCAAGAGAACATTCGATGATTCGGGTTTTGTTATCACCACCTCCGCTTCTGTAGGCTTTTCTTTTGTCAAATTCACAGCAATTGCTAATTTTTCTGAATCAGTTTTAGTTTTAATGATCGGCTTAAAGAAAATCGTAGCATTTTCACCACTGAGTATCACTTCGAGCATGTTTGTTTCATTATGATCTGGCAGCGAATTTTGACTGACATTTGGAGCGTCTGAACTTTCTACCATGATCTGTTGGGTATTAATCAACTCTTGAATGACTCTTTTCATATACCAACATTTATCTGTGTCGTTCTCAGGAGCATCAGAACAGTATTCACATCTTTTAGAATAGTCCAAGTTCTTTGGAGGAGGATTCAGGATCCTTTTCTCAATTGGGTTTAGAACATTCATTTTTCTCAGCCTATGAAATAAACTGGTGTAAGATATTACAATAGGAGTGAAGTTATCTTTTACCATGTTATCCCTTTTGAAGTCTGCTCTAGGCCGAAAATTAGACCTGGGAGGGCCTCTTTGAACTTGCGGGATCGGTAGATGATTTTGGATTGCTGGTGCACGCCATTGCGGTAAGAAGGAGCCCGAGCATATGGTTGTGCATTGTAAATAGGATATTGAGGTGAAGGAACAAAACATAATGGATTTTATGCATATGGTTGATGCGCACCCCTCTAATTTTGTCGTGGACTTGGCACGACAGTTGCTACATCTTCTTTTCTTTTCTTTCCCCCGAAACTTCCTGTACCACTTTGAATTGCCTGTGTTGTTGCTTTCAAAGCGGCCTGGCTGATAATCTTTCCTGACTTGATTCCGTTTTCTACCATCTCTCCAACTTTGATAACTTTGGCAAATGTGCTTCTGATGTAGAAAGCAAATGATGGAAATAATAAGGTTCTTATGCTTGCAGAAAAATATCAATCATTTCATATTCTTTTATCGATGGTCTGACTCTTGAAGCCTGCTCTCTCCATCTGACGGCATATTCTCGAAAACTTTCGGTCATTTTTTTTCTCATGTTGGCAAGCGTAGTGCGATCTGGCACTATCTCAATATTATATTGAAATTATTGAACGAAATCCCAAGACATGTCATCCCATACGTGTCAACAGGAAATTTCTTGATCAATGAATCATTCAGAAGTTATTCCTACTAGGCTTTCTCCAAAGTAAGCCATCAATAATTCCTCTTTTCCTCATGCGCCCCTTAATTGATTACAAAACTTCTTCAAGTGAGCCACAGGATCTCCATGACCTTCATATTTATCAAACTTTGGCATTTTGAATCCCAAAGGTAGATGGACGTCAGGAAACATACATAATTCCTTGTATGAATCACTCTTTGGTCCTCCTAATCCTTGCATATTTCTCATACTCTGCTCCAAGTTTCTAACTTTTCTGGTCATCTCCTCTTGTTCTTCATTCTTAGCAATCTTCTCAATCACGATAGGAGTATCGTGTTGATGAACATGATAATGTGGATTTTGGGATTTGAAAGTCATTTTAGGAGGATACAAAATATCATGACTTGGTTCTCCCATATTCCTCTGTGTTGTCGATTGATAGCCCGCAGTAGCTGGTGCTACAGAAGTGAAAAATGGGTTATTTGTGACAGATGAATTTGATGGTCTCATGGTAGAAGTGCCAGCAACGCCAACCACATTAGAAAATGGACCGAATCCAGGTGGGTATAATGGATCGCTAGTTTGAGCTGAAGAAGGATTTGGATCATTCGAAGTCGAAACTCCAGGGATTGAAGAAGGCGGGGCTTTTCCATTCAACCAAGCTTGGTACATCTCTGCCATCTATTGTTTCAATAACTTAATCTCTTCCATTGATGCTAGTTCTTGCGAAATCAATTGATTTTGCTTCTCCTCGCTGTTAGACCCTACACCTTCCTTGCGGGTCATTTTTCTTTTTCCCTTGTATCTGGTGTTGTACGGATGTGATGCCAGTTTAACCAACCACCAACTACTTTATTCTTTCTGTTACCAAGTAGCAAACAGGTGAGTGTTACATATTTAACACATTATAATGCGACGTTATATGTCATGCTTCTATATGCACTTTCCAACCTATCCTGGAAGGCTTTGTGTGTCATCCCGACTTTTATAGGCATATATTTTTCAAAAATTATGATCGAACCCCTTAGAGGTTGCCTACGTATCATGCCAGGACATGAATCAGATCTTGCGTAGTTTGGAAAAAATTGAAGATACGAAGAAATATACCTTTTTTTTTATTATTATTATTATTTGAAATATGAGAAACAAATTTTTTATTTTTGAATAACATTTTTAATTTTTGAAAATATATTTTTTTTTCTTTTTTTTTTAGAAGGAAAGACATCCAATTTTTTTAAGATCACCGAATCCATTGAGGACTGCCTACGTATCTCATTAAAATGAGAATCAGGTGTGCGTAGTTCTTGAAAATTATGTCGTACAAAACTCAACCTCAAGACCCCTAAAGATTCAGGGCTGTTAAGATTTATTTATATTTTTTATTTGTAAAAATTTAGCCTCATGATCCCTAAAGAATCAGGGCTATTAAGATATATAAAAATATAAAAATTAGACTTGAAGAGTAGGAAATCAATTATAAAAGTAATCATATTTTTAAAATATTCCCTAATAAATCTACGAATAATTTTTTCAAAAGATAGGATCGAATCCTGGGAAGGACTTCCTACGTATCCCACTAAAGAGTGAGAATCAAACCCTCGTAGTTCATGAAAACTCAAAGTATATTATTCTATATTTAAAAATTTTCTTTTTTTTTTTTAAAAATAAAATTTTCCTTTGAAATATAATTCAATAATTTTGAGGATAATATAATCTTTTGCGTTTGAAAGTTTCCTAAATGCCGGTCAACAATAAAATGAGCCTTCCAAATAAATGTCAAAGAGCACGTTGGATGCACATGTTGGTCTTTATAAAGTAGATCACCTGTCCTAGACAGACCCGACCCCTGTATCGAGTCCCGCTAAATCAAATACATATGATGCAAATAAAGCGGTACCTAATAGGGATAACAGAATTTTGAGTTTTCAGTTCTTCTATGTTTAAACCTAATAGGGATAGGTGTCTAGACTGGCTTACTCGAGCGGACACTCAAGCCGGGGAAGGACAACTTGGTCGGTAGCAGGGCAACACCGCCTTCGTTGTCGATCCGAACCCCCCTAACATGTGTGACTATATCCTTCACCAGGTGCCTTGACACTCCGGTCATCTCAACAAGAAGGTGGGATGCATATGCTGCATTCCCTCTATCCTATTTCAGAGACTCAGAGAGGGTACGCGAGAGAAGACAATATATAATACAGTTCAAATAATATCAAAACAGTAAATAAGCAACAAGTAGCACATATGGCCAACAAACACAATATCAACAATAATTAATTCAAGTATAAGTCAATATAAAAAGCTCGAATTCTTATTATTCCCCAGCGGAGTCGCCAGAGATGTCACACCCCTTTTTCGCCCGAAGGGATCGAGTTCGAAGGGTTTTTCCAATTAAAGTGACAGTATTGAATAGGGATTAATTTTTGTCATTTTTCAGAATCGCCACCTGGAATTGAGTTGTGGTGTTCCAAGTCACCTTTTTGAATCCCTAATCAAAAGGAAATGACTCTTATTTGGTCTGCAAAAATAGAAGACCGGATAAGAAATTCTATGACCGAGGGGAAGGTGTGAGGCACCCCTTGAGTCCCGTGATTCTAGCACGGTCACTTTTATTGACTTATCTTGACTTAAATTGTTTTGGATAAACTATGTTTGCAGACCTGATTCGTTCATTTTCTTATACTAAAACTCATCTATTATTTCATATTAAATAAATCGATGGAAGTTGAAAAATATTTATCAAGTTAATTTTAGTAAAATATTTACTAAGGTATATTTTTTACATCCTTGTATTTTAAAATGTCTCGAAAAGATGCGTATGCCGCATTCTTTAATGAGACAAAAAATTTAAACGTGTCTAAAAATTTACCTAGCGCTAGTGACGTTGATTCACCACTCATAAATTCGTAACAATTTATCTATTCGAAATACCAATTAGCTTTAATAATATATTTAAGAAAAATTTCATTTTTTAGATGATTAATTAATTTAACCAAAATAATTCTCAAAATTTATTAATAGTGATAAATAAAAATAATAACATAGTAAAACTTCAAATAAAAATATAAAGCTATCTATATTATATTAGTATTATTATAATACTTTCTAAATCTATTTCTTCTAAATAAAGACAAATCCAAATCATGATGAAACCAAGAATAGTCAAATAAAATATAATCTTCTTCTTCGTTGCAAATCTTTGTATGACAGTAAACCAAAACCAACTACAACAAAATTCAGTAAATACTAATCAATGAAACCAAAATAACAGTCCGTGAGGATAAAAAAACGCCGACGGATTGGCGATGGCATAAGAGGGATGACGGAAAAGGGGAGGTGGGCGGCAATGGGTGGTTACGGTAGAAGGTCGCCGGTTTTAATGGGTTTTCCGGCGATTTTCCGGCGACGCAGCACACCGGTTTAAATGGGTTTTCATCGAGAGAAAAAAAATGATTCTTCTCTGATTCAAATTCTCGTTATTGAATACTAAATCAAACATCAATTTTTATTCATTTTTTTTTTAATTTTATTATTTCAATATATACATATTTCCGGATAAATTAAAAGGTGTGCATATATATTGCTGTAAATGCAAAATAATTTATACTACTGCTTTTTCTTTTCGTTTTAAATTTTAAAGCAAGTAGTATCATATTAGTATTTTATATCCAACATATTTAACACAGTACAATCATACAATTATTCAATAATTTGATAACATTGTATGTAATAATAAAAAGTTTATGTAATCAATCAACTGCACATACTGAACAATCCATAACATTTTATTCATGCTTTTCATAGTAGCATTAATAACATATATATTACAGGATTAAATAGGAACCTGTAATAAAGCAAGAAGTCAACACTAAAACTCGAACGGAAACTTGAAATTCAATTCTGTACTCTCTTTTTTTTCTCCTTAAGAGTTTTTCCTTACTATATTTTTCTCACTGTATTTTTGTTCTCCCGGTATCTGGTGCTGATGTTTTTGTCTGATGACGAATGTCAATGTACGTCCCCCTAGATGTGTGTGTGGGAGTCCTTTAAATAGAGGAAATTTGGGGGGGGGGGGGGGAACAGTTAAATTTTTGGCGAGGGAATCTCATTAACAGACAAGAGGGAAGAGTTTTAAAATTTAATTTTTTATTAGTATTATTATTATTTTTTTTGGTTTTATTTTATATAGAAAAATAATAGTAATAATAATAAATAAAATAAATAAATGAAATAATATCAATAATAAATATACTAATAATTAATTAATTTTATATTTAACAAAAATATAATAGCAATTTATAAATATAAAAATATAAATATAATAAAATAGTATTAAAACTATTAATTTATTTATTAAAAATTCATAAAAGGAAAATTATTTATTATTTTTTATATTATTTTTAAAATTATAATAAAAATAAAATATCTTGAAGTTAACTTTATTTAATTATTTATTTTTATTAAAAATTTATTAAAAATAAAAATAATAATCAAAATAATATATAAATATTTAAAATTGAGGGAAGATCAAAAATCACGTGTCTACACTTTTTGCCCCTCTTTGTGTGAAATCTAGAAGAGTTTTCATACAAAGAAGTAGACAAGATACGATTTTTAAACCTCCAATTATTTTAAAGGTAAAGATAAAAAAAAGAAAAAAAGAAAAAGAAAAATGTGACCGAGTCCTGTTTTTGGACGTCCTACCTATCCCGGGTTATAAGGAAATCAAGTCACGAGTAGTTCAAAGGTAGTATGGAGAGAGAAAGAGTTAAAGTCGAGTGAGATTCCGTCGAGTTTTCGATTGACGACTTCTGCCTTTTACATTCAAATGGCTAACAAAAACAAAAATAAAAATGAAATGAAAATTGCAATCTCTAGAATCTTGATTCAAATCTTCATGACTTGAACTTGAAAATTCACCCTATTCTTCAGGCAGGCTCTAGACTTGTTATTTCTTTCACCCTGTTCTTCAAGTGTGCTCCTGGACTTCCAATTTCTTTACCCTATTTTTCAGGCGGGCTCTTGGACTTACAATTTCTTCACCCTGTTCTTCAGGCGGACTCCTGGACTTACAACTTCTTCACCCTGTTCTTCAGGCGGGCTCCTGGACTTATAATTTCTTCACCCTGTTCTTCAGGCGGGATTTTGGACTTACAATTTCTTCACCCTGTTCTTCAGGCGGGCTCTTGGACTTACAATTTCTTCACCCTGTTCTTCAGGCAGGCTTCTGGACTTCCTTTTTCTTCACCCTGTTCTTCAGACAGGTTCCTGGACTTGTAATTTCTTCACCCTGTTCTTCAGACGGGCTTCTGGACTTGTAATTTTCTTCACCATGTTCTTCAGGAGGGCTCCTGGACTTGCAATTTCTTCACCCTGTTCTTCAGGCGGGCTCCTGGACTCAAAACAATTTCTTCACCCTATTCTTCACGCGGGCTCATGGACTCAAAGCAAATGGTGAAACAGAAAAATAACATTCCATTCTTCAGGAGGGTCCTGGATATAAAATAAATTTCCATTCTTCAGGAGGGTCCTGAGCAAAAAATAAATTCTCATTCTTCAGGAGGGTCCTAAGCAAACAATAAATTCCCATTCTTAAGGAGGGCCTTGAGCAAAAAATAAATTTCATACAACACACATAAAATTTTTGCCCCAGTTTGTACTGAAAAAATTTATGTGTCACTGGATCTTAATATATCTCGCAAAGAATAAAGTTTACCATGACCGAGATCTAGCATCGGATGTTGTAACCATGCTTCTTGAATTGAGAGAAGTGTAAAATCGTATCCTTTATCTGAAAACAATTATTTCATCTCTGTTCCAAACAAAGAAAATTGTAAGTTTTAAAATATGTGGTGGTTGTTTTGTGGCATTTGGCTTTTGAAGTGGCCGCTCTCGCACTTTCCATGCTCAACTCTTTTCCAATCCATGATAATATTCATTGAATTGCCATACTTCTGACTCAGAATTCTGACTACTGAGATCCTCAACTCAAATCATATTTCTGTTGTATGATGCTTCTGAGTTTAGCTTCCAATACATCCCTTAGATTTTTACGAGTTTAAAATGGTCAAATCACAATCATCTTGAGTACCTTACTTTTACTTTGAAATATTGTCTCTGTGCATCGACCCTTTGTCTTGCTTTGTACCCTTAAAGGAGTTGGTAGCGAGTTTGGAGTCCTTTCTCACTCGACCTGACGTGAATTTGAATCAAAAGACAACAAAAAATTTTCGTTTGATGTTTGGTCGGCGTGGCATTGAGTTAGATCCTTGTGTTTGATTCAAAATACATGTCATAATCACCAGAATCGGTTTCCACATTCAGATAAATTTTCTCTTTGTTTTGAAAAAGAGATGCCTATTAAGAATAATGAGTTATCTGAATGTGGAAATCGATTCTGGTGATTATGACATGTATTTTGAATCAAACAACCAGATCTACCCACACCAATCATTACAACTTTTATCCACTTATTGAGCTTGAAATTAAGCTAATCTTGAACTTGTTCCTTCTTGATAACAACCTTTCTTCGGCTAGTGGCACCTCAATGGGTTTTGCCAACGAGCCTATCTCCTTTTTATTTCTGTCTCAGCTCACAGTCGTCTTATTATGCTCGAAAGAGTTTTCACTAATAAGACTCTCTCATTTTTATTTTTTTATTTTTTTTAAATAAACACCCAAAATATGAAATATCATATACTCATAATATGTTTAGCCTTGACATTCTCAAAGATTGATCCGTAGGTCTTTCTTTGGTTGTAACTTGGATTTTGGATAGGGTTAGAAAGAAAGGTCGTCATGAGACTAAAAAATTTATATAACATTGGGTGAAACATACAACTTTTGGAATCTATTCTTTTAAGAAAATAAATTTTTGCCAGTTTCATTTCATTCTGCGTAATTTGAATTTTCTTCTGGTTAGACCGAACCCGGAGTAGGGCTGCCTACGTATCTTTTCATAACAACAATCAGGTCAAATGTAGCTCATGAAACATCATTCTTTTGTTTGATTTTGAATTTTTGATTGATTTCTTCTTCTTTTTTAATTTTTTTTCAACTTTTTTTTTTAATTTTCTGACTTTAATTTGATTCCAAAAGAGGGGTACGAAGAAAAATAAAATCTCAAAGGGGTAAGCAAAGGTTGATATATTATTCGGATAGTAAAACAAAATGTCTTCATCATTTCAAATCTTTAAAAATGTAAGTACAAAACATACATAACATAATTGTACATGAATATCATACATAATATCTTTTAACTGCATCAACATTGATCGACATTCCTTCCATTTTTCCTTCTACATCAATTAGATATAACGCGCCATTAGGTAACACTTTCTTCACCATGAATGACCCATGTCAATTAGGAGAAAATTTGCCTTTGGCTTCAATTTGATGAGGTAGATTGCGTCTTAGTACCAACTGACCAACTTCAAAATATCTGTGACACACCTTTTTGTTATATGCTCGTGCCATTATCTTCTGGTATAGTTGTCCATGACATACTGACGTCAATCTTTTTTCATCGATTAAGCTTAATTGCTCCAAACGAGGCTTGACCTATTGGTCTTCATCAATTTCAGCTTTCACAACTACTCGAAGAGATGGAATCTCAATCTCTGCAGGTATAACTGCTTCAGTTCCATATACTAACAAGTAAGGAGTTTCACCAATTGAAGTTCAAACTGTAGTACGATAACCCAACAAAGCAAAAGGTAATTTTTTATGCCATTGTCGGGAACCTTGTACCATCTTGCGAAGTATTTTCTTTAAGTTCTTGTTGGCAGCTTCTACAACCCCATTTGCCTTTGGGCGATAAGGAGTAGAATTTTGATGCATAATCTTAAATTTTTGGCACACTTCTTGCATCAAATGACTGTTGCGATTTGCAGCATTATCGGTGACAATTATCTTCGGAATGCCAAACCAACAAATGATGTTAGAGTGAATAAAATCAACCACCACTTTCTTGGTCACTGACTTAAAAATCATTGCCTCCACCCATTTCGTGAAATAATCAATGGCTACCAAGATGAACCTATGTCCATTCAAGGCCTTCACTTCAATTGGTCCAATTACGTCCATTTTCCAAGCCACAAAAGGCCATAGAGCAGTCATTGTATGCAACTCAGATGGAGGAGAATGTATCAAGTCTCCGTGTACCTAGCATTCATGATATTTTTGAACGAAACTGATGGAATCTCGCACCATGGTGAGCCAATAATAACCTGCTCGGAGTATTTTCTTTGCCAAAACATATCCACTCATATGTGGTCCACAAATCCCAGAATGTACTTCAGTAATGATTTTTGAAGCTTCTTTAGCATCTACACACCTCAAAAGTCCCAAATCAGGAGTCCTTTTATACAAGATTCCTCCACTTAGGAAAAATCCACTAGAAAAATGTCTAATAGTTCTCTTTTGATTACCATTGGCATGTACAGGATATTTCCCAGTCTAAATATATTCTTTGATATCATGGAACCACGGCTCCCCATCAAGTTCTTCCTCAACCACATTGCAATATGCATGTTATCAGGAATCTGTATATGCAACGAATTAATATAAGTTTTATTGGGATGTTGAAGCATCGAAGATAGGGTTGCCAAAGCATCAACAATCTCATTATGAGCTCTAGAAATGTGTTTGAACTTTATTGATATAAATAGTTGACAAAGATCTTGCAACAACCTCGATATGGTAGGAGCTTTGAATCACGAGTCTCCCAATCTCCTTGGATTTGGTGGACTAATAAATCTGAATCTCCTAATACCAATAGTTCTTGAATCCCCATGTCAATGGCTAATATCAATCCCAGAATGCAAGCTTCGTATTCTGCCATATTATTGGTACAGTAGAATCGAAGTTGGGCCGTTATAGGATAATATCGTCCTGATTCAGAAATAAGAACTGCTCCTATTCCCACTCCTTTTACATTATCAACTCCATCAAAGAACAACTTCCAGCCTGAATGACAATCATCAGAAATAACTTCATCAACATATAATACCTCTTCATCTGGAAAATAAGTCTTCAATGGCTCATATCCCTCATCAATAGGATTTTCAGCCAAATGATCCGCCAAGGCTTGAGCTTTTATTGTTGTTCGTGTCACATAAACAATATCAAACTCTGTGAGCAACATCTGCCATTTCGCGAGTCTGCCTGTGGGCATAGGCTTCTGAAAAATATACTTTAAGGGATCCATATGAGAGATGAGGTAAGTAGTATAAGATGACAAGTAATGTTTCAGCTTTTGGGCAACCCAAGTTAAGGCACATCACGTCTTCTCAAGAAGAGTATACTTAGCCTCATAAGTGGTAAACTTCTTGCTAAGGTAGTACATAGCCTGCTCTTTTCTGCCCGTGATATCATGTTGACCCAATACACAGCCAAAAGAATTATCTAACACAGACATATACAATATCAAGGGCTTGCCTGGCTCCGTGGGAACCAAAATAGGCAGATTCGACAAGTGCCCCTTAATTATGTCAAATGCTTCTTGACATTCCTCAGTCCATTCAACTTTAGCATTTTTCTTCAACAACTTGAATATTGGCTCACAGGTTGTTGTAAGTTGGGCATTGAATCTACTGATATAATTCAACCTTCCAAGTAAGCTTATCACCTCCGTTTTGTTTTTTGGTGGAGGTAAATCTTGAATAGCTTTTATTTTTGAAGGATCTAACTCAATGCCACGCCGACTGACTATAAATCCCAAGAGTTTTTCTGATGGGACTCCAAATACACATTTCGCTAGATTAAGTTTGAGATTATACCTCCGAAGCCTTTCAAAGAATTTTCTCAAATCTTTGACATGGTCAGAATATTCTTTTGATTTAATGATCACGTCATCCACATAAACTTCAATCTCTTTGTGCATCATGTCATGAAACATTGTGGTGATTGCCCTCATGTAAGTTGCCCCAACATTCTTTAGTCCAAAAGGCATGACTCGATAACAATATGTCCCTCATGGCGTAATAAATGATGTTTTTTCCGCATCTTCTGGATCCATAATGATCTGGTGATACCCCGCATAACAATCCACAAAAGAAGCAAGATCGTGTTTGGCACAATTTTCCAAAAAAATATGGATATTGGGAAGTGGAAAATTTTCTTTTGGACTTGCTTTATTTAGATCACGATAATCAACACATATCCAAACTTTACCGTCTTTCTTTAGAACATGGACAATATTTGCCAACCAAGTAGGATACTGGGCCACTCGAATGACTTTAGCCTCAAGTTGCTTCGTGATTTCCTCTTTAATTTTTACACTCATGTCAGTTTTGAGCTTTCTTAGCTTTTGTTTGACAGGAGGCAAAACAGGATCAATTGGCAACTTGTGAACTACCAAATCGGTACTCAAACCTGGCATATCATCGTAAGACCACGCAAAAATATCTTTATACTCATGCAAAGCTTCAACTATAGCTTTGTTTTGTTGTGGTTGAGAATGTACACTTATCTTAGTCTCCCTAATATTTTCATGATCTCCTAAATTGATCGCTTCAGTTTCCTCCAAATTGGGATTTAATTTATTCTCAAACTGCTTGAAATCTCTGCTTATATCCTCAAATATTTTCTCTTCATCGTATTCAACTTCCTTATTCATTATTTCAAAATTAGATTGGGTTTTAAAAGCTGGTTGACAATTCTTCATGCATGTTATATCATTAGAATCGGCATAGAAAGAACTGTATGATAGAAAATAAATAAATAAAAATTAGACTCAAAATAAAATGAAAGGAGACTACACCTTATTAAAAACAAAGCTAGAAAAAGTTTTAACAAAATACCAAATTAAAAAATCTGAATTACAATACTAAAATGATTTAAATTACAAAAGGAGAAACAAACAAACTACTAAGACTGTAAGAAAAACAAACAAACTATCAAGACTCCTTCATAATAGGGAGAGGAGTGGCCTCCTAATTGTTAAGCTGGACATCAGGGCCGACAAACTGCACATCTGCATTACTGGTACCTTCCCCAATTTAAATCATATCAGTTTCAATGAACATATTCTGAAAAAGATTAATCAACTCTGTGTCATCATCAATCATTGATTCTGCTGCAGGTAACTTGGAGGACCCAACATCATTGACTTTGATGAAAGATTCGAGAAGTGGCGGTATCGGTTTGGTAAGTGACCATGACTCTTTCTTACGCTTTTTAGTCTTCTTTATATCTTCAGCAGTAGGCTCGTATCCCAAACCAAAAGTACCAAAGTTCTCATAGAGGTTTACCGGATGAACTATGCCTTACAAAAACATCCCTAGACCTTTTCCTGGTTTGAAACCATGCTTCAACATTTCATTCACTACCATAACAGATGCAGAGGACAATTGTGGTCTTGCGATAAGATTTCCCTCGAGGATATGCTCAACAGCCACTACCTCAGAAGCTTGATGAATTAACACATTATCTGCAGTATCTTCTTCGATGGAGGAAACGAAGTAGTCTTTATACATGAATAAATCTCCTTCACCATGAACAATTATTTTTTGCCTGTCGTGTTCAAATTTGACCATTTGATGCAATGTTGATGCGACTGCTTTAGTCCTATGAATCCATGACCTTCCCAATAACATATTATATGAAGTTTCAATGTTTATCACTTGGAAATCTATAGCAAACTCCACAGGTCCAATTGTCAATATGAACTCTATTTCACCAATGACATCAGTTTTTGATTCGTCAAAACCTTCGACGCATACATTATTAGGTCGGATTTTTTCCACATTAACATTCAAATTTTGAAAATTTGACATAGGATAAATGTTAGCGCCTGATCCTCCATCAATTAAAACTCGAGTGACGATGGAATATTCACATTTCACAAAAATGTATAGACCTTTGTTATGCTCAGTACCTTCCATAGGCAATTCATCGTCTGAGAAAGTAATTTTATTTGCTTCAAGGATCCTTCCAACAACTTTTTCCAGCTGATTCACTCTAATCTCACTGGGGAACACATGCTTCATTAAGAATCTTCATCATAGCCTTGCGGTGTTCCTCTGAATATATCAATAAAGATAATAAAGAAATTTGTGCTGGTGTCTTCTTCAACTGTTCTACAACAGAATGTTCTGGCAATTTTATTTTCTTTAAGAATTCTTCAGCTTATTCATCAGTGACAGGCTTCTTAACTGTCATTCGTTCTTCACCGCCTTGTTTATTCTTTCTTAACTCTACTGGAGCATAACATCTTCCAGATCGAGTTAATCCCCCTACTTTATCTACATCTTCAGTCACTTCTTTCCCCTTGTGCATCACCATAATGCGATCATAATTCCAAGGGACTGCCTTGGTATCAACTATAGGCAGTCGTGACATTGGTTTAATAACAATAGGAGCTATGGGAGCTCCTTTTATGATTAAAAGAGGCTTATTAGATCTTTCGAGAATAATGAGTTTCGGCTTTATTTGACTTGACCCAATATTTTCTGAAATCTCTTTCCCCACCACCAAGAGAACATTCGATGATTCGGGTTTTGTTATCACCACCTCCGCTTCTGTAGGCTTTTCTTTTGTCAAATTCACAGCAATTGCTAATTTTTCTGAATCAGTTTTAGTTTTAATGATCGGCTTAAAGAAAATCGTAGCATTTTCACCACTGAGTATCACTTCGAGCATGTTTGTTTCATTATGATCTGGCAGCGAATTTTGACTGACATTTGGAGCGTCTGAACTTTCTACCATGATCTGTTGGGTATTAATCAACTCTTGAATGACTCTTTTCATATACCAACATTTATCTGTGTCGTTCTCAGGAGCATCAGAACAGTATTCACATCTTTTAGAATAGTCCAAGTTCTTTGAAGGAGGATTCAGGATCCTTTTCTCAATTGGGTTTAGAACATTCATTTTTCTCAGCCTATGAAATAAACTGGTGTAAGATATTACAATAGGAGTGAAGTTATCTTTTACCATGTTATCCCTTTTGAAGTCTGCTCTAGGCCGAAAATTAGACCTGGGAGGGCCTCTTTGAACTTGCGGGATCGGTAGATGATTTTGGATTGCTGGTGCACGCCATTGCGGTAAGAAGGAGCCCGAGCATATGGTTGTGCATTGTAAATAGGATATTGAGGTGAAGGAACAAAACATAATGGATTTTATGCATATGGTTGATGCGCACCCCTCTAATTTTGTCGTGGACTTGGCACGACAGTTGCTACATCTTCTTTTCTTTTCTTTCCCCCGAAACTTCCTGTACCACTTTGAATTGCCTGTGTTGTTGCTTTCAAAGCGGCCTGGCTGATAATCTTTCCTGACTTGATTCCGTTTTCTACCATCTCTCCAACTTTGATAACTTTGGCAAATGTGCTTCTGATGTAGAAAGCAAATGATGGAAATAATAAGGTTCTTATGCTTGCAGAAAAATATCAATCATTTCATATTCTTTTATTGATGGTCTGACTCTTGAAGCCTGCTCTCTCCATCTGACGGCATATTCTCGAAAACTTTCGGTCATTTTTTTTCTCATGTTGGCAAGCGTAGTGCGATCTGGCACTATCTCAATATAATATTGAAATTATTGAACGAAATCCCAAGACATGTCATCCCATACGTGTCAACGGGAAATTTCTTGATCAATGAATCATTCAGAAGTTATTCCTACTAGGCTTTCTCCAAAGTAAGCCATCAATAATTCCTCTTTTCCTCATGCGCCCCTTAATTGATTACAAAACTTCTTCAAGTGAGCCACAGGATCTCCATGACCTTCATATTTATCAAACTTTGGCATTTTGAATCCCAAAGGTAGATGGACGTCAGGAAACATACATAATTCCTTGTATGAATCACTCTTTGGTCCTCCTAATCCTTGCATATTTCTCATACTCTGCTCCAAGTTTCTAACTTTTCTGGTCATCTCCTCTTGTTCTTCATTCTTAGCAATCTTCTCAATCACGATAGGAGTATCGTGTTGATGAACATGATAATGTGGATTTTGGGATTTGAAAGTCATTTTAGGAGGATACAAAATATCATGACTTGGTTCTCCCATATTCCTCTGTGTTGTCGATTGATAGCCCGCAGTAGCTGGTGCTACAGAAGTGAAAAATGGGTTATTTGTGACAGATGAATTTGATGGTCTCATGGTAGAAGTGCCAGCAACGCCAACCACATTAGAAAATGGACCGAATCCAGGTGGGTATAATGGATCGCTAGTTTGAGCTGAAGAAGGATTTGGATCATTCGAAGTCGAAACTCCAGGGATTGAAGAAGGCGGGGCTTTTCCATTCAACCAAGCTTGGTACATCTCTGCCATCTATTGTTTCAATAACTTAATCTCTTCCATTGATGCTAGTTCTTGCGAAATCAATTGATTTTGCTTCTCCTCGCTGTTAGACCCTACACCTTCCTTGCGGGTCATTTTTCTTTTTCCCTTGTATCTGGTGTTGTACGGATGTGATGCCAGTTTAACCAACCACCAACTACTTTATTCTTTCTGTTACCAAGTAGCAAACAGGTGAGTGTTACATATTTAACACATTATAATGCGACGTTATATGTCATGCTTCTATATGCACTTTCCAACCTATCCTGGAAGGCTTTGTGTGTCATCCCGACTTTTATAGGCATATATTTTTCAAAAATTATGATCGAACCCCTTAGAGGTTGCCTACGTATCATGCCAGGACATGAATCAGATCTTGCGTAGTTTGGAAAAAATTGAAGATACGAAGAAATATACCTTTTTTTTTATTATTATTATTATTTGAAATATGAGAAACAAATTTTTTATTTTTGAATAACATTTTTAATTTTTGAAAATATATTTTTTTTTCTTTTTTTTTTAGAAGGAAAGACATCCAATTTTTTTAAGATCACCGAATCCATTGAGGACTGCCTACGTATCTCATTAAAATGAGAATCAGGTGTGCGTAGTTCTTGAAAATTATGTCGTACAAAACTCAACCTCAAGACCCCTAAAGATTCAGGGCTGTTAAGATTTATTTATATTTTTTATTTGTAAAAATTTAGCCTCATGATCCCTAAAGAATCAGGGCTATTAAGATATATAAAAATATAAAAATTAGACTTGAAGAGTAGGAAATCAATTATAAAAGTAATCATATTTTTAAAATATTCCCTAATAAATCTACGAATAATTTTTTCAAAAGATAGGATCGAATCCTGGGAAGGACTTCCTACGTATCCCACTAAAGAGTGAGAATCAAACCCTCGTAGTTCATGAAAACTCAAAGTATATTATTCTATATTTAAAAATTTTCTTTTTTTTTTAAAAAATAAAATTTTCCTTTGAAATATAATTCAATAATTTTGAGGATAATATAATCTTTTGCGTTTGAAAGTTTCCTAAATGCCGGTCAACAATAAAATGAGCCTTCCAAATAAATGTCAAAGAGCACGTTGGATGCACATGTTGGTCTTTATAAAGTAGATCACCTGTCCTAGACAGACCCGACCCCTGTATCGAGTCCCGCTAAATCAAATACATATGATGCAAATAAAGCGGTACCTAATAGGGATAACAGAATTTTGAGTTTTTAGTTCTTCTATGTTTAAACCTAATAGGGATAGGTGTCTAGACTGGCTTACTCGAGCGGACACTCAAGCCGGGGAGGGACAACTTGGTCGGTAGCAGGGCAACACCGCCTTCGTTGTCGATCCGAACCCCCCTAACATGTGTGACTATATCCTTCACCAGGTGCCTTGACACTCCGGTCATCTCAACAAGAAGGTGGGATGCATATGCTGCATTCCCTCTATCCTATTTCAGAGACTCAGAGAGGGTACGCGAGAGAAGACAATATATAATACAGTTCAAATAATATCAAAACAGTAAATAAGCAACAAGTAGCACATATGGCCAACAAACACAATATCAACAATAATTAATTCAAGTATAAGTCAATATAAAAAGCTCGAATTCTTATTATTCCCCAGCGGAGTCGCCAGAGATGTCACACCCCTTTTTCGCCCGAAGGGATCGAGTTCGAAGGGTTTTTCCAATTAAAGTGACAGTATTGAATAGGGATTAATTTTTGTCATTTTTCAGAATCGCCACCTGGAATTGAGTTGTGGTGTTCCAAGTCACCTTTTTGAATCCCTAATCAAAAGGAAATGACTCTTATTTGGTCTGCAAAAATAGAAGACCGGATAAGAAATTCTATGACCGAGGGGAAGGTGTGAGGCACCCCTTGAGTCCCGTGATTCTAGCACGGTCACTTTTATTGACTTATCTTGACTTAAATTGTTTTGGATAAACTATGTTTGCAGACCTGATTCGTTCATTTTCTTATACTAAAACTCATCTATTATTTCATATTAAATAAATCGATGGAAGTTGAAAAATATTTATCAAGTTAATTTTAGTAAAATATTTACTAAGGTATATTTTTTACATCCTTGTATTTTAAAATGTCTCGAAAAGATGCGTATGCCGCATTCTTTAATGAGACAAAAAATTTAAACGTGTCTAAAAATTTACCTAGCGCTAGTGACGTTGATTCACCACTCATAAATTCGTAACAATTTATCTATTCGAAATACCAATTAGCTTTAATAATATATTTAAGAAAAATTTCATTTTTTAGATGATTAATTAATTTAACCAAAATAATTCTCAAAATTTATTAATAGTGATAAATAAAAATAATAACATAGTAAAACTTCAAATAAAAATATAAAGCTATCTATATTATATTAGTATTATTATAATACTTTCTAAATCTATTTCTTCTAAATAAAGACAAATCCAAATCATGATGAAACCAAGAATAGTCAAATAAAATATAATCTTCTTCTTCGTTGCAAATCTTTGTATGACAGTAAACCAAAACCAACTACAACAAAATTCAGTAAATACTAATCAATGAAACCAAAATAACAGTACGTGAGGATAAAAAGACGACGACGGATCGGCGATGGCATAAGAGGGATGACGAGAAAGGGGAGGTGGGCGGCAAAGGGTGGTTACGGTGGTAGGTCGCCGGTTTTAATGAGTTTTTCGGCGATTTTTCGGCGACGCAGCACGCCGGTTTAAATGGGTTTTCATCGAGAAAAAAAATGATTCTTCTCCGATTCAAATTCTCGTTATTGTATACTAAATCAAACATCAATTTTTATTGATTTTATTTTATTTTATTTTATTATTTCAATATGTACATATTTCCGGATAAATTAAAAGGTGTGCATGTATATTGCTGTAAATGCAAAATAATTTATACTACTGCTTTTTCTTTTCGTTTTAAATTTTAAAGAAAGTAGTATCATATTAGTATTTTATATCCAACATATTTAACACAGTACAATCATACAATTATTCAATAATTTATAACATAGTATGTAATAATAAAAAGTTTATGTAATCAATCAACTGCACATACTGAACAATCCATAATATTTTATTCATGCTTTTCATAGTAGCATTAATAACATAAATATTACAGGATTAAATAGGAACCTGTAATAAAGCAAGAAGTCAACACCAAAACTCGAACAGAAACTTGAAATTCAATTCTTTACTCTTTTTTTTTCTCCTTCAGAGTTTTTCCTTATTGTGTTTTTCTCACTTTATTTTTGTTCTCTCAGTATCTGATTCTGATGTTTTTGTCTGATGATGAATGTCAATGTACGTCCCCCTGGATGTGTGTGTGAGTGTCTTTTAAATAGAGGAAATTTGGGGGGGGGGGGAACAGTTAACTTTTTGGGGAGGGAATCTCATTAACAGATAAGAGGGGAGAGTTTTAATTTTTTTTTTTTTATTATTATTATTTTTTTGGTTTTATTTTATATAGAAAAATAATAAATAAAAAAATAAAAAAAATAAATGAAATAATAACAATAATAAATATAATAATAATTAATTAATTTTATATTTAACAAAAATACAATAACAATTTATAAGTAGAAAAATATAAATATAATAAAATAGTATTAAAACTATTAATTTATTTATTAAAAATTTATAAAAGGAAAATTATTTATTATTTTTTTATATTATTTTTAAAATTAGAATAAAAATAAAATATATTGAAGTTTACTTTATTTAATTATTTATTTTTATTAAAAATAAAAATAATAATCAAAATAATATATAAATATTTAAAATTGAGGGAAGATAAAAAATCACGTGTCTACACACGGTGCTTGGAACCACACGTGATCCTAAGCTAACCCATGAACTGGTATATTGTTGAGCAACTGATTTAACATGTATATAAAAAAATATTATGTGCTGAGTGGAAGCATAATCATGAGAAAATCTGATTGAATGTCATACTGAATAAGTTTACAACATGATACATCTGAAGAAAAAACTTTATTTACAATATCATGACTCTGACTGACTATCTACGAAGCCTCTACTATACCGACTATAGATAGTTGGGACATGACTCCAACTACCACCAATCAATACATATGAATAATCAAAATAAAGTAGATGAACTACAATTGACTGGAGTCCCCAAAATAAGAGAACTCATCACCTGCTGGCTGGAAGCTGCAAACTGTCTAGTTATGATAGGTAGGCTACAACTGGTACCTACATTATGAGATAATATAGCACATAGACATATATGTGGAGCAGTACATTAGAATGTACTGAGTAAGCGGAGGTGAATGCAATAAGTAAAACTGATTTCATATATAATCTTAAAACATGCATGCTAAGTGCAAGTAGACTCACCAAGAGACTAAAATAAACTAAAAGATGAAGTATCTTAAAGTATGAGTAACAAGCATAATCTGATAAGCTGGTGAATCACTACACTTGGTTTCTTAAAATCTTTACTTTTGTAAAATAAGTAGAACTGAAGCTGGAAGGCGGTAAAACATGAATACTATATGTACATCTCATGTAAAACTGAATAGACTGTAAAACTGAACTGAGGATCATGCATGGATACTGACATGAAAAACATAAACATGTAAAACTGAGAATGCAAGACCTAGCATAAACATGTTTTTGAGATAATCTATAATCTGAAAGATTAAAATTTGTATAACTGAATAACTAAAAATCTGTACACTTGGTCAAGCAAACCTGAACTGAAATAGACTGAATACTTTACTAAGACCGTGGGAGCTATCTATAACCGACATGCCCCAATCTGAGCTATCATGGTCCAACCTGTAACCCTAGTTGAAATGGTGTTGGTACCTTGCCAAATGTACTAACACTGACTGACAATGTGGATCCACAAGGCTGAATTGAAGTCCCGAAGGACAAGGGTGTCATGCCTAACTGACGGGGGACCCCTCAAAATCTACGGTGGCATCATAGGTCTGAAACTTAGGTACTGCTACTAACATCTCATGCCTAACTGATAAGGGAGACGCAGTTCCTACGTTCACTTGGTGTTAATTATTCCCCACAACTGAATGACACTGATACTGGACTGAACTGAACTGAATTAAATTCAACTGAACATAACAACTGACATTGCTCATCATGATCATAACATCTGAGTAAATGGTAATATTCATGGTTTAACTGAAATTATTATTTGAAAGGTCTGAAGTCATGTAAAACACGTAGGTATCGAGTATTCATAACCCGCCAGCATTGAATGACCATAATCTATGATAATAAGCTTTTAAAACAATGATATGTGATAATGGTTCAAACTCAAAAGCATAGACATTTCATCAAATATGTGAGAATCATGAAATTGAACATGGGAATGTGTTAAACATAGGAATTCAACATGATTCACATGAATAAATTCATAATTTGGGGAATTTAACATGAAATTCACTTAAACAAAACATGAGAACTAAAATTTAAAGCATGAGAAAATCAAATCTTTCATAGGATCATACATAGGCTGAATTGAATTTGAATTACCAAGGAAAAACATGAATTAAACCCATCTTGAACATATAAAATACCATAGTAAAGGAAAATTCCATAATTTAGTTGAAAAGAAGGTTTTTGGGCTTCATGGGTGACAGGGACCCATGGATGAACATCCCACATACCTTAAGCTTCATAACTTGGGAAAGAAACCTTATTCTTGATGATTTCTTGAAGGTTCTTGAACTTGAGAAGCTTGAATTCTTGATTACTTGGAGAACAAGGAATTGAATTTATTTTTGAAGAAAAGAGGAGAGTTTTCTTGAGAGTGATTTTGACAAGAAGGGTAAAAAGTACCCTAAAAGATGCCCCAAGTCGTGTTATGGATGATTTGGGTTGAGGGAGAAAAGACCCAATTGCCATCAATTATTTAAGTCAAGAACTGGACGTAACACCCTCGCTGCAACGTGGTCTTATCGCGGTCGAAGGATTCCCTCACTGCGACGCGGTCAGCATGAGGTCGGGACTAGCTACCGCGATGCGGGCTTATCTCGGTGACCCACTAATTTCGTGGTCCAAACATGCCCAAACCTTATTCGAAAAATTCAAAACTCCTTTGGGACATACGTTTTACATCCCTGAACATGAATTAACTCAAAAATTAACATCTCGGGGTCGGGAAAATCAAAATAAAAATTCTCAAAGTTTAGGAGTCTTGAAAATGACTAAGTCCTCAACACTTGGTAAAAATTTTAAGCCGTAAGCCCCTTATGCATGCAACTAGGAGCTGAATCGAGCTAAGAATATTATGGGGTATTATAGCCGTTCTTAGTAATGCCAAGATATTTATTTCATTTACTGTCTCAATATAATAGCCATTTCGACGAATATCTTTAAAATTTAACAAGTTTTTCAAGGATTTAGAAGAGAACAATGCATCTTCTATTACAAGTTTTATCCCATTAGGCAAAAATATAGTAGTTCTTCCAAAGCCTTCAATTAATTTTGAATTATCAGAGATTGTTGCAACATTTGCTTTCTTCTAGGCAAGTAGAAAAAGTATTTCTCATCTTTAAATATGACATGCGCTGTTCCACTATTAATTACATAAATATTCTCGCGATTGATCATTGATCCAGATAAAATTTGAGGAGCATCTATGTATTCTTCGAGATGAAAATATATGCAAAGTAAATATTATAGTATTACTAGCAAACATCATACTCCCTCCGTTTAAAAAAGAATGACCTACTTTGACTTGACACAAAGTTTAAGAAAATAAAGAAGATTTTTGAATCTTGTGGCCTTAAATTAAAATTGTGTTAAATGTACCAAAATGTCCTTTAATCTTATGGTCCTAAACATGTCATGTGGAAAGTTGAAATTAAAGTATTGCCAAAAAAGGAAAGAGGTCATTCTTTTAGAAATGGACTAAAAAGGAAAGTAGGTCATTCTTTTTTAAACGGAGGGAATATTACACAAGCTTTATTTATTTATAAGACTTGGGAAGCATTACTAACGGAAACATAAATTAATACAATCAATAGAAAAGTAAAATACTTAGATTATTATAGATCCATCACAGACAAGGTGACTTACATTTCCTTCAGGGATTTCACAGAAATTTGCAACATCTAAATGTATAGGCTCAACGGTATCTTCGAAGATAAAGTTTGCATCTGCGTTGTTATCTACCTTCTTGAGGGATGAATGATAGAGATCAACCAGATGCTTTGGCGTATGATAGGTATGTGACCAGTTCCTTTTTTCCTTCACACCGATAGCATTTATTTTTTGAATTTTTCATGCACCGCTTTAGGCTTTTCACCTTTCTTCTTACACTACTGTAAGGAGGTTATTGTTTAGTACAAGATGATAACCATGATTGAAATTTCTTTCTTGGCCACAACCACGACCACGATTGGGGTCAGGACCTCTTTCACGCCTAGATTGGTAAAAATTTGCAAATATTCACTTCAAGGAATAGAGCAATACCAAGAGCTCGACTTTCATTATTTTTCATCAAAAGATCATTATGTTGTCCAGCAACAAGATGTGAAATTAATTCAGAATACCTTTTAAAGCCCATTTCTCGACATTGTTGTTGCAGGAGCATATTGTTGTTGCAGGAGCATACTCGAGGTAGGAAAGGTGGAGAATGTTCTCTAGCATATCATGATCTGTAATATTTTCTCTACATAAATTTAACTATGATTTAATTCAAATTATGACAGAATTATACGCGGTTATATCTTTACAATCTTGTAATCTCAAATGGGTTCATTTATAATGTGTCTGTGGAAGAACGAACATCTTCAGGTGGTCATATCTATCTTTTAAATCATATCATAGTGTAGTGGATCCTTAATAGTGAGATATTCCATTTTTAAGCCTTCATCGAGGTGATGACAGAGAAATATCATGGCTTTAACACGATCTTGATTAGCTGCATGATTATTATGCTTGATGGTGTCTGCCAAATTCATCGGATCTAAATGAATTTCGACATCAAGTATCCAAGATAGGTAGGTTTTGCCCGTATATCTAGGACAGTAAATTCACGTTTAGATATGTTCGACATTATTTTAAGAAAAATAAGTTCTTACCTTTATTACCTGTGTTTAATCGAGATGATAGAGACTCGTTCTAATAACATGTTAAATAATTAAGATAAAATATTAATATTATAAAAGACAACAACAGAGAGAATGACGCAGAAATATTTTTCTTTTATTGCTATTCATATATATTCTACTATATTAGAAGAGACAGTGCACCAGGTGAAATAGACATAGACATGTCTCCGTCGACATGTCTGCTTAGTTGAAGGGCAATATGGTAATTTTAGTTTAAAATAGAATGATCTAATTGGCTAAATAGTGTTGTTACTGTAGCTGCAATGTAATAAATTGTGTGTCGTGACTACATTACCCTTTTGTTTATTTCACGTATTATATCATCCATTTAAATGTCGCATGTCCATTGCCCCACCAACTGACTACATTTCCTCAATTATTATATTTGCTTTATTCACTTCTTGCTCATCTTTGCTAACTGTATATGCATTCTTTTATTTTTCCTTTCCATTTCTATAAAAGTTTAAAACTACAATATATCCAATAAGGAAATTCAATTAATTAATAAAATATATTTTATATTTAATTTTCCAAATAAAATCAACGTAACTCCAACCTTAAATTACGTATAAGAATAACCCATATTAGAATATTTCGACAATAACCACATATATTATTAATTAAAGGAAAAAATAAAACTAACTAAAATAGTAATACTTAAATGTGAGTCTAATCATTGTTTTCGAAGAGGAAAAAAGACATCAAAATTTTGTTATTGTAAACATGTTATAACAGTTATTATGTGGTTATCAGACTTTGAAAGTTTGTAATGTTATTGAATATATCATAATAGTAAAAGAAAAAAATTAAGTTGAATTTCGTCTAAATTAAAAGAGATAATCTATTAAAAAAGATTAACTAAAAAGATATACTAAAAATAAAATGAAACGAATGACATGCACTTTTATATTTCAATCAAAAATTTAAAAATCATTTTGAAAAATTAAATTTATAAATAAATAGCATGGGCTTTTTTTCGCTAGTATATATATAGGGAAATGGACAAGAATAGCTACTCGGCTAAAAGAATTTCCGTCGAGTGACCATTGATTTTGAATTTTCAAAATATAGCCATTTAGGCCATTTTTTGCTACTGCCTTCATGTTTTTTTTTGGCTTTTAGCTATTTTTTTTAAATTGCTGCTACATTTTAAAAAAAAATTCATTGATTGCCCTCTTTTTCTAAAGAAATCTTTTTGTGTTTTTTTTCCACTTTTTTTTTCGCAGCTCCATTTTTAAAAAAAAAAATCTATTCTTCTAATTGGTGTAGTTTTTCTAACAATTAAATACGATTTTATAACATTGTAATTGTTGCTCTTCTTTTTTATCAATCAAATACAATATTTGATATCAAATACATGAATCTTTGATATCAAATACAAATACATATTTTATACAATAATTATATAAAAGTATATCAATGTGGTATAAAAGTTTATCAATTGAGTGTAGAGATTGCATGTATCCAATTGGACCAAATGACTAAAAAAAAGAAATAAATTAGACCGACTAACTTCAATTGTCCACATTTTCAAATTATGGATCATTTCTTTTCAAAGTGGACAGCCTATATCCTTTCCTCATATATATATATCATACAAAATGGAAAAGCAAAGGGCCTTTTATAGACATTGCCTTGTGGACCAAGTCCACTACAAGGCGACAAAAGTGCTTAGCCCAAAGCAATTACATGGGCATTCACTCATTATTCCTATGAGCACATACATAATTTTCCTTTAATATTGATCGAAATTTTCAAAAAGACACCTAAACTTTGAATTCGATCTATTACTCTATGATTCTTACTTAATCTGTTGTAAACATATCATTTTTCTCTGAATCTCAATCACAACAAAGAGAGTGAACACACGCACCAATCAGGTGCTGCCACGTGTTAAATACGTTTAATTTATATTTATTTTTTAATAAAATTTTACTTTTTATTTAATTTAACACTTCACCCCACCCTCTCTTCCCCCATCCCACCTCATCCAACAACTCTCCTCTCCCCAGCAGCTCCCCTCCACCCCCACCCCCATTCAGCACCTCCACCCCCGTCCAACACACCCACCCCATCAACATCTCCCCCAAACCCCCCACTCCGTCAGTATGCATTTCTGACTATTTTTTTTTTGTTCAAATCACTTCAAAAAATAGTTTTATGATTGAGTTTTAAAGATAGTTAAATGATATGATTTAACTGAAAATTGAGCTTTAATGATATGATTTAAAAAAAAAAGTTTTAATGGAGGAGCTTTAATGGTGACATTGTGTTGAAGAGCTTTAATGGTGTTGAAGAAGAAATGGTGTGTAGTTGAATGATATAATTTAATTATAAAATGGAGCCTTAATGAATGATTTAAAAAAAAGAAGCTTCAATGGAAACTTTAATGGTGAATTGAGTTGAAGAAGAAAGAGTGGGTGGGTTGGGGGCGGGGGGTGGAGAGGGGGTAGGGCTAATTTAAAAAAATAAATAAATATTATTTAAAAAAAAGAATATAAATTATAAATTAATTATTTACACGTGACAACTTTTAATTGGTCAAAAAAGACAAATTCGAGCCATTTCATGCGCCTGTGGCGCGTGTATATACGCAGAGGGTTAAAATGGTGTGTTTGCAACAAAATAAAGAAGAAACGTGAGGTAATACGTCAAAGTTAAAGTTTAGATATCTTTTTACAAATCTCAAACAAGATTAGAGGGGTAATTATGTATTTTCTCTATTCTTATTTATTCCTAACATGTACCATATTTAGCTTTTCATATCTCCCAGGGCCAAATACTACTGCCAAGTAGATGGTATTATACTTGTAGTTTAGCTAATTACTTGTCATAATAATATTGATGTACTTTCACGGGGTGTTAATTAGTGGTTTAATAAAGTTCGTTGATCATCATAAAGTATCTGATTCAATTTCCAACGGAGACATGCTAGGTGATTTCTTCTCATTTTAAAACTTGGTAGATAGAGTTACTTGATTATTGTTGGTGAGAGGTGACATGTATTTCGTAAAATTAGTCAAGGTGCGTGCAAGTTGGCTCGAACACCACGATTATCCAAAAAAAATAATATGATCATTCTTTCTTCTTTTTTTTTTTCCTGTTATGCTGATTGAAATTATTTTTTATGTATATATAGTAGACACTTACTTATTTATATTTTAAACTCCCTTAGTATAAATTTTAGCTTCGCTCAAATAACTTCTAATATTTAAATGGGGTCCTGAGGATACATAGATAGTTGAGGATTTACTACAATGAAGTATTTTTGATGTTTTTAGTACGAAGGAAAATACTTTTAAAACCTTTTTCATGTTTGATTAGTCTAATTATTTTTAAAAGTAAGTTTTTTAGAGAAAAATGCTTTTATAATTTTTTTTTTTAAAATTCATAATGAGAGTAAGAAAAATAAGTTTCATACTCCCTTCGTTTCATTTTACCCGTCCCAAATTGGGATAACACAGTTATTAAGAAAACAATGATTAGTAATGTAACTTTACTATTTTACCCCTCTTAATTGTGTCTTATTGTTAGTTTCAATATTGATGGATGACTAATACCAAAACACCATTTATATTTTTAATGGTACTCCTCTTTGCAATATTTTTCAAGAATGTTAATAACAAAGAGTAATCAATTACACTAAGGTGCCGTTTGGTTTGCATTTTGGATGTGAATAATCCCGGGATAAAATAATAATCCCGAAATAAAAATTTGTTTCACTTGTTTGGTTGTCAATATTTGGGATAACTTATCCCGGGACTAATAATTAGTCTCGGGATAAGTTATCCATAGATATGGTGGGATTATTATCCCATGTTAAGTTATCCTTGGGATAAAATTAGAATAAGACACAATTGCCCTTCAAATTCTTTTTAGATTTTATATATATATATATATATATATATATATATATATATGTATTACTTTATTTTTTTAAATAAAATATAAGGTATTTTTATAAAATTATGGACATGTTACTAAAGTATGTTGACATTCGCTTTCTAACTTAATACATGCTTAATTATTAAATAATTTTTTTTTTACATTTAGCTAAAAATATTTGAAAATTTATTTTTTTTTTAAAAAATATAATTTGACTCTCCAACAGCCCTGTTGCAACCTCTGATTGGAATAACTCTCTTCTCTCTCTTCTCTCTCTTCTCTCTAAGGTAAAAGAGAAGCCGCCGGCCAACCACCAGTCACCTCGCCGGCTTTTCCCTCTCTCGACATCGCCGGTGAAATCCCGTCGGCTTTCCCGATCGTCCTCTCCATCGACCAACAGCAACAACCGTCAAACCACCCACGCCTCCAAGACGTCGCCCATATCCATTATCCAGATCCACCTGCGGTCACGCTGCCACCATCACGCTGCCTCCGTCATGCCTCCCTCTCCGGTGAACTCAACGCGATAACAAACAGCAACCCCCGACGCCGCCTCCGTCTTCCCTCACCTTTAATTCATCACATCCTTACCGGAGTTTATGACCGACGAGATCATCGGGGTAGGTCACCGGCCGTGCGACTCCGACGACATAGACAGTGCGCAGATCCGGTCAGAAGCGACTAATTCTAGCGGGCACATCTGAAGTTGAGGTTGGTTTTGACTAGCTCGGATTCCAATGGTACCAGATCTGATTCTGGAGGCACTCCGGCGAAGCTCCGGCGTTAGTACCCTGGCGACCAGTTTCTGCATCCGTTTGCTGGGGTCCAACATACCACGCAGGAAAAGAAAACTTGTTCTACAAACGTAACCCGGTGACTTCTAACCTTTTCTATTTCATTCTTCGTATTAAGTATTGTATTATCTTCTGTATCTTGACTTGCGTTTAATCTGTTCAGATTATCCGTTATCCTATCTTGCACTGCTTTTATTATTGGTTTTGCTGTCTTTGGTGCTAGGCCATTCGTGTGCCCTATGTTTCCTGATATTTAGTTTTTGTTGCTATCTTAGTTTAGTTTTTGTTTTTATCGTAGTTTAGTTTTGTTTCTTGCTTTGTTTGTTTTTCTTGAAGGGTGGCTTTGGGCGTCGATGACAGGGTAGGGTCATGTCCGAAGAGTTTGGGCTTGGGGACGGATGTTAGGGTGGGGGAAGAGGGGAGGACTAGTTTGGGACTGGGGGCAAAGTATGGTGTTAGGTTGAGGGTGGGGTGTGGAGTGAAGGGTGGTAAAGGTAGACGTATTACTAGTATAGATAGGGTGAGGGTTGGGTCTTGGAACATAGGAACCCTTCAGGGTAAGTCAATAGAGCTGGTGAAGATTCTTAGAAAGAGGAGAATTAATATTGCGTGTGTTCAGGAGACCAAGTGGGTAGGATCTAAGGCCAGGGATATGGATAGTTACAAGCTTTGGTACTCGGGGAGTGATAGACGTAGGAATGGAGTAGGCATCTTAGTAGATGAAGAACTTAGAGGGCAAGTAGTGGAAATTAAGAGGGTCAATGATAGGCTGATGACTATTAAGTTAGTCATTGGGGGGTATACTTTGAACGTGTGCAGTGTTTATGCGCCTCAGGTGGGCTTGGGCGGGGAGGAGAAGAAGCGGTTTTGGGAGGCTTTGGACAAGGTGGTAAGAGGCGTGCCTAGCTTTAAGAAGATTGTTGTAGCAGGGGATTTCAATGGTCACATCGGGGTGGTATCGGGGGGCTATGGCGATGTGCATGGGGGTTATGGTTTTGGGGAGAGGAATGATAAAGGAGTTTCTTTATTGGAAGGAATTCGAGCTTTCCGAAAAAGGAGGATCACCTAGTCACCTTCTGATGCGCAATAGATAAGACGCAGATTGACTTTCTGCTATTTCGGAAGGGGGATAGGGTGCTGTACAAGCACTGTAAAGTCATCTCGAGTGAAAACCTTTCGTCCCAGCACAGGCTTTTGGTGATGGATTTAGGCTTAAAGAAGGATAGAAAAAGGAAGGGAGGGGAGGGGCATCCTAGAATTAAGTGGGGAGGGCTTGACTCCGGTTAGTACGTTGAAGATAGGGGAGAAGGTGGCGGAGATGAGGGTATGGGAGTGTAGGAGCGACGTGAATGGTATGTGGGATAGGGCTGCTAGGTGTAGCAGGGAGACAACTAGAAAGGTGTTGGGAGTCTCGAGGGGCCGGGCCGGTCAGGGGGATTGGTGGTGGAATAAAGAAGTAAAGAAGAAAGTGAAGACTAAGAAGGGGGTGTATGCTAAGTTGGTTTAGAGTACGGATGAAGAGGATAAACGGGCTAGTAGGGAAAGTACAAGTTAGCTAGGAAAGAGGCTAAGGTAGTAGTTACGGCTGCTTAGACGGAAGCTTTTGAGAGCTTGTATGCGAGGTTGGAGGAGCGAGATGGGGAAAAAAGGTTGTATAGGCTTGCTAAGGCGAGAGAGAGAAAGGGGCGTGACCTAGACCAAGTGAAGTGCATTAAGGGAAAGGATGGTAGTGTGCTGGTAGAGGACGCTCATATTAAGAGAATATGATAGTCGTATTTTCACAGACTTTTGAATGATGAGGGGGACAGGGATATTGTGCTAGGGGAGCTGGAGCACTCAGAGAGGTGTCACGATTTCAGGTATTGTAGGCGTTTTAAGGTGGAGGAGGTCAGTGAGGCTATTCGCAGAATGCATAGGGGTAGGGAGACAGGGCCAGACGAGATCCCTGTGGACTTTTGGAAGTTTGCTGGCAAGGCTGATTTAAGGTGGTTGACCGAATTGTTTAATGGCATTTTCAAAACTGCAAAAATGCCTGAGGCGTGAAGGTGGAGCACCATGATTCCTCTATATAAGAACAAGGGTGATATCCATAGTTGCAACAACTACAGGGGTATTAAATTGGTGAGTCATACTATGAAGATTTGAGAGAGAGTGGTAGAGCGGAGGTTGAGGAATATAGTGTCTATTTCGGAGAACCAGTTTGGATTTATGATCGGTCGCTCGACGATGGAGGCAATTCACCTGGTGTGGAGCCTGGTGGAGCAGTATAGGGAAAGAAAGATCTCCACATGGTATTTATCGACTTAGAAAAGACATAGGACCAAGTTCCTAGGGAGGTTCTTTGGAGATGCTTGGAGGTGAGTGAGGTCTTGGTGGCTTACATCAGATCGATTAAGGACATGTATGAAGGAGCTAAAACCCAGGTGAGGACGGCGGGAGGATATTCTGAGCATTTTTCGATCCTGACAGAGTTGCATCAGGGATCGACTCTTAGCCCTTTTCTGTTTGCTTTGGTGATGGATGTTTTAACGCGGCGTATTCAAGGTGAGGTTTCTTGGTGTATGCATTTTGCGGATGATGTAGTGTCGATTGATGAGATGCGGGGAGGTGTGAATGATAAATTGGAGGTTTGGAGACAAACACTTGAGTCTAAAGGGTTCAGGTTGAGTAGGAGCAAGACAGAGTATATGGAATGCAAGTTTAATGACTTGAGGCAGGAGGACGAGTTGGTAGTTAGGTTTAACTCTCAGGTGGTATGTAGGAGGGATAGTTTTAAGTATCTCAGGTCCTTGATTCAAGGAAATGGTGAGATTGATGAGGATATCTCCCACCGAATTGGGGCAGGTTGGATGAAGTGGAGGCTAGCCTCGGGAGTGTTGTTTGATAATAAGGTACCGCTCAAACTTAAAGAAATTTTTTACAGAGTGGCAGTTCGTTCAGCCATGTTATATGGAGTGGAGTGTTGTCCAGTAAAGAACGCCCATATCCAAAAATTGAAGGTGACGGATGTTGCGTTGGATGTGTGGGCTTACTAGGAGTGATAGGTTTAGGAATGAGATTATTCGGGAGAAAGTTGGAGTGACTTCGGTGGAGGAAAAGATGCGGAAAGTTCGGTTGAGATGGTTCGGGCATGTGAGTAGGAGGGGTGCGGATGCCCCAGTTCGTAGGTGTGAGAGATTGGCTTTCGATGGTTTCAGGCGGGGTAGGGGTAGGCCGAAGAAATATTGGAGGGAAGTGATTAGACGGGACATGAAGCAGTTACAGCTGGCGGAGGACATGACCCTAGATAGGAAGGTGTGGAGGACGCGGATAAGAGTAGAAGGTTAGTGCCTGTGGGTGGGCCGTAGTCGGAAGCTAGGAAAGCTTTGGGGTGGGGGTATTGTGGGTGAGGGTGCCTTTGGTTTGTTAGTATAGGGTTCTATTGTGTGGGTGCCTTATTTTTATTGTTCCAACGTGTTTCATGCTTTATTGTGAATTTACTTATTATTCTTTACTTATTATTATTTGTCCTGAGCCGGGGGTCTATCGGAAACAACCTTGCTACCTCTCCAGAGGTAGTGGTATGGACTGCGTACATTTTACCCTCCCCAGACTCCACTGTGTGGGAATACACTGGATTTGTTGTTGTTGTTGATTATAATTTGACTCTCCAAATATTAATGATACTAAATAATAAAAAATGAGAGTAATTTTTTTCACATTTTTTGATGATGAATTTTTTTAACAAAAAATGAGTTTATCAATATTTTATGGAATTTAGAACAAAATAAGTAATTTACAAGAAATATTAGAGATTCGTACACATTTAAAAATATATTTTATTTATGAATATATTATACGTTAAATTTATTTGAATAATTATTATGTTTATTTATATATTTTAATTTCTCTAAAAAATAATAAAAATGTCGACTCCATTGTTGAATTACATATTTTAAATTAATATTCTATATTATATGAGTGATATGTATTTAAATGAAGTAACATAAACAACAAATCATCGTTTACTTTAATAAACTTAAGTTGAAATTTTTTATTTCAAACTAAATAAGATGTAGTAAGATTTTTTTTAAACACACACGACATAATCATGGGAAGGCACACACACAAAAAAATCAAGATGAAAGTTTTATTTTAAAATACACACTATATAATTATGGAAATGCACACACACAAAAAAATTAAGCTAAATAAGATGAAAGTTTTATTTTTAAGAATAAATATTTAAAGTTTGAAAAGAAATATATATATATATATATATATATAAGTTAAATAAGATGGAGGACATTTTGGTAATCAATTAATTTATTCCTAGAAATTATATCATGCATATTACTTTGAATACAACAAATCAAACACTCAACAAAAAATAATCCCAGCATAACTTATCTCATCACAACTTATTCTAGTATAACTAATCACGATATAACTTGTTTTCAAACCAAACGACCCCTAAGGGTATAATGGGAAAAAAAATTGTCTTGTCTTGATAAGTAAAATAGGACATCAAATTAGAAAATTTGGAACGAGTAAAATGGGACGGAGGGAGTATATGATATTTCGAGATTCCAACTCCTAATACCCCAACCCTGACCCCATTGGCTATCCCACCGCCGATCCCAATCCTCCTCCCCACCCCACCCCGTAATTATTTATCCTCGATAATATATATAAGTTCTTGGATCAATATTTTCTTGCTTATTTATTAATGAGTGTAGTAGAATAAGTAGAAAGAAAAATTATTTTTAAGAAAGCTTTTTCAGAAAAAACATTTTTCTAGCATAACAAACACGAGTCCGGACATAAAGGGCCACTTATTTTTTTTTTAGCTGAAATACCAAAGGAGCACTTGTTTTTCAAAGAAATCAAATAGGATAAAATGTTGGTACCTCAACGTAGAGGTGAGCATGACATAGTATAATATAGAATTACCATATCGAATCAAAAATTTTGATATTATGGTATTTGATATGATATATGGTATATATTTTAATTTATTTGATATAATGTGGTATTCAGTACTTGTAAATGGCATATCAAAATACTGAATACCATACCGAATATATATATATATATATATATATATATTCTAATTAATACAACTTAGTATTAGTATAAAAATGTTAAGACATTGAAACTTTGACTACTCTATCTTGATTGGAATATCTTTTTTTGTATAATTGACTATCAAAAGGAGTTGTTTGTACTTCCTTTTGAATATTTCTACATGTGCAATGTTGTCACGACCCAAAAATCGATAGGTCATGATGACACTTGTCGCAGCAAACCTTGACAAGTAAGTCTCTCACCCAAACTGATACACACGAGGAAAAGACAGAAATGCCCCCAAGATAAGGCTTCTAGAGAGAAGCTGAACCACATAGATATAATAAAAATGAAAAGAATAAAATCAACACATGCAACCATAACTCCCAAAATCTAGTGTCAACAATACTAATACAATCTCGGAGTCAAATACATCGGAAAAATAACCACAAAGGAAAATATCTGTCTCCGAACACTAATAAAGACATAACTAATACGGAAAGATAGAAGTGAACTTCGGACACGTGAATGTCCAACCGCTACCTTGGAAGCTCCAACAATCACCCGAGTCAAGCAAGTTGAGTCGCACTCGGGCTAGGATATGCACCGAAAGGGTGCAGTAGGCATGAGTACGGTCTACTTGTACTCAGTAGGTATCATAAGCCGACTAAGCAAAGTAGTAAATAAAGCATACAAAATATGCACTAAGGGCACGCGACCTGCAATCAGAAAATGTCCCACAACGATAGCCCATACCGCTTGCACTAACAGTTCTAATATATCACATAAATTGTAACATCACACTAAGATAGAACACAAGTATGCATTATATCACATATAAGTAGAACAAGAGAGAACATGTATATATAAAATCATCAAATACAAGTAAAGAAAGATATGACAAATACATAGATGACAAATCAATATGGTAATACAATACGACATAATACAATAAAGTAAGGCAATGTATATGATGGTGATGATGCACGAGATTGTCGCACAACCTCTGGGATCGTCGCACAATCCCCGTATACACTTATGAAGCTAAAGCTTCCCCGTGTAGGACCTATGAGGGGTTCATCAACCTGTATACAATCCACATATCTCATATCTCCTTTCCAAAACATCCCTCGAAAACGATTTTATAAGGTGTTACAATATCTCCTTCCCGGCATATCCCCCAGCGAGGGATTTAAAAAGGTGTTGCCAATGTTTCTCAGATGTTGCCACGGTGGTATCAATGTTTCATGAATGAGTATGATATGAGGATTTAATGTTCACAACCAATCAGAATGAGTATTTTTACAACCAACCACGTGATATATTTTCACAACCAACCACATGATATATTTTCACAATCAACCACAATGATATATTTTCACAACCACGTGAGCCAATATTCACTTATTATTTCAGTTTCATCCATGAATTTTCATGTCTCATATGCCAATAAAGTATGAATACAATCACAATACACCAATGATACCATATTAAGCATCTTAACAACATAATACAATTATTTACATAGTAACTCAATTTGATAATTACATCACATATAGGCCCCCACACAGACATAACACATAAATAGATATTTTTCATAATTAGTTCGCACCCTTAACATATATTTTGTATCATTATTTACTACCCAACACAGTCTGAAAGAGTTAAGCCATAACCTACCTCAAAAGTCGAAATCGGCCCGCTACACTTCAAACCTATGAACATACTTTCAATGAACGATACCGATCTCCTCTAAAAACATAAAATATGAAATCTACGCGTCAAAATAAAGTCAACGACACCCACATTGACTACTTTTGATTCGGGGTCAAAACGGACCTCCAAAATGAATTTTCGAAAAAGAACGGACCTCCAACATGAATTTTCGAAAAAGAAGGGTAAAATTGTAACTTTATTTCAAAAATATGTTCCGCATATTTTTAGAAATCTACAGCTGAAAACTCAAGTCAAATCAAGTAAAAAAATGAGGTTCAAAATGGAAAAAAAAAATTGAGCTTTATCGGATAAAATTTTTAAAATTCGGGTTAAAATCCAGAAGCAGAGTTGTTTTGAAGGTTAAATTGATGAAAAAAATAGTAATTATAAAATAAAAATACTATTCAAGTGAAAAGGAGTGAAATCGGGATTTAAAATCAAGCTCTAAGATTTTTGGGGTTTTGAGAAATTAATCAAGAAACTACTAAGAAAAGGTAGAATTCTTACCTTACATCCGTAACAGAATCAAGAAATAGATGTTAATCTAGCTTCCTAAGCTCCCAGAGCTTCACTTTTAAGCTCTCATACTATTTTAGAGTTTAACTCTTACAAGGTAAGATGAAAAATGAGCAAAATGGACTAAAAAAATGGCTATAAATAGTGCAGATTTTCTGCACTAGCTATAGGAAAAAGCTGTTTTTTAATTTTAAGTTTAATCCGAACTTCGATGGGGTGTTCAGGATTTTTTCGGAGTCCGATATATGCAAACGAACTATATAACCACACTAAATTCGACGTTCCGAACGCGTTGGCGAAGTTGAATTAAAAAAAAAATCATTTTCACAAAGTTGACCCCCAAAATTGAAATCATAATTTTTCAAACCGATGATCGAAATGAGATTTAAAAGCCGTAAAATCACACCAAACATGTTATCACCCTAAAAACGACATTACGGGTCTGCTGGAAAAGTCAAATTTTCCATCCGAGATCGTTTAGACCAAATATTTATCCCACACCCATATTTTTAATTTTTCAACTTTTCGACCAATAGGTCGAAATGAGCTTGGGTGCACTGGGACCTGAACCAAAGGTCTACCTAGCAAAAAATTGATATTCCGGAGTTGCTGGTGCAGTCTGTTAACCATTAGTTGCATGGATCACAAGATATCCACATAAGTCCAAAATAAGACTCTCGAAGCCATTAAAAATCACAATATTGCATAAAGGTACCAAAATTCATCGAAAACTATGTCAATCACCCCACACCTCAGAAATATAATAATGCAACTATGGGAGGGGTAAAACAGTCAAATAACACATAAACATATATTTCATATATTTTATCAAAAAGTTGATCGTTACAAATGTGTAATTACGATACAATTGAGACGTGCTTTTAAAAAGTCAAAATAATAATACTCTATAAACAAACTATGGTTACCGATTATCATACCGTAAAATACCAAAATCAGACATCAAAATACCGAATCATATTTAATTAATATGGTATGATAATGATATAGTGTTTTTAAAAGCTAAATACTAAAATTATCGTATCAAAATTTTAAATATTGTACCATATCATACTATGTCCACTCCTATCTCAACGAATTATTCTTTTCCTTTTAACGACTATGCAAGAGTTTAATTATCAAAAAAAAAAAACGAAGTGTAGTAAATTCATTTGGTTTTGGTGCACTGATATTACTGAATGTATATTGTTCTAAATTAAGAGAAACTGGTTGCCCTCAATTTTTTCTCATTAAAAAGTCATAACACGTTTGAATATAAATAAACTAGGGCAGTTGTCGTTCAATAATGTATCCATTTAATGAAGGAAAGAGTTGTAAGTAGGGTAGGCATGATATGGTATGGTACGGTATAATATTTATAATTTTGGTATAGTAATTTCAGTATTTAATTTTTAAAAATATTATATCATTATCATACCATATTAATTTGGTATGGTTCGGTATTTTAAAGTTTGATTTTAGTATTTTACAGTATGATAATCGATGTCATAGTTTGTTCAGCTTTAACAATATACACTCATATAATAGAGTATTATGACTTCAACTTTTCAAAATCTCATCTCAATTTTATCGTACTAGCATGTTATACATGTAAAAATATATATTTACAAAAATACAAACAATTCCTTTTATTAATCAACGACATATAAAAATATTATTACGACCAAAATAGAGTAGCTAAATAAAATTTCAAACATCTGAACATTTTATTTTATACTATGTAGACGCATTTTAATATTGCATAATCTTGATTTGCTTCATATTGCTTTGCCAAACGTGATGTTGGCTGCTCATTCATTTTTGAGCATCAAATGTCTTTTATAGTTTATGTTTCATCTTTTGGTACAACAGCCCCCAAGTAACGTAGGTGACATTATATGACTCTTAACTAATTTACTCACTTCAATTGTAGTAGAACTAGTATACATATTCGCGCGATATGCGGATAATATTAAAAAAAAATATTAATAATTTCATATTAAGATGTCTTGTTTAAATCATGTTCAATCATATTAGCTTAAAAAAATATAATTATCATACTATTTTTTTATAAAATGTGAAAATAAATTTTAAAAATTCTACGTCGACACCACCTACCTCCACCTCCATACCCCCCCACTCCATCCTATTTTTTTTTACCCCTATTTTTTTTACCCCCTCCCCCCAACCAAAACCCCAATTCACCTATCTCTAACCAAATCTACGAAGAAAAACAATCATGTGATTTTTAAATAATTTTATGCTTTATTTTTTAAAATGTCAATGTTAATGTTAGATTACTACCTGTATAAATGTCAATGTTATCTTTACATGTATAAATGTCAATTTTATGCTTTATTAAAGTAGAGAAATTTAATTACTACCTGTTAAATTGGTTTCATTAGGTTGGTAGTAAAGAATGTCAATGTCAGAGAACCTTTTATAATGAAACCTTTGTGTAGACATGTCATGGCTTAACTTTTGAATCATTCTTTCCCTTTTCAATTACTTGAATTGAATTCTTGGTTGCTTGTGTTTGCTATGGTGTTGCTACTCCAGCGCTACTGATGAGTAGTGGTTTTAAGACTAGGTGGATTTTGTAGGAGATGGGCATTTGGTTACTATCTTGACTATTTTAAAAGAGCTAAATTTGTGCTGCTGCATCCAGTTCTAGGTACACCAACAGTGTAAATTTTTTATTAAGTTTTAATGTGATGTTGCTTCATAGGAACTGGTTACTACTATATTTTAAATTGTTTTCATTTGTTATTTTCTACTGAAAAACTTAACTGGGGATCTTCCTTAACATCTTGTTTTATTTAGTTTTTCTATTTATTTGATTTGATTTTATCAAGATTGAAAATTGAAGTACACTTGTTTTTTGAGACAAGTAACATCTATATTGTAAACAGAAAACTACACCAAAGATAAAACTAAAGTATTCTTCTTAGCTCAAGCTACTTTTTTGAGAAACCCCTCGACGACCTATGTTGCTCGGACTCTTAAAAAATGTCAGTGGATGCGTGTCGGATTTGCCAAAAGTAGTATATTTTTGGAGAATCCGACACGGGTGCGGCATCAAAAATGAAGAGTCCACGCAACTCAGTCGACGACCACCGTGGAAAAGTTTCCCACGTTTATAATGGAAGAGTGAAGACTGAATTTTTGTAATGATACACATTCGATACTTCCTTGGTATTGACTGAAACTTAGTAACTTGGGCAAGTATGTCAAAACAACTCTTTTTTCAAACTATTTTGTCAAATACCCAAAAGTTTTAAAATATTGGTCAAATACCCACATAATTCCACCTCACCACCAACTTTTTCAACTTAACAATTTCAGCCCTAACTTTTATAATAATTCACTTTAACCCAATACTTCCAACTTAATAAATTCATCCACAAGTTTCTAATAATACACTTCAACCCACTCCATCATCCACCATTATATATACAAAAATAACTAGTTTTTCCAAAAATATATAAAAAAAAAATCAAAAGCTAAAAATAGAAAGTGGTTATTTTTTCCTCCAAAAGCTCCGATTCCGGCTACTTTTTCGGCATTTTTTCCCGTCGATCAACTGCAAATCAGTCCACAAACATCATAAGCTTGTCCATTGCATCCATTGTTACCCCATTTGTTTCCTATTTTCTCAAACACACTTTTCGCCATTGTTAAAAAGCTTTAAATCAATCACATTACTCAAAACCACTTTAGAAAGTGCATTACAACATCTAAGGCGACTCCAAGTTGATTTCTCTATTCCATAAACCCAACAATCATTGATTAGAAGCAATATTTGCAATTTGAAGTTTTTGTACGGATATCTGCGCAGCCATCGACCCGTCATCGTCAGTCATAGATCGTGCATACAACCCGACATGAATCCTACGATCATAAATAGCGATGTACGTGTGCTGACGTACATAATGGATGCTGATGCAGATGGCTTTAGGCCTATTTTGAGGATAAATATGGTTGAGAGTTCCTTTGAAGGACCACTGAACTCATCAGCATCCCCACCGCGACGCCCGATAGTCGACAGCGATTTGAATAATTACGAGAACGATGGTGATGATCCAATTAATATGGAAGATGATTCTACGCATATGGAAGAATTTTCATCGGACTCGCAAAATGATGAAGAAGACTGTGGAACGACATCACAACCAGGACACTCCTTCTCGGACGGAACCAATTTTTGTTGTGGTCAAACATTCACCGATAAGAAAGAGCTAAAAATGCTACTAGACGCAACAACGACGAGGCAATCTTTTGATTATTATATGGAGAAGAGCTGCACGAAATTGATTAAGGCAAAATGCCTATCTAATGGTTGTGGCTGGTTTTTGCGGGCAAAAAAGTATAAGACCTCGGACAGATTTCGCATATACAAGTATGTCGAGTTGCACACGTGCGGTGTTGAACACGCCACCCGCAGGCACAAAAAAGTCTTATCCGAATTGATTGCTTCAGTATGCGTAAATCACTTTCGGGATGGTAAGGGTCCAAGCATAAGAGAAATTCAAAGGATTGTGTTTAAGACGTTGCAACGCAAGCTATTGGATGTGTTGGAAAGGAAGTGTAATTGCGAAGAACATCATTCGCGGGACACCGGAGCACGGATATGCTTATTTGCCGGCTTTTTCCCACATAATGGAGTAATTGAATCCGAGGTCTTCTTACTCTATCATGGTAAACCAGATGAATGAATCATTCGTTTACTACTTCTTAGCATTCGGAGCTTGCATACGGGGATATGCCCACATGAGAAAGGTAATTGCCATCGATGACACACATTTGTATGGAAAGTACGGGGGCATTCTGTTGAGTGCCGTTGCACAGGACACTGAAAATCATATCTTTCCGATTGCCTTTTGTGTGGTCGATAAAGAGAACGATGCTTCTTGGACCTTCTTCTTCCAGAAGCTGAAGTCTATCGTAGAAGATGAACAAAATCTATGTGTCATCTCCAACAAGCATATTAGCATCGCCAATGCCTTCTCCCGTGTATACAGTCGTGCACATCACGGACTTTGCATGAGGTACCTCGCTGAAAATATTTGCATAAATCAACACTGCGGAGAACATCTTTATCTATTCTACGCCGCGGCAAAGGCTTATTTCTTTGATGAGTTTAGCGATAATTTTTAGAAATTGAAGAGTAATTGCCCCGAGGCAGCACATGTTCTTGAAAATGTGCTTGGTTTTGAAAAAATGGAGTAGAGCACACTTTTCGGGCAATAGGTACGATGTGATAACTATAAACATCGCTGAGTCGCTCAACTCAATTTTGATGAATGAACGGGAGTACCCCGTGTCGTACATATTCAATTCAATTTCTAGAAAATTTGGTGAAAAATTTAGGGAGCGGCATGCCTTTGTCGATGGTAAAGAGAACATATTTGTGCCTTATGCGGAAAAGATCCTAAGGGATAATAAGAGCGCGAGAGATTCCTTGTATATGAGTAATCCAAATGGGGTTCTCAAACAGTACACGATGTTCGGCAACGACATTACTGCCAAGGTCAATCTCTTGGAGAGGAGTTGTTCTTGTCAAAAATTTAACTTGGTGAAAATGCCGTGCGAACATGCGATGGAAGCTTTGCGAGCAAAGTATGGTGATGGCGAAGGTTATGGTAACTCCATCTACAACTACTCTTCACCAATTTATAAAACTGAAAGTTACCTCCTTGCATACTCGAAAGCAATTAATGTTGTCCCTCCGGAGGCCGAATGGACTGTACCACAGGAATTGCTAAACACTAAAATTTCTCCACCCCCTTACGATCCCAAACTTGGAAGGAAGAAATTCAAACGCAATAAGGGCGTTGGTGAGACACTCAAGTCCAAAAGGAGGAATAGGTGTTCAATATACAAGAAATCCGAACACAAAAAAACTATGTGTAGAATGGCCATCAAATCATAGATAGACTTTTTTTTAGCTTATGTTGTAAAGCTACTATTTTGGTTGCTAAATGTGCATTTCTATAGCTTTTAACCTTCAGTTGTAATCGACTTAAATCGTTGTCTACGATAGACTACGTAAAGTCTATGGTTTATATTTCACAAGGTTTATAAGATATTATGTATTCGTTATATTATTGCTCATCTAACATACTATCTTGTTTATTTTCTCGCCTTATCTCTCCAATCGATGCAATGAATAATTATTTCCCTTGTTTCCCATTCCCATTTAATAAAAAGCTGCACGAAACGTCTGTTCACGAGAAAAACCTCTGGTATACGCAAACTAAGCGTTTTCTCTTCTCAAACACGTCGACTGACCATTGGGTGGACACATAAAAGAACGCCATCTATAGGTCTATAAGTATAGGGCCTTTTTCTACGCAACCCTTCACTTGTCCCTAAACCCAATCAGAAAGCCTCTTCTTCTTCTTCTTCTTCACCCAAAACTGAAATCATGCCTGGTCGTAGAATTGCCCTTCGCCCAATCAAACGAGTCCCCACTCATACCTATGATTTGCTGCTTCTTCGAAATAACTTTGACCGTCTGTTCCATGGCCTGAAAGAAGATTGACAGTACTTGGAGCGTGAGCTCCGGCGAATTGCTCGTTTCCTCTGAGCAATTCTGGAGCGTCTTGGAATGGACGGCAACGACTACATCATCCTCCCCCCACCATCCACATAATTTAGTTTATCCCCACCATCCCCATAATTTAGTTTACTTTGTTATTTTAGTTTATGTTTTTAATTTTTTTTTGTTTATTCATTGCTGAAGAAGCTTTCTTGTAGGATCTTGTTAGAAGAAAGCTTCTTCTATTTTGCCCTTTTTGTTGTTAATTTTATAATGTAATGCAATGAACAATTTTAATATAACTATGTTTCAGTTTCTTTGAACATTACTTTTACCTTTTTTGTTGTGATCCCTGATTTTTTTATGTGGCGGTTACTCTTCTTTACAAACAAAAACATGAATCAAATATGTATGTTTTTTCAATTTACAGTACTGTAGCTTGACTAATTTCCTGAAGAGTAAAAAAGTAATATATAGTCTATCATCGATTGTATACACAATATTCCCTCGACTTTACATATTCGTCGATCGTAGAGTATATGAATCGATGGGTCATCGGTTAAATTAAAACAAATAATAACAGATTATTAAAAAATAATTTAATTAAAAAATATTTAAACAGATTATGACTTATTTTGTGGCTGGTGAAAGTAAATAATTAAATTAAAAATTATTTAAATAGATTATCACACGTTTTAGGACATATGGAAGAAAATAACTAAATTAAAAATAAATTTAAATAGATAATAACATGTTTTGGGGCTAGTGAAAGAGATTAATTAAATATAATATGATTTAAATGGATAATCACATGTTTTGGGGCTGGTGGAAGAAAATAATTTAATAAAAAAAGATTTAAATAGATAATCTTGGAGTGGTGGTTACACTTAATAGACCTTCGTAGATCATGACCTATGTCAGTCATCGATTAGACTGGTCTACCGTAGATTACATCTTTAGAAGTGCATCGAATGATATCATGCTTATGCGTAGATCACGGTGATCTATGTACACTATTATAGGCCATCACTTGGATGTAGTTAAAAAATGAATAAATAAATTATAAATAAATGTGGTGTGGATTTCTACACATGTGAAGGAGTGTAAACAAGTCACATAATCATATTGGAGCTTAAATAAATTAGGGGGGGGGGGTGAATTAAGGAGTGTGTGGATGGGTAGTGGTTGAATGTTCAATATGCTAAGAGTAATGTTTTCAAAGCACAAGTATGTATTGAGGATGATGATTGTTCTACCACTATAAATTCCAAACACTCTTTTGATTTAGGGGTGGTGATGGAAGGAGTATGTGAAATGTGTAGGCATCAAATACAATACACATCCTCAAAACATACTTGTGCTTTGACAAACATTACTCTTACGATATTGAACATTCAACCACTACCCATCCACACACTCCTTAATTCACCCCCTAATTTATTTAAGCTCTAATATGATTATGTAACTTGTTTACACTCTTTCATATGTGTAGAAATCCACACCACATTTATTTATAATTTATTTATTCATTTTTTAACTACATCCAAGTGATGGTCTATAACAGTGTACATAGATCACCGTGGTCTACGCATAAGCATGATATCATTCGATGCACTTTTAAAGGTGTAAGTCTACGGTAGACCAGTCTAATCGATGACTGACATAGGTCATGATCTACGACGGTCTATTAAGTGTCACCATCACTCCAAGATTATCTATTTAAATATTTTTTTATTAAATTATTTTCTTCCACCAGCCCCAAAATATGTGATTATCCATTTAAATCATATTATATTTAATTAATATCTTCCACCAGTCCCAAAACATGTTATTATTTATTTAAATTTATTTTTAATTAATTTATTTATTTTTAACTACATCCACATGATGGTCTATAGAAGTGTACATAGATCAACGTAGTCTACGCGTAATAAGGATATCAATCGATGCACTACTACATGTATAAGTTTACGGTAGACCAGATTAATATATGGCGGACATAGGTCATGATCTACGACAGTCTATTAAGTGTCACCACCAGTTCAATAAAAGAAAAAATACTTTTTCAACGGTAATAAACGGCTACTTTTGTAAGCTATCAATGTTAACACTTCATTTTTACTTTATATATAAGGTGTCCATCCCTCATTATTTTATTTCATTCACTTTGTTTTGTTTTTAAAAATTCCACAATGTCGCAAACATCTCAAACATTCAATTCTAAAAATACTCTAATTTGTCATTGTGGGAATGCGACTTTCTTGAGGACGTCACGCACAGATTCAAATCATAGTCGCAAATTTTATAATTGTGCAATTGCGAAGGTGAGGTGTGTATTTTTTTTTTTAAAAAAGTTAAGTTAAGCGTTATGTAATTATTATTTTTTTCCTAGGATAATGGTGCATGATCATTTTTTAAATAGATTGATGAGCTATCACCTCCGACCAGTCCATCAACATTGAGTCCGGAATTTGAGACATCAAATTTTCAAGGCTTGACAAAATTTAATCTACTACAAAGGCTCCAACAATGCAAAGAAAGTAAAGATTTTCTCATGACTTTGTTCAAAGAAGCCGAAGAACAGTGGGATCACTTTAAAATATTGCTACATGACACCCAAATAGAGAGGGATCAACTAAAACAAACAATAATTTTGGCCGAAGAAAGAGAGAATGTACTAAAAATGATGTTATGTGCTATAATGCTAGTATTCGTTCTTTGGAAAACTGTAACATGGATGTAGTTATATTGAATAAATATTAATAGTTCTATTTTTCTATAATGTTAATACTATTTTTGATAGAATCTTAGTCGATTAAACAACACGTCAACTTAAATTAAACCACCAGGGTAATGATAGACTATGCATACGGTATATAAAATATTAAGTATGCATTCTATGATATCAAGCATACAATGTACCAACTATGACCACACCATGCATATTCAAATTCCATGCCACAAATCAGTTTGACATAAACAGATTCACTGCAGAATCATATCAAGTTTTATAAAATAAAAGAATAATTGTCATATCCTACCACCATATCCTTCAACCTTCATATTTGAGAAATAAAATAAAAATGTCATATCATAACCATCATGATTCAACAACACATTAAACGGCTTAGGATTCAAATGTGTTTTTCCTTAAGTTCCTTATCAACACAAGTGTTACTGTTGATTTCATCAACAATGTCCATGACCACATCTTTTTGGTCAGCTTCAACTCTTTTTTTCTCAACAGTTGCAGCTGCTTTTTCATTCTCATCTTCTTCTCTAGCTACTTCTTCATTCTCACTTTCTTCTCTCTTTTTTTCAGCATGTGCAAGAGCTGGTGCTTCTTCAGTTTCCTTTTCTTCCACACCTTCTTCTCTTTCTTCACCTGCAGCAGTTGTTTCTTCCTCAGCTTCTTCTTTCCGTTCACCTACTGCTTATTTCTCAACTTCTTCTTTGTCAGCTTTGTCAGCTTCTTCTTCAACAGTTTTTTATTTTTTCTCGCCTTCTTGTTCATCTGCTTTCGCTTCTTCTTCTGCTTCTGCAGCTGCTACTTTTCCACCTTCTTCTTGGCTCTTATCTTCTTCATCATCCAACTTTTATTCTTCATTTTCCTCTTCTTCCACAAAAGAGGCCAACTCATCCATTTTGTTCTTTTATTCTCCTTCTTTATTCCTCTTCAATTCACGAAGGTCCACATACACTGTATCATCATATTACAAAGTGTTACTGATATTTAAAGCTGAAAATTCATTAACAACATCAATTATTAAATGAAGTTACCTCACTCGTGTTGTCGCTCATCCATTTCTTTTTTCTTCATTCTTTTCTCTCTGATATAGACAACAATACCCAACATCGATTCCTCGAGCACAACAACATGCTTATGAAGATACACGGGGGATGAGGTTCCCGCTACATCTTTGGAGGTGCTCGGAGAATCATCATCACCAACGCGTACTACAATGGGATTACCACCAAAATTCCCGTCATCATCACTGTCCTCATTTAAAGTAAGGACAATCACCCCTTCTAACTCTTTCTTCAAGCCATCGAGGACGTTATTCTTCACCTCGTCCGTATATGGCTCAAACATAATCATGTAATCCATTTTTGTCTTACAAATAGTTGGGATGATATACGGGTGCACGTTCTATAAAATATCAATTAACAATTACATAACATTCGATGCAACGGTAGTATTATTGCATAATAGAAAATAAGTTCATACCTCGGTAACTTTTCCTTTATACTTGAATGGGTCACCTTCGATTATCTTGTCACTTTTTATAGTGTGTCATCTGAGTATGCGGGGAATGGAAAGGGGCTTATCCATTGATTTTCCAACAAATTATCCAAAATGAGGAAAGGCCTCATAGATCCAAATCTGTAAGCAGTACAACAATGAAAAAAATAACTCAGAGTCTATGATAGAGTATAAATAAAATCAGAATCTATGATAAACTCACTAAAGGGTTTATGGCAGATACCATGAATGCCCAGGAAAATCCGAATAGAGCATAGGATACCTTTTTCTTCTCATCAAATACCTCCGTCTTCTTCTTCAGGTCACTTTTCTTCTTTAGCTAGTCCATGGTCAGTTGAAATGTCTCTTTCTCCCACGGATACTTCTCGAAGAAACTCAACAAATCGACCATTCAAATCAGTTTTGTGTCGACAACCTTCGTCGAATCTTTCGCAAGCAACATGGTGTGCAAGAACTAAAGTAGACAACACTTGAACTTTTGATCCTCGTTCAGCTTATTCTCTCTGATCAGGTGTAATAAGTTGGCCGCCGTGATGTTTTTATTTTTCGTCACCTTAAAATAAAAATTGTCCCCCTTTGCTAACACCTTCTTTATTTTTTATTCACTGGGGTATGATGAGCAGTTCAACTCCGTGATCAAACAAAACTCTTTCAAGCCAAAACAGGCAGCCTTGTTGTTAAATAAGAACCATATTTTATGATGCATCTTATTGTTCCTGACGCGTCGCAACAACAAATAATGGACCAACTGCCCATTGAACTTGAGATGTTCCGGCAGGTTTCTCAGGTGTCCAAAACAGGATCACTTGAATCTTTTCTTCAATTCTTGGTCGACAAGAACTTGCTTAAATTCTCGATAAGTAGCCATTCTTGATCTGACCGATATCTTTGTCAGGAAAGATTCGACCTCGTCAATTATCATTCGAAGGTCATACCGCTCCGCGAAAATGTACCTTGAAAGATATGACACGAACAAGGAATCATTATCCCCATCATCACTATTACTCCCACTTCCCTCGCTCTCTTCACTGTCACCACTGACACTCCGCTTGACAATATCTTCACTAGAATCGACGTACTTGCTTATCTCCTTTAACTTCGAATCTAATTCGGACACTGACTCTTGAATTTTCTTTCTTTTTGAGACATTTCCAACTGCCTCAGCTTTTTTTCTACTACAACCAGCGGTATCGGTTTTTCGTTTAGGAATGATGATTTTTTTATCCATTTTCAACACAATCTACCTCTGAAGAACAAATCTCTCATTTTCAATTCATAGACCACAAGTCTATCAACAGAAATAACTCAATGCTCAAATGAAAACCCCCTAAAAAAGTGAACAAACATCCCACCGTTAAACAGTTCACTACACAAACATACAATAACTGAACCAAAATTCAGCATGCGAAATCAAAACACAACAATTGCTAAAAATCAAACTAGTGCACCTAATCAAACTAATTAGCTATTAATATTTCAATTTTCACTATTTCAGCAATCATGTTTTAAAAGAATTTTATGCGTCTCAAAATTGATTTCAATCTAAGGCATTCTCATTTCATAGATCACGGGTCTACGGATAGACCGCGGGTCTACAGACAAAAACAGGTCGCTGTTCAAATTAAAGTGTCAAAACAACTCTTCAAACAACAATTATACCACCATTCAACACTTCGTTGCTAAAAAAAACATGACTAAACCAAAACACAAAATTCGAAAAAAAAATCCTACTTCACTACGAATCGATTAGCAAAAATACCGTTTAAATGGATCTAGAAATGATCGAAACTTCATTTTAACTAACCTTGCGAAGCAACAACCACCCCTTAGCAGCTGGAGAAGAAGCCGAAACGACAATGGCATTTTTTGGGAGAAGTAGTTTCAAAAGCGGGAGTTGAGAATTAAAAAGGAGAGATAGGTTTTTTTTTAATATTGGAATAAGTGGAGGGTGTTAGGTGTATTATATTAAATTTGTGAAGTTGTAAAAATGATGAATTGGTCCCTTGGCCCACGTGTGGGCCCCACTTTTCCCACTTTTTCCCACTTTTTACACCCTAAACCTAAAAAATAAATCAAAAAGACATTAAGTAGGTATTTGATAAATTAATTTTGGAGGGTTCCTTCTTTGCCAATTATTCCCTAGTAACTTACTAAGTTTATAATGGAGGCATGCTGAAGTCTTATCCATTACAAGGGCAAGGCTTTTCATCGACAAACACTATGACATCACTAAGCTAACAAAAAAGTAGCTAAGTACTCTCACAGGTTTCCAAGTGACCAATAGAAAATACATCAGTGAAACCTCTTTAGCAAATAAAAGTAATTGTTGACAAGGATACTGATAATTGGAATTAGCCATTGGTTGAGACGTTTGTGTTTTAGTGTTGTTTTTTGCTTATAACACCATAATCAATTAAATGAAAAGAAAAAAAAAAGATATGATGGAGAATCCGTTGAGAAGTTTACATGTATCCAAGGTATTCATTCTTACTGTAATACGTCTATATATAGCATTGGTCAAATGGTCCCAACAAATGTATTTGAAGTTGTAACAAACTACTCTGTGAACTATTCGTGATACACACTAGCTTAGCCAAACACCACTGATTAAGAAAAAATTGGTCCAGTTTTATTGATCTTTCCTTATAATAATAGAGTTTGATTGATCTTGCGGCAAAATTTTTATAACCTAATAAAAGGATAAACACATACGTACAGAGAACCGTATTCCATGATCTTGGTGGTTTTTAGCTTTTTAGCTGGACTTTGTATCAATAATGATAAATGTGAAATACTAACAGAAAAATACATAGAACTTGGAATCATTCTCAAACAACAAAAGAATATGCGGAACTTGGAAGTCAATAATAATAAGGCTTTGGTGAGCTGGTGCCTATGAAAATAATTTTTTGTCATTCATAAAGATTTAAAATGTAATGTCACCAATTTGTCCTCGAAATGAAAATTTATCCTCTATCAACCTGGACTATTCTTATTAACTATTGTGATTCAGGACAGTTGTAATTGGGGGAGCAAAGGCCCGAGGCAGATACGTTATATTTTCTACTGATTCAATCAATGCGAAATGTAGATACTATATGCGAACTATGTTAGGTATTTTTATGACTATAAAAGTAGATGTGAAAACTACAGCCTATGCATTATCTAGGAACATGTGTAAGTTGGAGTAACTGGTAGTTACTGTCATGTGTGACCAGGAAAAGATTCGAGTAGACATGGACATAGCATTATTGATCATATTTTGGTTGCTAATGTGACATGTATTTAGCGGCTTCACATTCCCATTTTATCAAGTTAAGAAATGTAACTAGCATGTTAATACAATTTGTTTGCAGGAAAGAGAGCTTGGGAGGATGATAACGCAGGCCGAGGCTTTCAAGGCAACACACATAAGGAAGAAGAAAACTCCTGGAGATCCTGTGTTTGGGTTGAGCCACGAGCTCAACTAACCTATGTAAGCCTCTATTTCTAGTATAATTACTTTATTTTCAAAATTTATATTTTAATGTTATTATCATTAAATTCACAATCGATATTTGCAATCCATAGAGGATTTTCGTCGGACTCTGCCAGATGATAGTCAAGGCCTTCCACTTTGCCAAGAGCAGAATAAGAGTATAGTTAGATGCGGTTGGTGGTTCGAGTAGGTATGGATATGCTTATGGCTTGCCAACACGAACCTTTCGTGAATTTTATTTGAAACTAGAAGGCCTCAGTAGCTTCCCGGATGATGAGTGAAGGGAAACGATCTTGGCTTTGAAGCAGCAGATAGCTAAGTTATCTAATGAAGCTAACGTCACATAGGAAAGGGAAAGGGAAAGGGATTTATAGTATGCGGGAATGAAGGTCCAATTTGATGCATTACTTTCTTCGGGGGGATTCCCCTTTGTCCGACCTTCTCGTCCGCCCTAGTCTCTACCTATTTCATATCGAGTATATGGTCAATATAGAGATGTAACTGAGGAGTCCAGCAGTGATGAAGATGATGAGGATTATTATGTGGAGAATACACCGCCGCGTTGTTAAAGTTGAGTGTTGTGTTAGATAATCTAAACTATATACCTTATGATGGTTGATTTAAATTATTAAGTTTTTCTAATGCATGAGAGCTTTGAATTAGTCTAATCAATAGTACTATTGTATAAATAACTTTTTAATTTAGTGTTCATTGGATTGTGGTGGTGTTTTGATTGATGTGAGCTCTTGGAGCTCAATTTAGTTGATTAGATTGTACATATTATTGAATTGAATTAAAATGATAGGTATCTATAAAAGTTATTATTGCCATTTATTATTTTTTATCCCATGAGGTCGGTGACCGCAGGAGGTCTCTTTTTGCAATTTTATTTTCTAGATAGTCACCTGATGAAGTATCTTTTAATTAAAAAATAATAATCAAATAGAGACCTTATGAGGTCTCTTTTAATTAACAAAATCAAACAGAGACCTTATTAGGTCTCTTTTAATAAAATAATAATAATTATAGAAAATAGTTTAGAGACCTCACGAGGTCTCTTTATGGAAAATTCGAAAAAGAGGTTGCTTTTAAGCGACCTCATGAGGTCTCTTAAAAAATGCAACCTATGTTTTAGAGACCATCCATTGAGGTCGCTTTTGAAGTCTCTTTCTAAGAAAAGAGTAATTATATGTTGAAGAAAGATGCTTTTGAATAGAGCTTTGGACTCTTCAACTAATCCGGAGTTGCTAAAGCTTGAATTATGACGTTGATGACCGTTGTATCCTGGAGGGGACAAGTCAAGAGTGATTCTACTCAATCGGTGTAAATTATGCACAGTGGTCTTGAATCTCTTTAAAGAGAGCAACATATGCATGCATCAGCCTGAAGATGCTTTTTATTCATTTTGTTGTTTTTATTTTCAATTGTTATTGTCTAATTTATAGTATATTACACCAACATATTAATACTAGGTTATATATTTGTTAATATTTCCATAATATGTATATGTTATTTATGTAATTATATATTTTGGTACTTCAATATCTTATTTATAAATTTCAAATATCATACACTATATCAAAAAAAAATTAATATATATAACATATAACACACACACGCACACACATATATATACCATGGCAAATATCATACTACCGAAAGTATAAGATGAAAAAATTTAAATTCAATATGATAATTCAGTATATAATATGTCCGCCCTTAATGTAAGTTGTACTAGCTTAGTACCTCTTTCTATGTCGACAGTTCACTCACGTTACCCTATTAATTATTCCCTCCTTTTCAAATTACCCGTCTCAAATTTCCTAATTTGATGTCCCATTTTACTTGTCTTTTGCATTAATCAAGAAGAGACAATTTTTTTTTTTCATATTTTACCCTTTGCATTAATTATTTTTTCTTGAAATTAAAATGTAAACATCATTTAATAGGGGTATTATGGTAAATCAATCATGTTATTTATTATTTTTCTTAATCAATGTGCCACCTCAATTTGGAACGGATAATTTGGGATGAAGGAAGTAGATCCTATAATTCTAGAGCAATATACTTTCCATTTTTTTTTCTTATTCCACTTACAATCTGTATCTCCTACCAATAAATATGTCATATGTCATGTAAGGGATCGTATGATAGTTGGTCAGAATTATACATATATTAATAATACTAGTATAAGATACGTGCATTGCACGTGTGATTTACATCAATCAATAAAACTATATACATAAGAATTACATTATTAAAGTATAGTAATTGATGTTAAAATAAGTTCTGTGTCTATTTTAATTGATATTATTAAACATTGCATCTCAAATATGTCATTATTTATTGTTTCTCACTTGATTTTTTAAACAAATATTTAGTTGGTTTATTGCTCTTTTTGGTCACCGTGGTTTTGTGAGTTGATATATATCCGAACTCTCTGTTTAAAAAGTATCTCACCTATATCCTACTATAAAGAAATGAATCACATATACCTTTCTCTTAATGAAAAAGAAAATTATTTTTTTACTTTAATTAAGAAGATTATATCTGTCATTTAAAAACAACACTATCCATTAGCGACAAAAGATATCGTTTGAATTTACATATGATACTATCCAAAATAACAACCTAATGTCAAATATCATAAACTACCCAATGACTTCAAAGTAAGATCGTCATAAGGATCCACAGGCTATTTGCCTTTTTCCTTCTTAGTGCCTTTTTCCTTCTTAATAATCTATATCTATAATTTATAGTATATTAAAAGTGTGAACGCCTTAGAAATGTTATTTGAACTTTTTGTTCCTCATTAAAAGTCTTTGCTTTAGACAAAATCTATCTTTTTCACTATTTTTCCTAATATTTAAAAGTTAAAAATTAATTAAATATATTTATGGTAAGAGTTTTCCTTATTAGAAGTCATCAGAATTTCACTACTTTTTTCTAATTTAAGAGTTGAAAATTAATTAAATATATTTATGGTGAAACATTTCCTCATTAGAAATCATCAAAATTAATGAAAACATATAAGGAAAAAATGAAAAAATTAATAGAAAATTAACCTCTTAGATATAAGATAAATAATTTCAAGAAGGACAACATAAGAGACATGAAAACACCTTTCAAAATGAAAAAAGAGCAATAACCGAATCAACTATCACTATGATAATAGTGATATATAGTGTCACCTTAATATAATAGTGACTATTGTTCGTAGAAATAACAGTTAAGATTAAAAACTACCGAATAGCAGTAAAAGAAGTAAAACTTGTGACAATCGAAAAGAGAACCATTGTTTCTTAAAAAATAGTTGAAAGATAAAAAAGATAAACCTTTCGCTATGTTTGTCCAATTTTTTCAGTCTGAAATCACATGTTAAACATGACTTGAGAATTTCACAAAATTAAAAAGCACAATAAATTAGAGGCAAACAAAAAAAATCTCTCGTTAAAAGATGTAAACATAAAACATAATAATATGCAATTGATTAGATGGTTGTGTGTTTATGATTTATCTTTGTAAATTATAATATACCCACAAATTAGACAAATAATCATTAGTGGACCTCTATAAATGTCATATGAAAATCATCAAAATCTAACTTTGTAATTTTTGAAAAAAAAAAAAGAGTAACTAAATGAAAAGATATGAACACTTACCTGTTTCAACAACAACAATGGATATGTGCGATAAAACTCTATATAATGATTCTTCGAAGTATTCTTTTTCATGTCAAATTTATTCAATATCATAAAAATACATGAATCCATAAAATCATAAATAAGTTAATCAATTCCTATTATAATTCAAACTCTTACAACATAAAAGATGAATTAGAATTTTGATTTGTAAATTTTTAAGGGTAACCAAACTCTCCTTATATGCGGCCACATACAAAAATTTTCATTCTTGAAGGAATTAAAATATAAAGGGCAATTTTTTATTTAACTTTAAAATAGAAGACAATTTTAGGGAGACTTCTAAAGGAAATAGGTAATTTGTTAGAAAAAAATTTCCTTCCTTTTTTTTTTTTTCCAGTAGTACGTTTTTCTTCTTATTTTTGGATTTTTGTAAAGTCCTCAATTTAATATAATTCAAACAAGGAAAGGTCTAATAATTAAATTTAGATGAATTTTAAGTTTTAAGTATTAGGAAAATAGTGAAAAGACAATTTTTCTATTGCAAAAACTTTTAATGAAGGGCAAAAAGTTCAAATCACTTTTCTAAGGGTCTTCACACTTTTAATATATTATAGATTATAGATAAATATTAATTATAAAGAAATTTATGTACTATTTTATGCATAATTTAGTCATGTGGATTACAAATTAAGCACGATATTAGGTGTGTTCAATTTTATTCATAGCAAAAAAATGTTATCAAATATGGTATTACTTATGTAGAATTTAATACGTTAATAACTTAGATTTTAATCAACTATCTTTTTGATAATTGGTCTTTTATTAATCACCAAAAGAGCGAATCAATACAAAGCTAAGCTAAGCCTACACAACTCGCTTCTCAGGTTTTAACTGCTAATCAACGATTATACTAAAAGCTACATCTATCTAATATATTCCTTAAAGGCTCAATAGCTCGCACACAACAGATACAAGAGATTTGCCTTGCTGAAGTGTCAACCGTGCAATCCTTCTTCTGAAAAGCTCTTGCATTTCTTTTCTTCCATACAACATATACGAATTCTGTGTAGACCAATTTTCACAACTGTGCTTGGTGGCTGTTCCATTTACTCTTGTGAATGATCCAATAATATATAGAATCCCAGGTGGATAGATGAAGTTGGTTATGCTGTAACCAACCTAACAGTCACAACCAAAGTGCATTAGCAAATCTGCATTCTATGAATAAGTGGTCCCTTGATTCATCTTGTTGCTTGCACATGATAATATTGGATCAACCTGTTTATGCCATTTCAACAATCTGTCCACCGTTAATTGCTTTGGGCCTTTAAGTTGCGGCAGATGATTGTTCTCCAATCCACCTTTGGAAATACACCCAACAGCTTCAAATATACTTGCTTAATGACACTGGTGTTGGTTCCTGGAATATGTTGCATCAGGTGTAAATTACATTTTACCCCAAGTACCTTTCTGACCAACTAACTAGCCTGAGTAGGAACAACAAAAATTTTCAGGTTGTGCCCCTTTATATAATAGCTATGCACCCATTTAATCCATAAGCTGTCTTGCTTTTGTTTAATATTCCAGCATAGTTTCAGAATTGCAGCTTTATCCCACAACTTAAGGTTGATCAGATTCATCCCTCCTACTATCTTAGGCAAGCACATTTTCTCCCATGAAATCAGTGCTCTTTTAGTAATGACATTTACTCCAGACCATATATATAACTTCTACAATATGTTTTAATTTCTTTCATCACTTTTGCTGGAATTATAAATAATTGAGCCCAATAGGCTTGAACTTCAAAAATTACTAACCTTACAAGTTGAACTCTTCCTACATAGGAGAGGTTTTTTGTTTTCTACGAAGAGACTTTATCCAAAATCTGCTCAATTAAAGGCTACCACTGTAGCAGAGTAATCTTCTTAGTAGATAAAGACTCTTAAATACTTGAAAGACAAGTCACCATAGTTGTATCCAAGCGCTTGTTGTATTGGAGCCTTTACTGTATCTTTCACCCCTCCATTGGCCTGATTAGCTTGTAGCCCTAATGCTTAAGTAAATATTGTAAATCTATCATGTAGCAGTCTAACAAAGGTATAATCTTCTTTAGAAAACATAAGTAAGTCATCTGCAAAACTTAAGTGGGTGATTTTCAATTTGCTACACATAGGATGATACTTAAATTATTTCTGTGTTCCAGATCATTGAGGTTCCTACTTAGATATTCTATTACTATGGCAAATAGGTATGGTGACATCGGGTCACCTTGTCTTAGTCCTTTTGCTTCCTTAAAAGGCTTAGTTAACTCTCCACTAATTAAAAAGGAGTAAGAAACCGTAGTGACACATTGTATCACCCACTCAACAAATTTTTGAGGAAATTCAAGACAATCCATGACCTGCTTCAAATAGTGTCAGTCTACAGTGTCATATGCCTTCTGAATATCTACCTTGAGCATGCATTTAGGAGAGACATTTTTCCTGTTATAGACTTTAACTAACTCACGAGCTATTATAATATTATCTGCACTTCTTCGTCCTGGAATAAACCCTGTCTGTGATTCTGAAATTACTGCAGCAATCACTTTTTAAATTCTGAGAGATAAGACTTTAGCTATCAGTTTGTACACCATAGAACAACACGCTATAGGTCTATACTCTTTAGTGGTTGCAGGATTGTTCACTTTAGGAAGAAGGGTAACTACAATACAATTAGTTGCTCTACATAATTTCCTTGTGAAATTCTTTATTATTGATAACACATCTTTGTTGATCATTGGCCAGGTTTTTTTGAAGAAAACAACATTGAACCCGTCCACTCCCGACGCCTTATCATTACCTATTAAACACAAGCATTTGAATATTTCTTGATCAGTTACATTATTGCATAGTTCAACCTTTTGCTGCTGAGATAGAGTAGGCCCCTTTTTCATGATACACTATAAAAAATGGGTCAAATTGCGGGGGTTAATTTTATGATTTGTGGGGGTTTTAAACCCCCGCAAAATGTAATTTCGACAGTTCCCCAAACCCCTACAATACGAGCCGTCACAAATGATTTACGACAGTTTTTTCAACCCCCATAATTAATTTGCAGCGATTATTTTGAGGCGGTTGCCACCACCCCCATAATTATTTGCGGTGGTTATTGACCCCCGTTATTCTTAATTTAATTCTTTTTATAATAAATTTTTATTTAAAAATTGCGGGGGTTTAAAACCTCCGCTATTTTATTTTTTAAAATTAGTGGGGCCCAACAATTTTAATTACTAATTATAGATTCTAATTTTAGCTCAAATTCAATTGTTCCTTTAGGCATAACCTAAAATTCAACATTTGTTCAATTCATATATCATTAACACAACATGAATAATTAAATATTGTAATTGAAAAACATGTCAAAAATACGTTAAACATTAAACTTCAAAATTAAATACTCAATATTAACAACTTCAAACTCCAAAAATACGTTAAACACAAAAGCTTCAGTGTTTTAAGATTCACTCCAACCAAATACACAAATACATCCAAGACATGCAATTTGCAATGAAATTAATGACTGTTATTAGGATCACAATCATCACATAATCTCCTTGCAATGAAATCAATTTTCTGCATGCGCTTGTACCTTGGCATATCTGCAATATATTGACAAATATCCATATTTTAGTTACAATTACAAAATAATAAGAGTGTTATTCACAGCTAATGGATTCACAACAAATCAATCAATGTACAATGAGATAATAAACAACGAACAGGAAACTGGTCTGTAGCTTTTCTAAGTTCTTCATCTAGAAGTCATACAAGAATTCCAGTTGCTCTATGTACTGAAACTATCTCTAAGAATAAACTATTTTCAAGAACCTAAAAAATGGAGTTGCAGAACAGTAAAACAAGCAAAGGAACAACACCCACAAGCCAGAATAACAAAAACACTTATGAATATTCCACTTTTCTGCTTCTTCTATTGCTAGTCACATGAAACATAAAGCGAACAAGGCTACTATGGCACAGTACAATGCCGATGCAAAGCTTTGTTGCCATGTATCTAATATCAGACTCGAAGCTATAGTTTACCCTGATTATTGCCTATGTGAAAGGCATTTTATTTGACTGTATTTTTAATTTCTATTTGTCAGTGCTCACACACCAGATACTCTGCTGGAGTATTCTATGTGTAAAAGAGCTTTTCTCGTGGAAGCAATTAACGAGTTTTGTCATACATTACAACAATAGACAATGAAAGATGATCAATTGCTTTCATTAGTTTGGTTTATTGATCAGCTTCTACTAAAATGCAGGTTTTTACAAAAGTTGGACTTGCAAGAATATCAAGTAGCAGATCGCAAAGGACAGTGGCTTAGTTGTTTTTCAGACAGCTGCTCACCCTCGTCTCATTAAATTTTGCTTGTCTCAAAGGACTTTGGAGATCTTGTAAGATTGGTGGTCAGATGTCCAAACCTAACAAAGATGAGGCTAAATTGCGTCGTACCTCTTAATGTTCTTCACAGGATTTTACTTCAAACTCCTCAGTTGGTGAACTTGGGGGTGGGATCCTATGCGACTAATCCAGTTCCAGACACTTACAACAAACTAAAGAATGATCTTCAAAAGTGTACTTCAATTAGGAGTTTGTATGGGTTTTTCACTATGGTGGATCCTTGTTGCCTGTGTGTTGTTTATCTAGTATGCCAGAGTTTGATATGGATGCTATTAGAGAGGTTGTTTTACATAGACCCTTGACTCAAGTAAAGGATATAAAAGAAATCAAGTACATATATAGAGGATTAAGACTTAAGAGTAGAGCAGTTAACTCCTGAACTTATAAATCAATAACGTATGTCCTAGCCATAAAAGAACGATACTATAGCAAAGAAGGCAAACTACTAAAGTATCATCAGATTAACAGTATTGTCTTAAAAGCAATGTTGTTTCTCACATCCGTACTCACGGTACACCTACCTCCACAATCTCATCTAGGATTAACTCCTCTTTGGATGAAATATCTATCATCTAAATACAAAAATTTTGGCAAATCCAACACGCATCCATTGATATTTTTTATGAGTCCGAGCAACATAGGTTAAGAACATAATTATCAAATGTTAAAAGATGGATATACCAATATAGTAAGTTGCTGGAAGAGATTCAAGAAAGTGGAAGTTCACAAATTACTCATCTCAGAAATGCAACATAAATACGACAACAAATCAAAAGCAAATTTTAACGAAACAAACTTCGTACAAAGAAGTGCTAGAAACAAAAGCCTTACCAGACAATCGAAAATACCCTTTTCATTCTCTTTAACTGTTTACGCTGCATCGTTGCTAACATCTTCCAAGCTTATATTAATTTAGTGGTTTCTTTTTCCGGACCATTAATCTTTTTGATACAAGTGTTCCTTTCAGTACTTAAATTAATCTGTCAATTGCAACACCTGCCTCGGAGTTCATCTCAATTGCAACACCAATCTCGGAATCCAATATGTGCAATGGCCAGTCGGAATAGCAATGGCCTTCCGATTGCAGTCACTTTGGGAGAAAATGAGAGAAAGGCCAGTAGATTTGGGGAAAAAAGAGAGAGTGATTTGGAGGGGGAAAATGAGAGAGAGATTTTAATTAAAGAGAGGGAAAATGTTTTGGCATAAGCACCAATTTTTTTTAATGGCGTAAAAAAAAATTCAATTTATAGCGGGGGTTTAAAATCCACGCAATTAATAGCGGGAGTTTAAAACTCCCGTAAATGCATAAATTTTAGCGACAGTTTCTCGTATTTTATATAATTTTACGGAGATTAAAATAAACCTCCGCAATTTTAGTCATTTTTTGTAGTGATGCTTTTACTAACAACTGCAGTATTTTGCAATGCAGTACCCGTTAGAGATTTGTAAAAATCAATAATCTTATTTTTGATATCTTCATGCTCTTCTAGTTTATCACCTTTCCGCGAAGTGAGCTCCATTATCTGCTTCTTGTTCCTCCTATCTCTCATTATAGCTAAGAAATATTTGGTGTTAGAGTCTCCTAGCTTGATCCATGAAACCCTCAACTTTTGGTGCATAATGTTTTCTTTAATATGATTCCATTTCTTCAGGCTAAGCAATAATTCTTTCTCCTCCAAGGCTAAAAAATCTGAGTATTGAGTGGATATCATTTGTTGAGTGATCTACAGTTTTTCTCTGATATGATTTACCTTGATTGTCATATGTCTATATTGAGTGTTATGCAACCCTTCAAAGCAAATTTTAAACCTTTCAGCTTAATCCAAAGTTTTTGTAGAGTGCACTGCCGATGTTCTTCTTGCCAGTGACTTTGAATTAAATCTATAACTTCTCATGCTCAGCCTATGCATTGAAGAATCTAAATGGGACTTTGGTAGGCACTGATACAGTGTGAAAGTTCAGGATCATAGGGGAATGATCTGATATGAATGGAATCTGATAATCTATTAACAAATTCCCATAAGTAGTCATCCAATCATCATTTCCCAATGCTCTATCTATTCTACTACAAATTCTTTGGGTTTCCATTTGCTTATTTGACCATGGATATTGCTCACCTTTCTAAGTCACCTCAGTGAGAAATAGATCCTGCATATAGTTTTCAAAGTCAATAATTTCAGCTCTGGTAGCAGGGTGTCCATGCAGTCTATCTTAACAGTGGAGTAGGGCATTAAAATTACCCCAAATTAGCCAAGGTTTGTCTATCTGTCCTGCTATAAGCCTGAGCTCTGCCAGTAGAGAATTTCTTAGCTCCATAGCGTTAAAGCCATATACTACTGTCATATAACATTCTACATTCTTGTCTCTACTTGTTTCATGACTATGAATATACTGAGAGCCTTGAGCAAGTTGATCCACCTTGTACACATTATCATCCCATAACATCCATATTATCCCATTCATAGCATTATTGTAATTATGCAGCATACTCCAGCCAGGTACTATTTTTTTAGCTATATTTCACTACAAAAAAAAACTGTGTTTCGCGACGAAATATATTGACATACATTATATAGCAATAGATTAGTAACATAACAATCAATTTGGTCGCATGCATAGTAATTCAATTTTTATGTATGCTATTAGCAACAAATCAGTGATGGAATTGTGATTCCATCACTAAATAACTGCGAAAAAAATTGGCGCCTAAATGTGGTGACGGATTAGCAACAAAACGTTGGTCGTTATGTTAATTATTTCGTTGCAATAGATTTAGCAATAGAATATTCGTCGGTACGCTTCAGTTTTTTTAAAAAATTATTTTGTTTAGTAACCAAAATTTCCGTCGTAAGTACTCATTTTAATTTTTAATTAATCATAAAGTGTAAAAAGGGAGGCTTCTAGAGTTTTCAACTCATTTTAGCCCCCTCACTCTCTTTCTACTGTTTCTCTCTCAAGAATAATTTTTTCGATTTGAAGGCCTTTGTTTCTAATTTGAACGTGTTTTTGCACGAATTGAAATATCCCCAACACACAGAGACACATGAGCAAAATCGTCCCCCTCTATTAATGAGCTGAAATGATTAATGTTGAGTGCAACTAATTAAAGAAGAAACACTGCACTGATTTTTGCTAGTAGGAAGCCAATTGGTTTATATAGATGCTCCTCACAACAAAAACATTTCTTTTGGTGGTGGGAATCTTCTTGTTACAGTTTGTTAGGCATTTTTTTACTGATCACAATGTACTTAGGATGTGCTGAAAGGACTCATTTTGGCATGATAAATAGAGAAAGTGTGTAGATATTCAGGCACTACAACTCTTTTGTAAACAACCTCTCTGCCTCCATAAGGTAGAGGTAAGGTCTGCATACATTCTACCTTCCTAGACCCCACTTTGCGGGATTTGAATTTCACTGGGTATGTTGTTGTTTTATGTCATTAAACCGCCATTTATCCTTTTGAATTATAGGTAGTAAGTATTATTTAGGTATACTTCTTAGATATGAATGGAGTTTAATGGATTCAAAGAAATATTTACAGCCAAAACCTACTAATTTAGATTGATACAAAGTTGATTGATTATACTTTTGGGATAAGAAAAAATATCAATTTTTTTTGAATAATGTAACCAGCTTATAACGAATATTTAAGTTTTGAACGTTATTAGTGAAATTATGTTAGGATTTTCACTTTTACCCATTGTCATGTCACATGGAGTGTTCCCATTTTTGGGTATAGAATATAGATTTGATAGATGAACATAAAAAAGTTGAAAAAAATAAAAAAGAATTTTGGAAATGGACATTTATAGTTGCCATGTGCCTTTAATGAATATTGCATTTACTTGAATTTGGTACTGTCATATTTTGAAAATTGGTGCTTGTAATGATAATATAAATTTTGAATACAAGTAGCAGTGTTGCTTTCTGTGATTGTGATGCATAGTCTTGTGTTTGCAGTTTTTGTCTATGAAATGGAAACTGTAGTTTTTAGATTGTTGTCTTTTTATACTAGTAGTCGTAGTATAATTCTTGTCCTTTGATGCAAATTATTATCAGGTATCTGGTATTTCTTGTACTTAAACCATCATATTGTTTTGGCGTAGTACTGTACTGTTGCTATATATTGTTTCTTGCACTCCTATATTTATTTTTCTAGACTCTTTAATTGAGCTAAGGATCTATTGAGAACAACCTCTCTACCTCTAAGGTAGAGTGTCTCTGAGGTAGAGGTAAGGTCCGCATACACTTTACCCTCTTCGGACTCCACTTTGTGGTACTACATTGGGTATGTTGTTGTTGTCGTCTTTTAATGAAAATATATATCTTAATAGAACTTGGTTATTTTTGGCAGGCAGAAACATTACTGGCATACTTGAGGGAACCAAGACAAGAAGCTTCTACTTTAACTCCTTAGAGAGGTAGATTAGATGGTCTTCTACATTGGGTATTTTTTTCTTGTTTGAAGATTTTTTGCAGAGTGGTTGATAAATTTAGAAGTTCATGACATATGTCAAGGTAATCAAGAAAATAAATATGAAGTTAGTTTAAGGAAAGTAACTTATTTAGGTATTTTTTTACTTGGCATTACAGAGTAGCTAGGCAAGGGTGGGGAAAGGTTCTCATATCCCTTTCGAATTATTATCTATTGTTTCTTCGTTTTGTTTGGGTGGTCCAAATTCTTCTGAAAGGGTTACTAATTTTCTGATTCTTAGTGTGTAAAAAATCAACTATATCAATATGCTTAAGAGTCTTTTTTGTTATTGAACAAGATTATATTAGTAGTTTCTTGATTTTGTTACTGTAAACATATTTGGCAAGTAATGAGATATTTTCTTAATTTTATATGACTGAAAGTTCTATTACTTCTTTTTCCCTTGACCCGAAGGTCTATCAGCGGTTGTCCCTTTACTCCTGAGGTAGAGGCAAGGTCTGCATACGCTCTACCCTTCCATGGCCCACTTTATGGAATTGTACCGAGTATGTTATTGTTATTCCATGAAGGGGGGGCCTTGGAGTAATTGGTAAAGTTGTTGCCATATGACGAGGAGGTCAAGATGGTTCAAGCCTTGAAAACAGCCTCATGTAGAAATGCAAGGTAAGGCTGCATACAATAGACCTTTATGGCTGGGTCCTTCACCGGAGCTTGCGCATAGCAGGAAATTTAGTGCGCTTTTACGAGGTTGGGTTGTTGGCATTTTCACAGTTATTAAATTTGTGTGTCTCTCTAACGACTAGAGAGGATTAGATGCCTATCTTTCCACCTTGGTGTGAATACAAAGGGTGAAACAGCCCTACTTTTCCTAATATGTAAACTTATCTATGATCATAATTGTCTATATTTGTCTATATAAGGCATATTGTGGCTTTTTAGCTGGAAGAGTTTGGTTAAGATTTAGTCAATTGAGATGTGCTCAGTAGAGAGTGAAGCTACTGAGATAGAAATCTCTCTTTAATTCTCTGAAGGTATATCAGAGTGGTTGAGCAACCTTCATTCTTAGATGACCTATGAGAGAATCTGGTATTTGATGTGTATTTTTGTACTGGTTAACATAGAGGCTTAACATACATAATGTATTTAATGTTTTTTTCATTCTTAACCTATAAGAGAATCTGGTATTAGATATGCTTGTTGTTTAGCCTTCATTTTTTAAACATTTTAAGGTGAAGTACTCGAGTTGAAAACTGGTTAGGAACATTTTAACAAGTACTTCACATTTTAAGGTAAAGTACTTGTTATTTGGGAATATACTGATTGTTGAAAACTGGGAATACTAAAAATGTACTGGTTGTTGAAAACCAAGGGTACATATATATCCTCTTCATCTATGCACCTATTTTTTAAATGTGTATAGGTTGGAACCTTCTGCAAAATGCTCCAGTTCCATTGCATTATCTTTTAAAAGTGAAGTTGGAAATATTTTGACTGTTATTTGTTTGTATAGGGCTATTACAATAGATAAAGATTCAACTACAAGTGAGTTACATTTACACGTTCATACACATAATCATGATGGTAAATCTTTTGTTGCTGAGCATTCCCAACTTCTCCACATAAGTCCATAATTTACATCATTATATATACTCTTCTCTTATTTTTCTTTTGTATTGACATCTATCGAAAGTTCTTATTATACATGAAAATGAAAGAAGCAACAGGAAGTTGAGTCTATTTTAATATCTTCATTTTTTAATTACAGGAAAAGTATGAATAAATTGTACGAAAAAAAAGACAGACTGAATCTGAAATTGATCAATTGGAATCATATTATGAAGTTGCGGGAGGAGTAAAGAAGAAAAGATTATTTGTCTCGGATATGAAGCTGAAAGTTACTTTGGAAAAAATCTTTTTGCCTGTAATGCCTCCACATCATTAGTACCACCTTCGGTTTCTTTACCGACAACAAATTTGGAGTCTGTGAAGCAATTGATTCCCTACACTTACTACTCACTTTCTTCCGATAGTTATTAAGCGTGTTGGTGGTATTACGGTACAAGAAGGGGTCGTACTTGATCCTCCTCCTAATAATGATGGTGACGTTGATTCGTAGCTTCATAGTATTCGTAGCCCTTCATCATTGCATTAATTTTTGCTAGACTATTTTGTGTGGAAGTACAAAATAGTTATGTAGTAACAAATACTAATTTTGATGGATGTGGGTTTGACATTAGTTTATTTTTGACAAAATACTTGAACTTTTGGATGTTTGCACACAATTATGTGATGCATTTTGCTATTCATGTATTTTGAACATTCTAATATAAGTAATTATTTATATGAATGTTGGTTATTTTAATCATTCAATAATTTACGCATTTTAATAATTTTCTAACAAAATTATTAGCGATAAAAAATTAGTGACTAACTTTTATCGTTGCTACTGAAAAACTTTAGCGATGGATTGTGAAATATAAAATTGGTCGCTAAAGACGGCTACTCACTCGACCAAACTATGTTGCAACAAATCAGCGATAAAATATTTTATCATAAATTTAGTCACGACGAAAATAAATTTTGAAAACAGCAACGGTATAGCAATGGCATATTTCGTCGGTAATATCAACAACCGATAAGTTCGTTACGAAGCGGTCACAAGTTTTGTGATGGAATTTACTTTTTCGTCGCTAAGAGGTTAGCAACGAGCAATATTGCGACAGACACAAATTCATCGCTATTTTTGTTTAGCGACGGATTTACATAGAATAGCTACCAAATGTGACTGTTGCTAAATGCTGTTTTTTTATGTAGTGTTTGTAGCATTCTGAATCTTTACTCTAGTTTCTATCAATCCCCCCAACTTTATATATTTTTCCTTGATGTATTTACTAAGTTCTTTCTGCTTATAACGTTTATTGATGTCCCTGATATTCCAAGTCATACAAGATATTAACAACTAGTGGATGTTCCTCCTCCATCACCTGGAGGATGTAGATCTGCCATCTCAGCACTTGTTTCTTTTAGCACATCAAAGCCATTCATCATAGGCTAAGTAATAGCATGCACATAGCTCTTTTTACCACTACTAGTTGATGAGTGTTGCTTACCTTTAGTCACAGGTGTAAAACCATCTCATGTAAATAATTCTTAGTGAGTTATAACAAACTATTGAAATTATAGTACTTTATCTGCTCATTTTTTTACTTGTTCACTATTAATTTGAGACTATATCAACATGTAAACATAATAAATTTAATGCTTCAAAAAATATATCGAAAAACGACTATACTCGGTAACATAAGTAAAATGACATTTTGAGATTATTATTTTCAATTTTATGGCTAGATTATTAAGAAGAGTTATGTCTTAATCTTGATAAACATGGTAAAAACAAACATGAAGCATGGACATAACATAGTACTCCCCCCGTTCCAAGATAATTGAATTGTTGGAGGATTTTTTTGTGTTCAAAATAATTGAGTTGTTCATTATTCAAGATAGCTATTGAAATTCTTTTTCAATGTTACCCTTCATTAATTAAATTTTCAAGTATGAGTTTCAATGATCATTACTAATGTTTTGGAGTTTGAAAAGGGCAAAAATAGAAAAACATAACTAATTTATGTCTTTGTCTTTTTTGTTTATGTCATGTTCTAATAATTTAATTATTTTAGAACAGAGGGAATACTTGAATGTGGTTCTCAATGACCCTTGTAGGGTCGTTAAAAGGAAAAGTATAAGTCGCACAAGTACCAATGTTTTGTCATATTTAATTTCTTTAAAAATAAGTATCCTCTTTGATATTTTGATTTTTAAAAAAATGCCCTTTAAATTTGAACAAACTATTGCTATAAAAATACATATACAAACTGCTCATATTTAACTCAAATCAGTTGAGTTAAATATGGTATAATTAGCCATGAATTAAATATGGGGATTCTTTTTTCATTAAAACCTCTTAATTAACATGATTTTCGTTATTTGTTACCAACTGAAATTACAGGTCAAATTTCAGTTTCACATTATCGTTTTCATCCCCCCAAAAAATCAAAATCAAATTCAACTGAAACTTCTTTTGTTCAATATCTTCGAAAATTTAAATTAAACCATTACTGTTGTTGAATGTATTTAATCATAATATTATTTTCTTATATGAATTTCATCAGTTGTTTGAAATCGATCAAAATTTTTTTGTTCTGATTTTTTTTGTACCATTACTGTTATTTCGTTCAAATTTTTTTGAGTAATTATTGATGTTTCGTTCAAATATAGTGATCAAAATCGATTTTTCGTTAAATTATTTTTAAATATTTTGAGTCATTAATGATTTTTCGTTAGAGAGATCAAAATCAATTTTTGTTACGTTGTAGAATTTAACAATTTATTTCGTTAAATTATTTTTGAATATTTTGTAAATAAATTTCAAAAAAAAAAAAGTAATGCAACAGTAAATTGAACTGATCGAACAGTATATTGATCAAAAACGTTTTTTCAAGCTGCTCAAACTCAATTTTTTTTCTTTTTCACTTCTCTTTTTTTGTTTTTTGTTTTTTCTATTTTTTTAATTTTTTTTTACTCTTTTATCTCTAACTTTTATTTTGAAAAGATAAATATGTATATCACATACACATATACAAAATACATAGCCATACAGATCTGGATATGTATTTACAGTACAAAACATACATATGTATCTGCAAATGTATTTACAAAAATACATAGCTCACTCATATGTATATATAAACATATAAGACACAAAATCTCTATAAAAAAAATGGATAACTATATGCATATACATATAGGTAATCAAAAAATACATGATACATATCCTATATATTTATATATACATGTGAGTCAGATATGTATTTCTGTAAATAAATACACAGATATATATATATATATATATATATATATGTTTTTTACCGTAAATATATATGCAGATCTGTATATCTATTTATTTTATATATTTTTTGAATATGTATATGTGATATGGATATTTGTCTTTTAAAAATAAAAAATAGAGATAGAAGAGTAAGAAAATAAAAAAAGAAAAGAAAAAAACAAAAACGAAAAATGAAAATATGAAAAAAAAAAAAGTGAAAAGGAAAAAAAAGAAGAAAAAGAAGAAAAAGAAATAAAAACTAGAAATAAAAGTGTAAAAACAAAATCGATTTTTTTTTGTAAAAAGAAGATGAAGAAGAAGAAAACAAAAAAAAGAAGGAAAAAAAGAAGAGAAACAGAAGAAAGTAAAGTGGAAAAAAAATTAAAAATAAAAAAATAAAATGATAAAAAAATGAAAAACTAGCAAGAAATAAAAGTTAGATATATAAGACAGTAATATTTTGAAATTTTGAATATCATGAAGATAATAATCTTTATAATTGAGTTTGATTTGGAAACGGAATCTACTAATTTAAATAAGAGTAATTTATGTGAAGGAAAAAAATTGAAAGAGGAATCTAAGAGATTTTAAATAATAAAAGGTAAAGAAAAAATCAGTTAAAGAAAAGAGAAAGAGAAGTGGCATGAAAAAGAGAATTTTATACATGATAACTTCTCAAAGATACTAAGTAGAGAACCACATTTAAAATAATGTTATATTTGTTACTCAATGTAATTTTATTAAAATATTGCTATTTTTCATAATTCTTGTAGTTTTTCCAATTATTTTTATTTATTTAAACTACCCAGTATCCGATATTCATTTTTTAGGAGTCCGACTATATTCGAATTCGCCCCGCGTCGGCCCCATTTGGGGGGAGAGCTCCCAATTTTTCCAATTATGAACTCTAACAAATGCAACCTTTTTTCTTTCCCCTTTTCTGGGTCTTTTGCTATTGGTCAAAGAAGTTGAGTATTAGGAAAGCCAATTGTTTGTGTGGATTTTTTCTCTCCAAACAATCAGACAATTTTAATAATGAAGTATTAATTAGTTGTTTGTTTACATAAGGGCATTATATTAATTACTTTCTCTATTTTAAATCAATTAAATTATTGAAATATGAAACAAATTATAGGTTACTTTCATTATTATGTTTTTAATTATTCTTAAATTATTCTCTTAGATAAATGAAGTACAAAAGAACCTCATTAAATAAAAAAGTAAAATTAAAAGAAATTTTCAATATATCTCTTAACGAATAAATAATTTATTTATCTTGGACATTAAAAGTAACGTATTAATTAGTTGTTTGTTTACATAAGGGCATTATATTAATTACTTTCTCTATTTTAAAATAATTAAATTGTTGAAATATGAAACAAATTATAGGTTATTTTCATTATTATGTTTTTAATTATTCTTAAATTATTCTCTTAGATAATATGAAGTACAAAAGAACCTCATTAAATAAAAAAGTAAAATTAAAAGAAATTTTCAATATATCTCTTAACGAATAAATGATTTATTTATCTTGGACATTAAAAGTAACTCAATAATTTATTTAGTAAAATTCATAAATAGCATGTTTATTCCCTTAATTATGAGTTTCATAGCAACCGTTTCATAATTATATAATATAGTAAGTTGTATTTTGTATTTTTACAAACTGTTGCTACAAAAATATAAATACATATGATTTTTACTGCCCTTATTATCTATATATATATTTTGTATTTTTATAAACTGTTGCTATAAAAATACAAATGCATATAAATATATATGTTACAAAATGTAATTTGATAAATATATTGCTATTTTTTATAATTTGATACTTAAGTATGTTACTTTATATATTTTTTTCTGAGAGAGTAGTTGTTTATAAGAAGGGCATTAGGCTATATGACATCTTGTCAGTAACTGTTTTATTCACCAATACCAAGTCACCAACCCACCACCACGTAAAAAGAGGATTAAAATAATAGTCCACTACTAATTATTAATTTAATAACACAACGGGTTGGTAGTTAATTTTGTCTTTCCACACTTAGGACTCGTTTGGTAAAGTGTATAAGATAATACTGAATATATTATATTAGTAATATTGAGATTAATAGGACAGAAATTAGTAATATTGAGATTATTTTTTATGCAGTATTTGGTTTGATGCATTGAAAACAATATGTATTGTTATATTTTAAGAAGAATATTATTTGTTTACAAAAATACCCACGATATATTATAACTTTGTGTATTTTTTTTTGCAAATTTTTTTTTTTTAAAAAATAAAATAAAATAAAATTAACAATATAACTAATTATTTACTTTAGAATTTTAAGATTTAATCATTCACTTACAAATTTATTTATTTTTTATTATCTTTCTTTGTTTGTTCATCATTTGCTTGTTGCTCCCACTTTGTATTATTTTTAAGTTGGAGGAAGGTACATATAACTTTTGGATGAGATAATAAAATCATTATTAAAATAAAATTGTATTCTATAGAGTGTTAAAACTAAGTAGAAAAATTATTTTTATTCATGAATATCCTATTTACAAAATTAAAGCTTGTATGCAATTTATTTTTGGATTTTGATTAATAAATATTTTTTTGAGTTAATGGAGTAGTTTTTTTTATAACTAAAATTATTTGGAGGGATATTATTATTTTGATAAATTGAAAAGAAGTAATTCATATTGAATAAATTGAAAAAGATTTAGAAAAAAAATTAAAGAAATTTGAGGACATTTTTGTAAATAATAATAAAATTTGTAAACTAATTTATTTGAACAAATTTATTAGTACAAATATAAAAAAATAAAATTAGAAAAATAAAAAAATATTCAAAAGAATTTGAGGGATATTCTTATCTTTACACGTACTAATCTTTAATACCTCCCATGGTATTAAAACCCATGTATTATTAATACTACCATATGTGATGTATTAGTAATACACCCTATAATACCATGTAGGGTGTATAACTAATAAATGATATTAGTAATACATTGGTCCAAAATCCTACCAAACATAGTAGTATTAATTAATACCACACTTAATACATGAATTATTTCTCCTAATACGACCTACCAAACGACCCTTCGAAAATAAAATATACTACTTGTCCGTCTGTGATCTGTTCGAATCTCGAGACTCAGACAAATTTTTTCTTCAGCACTATATTTTTATCTAATTTTTAAATATTTAATTATTATGACTCCAGTGCCATAAAAATTGGAACGGGAAAGATATTATATTAAAGTATAAAAAGGCTTACTTTTAAAAAGAATACACTTTTAAGACTTTTTGGTTTTGACTTATAATTCGTGAGATATTTGAATAACACAACGTAATACGTTGGTGTGTTATGTTGCTTTTTTGCATGTGAGATATACGTATACGCAAAGATTTGAATAAAATAAAACGTGGCTTCAAACATGGTTTGCTTAAGACATATTGGAAATAAGTTTTTGTTTCAAATTGTTTTGTTAGGTGTTACTTGAGTTGATGATTTTTCGAAAATAATCTCTCAATCTCCTCGAATAAAGAGTAATTAATATTAGCATCTACTCTTTCAAATCCTATTTATAAGAATACATTTTGGTATGTTATTGTTGTTGTATTTAAAAATAAGTATTTGCACAATCAACCTATTCAAAAGATATTTACAAGTAGTTTTTGTAAATTAAAAAATTTGTCATCTCAAAAATAAGATTATTATAAAAAATAAATAAAGATAATTTGAAATTATATGTTGTTTTGATGAGATTCAAATAATATAAGCTTTCGTCAATATTCTGAAATATATTCTTTCAAAATATTAATATAAGAAAAATTACAACTTATATAACGGAAACCCATTAGACAATATTTTTTTCTTACACATGTACATATATATAAATATTTACTTTTGAATTAAAATTAAAATTATTATCGAGAAATTTCAAATGTTGCATCCACTTCTAATTATTTAGAATGTCATATTCTTGCAACTTCTAATCATACTAGATATTGAGGGGCAGTGCTAGTTATTTTTTATCTTAATTTATGTGACATAAATAAATTTTAAATAATCAATTATATTTTTAATATGTTTTTAGATATTTTAAGTTATTAGCTATTGTAATATTGTAATTTATTATTTAAGTTGTTAGTTATTCCAATTTATAATACTTTCCTTATCCAAACTTTTGTGATTGATAATCAGTTATATTTTTAAAATAATTTAAGTTTTAAATTATTATGATTTATAATACTTTTTTTTCTATTTCAATTTAAGTGACAAAAATATAATTTCAAGAGTCAACTAAATATCACGATTGAAGAAGCGAAACAGACATATCTTAAATGAAACTAATTAAAAGCGATATAACAAATTTGCTATAAAAATTAGTTATGAAATTTTTTTAAGTAGGGATCATATAAAATATCAAGTAAATTTAAAACATGAAAGTTAATTTACCAACTATTATTAATGAAAGAAAGAGGAAATTTGGCATAAATGATGAACAAGGTGTGTAGGGATAGGCAATATAGGGTATTGTTGGTGAGTCAAATCATCATTATTACTATAGTTTGACCTTTAAATTATGCATGTGAGGCACACCATTAAAAATTATTTTCTTCATTTAATTTTACTTGTTATATTTTAAATTAATACATTTATTCAAAAAAATAATTACTACTATAACTATTTTAACATAATATTCTTATCAAATAATGTTTGTATTGTATTTTAAAATTGATTCAAAAAAAATAATAATTAATATTAAAGGTAAAATAAAAAAATTATCTTATCTTGATATGTCAAAAATGACAAATCTATGTATAAATCCAATTAGGAAATTAGTAGTAATCCATAGTTAATTAATTATTTAAACTTGTACTGACCTATGAACACCTACTTCAATTTCTTCTTTCTATCCATTTTTTTTGAGTGATTATTTAATGAGTTTAACTGATATTCGTCGATGGTGTAAATATTTGTTACATTATCAAATAACTTTTCATATCGTATTATATAAATATTTCTTGTTTTAAAAATTATTGATTTCACTTTTTTATATGTAGAGTTATTTATAGATATTTTTTGATTGATTTGATAATATATATTTTTTAAACGAAAAATTATACGGTTTAGCCGTTCACTAAAATAACAGCTGATATATATATATTCCTGCATATTAATGTATATATACATATTAAATACATAATATATATATATATGCTTATATACGTATATAACTAACGATTATAATTATTTGCACGATCCATATCATGATATATTTGAGTGGAGGACACAAGTAAAAAAAAAAAAAAAAGCATATTCCCCACTCTTAAAAAAGCAATTGATCCAAAGTTTTACTACTTTAAGAAATAACATTTTGCTCTTTTATTATTCCATTTTGAAACTTTAGGTTTTATATCCACACGTTTGATATAAGACACTCTTATCAACTATAACAATGGAATAAATGATCCTTCTATGCCCATCTATTAAGAATTTTTCTTTTGATCTGGATGTTTTATTTATATAATTTTTTCAAGAATTAATCTAAATAGTTGTTTACCCGATTGTTTAAACTAAAAATAGTGGCAGATATATAATATGTGTATAATTCATGTATAATACATATCACTGTATAATTTATGTATAAGGCTAGAAAAAGTAAACAGTGAATTTGATCGGCTATTAGTGAAAAAAGACCTAAATTTTTTGTGCTATTTTTTTTAACTAATATTCTACGTAAAAGATGATATAGCTAAAATAACATTTATAATAGACTGCAATAACTATTACAATAATTACAACATACTCAATGTAATTTCATATGTGAGGTATGAAGAGAATAATGTGTATGATATGTTGTTCTATCTCGTAGAGTAGAGAGCAATTATTTCTGAAAAATCCTCGACTGAAGTAACTACCACTATAGACAAATATTTGAAGTTTAGATGCATATTCTTTAAAAAAAATCATTTAGCTTTGAGCATTATTATGTAATTTCAAGATTCCTTCACCAATATTTACAAAGCCCCTAGCTTGCAAAAGAGGTGGTACAATGGTAAATCTTCTATGCAACATTATGACTCTGTGTAATGAAATTAGCTTATGAAAATATAATTTTGTGAATTTGTTTTATTTTGTAACTCAACTTATTTTGATTAGTCTGAATCAGCTCATATAAAAGTTGAGTTGATTAGGGCTAAATATATAACTGCGATTGACCCATACAAAATTTTGTCAATTATTTTTTAAAACTTTTTTTTTGTTTGATAATAAGTAATATATATATATATGGTTATAATAAAAGAATGAAATCTTGTAATTTGATAAGAGTTGAGCGGGTTGAGCTATATATGATTCATTGATTAGCTCATCTCAACCTAACCTATTGGGTCAATTTTCGAAATATGCTTATTTTAAAATGAATTTTTTGAAAAGTATACTTTAGAAAAACAACAGCTCGGATTTGAATAATCAATTTGAAAAAAACTTTTGCAGTAGTAGAAAATCAATTTCTGCTTGTCCAATGTCCTAAAAGTGTTATGTAAAAAATTATTTGCTTCACCTTCTGTAAACTACTTCTGTTATTACGCAAAAGCACATATTATATTCATAAAAACTTGGTCTAACACCTCAATTTTTCAAAATAAGCATTTTGAAAAATAAGTACTTTTGGCTTGGCCAAACCAGGGACTAAGCTAGGCTTTCGGTAAGAAGTTCGGTGAAACTCAAAATATTTGATCCAAATCCTTTATTTATTTAAAAATAAATAAAAATATTTAATTCATAAACTTCAAATTTTGGCTCTGCCCTGTCTCCGTAGCTAACCAACTCAATTTCATGACTACAGGGGTGATGTAGAGGCACAACTAAGTCCAATCCTTAGAGAAAAGGACTCAAGAATATGGTTTTGTTTGAGATCCTATGTTATTGATGCAGGTATGAGTTTTTACAATGAAATTAATTAAGAAAATAATAATTGTTTCTTATCTCATGTATTTAAAGGGAATGAAAACATTTAATGTTTTTCACTTTTTTTCCGAGCAAGATAAATAATTTTCTCTAAAAAGAGATAGATGCATATCCTTAAATAAAAATAAATATTAAGGAAAAAAATTATGTAACACGGTGAATTAAGGCTCTATTTTTATCTGAAATAGCGGTAGTTTCAAAGAATTATATAATATAGTGATAGTTTGAGGTTTAATAGCAGATACATGTTGATTCGTTTACTATCCATGCAGATATAACTACGCAGAAATATATATATTTTACTTTTGTTACACATATTAATGTAGAAATTCAATACTTGAATGAATTATAAATCACTTTGATTCAGTCACACATTTTTGCTAAAGAGATGCTGTAAATGTATTTCACTATTGTTTATGTTTCGTAAATGAGTAAAATTTAACTGTTTTTCATAAATCTGAGCACAAATATATTATTTACGAACATTTCTCAAATATTAATACCCTTGCCTTATCTTCTTCTTCTTCTTTTTTTTTTTGGGTGAGACAGAAGTTGTGGAATTTTTCTTCATAGACACAACCCCTTTGGTGGATGATTATTTTGCAAATCCTGGAGAGCATACCTATGATTGGAGAGGTGTCTTGCCAAGGGACAAATATCTCAAAGATCTCTTAAAGGTATAATAATAATACTTTATATAATTGAAAAAAAATATTTCCTATTTTATTCGTCCTAACTCTTTAGGGGTTTGTAAAAAGGATTTGGATTTGGCACTAAGCATGTCTACTGCAAAATGGAAGATGGTAATTGGTCATCATACAATTAAAAGTGCTGGACATCATGGTGTTACTACAGAACTTGCTGAACAATTAGTTCTAGCATTTATGTCATCCAGAGGTCACGAGTTCAAGCCGTGACAAGTTAAGGCTACGTATAATAGATTCTTACGGTCCAAGCCTTTCCAGGACCTCTCACATAGTGAAAGCTTCTTTATAATTTTAGCATATGTAAGATTTGATCCACAATTTTGTAGAAAAAAAATCATAAATACCCACTTTTGAACTCACTTAATTGTAAATTAATCATTGTCATAGAGTTTTAGATTAACTAATGTCTTTTACATGTGAAATTTGAAACTCCACGACCATAACTATTTTTCAAAGATAGAATTGAAAAATGACCGATAAATGACCGATAAGCGTTGATAGGTAACAACACATCGAGTATACATAACTTATGTCTTTATATATACAGTTATATACTAACCAAAATTTCATTAATTAATTTATAACTTCGATTTTTGTTCGAACCAATCAATCAATTATTTACTAAATTAGTAAATTGGAGTTTTTAACGTGCGGGGGCGGATCCAAAGCTTGGAGGGGAGACATTAAAGAATGGAATCCGGTGGAATTGAAATTCTATTACGAAGGACAAGGATTTATTTCTGTAGCATTGAACCAAAAAGAAGTTGAATTTGTGTATTATGATGTTTTTGGAAATGTATTGCAGAAATTTAGTGTGTCAAAGGACTCTTATGTAGATAGTCAATAGATGTAAATGTTACTACTGTTATTTTCAATGTTTTCGGTTACAAGAATCTGTATATAAGCACAATAACTTCAACATAAGTTCAAGTCTCAAACAAGAACACCTATGAAGTTCCTTAACACCTTCAACACAAGATTTAAAATAATTTATCCAAGAAGTGTGTTATTTTTCTGAAATAAGATGAAACAGAAATGTAAAGCCAAGTCCCCCGACTTCACGGAAAGTCCTTAAGGAATAATTTCCCTCACTGTACCCGAGGTTTTGGAATCTTCCCCCCAGGATAAAATGACTTTCGATCCAACAATAACGGTACCTCAAATTGTTGGATTCGTCGAACTCACTCAACAGCTAATGATCACAATTAGTTTTTTAAGATATGAAGAGTGTTTTTGCTGTAAAAAATTATGTTTATACCTTAGGAATATATCAGGAATTTATAACCTTTAATGTGTCCTTTCGGAAAGGATGTATTGGTTCAGCAAAAAGGCACCTATTCAGTACAGTCACGTCACTTGCGCCTGATCTGCGGCCGTAGGTGACACTATCCAATTCCAGTGGCTACCTGCGCTGTATCTGCGCCCACAGGTCGCGTACCTTCGCTGCATCTGCGCCCGCAGGTCACGTTATTGCGCGAACCAGTGTACCTTTTGCCTCGAAGGGTCGCATCCCTTCGAGATGCGTTGCGTATACGTTAACATGGCGTCCGAAATGCGTCTGAACATGGAGAAAAACAATTCCATCAGATTTTTGGATTAAAATTTCACTTGTTCATCAAGATTCAAATAAATTTTGTCTAAAAAATAGATCTTATAAATCGATCAAATCCAAATCCAAATTCGAAGCCGAGCCAGTGACGACGACGACAGCGCAAGGCACCACCTTGTTCTTGCCTCACTTAGCCATGTGGAGATGTGTTTCTCAATATAAACATCTTAAAGGTTCTTTCTTCCACCAATGTGGAAGAATTTAATAAGCTTTTCTATTTTGAGCACACTTTCCATTTTAGTGTGGACTCAATTTTTTCCTCCACTATTTTTCCTCCATTTTTCATTCACACTCACACCTTGAACCCAACAATCCCCCACATGAATGGGGAATAACTATCTTTTGAAGAATTTATGGACAAGCATGTGATCATTTAGCAAAGACTGATTGCATCTGGATAAGTAAGTTTTTCTTTGAACTTTTCGTAGTGAACATGTATCGGATACACTCAGTCAATCGTTAGATTTTATATCTTTGACCCGTCGAGCTTTAATGTACACCTAGACAACACATGTCACACAACCAGCCTTTTAGTGTTTATGGTTCTCACGATTTTATTTTTTTCAGTCATGAACACGTTCCGGTTTCATGAGAGCTTAGATATTGGGTCTTTACAAATATTCTCCTTGAAGCGACTTTCATTTATCCCTCACATAGATGATTTCTAAACGTTTAAACTATTTGGTCAATTTGCCAAATTTAGATAATCATTAAAAGACTTCATACCATAAGTCTTATCCTCGTTTCATAAACATTGGCTACATTATGAGAATGGGTTGGGTATAATGACAATGTTGAACCTGTTAGACACAACTTTGTTTGATCTCTTTGAACCTAGCTCTTGGGATCTCCAGTCGGCTAGGTAGAGTTACCGCCATGCTGACTTGTCCTAGGCCTTAAACCGATTTCCTTGGATGTTCTCTCAACTCCTTCTCTAGACAAGCCTTTTGTAAGTGAATCAAACACATTATCCTTTGACTTCACATACTCAACAGTGATTATTCCACTAGAGAAAAGTTTTATAACGGTATTATGTCTTCGTCTTATGTGACGAAATTTACCGTTGTACATCATGTTCCCTGCCCTACCTATTGCCGCTTGGTTATCACAGTGTATACATACTGGTGCCACTGGTTTGGGCCAATAAGAAATGTCTTTTAAGAAATTTCGGAGCCATTCTGCTTCTTCACCGGCTTTATCCAATGCGATAAATTCAGATTTCATTGTAGAGCGAGCAATACATGTTTGTTTGGATGATTTCCAAGAGACTGCTCATCCACCGATAGTAAATACATATCCACTTGTGGATTTTACTTCGTTCGATCCGGTGATTCAATTTGCATCACTATATCCTTCAAGTACCGCAGTATATTTATTATAATGCAAAGCATAGTCTTGAGTGTATTTAAGATACCCCAAAACTATTTTCATTGTCATCCAATGAGTTTTACTGGGATTACTCGTGTACCGACTCAACTTACTAATAGCGCATGCTATGTCTGGTCATGTACAATTCATTATATACATTAAACATCTCAATACTCTTGCGTACTTCAATTGTGAGTCACTTTCACCTTCATTTTTTCGAAGTGCGAAGCTCACATCCAATGGAGTCTTGGCAATACCAAATTTCATATACTTGAATTTGTCTTGAGACTGTGACAATGTCAACCCTTGTGGAGTTCTATGGATTCTTATTCCTAAGATCACATCCGCAACTCCAAGGTCTTTCATATCAAACCTGCTCTCAAGCATTCGTTTTGTAGCATTTATGTCAGAAATGTCCCTACTGATTATCAACATATCATCCACATATAAACAAACAATGACTTGGTGATTTGGAGTGTCTTTAATGTAAACACATTTATCACATTCATTTATCTTGAACCCATTTGCCAACATAGTTTGGTCAAACTTCGCATGTCATTGTTTAGGTGCTTGTTTTAGTCCATACAACGACTTAATAAGTTTACACACCTTATTATCTTTTCCTGGAACCACAAAACCCTCTGATTGTTTCATGTAAATTTCTTTCTCTAATTCTCCATTTAGGAATTTTGTTTTCACATCAATTTGATGGATTTTAAGATCATATACCGCCACTAAGGCAATTAACATTCTAATCGACATTATCCTTGTTACTGGCGAGTATGTATCAAATTAATCAAGGTCTTCTTTATGTTTGAAGCCTTTTTACTACAAGTCTTGTCTTGCATTTGTTAATAGTACCATCCGCCTTCATTTTCCTTTTAAAGATCCATTTAGAACCTAAAGGTTTATTTCCTGGAGGAAGATAAACCAACTTCCACGTATGGTTTCTTAATATTGAATCAATCTCACTATTGATTGACTCTTTCCAAAAGGATGAGTTTGACAACGACATCACTTCTTTAAAAGTTTGAGGCTCGTTTTCTAAGAGAAATGTTATAAAATCTGATCCAAACAAAGTTGACGCTCTTTGATGTGTACTACGTCTTGGATTCTCATCATTATGTACATTCTCACTTGGTTCATCTCGAGGTCGTTTAGACCCTCCACTAGACTTTTCATGTCTAGTTTTATAAGGATAAATATTTTCAAAGAATTCAACATTATCTGATTCAATTACCGTATTTTTATTAATATTCGGATGTTGAAATTTATGAACCAAAACCCGACATGCTTTACTACTTTTAGCATATTCTATGAACACACAATCCACCATCTTAGGTCCTATCTTAACCCTTTTAGGCATAGGAACTTGGACCTTCGCTAGACACCCCCACACTTTGAAATATTTTAAGTTGGGTTTCCTTCCTTTCCCTTTTTCATAGGAATTGATTGTGTCTTACTATGAAAAACTCTATTGAGGATTCGGTTGGCTGTAAAGATTGCCTCCCCCCATAAGTTTTGCGGTAAACCTGAACTTATAAGTAAATCAGTCATCATTTCCTTCAAAGTTTGATTTTTTCTTTTCACAATTCCACTTGATTGAGGTGAATACGGGACCATAGTTTGATGGACAATTTCATTCTCTACACATATTTTGGCGAAGGAAGATTCATATTCTCCGCCCCTATCACTTCTTATAGTTTTTATCTTTTTCTCTAACTGATTTTCAACTTCAGTTTTGTATTTCCTAAACACATCTATTGCTTCATCTTTACTATTTAGCAAGTAGACATAACAATATCTAGTGCAATCATCAATAAAAGTTGTGAAATACTTTTTTCCACCACGTGATGGTGTTGACTTCGTATCACAAATGTCAGTGTATATTAAGTCTAAGGGATTGGAATTTCTTTCAACGGACCTATACGGATGCTTTGCATATTTTGATTCCACACACGTTTGACACTTTGATTTATTGCACTCAAAGTTTGGCAAAACTTTTAAGTTAATTAGTTTTCACAAAGTTTTATAATTGGCATGTCCTAAACGTTCATGCCACAATTCATTAGACTCAAGCAAGTAAGAAGAAGCAGAACTTTTATTGATTTCAATAGTCATTACATTCATCTTATATAGGCCCTCAGTGAGATAGCCTTTTCCTACATACACTTCTACTTTGCTAATTATAATTTTTTCGGAAATAGTTACACATTTGAATCCGTTTTTGTCTAGAAGTGATACAGAAATCAAGTTCTTTCTTAACTCCGATATATACAGGACATTGTTGAGTGTCAACACTTTGCCTGAAGTCATTTTCAAGCATACTTTTCATGTTCCTTCTACTTTTACAGTAGCAGAGTTTGTCATGTAGATTTTTTTTCTCCTTGAACCGGAGCGAACGCTGCAAACAACTCCTTATTAGCACAAACATGGCAGTGGCACCGGAATTCATCCATCATTCGCGAGGATTTCCCACCAAGTTGCATTCGAAAAGCATGGCTTACAGATCATCTGTTTCTTTCTTGGACTCAGCCACATTTGCTTGATCTTTTTTCTTGCCTTTCTTAGTGGCCCAACAATCTGTTGATTTGTGGCCAATCTTGCCACAGTTGAAGCACTTTCCCTTGAATTTCTTCTTGGGTTGATTGCTTTCATTTCCAACTTCCTTTCGATTTTAGAGTTGTTTTGGTCATCTTCTACAATGTTTGCTCCATTCATTGCAGAATTTCTTCTTGACCTTCTTTCCACAACTTTATTATCTTCTTCAATGCGCAGTCGTACAATTAGATCTTCTACTGATATCTCCTTACGTTTGTGTTTTAAATAGTTCTTGAAGTCCTTCCGCGTAGATGGTAGCTTCTCTATTATTGTTGCTACTTAAAATGTTTCATTCACGATCAAACCTACAATAAAGTTTTTATGAATACTAAGAATATTTTTAAACTGTTCAACAAAGGTATTTGTCAAAATCATAACCTTCAGCAAGGAGATCGTGGATGATCACTTGCAGTTCCTGCACTTGGGAAACAACAGACTTGTTGTCTATCATTTTATATTTCAACAATCTTGCAACGAAGAACTTTTTAGTTTCGGCATCCTCTGTCTTATACTTCCGTTCTAGTGTTTCCCATAACTCTTTTGTTGTCTTTGTTCCACTATACACATTGTAAAGGTTATCTTGGAGACCACTAAAAATTTAGTTCCTACAAAGAAAATCTAAGTGTTTCCAAGCCTCCACAATCACAAATCACTCTTGTTCAGAGGTTTCCTCGGGCACCTCCGGAGCTTTTTCAAATGTGAACCTTTGAAGACAAAGAGTTGTGAGGTAGAAAAATATTTTCTGCTGCCACCTCTTGAAGTCAATATCCGTGAATTTTTCGGATCTCTCCGTTGGTGCCATAGTTTGCGGAGCATTAGTACGACTAGTCATGGCAATACTAGTTGCCACCATAGTCGTTCCAGCATCATGCACTTGACTATCGGTAGTCATTTTCTTGTCACAACAAGATAATATCTTTAGTATATCAAAATACTATTAATAAAGTTACAGCAGCTTTAAACACCTCTTGTTTCTAGTTTAACGATGAAGTTTTTAGGAATTTTAATCGTCAACCGAGTGATCTTTAACTTGTGATGAAGATTTTATTTCTTCAAACCACTAGTTAAGTTCAAACGGAGTAGAAAGCTTAAAACTTTAATCTCCAGAAATCAAGCAATACAAATTCCAAAAATTTATTCCTTAAGATTGTTATTTTCAATGTTTTCGGGTACAAAAATTTGTATATAGGCATAATAACTTCAACACAAGTTCAAGTGTCAAACAAGAACACCTATGAAGTTCCTTAACACCTTCAACACAAGATTAAAAATAATATATTCAAGAAGTGTGTTATTTTTCAGAAATAAGATGAAATAGAAATGTAAAGTCAAATTCCCCAACTTTCACGGAGTGTCCTTAAGGAATAATTTCCCTCACTGTACCCGAGGTTTTGGAATCTTCCTCCAGGATAAAATGGCTTTCAATCCAACAATAGTGGTACCTCAAATTATTGGATTCGTTGAACTCACTCAACAGTTAATGATCACAACGAGTTTTTTAAGATATGAAGAGTGTTTTTGCTGTAAAAAATTATGTTTATACTTGAGGAATATATCAGGAATTTATAGCCTTTAATGTGTCCTTTTGGAAAGGACGTATTGGTTCAGCAAAAAGACACCTATTCAGTACAGTCACGTCACTTGCGCCTAGTCTGTGCTGGACCTGCACCTGATCTGCGGCTGCAGGTGACACTATCCAATTCCAGTGGCTACCTGCGTTGCATCTGCGTCCATAGGTCGCGTACCTGCGCTGAATCTGCACCCGCAGGTCTCGCTATTGCGCGAACCAGTGTGTCTTTGCCTCGAAGGGTTGCATCCCTTCGAGATGCGTTGCGTATACGTTAGCATGGTGTCCGAAATGCGTCCGTACATAGAGAAAAATAATTCCATCAGATTTTTGGATTGAAATTTTACTTGTTTATCAAGATTCAAATAAATTTTGTCTAAAAAATAGATCTCATTGATCAATCAAATCTGAAGCCGTGCAGGCAACGACAACGGCAACGCGAGGCACCACCTTGTTCTTGTCTCACTTATCTACGTGGAGATGTGTTTCTCAATAAAAACACCTTAAAGCTTCTTTCTCCCACCAATGTGGGAGAATTTAGTAAGTTTTCCTATTTTGAGCACACTTTCCATTGTAGTGTGGACTCAATTTTTTCCTCCATTATTTTTCCTCCATTTTTCATTCACACACACCTTGAACCCAACAACTACCACGTAAGAGCCAGATGAATGAGGGAGTTAAGTGTACTTTAGTTTATTATTGATTGTTTTCGTGAGGAATTGAAATGTATTTTAGTTGATTAGTAGAGGTGGATTCAGAATTTGAAGTACCTCAAGTTAATCTTATAATATTAATTGATTTTATTGCTAAACATTTGTAGATAGTAGATTTGCTTATGTATATAATTATTGAGTTTATGTAAGTTCGTAACAAACTTATTGATCTGCCCTATATATTGTTAATTGTTTTCTATATAATATGGTAAATAGTAGGAAAGATTGAGCTCCTGCTCAAAGAATTTGAAACTGAAACTTGAAAGTTTGCGTTTATGTGGTTGCTTTTTTGAAAGTTGAAGTTATATTTGAACATGCATTTTTCTTTTTATAAAAAAATATTGAATGAGACAGATTTTCAAAATCTAAATCTATGGCGAAACAAATATCTGAGGATGTGTTTTCAAAATTTGATCCAAAATTTATGGTCAAACGTTAGCTAAAACATTTCATAATATCGAGTGAAGTTGTGATTTATGGAAGATGTTTGGTTTTTAGCACAAACTTTTCAAATGAGTTCATAAATAAATACTGAAAATAAACTCGGTTTTAACAATATAAATGAATATTTCAATAAAAGTTAGCGGGTACAAATACATCCGTCCATTAAAATTAAATTAGATAACTAGAGAGAAATTGATTATGGGCTAGAAAATGCACTAATTTTCAATTACAACAATGATTAGGATAATATTTAACTGCTAATTAGCAGAAATAAATTAAGTATAAATAACATAAATACCAAACCTTTGGGAAGTAATTACACTTTCTCCCACTTTTTTAATTATTTTACTCTCTCCCTATTAATATACATAAGATATCCGACATATATATAAAATTCTGTGTATATGTTGGGATTTTCGTAATATGTTTAGGGAATTGAGATTTTTTGTAATATTGAAAACATAAATTGTGTATTTGTGTAATTTTTACATAAATTAAATACATAATAATATTTTTTTGCTTACATAATGGAATAGAGGTTTTTTGAGGCACTTCATTTTATGCAAAATGTTGCCAAAAATGTCAAAGAATTGTTAGGGTTTTTGTCCTGATTTTCTTATCAAAATTAAGTTTTACTTTTTCTTGGAAAGAAAATAAAAGTAACCATAATTACTTTAACTCAACCCCAAGGGGTGGTTGAGTTGGTTTGAGGGGAACTTTCCATAACAGAGGTCGCGGGCTCAATCCACCCCTAATGTCTTCTCAATCGAGCTCGTCGCACGAGGTTTACCTAGTGCGGTTTACATCTCATGTGTGGTTTGCGAGCTATTGCACAGTGAGAGGTTTACCCAGTGCGCACACAGTGCTCACCACAGAGTGCTCACCCGAAGGGCAGAGGCTGTGGCAAAGGGTGTAACGGCTGCGGGTTTTCCTGGAGTTTCCAAAAAAAATAAAAAAATAAAACTTTTCCATATTTGGCTAACCTCTTTCTTGGAGGAAAGGTTTTGGACATCTATAAATATAAATCCCCTTCTCATACAACAACATAATAGTAACCACAATGTAGTCATTAAAGAGTTTTGTTTAGGGGGAGATTTCTCCCAATAAGTTTAATGTTTTTCGATATAAGATTTTCAAAATGTGGCCTCTTGACCAAAACATATTAATAATATTATATTTTTTGTTTAGTTTTCTTTGTCGTCTGATTTATCATCTCATAATTTGCAAACTTTAAGCTTCTGCATGACACCCTCTCGATTTCGAAACTATAATTAATTTTGAATACTAAAAAAGAGTAGCAATGAAAAAAGATTTTTTTTAAAAAAATAATAAGAATTAGCGATCAATAAATTCTATAACGAAATAATAAAATTCATCGTTGATCCCATTTAGAAGTGGAATCGGGACATATTATAGGAAATATCAGTCAGCTACGAGCTATTTTTTTTTTTTTGTTTCCCAAGATATCCCCAGCCCGACAGGCCAAGGACTAATCCTCCGCGGATCTGAGCTCCATTTAAGGGTTTGCCGCTGACCAATTGGTTGTTGCATGCACAAGGCGGGAATCGAACCCCCGACACTTGCCTAAGCGACCTAGTGAGCTAACCACTAGGCCAACCAAGCTTGGTTAACGATGGAGCTACGAGCTATTTAACGATGGAGCAACAATAATATTTGTAGCTGTATATATCTATTACTTTAATTTGTTGAATATGTATCAGATAGAGAAGTCAATGTTTTAGGAGAATAACAAGTTATTAAATTCATGATCCATAAATATTAATTCACGCGGTATAAATAATTTGTTCCTCTCAAGAAATTAATCAAGATGTGTGGAAATTGATTCAAAAATTACTTTTGTTAAATAGTCTTTCCGTTCGCTTTTACTTGTCACAAATTTCCTAATTGAATTTCTACTTTTACTTGTCATTTTTGACATATCAAGAAAAAACTTCTTTTTTCCTATTTTACCCTTAGCATTAGTTATTTTTTTTCTAATTAATTACAAAGTACAATGTAAACATCATTTAATAAGGATAATATGATAAAGTAGTCATGTTATGTTAATAGGTGTTTTGTTTCAATTTGTGACGAGTAAAATCGAACGGAGGAAGTAAATATTAGAAACTTTTTTTACCTGCTAGATGGGAAGAAGCTGGAGTTCAAGCTCCACAGAGTTACCATGGTGTCCAGCACTTTTAATGGTATGGTGACCAACCACTATCTTCCATTTTACATTTGATTCTCTTAATGCTGAGTCCAAATCCTATTTAATAAAACGTTAATAATGCTAATACAATAATGACATATTTAATATAATTTTATGAAAGTAAAGAAGTTGTCTCAGAATGATCTTCGGCCAAGTAAAATAAAGGAAATACATAAGTGAAGATATTGTGATGAAAATAATGAAGAAAAGAATAATGTAAAATCAAACAATACAATAGTGAAGCCCAAAAGAAACAACAAGTGATAATAAAAAATAAAAAGAGATCACTAGAATAATAATATTACTAATTAGTTGGTTGCGTTAGGAATAGAATTTTCCATATTCTCGGATGAAGTTGATTAACCTTTAGTTGAAGAACATAAATAATTGTTTAGTTACTTTATATGAAACTTAGGTAAAGTTAAATAATAATATATAAAATCATCTCAAAAATTATCTTTACCTTCAAAATATAGAAAAATAATCTTTAGGAGGTACAATATCTTTTCAAAAGTTATAAATAAAATAAAGATTGAATAACCATCCATGATATTATTCCAAATTTTTTTCACTATTTTTCGAAAAGTTGAATAACTTTTTAGTTGAAAAACATTTAAAAAAAAAAAAAAAAGCTGTTTAGTTACTTTATGTAATTTTCTTATTTCAAAATAGTTTAGTACTCCTTACTTTTAGTTGTATTGAGATAAAGTTAGAATGACTTTTTTTGATCAAAAAATAAAGTTGAATGACTTTTATTAAAAAAGTAATGAAATATAAATTGAAATAGCCATATATAAAATTACCTCGAAAATTAATTTTACCTCAAAAACATTAGAAAAATTATCTTTTAGAGGTAAAATATCTCTTCAAAAGTCATAAATAAAACAAAATTGAACGATCATATGTGAAATCATCCCGAAAATTAATTTTACCTTCAAAACCTCGGAAAGATAATCTTGTCGAGGCAAAATATCTCTCCAATCATAAGTATGATCTTTAGGAGTTGTGAAATACATATCTTGGAAAGGAGTTGTATCCATAAAGAAAAATTCTGCCACATCTACACAAGTCAGAGAAGGAGGTGAAATTTGTAAGTGGGCGTTTGGACATGGAATTTTTCAAAAAGAAAAAAAAAATCTAGAAAAAAGTAAAAAAATGATATATGAGTTTTGTTTGGATATAAATATAAATTGAAATTATTATTTAAGTTTTAGGAGTGATTTAAGCGATAAGAGCAAGGTGCGAGTTGAGAACATAATCTTCATCCTCAATGGCCATCACAAATGTATCTTCAAGATGCTCAAACTCATCAGATTCACTGGAGGAATCTCTCAAAGCAATAAGAGCTTGCTTGACAACATAGTCTGTAGCAACTCTTCTTGTAGATTTTCCTGGGACCCGGCCCCCCTTTTTATCTTTGTCGCCACCAGCTTTAACATAATCTTTATACTCAACTTTGTACATTAGATAGTCTTTAATGAAGTGACTAGATTTTTCATATTTGTGATAGAGGTCATTTCTATTTGAAGATTTTCTTGCACTTCCTCTTCTCAGACATCCTTCATTCTTTCTTACCACCTTTTGAAACTTTTGAGTAAGATAAGTCATGTCTTCATCTTCTTTACTATACTTTCCTTTAGTAGTGTTAAGAGCCAACGTTTTCTCTATTTTGGGCTCCTTTTTCCATTTATCCTGCAGCTTCTTGAGTTCATTAAAGCAAGGTGGAGCAACCATTAAAACAAGATCCTCCCTCGGTGTTAATCATATAGGAAGTACCGTTCTGATATCAATTGTTGGCTTGTATGCATCCATCACAATACTAGGGACCAGGTTTCATACGAGTTTCTTCAGCTAAAGATAGAAAAGGTTCTATATGATTTCACCACAATAATGAGAACATGATCCCTCACCAGGTTCTACAATTAAGAACAAAAAATTGAAGAACAAAAGTGAAGAAGACAAAATATTTTACGTGAAAACCTCCTTGCTCAAGGGGGTAAAATCATGACCTACTCCAATAGAATTTCTCAACCACTTCACTAAAAAAAGAGCAAAGGTTTAATTACAGACTCATTCTCGTAATACTATGATTAACCTCTTAACCCCATTCCCTTGTGATAGCTTCGAAACGAGCAACACTACAATAACTCTATTGTAGTCTTCAATGTCAACTAACTCTAGTCGACCATAACTTGGCTAACTCCATCTCTATTTATCAACTACCTCTAGTTGACTCTCCTAGGTAACTTTGCCCAATGAAACAGGCTACAATGACCGAAGGACCTGGTCCCTATGAAATAAGACCCATCTGAGGAATATTGTCCCCCATAAGAACCTGATTCCCTTTTTTCTTCTGAGATAGGCCTGGTGTGGGTGCCTGGTTCTTCACCGGGTCCCTCAGCGGATTTGTCAAATCAACAAAACAAATAATAGTACCGTAGTAACTATGCATCATCAAAAATCTATGATGAAATAAATATCTAAGGATACATTTTCAAAATCTGATTCAAAATTTATGGTGAAATGTTAGCTAAAATATTACATGATATCGAGTGAAGTTGTAATTTATGGAAGATGTTTGCTTTTTAGCACAAACTTTTCAAATGAGTTCGTAAATAAATACTGAAAATAGACTCAGTTTTAATAAAAATAACATAAATACCAATCCTTTTGGAAGTAATTACACTCTCTCCCACTTTTTTAATTACTTTACTCTCTCTCCCTATTAATATACATAACATAGCCAACATATACATAGCATTCTGTGTATATGTTGGGATTTTTGTAATATATTTAGGGAGTTGGAATTTTTTGTAATATTAAAAACATAAGTTGTGTATTTGTGTAATTTTTAGATAAATATTCAATAAAAGATATTGGGTACAAATGAATATGAATGAATACATCCAACCATCAAAATTAAATTAGACAACTAAAGAGAAATTGATTATGGGTTAGAAAATGCACTAATTTTCAATTGCATCAATGATCAGGATAATATTTAACTGCTAATTAGCAGAAATAAATTAAATACATAATTTTTCTTTTGCTATTTATTTTCATCATTTTTTTCTTACATAATGGAATAGAGGTTTTTCGAGGCACTCCATTTATGCAAAATGTTGCCAAAAATGTCAAAGAATTGAATCCAAACTTGTGTTTGAGTAATTTGCATAGCCATAAAGCCTTGTCCATCATAGTAGAACTTCATTTCATTTGGATTCCACCAATTAACATCACCCCTCCATGACTTTGACCCCCCTCCACTTGTCAAGAATTGTAGTGGACTGAAAAAATAAAATAAAAATAAATATTAGAATAATAATAACATCATCATTAAAAAAATCCCATTTTAGTTAGAGTTTACCCAAAGATTTAACTGAAATACGAAAAAAAGAAAGAGTTTATGAAGTTGTGTTGAAAAATAATTTTTGGAACTTAAAATTGTATATGGAGTATGAACATGCATTTTACTTGAAAAAAAATTGAAATTTTTAAGTGAAAGTGAACTTGCAAATTTATTGAAGATAATTTTTAAGAAATTATCAAAAATTTATGAACAAATAATATTTTAAATTAATTTTTCATAAAAATCTACAGCAAAACAGGAGCTTTTAGTTTTAATTGCGTAATATTTACCTATCTGCACTGCTGATATGCTCCAAGCAATGGTCGTGTCCATTTACGTAAAGGTCAACATTGTTTGCCTAAAAAAGCAAAAGAACAAAGAGGAATAAGTATTAGCAACAATATTTATCACAAGATAAACCTTTCTAATTTAATATCATTAAAAAGAAAAAGATAGTTCTCTAACTATAATTAATTTTGAATACCAACAAAAAGAGTAGCAATGAAAAAAGATTCTTTTCTAAAAAATAATAAGAATTAAACGACAGATAAATTCTATAACTAAATAATAAAATTCATTATTGATCCTATTTAGAGACATATTATAGGAAATATCAATTAGCCACGAGCTATTTAACGATACAACAACAACAATATTTGTAGCTATATATATATATATATTTACTTTAATTTCTTGAATATGTCAAATAGAGTATTAGTTAGTCAATGTTTCAGGAGAATAACAAGTTATTAAATTATGATCCATAAACAATAATTCATGTGGTATAAATAACTATTTTCCTCTCATGAAGTTAATCAAGGTATGCGAAAATTGATTCAAATATTACGGTTATTAAAAAAAAGTTTGAGACTTCTTTTACCTGCAAGATGGGAAGAAGCTGGAGTTCAAGCTCCACAGAGTTACCATGGTGTCCAGCACTTTTAATGGTATGGTGACCAACCACTATCTTCCATTTTGCATTTGATTCTCTTAATGCTGAGTCTAAATCCTATTTAATATAAGGTTAATAATGTTAATACAATAATGACATCTTTAGTGAAATTCCACGATAGGATCTGGTTAAAGAATAGTGTGTACACATGTTTTATTCCTATATTTTGTGAATGTATAGAGGTTGTCTCAGAAGGATCCTCAGTCCAAAAAGTCAACACATATAGAGAAAGAAACACTAAATTGAAGATATCACGATGAAAATAATGGAGAAAAAGAATAATGTAAAATCAAATGTTACAATATAGAAGTCAAAGAAAATAACGGATGATAGTAAAAATCGAAAAATAAAATAAAAAGAGATCACAATAATAATAATAATAATAATAATAATAATAATAATAATAATAATAATAATAATAATAATAATAATTCTTCTTCTTATTATTATTATTAGTTAGTTAGTTAGTTGCATTAGAAAAAATTAAAAGAAGTATTTTATATAATTCTTGGATGAAGTTGATTAACCTTTTAGCTAAAGAACATAAAAGAATTTGTTTAGTTACTTTATGTGATACTTAGTTAAAGTTAAATAAACATATATAAAATCATCAAGAAAATTATATTTACCTTCAAAACATCATAAAGATAATCTTTATGAGGTATATATAATATCTTTCCAAAAGTTATAAATAAAATAAAGATTGAATAACCATCCATAATATTATCCCCATTTTTATTTTTTTACAATTTTCACAAGAATTTTTCACTACTTTTTGAAAAGTTGAATAACATTTTAGTTGCAAAACATTTAAAAAGAAAAACTTTTTAGTTACTTTATGTGATTTTCTTATGTAAAAATAGTTTAGTACTCCAACTTTTGGTTGTATTAAGATAAAGTTGAATGATTTTTGTTAAAAAAATAATAATGAGATAAAGACTGTAATAGCCATATATAAAATCATCTTGAAAATTTATTTTACCTTCAAAATACTGAAAAGATAATCTTTTAGAGGTAAAATATCTCTTCAAAAGTCATAAATAAAACAAAATTGAACGATCATATGTGAAATCATCCTGAAAATTAATGTTACCTTCAAAGCTTTGGAAAGATAATCTTGTCGAGGCAAAATATCTCTCCAATCATAAGTATGATCTTTAGGAGTTGTGAAATACATATCTTGGAAAGGAGTCGTATCCACAAAGAAAAATTCTGCGACATCTACACAAGCCAGAGAAGGAGGTGAAATTTGTAAGTGGGCGTTTGGACATGAATTTTTTTTTTTAAAAAAAAATATTAAAATCTGGAAAAAAGTAAAAAATGATATATGAGTTTTGCTTGAATATAAATATAAATATAAATTGAAATTATTACTCCATTTAAGTTTTAGGATTGATTTAAGCGAAACGATCGTGAAAATACTCTTTTAAATTTCAGAAAATAATGTACAATAATTTTATATCCAAACATTTTTTTGTAATAATATTCAAGAAAAGATTGAAAGATATCCACGATCAAACAAACTTTAATTATTAGTGAAATTTAAAATTTTCACCAAAAAGATTAAACTTCCTAATTGGGATTAACTTAATTACCTGTATTAACTATATAAGATCTTAAACAAATCCACCTGCTATCCCTTTGCTTAAGGATGGGACTCAATTGTGCTAAAGCATCTCCTCTATAATCATGATTTCCCAAAACTGCAAATGAAAAGTATACATAGAAAATAAAATTTTCAACACTAATTCTCTAAAAGTGACATTTTTTTAAATAAATAATTCCATAAGAATCTTTATATAAATAATCGTTCAGAATTAGGTTTTATTTTTTTTTAGTGGTATATATATGGTAAAAATAAATAACCAAAAGAAAGAAAAAAAAACTAACCAAAGTCATTGTACGTTTTATTTTCATATTATTTTTGATATGTTTAGTTACAGGAGTGAAGGACCATTGAAAACACACTCCATTCTCACTAGAAGATTGAATATGTATATAGTATACACCACTCTCTTAATGGCAGAGTTAGAAATTTAGTAAAAATTATATAAATCTTCTTCTTAATAGTGTTAAGCATGTATAAAATTAAATATACATTGATAATAACCATTTAAGATTTAACTTTTACAGATCATATAATATTTTAATAAAATATACCTTTTATTTATTTGTTATTTTTAAATAATATAAAAGAAATATTGAAGGATTACTCACCATTATACCATGTTTTTTGTAAGCTTGGAGCATTGTAAACATTGGTAAAAGATTCCTCAAAAGCTGGATCATCTACACCAATTAATCCATTATCATAGAAATTGTCCCCAGTTGATACTACAAAATCTATATTTAATTCCTCTCCAATTATTCCCATCTGCATAAATTCAACAACAAAAAGGCAATATTTTAGTAAATATTAATGAATAGAAAAAAATACTTGCTATTTATTTATTTATTTATTTATTTATTTATTTATTTATTCATTTTCGAGACTTCAACACTCTTGGCCGGCAGAGACATCGAGTCAAAATTTAAAGCTTATAAATTTAAAATTCTAATTAATTCATTTTAAATTACAAGATTTTAAGTTAATAGTTTAGATATATTTAATAAATTTTACTTAAAGTTGTTAAATTTGATCAAATTCATAAAATATTAAGTATAACTTCATAAGTAAAGTCTGAAAGAAATGAATTTGTGTAGATTTAACTCCTATCTTTGCAGAAAAGTTTATATACATATATATATATATATATATATATATATATATATATATATAAGATAGAAAAGTTGAAATTAATTAATTTCAAAAAATTTAATTTTTATAATAAAATATTATTATTAAAAAAAGGATAATTACGAAAAGATTTGAGTTCTTTTTGGGTATGATGTGGAACCAAAGCACTAATTAAAATTAGAATAATAAAAAATAAACTAAAGAAAAGGGCATTAACAAGTGAGAGATATGAAACCACGTGTAGTGAATGGACAAAAAGAAAGTTAAAGACGCACGCCATGATTTGATTTACCCTACCTGTCTTTAATGGGACATCCAATAAAAAATGCACTAATTGATTAGGATTAGCTAGGTGGCAATATTAGTACAAGTGAATGATGTGGCCATTCTACCAAAAAAAAACAAAAAAGAATGCTGCCCACCACAATAAGTAAAGAAATATGTGAGGTAGTTTGATATGTATCTGATTATGCTCTATTTCACTCTTCGATTATATTCAAAACGGTTGAAACATACCTCAGCTTAAAAGGAGGTTTTATTACCTTCTACATTAATTAAAAGTATAATTTTAACACTCTCAGTATTTATGTGGCACAACACACTGAAGGATCCACGTAGGCACACTCTTTTCCATCACTTGCTTCTTTCAATTTGCTGATTAGGATTACACTAATTAATTGCATTTCCAGAAAAAAAAAAACATAAATTATTCTTTTTTTCATTAGGAATATACCTCTATAGACATAAATTTTCCGATTTGACAACCCCCATCCCCCACCCCCACTCCAATCTTTTGCTGAAAATAATAAGTGCAATTGTTTTAGTTTATGTATATACTTGGATTTGTTAGCAAAATAATTTGGCTCCATCTGTATGTACTATTCATTTATTGGACTTCAAATAGTTATACTCCCTCCTTTTAGAAAGTATAACTTAATTTGATTTGATACGAAATTTAAGAAAAATAAAATATATTTTTAAATCTTATGATCTTAAACATGTCAGATGTGAAAAGTTGAATTAAAAATATTATCAAAAGATGAAAGACTCCTTTTTAAAATATACTAAAAAAAATAAAATAGATCATTCTTTTTTAAATAAAGGTAGTAGTTCTTTTGGTTCATTTGTTCTTTTTATTTTCTTTGGTCCATTTGAAAAAAGTTATAATTTTAAGTTTTCACTTAATATACTTAAAAGTTACAAATAAAGATCACAAAAACAAAGATCTTTAATATAGTTTTACACAAACATATTTAAAGATACTTCAATAATATACTTTACATATTTTTAATTTAAGATAAAATGACAAAATTCAAAAACAAATTTACTTTCTTAACACTCAAGTTAATTAAGTCAAAGTTAGACAAATACGGAGAGTCGTTATTATTAGAGAGCGTTTTCTAAATTAGTTGAACTCCAACGTGAATATCGAACAACACGTAGGAAACCAAAAAGAAATCTAGACAAACAAATTAAAACTACCTATATATGGTAATGGTATAAAATAAATACGTACAGTATCATTATTATTTCAGAGTTGTATTTTAAGAAAAGCAATTTCATTATTAAGAAAGTATAGTATATTTTTGATGCTTACTTGATGAGCAACATGAGATTGATTATAAGTTCCTCTCCTTCCCCAATCTCCGACTACCAAAATGCTCAGCGGTCCGTCGGTATTCCCCGGATGTTGTAGCCGTTGAAGCTCACCCATGGATGCCGGAAATACAAACAACAACAACAAGTATGTAACTAAAATGTTGAGTTGAAAAAAAGACTTGAGTTTTTTCATGAAAGCCATAGGGAAGATCAAGTATTAGGGTTGAAAGTGGTGAGACAGATGGAGAGATTTATATGGTCCTTTTTGTAGAGTGGGGCTGTGGGGCTGGCGTGGATGGGTGGGGGTTTAAGAGGGGGTTTGAGAAGATGTATAGGAAGCTTCCTACTTGATGAGACGTGTGTTTGATTAATGTGCAGCTAAACTTATAATACTCCCTCTTGTCCTAATGTATATACTACTGTTTGACCATATTTTCAGAAACTAAATTTTGTGTGGAAAAGTTTTAGCCCCGTTTCGCCATAATTTTTTTTTTCTTTTTTTTTTTCAAAAAAAAATTCAGGAGTTGGAAATTGTAGTTTTTGGCCATGAAAATAATTCTGAATTTTTTTTTTTCAAAAGGGAAAAGAGGTTTTTGGTGTTTTATCATTTTTTCAATTTCAACTTTTATTATTATTACATATAACTCCAATCTTTTTCTCCTTATAACATTATTTTTCCAATATTACGTATATAACAATTTTAAATAATAAGATAATTATAATTTCAAACTTAATGTTATCCTAATTAATATATATCTTTTTTCTCTCTTATCATTATTTTTCTCACTTATTTAATTTTCTCCCTTATTTAAGACATTATTTTACTGCTAATGATCCTAATTACTATAATATAATAACGGAAAAAGCTCAAAAATACCCTTGAACTATCTGAAATAACTCAAAAATGCTCCTCGTTAGATTTTTGACTCAATAATACCCCTCCGTTAAATATTTGGCTCAAAAAGACTTCTCCCTCTAATGAAATTCCACCAAGCATACCACCTAGATTAAAATAATGAACCGATAATGGAAAATAATACTACTCCAGAGGAATATTGTTCCCTTGCAAATAAAAGAGAATGACATTACTGTCGTTTTTGGAGCCAAATAATCCTCTCTTGATAAGTGACAAATAAAAGTAAAAACTTATTTTTGAAATATTGGGAAAGTAAAGTCAACGAAGACAGTACATAGCACTCGTAGTTATTTCTACAATTACGAAATATTTGAACATTTTAGTAAGAACAATTATGCAAAAATGTGGCTGGTAAAAAGTTTTATTTAGGTTTTAAGGATGTGTTAAGTATGGAGAAAATATTTTTCAAACTTTTTCATATTTGGTTAGTGAAAATAATTCTTTTAAGAAGTTTCTGAGGAAAATAATCTTAAAAAAAGTAGCAAAAATAAGTTAAACAATCGTTTGACCATGAAAATTAAAAAAGTTTGGAGTTGAAGTTGAAGTTGGAGTTGTGTTTGACCATGTCTTTTTGATTTATTTATTTTTTACTTTTGATTTTTTTTTAAATATAATTTTATGCCCCAACTTTTACAAACTATTAAAATCACCTAACTAAAATTTACTTACTAACGAACAAAGAACACAATTAGCCACTTTTATAAAAATAATTACATATGCATGGTCATATTTAATGAATTTCAATTATGGCATATATAATATTTACATTAATAGTCGTTTTCTCATATTTGAAAATTTTAAATATGGATGTTATATTAACAAATCACTGTTTCCTATTTTTTAGGTGACAAATATTATCTTTCAACCAAATTTAGTATCCGTTTGACCATTAAAACTAAAAAAATTTGGAGTTGGAGTTGGAGTTGTGTTTGGTCATATCTTTTTTGAATTTTTATTTTTTTTACTTTTGAATTTTTTTAAAAAAAATATGATTTTATGCCCCAACTGTTACAAACTATCAAAATCACCCAATTAAAATTTACTTACTAACGGAAAAAGAACACAATTAGCCACTTTTATAAAAATAATTACATATACATGGTCATATTTAATAAATTTCAATTATGACATATAAAATATTTACATTAATAGTCGTTTTCTCATATTTGAAAATTTTAAATATGGATGTTATAGTGATCTCCTATTTTTTAGGTAACAAGTATTATCTTTCAAACAAATTTACTTTTTTAGGAATTTATTTAATTTATTTCCTTTTTTTTTCTTTCCTAAAAAATAGGAAATGATAAGTTTTTATTAAATTTTAGGGTGCCGCTAATTTATTTCTTTAATTTTCTTATACATGAAAGATTTTATTGTGTGTGAATAAATTATTTCTATGTAAAACATACTTTGCATATTTATGGTATATTATATCATATACCATAAATATATAAATATGCTTAGTATGTTTCTCTATACTTTGTATATTTATATATGTGTGTATATGGTATATACATCGTATAAACTTTATATTAAACATACTTTGTATATTTCTGTTATAAATATAATACTCTATGTATTTATGAGTATAAATATAATACTTTGTGTATAAAGATACCAAATATTATGGTATATAAAGATAACAGTTGCAGTTTAAGGTATAAATTTGTTAAATTGGCCATATTTTTTTTATGAAAAATATGTATCACCGATTTATATTTTTAGCATATATATGGTATAAATTATTTATATTTGAATAGTATAATAAAGAAGTACACAATATAATATATATAATCAAATTAAAAATGAGAATAATTTGTGGCAGTGGTAAACTAATTTGCTACAACTTTATTAATTCCATAAATATAGAAAACGATTATCCATTATTAATTACACGACTATAATTTCTTAAACGTCCGTATCACAACAAAAAAAATAAAATTATTATTATTATTATTATTATTATTATTATTATTATATTATAGTAATTAGGATCATTAGCAGTAAAATAATGTCTTAAATAAAGGAGAAAAATAATGATGAGATATAAAAAGAGATATATATTAATTAGGATAATATTAAGTTTGAAATTATAATTATCTTATTCTTTAAAACTGCTATATACGTAATGTTGAAAAAGTAATGTTATAAGGAGAGTTTTATGTAAAAATTTAAAAGATTGGTGTTATATGTAATAAAAATAAAAGTTGGAATTGGAGTTGAAAAATTGTGAAACCACCAAAAACCTGTTTTCCCTTTTTTTCCAGAATTATTTTCCAAATTTGCATGGCCAAACACCACAATTTTCAATTCCGGAAAAAAATTTCAAAAAAAAGAGAAAAAATTTCATGGCCAAACGGGCCCTTATTTTTTTAGAAATTTATTTAATTTATTACCTTTATTTTCTGTTCCTAAAAATAGCCAATGATGAGCTCTTATTAAATTTTAGGGTGCCGTTAATTTATTTCTTTAATTTTCTTATACATGAAAGATTTTACTGTGTGTGAATAAATTATTTCTATGTAAAACATACTTTGCATATTTATGGTATATTATATCATATACCATAAATATATAAATATGCTAAGTATGTTTCTTTATACTTTGTATATTTATATATGTGTATATGATATATACATGGTATAAACTTTATATACAACATACTTTGTATATTTATGTTATAAATATGCTTAGTATGTTTCTTAATACATTGTTTATTTATATATGTGTGTATATGTTATATACATGATATAAACTTTATATACAACATACTTTATATATTTCTGTTATAAATATAATACTTTATATATTTATGGGTATAAATATAATACTTTGTGTATAAAGATACCAAGTATTATGATATATAAAGGTAGCAGTTACAGTTTATGGTATAAATTTGTTAAATTGGACATATTTTTTTATGAAAAATATGTATCGCCGATTTATATTCTTAGCATATATGTGGTATAAACTATTTATATTTGAATAGTATAATAAAAATTTACACAATATAATATATTTAATCAACTTAAAAATGAGAATAATTTGTGACAATGGTAAACTAATCTGCTACAATTTTATTAATTTCATAAATATAGAAAAAGATTACCCATTATTAATTACACACTATAATTCCTTAAACGTCCGTATCACAACAGAAAAATTATTATTATTATTATTATTATATTATAGTAATTAGGATCATTAGCAGTAAAATAATCTCTTAAATAAGGAAGAAAATTAAATAAGAAAGATAAATAATGATGAGAGAGAAAAAGAGATATATATTAATTAGGATAACATTAAGTTTGAAATTATAATTATTTTATTCTTTAAAACTGCTATATACGTAATATTGAAAATGTAATGTTATATGGAAATTTTTATGTAAAAAATTAAAAGATTGGAGTTATATGTAATAATAATAAAAGTTGGAATTGGAGTTGAAAAATTGTGAAAACCCCAAAAACTTGTTTTCCCTTTTCAGAAAAATTTTCCGAAATTATTTTCCTAATTTTTATGGCCAAACGCCACAATTTCCAACCCTGATTTTTTTTTTTTGAAAAAAAGAGAAAAAATTTCATGGCCAATCGGGCCCTAAGTTTCTTAAGCAACAATTTACGTTCATTGTGTCTTTTCCCCTCCTATTCGGAGGCCCCAACCACTACCAACGTGCCCTCACTCACTCATGCAGTCTGAATCTGAATGATTCATACTTCAGACTATTAAGTGGGTTTATTTTTTATTAAGGTTTTAATTCTTAATAGTTCTGAATAGGTCTTAATCATTCAAATCTAGAACCAAGTCTTAATAGGTCTGAAGGGATATTCTGGTGCTGGATAATATTCACCACTCTATTCATAATCAACAGTCACCACCACTAACCACCTCTGCCATCATCACCATTGTCAACCACCACCTCCACCATCGACAAAAAATACCACTACCAACCACGTCAATTGTCAACCGCTACCACACCTACTAGTCTACTATCTCTTTTATTCTAATTATATTCACCGCTATCACTGTCGTCAACACCACCACAATCAGCAATCACTACCGGTCAATCTCTACTACCAACCAACTCATCTATCACAACTAGCACTACCACTAACTACCACTAATATATCACAACCTCTACACATTCTTTGGCCATCACCACCATTGACACTAGTAACACCACCTTTACCACCAGTTCAACCAGTACTATCGCTACAATTTATCTCTACTAACAACCATCTCCACCATTACAACAAATAACACTTCCAACTAGCACCAACACTTCGTCATCATGTATTCATGTTTCAGCCAACACAATCAACACCTTAAACTACTAACATCAAGCAACGTCACATCACAACAACCACCACCACCATCAATCACCAACATCGTAACAGTCACTACAATACTAATCATCACAATTATCACCACCAACATTATTAATCACTAACATCAATCATTGTCACCGCAACCACCATTGTAAGTCATCTCCACTATCACTAACAAACATAAATATTTTTTCTCAATCAAATACTAATAATTTTGTTGTATTAAATTACATATTTTTTTAATATATAATTAATTTTTTATTTAAATTGTATTTTTTATTTTATTATGTATACAAATATTTTTTTTTTACACATTCAGATGTTGAAAAACAAACAGTTTTAATCATTCAGTTTTCAGATCTAGAGACAACATCTTAATCATTCAGATGTGCATTCAGATTCAGACGTCTAAATCTTAAAAATAAATAAATGGAGCCGTAGTGTATTGCTAGATTACATATAGACATTTTTGATAATTTCTTTTTTACTTATCAAACATTAGGGTATAAATAAGAAACCTAAGAAATTATTTTCCTTTGTATCAAAAGACAACCCAAACATGTACTTGTTTTATTTTTAGAAAGTACAAAGATCGATTAAATTGTGTTTTATATGTTCTTGCAACTAGTAGAGTTCCTTATGATATAACTATTTGTCCAACGTAATATATAGACAAATACTTTAATTTGATTGTAACTATGCTAAGCAATCTCCCAGTTTTGAGGATCATCTCAGCTGATTTACTATATCAGTTGAACACTTTAATTTACAAAATGATTATCTAAAATATTTATGTGTCATGTTAGCATCGGGTGTCCATGAAATGAAGATCAATTAGAGCATTTCATCGTCATATGAGACTAAATTGATGTGTCTAGATGTTCATTCTTAAAATTTGAGTGATTACTTATTAGTTAAGGCTAAATTTAAATATCTATTTACGCATTACATGTATTTATTTTAAACCTAAACTCACACAAATTTAAGGCACAACGTTAAAATGCATGATTAGAATCTTGAAGTCTTTTCCTTTGTAAATATCTATTGTGTTTCCCCCCAATGCGAAATTTATATGTAGGATGTTATGTAGTACTTCATTCAGCGATTCATTTGTATGATGTTACGTAGCACTTTAGGGAAAATACATCGTTTTCACCCTAAACTATATTCGAAAAGTCGAAGTCACACCTAAACTATACTAGTGACCTATTACACATTTAAACTATAAAAAAGTGAAACTATTTACATCCTGTCAGGCTACCACCACTTGCATGTGGTGTAGTGTTTTACACGTGCTGCCACGTCAGTATCATGTCAGTAAAAAGTATCACTTTTTTATAGTTAAGGTGTGTAATAGGTCACTTATATAGTTTAGGTGTGACTTTGACTTTTCGACTATAGTTTGGGGTAGAAACGATGCCTTTTCCCTTAATGTTTTTAGCCGTTTACTTTTGTTATTTAATAGGCTGGACGCGCCTAAAATAAGTGTAACACACGCGTCATAGAATGGGGGTCGCGGGGAGGTAATAATATCACTTTTATATAGTTAAGGTGTGTAATAGGTCACTTCTATAATTTAGGTGTGACTTAGACTTTTCTTGTATAGTATGCGGTGTAAATGATGTCTTTTCTTTATTTAGCGATTCATTGTCTTTGTTAAAATTGCATATGGTGTTATATATTTTCTTCACTCACTTTTACTTATTACTATTTAAATTTTTTAGGGTCAACTTTTGACTAAACTTTGTTGTTAAATTAAATGAGATTGATTCAATATTTTACATTTAAAATTTAGATATTCAAGACTAATTATATGTAAAAAAAACTATAAATTGCAATCCTTCTCTTATTAATATGATAAAAAAAATATACATGTTAATTAGCATTGATCAAGATCCAGGTCGTTTGACTTTTAAGAAGTGAACTATAACAAATAAAAGTGAACGAATGAAATATATTATACACACCCTATTCGAAATTAATGATATAATTTTTACCTATATATTTGAACACTATAATATAATTTTTCAACGAAGAACTAATGTACATGAATATGATAGGTCTTGGACAAGGATAATGGATCCACCACTAATTATTGGGCAACTTGGGTAAATTTCCTCAATTAGTATCCTCAAAGATTTTTTAACTTATCATTTCTCATGTATAAATTAAACTCATGAATATTCCACAATTATTTCTCTGATAAATTATCAAGATATATATTGAGTAATTAATTAGAGAACATGCATGTAACGTCTAGCATTATTGAAGAAAATAATGTGGATCCACATGCATTTATCTTTGATTCTTGTTGTAAATAAAATAAGACCAATTCGTGTTGCAAACAATAATGACGATGATGGTAATAAAAAAAGAAGAGGAAATAGAGTTTATCTGAACTGCCTTGATTGAAAACGTAAGTTATATGTATAAGATTAAAATATTTTTTCTGTATAAGTTACTTTATATGTATATATAAGAGACGTTTTATTTCCTTGATACTTTACATATTTAATTTTATTATAGTATCATATTAGTATTAATCAATGTGTGTCAACATAACTAGTTTTGGATCACATATAAGATAGCATGGTTAATTGTTTCTTCCAAGTTGTGATGAAGTTTATACTGAATTAAAAGAAAAGATGTATCGAAAATATATGATGGATATTAAAAGTGTTGGGAGTAATTTTAACAAATTTAAACGATCAAAACTATTCAATGAATACTTAAAAGATTATTTTAAATCTACCATCCAACATAAAAGATATTTTCCCCTTTTTCTCTTTTTTCTTTTTTAATTTCCCATCTAGCGTCCGATTCATATTAAAGTCCGATCAATTTAAATTCGTACGTGATTAGGTCTCTTTTGGGAGAACGATACCTATCAATAATTTTTTCATATTCAAAACTCAAAATTAATTGAAATATCTAGTTAAAAGAAACAACAATCTCATCCACTATGATTTTTTATTTTCTCTATTATTGAACATAAAAGAGTATTAAACATGGAACATGAAATTGGGACCATGCTCAGTGTGGGCAACCTCCTTACTAGTTGGAAGATATATGTAGTTAACTATGTGCCGAAAATATTCTCTCTATGATTTGATGAGGTGGCAAGAAAATGAACCAATAAAAGAACTACGTGAGATAAAAGTAAAACCATGTGCAATTCAATATAGGCCGAAAATATATGATTATATATTTTTTTGGATAAATGAACAAATCTTTCCTTACTTGACTTGCCAACAAAATGGTCAAAAAACAATAACCAAATTTATGCCTTTCCTCGAACTCGAACAATTTATTCCTTCTGAAAAAAAAAAATTATTATTATTATTATTATTATTATTATTATTATTATTATTATTATTATTATTATTATTATTATTATTATTATTATTATTATTATTATTATTATTATTATTATTAGTTGGTAAAAAAACAATAACCAAATTTATGCCTTTCCTGGAACTCGAACAATTTATTCCTTCTGAAAAATATTATTATTATTATTATTATTATTATTATTATTATTATTATTATTATTATTATTATTATTATTATTATTTTATAAATAAAAACGTCAAAAAATTATTGTCTCTACCATAAAATATTCATATTCTGAAAATCATGTTTGGTCTAAAAAAGTTTGATCAGAATTTGATTTGAAATTTGAAAAAATGAAAATCATTATCATTGAGGTCAATCACTACACTATTTCTATCATATATACAACATTATACGAAGCGAGAGTGCATGATCATCAAAAATTAAACTCGTATTTCATTTTTTTCATTCACAAAAGTTTTAAAACAATCTCAATTTATATTTATGGTCAAACATAACTCCAATTATGAAATAGTACCATTTTTCACTTTAAAAATAAAAAAAAACTATTTTTAATTTTCACAATTTTCCTGTTCAAATGGGGACTTCATGTCTTGAGCTATATGTGTGTGAATAGTGATTATGATCTGTCATTCACATATATTAAAATGTTAGCTGTAAAAATCTTTTCAAGAAATCTTATATCTTGTTTAAGCAGTATATTATCAAATAAATGACTCTAGTTGAGTAGTATGACACAATTTACAACTCATTTTTTGTCAAATAAATCTAAGCACTACTTCTAGCAATAATTTTGAAGAAATATTCTCTCTCTTAAAGTGAAATCACGTATAAGAGTTCACTAATTTTTAATATAGAAGGATGAATCACTAATTTTATTATTTTAATATAATGTATGGTTCATAAAAAATTGAAGAATGTTGTGGTGGAAATAAGTCTATCTAGACAAACCATGTTAGTATGTGGTAGCATCATTTCCCATTATTTGAAATCAATCATGTGAACTAGACAAGTCTCATTTTTTTTAATTGTTATTAATTCCTCCGTCTTATTTTATGTGACTCTTTTTTTTTTTTTTAAGTTCGTTTAAAAAAGAATGTCAATTTATTGTAATTTGTAATAACTTAGTTTTAAAATTTCTATTTTACCGTTAATGAAACGATTTACAGCCAAGCAAATATCTAAAAATTATTTTTTCAGATCATAAATTTTAAATGATGTCACATAAAATGGGATGACGTGAATATTAAATTGGTTAACAGTTTATTTCAGTTGTATTTTCTTGTCATTTTCTTATTATTTCAGTTTCTTTTGGTTGAAATATCACTGTCATCATTGAACTCTACCCATACCTCATTTGTCTCAAATACTCAACAAAAAATATGTACATTTCTATCATAATTATCTCCATTGGATATATAGTTTCATTATGGACATGTGAGTAGGATTTTGGATCAAGATTGAATTATTTTGATCCAGAAAATCCTTGCTTTTTTCTTCTTTTTTTTTGGATTATTTTAGATATGTTTGAACATTTTAATTCAAACTTTTACTTATGTGAAACCTAGATTAAATAAAATATAATGGAGTTACTCGAGACAACTCATAGAGATAGTGTTTACTGGCCAAATTTTCAATTTTGTTTTTATTAAGTAATTACTATTATGTAGTTTCAAATTTCACAAATGAAATTCCAAGAAAGGATATTGAATTTTACTTGTTAAATTAAAATATTATAAGAATAACGATTTCTGAATTATAGAAGTTAAATTTTCATACATAGATTTTGAATATGTGTCAAAGCACCTCATTTTCGGTGTAAATTCTCCTACATAGATTCTTCAAGCTCTTTGTAAAAGAAAATAGTTAAGGATAAGAAGAGGATAGCGTCACTAGCCTTATCTTGGGTCTGTTTTAGATTTATTTTGAGTCTATTTTTAATAACTATTTAGGAAATGTTATGGGTTTGTTTTGGAGACTATTTTGATATGTTATGGGACACTTTTGGTGGATTAATTTTGGGTCTATTTTAAAAATGTTTTAGAATCTGTTTTGGGTCTAATTTTTGGACATACGTTTTGGACATTTTTAGTAAGCAAGGATGATAATGTGCTTACTTTTGTTTGTTGACAAGGTTGCTGCTTCAGATTGCAATATATATTTTGTTCTAAACTTTTGCTCATTTTATAGTTGGGTTAGTTATCTTGTATATGGTGTGAGTAGATTCTTGTATTTTTATTCCTACGTTGGTTGTATATTCACTGATAGTAATTCTACTGGTGCTGTTGTTTATATGAGGTATATAAATTATTCGTTTATGATGTAAACACTTAAAAATTATGGGTCGTTCTATGATTTTATGATGAGGTAATTCTACTTTTAAGCTGCATTTTATGTAGGGTGCATATAATATCTTATTGCCATTATTGTTTTATTTTCTATATTATGATGCTGCACGTTTTGAATCAAAATCCTGCTAAAATATTCGAGTGATTTAAATTTACTATTTTTTTTACTTCTAATGTTAGGCCAAACTGGGAAGTTTATACTGTTTGAAGTTCAATTATTGCAGCTTATTAGTAGTTGTTATTACTCTTATTAATCAATGTTTGTCCTTTTTAAATATTTCTGGCAATATTTTCATACCTTTTTTCATGAATTCTTTTTAGTATTAGGCCTTGTAAATTTGACTTGGTGAATTAATAATGCTAAAGAAAAAAATATGAAAAAGATAAATTGTATATTCGATTTTGATATGTTAAAAGTGATGTGTATAAATAAAAATCATAGTGAAATTATAAATAAGTGAGAGAGACGTGTGGTGTTTTTGTCTGCATCTCTTGGAAACTCTACGAGACCGGATCGAGTAGTGGGGTTTAATAGGGTAGAATAATTATTTGGGGAAAATGAAATTAAAAAAAAGAGTAAGCGGGTAAAATTGCGACGATGTCTTGCCGTTAGGGTGAGGGGTATATACAACCCAAATTATTAATGACAGGAATGTAATTGTACCCAAAATATGACAAAAAGTATATATTCTATATTTACCATTTATCATAATTCAGAATATATTTATACCGTTTTTATTTTAAAATGTATAATAGTTCTTCAATATATATATACATATATTAATTTTTTTTTTCCTCATTAATGGATGCACATATACCCTCTATTATAGGCTAGGTCAGCCCCTAAAATTGGATTTAAATAAAACTAATGGTAACCAAATCATATAAGGATATAACTAGGGCTGGACATATTTTGGTTTAAATCGAAAAAACCAAAAAATTGAACCGAAATTTAATTTTGATTTGTTTTTTTATTTTTTCGGATTGGTTTCGGTTTCAAATTTTAGAAATTTGGTTAAACGGTTTGTTTTTTGGATTTACAAAAAAAGAATTCGGATAAACCGAAAAATCAAAATTATATAAATAATATATTATAATATATATATATATATATATAATTTAATATATATGTAAATATACTAAAAATATAATATAATCTGATATAACATATAAATATACAAATTATAATCATTTAGAAACCCTAAATCCTAATATACTGCTTTGCTTTAGACCCTAACATTAACGTAAAGGCTGCAGCAACGCTCAACCATCCTCAGTTCATCAATTCATTTGAAATTTCAACATCGCCAACGACAGTCGTTTGCTCAGTTCGTCACCAATCGCTGCCGAGTGCGGCCACTGCCGTCACGCCAGGGGCGATGACTCAGGGAGGTCGATATTTATGGTTATTTCATGCATGTTGAATTAATTATATTTGGAAATGAAAAATAGGTTTGAAAAAAAGATTATTTTTCTAGTAAAATCACCAATTTTAAATGTTCACTACTTTAATCTTTAAAACCGAAATAAAAATTCGAAATAACCGAACCGAATTGTAAAAAAACCGAACCAAATCGAAATAATTTTGGTTTGGTTATGGTTTTCATTTTCGTCAATCGGAAAATCGAAAAACCGAATCGATATTCAACAATCAAACCGAACAAACCAAATGCCCACCCCTAGATATAACCCTTCAATTAGTAAACACCTTTTCATTTTAAAAACTTATTATTAAGTTTAATGTTAATGGTAAAAAAAAGCACACCTAAAATATTTTTATTTGGGCTATTAGGTGTGTGAGTTTTCTACCCACTATCATCAACTATCTATTAAAATACATCTCAACTATCAGTTGTTCACTTTTCTTACCTGAACAATGGTGATATTTCAACTAAGAAAAGTGAACAATTGATAGTTGATGGCAAGGGCGGCTCTACTCTTTCGGAAAAAAAGCAGCCGCCTTAGGCCCCACATTTGAGGAGCCTCATTTTTTTTTTTTTAGTAATAATAGATTACAAATTTTAACAAAAATATATTAAATATTATTTGTAGAAAATAAACTTTTTATATAAAAGCATTTAGAAGTAGTATGATATATCTAGTCCAGAGTTCTATGTCTCAAGAAATCAATATATTGACTATATTATTAATTTTAAAAGTTTTTTCTATAAGAAATATGTAATTTTATAAGTAGACTTTAAAATAATTAACTTTTCTTAAAAAGTTAAGGCCTTCGTTCGATTTTAGCCTTAGGGCACGGATTTGCTTGAGCAACCCCTGGTTGATGGATGTTTTGACAAATAGTTAGTGATAGTTCAGGTAAGAAACTCACGCACTTGATAGTTTGGATATAAAACTCAGAAAGTCGGGATACTTTAGGCGTGTTTTTCACCATCACACTTAAATTATATTTGAACAAAACTTCAACAGTATCATCTTAAGGCAGCCCATTTTGCAAACTTGCATTAGCACAAAGACCAGGAAGCCTATGTATAAATTACAGTAATGAAAACATGGATTTGCAACTAAACTGAACTTCAAAAAGCCATTAATTTTATACAGTATAAATACACTCATTTTTTAGCGATCATGTTCGCGCTCTAGTAATTTGGCCCCAGAAGAGATAAAAGGAAAGTCCGATAATTTCCAGAAGTCTCGGAGTAAACAGCATCGTTCAGAGACTTCTTGTATTTTTTTCGGTACTCTGCTTTGATATATTGCATATCGATCTCTGCTCGTGTTACTATTATTCTAATAAGAGCGGCATCATTCGTTCCCAAGCCCTTCATAGCCTTATGCAATTGCTGAATGCAAAAAGTAAAAAAGAAAAGTTTGAATGTGTACAAGATTAAATTCAAGAATGGTTTTACTAAGTTTATAACGAGAAGAGATAATTGTCCTAGTAATAGAAAAGAAACATGCATTTAAATGAGATATACTAATAAGTACTCTCCAAAGGAAAAATGAAACTTGGATAACATTATTTGTTAGGATCAAACTTGGATAACATTATCTTTATGCTAAAATTTATAGTTGATAGCATGGAAACAATTTTATTTCTTAATCAAGCTAGTATCACCTTCGAGGACAACTCTGACATCAGGACCTTGCCATCGGCAAAATGTTTGCATTACCAAACATTATTCAAGAAGGAATTAAGTGACATGACCAAGACTCCGACCTAGGCCATCCCCAACCCACCACCTGTACCTTGCCATAAGCAATATGTTTGGGTTACCCAACATTATTCAAGGACTTGAGTGATATACTGATAATGCAAAGATCATTTATAGTACATGTGATTTAACATGCATGTTATACAAGTTAGTTACCATTTTTACGAGGCTACCAATTAAACTATATCATAGAGGACTTCCAGAGTATGTAAACAATACCTTCGCGAAATAGCTTGCTGGATTCTTAGCACATCTCAAGATACTCAAGAGCCCAAATCTAAAGAGCCCTGAGGTTTCTTTTTTTACTGCCTGCAATATTAAGTAGTATATATTCATCAGTGGACTAGAATTATGAAAGTTAATTATACTGATTAGAGAGTAAGGTAAGTGCACTTACAGTTCTCAACTTGTTCTTATACTTGCTCTTATAAACATAACTAACAGCAGCCAAATGTGCAGTGCTGCTTTCACTAAAGATGCGTATGAATATCTTCTCATCGGTACCCCATCTTTTCTCCCCTGCTTTATATAGAGCTTTCGCATCGCGTTCCACCATAACATTGTCAACTTCTGGTCCTTCATAGCGTACTGTACGTACATATGCTAAAAGCAACTGTAACATAAAGCAAAGGCATCAATATATTCTTTTTAAGAAATATCTTTGAAATATGGATGGATCAATTTGCTTTAAGAGTTTAACTTGTGAACGCACAGCGATGGCCGCCAACAATATGTAACGATCTATGCTAATCCTTAGCTTGTAACCTAAAATGCAGTAGTTAATTAACTTGTTATAACCGGTTTAAATACACCAAAAGTACAAAGTTATTTATACCGTCAGTATGTATAAAGAAGATAAGATTTTGACAAGTATAAGCGATGTAAATGAAGAAGTGGTAGGACTATTCATAGAGATAACCACTCAGTCACAGAAAATTTCGATAAAAGTAGGGCTCAATTTCACGTATGATTACTGAACTTTATCCACTATAACAGTAAATCCATATAATGATTTATAATCACATACATTAACATACTAATCGAACTTTACCCACTATAACAGTAAAACAGGATTGCTTTATTCATATCTTCGAAAGAAATCACCACGAAATAAGATGAAAACTATATGGACATAACAATGTTGTTTCCTTCAAGAAAATAACTCGTCATAGTTTTTCTCCAGTAGAAATTGACTCTTCCTTTATTCTTTCTCGAATGCATAATGCATGGTGTAAGCCGCTAAAAATAAACGAGGAAGAAAAATTTCATACAGCAACAACTGATATATCGTAAACAGATACCACAGATGAACCTCATTTCCCAATTGTTGATTGTTAAATCTCCTCTACATAAGTAAAGCGCTCTAGTTCAGCGACAAAGATAGTTCAAAAATGCTTTAGGTTGTCGGTTTGAATCTCATGTGAGGTATTCTTTCATTTTTCGAAATTCCTCTAGTAAAATTCCTTGCTTCGCCACTACCGGAGGGTATAGGATACAGTTACATGACTAACTTGAGCATTCCTAGGTCTCTTTCATAGTTCTTCATTTTTAACAAGGAATAAAGCATAGGAAAAATCAGTACCTTTTTGTGATCATCAGATGTCCGCGACTCAATATCGTGCTCAAGGTAAACCTTGTTCATGGTATAATAGACTTGCTTGAAATATTGTATCTGGGAAGGAGTCCGAGAACATATTACTTCAGTAGCAGCTCTTAGATCAGCAACAACGCCACTCAACGCCTGCCTGACTATAGTCGCATCCCTTACTGCTGGATCGTGCATCCATAGCAAGAATGCTTTCTGAATTTAATCCAAATGACACATACAGAAAGTCAGAAATCCAACTTATGGACAGAGGCGGATCCAGGATCCGGACTCTCTGGGTGCCAAGTAAACTTATCCACAAGGGCGGAGTCACCCGTGGTCAGATGCACACCCTTCGTCAGAAAATTATCTAATGAATAGAGGTTAAATGTTAATCATAATGAGTGTATAGTTAATTTTACACACTCTTAACATAGCTGAGAATAAAATTTGCACATCCTTCGCTGAATTTCTGGCTCCGCCACTGCTTATAGATTAAATTAATCAAACAATTCATTTTTTGATATATAGGACAATTAACCAACCAATTAATTAAAAAAAAATAATAATAAAATGACAAAACTTGATCTTTCAATAATATTACTAATATCATAATATAATATTCATAATTCATTTAAATGGTAGAATGTACACCTGTTGCCTTGTTTTAGTCAACAATGTTTCATAGAAAATAATTTTGTAGAATGTATGCCTGTTGCCCTGTTTTAGTCAACAATGCTTCACAGAAAATAATTTTAAAAAACAAATGCTGCAACTGGATTCGAACACACAACCTACGGGCAACAACAATGACGCTTTGCCACTTGCACTAGATAGTGTTTTGGTATTATGGGTGACAGATTTAATATTTGACTATATCAGTATATATAAATATATATACCTATATACATAGAGTTTTCGTTGAAGTTTGCGGGTGGCATACCACCCCCACGACCATGAATAGATCCGCCCCTACTTATGGAAGACCAAGTGATATGTCTGTTGGGTTCTAGATCAAAAGTGTGAATAGAAAATGGAGGGAACCAAGTGGAGGGAAAAATTGAGATAACACTCAAAAATGGAAAGTCTACTAATTCTCCCACATTGATGAGAGAAGAAAAATTTCAAGTGTTTATATTAAGGAACACTTACTCCACATGGTAAGTGAGACAAAAACCAAGAGGTGCCTCGCCCCATTGTCGTCGCTCGCTTGGATCGGCTTCGGCTTTCAAAATATCTATCTTTTTGTTCAAAATTTATTTGAACAGTCCGAAAAAATAAAGGAAAAAACGCAATCAGTTTTTGTTTGTAGTTTTAAACCTCCATTAACTTGCACGCTTCTGCATGCAGAAATGATAGTCGCGGCTACTCGAAGAGACAACTCTTTGAGTAAAAGACACACTATTTCGGGAAAAGGTATGAATGTTTGGATGGTTTTGGTTGTTCGGAAAAGACACACACTTTCTGATGAACAGATATGACTGTTAAAAAAGGATACACTTTACCGGTGAATCATTGTCACATTTTGGAAGGGGCACCTAATGGCTATATAAACCTGAATTTTTTCACAGGTTTAGATATGAAAAATTTCTTGCATTAAAAACACTTTTTGTTTTCTGAAATACTCCGTGTGATCATCTAATCATTGAGTGAGTTCGAAGAGGGTCTGATCATTTGAGGTACCACTACAGTCGGATTGTTAGGACATTTTATCCTGGGAGAAAAATTCCACAACCTCGGGTACTTGAGGGAAATTATTTCCTTAAGGACACTCCGTGAAGTCGGGGGACTTGGCCTTTTTCTGTTTCATCTAATTTTTTGAAAAACACACTTCTTTGAAAGGTCTTTTTGATCTTGTGTTGAGGGTATTACATAACTTCATAAGTTTTTTTGTTTTATACTTGAACTTGTGTTGAAGTTGTTGTTGTCAAAATACAGATTTTGTGTACCGAAAACAACAATATTAAGGAAATAAATAATTTTCAAAATCTGTATTGCTTGATTTCTGGAGATTAAAGCTTTAAGCTTCCTACTCTGTTTAAACTTAACTAGTGGTTTGAAGCAATAAAATCTTCATCACAAGTTAAAGATCACTCGGTTGACAATTGGAAGTCATAAAAACTTCATCGTTAAACTAAAAACAAGGGGTGTTTAAAGTTGCTACAACTTTATAAGTAGTATTTTGATATACTAAATTTACTGTCTTGTTGTGCTAGGAAAATGACTTCTGACAGTCATATGAATGTTGTTGCAATGACTGTGGCAACAACTAATGTTTCCACAACGAGTCGTACGAGTGCTCCACAGGCAATGGCACCAGCGGAGAAACCCAAAAAATTCACGGGTGTTGATTTCAAAAGGTGGGAACAGAAGATGTTCTTCTACCTTACAACTCTATGCCTTTAAAGATTCACATTTGAAGAAGCTCCAGAGGTGCTCGAGTGAACTTCAGACCAGGAGAAATTTATCGTTATGGAGGAGTGGAAACACTCTGATTTCCTATGTGGGAATTACATTCTAAATGGCCTCCAAGATGAACTATCCAACGTGTATAGTGGAATGAAGACAACAAAAGAGTTGTGGGGTGCGCTAGAAAGAAAATACAAGACTGAAGATGCTGGAACCAAGAAGTTCTTCGTTGCAAGATTCCTTGAGTTTAAAATAATTGACAACAAGTCTGTTGTATCTCAAGTCCAGGAACTGCAAGTTATCATCCACGATCTCCTCGCGGAAGGTATGAGTTTGATGAATACCTTAGCTGAACAGAGTAAAAATGTTCTTGATGTTCACACAAACTTTATTGTAGGTTTGGTAGTGAACGAGACGTTTCAAGTCGCGGCAATAATAGAGAAGTTACCACCTATGTGGAAGGACTTCAAGAACTACTTGAAACATAAGCGAAAGGAGATGACAATCGAAGATCTTATTGTAAGATTGCGCATTGAAGAAGACAACAAAGCCATAGAAAGAAGGTCGAAAGAAAATTCTGCAATAAGTGGAGCAAATATTGGAGAAGACGACCACAACAACTCTAAAAAGTAAAAGAAAGCTGGACATGAAAGCAATCAACCTAAGAAGAAATTCAAGGGAAAATATTTTAACTGTGGCAAGATTGGCCACAAGTCAACGGATTGTCGTTCCCCAAAGAAAGGCAAAAAGAAGGACCAAGCAAATATGACTGAGTTCAAGAAAGAAACGGATGATCTGTGTGCCATGCTGTCTGAATGCAACTTGGTGGGAAATCCTTGAGAATGATGGATGGATTTCGGTGCCACCCGCCACGTTTTTGCAAATAAAGAGTTGTTTGCTTCTTTTGCTCGGCTCAAGGCAAAGAGAAGATATATGTGGCCAACTCCGCAACTGCAAAAGTTGAAGGAACAGGAAAAGTCTACCTGAAAATGACATCAGACAGAGTGTTGACTTTGAATAATGTCATGTGTGTCCCGGAGTTACGGAAGAACTTGATTTCTGTATCACTTCTAGACAAAAATGGATTCAAATGTGTATTTTTCTAAAAAAATTATACTTAGTATAAGAGAAGTTTACGTAGGAAAAGGCTACCTCACCGAGGGCCTATTCAAAATAAATGTAATGAATATTGAAATCAATAAAAGTTCAGTTTCTTCTTATTTGCTTGAGTCTAATGATTTGTGGCATGAACGATTAGGACATATCAATTACAAAACATTGCAAAAACTGATTAACTTATAAGTTTTGCCAAACTCTGAGTGCAATAAATCAAAATGTCAAACATGTATGGAATCAAAGTATGCTAAGCATCCATATAAGTCCGTTGAAAGAAATTCCAATCCCTTAGACTTAATACACACTGACATTTATGATATGAAGTCAACACCATCTCGTGGTGAAAAAAACATTTTATAACTTTTATTAACGATTGCACTGGATATTGTTATGTCTATTTGCTAAACAGTAAGGATAAAACAATAAATGTGTCTAGGCAATACAAAATAGAAGTTGAAAATCAGTTAGAGAAAAAGATCAAAACTATAAGAAGTGATAGAGACGAAGAATATGAATCTCCCTTTGGATAAATATATGTAGAGAATGGAATTGTCCATCAAACTACGGACCTGTATTCACCCCAATCTAATGGAATTGCAGAAGTAAAAAACCAAACCTTGAAGGAAATGATGAATGCCTTACTTATAAATTCAGGTTTACCGCAAAACTTATGGGGGGAAGATATCCTTACAGCTAACCGAATACTCAATAGAGTGCTCCATAGTAAGACACAATTAATTTCATATGAAAAATGGATAGAAAGAAAATCAAACTTGAAATATTTCAAAGTGTAAGGGTGTCTAGCGAAGGTCCAAGTTCCTATGCCTAAAAGGGTAAAGATAGGACCTAAGACGGTGGACTGCGTATTCATAGAATATGCTAAAAGTAGTAAAGCATGTCGGTTTTTGGTTTATAAATCTGAACATCCGAATATCAATGAAAATATGGTAATTGAATTAGATAATGCTGAATTCCGTGAACACAATTATCCGTACAAAATTTGACATAAACAATCTAGTGGGGGTCTAAACGAACTTGAGATGAACCAAGTGAGGATGTATATAGTGATGAGAATCCAAGACGTAGTACACGTCAAAGAACGTCAACTTCGTTTGGATTGAATTTTGTAACATTTTTCTTAGAAAATGAGCCTCAAACATTTAAAGAAGCGATGACGTCTTCAGACTCATCCTTTTGGAAAGAGGTAGTAAATAGTGAGATTAATTCAATCTTAAGTAACCATACATGGGAGTTGGTTGATCTTCCTCCAGAAAATAAAACTTTAGGTTCTAAATGGATCTTCAAAAGAAAAATGAAAGTGGATGGTACTGTTGACAAATACAAGGAAAGACTTGTAGTAAAAGGCTTCAAACAGAAAGAATGCTTTGATTACTTTGATACATACTCGTCTGTAACGAGGATAACGTTAATTTAGATGTTAATTTCCTTGGAGGCGGTATATGGTCTTGAAATTCATCAAATAGATGTGAAAACAACATTCCTAAATGAAGAATTAGAGGAAATTTTTTACATGGAATAACCTAAGGGTTTTGTGGTTCCAGGCAAAGAAAATAAGGTGTGTAAACTTGTTAAGTCACTTTATGGACTAAAATAAGCACCTAAACAATGGCATGCGAAGTTTGATCAAACCATGTTGGCAAATGGGTTCAAGATAAATGAGTGTGATAAATGTATTTCAATTAAAGACACTCCAAATCACCAATCATGGTTTGTTTGTATGTGGATGATATGTTGATCATCAGTGGAGATATTTCTGACATAAATGCTATGAAACAAATGCTCGAGAGCAAGTTTGATACGAAAGACCTTGGAGTTGCGGATGTGATCTTAGGAATAAGAATCCATAGAACTCCACAAGGATTGGCATTGTCACAGTCTCACTACATCGAAAAGGTACTTGACAAATTCAAGTATTTGGAATTTGGTATTTTCAAGACTCCATTGGACATAAGCTGCGCACTTCAAAAGAATGAGGGTGAAAGTAACTCACAATTGGAATACACAAGAGTGTTGGGATGTTTAATGTATATTATGAATTGTACACGACCAGACATAACATGTGCTATTAGTAAGTTGAGTCGGTAGACGATTAATCCCAATAAAACTCATTGGATGGCAATGAAAAGAGTTTTGGGGTATCTTAAATACACTCAAGACTATGCTTTGCATTATAATAAATATTCCGCGGTACTTGAAGGGTATAGTGATGCAAATTGAATCACCGGATCGAATGAAGTAAAATCCACGAGTGGATATGTATTTACTATAAGTGGAGGAGCAGTCTCTTGGAAATTATCCAAACAGACATGTATTGCTCGCTCTACAATGGTCAGAATTTATCGCATTAGATAAAACCGGTGAAGAAGAAGAATGGATCCAAAATTTCTTGAAAGATATTCCTTATTGGACCAAACCATTGGCACCAGTATGTATACATTGTGATAGTCAAGCTGCAATACGTAGGGCAGAGAGCATGATGTACAATGATAAATCTCGTCACATAAGACGGAGACATAATACCTTAGAGAACTTCTCTCTAGTGAAATTATCACTGTTGACTATGTGAAGTCAAAGGATAATATGTCGGATCCACTTGCAAAAGGCCTATCTAGAGAAGGAGTTGAGAGGACATCCAAAGGAATGGGTTTACGGCCTAGGATAGGTCATCATGACAGTAACTCTACCTAGCAGACTAGAGATCCCAAGAGCTAGGTTCAAGGAGATCAAACAAAGTTGTGTCTGACAGGTTCAACATTGTCAATATACCCAACTCATTCTCATAATGTAGACAATGTTTAGTAAACAAGGATAAGACTTATGGAGTGAAGTCTTTTAATGATTATCTAAGTTTGGCAGATTTGACCGAATAGTTTAATCTATAGCATTGAACGTTTAGAAATCACCTATGTGATGGTGAAGTGGAAGCCGCTTCAAAGAGAATGTTAGTAAAGGCCTATTCTCTAAGCTCTCATGAGACCGAAACGTGTTCATGGCTGAAACAAATAAAATCGTGAGAATCATAAATGGTAAAAGACTGATTGTATGACATGTGTTTTCTAGGTGTACATTAACGCTCGATGGTTCAAAGATATCAGATCTACCAATTGACCGAGTGTATTCGATGCATGTTCACTATGAAAAGTTCAAAGAAAAACTCACTTATCCAGATGCCACCAGTCTTTGCTTGATGATCACATATTTTTTCGTAAAGTTTTACGAAAAAGTAGACATTCCCCATTCATGTGATTGATTGTTGGGTTCTAGATCAAAATTGTGAATGAAAAATGGAGGGAACCAAGTGGAGGAAAAAATTGAGATAACACTCAAAAATAGAAAGTGTACTAAAAAATAAAAAGTCTACTAATTCTCCCATATTGGTGGGAGAAGGAAACTTTCAAGTGTTTATATTAAGGAACACTTACTCCACATGGTAAGTGAGGCAAGAACCAAGAGGTGTCTCGTGTCATCGTTGCTCGCTCGTCTCAGCTTCGGATTTGGATTTGAAAAATGATCGATCGATAAGATTTATCTTTTTGGATAAAATTTATTTGAACAGTTCGAAAAATCAAAGGAAAAAACACAATCAGTTTTTGTTTATAGTTTTGAACCTCCATTAACGTGCATGCTTCTGCATGCAGGAACGATAGATGCGGCTACTTGAAGAGCCACAATTTTTCGAGTAAAAGACACACTGTTTCAGAAAAAGGTATGACTGTTTGGATGGTTGTGGCTGTTCGAAAAAGACACACACTTTCTGATGAACAGACATGACTGTTCAGAAAGGATACACCTTTTCGGTGAACCTTTGCCACCTTTCGGAAGGGGCACCTAATAGCTATATAAATATGCATTTTTTCACAGTTTTCGATACAAAAAATTTTCTGCATTAAAAACACTTCTTGTTTTCTGAAAAACTCCGTGAGATCATCTAATTGTTGAGTGAGTTCGAAGAGAGTCCGGTCGTTTGAGGTACCACTACAGTCGGATTGTTAGGCCATTTTATCCTGGGAGGAAAATTCCACTTCGGGTACTTGAGGGGAATTATTTCCTTAAGAACACTCCTTGATGTCGGGGGACTTGGCCTTTTTCTGTTTCATCTAATTTTCTAAAATACACACTTCTTTGAAATGTCTTTTTTATCTTGTGTTGAGGGTGTTACATAACTTCATAAGTGTTCTTGTTTTATACTTGAACTTGTGTTGAAGTTGTTGTTGTCAAAATACAGATTTTGTGTACCTGAAAACAACAATGTCGATGTAGAATTTCTTTTACAGTATCAATGTATAGAAGTTAAAATTCTACGTACACCAATACCTTGTTGTCGCCACTAAGCTCTTTGGATAAGCGATTAATAAGCTCTTCAGAATACATAACTCTGTATTCCTGTTTGATAAGACCACGTTGAGTTGCATCACGATGGGCAAGGATGTTGATAACTGCTGCAGTATCACATCCAAATCCTGGTATAACAAAAGAAACTAGTAATTATTTAATCCCACCAGAGCGTCTTCTACTTCTAATAGACCATAAACTAGATCAGAATCATTCTCAACGAGTCCATAAGAAGTTTTTAATGAATTGGCAATGCAAATATCAGCTAATGAGTTATGGTTGGTTTTGGTTAAAGTAGTATAGCATCATATGAACAATAATACTCAACCACTTTCCTACAGCGTGTTCTTGGCGTCCTACCTTACTACTTGACTAGTACGGAAAATCCCTTTTCTGAATAGATGGCTCTTTTCACTTGTTCGTCACTCGAAACGAAAATTGTAAAGAGCAATCAACTAAGAAAAGGAAACCATATTGAAAGATAAGTGGTTTTAATGTGTTACTAATTGTGAGCCCATAAATATTAAATGGTCCGTCGTCTCGTTTTTGCTGATCCTGATTCTCTATGACATGAACGTCTTTAATTGGATGGAGACATATAAATATAAGAATTTAATCACTATCTAGCTAGCTACATAAACAATTATACTTAACGAACAACTTATTAGCAGAAAAGTAAACTATAAACGAAATTTAGAGAAAAAAATAAAAGCAATCTGTACACACAATTTTTTACTATTGAATCCTAAAAATTTATTCGTGCACACTGCTAAGCTTTTGAAACAAATAAGTGTTTTTGGGAGTGACCGAAATTATTTTTAAGAAACTAAAAGAAAGTGATTTTTTTCTAAAGTAGGAATTCTCTTTGTAATAAGTTTCAAGAAGAATGTCTCTCCTTTATTCCTAGCCCTTTTATTTTAATTTTTCACATTGCATATTTAAAAATTAGAAGATTGAAGGATACTTAGGCAAACAAAATAATTCACTTCAAATTTTGGACCTCAATACCTTGCTGCTCATGCTATGATAGTCTTGGAAATGAACAGAGAAGTTATACATATATATCTTTAATTTAGATTTCAAAGGTCTTATTTATTTTTTAAAACTTCGTATCAAGTTAGAACAGGCAAACAGATTGATACAGAAAAAGTACTAATTAATCAGAAGGAATTAAATAAGGTGAAATTACTGAGTTACCCTTAAAAGCTTTATGAAGAAGTGCGGCATCATCGCGGGGCGAAGTTAAGACAGGAGGTATAATCAGGCTAGCCATTATTTGCTAATTAATCCCCCTTCTGATGATTGTTTCTCTCGAGGTCGAGAAAAAAATATTTTATGATCACTTACAAATTAAATAAAAAATAACTTTTCTCATATTGTTATCTGTTAATTAATAGCGTTCTGCTTATAAATATATCTCTCTCTCCTACAATCAAAATTGTAAAGGAGAGAGAGATATTCAGTAAGATTAATGGAGGCATGCAAAAGTAAAGAGAACAGAGAGAATTTGCAAAACTTTGCATGAATGATATAACTACAAATGCGTCTCACCATTAAACATTATGTGCCTTGGAAAATTTTCCTCTCCTCTCTTCACCGGCGGATGATAAAAATTTATGTGTATTCGATATTTATATTAAATTAAAGAATATATATAAATTTTATTAATTCATTACTAATTTTGAAATGATATGTGCGTTCTCATATTGATACTTTTTAAATGGTAAGTGTACTCTCATATTGATATTTTTAAAATGAAATAAGAATAATGATAACTGTATAAACATATTTTAGGATTTCTATCCATCTATTTCACTATAACAAATTTCATTATACATAATTCCTCACATAAAGTCATCTGTCACAAATATTTTATTGTGACTGGAAAAAAAATTGTTAATCTATTGTCCCTAATCATGGATTATTAAAAGTATACAAAGACAATTTCATGTTATAGCTAATAATTTTTATGTATTTAAATGGTTGATCTATTTTTCGTCACGAAAAGTAAATAGCCGTTGACGAATTTCATAACGTAGCTACATATCACATTTATTGTATATCTCTATGGTTTAGCAACGTATAGCCTATAGGTTTTGAAGAATCAGGTGATCTTAATGGTAATCACCATGAACAACTAAGCAAGAAAGTAGGAAAGTAAGAAAGTAAAAGAGAAGAGGGGAGAAGAGAGAACAGAGATGATCATAGAGCATTAGCCGACATTGTAATTCTTTGTATTCAAGTTGTTATTCAATAGTACATGATACATATGTATATATATGCAATTAGCAAGTGAGCTAAGACAACTAGTAGGTTAGTTGGTTGGTTAGTGGTGAGCTATAGGTCAGTTATAACTAATTTTACTGAGTCATTGCAGTAGTAATTTGATATAGTTGGAACACTTTTAACTACCTGTTTCAACACTCTCCCTCAAAACTTGGCACTAAAGAGATTTATGAAGCCAAGTTTGGACATCAGATGTTCATGTTGGACCTTAGTTAAGCCTTTGGTAAAAGCATCTGCAGGTTGATCATGAGTAGATAAATATTCAGTTTTGATCAATCTTTGTTGAATCTTCTTCGTTACAAAGTGACAATCTATTTCTATATGTTTGGTCCTTTCATGGTAAATTGGGTTTGTAGCCATCTGTAATGTTGCTTTGCTGTCACTAAAGATGGTAACTGGTAGTTGTAGTTATACTTGGAGATCCTTGATTAAACCAATTAGCCAAGTAAGCTCTGCAACTATTGAGGCAAGACTTCTGTATTCTGATTCAGCTGAACTTCTTGAGACAGTTGATTGTTTCTTTTACTTCCAGAAAACCAATGAATCACCTATTTTAATGGTGAGACCAGTAATAAATCTTCTAGAAAAGGCACAAGCTGGCCAATCTGCATCACAGTGAGCTGTAAGAACATTTTTTCTTGCACTAGATATCAGAAGTCTTTGTCTTGGTTTTCCTTTTATTTATCTGATAACTCTGAGTGCTGCATTCATGTGAGATTGCTTTGGATTCGGCAAGAATTGGCTCAGAGTCTGAACACTATAAGCTATGTCTGGTTGTGTTACTGTAAGATATAGCAGCTTCCCTATTAATCTTTTATACATTCCCTGGTCAGCTAGTTTTTCATCATTAGGCCTTCCAACTAATGGAACATGTTGATCATAGTCACTGGTTGTCAGTTTTTCTATAGTCTCACAAGGTGTGGGAGAAGGTTTAGCAACACTAAGACCAATTTCTGAAACCAACTCAAGGGCATACTTCCTTTAGTGCATCACAATCTCTTGTTTAGACCTTGTAAACTCAATACCTAGAAAGTATTTCAATTCTCCTAAGTCTTTCATCTTAAAGGCCTTGTAAAGAGCTTCTTTTGTCTCCATTACCTGATCTAGATTATCCCCAGTTTCTAGTATATCATCAACATATACTAGTATAATAATTATTCCATCATTGGTTTCCTTAATGTATAGTGAATAATCATATTGTCTTTGCCAGAATTTGCGGTTGATCAATGACTGTGTAATAACCCAAACTTTTTCTAGCTTAAATTCGTTCCTAGAATATTAAGGGATGTCTTCCAAAATGAATAATATTTGTTTCATATAGAATTTTCTAGATTTCAACTTTTCATTGTGTGAAAAATTAAATAAGCTTTCCATCGATACCAAATTCATCCAAATCTGACACTCGGTGAAGAAGTTAGAGGATTTTTTAAGTTGATAGTGTGCCAACTGGGCAGACACCGCGTCGCAGTGAAGGACAATTTCATAATTGTCACTTTCCAGTAGACCATCGCGATGTTGGCGTGTCACGACGAGGTCCAAATCCACATTTGTCAATTTTCAGTGGACCTCCGCGATATTGGTACGTCGCGGAGAGGTCCATTTTCCCAATTGACGAATTCCAGTAGTCCAACGCTATAGTGGCGCATCACGCCGAAGGCCAAAATGGCATTTCTATAGGGCACCGCAATGGTGGCACGTCGCATTGAAGTTCCAGGTCCCAATTGTCAAAATCCAGTGGGACAACGCGATAGCTCCGCGTCGCGGAGGTCCCTAATTTCCCATTCATCAGTTTTTAGTGAGCCACCGTGATAGTTGCTCATCGCGGTGGCCCATTAAATCAGGACCCAGTTACATTTTTCCAGCTTCGTTTAGGAGTTTAAAGAGGGTATTTTGGACTTTTTTCCAGCCCTAAAAACCATCCAAACACAAGATTTAAGTCTATTACATGCATTTTATAATATATTTCTCACAATTTCTCTCAACCAAAACCCTAGACTTCAATAATCCACCTCAAAAATCTCAAGATTCCACCACTCTTTTTCCAAATTAATTCAAGATTCAAGATTCCCAACACAAGAATTCCAAGAACCACCATTCAAGAGCACGGATAGAATCTTAAAAGCAAGCTTGTTCATCTAGTTCATCATCCAAGGTATGTGGGATTTTGAACAAGGATAAACCTTTCATCCTTGTGCCCAAAACTTAATTATGGTTTCAATTTTACTGAATATTCTATGATTTTCCATGAAATTTTAGTTAGGGTTGATACCCAAATCCTCATTATTTTAGTTTATGACATTATTATGATATTAAGGCTCCAATTGTAAGAAATTTACATATATTCATGTTTGCTATTATAAGATTTGTATTATGAGTTATATAACATTATCTTGACTGAGATTGTTGAAAACTTTTAAGATGATTATTGAGCACGAAGTTTAAATCTGATTATTGATGTAATTAATGATGCATTAAAGTTTTATACTTTTAGTCCTAAGTACTATTGATGATTTTACAAGAAGATTATGATCTCAAGTCCTATTGACAAGTTTTGATTTGTTCTTTCAAAAGTAAAGATTGATATTTTGATCCTAAGCTAAGATAGGAATCCACATTATTCATACGTTTTATGATTTAAAACAAAGAGAAGCATAATTGGTTTTAATTACGAACCCTTGTGCTATTTTAAAGTGAATTTCCTAAAAGTTCTGAGCAATAAGTATGGGAGTAGTATTTAGCACCGAGTTGGGATGATTCCAAAGTCTCATGCCCCATAACTACGAGCCACCGTTGGTTTTAAACGCCCATAGTGGGCTAAGATAGTGATAACTTAAGTTAAGGTTCTATTTGATGGCAAGGGTAGAACAACTCTCCCTAACGTGGGTAAGATGTTGGACTCCATGTTAACTCACATGGTTTATGTCAGTTAGAAGAAACTCCCTAAGTCCCAAAGTTTCAAGATTTCCAAAGCTCCCAAAGCTTCTAAGTTTCAAAAGAAAAGAATGATAGATTTACAAGTATGATTTGTTATACATGATTTTATATTTTGATATTTTAGATAATCAAGCTTATGTGAGTCATATACATCCAACATACATTTACTTTCTAATTATGATGATGTCTTAATTATGCATTACACCCCCATATACTCAGTACATCCTCAAAGTACTAATATATATATATGTCTATGTGCTACATTGTCTTATAATGTAGGTTCAGGTGCTCAGTATCAGCAGCATGAATAGTTTGAGCATCTCCATCTACGCTCCCATAGTTAGTGAGTCCTCATGATTCGAGGGCCTACTTCTTCAGATTTCCAGCTTTCATAGTAATTGAGTTATCATTTTCAATTTAGTCCGAGTCAGTTGGGGGTCTGTCCCAATTGCTATTTAGTTCTTTAGTAGTAGAGGCTTGTCAAACTACGAGTTTATTTACAAACTTTCAGTATTTACTATTTAGACGGTATCTTTAGTTCATTCAAGTTCAGTTTTGGTATGTTACAACATTATTTCTTGACTAGTTTATCTTAAAGTGAGATTCCGACCTAGTAGCAGGCTCAAAGATTTAGCTTAGTGCTACTTGTATCCTTGAGCACCGTGTGACATCTCGGGATCAAATTTTGGGGCGTTACAGCCTAAGACAGCTTTGCACTCCACTGTCTTGGTGCTTGTTTTAATCCGTACAAAGATTTAGTAAGTCTGCATACTTTTTTATTTCCCCCTGACTTCTAAATCCTTGTGGGATCTCCACGTAGATCTCATCCTCCAAATCTCCTTGTAGGAAAATATTGACCACATCCATTTGATGAATTTTCCAGTGTCTAGCAGCAACTATTGCCAAAACTGTTCTCAATGTGACCATTTTCACCACTGGACTAAATATTTCTTGGTATTCTATGCCTTCTTTCTGTTTAAAACCTTTTGCAACCAGTTTTGCCTTAAATCTTTCTACTTCTCCTGAGGCTTTATACTTGATCTTGTAGATCCATTTGCACTCTATAGGTTACTTGCCTGCTGGAAGATCAACTACTTTCCAGGTATTGTTGTTTTAAAGTGCAGCCACTTCAGTTTGCATAGCATCTACCTATCTTGGATCCTTTACTGCTTCTGCATAAGAGGTAGGCTTTACATGGTTAGGAAAGTTAGATAGGTAACATTGATACTTAGTAGATATAATATCATAAGAAATATAATCAGATAAAGGGTATAAAATATTGTCATTGATAGTCAATGACACAAAATCTTTCATCCATACAGGTGGATTTGAACCCCTGGAAGATTTTCTTTGGTCTTGTTGAGTAGATGGTTGTAGTCTGGTTGTGATCCTTGTTGTGACAGGTTGTTCTACAACCTGCTATCTCGTAACAAATCTTGTTATTCTTCTTGTTGGAACAGGTTGTACATGGTGGTCATGTGCAGTAAGTGGTACTGGTTGACTATGTGTAGTACTTGATTGATCTGCAGTGAATTCACTTGTGGCTTGCTATTGAAGATCAATATTAGGTTGAGGTTTAATCACTCCAGTGGTATTAAGTGATTCCATTTCTGGATCATATGGAGGAAACACATGTTGTAGAGATTGATCTAGATCAGTTATGAATGGAAATATGTCCTCTCTGAACACCACATCCTTATTTACAAAGAAAATTTTGTTAGTGAGATCACAGAGAATGTAGCCTTTCTTTGTTTCCAAATATCCTATATGAACTGCTTTTCTAGATCTAGGCATTAGTTTATCTTACTCATTGTCAGTTTTAGCATAACATAGACATCCTAATAGATTTAGATGATCTAAGGAAGGTTTTCTATTATACATCCTCTAATAAGGTGTCATATAACCTAACACAGCAGATGGAAGCCTATTAATCAAGTATGTTGTTGCTTGTACACAATATTTCCAAAACTTTAAAGGTATATTAGGTTGAAACCATAGATCTCTGGTCACTTCCAACAAATGTCTGTACTTTTTTTCAGTCACACTATTTTGTTGGGGTGTATAACATCAGGAGATTTGATGTTTTATCCCTAAGTTTGAAAATAAATTAGTGGATGAGTTGTTAACAAACTCAGTTCCATTGTCTATCCTAATGACTTTTACACATGTATCAAATTGAGTATGAACATAAGATAGGAAATGCTTCAGAGTAACTATAACATCAGATTTCAGTTTAAGCAAGAATATCCATGTCATTCTAGTAAAATCATCCACAACGGTTAAGAAGGACATGTGTCCATCAGAAGTAGGAACCTTATAAGGACCCCAGAGATCCATATCTACTAATTCAAAAGCTTTAACACTAGATGTACTGCTAGAAGGAAAGGCTAGCCTAGTTTGTTCAGCAAATGGACATACTTCACACTTATTTATATCGTCATCTACGTGAGTTTTTGAAATAGAAAACATATGAGATAGTATCCTAAAAGGAACATTTCCAAGCCTTTTATGCCATAACCTTAGATTAGATTTAATTATATTCTGAGTATTGAACACAAAGCCTGCTACTTTTCTATGTCCTGGAATCTTTTGTCTTAATAAGAAGTCTAGTCTATTTTTCTCTCTACCAATCTCCTTCACCTTCCTATTCCAAAGATCCTGAAACACACAAAAGTTAGGAAAGAAAGTTGTAGAATAATCAAGTTGTTTAGTAGCCTGTGAGACTGATAACAAGTTATATTTGAGTTGAGGTAAATGGAACACGTTTTGTATAGTGTTTCTATCAGAGATACTACTAGAGCTAGTGTGTGTAACAAGTGACATATCACCACTTGGTAATGTTACTTTTTGTGGATGCACTGACTCAGATATTTAACCTTTATTTAGAAGTTCAGTGTCTGCTGTCATATGATTTGTACCACATGTATCAATAATCCACTCATGTGGTTTACTGCTAACCAACATGTCCCTACCAATACCTGTCATGTTTGCTGCAGTGGTAGAGGGCATAGATGCTAAAACTTGATTCTGTTTTTCCAGTATTTGTAAATTTAATCATACTGTCCAGGTGTAAACATTGGTGTAATCATCCCATCCTTTGGTAAATTTTGTGATGAATAATAAGCACAATGTGAATGAGTCTATTGAGGTTGCAGCTGCCAGTCTTCAGCCTCATTATTATGAATACTAGAAGCAATCTTTCTCTACTTAATTTTGTTTTCAAAACCATTTCTGAAGTCATTGTTGACTCGTTGATCTCCATGTTTTGGATGACCTGGTGGATATCCAACTAACTTATAGCAATCCATATTATAGTGACCTTTTATCTTGCAATGATCACAAACAACATTTGGGTTATAGGATGAAACATAGTTCCTTTTTCCCTTTGGATAACCATCTTGATATCCAGTTTTAGAGTACATTGTAACAATATCAATTGTAATAGGTGCAACATCAAGAAGACCTGTTCCCTGTACTGCTTGAGCCACAGACTTTTGATTCTCATCACTTATGATCATGGAGTACGCCATGTTAACAGTAGGTAGTGGTGTCATTAACAAGATTTGGCTTCTTGCTTGTGAGTCTGAATCATTCAAGCCCATTAGAAATCGATACAACTTTTGCCTTTGAAGATGAGCTAAGAAATCTCTTGATTTTTAATGATTACAAGCAGGTGATGGGACTAAAGACTCAAACTTATCCCATAAGTCTTTCAACTTAGTGAAATAGACAGAAACATATTGAACACCTTGGGACACAGTTGCAATTTCTTGATGTAAATTGTAATTTCTTAATCCATCTATTTTATCAAATCTTTATTTAAGATCCATCAACACATCACAAGCCTTCGAGGCATGTACTACCCCTCCAAGAAAGTTACTAGACACTGAATTCATCGGCCACGACAGTACTATTGCATTAACCTTTCCACATTGGCTAGCTAAGTCTGTAGAGAAGATTTTTTTCTTCCAAGAACCATCAACCATTCCAAACTTATTCTGATCTAATAATGCAATCCTAACTTCTTTACTCCATACTACATAATTTTCACTTCCTTGTAACTGAAAATAAAATAAGTGAAGTACCTAAAATGTCAGCAGTTGAGAGATACAGAAGGTGATTGATATCCAGAGTAGTAGTTATAGACTGAAACAAAGTACTAGAATTTGCATTATTCACTAGAGGTATAGTTGAAGTACCAATTCCATTAACACTGGTGTCCATTGCAATTAATTACAGGGCATTTGCAGGAAAATAAACTCCCAGATTTTGTAGTTCTTGAGTTCATGAACAAATGTATTTTTTTCAACTAACAACTAGGATTGAGTCTTACGTACTAATTCAATTCAGTATAGGCTCTGATACCATGAAGAATTAGGTGATCTTAATGGTAATCACTTGAAGAACTAAGCAAGACAGTAGGAAAGTAAGAAAGTAAGAGAGAAAAGAGAGAAGAGAGATTAGAGATGATCATAGATCATTAGCCAAAACTGTAATTCCTTATATTCAAGTTGTTATTCAATAGTACATGATACATATGTAGATATAGTCAGTTCAAAAGTGAGCTAAGACAACTAGTAGGTTAGTTGGTTGGTTATTGGTGAGCTAGAGGTTAGTTATAACTAAATTTACTAAGTCATTGCAGTAGCAATTTCATATAGTTGGGACACCTTTAACTACCTGCTTCAATAGGTTTAAACTACCTTATTATTGGAGAAAGAAAGTATCTTTTGGCTTGTTGAGTTTAATTGGATGTGCGAACAAAGTTCTGTAGTTATAATTAAAAAGAAAAGAAAGCTACCGTAAGGTATGTATATACTTTTAATGTTACGACACCTTTGAGGGAAATCACATGGAGTTGATTAAAATAGATTATATAGTTCAATGTAAAGAGTATATTTGGGTTATTTAAACTCAAAAACTGATAGTATATTCAATTATTCGACGAGACATGTACAAGATAGCAAAGTGATGGTGTGGGACTCGACTAAGTACCTTTACCTATCTACCATACCAGCCAGTTTACTGGCAACCTTTATTTGTATCTTAAGATATGGATGATGTATGGGCAGGGTGACAAACTATTGGGAAAAATAAAGACACTAACAAAGTGCATGACATAGTACAAAGGCACTAATAAAGTGCATGACATAATAGCAGTGGAAGAATATTCAAGTCCAAACTTTTTGTTTCAATTTAAATCAAGAGAAGACAAATAAACCCAATCATAATGAGTATATGGCAGCAACTATATCAACCAAATAAAGAAATAATAAGACAAAATAAGTAAACCGCATGAGACACCAAAATTCACATAGAAAATCCTTCAGTGTGAAGAGTAAAAATCCATGGGACCATAACCTCCACTATAATTATCAAGAGTTACAATAATCTTCTCCAAAATTGCCACCAAATAAGTGCCAAACAAAGAGAAACAATTGCTAAAAAACAACACCAAAAATAGAGAATTAAAGGAGAAAATAACACCAAAAATGCAAATACTATTCACGAATGAAAAACAGAAGTTACATGCCACTAAATTCAACTCTGACAATTCATAATTAAAGATTGAGATGAAAGGAACCTGATATTCAAAAATCAGTTGTCACGGCCAAAAAATGAGGTCATGATGGAAATCACAATCCAATCTTGATAAATAAGCCAATCAGCCAAAGATAAAAAAAATAGGAAACAATAATAAAAAATAAAGCAAGGTGAGACTTCTAGAACATAGCTAGACCATAATATAGATAAATATGAAAGTCTGAACAAAATACAAAAGATATCTCCAAATTGAATATCATAAGTATAAGAGCATCTAATACATAACAGAATCTGAAAATATAAGGTTTGTCTCTAAAATAATAATAAAGACAACTTCAACAACAACAATAAGCTCAACTTTTGTAGTAGATAGAGCAACACATTTTGCAACATAGATTGCCAAGGCACAACTCCCCCTGCAAAAGTAATCAAGTACCCTAAAGTAAACTTGCAAGTATCAACATCACCAGCCATGTCTAAATCTGTATAATTACAAAGAATGAGCTTCCCTGTACAAAAATACAAACTCAGACTAGAAGTGCCATAAAGATATCTCATGATTCTCATGATCCATTTCACAACATTTCAATGTTCTTTTCCCCGATTAGAAAGTATATGATAAATAAAACCAATAGTGTAAGCAATATATGATCTTGCACAAACCATAGCATACATCAAACTACCAACAGCTGAAACATTAGAAACTTTCTTCACATCTTTCTTGTCATCATCAATGGAAGGACACTACTCATGCTTAATTTAAAGTGCATAGCTAAAGGTACACTAAAAACCTTAGCTTTATCTATATTGAACCTGCGGAGTACCTTCTGAATGTACTTCTCTTGTGATAACCATAACTTCTTGGCCTTTCTATCATGGATAATCTACATGTCAAGAATCTTTCTTGCTGGTCTTAAGTCTTTCATTGCAAAAGACTTAGTCAACTCTTACTTCAACTTTTGAATCCTGCAAGCATTATGACCAACAACAAGTATGTCATCAACATAAAGCAACATAATAATAAAGTCACCATCAGAGAATTTTTGCACAAAAATACAATGGTCTAAAGTTGTCTTCTTGAAGTCTTGTTGACTCATAAAAGAACCAAACTTCTTGTACCACTACCTAGGAGCTTGTTTTAGACCATACAAAATCTTCTTCAATTTGAAAACATAATTCTATTTTTCCTTAACTTCCAAACCTTTTGGCTGCCCATATGAATTTCTTCATCTAAGTCACTATGGAGAAAAATAGTTTTAACATCTATTTCCTCAACCTCTAAATCCTGATTTACAGCTAAGTCTTAAACCACAGGGATGACTTCTTCACAACTGAAGAGAATATCTCACCAAAATAAACTTTCTTTTCTGGTTAAATCCCTTCACAACTAATCTAGACTTGTATCATAGAACTGGGTTACCATCTTCATGCTTCACCTGAAAAACTCTCATGTTTTTCAAAGTTGCTCTGTCTTTAGATAGCTTAATCAAATCAAAGATATGATTATCATGTAAAGATTTAATCCTAACTCTCATAGCATCAAACCAATTTTTTTTTCTTTACTTTTCATAGCCTCATCAAGACTCTCATGTTTTTTCCCGTCAGTCAAGAGTACATACTCATTTGGAGAATAATGAGATGAAGGTATTCTCTCTCTAGTAGATGTCTGAGAAAACTCTCTAGAGCATTAACAATAATTAATTATTGGACAAATACATCATTTTGAGATGGATCATCAACAACATCATGTTGGCCATTCTAAACATGACCACCATCTACATTATCAACTTGATTTTTATCATTATGAAGATTTTTTTAAGGTTTAATAGTCAAAGGAATTGGATCAACATCAACTAGGCTCTCAATAATCTAAGAATCAACCTTCTCAACTTTATCAAAATCTTCAATTATTTGGTCTTCAAAGAGCACAATATCAAGGCTTCTAACAAGTTTCTTCTCAACTGAATCATAGAAACGTTGGCCAAATTCATCTTAACCATAACCAATGAAGATACACTGCCTAGTTTTAACACCCAACTTTGACCTCCCATCCTTAGGAATTTGCAGAAAGTATTTACACCAAAAGTATCTAAGATGATCATAAGAAATATTATTACCAGACCAAAATCTGTCAAGAACATCACCATGCAAGGTAACAACAGGAGATAGATTGATAACATAAGCAACAGTATTAAGTGTCTCTGCCAAAAGAAATCTAGTAGCTTAGAATATTAAAGCATATATATAACTCTCTCGACTAAAGTTTTGTTCATCCTATACTCTAAGCTATTTAATTAAGGAGTCTTTGGAGGATTTTTCTGATGCCGAATACCCTGCTCTCCACAATATCATTAAAAGGACTAATATACTTAGCACCACTGTTTGAGTGAACTCATTTCAATTTTTTCCCTATATGTCTCTCAACCAAGACTTGAAAACCCTTGAACACATTATGTACTTGATCCTTGGACTTCAAAGAAGACACTTAGAGCTTGCAACAATGATCATCAATAAAAGTCACAACGTAAAGTGCACCACCATGAGACCTTACTTTATAAGGAATGTACCAACGCCAAAAACTCTAGCTTTCTTGAAGGAGAATGACTTTGAAAAGAATTTTTTTCTGTTTACCAGCTAAGAAATGAACACATTTCTTCAACTTTGCTTATTTCCCTCCAGAAGATAATTTTTTCTTAGTGAAGCTATAAATTGCCTTCTCACTCATATGACTCATCCTTCTATGCCATAATTCTGATAAAATATCATTCTCTACCAAGTTTACTAAGCCTTTATAAATGGAGTCCTAAAATATGTACAAGTTAGACAACTTGTTACCACAAGCCACAACCATCTAACCTCTAGTAAACTCTTACTGTACAACACCAAGGGTATTAATATAACCCTCATCATCAAGGTTCCCTATAAATATCAAATTCAAGAAAACACCAGTAGCATGCTTGACATTGTTGAGAACTAATTATGAACCATTATTACTTTCTAAAAAAATAGTCCCAATGCCAAGTACTTCAACTTTATCATTTTGCCCATTTTTAACAACCCAAAACTACCTGGAGTATAAGAAGAAAATAATTCTTTCTTTGGCTTAAAATAAGAGGAAGCACTAGAATCTACAAACCAACTATACTTTTCATAAATATGATTAAATGCATTCTCAACATAAGTAACAAAAAGATCATCATTAGCAATAATAGCAACACAATTTTCATTATCGCCTTCTTTCTTCTGTCATCTCTTATCATTTTTATGTTTGTGACAATATTTCAGTTATGCCATTCTTGTGGCAATAGTCACATGCAACATTCTTGAATCTAGACTTTGACTTACTTTTACTTTTATCTCTATCATTTGGATCTCTGGACTTATTTTTTTCCTATATTCAATAACCAAAACATCATACTGTGAAACTGAAGAAGATGAGGCAAAGTTGAAGAAGATGAGGCCTGAGATCTTCTACACATCTCTTAATTTAAAATCCTACTCTTAGCATATTTCATAGTTACAACACCACTAGGAGAAGGATTAGTCAAAGAAACTCAAAGAGTTTCCCAAGAGTCTAGCAGAGTATTAAGAAATCAGAGTCCCTATATTTCTTCTTTAAATTTTACATCCAGTCTAGAAAAGTTGGACACAGGCGCCCTGAAATTATTTATATGATCAGAAATAGGACTACCCTTTTTGTACCTAATATTTATCAATTATTTCAGTAGGAACAACTGGATATTGCCAGTTTTTTATCACTAACACTGTCCTCAACCCATTGTCTGATATATCCACAAACTTGTAAATGCTTAAATTTTCAATTATCATCTATCATGGATTGAGGTTTATTAGATTCAAATATATGCAAATGCATTTCCTTGAAAAATAATAAATCTTTCATTTTGTCTTTTCAAGTATGATAATTACCACCAATCAAGATAATTACCACCAATCAAATGCACCATCATGCTCATATTTTCCTCTATCATTCAAATCAATAAACAATAATATTATTAATGCTTAGATCCCACTTTATTGAAAAAGACAAAGGCACTAACAAAGTGCATGATATGGTAGCAACAAAAAAAATACTCGAATCTAAATTTTTCTTTTCAATTTGAACCAAGAAAAGACAAATAAATCCAAGAACAATGAGTATATGGAAGTAGCTATATCAACCAAATAAAGAAATAACAAGACAAGTAAGTCAACCACATGAGACACCAAGATTTACATAGAAATTCCTTTAGTGTGAAAAGTAAAAACCCACGAGATCGAAACCTCCACTATAGTCACCAAGATTACAATAATGTTCTTCAAAATAGCCACCAAACAATGAGAAACAATTTCTAAAAGACAACACCAAAAATAGAGAATCAAAGGAGAAAATAACACCAAAAATACAAATACTATTCACGAATGAAAAAAGAAGTTACATGCCATTAAATCCAACTCTGAGAGTTCCTAATCAAAGATTGAGATGAGAGGAACATGATATCCAAAAATCAGCTGTCATGACCAAAAAATGAGGTCATGATGGCACATATCGCGACCCAACCTTGATAAATAAGTCAATCACCCAAATACAAAAAAAATCAAGAAATAATAATGAAAATTTAAATAAGGTGAGACTTCTAGAACGAAGTTAGACCATAATATAGGTAAATGTGAAAGACTAAAAAAAATACAAAACTATTCCCAAACCAAATGTCATAACTAGAAGAGCATCTAATACATAAATCGAATCTGAAAATACAACATCTGTCTCTGAAAAAGAAATGAAGACAACTAATAGATAGATGAAGTCTAGGGCTAGCATATTTTAGTTCAAATCCAAAAAACCAAAAACCCAAAATGAAATTTAATTTTGGTTTTAGGTTTTCAATTTTTTGGATCGATTTTGTCACGGCCCTAGGCTACCCCCTAGTCGCGACAACAGTGCTTACGATTATAAGTAATCACAAACTAACCCATGAGCTAGTATCTACTATCAGTACTGAATAAAATAGAGACATAACACATATAAAAAAGATAAACTGTAGTGGTAATACCAAATCTGAATATTGAAAAAGTGATTAAATGAAATATCCTGGGTTTTGGCCCATAGAAGTTTTCCTGTAATTCTATTCTCCAGACCCAATACAACTCATGGGTACGAGCCGTATGTTGGGATACGAGTAGTACGGTCCTATCATATACTGACCAGTATTGGTCGATGGGATTGGATGGGTTACTGGAATGGATACGAAGTAGGGGATATGAGTCGTATGGTTGGGTACGAATCATATCTTAGACTCATATAGGGGATTGTGTTCAATACTTTTGGTATTTTATTCTGCCAGGGATACAGATGGGAGGTACAGATCTTATGATGTGGATACGACTTAGTTGGATGAGTCGTATACTGGACAATATGGGGTCCAAGGATTGAGGCTAGGATACGAGTGGTGGGTACCACATGTATCGAAGGGTACGACTCTTATGGGTCAGTCGTATCCTTGTGATGGGATTTTGTGCAACTTAAATGAAGGTATTCTGGATATTTTCCTACTTACCCTAATAAGATCACACAACTTCTAACCTACTTGGAAGAGTATTTATCCTATTATTATATTCATTAACACTTAGAAACTATTCCTAAACACTTCATAATTCTCTTAAAAGTTTTTGGGGCAAGAAAGCTATGGTTTCATCTTGAGGACTAATTTGGGGCTTGCTTTGGTGATTTTTTTCCATCAATTCCTCGGTATAAGGCATATTCTCTTCTCTCATTGTTAGTTCGAACTAAAGGCATGATTTTATTATTGGTTTTATGGTTTCATTATTGTATGCTTTGGTTTTTCAAATATGATTTGGGGGATTTGTTTATAAATACTTGGTTATGGTTTTCCATGGTTTTAATTATGCTTTTATATGCATTAATGGTGGTTTTGGATAATTGGAATAAATAGAATGGATATTGGTAATTGGAATTGGTTTTGGATATATACTATGCCCCAAATGTGTTTGACAAAATGCTTATAAAGATATGTTCATTGCATTAAATTCTTTTAAATGGAACTCTTGCTTGTTTTAAACTTGGTAAAGGAATTATGCATGGTTTAAATAGTTTGAAAAGGTAAATGGCTAAAAGGTTATGTTTGTGGGGTACAAAATCCCCCAAGAGGTTTAATATGGTAAATGGAAGGGCACTTGAAAGTCCCCTTAATCTATAAATGGTTGGCTATGGATAATCTTTGGAAGTATGGTTGGTATGATGATACCACCACTAAATTGTCTTGGTTAATAAATGTTTAATGGTTTTAATTAGGCATTAAAGAGGGAGGTATAGCTAAGCTGTAAAAGGTGAATATCCCAGGGGGACTGAAACTGGAAACTTATATTTGCCGATATGAGGTTTGGTCTTGGTGACCGTGTGTATGATGTCACACTTATATTGGGAGATGTACTAGTCATCCCATGGGATACTTCCTTGGTTGTGTGGCTACATACACTGGGCCCTTTCAGCAGGGGGAGCTGAACCCATATTGTCCATGGCTATCTTAGGATGGCAAAGCTACACAGTCCAGGTAAAGGTTTTAAATGCATGCTAAAACTAGTTCCCTTTCCTGACACTTATATATATGTCTGGTTGTATGCATTATGAAAGGTTTCACTTGGTTTTTATAATTGTCATTATTTTATCCTTATCCTGAGTTCATGCTAGCGATCGCTCACTAACCCGTCTACTGGCGGCTGTATACCTATGCTATGCAGGAATAAGCCGTTCTACTCCTCATACATAGTGATTGACACTAGGATCAGCATTTGGACTGAAGTGGTGAGCTTTCATTCTTTTAAATGGCTCCATTTCATGTTATGGACATTTGTATATACTTTGATTTTATTTTGGGTATTGGTTTTGGCTATGGTTAGGGGCATGTCCTAACCAAATATTTTTACTCTTTTGGTTAGAGTCTTTATGGAACTTCTTGGGGTTAGTATGAGTGGGATCAGTATTGGTGTCGGCCTTGGCATTAGAATAAGCTGGGAGGTTGGTATCATCAGACATAATTTCTCACTTTTCCATCATATTATATTATGGGATTGATTATCATTATATTTTTTGGAATCTATTTAGTTATGGCATGGTTTATGGCCTTTGGTTTGGTTTAGTATGGTTGGAAAATTGGCTTGGTACGGTTGGGTCAGTCACGATGGTGACCATATCCCAGAGTCTTTATGAGATGCATTTACGCTATCTTGCTATATGCATAAAATTCAGCCTATCAAAGGTTGTATAAGGTGGTTGGGTTGGGTAACAGGGGGCGATCCCCGGTCCTAGTTGGACTTGGGATGCCCATTTTGACTAGGACCTGGTTTGAGAGCGTTATTAAATCACAAGTCTAAAACATCTGATAAAATACTATAAATACTGACTGTTAATCTAAAGAAACTGATAATACTGAAAAGATTGATAACTGATTAACTGTTTAACTGACTGTCTGGTTGTCTGAAAGCCTCTAAACTTACTGAAGAGTTGATGGGAAAAGCCCCCAACTAACTCCGACTAACTGAACATAAGTGAGTACTAAAGTAACTGAAATAAACAAATCATGCCCTAGATGGATGAGGACTTTCCACTACTGCTTCTGAGTGTCGCTGAGCTATCTAAGGGTGGTTAGGAAACTGTATGTCCAAACCTATGTTATAAGACAACATAGCGCAAAGAAAAGTATGCAGTCAGTACTTTGAATGTACTGGTATATGAGATGAGGACTGGATAAAATGCATAAGATAACTAGGCATGAATGCATGGACATGTATCATCTGAGAATGCAAGACCAAGTATAAACATGATTCCGAAATAGTCTATAAAATTAAATGATTGAAATCTGTATATCTAAATAACTGAGATTCTATACACTTGGTCAAGAAAACCTGAACTAAAATATACTGAATACTGCACTGAAACTGTGGGAGGTATCATCTAACCGACATGCCCAAATCTAAGCTAATCGGGGTCCAACCTGTGACCCAGTTGGAAGAGTGTCAGTATCGTGCCATGGGTACTAACACTGGCTGTATGAATCCACTAATCTGTTGTCCTGAAGGACCAGGGTGTCAAGCCTAAACTGATGGGTGACCTCTAAAAGAAAGCCAAGCCTAAACTGATGGGTGACCCCTCATATCTCTGCCTAACTGACGGGAAAGCCTCCATTCCTGCATTCGCTCGATGCTAAATCCCACTCCCAACTGAATTGACATTGGCACTGGACTAAACTAAATTAAATACGACTGAACATACAACTGATATTGATCATCATGGTCTGATTATAACAACTGACTGAATGATAATACTTATGGTTTAACTGAAATCATTTTTGATATACTGAAATCATGTAAAACAACTAGGTATTAGGTGTTCATAACCCACCAGTACTTAATGATTGTAAAATACGATATCAAGCTTGAAATACTGTAGTATGAAATCATAAAACATGGGTATTTCATCAAAATATGTAGTAATCATAAACTTGGACCTGGGAATGCCTTAAACATAAGAAAATAACATGATTACATGGCTAAATTCATAACTTAAGGGTAAATCCTGAAATTAATTGAACATGACATGGAAATTGCACACTTAAAGCATGATATGACTCATTCTACTTGAAAACACTTGTAACCATAACTTGAAATTGAATTAACAAGAGATTCATGGATTTGTTTCATCAAGAACATGTATAAACTCATAATTTAAAACAAAAGAGGGTTTTGGGTTCCATGGGTGAAAGGAATCCATGGATGAACATCCCGCATACCTCACTAGATGAATTCTTGAAGATTTCTTGAGAATTTCTTGAACTTGAAGCATGAATCCCTTGATTTCTTGTGAAAGAGATAGGGTTTGTTCTTGGGATGAAGAATGGTTTTATTAAGAGGATTTATGAGTAAAACGACAAATAATGCTCCTTAGGGACCCCAATTTTGTGTTATGGACAAATTAGGTGAAGGGAATTGACCTAAATACCTTTAAAAAATGTTAAGAAATAAAGTTGGGTGGTAAATAGAGAGGGGGAAATGCGGACCCTAGAGCAGTGGACTACCCCGGGAAGCACCCGCCTTAGAGCGGGGGACTAACCCAGGCGGCGCCCGCCTTACCCCAATGGGATGGAGGGGGCGGTGTTGCCTATCCCGATGGTGCTTCTATTTTGGTTTTACAAACACACCTCTACGCTCGTATGAAAATTTTGAAACTCCCCCGAGTCATACTTTGAACAACCCTGATCATGAATTAACTCAAAAATTAACATCTCGATGTCGAGAAGGTCAAAATAAAGATCATCAAAGTCTAGGGGTCTTGAAAATTACTAAGTCCTCAAAAGTTCATGAAATTTCCAAGTCTTGGACCCCTTCAACATGAAATCATGAGATGAATTGAGCTACGATCTTATGGAGTATTATAATATCTCCCCTTTAGGAACATTCATCCTTAAATGAGACTAGTTAGACTGAGACTACTAATGAAATTGAGATCACATACTGTACATGCACAACTGGAAAGATTATTACATAACTAAGTCTGAAACATGATAAATGAGTTGAACTAATTTCGTGAATGCATGAAATGAAATGAGGGTGGATACATAGCTGAAACAGGGAATTGAAAAGAGTCAATCTAAAAAAAATCATTATCTTAAGCTGAATCTGAGTTCGCGGAGAAAAGGTGAGGGTACTTGATTTGCATATCTGCTTCTGCTTCCCAAGTAGCTCCCTCAACAGAATGATTCCACCAAAGGACTTTAACCAAAGGAACTTTTTTATTCCTTAGCCTACGAATTTGACGGTCAAGGATATAAACTGGGTCTTCTTCATAGGAAAGGCTATCCTTAACATCCATATCTTCTAAAGGAACGACTACAGCTGAATCACTGATACATTTCTTTAACAAGGAAATATGAAATTTCATATGTACTATCGCCAAATCTGCAGGCAACTCTAGCTCATAAGCTACCTTCCCAAAATGACTCAAGATTCTATATGGGCCAATATAACGGCGACTAAGTTTCCTTTTCTTGCCAAATCTCTTCACTCCCTTTATAGGCTAAATCTCCAAATAGACCAAATCACCAACCTCAAACTCAAGATCCCTTCTCCTCACGTGTGCATAATATTTTTGACAGGTTTGGGCTATCTTCAGCCTCTCCCAAACCAACTAAACTTTATCCATCGCATTACACCCTGATCTGGTCCTATCAAAGCAGCTTCAGTTTCCTCAAACCAACCAAAAAGAGACCTACCTCTTCTTCCATAAAGAGCCTCAAACAGAGCCATCTGTATAATTGAAGTGATAACTATTATTATAGGAAAACTCAATCAAAGGTAAGTCGTCATCCTAACTACCTTTAAAGTCAATAACACATGCCTTCAATATGTCCTCTAAGGACTAAATGGTCCTCTCTGCCTTACCATTTATCTGAGGATGAAAAGTTGTACTGAGATAAACTTGGGCACCAAGACCCTTCTAAAAAGTCTTCCAAAAGTAAGAGGTAAACAGAGTACCTCTATCTGATATGATAGACAACGAAATCCCCTGCAACGTAAACAAATCCCTAATATAGATCCTGACATAATCCTCCGCTGAATAGAAGTATGAATTGGAAAAAAATAAACTGATTTGGTCATTCTATCCACAATAAACCATATCGAATCATGCTGACGATGCGTGCGAGGCAACCCTGTCACAAAATATATGTTCACCACTTCCCACTTCTAAGTAGAGATGTTGAACTCCTGCAATGTACCACTAGGCCTTTAGTTCTCAACCTTGACCTGCTGATAATTCAGACACTTAGCCACAAACTATGTAATATCCCTCTTCATACCACTCTACCAATAGATTTCCCGTAAGTCACGGTACATCTTAGTGGATCCTGGATGGATAGAGTTTCACACACCATGCACTTCTACAAGTATTCGATGTCTCAAGTCATCAACACACAAAACACATAATCTATCCTAACAACGAAGCACACCATCTCCCCCTTAGGAGAGAACCTCAACCTTCTAATCTCTAACTTCCTCTTTCAACTTAACAAAACTAGGATATCTGTCTTTCTTTTCTTTCACTTTGGCAACCAAGGAAGATTCTAAACTATTCTGAACCCATACACTACCTTCAGCTGAGTCAACCAATCGAATACCTAATCTAGCAAGTTGATGATCCTCACTGACTAACTTCTTCTTATCCTCTTCAACATGAGCAACACTACCCATAGACAATCTGGTAAGGGCATCTGCCATTATATTGGCCTTTCCCGAATGATACAACATACTCATATTATAATTCTTTAATAACTCAAGCTACCTTATTTGATAAAGATTCAGATCTTTCTGCGTAAACACGTACTTTAAACTTTTATGATCAGTGAAAACAACCACATGAACCCCATAAAGGTAATGTCTCCAAATTTTTAAAGAAAATAAAACAACTGCCAACTCAAGATCATGGGTAAGATAATTCTTTTCATGGGGCTTAAGCTGTCTAGATGTATAGGCTATGACCTTACCTCTCTGTATCAGTACACAACCAAGACTAACTCTAGATGCATCACAGTAAACCATAAATATATCTTAACTATCTATCAAAGTTAATACTAGAGCGGAAGTGAGCCGAGTCTTCAACTCCTAAAAACTCTTCTTGCAAAAATTTGACCACTGAAACTTGACTTTCTTCTGAGTCAATTGAGACATGGGGGATGCAATAGAAGAAAACCCTTCAACAAACTGCATATAATATCCAGCCAAACCCAAGAAACTCCTGCTATCTGATGGAGAGATGGGACTGGGTTAGTTCCTCACTACTTTGGTCTTTTAAGGGTCAACTCTAATGCCATCACTAAAAATAATAAGGCCAAGGAAATCTACTGATCTTAGCCAAAATTCACACTTACTGAATTTGGTGAATAATTGATGAGCTCTAAGGGTCTACAACACAATTCTCAGATTGTCTGCATGATCATTCTCACTACTGGAATAGACAAGGATATCATTAATGAAGACAATGACGAACATGTCTAAGAACTGCTTGAACATACTGTACATCAAGTCCATGAAAACTGTAGGGGCAGATTTTAGTCCAAAAGACATAACTAGGAATTCAAAATGACTATACCAAGTTCTGAAAGATGTTTTCGGAATGTCACATTCTAGGGGTATGCAAAAATTGAACCAACCGATAAATTAAACCTATAAAAATGTTATTGGTTTATTGTTATTGGGTTAACAATTTTTTAATGGTTTTATAAAACAAATTATTGGGTTATTGGTTTGGTTCTTTTTTTTCTTATTGGGTTATTGGTTAAACCGATAACCCAATAAGAATATTTATATATATATATATATATGTCTCTTTAATTTCTACAAATTAACTAACTTATTATTTTAATAATACAAACTATTAATTTCTCCTAACAATATTTAGTCAAAACTTGACGATTCTTGTAAATTAAAACACATTATGTAGGATTTTTGGTTGCAACTAAGATTCAGTTTTTTTTTCATGTTAGTTACTACTATTTCTATTTTATGAGTATTCTTTTATCGGTTAAACCAAAAAATGAACTGTTAAGGACAAAAAACCGATAAACTAAAAATTGATAAAAAATATCTTATTGGTTTAGCATATTTAGAAAACAAAAATTGATAAACCGAACCGATAATATATAAAATCAAACTAAACCGACCGATGCACACCCCTACCATATTCTCTGACTCTAAGCTGATGATAGCCGAATTTGACGTCTATCTTAGAGAAATAACTGGCACCCTGAAGTTGGTCGAACAAGTCATCAATTCTGGGAGGTGGATACTTATTCTTGATTTTGACTTTGTTCAACTGAGGGTAATAGATGCACGTTCTTAGAGAACCGTCTTTCTTATGCATTAAAAAAATTAGAGCGCCTCATGGGGAAACACTAGGCCTGATGAAACCCTTATCTAAGAGTCTTTTAACTGCTCTTTCAACTCCTTAAGCTCAACTGAAGCCATTTTGTAGTGTGGAATAGAATAGGCTGGGTATCTTGAAGGAGATCTATTCCAATGTCAATTTCCCTTTCGAGAGAAACTCCAGGAAGATCATCAGGGAAAACATCTGGAAATTCCCTTACTATTGAAACTGAATCGAGACTTGGAGTCTCAGAACTTGAGTCTTTGACTCGAATAGGATGGTAAACACAACCTTTAGATATCATCTTTCTTGCTTTAAGATACGAAATAATCTGACCCCTAAGCACTGAAGTACTCCTCCTCCATTCAATAACGGGTCATTGGGAAACTAAAATTGAACGACTCTATTTATACAATCAACTGAGGCATAACATAAGTGGAGCTAATCCATGTCGAAAATGACATCAAAATCAGTCATATCTAACTCTACAAGATGTACTGAGGTAACTTTCTGAGATACTATGACAGGGCAGTTCTTGTACACCTGCCTGGCTACAATAAAGCTACCTACTGTAGTACACACTAAAAAAGGTTCTGCTAATGTTTTAGGACTGACGCAAAAGTTGATGTCTATATAAAGAGTCACAAAAGAAAGTGAAACTCCGAGGTCTAATAAAGAATAAACATAAAGATAAAAGACCTGCAACGTACCCATAACCGCATTAGGAGAGTTTTCCTGATCGTGCCGAGCCTGGAGTGCATACAACCTATTCTGACGCTGCCAGCTGGTGGCACTGGAAGTGGCACCCTGTTGGAGTTGTTGAAGAATTTGTCTGACCCTTCTGGCGATCATTTCTGCTCTTCTGCGCAACTGTCGGACACTCTTGGACCTTGTGTCCTATATTTACACATCTAAAGCATACATCACTACCAGCTTTACACTCTTTCTGATGATTTTTACCACACTTCTGACAAAGTGGATTAGTACGACCACTGTTCATATTGCCCTAGGACTTAAAGCATGGCGCCCTATCCCGACTGTCTTGTTTGAACTTGGGCACTGGCGCATTTGCTGAAGATAGAGCTAGGGCTGAAATTTTTTGACAAAACTAAGAATGGTTACCACCTTCTGACCTTGGCTTGGAAAAGTTGAAACTACCTATTTTGGCCCTCTTGTTCTCCCTCTCTCCTTAAGTTCTCCTCCCCAATCTGTGAGCATGAACCATAAGCATAGATAAGTCCATCTCCTTAATCAACATGGCGGTCCTACACTCTTTGACCACACTATCAGCTACACCAGATACAAACTTACTCATTCTAGACCTATTGTCTACCACCATAGTAGGAGCATACCTCGCCAACTGAGTGAACTTATGTGAGTACCTTCACCCTGGTTCTAATTAATGAGCTCCTTCACCTTAGATTTCCTCAACTCCAATGGAAAGAACCTGTCTAAGAAAGCCGTGGAAAACTCCTCCCACTCAACAGGCCCTGCTCCACACCCCGGTCTTCCTTTTACTACTTAAAACAAGTGTGAGTTACATCCTACAACTGATATGTAGCTAACTCTGCACTCTCACTCGAAGTGACATCCATAATATCCATCACCTTCTAAACCATATAAAAAAACTCCTGTGTATCTTCTTCAGACCTGGATCCCAAAAACAATAAGGGATTCATTCGAGTGAAATCTTGAATCCTGATCGCAACTGCATTTGCCACTAGATTGGCTGGGGCAGAAGCATGTTGGTTATTATAAGTGGCTAATGAATGGTCCAGGGTTGTAACAATGACCCTGAACTTAGAGTGAGAGACATGCTCATTTAGGGGATCTTCCTGAATGGGCGGTGGTGTGAGATGATTCCCATTCCTTCTTTTGTTGTTTCTTCTAGAGGTATTGTCTGTAAACGGAATGAAGGATAAATTAGAAAGAGAGTTTAAATGGAGTTCATGCTCTTTCGCATGACATGAACACTGAAAGAAGGGAAACTTTCCTAAAAATATCTCATAGCCTCTTGTCCATAAGTGTGGTGCGCTTCACACCCTTGCACAAGACTCTACTCAACACGGATTCAGACTCCCTAGGACACTATGAAATCTTGGGCTCTGATACAAAGTTTTATCATGACCCGGGGCTACCCCGTAGTCATGACAATGGTGCTTACGATTATAAGCTAACTCATAATCTGGTACCTGCTATGAGCACTGAAAAAAATAGAGACATAACACATATACTGAAGATAAACTATTATGGTAATACCAAATCTGAATATTGAAATAGTGAGTAAATCACAAGTCTGAAATATCTGATAAAATATTGTAAATACTGACTGTAAATCTAAAGAAACTGATAATATTAAAAGGACTGATAAATTGATTAACTATTTAACAAAATGTCTGGTTGTCTGAAAGCCTCTAAACTGGCTGAGGAGTTGATAGGAGAAGCCCCCGACTAACTCTGACTGACTGAACATAAGTAAGTACTGAAGTAACTGAAATAAATAAATCATGTACTCGATGGATGAGGACTCACTAATACTGTTGTTGAGTGTTGCTGAGCTATTTAAGAGTGGTCGAGAAACTGTACATCTGAACCTATGTTATAAGACAACATAGTGCAAAGAAAATTATGCGCTCAGTACTTTGAATGTACTGGTATATGAGATGAGGAACGACTGAAATGCATGGTCATATAATATCTGAGAATGCAAAACCAAGTATAAACATGATTCTAAAATAATCTATAAAACTAACCGACTAAAATCTAAATAACTGAGATTCTATACACTTAATCAAGTAAACCTGAACTAAAATATATTGAATACTGCGTTGATATTATGGAAGGTATCATCTAACTGACATGCCCCAATCTGAGCTAATCGGGGTCCAACCTGTGACCCCAATTGGAAGGGTGTCAGTACTGTGCCATGGGTACTAACACTGGTTGTGTGGATCCACTAATCTGTTGTTCCGAAGGACCAGGGTATCAAGCCTAAACTGACAGGTGACCCCTGAGAGGAAGTCAAGCCTAAATTAATGGGTGACCCCTCATATCCTATGCTGACTACGTAGTTCTGGAATACAGGGACTGCTACTAACGACTCTGCCTAGCTGACGGGAAAGCCGCCATCCCTATATTCGCTCGGTGCTAAATCCTACTCCTAACTAAACTAACATTGGCACTGGACTGAACTAAATTAAATACAACTGAACATACAATTGAAATTGCTCATCATGGTCTGATTATAACAACTGACTAAATGATAATACTCATGGTTTAACTGAAATAATTTTTGAGATACTGGAATCATGTAAAACAACTAGGTATCTGGTGTTCATAACCCACCTGCACTGAATGATTGTAAAATATGATATCAAGCTTGAATACTGTAGTATGAATCATCGTTCAAAGACCTGGAACTTGGGCATTTCATCAAAATATGTAGTAATCATAAACTTGGACCTGGGAATGCCTTAAACATAAGGAAATAACATGATTACATGGCTAAATTCTTAACTTGAGAGTAAATCCTAAAATCAATTGAACATGACATGGAAATTGCACACTTAAAGCATGATATGACTCATTCTACTTGAAAACACATGTAACCATAACTTGAAATTTAATTAACAAGAGATTCATGGATTTGTTTCATTAACAACTTGTATAAACTCATAATTTTTTTAAAAAAAGGGTTTTGGGCTCCATGGGTTAAAGAAATCCATGGATGAACATCCCAGATACCTCACTAGATGAATTCTTGAAGATTCCTTAAGAATTTCTTGAACCTGAAGCTTGAATACCTTGGTTTCTTGTGAAAAAGTTAGGGTTTGTTCTTGAGATGAAGGATGGTTTTCTTGAGAGGATTTATGAGTAAAAAGGCAAATAATGCTCCTTGGGGACCCCAATCTCATGTTATGGATGAATTGGGTGAAGGTAATTGACCTCAATACCCTTAAAATATTAAGAAACAAACCTGGGCAGAATAGGGAAGGGGACAACGTGGGCCCTGGAGCAGTGGACTACCCCGGGCGGTACCTTCCTTAGAGCGGGGGACTAACCCCGGCAGCGCCCGCCTTACCCCCGCAGACTGGAGGGGGCGGCGCCTTCCGATCCAGGTGGTGCTTCTATTTTGTTTTTTCAAACGCACCCCTACGCTCGTCTGAAAATTCCAAAACTCACCTGAGACATACTTTGAAAAACCCTAATCATGAATAAACTCAAAAACCAACATCTCGAAGTCGAGAAGGTCAAAATAAAGATCATCAATGTCTAGGGGTCTTGAAAATGACTAAGTTCTCAACACTTCATGAAATTTCCAAGTCTTGGATCCCTTCAACATGAAATCGTGAGCTGAATTGAGCTAGGATCTTACGGGGTATTACAAGTTTCAATTTAAAATTTTAGAAATACGATTAAATGATTCGATTTTTTATTTTTTGAAAAAAAAAATGGTTGAACTGAAAAATTAAAATTATATAAATAATATTTATTTTATTATGTATAAATAATACTATATATACTTTATTATATGTATTCAGTACAAATATAATATATAATAAGTAACTCAAACTACCAAACCTCTTACGAGTTACTAGTTATGTCCCTAACCCTAAATGATCATTTCAACACTGGTTGTTGACTTGTTTCAGGCTTTCAGCGTTGCCTCGAGGAGATGAGACAACGAATGATGAGTCTCCGACTGCAGTTATATATTATATTAAACTTATGATTATTTCATTTCATTTCATGCGTGTTGAGTTATTTATATTTGGAAAAGAAAAATAGGTTTGAAAAAAATTATTTTTCTAGAAAAATCACAAATTAGAAATGCCCAGTCATGACAAAGAAATGCTCATTATTTTAATCTTCAAAATCAAAATAAAAATCCAAAATAACTAAATTGAATTTGTAGAAACCGAACCAAATTGAATTTATTTCAGTTTGGTTATGATTGTCATTTTTGTCAATCCAAAAACCAAAAAACTGAACCAATATTAAACAAACAAATTGAACAAACTGAATGCCCACCCCTAATGAGGTCTAGAGTTGACTTTGGAAAGTCTAGAGCGGTCCAGTACCTCAATAAATCACCAACTCAATCGCACGAATCAGCCTCAGTAAGTCATGTTTACGCAAAGATCTACACCGAAAGGGTACAATAGGAGTGTGTACAGTACTCTTGTACGTAGTAGTTATTATAGGCCGATTGAGCAAAGTAGAAAATAAGATAAGTAAAGAAAATACTATAAGCACGCAACTTGCACGCAGAAAAAGTTTCAAAAGATAGCTCATTTGTCTCTACTAACAGTTCTAATATACATATGTAATAGCAAAAGGGAAAGCATGTATGCAAGTATAGATAGAATCTAAATACACAACAAATAACACATAAAAGCAACACATGATGTGCAAACGCCACGTAATGCATTGCAATGGATAATGACATGAATAGTTGAAAATCATTGTATGACCTTGTGTATACACCTATCAAGCCTCAATGCTCTATAAATAGGATCCATGGGGGTTTATAGTATTTCAACACATCTCTCGATCTCGGCGTTTTTCAAAAGTATCTCATTTTCTATCAAAAAATAATATTCCTCAATGGTACTAATATCTCATGAATGTGTATGTATGCAATGAGGATATATTGCACATAATTAAACAATATGAAGATATTCAATACATATACGAATGAGATCAGAAATCAACTCAATATGTTAATAGTCCATGATATCAATTCTAGTTGTGCATTGTTGGAATAAACATGCATGTAAGTCATCATTAATGTTATATCAACCAATAACTCAGACATTTCTATAATGATAAAGGCGTATAATGACCAATAAGGCCTATAACATCTATTCAAGCCCCCGCATGGACATCATATTAAGAAAGAAGGTAGCCAAATGCATAAACTAAGACAATGATTTCAAATAAAGCCCTCACACAGGCAATACGCAGTGTATAGTATCATAAGCCTACAACAATAGAAAATAAGCCCCCACATGGGCATCACGCAATATATAATAACTTGAAAAATTATATCTTGTAGTTATGTTTCCCAATCCATAGCATGCCTTACTTATTCATTAACTACCCAACTCAGTCTGAAGAAAGTTGACCCATAACCAACATCAAAATGATAAAATCCAAGCCTAAAGTCCTTCATCTTAGAGCTTACCCCTTTTGAACGGCCTCAGAATCAACTATAACAATCAAATATAGCATCAACGCGTTAAGAAGGTTAATAAGACCCATATTCTCCATATTTAGGTTGGGTCTAAAATGGGTTCATAAATGAAAGGGTAAAATTAAATTTTTATTTTAAAAATACGTTCTCCAGGGTTAAATAAATCTATAGTTGAAATATATGCAAAAAAAAAGTTTAAAATGAGGTTCAAATAAAAAAAAAATTAAGCTTTACAGGTAAAATTCTCAAAATTTCATTTTGAAATCATGACTAAAGAGTGTTTTTGATGATATAATCAAAGTAAAATAGTGTAACCAAGGTTTGGAGCTTATCCAATCTCAAATGGTGAAGAAATCCTCAAAAAATGCTCAAACCGGAAGCTCAAAGGTCCAAAAATGATGAAAATCACAAAATGGGGTTTATATAGAGGTTGACTGCTTTAGCGGCCTAATGACCGCTTAACCAGACACTGCTAAAGCAACCCGTTAGCTCTTAAGAAGCTTCCGCTTTAGCAATCCATTGGCACTTAAGCAGTTTCTGCTTTAGTGATCTATTGGAGCTTAAGCAGCTTCTACTTTAGCGACCAATTGGATGCTTAAGCGGCTGCACTAGTTAATGCCTGACACTTTATTACACCCTCGAGATTCATTTAAAATCTCATGGACACAAATGAACTATTTTACAAGGCTATTTTTTATGTTTTGGACTCAATAACAACGTCAAGTTTCAAAAAAATATCATTTTCAATAAATTAACCCTTGGGACCCCTTTAAGGCATATTTTACTAGTTTTTATCACTGAGGGTTAGAATGCAAACTATAGGCTCTAAACCTGAATCAACCTTGCTACTAACCCAAATGTGACATTCTGGACCTAACAAAACTGTTCAAATCACCATTGAATGGTCAGAATATCAAATATTGACTGGAGTCAACTATGAAACTTTTAAAACAACAACATACCCAGTATATTCCCACCAAGTGGGGTCTAGGAAGGGTAAGTGTTTGCAGTCCATACCACTACCTCAAATATGAGACAGAAAGGTTGTTTTTGATAGACCCCCGGCTCAAAGTAAAGCAATCTAAGACAAGATAAGGAATAGTAATAGAAAAAGATACAATAGAAATTAACATATTCAATAAAACCAAAACCAAGATACTCCAAGTACACAACAAAACATACAACATCCTAACTCAGACTAACCTTCTACCCTAATTCGCTTTCTCCATAACTTCCTATCCAGGATCATGTCCTTGGTAAACAGAAGTTGCTTCATGTCATGTCTAATCACCTCCCTCTAATATTTTTTCAGTCTACCTTTACCTCGCTTAAAAATATCCCAGCCAACTCCTCATACCTCCACACTGGGGCATTCGTGCTCCTCCTTATCACATGAACAGACCATCTCAGCCTTGCTTTGCTCATCTTGGCTTCCACTGAAGCCACTCCTACTTTATCTCGAATAACCTTATTTCTAATCCTAACTTTCCTAGTACACCAACACATCCACCGAAGCATTCTCATCTCCACCACCTTTATCTTCATTAACAGGCCAATACTCTGCCCCAAACAACAAAGTCGTTCTAACCATCCCTCTGTAAAACTTGTCTTTTAAGTTTGGGAGGTACTTTTTTATCACACAAGATATCAGAGGTGAGCCTCTATTTGATCTACCCTACCCTAATCTAATGAGTGACATACTTTTCAATCTCTCCATTCTCCTGAATCATCGACCCCAAATACCTGAAACTATCTCTCTTACTGATAGATTGAGTGTCAAGCTTAACAACCACATCGAACTCATGAGACACCTCGCTAAACATACACTCCAAATATTTCAACTTGGACCTACTCAACCTAAACCCTTTAGACTCAATAGTTTGCCTCCAAACCTTAAATTTTGCATTAACACCACTACGTGTCTCATCAATCAAGACTACATCATCCAAAAAAAGCAAACAATAAGGCACCTTATCCTGAATGTGCCTTGTCAAAACATCCATCACCAAGGCAAAAAGAAATGGACTAAGCATCGATTCTTGATGTAACCCCATCAACTATGAAACTTCTAAATTTCCAAAATACCTCAAACTCTCCCAAAACCCTCCTGAGGGCATTGGAAACTGTGCCAATATACCCATACCTCAAAATCAACATGTAGCAACTATGAAGAAGGGAAAATAGTCAAAACCCATAAAAAGAAAGATTTCATACTTCAGGTCTTTACAGTATCCACCACTAAGACTCTAGTTCGTCCTCAAACAAAAAAGCAAAGAAATACTTGAATCGACAAATAGCTAAGGGTAACCACTACGCATGTCAAACTCGATCTTCCCAGTAGCCTCCTCAATAGGATGGTGTCTTCACTAAACCTTAACTATAAAAATATCTCAAGAATGCAACTATCTAATATCTATAGCTAAGATGGACACTGGCCCCTCTACAAAGGTTAACCTTTTATCCAACTAAATCAAGTCCCATCAAATCATGTGAGAATCATCTGGAATATAGCGACGAAGAATAGATATATGAAAAATAGGATGAATGGCAAAAATGTCTTGAGGTAAGTCCAACTCATAAACAACTTCCCAACTATCCAAAGAATCTCAAATGGTTCAATATAACTAGGGCTAAGCTTGCCCCTCTGAATCTCATCACTCCCTTCATAGGTGACACACAAAGAAAGACTCGATCACCAATCCTAACTTCAAGGCACAAAGCATGTGGTCTGCATAACTTTTTTTTCTACCCTGGGCTGCCCAAAGCCTATCTGAATCACCCGAACCCGATCCAAAGATTCACAAAATAAGTTGTTTCCATGGGGTCTAACGTCTGAAGTCTCAAAATGACCTATAAGAGATTGACAACCCCTATCATACAATACCTCAAAAGGTGCATCTCAATGCTTTAATGGTAGTTATTATTGTAAGCAAACTTCGCTAAGCCCAAATGCTGCTCCCATTGGCCTCCGAAGTCTATAACACAAGTGTGGATCATATTATCTAAAACCTAAATAGTCTGATCCAACTGACCACCAATCTGGGTGTGAAAGTTGTGCTAGGGTCAACCTTAGTACCCAACTCTACTTGAAAATATCTGCCAAAAGCTAAAAGTGAACACTGAGCCTTTGTCTGAAATAATGGACATGAGTAACCTATAAAGGCAAACTATCTCTTGAACATATAGATAGGCCAATCTCTTGGCAATGAAGAAAATTCAAATAGGTACAAAATGGGTTAATTTGATTTATCTATCCACGATAACACAAGTGTTGTTAGAACTACGAGAAGTACGAGAAAACACTCACCAAGTCCATAGTGATCAATTCCCACATCCACTCAGAAAAGGGTAATCTATGAAGGAAACCATCTAGTCTCAGATGTTCGGCCTTCACCTGCTAACAACACAAGCAAAGAACTACAAAGTCCACTACATCCTTTATCATACCACCCTCACCAGTAATGTTACTTCATATCATGATACATCTTAGTCACCCATAAGTGAATAGAATATTTTAAATAATGTGCCTCCTCTAAAATAAATCTCACTTACTCACCAACTCTCAACATATAAACACGAACTCTAATCCTCAAAACACCATCAGAATCAAGAGATGCTGCCATAGCCTCGCCACTAAACATATTATCTCAAATCACTCTTAAACTATCATCACCAAATAATGGGCTCAAATTTTCTCCATAAAAAAGATCTAGCATTAATAAAGGCTAAAATACCTATGGTTGTCGAAATATCAAGCCGAACCATCTGATTAGCTATTGATTAAAACTTTACGGCTAAAGGTGACTCCTGGGTCAAGAGGTGAGCTAAATTCCCCACACCAGTCGACTTTTGATTCAACACATCCACAACTATATTTTCCTTGCCCAGATATAGAGAATGGTGAGATCATAATCCTTAAGAAACTTAAGCCGACGTCATTTCCTCATATTAAGATCTCATTGATTGAAGAAGTACTGAAGGCTATGGTGATATGAGAAAATCTTGCAAGGAAATCCATACAGGTAATGATGCCATAACTTCAACAAAAACATCATGGCTACTAACTCCAAATCATGGGTCGGGTAATTTCTCTCATAAGGCTTCAATTAATGAGAGGTGTAAGTAATTACCTTACCTTTATGCATCAATACTACACTTAAATCAACACCAAAAGCATCATAAAGTATGGTAAAACTCACTCCCTCCTTGGGAAAAGTAAAAAAAAGGCCAAAGTCAACAATTTTTTGAGCTTTTGGAAGCTCTTCTCTTAAGCATCCGACCACTGAAATGTGACTTTTTTGTGTAAACTTGGTTAAAGGAGCTATAATAGACGAGAAAATCTCTACAAAATGCTAATAATAACCCACCAAACCAATGAAACATCAAATCTCAATAGGAAAAGTAGGTCTAGTTCAATCACAAATTATTGCTATCTTAGCCAAACCAACCATAATACCATCCTTGGTCACCATATGAACCAAGAAAGAGACGGAATCCAAACCAAAACTCACAGTTGGGAAATTTGGTATAAAAATTCTAATCACACAACCTATGAAGTATAATCCTCAAATGTTTCACATGATCGTCCTTATTCTTGAAATAAACAAATATATCATCAATAATTCAATCATAAAGGAGTTGAGATACGGGCAAAATAATCGATTCATCAACGCCATGAACATTGTAAGGGTATAGATTACCCTAAAAGATATGACCAAGAACTCATAATGAACATATCGAGTCCAAAATATGTCTTTGAAATATCCAAAGCTTTAATCTTCAGCTACTGATACCCAACTCTCAAATAAATCTTAGAAAACACAGAAGCACCCTAAAGTTGGTAAAAAATATCATCAATACTAGGATGAGAATACTTGTTCTTAACCGTCACTCTGTTCAACTGTCTATAATCAATACACATGTACATAGAACCACGCTTCTTTTTCACCAACAAGATCGGAGAACCCCCAAAGAGATACACTACGATTAATGAATTCCCTACCCAACAAATCCTGCAACTGCTTCTTGAATTCTTTTAACTCAACCAGGGCCATCTTATAGAGAGGAAAGGAAATGGGCTTGGTGTCTGACTTTATATTAATAGTAAAATTGACATAACGATGTGAAGGCATACTAGGCAAATTCATAGGAAACACATCTATGAACTTATGAACAACCCAAATAGAATTTATAGGAGGTGGTGAGGCAACACTAGTATCAAAAATATAAAAATAAGACAAAAACCCTCTCTTTACCATGTGATGAGTTCGCAAAAAAGATATAACTCCCTTCAGACCCAAATTAAGCGTACCCTTCCAAGCTAACCTTAAGTCTGGTCGCTCGGGCCATTGTTCCTTTTGATTATGGTATAGTATTGTCATATCCAAATATAGGGCTACTTTATTTGTTTGACATAGCACACCCAGTGTAGATAAGCTCATGATCTTAGCATTAGAATAAAAAAGATCATGATTGAGAGCTAACCAATCCATACTCAATAACATTAAAATTAACCATATCTAGGTTAATCAAGTCTATTAAAGTCCCATGACCCGTAAAGGTAACCACACATGATCTATACACTCTATCCATCACTAAAGAATCTCCTACAGTGGCAGAAATATGAAAGGCATAAGAAGGGGTTCAGATGCAATATTAAGACTAGAAGAAAAATTTGTAGACACATAGGCAAATGTAGACCCGGGATCAAATAACATATAAATATATTTGTAGTAAACTGGAATGATACTTGTAATAACTACATTAGAATCCTTTCCTCGAGTCTCCCAAGTATAGCTTAACGAGGACCATGCCCATTCCAGAATAGAGTAACCCTGTGAACACCGCCATGAGCTCCCCTACCTATATCTCTAGCACCTTTATCACCACTAGCACCATCCCCGACATTTTATAAACTACCTCTCACTATAGATGTTAGAGTAGGGAAAAGTTAAAGCTGAGAATCCTTTTGAATGGGTCTATACATATATTGAGTACAATCCTTGCCCAAATAGCAAACCTCATCACACATAAAACACCCTCTATGGCCTGACTCAATTTGAGAAGGCAGAAACAAAATAGGACGACTGCCTTGGCCTGAAGAACTGAACTAGAACCTCCACAAGCATGACATGATGCCTAACTACCTAAAACCGTAAAACCTAAAGGTATACTAGCTAATCCACATAAAGTATCCTGAATTAACTTACCATGATAGTCATGGGAACCTTCACTCAATAAATTGTTACTATGGGAGACACAATCATTAAACTTGCCCTGATGTCGTACATTCTTGGTGCCTCCCTGAATAACCAATGTAATAGACTCGATAAACTTAGTATTTTGAATAATACTATAAGAATAATCCTTTGAAATAACCATCTAGGAAGTAGCCAACTAATAAGGACCCTCTAATCCCGTCACAAACTTATGAATCATCTCAAACTCAGTAGAAATAATGGCAATTGAAAACTTAAATTGTAACACCTGAGTATTTTTGACATGTAAATAGAGCTAAGAACGAGCCCATGTGACACCTAGATCAAGCATAAACCACTTTAAGATAGGTCTGAATGGGTTGGAGGGATATTTAGATAAGAAAATACGCCGTGCATTACAAGTGAGAACCCATTAAATAGCCCTGAATCATGAGAAATTCCATGAGAGGTAACTCCCTCAACCACGTAGAGGAACCCACACCAGAAGAGGGCTAGCTCACGATAGGGGTTACGCCGCGAGGCCTCCTCCTCATGAAGGGGGTAGTGTCATGAGGCTGCCCTCTTACACTAGGGGTAGCATCATAACCCCACCCTCTGTTCATCGATGGAATATGATTTTAAGTATGTTTCAAGGATATTTAGGTCTTTTTACACTCTTAAGTCTTTCTCAATTCATCTAATACATGATTAATACCCTAAAAATGATCCTTTCTCACTCAAATACACTAGTTAGTCATTTTTAGCTTAATAGAGGAGAAAACCACCTAGGGTTCAAGTTCCTAAGATCCAAGGATCAATTTAGGCCAAATTCTCTCAACAAAGAGGTATATAGAACGATCCTAACACTCATGGACTTAGCATTAATGTTTTCTCAAACTCTAAATTATTTATGTATGAATATGTTATGAGTTATGAAATTATTTAAAGAGCATGCATTATAAACCCTCTTTTTGATGGTACAAATTATGTATTTGGCAATTGTTGTGGGTTATTAAATAAATACTGAAAAGATTGAGGTTTTAAAATGTTTTTTTATCAAAATATGGATTTTTTATCTATACAATTTTAGAAAAGTATCTTTGCACTTCATATGCCCTTGTTTTCTCATGAAACTTGTATGAATTGTTGAAAAGATGTCCGTCTAAGAGTTAATCTTGAATGGAAAATGTTTAGTATATATTTATATGTACATTTTGAATTAAGAACTCTTATATGATATTTAAATCATATTGGTGGTCAATGAAATGAGTTTTTGAAAGAAGGTCTAAAGAGAAGAGATGATATGATTTATATGACTTGTAAGTCTTGGTATGATGATACCAAATATAAAAATTGCCTTTTTAGACTTAGAATAAGTTTTTTGTAAGGAATGTAAGTTTTAAAGAACTAAAAATGGGCTCTAAGAGAGTTAGATGGTTACCTAAGAAGATATGAGTTGAAAACCTTATAGTCTAAACTGTGTTTTACCAATGTAGGGGTGATTTTTTTGGGAGATACGAATAATCACCATATACTTGATTCATGCAGTGGTATACTAGACATAGACATTCCAATCCTTGCATCAAACTTGGATTAGTGTCTTGGACGATGATTTAATGACAGACCCATATAGCTCGTGTTGTTGTAGACATGTTGAAAATACCATCTAACTCTGAATTAAAAAAATTGAGTTATTTTTTAAGTGACTACGTGGAGACTTTATTTATGCCCAAGTGTTTTGACTTAATATTGCGATTTGATTTCTATACCCATTACTATTTTGTATAAAGTATATGCTATTTTGGGTTGTTCTACATTCCAAGTATTGACAGTCCTTGGGTGGCTATATTGTCTTATAATGTAGGTTTTAAGGCTTAGTCTCATGGCCCATCACAACAGTAGAATCTCCTGAAGAATCAAAGTTGGTGAACATCCATCTTTTGGAAAGCATTCTATTTAGATATTTAGTGTTCTTTCAGTTTTATGGTCCCTCCAGAGGCCTTGTCCAGGCTTAGATAGTTACTCATTAGTAGAGGATTCGAAGACTAGATTAGATAGATGTTTTGGTTATGATTTTGGGTTTTGAATATTGTTATTAGGACTTTCTTGAGTTTTCTTATATTTTCAACAATTTATGTGAACTATATTTTTGATAGTATGCTAAGGGGTTCTCTCGGGCCTTGTGGTTCAGGATGTCCATTGTGGCCAGGGCTTCAGCTCAGGTTATGACAAATTTGGTAGCAAATCAAGGTTCAGGGTCCCAGGATATCTACGAAATCATGTCAAGTAGAATCCCCTTTTTGGGTGTAGCGCACCATACTTATAAAGGGAAGGATACGAGGCATTTAGGAATGTCTCTCTTTCTCATCATCTAGATTGTTCTAGAGAGTCTAGTTGAAATAAAATTCTTTTAACAACTAACTTCTGCATTACAAATCATGCCTCCTCAATAATCAAATGGTCAGAGAAACTCAGTTAGAGCCTCCATCACTACTAGGAAAATTATTGAGGAGATCTGCCCTACCCATAGAATGAAGACTTGGTATAGAGCCCGTACTCCTGATTTTACTGCTCCTTCTAGAGTTTTATCAGCCCTAACTAGTCTTCTTTAGGCACCTCGTGTTGATATCAATCGTACTTGATCTCCACAAAGAGAGGTCTCAAATGTCGAGTTCCATCAGTCCATTCACATGTTTGCTCAGATTATGGCATCGTTGTCCCATCGTACTGATAATGATGGTCCTATCCCTGGTTTATCCAAAGTCACTTGTATTGGTCAATTCATGAGGATGAATTCCCTGACTATTACTTGTTCTAAGGTCGAGAAGAATCCTTAAGATTTTATAGATGAGATAAGAAAAATATTCAGAGTTATGCATGCTAGTGATACAGAGAGGATAGAATTTGTAGCCTACCAGTTGAAAGGGGTTGTGTACTAGTGCTAAGATGAGTAGGAACAGTTGAGAGGTGAAAATTCCAAACCAGTTGTATGGGAAGAGTTCTCTGACGCCCTTAACAATATCTTTCCTCGAGAGTTGAGGAAAGCTAAGACTACAGAGATTGTAAAAATAAAGCAGGGTAAGATAAATATTAAAGAGTATGCACTAAAGTTCACCTAGTTGTCTCATTATATACCAAAGTTGGATTCAAATATGAGGTCCCTCATGAGAAAGTTTGTATCCAATCTTTTTGATGATTTGGTATTGAAATGTAAAGGGGCAATGTTAAATAGTGATATGGATATATCCAGGTTGGTAGTCTATATGAAAAAGGTGGAGGAAGATTAAAAAAAAGTAAGTGAATGCGGAGGAGATTCAATCTAAGAGAACTAGGCCTGTGGATCAGGATACCAGTCAACAACAGGGCAACAAATGGGGCAAAAAATTGTCAAAAAGATATCTTGGGGTAATATGCAGTCATCAGCTAGTTCTCCTACACCTATACCTTTAAGCTATTAGAGATTTAAGCCTAGCAATAGACCGAGGTTTTAGGGAACCCGATCTCAGGGTAGTATGGCTCAACCCTTTAAGCCATACCCTCATTATAGCACCTATGGAAAGTACCACTCGAGAAATATCAGTATGGGACTTAAGTGTGTTATGGTTGTGGAAAAACCAGCCATTTTTCTAAGAGATTGTCCCTCAGCAAAGGTAACCTTCAAGGGAACAAAGGCTCAAGCTACTTTGTCAGCCCTTCCAGTTAAGGGTACTACTTCTGCTATAGGCAGTGGTTGCAATGTTTGTACACCATACCTACTCGCCATGACTCTGAAGCCTCACCAAATGTTATTAAGAGTATGTTACAGATTACCTCCCATGATGTTTATGTGTTACTTGACCCCAGGCCTACTCTTTCTTATATGACCTCTTATGTGGTAGTAAGTTTTGGCTTTGATACTATAATTATTTGTGAACCCTTCTCTATCTCTACCCCCGTTATTGATTTTTTTATTGCTATAAGAGTCTATAAAAGTTGTGTGGTGTCTATTTTGTCATCAGGATATTGTGGTAGACCTAGTAGAGCATAACATGGTAGATTTTAATGCAATTCTAGGGATGGATTGTCTACACTCTTTTTATACTACCCTAGATTGTAGAACAAAAAAATTTACCATCCACTTTTCTAATGAACCAATTTTAGAATGGGAAGCAAGTTCTTTGGTACCTAAAGAAAATTCATATCTTATCTTAAAGCCCATAAGCTAATATCCAAGGGTTGTTTGTATCATTTTGTTCAGGTAAAAGATTATATCACCGAAGATTCTTCTCTCTATTCAGTCCCAGTAGTTAATGAGTTTCCAGAATTCTTTTATAATTATCCTCCTAGGATTCCCTAGATAGAGATATTAACTTTAAAATTGACCTGTTAATCCCATATCCATTCTAACATGTAAAATATCTCCCGCAGAAGTAAAAGAATTAAAAGAGTAGTTAAAAGACCTCCTTCATAAGGGTTTTATCCATCCTAGTATCTCTCCCTGGGGTACTCCCATACTCTTTGTGTGTAATAAAGATGGTTTCCTTCATATGTGTATAGATTATCATCAGTTGAACAAGGTCCCAGTGAGGAATAAGTATCCTATTCCTTGAATTGATGATCTCTTTGACCAGCTTCAGGGGGATAGGTGTTTCTCTAATATAGACCTTCGCTCGGGTTATCATTAGTTGAAAGATAGGGAGGCCGATAATCCCAAAATTGCATTTTGAACCCGATATGGTCATTATGAATTTTTTATTATATCCTTTAGATTAACTAATGTGCCTGCACAATTAATGGATCTTATGAATAGGGTGTTCAAGCAATTTTTGGACTTATTTGTTATTGTTTCTATTGATGATATTCTGGTTTACTCCAAAAGTGAGGAGGATCATGCCAATCACCTTCGAATTGTACTGCAAACTCTTAAGGACAAAGAGTTGTATGCAAAATTTTCTAAGTTTGAATTCTTACTTAATGTTGTAACTATTTTGGGGCATATTATTTCTAGTGAGGGGGCTAAGGTTGATCCACAGAAGATTGAAACAGTGAAGAAATAGAGTAGACCACGACTCCAACTGATATCAGGAGCTTCTTATATCTGGCAAGTTACTATAGGATATTTGTGGAGAGTTTTTCATCTATAGCTGCTCTACTTACTAGGTTGACCCAAAAGAAAGTAAAGATTTTATGGTTTGGGGCTTGTGAAAATAGTTTTGAGAGGTTAAAGGATAGGCTGACTACCATGCCCATTTTGATATTTCTTGAAGGTACTGACATGTTCAATGTGTATTATTATATGTCCTGGGTGGGATTGGGTTACTTATACAACATGGAAAAGTGTTAGCTTATGCATCCTGACAACTGAAAGTTCATGAGAAGAACTACCCCACCCATGATCTAGAATTACCAGCCGTGGTATTTATGCTTAAGATTTGGCGTCACTATCTTTATGGAGTGCATGTTGACATGTTTAGTATTCATAAGAGCTTGTAGTATCTGTTCACTCAGAAAGATTTGAATCTCATACAAAGGCGATGGCTTGAACTATTGAAGAATTATGACATAAAACTACACTAACATCCAAGTAAATCTAATATGGTTGTTGATGCTCTTAGCAGGTTGTGTATGGGTAGCCTTTCCCATGTGGAGAAGGAAAAAAGGAATCTAGTTAAAGATATCCATCGGCTTACTAATTTGGGGGTTCGACTCTTACACTCCAAGGATAGAGGATTGATCATTCATGAGGTGGCCAAATCGTCCTTATGTATCGAAATTAAGTAGAAAAAAAGCTAATGACCCAATATTGATGAAAATTAAAAAAGACGTTGGCTAATAGAAGATTTTTGCTATTGAGATCGGAAGAGATGGTATGCTAAGGTATTAAGAGAGACTGTGTATTCTGGATGTTGATGGTCTGCAATAGAGAATATTAATGAAAGCCCATGTCCCAAGATATGTTGTTGATACTGGTTCCACTAAGATGTATCATGACCTAAAAGAGGTGTATAAGTAGAATAGCATGAAGAGAGATGTTGCTAATTTTGTTGCTAAGTGTCTAAATTACCAACAAGTTAAAGTTGAGCACTTTAGACAAGGTAGTACCACTCAATAGATAGCTTTACTCATATGGAAGTAGGAAATGATTAATATGGATTACGTTATTGGTCTTCTATGATATCGAAACTAGTATGATTCCATTTGGCTCATCATGGATAGAATGACCAAGTCCCCTCACCTTTTGCCTACGAGGACTAATTACTCAGGAAAGAATTATGCAAAGTTATACATCTAAGAGATAGTTTGGTTTCATGGAGCCCTAGTGTCCATTATATTCGATCGAGGTATGGAGTTTTCTTCTCAGTTTTGGTAATCTTTTTAGAAGGGATTGGGTACGCAAGTGAACCTTAGTACCATTTTCCACCCTCAAATGGATAGGCAAGTGGAATATACTATTCAGACTTTAGAGGATATAGTAAGGTCCTGCATGATTTAATTTACAGGTTATTGGAAAGATTACTTGTCACTTATAGAGTTTTCTTATAATAATAATTATCATTCTAGCATCAAAATGGATTTTTAAGGCTCTTTATAGTAGAAGGTATAGGTCAGCGATTGGTTGGTATGAAGTAGGTGAAGCCCAATTGTTTGGGCTTAAACTTGTGCCTCAAGAGATGGAAAAAGTGAAGGTTATTATAGAGGTTTAATACCGCCCAAAGTCTCCAAAAGTCCTAAGCCAATGTGACACAGAGGGAGTTAGAGTTTGAGGTTGGCGATTGGGTATTTTTGAAAATCTCCACCATGAAAAGAGATATGAGGTTTGGGATAAAGGGAAAGATCAGTCCTCATTACATAGGTCCTTATCAGATTACAAGAAGGATTGATAGTATTGCCTATGAGTTAGATTTGCCTGCAAACTTGGCTTCAGTGCATCCTGTCTTTCATGTGTCTATGGTTAAGAAATGCATTAGAGGTCATTCTCTTATCATCCGAATAGAGGATATTGGAGTGAAACAATCTTTATTGTATGAAGAGGTGCCCATAGCTATTTTAGACAGACAAGTATGGAAGTTGAGAAGGAGACAACTTTGGTCATGGTGTTATGGAGAAATTAGAAAGTAGAAGAAGCTACTTGGGAGGAGAAGGGTATGAGTGCAAGATATCCCGTATTATTCAAATCTTTGGACGACCTCATGGAAGGTAAATCATACTTAACGTATTTTGAGTTATCATTCAGGGACGAATGATCTCAAGGGGGATAATGTAATACCCCGAGTATGACGTGTAAATAGAGATAAGAACGAACCCATATGACCCCTAGATTGAGTATACACCACTTTAAAATAGGTCGTGTGTTGCGAGGGAGACCCCATGCGATGACACCACGACACAAGGTTTGTCGTGAGAGGCACTTCCCAACCACGCAAAGGGCCCCATATCATGAGGGGCCAGTTTGCGATGGAAGTCCCACCGCGAGGCTGCCCTCTCGCTATTGGGGTCGCACTATAATCCCCCTCTTTTGTTCGTTGATGAAACATAATTTTAAGGATATTTCAAGGGAATTTAGGTCTTTTTACATCTACGTCATTATCTATTAATCCAATACATGATTAAGACCCTACAAACGACCATTTCTTATCAAATTCACTTGGTAATCATTCTTAGCACAATAGAGGAGAAAACCACCTTGGGTTAACGGTTCCTAAGTTCTAAGGATCAAATTACGCCAAATTCTCTTAACTAAGAGGTATATAGAATGATCCTAATACTCATGGGCTTAACTATAATGTTTTGATAAACTCTAAATAGTATATGAATGAATATGTATGAGTTGAAATTGCTTAAAGAGCATGCATTATGAACCCTCTTTTTGATGATACAAATTATGTATTTGACAATTGTTGTGGACTATTAAACAAATTCTGAAAAGATTGAGATTTCATAATACTCCTCTATTAAATTATGGATTACTTATCTATACAACTTTGGAAAAGTATCTTTGTACTTCATATGCCCTTGTTTTCTCATGAAACTTGTACGAATTTATGAAAACATGACCACCTAAGAGTTAAGTCTTGAAGAAAATATTTTGCTTATATTTATATACCAATTTCGAAATAAAAACTCTTACATGATATTTATACAATGTTGGTGGTCAATGATATGAGATTTTGAAAGAAGGACTAAAGAGAAGAGATGATATGATTTGTATGACTTGCAAGTCTTGGTATGACTATACCAAATGTAGACATTTCCTTTTTAGACTCAAAATAAGTTTTTAGAAAGAATTTATATTTTTAAAAACTAAAAATGGGCAATAAGAGAGTTAGATGGCTACTGAGAAGGCGTGAGTTGAAAAGCTTATAGCCTGAAATCGTAGAGGACCTTTCAATAGCACAATCTGAGACTTGAAAGAAGGGAAACATTTCCTAAATACCCTGTAGCCTCTCGAAGAAAAGTACAAATGTCTTCACACCGTTCTGCAAGACTCTACTAGACACGGCTTCACAGACACCCTAGGACACTTGAACCTTGTGCTCTGATACTAAGTTTGTAACACCCTAAAAATCTGTCCCAAGATGTCACATGGTGCTAAGGATCACAAGTGATCCCAAGCTAACCCATGAACTAGCATACTATTAAGCAACTGAATAAATATGAAATAAATATTGAGTTTACTGTGCGGAAACATAATAATGATGAAATCTGTGAAAATATAATACTAATACAATTTTACATTCTGATAAAGTCTGAAAGAGGGACTGAAATTACAAGACTGACTTTAACTGACATCTGTGAAGCCTCTACTATACTGACTATAGATATCTAGGACGTGACCCCAACTATCACTAATCAATACATATGATTAAGAAAGTAATGAACATAAATAAATCTAACTGAAGTCACCAAAGTAGGAGGACTCATCATCTTGCTGGCTGGAATCTGCAACTGTTTGAATCTAAATGTGCATACTAAAACTTGTACCTACATTATGAGACAATGTAGCACATAGACATATATGTGGATCAGTACTTTTAGGATGTACTTAGTATATGGGGGTGAAATGCATAAGTAAAACATCATCTCATCATCATGGTTTATAAAAACAATGCATGCTAAGTGAAAATAACTCACATAGGAAAAAATATCTGAAAGACTTGCAATCTGAAGTAATAAAAGCAATTCATACTTAATAATTCTCGTGAGACATATCATTTAGTTTTAGAAACTATGCTTGCATTCTTTCTTTAAAACACACTGTCTAAGTGTAAAAAGGACTCTCTTGAATCTGAAATCTGAAAGCTAAAATCAGAAGCTTCTATCTTTTTTTAGAACATAATCTGAGTAAAACTTTTGAGACTTTACACTTAGTTTTCTAAAAGCTTTTCTGTAAGACTCTTCTCATTAGGAAAACACTTTAAAACTATATTGCAAGGGAAATACTTTAAAACTATTCTGAAAACCTTTACTATTAAGCTGTAGGGAATTCTTTCAAAGCTTTAGGGAAAATACTTTATATGAAAAGTTGTGTATCTTTTACTAGTAGGGAGGTTCTCTTAACCGATATAAACCATGCGAGATACATGGAGCCCAACATCTTACCCACGTTGGGGAGAGTCCCACGTCTTGTCCTCCTAACGAAGAAACCTCACGTTGGGGAGAGGTGTCATACTCTTGCCAGGGAGTATAACCTGAGCTAAGTGATCACATCTGAGTTATCCACGTAGAAGTGGGAATAATCTGATAATCTGTACCTACGTTGGTTACGTAGTTCTGGGGTACGAGACCTTGGAATCATACCCAACTCGATGCTAAATACTACTCTTTTTTTTATTTGTCTCGCTCATCTCATTGGAAATCCACTTTTTAAAATAATCTAATGGTTTATAACCAAACCAGTTGTAAATATGAGGAGCTAAATCTGTAAGTCTGAATCTGTGAAGTGGATTTCTTTATCTTTAGCTTAGGACTAAAAAGGTCAAATCTTTATCAAAATCTGAGGATAATCTCATCATGGGGTGCTCATAGCACAAACAATCTTCAAACAACAATCTTTAATTTGGGTCTAATTACCTGGGCATCAATCTCATGTTAAAACATCTCAAAATTCAAACTTGGTAATGTAAGCATTCATAAATTTTCTTAAAATCTGGAAATTTCAGCAATATACATGGAAAAATAAACATAGTCATCTAATTCAACTCTTAAATCAAGGGAAATCTCATAATCAGGCAAATATCAACAATGGGTATAAATCCCAATTTAAATTTTATGGAAAATCATATATATATATATATATATTTCAGAAAATTCATAATTAAAATAAATATTTGGTCACAAGGATGAAAGAATTATCCTTGTTCAAACCCCACATACCTTAAGAGATGATCTTTGATGAATTGAATGCAAAAGCTTGAATTTTTTGAATCTCTAATGGTGTTCTTGAAGCTTCTTCTTGAAGTTCTTGAATAAGAAAGCTTAGATTCTTGACTATCTTGAAGGAAATTTGATGGAATTCTTGGGTGTTCTTGAGGGGGGCTAGGTTTTCTTGGAGAGAAAAAGATGAATGAGAATGTACCTAATGCTTTTGGGGGCTGAAATTTAATGTTATGGACGGATTTGGGTGAGGGGAATTGACTAAAGTGACCCTAGGACCTTTTGGAATTGAATTATCATGTAAAATAGCTTTGGATTCACGTCAGGTTTCGTGTCGGGAAGCAGTCGACGCGATGCGTCAATATTGCATCGGCTTACTGCCTCACACGGAAAATGTCATAACTTTTTACTCGGTTATCAAATTTTTGCGAAATTGGTATCGTTGGAAAGTTAATTCAATTATCTAAATTTTGTGGGTCTTGAGATGAAAAATTCAACGTATATAAAAAGTTATATATGTTTAAATTATACCCTTGTAGAATCGAATATCAAATGTTGGACGAATCAAAGGATCTTAGCTCCACTAGGCTCTAAGTGACATCTTTGAACATTTTTCACCTCAAAGTCAAATCAAACATGAGGGTAAAGATCATTAAATCATATTTTCATGGGAATAAGTTAGATTATATCTCATACATGTAGGAACAACGGTTCAAAAATTAACCTAAAAATGCAGGGTATTATATTATCTCCCCCTTGGGAACATTCGTTATCGAATGTGGCTCATTAAACTGAAAGCACTGAGGAAACTGAGGCTATAAGCTATCATGCACAACTAAAATAAACTGAATAGCTGAATCTTAAACATAATAAGCTACTGAAATGATCTGCGAGTGCATGAATTCTCATGAAAAAAATTCCTATATGGCTGAGATAGAAACGAGAGTGTCAACTTATGAGTAACCATTACTTTAGGATGGATCTGATTTTGCAAGAAAAAAGATGATAGGTTTATGACATGAAAACTTAGGGTATTACAATATCCCCCTCTTGAGATCGTTTGTCCCCAAATGATATTGATTTAGTTGAACTATTAGGGAAAGATTAAGATGATACACAGGAAACTTACGAACTCAATCATGACTCAATATCTGAAACTTAAATGGATGCGTGAACTGAGCTAAATTCATAATTTACATGGATGCAAACACATTACCTCTTGGAATGGACATATGCATGATACTGCGGATAGTAAGACTAGATAGAAAATTAGGAATCTAAATGAGCTTATCTGATTGATTACTAAACAAGATTGCAGGCTATAGGGACTGGATCATACTGACTGCCCAAACTCAAATGGAGTATTTCTTCAGCACTCTTCTACGAAATTCTAATAATATTAGGGAGCGGAGAATTTTGGGCATGATCTGAACAAAACATCTGACTAAGGAATCAGAACATTGATACAACTCTTTACCTTGGAACATAGACATATTGATTATAAGCTAGGTTAGAATTTCAAGGACTTAGGCAATGTAACTTCTTACTTTCAAGCTTAGCAACTCTTCTCGAATACTCCCTCAACTATACTATTCCCCTTATTTACCTACTCACTTGATTAAATTTCTAATTCTTACATGGGAATTTATAAACCTATCTACGAAGGTCTAAACTAAACTAAGTCCTCTCACCATGGTCAAGCCTAACTCAAAATCACGGGGTACTACATATAATACCATAACTGAACTGGACTACCGATACGATAAGTGACACGCTGTGTTGCTTCCTACCAATGTGATACACGATGTGTTGCGGCTATATCGCGTTGCCTCACTATTTTTACCATCCAAATAGGCATCAAACCTCACCCGAAAAATATGAAACTTACACGAGATGTGCTATTGACAACCCCAAACATGAATTCACTTAGGATTTACATTCTAAGGTCGGGAAGGTTGGAAACTAATGCACACTATATTCACCCTCTTATACACCAACAACTTTTCAAACTTAATGTCTATTGCTAAACATGATTTATTAGCCCACCATACATATAATCTTCTCTTGGAAGCTATAAAATAAAGCATCGAGAAACACTAGTCCACTAGAACTTTATAACAACAATAATCGATCATAATCATATGGCCTATCCTATCATAATCCATTAATAAATCCTCCTTATACCCATCATTACTATTTACCCTTCTATACATCTAAATTACTATCATAGCTCTATAAATTTCAGCTAAACTCTCTTTTTTTTGCAACCTCAAGGGAAGCCTAAATTAATGATACTAAACCACCAAATACTTTAGTAATATCCTATACTTTTCAATCATAATAAAATACCATCAATAACTTCTTCCGTACTTCAAGAAAACAACAATTTACCTTAATTAATAACTCTCTCTATCCTCCACCAACTAACACTCAAGAACACATCAACATAATACAAAATCCATAGCATGCATAAATTTGTTTTTATACTTTCAATAAATCATCATGCTCACTCTTCTTGCCACTACACTTCTATACCCATACTTCAAACTATACTAAGGTTCCACTATTCATAGATCATAATACTGAGGTTCATAATATCCCTCAAATGCATACTACATTTAACAGTCTAGGTTCATACTATCTCCTCTCAAGAACATTATCTACTTAAAAAGGGTCAATAGGCAATCTGAATACGTATCTAACTTTGTCTGAACTGAACAACTCATAAGGAAGAGGACATAACTTTCAAATTGAGGGACTTATGACACACTAGAGAGCTACTCTCAAGCCCTGTGTGTGACTCCAGAAATTTCTGCTAGTAAATCTAAGAGCATTATCTGGGGATATATAGATTAACATTACGGATTCTGAGGAAGGATCTGAAAGCACATCTGACTTGGTCTTAATGCACTATTTTCATGAACATGAATGAATTTTTTCAAGTTTGGAACTTATGAGATACTTTTGAGCCTGCGTACAATCCCATAACTATCTGTGGGGACTGTCTGAGAAAGCTCTATCTATAAAGATTTAAGCTTGACTATTTCTGTTACCTTGAAAATAAGGCAGAGATGGTTTGAATAGAGAAAGATGAAAATCTGTATAAGTTTCTTAGAGGACCTTTCTATAGCACAATCTGAGACTTGAAAGAAAGGAAACATTTCCTAAATGCTCTGTAGCCTCTCGAAGAAAAGTACAGATGTCTCCGTACCATTCTACAAGACTCTACTAAACATGGATTCACAGACACCCTAGGACACTTGAACCTTGTGCTCTGATACCAAGTTTATAATGCCCTAAAAATTTGTGTCGAGATGTCACACGATGCTAAGGATCACAAGTGATCCCAAGCTAATCCATGAATTGGCATACTATTAAGCAACTGAATAAATATGAAATAAATACTGAGTTTACTATGCGGAAACATAATAATTATGGAATCTGTGAAAATATTTTACTGATACAATTTTACATTCTGATAAAGTCTGAAAAGAAGGACTGAAATTACAAGACTGACTCTAACTGACATCTGTGAAGCCTCCGCTATACTGACTATAGATAGCTAGGATGCGGCCCCAACTATCACTAATTAATACATATGATTAAGAAAGTAAAGAACACAAATAAATCTAACTGAAGTCTCCAAAGTAGGAGGACTCATCATCTTGCTGGCTGGAATCTGCAACTGTCTGAATCTGAATATACATACTAAAACTTGTACCTACATTATGAGATAATGTAGAACATAGAAATATATGTGGACCAGTACTTTGAGGATTTACTTAGTATATAGGGGTGAAATGCATAAGTAATACATCATCTCATCATCATGGTTTATAAAAATAATGCATGCTAAGTGAAAATGTAATGCCCCGCACTTTCCTAAGATATAAAGCGAACCGTTGTTCGTATATGTGAAACCCCCAATTCTGTAAGCCATATTTAGGAACATGAATTACCAAGAGTATCCTAGTTATAAGAGATCTTATGATGTGTTAAGGGTGGTTATATGAGTCACTCCATCAAGTTTTAGTGTTTGAATTGGTTAGGGTCATCTTTGAATGAGCATAACATGATAAATATATGGTATTTCTACAAATTTCTACCCACCAACTTATAGAGAATCAAATTAGCTTTCCAACGATACCAATTTCATCAAAATCCGACACCTGAGCAAGGAGTTATGGCTTTGCAAAGTAGAGTGTGTCGCCTAACCAATCGCACATGGCTACTGGAATAGGTGTGCGATATGCAATGCAGCGCATATGTAAATGTTTGCAATAAGAAATGCGGAGCATATGTAAATATATGCGATAAGCAATGCGGCGTATATGTAAATGTATGCGATAAGCAATGCGGCTTATAAGTAAATGTATGCGATAAGCAATGCGGCGCACACTTGGTGTTTCAGGTAGTAAAAACACTCCATTTTGAGTTATTTTAAGGTCAATTAAGTCTTTTGGCAGTCCTTACACATCCCTAAATTTAACCTTACGAATTTAATAGAATCTAAACACATCATAACCCTATTATCAATCTAAGTTCATCATCCAAGAGCACTAAAGGAGAAAAACAACTAGGGTTGCACAATCAACATTGAGGGTCCAATCTTTCAACAAGTGTGTTACCATAAAGGTATGTGGGGTTTTCAACAAGAACATCCTTTCGTTCTTGTGCCCAAAAATTTGTATTATTTTACGAAGATACATGATTTTACTTATTTAATTATGAATTTGAGATGGAAACTATTATCCTATATTGTTGTTCAAGAAACTATGATATTTTTGTGATGTCTTAAAGATAAATTCCTTGAGTTTTGATGTTAATATCATGTTTCAAGTTGAATTTCTAGATTTTCATATGAGTTATACTTGTTTGCTATACAAAGTATGAATCTTGAAATATTTTGCTCAAGTGTTGATATATGGGATTTAAACCCTCTTTGAGATTATGATCTTTGGTGAAGTAATGTGTTATACACACCTTGATATTTGAATGATTTGATCTTTTAGTCTTGAAAGAGTTATTTTTTAACTCGAATGAGAAAAGAAATCCACATGTTGATTTATTATGAAAAAGGGGTAGCATGATGGCTCCCGATATGAATTGTTGAATTGCGTTGTTGTGGATTTTCTTTTTAAATGATCTGAGCTCAGTCCGGGAGTAGTCTTTAGCACCGAGTGGGAGGTATAACTGTGATTGGTACTTCCCTAGAACTACGTGCCCCCGTAGGATGTGAGCCTAAGGCTGATTGATATAGTGATCACTAGTGAAAAAAAGATTAAGGTCCAACTCCAATGGAAAAGATAGGACAGCTCTCCCCAACGTGGGTTGGACGTTGGACTCCATGTAGCTCACATGGTTTATGTCGATTTTAAGAGACTCCCAGTGTGTGTGTGTATTCTTTTGATTGAGATGAAAAATGTAATAGTTTAAAAGTGTGAGTTGAGAAGGTTATCGTTTCTGAAGAATTTGATGGATATTTCTATATCTTAAAGAGAATTGTTATGAAAGCTACTCGTTTTGATGACTTGAAAATGATCATGAAAGTGATTGGGATTTACTATAATGACTCACATATTTTCACCCGATGTGTTTTACTCTATGGTGATTATGATGACTTTATTTTGAGCTATGTGAGTCTCTTATTACAACATGCATATTTTCCTATGAATATTTGTGATATAGGACTTTTATTAAAACTTGCATGCACCCTCATATACTCGGTCCTTATTCCATAGTACTGACCCATGTATTCGTACGTGGGCTATATTTTCCCTATAATGTAGGTCCGAGTGCTCATTCCCAGGCTTGACGTGATTCTCCGAGCACATTGGTCTACATTTTCTGCAGTGGTGAGTCCTCATGGTTCGAGGACTGGTTATTTCATATTTCACTCTTTTATTTTGAGTTATCATTTTATTCCCTAATGTTAGGGTCAGTTGGGATCTGTCCCAATAGCTTAGTGTTATATAGTTTAGCAGAGGCTTGTCAGACTAGATGGTTAGATTGATCAATCTTGTGGAGAGGTCGAATTTTGTTACTTTCCACATCTCTTTCGTCTTGAATTATGATATTATGGAGAATATCTTGATGTTTGATTATAGTAATCCTATCGATGAGTATTGAATGGTATAAAAACGGCTCAAAGGGTTAGCTTAGGGCTACTTGTAGCCTTAAGCTCTGTGTAATGCTTTGGGACCTATTTTTGAGGCGTTACAAACTTGGTATCAAAGCCTAAGGTTATTGGAGTCCTAGGGAGTCTGACAAGCCACGTTAAGTAGAGTCTTGATCATCGGTGTGTAGCGCGCCATATCTATGAGAAAAAGGCTACGAGACGTTTTAGGAAAAAGTGTTATTTCTTTCTTTCAAAAGTCCATAGTGCTTACAGTTGCTTCCTTTCATCTATTAATTCATGCTCTCCTCTTTCAGAATATGCCTTCTCGCCGATCTAGAAGAAATAACGATGGTCAGTAACCCCAGCTTGCTGACCCACTGAATGAAAATGTGTCCCTTGCCGAATTTCGGGCAGCCTTTCAGGCGCTGGCCCAAGCTGTCACTGTGAATGTTCAAAACAATTTGGCTCCAGCTCCACAGCAGCAGGGAGGCTATTCAGCTACTGCGAGGATCTGTGACTTTATGCGGATGAATTCGCCGAAATTTTATGGGTCCAAGCCAGATGAGGATCCACAGTTGTACTTGGAGGAGGTGCAAAAGATTACTCAAGTGATCCATGTCTCTGAGGAGCATAGTGTGGAGTTGGCAGCATATCGGTTAAAAGGCCTTGCTTATGATTGGGTAGTTACTTGAAGGAAGGGTAGAGGTGAGGGTGCCCCCTACGTCTTGGCAGGAGTTCCAGGATGCATTCTTGGATAAGTTTTTCCCTTTAGAGATGAGAGAGGTGAAGGTAGAGGAGTTCATAAACTTGCGACAGGGCTCTATGACTGTTAAAGAGTACTGTCTGAAGTTCAATCAGTTGGCCAAATATACTCCTGACTTAGTAGCTGATAATCAGGCCAGTATGAGTAAATTTATGACAGGAGTGTCTAGCTATGTTGTTAAGGAGTGAAGGTCTGCTATGTTAAATAGTGAGATGAATCTTTACAGGCTGATGACTCATGCCCAACAGATTAAAGCAGACAAGATCAAGGAGAGGGATAGAATAAGAGGGAATAAGAGAGCTAGGTCCAAGCAGCACGGAATGGGTCAGACTTGATTGCAGGGAGGGAATCGCCCTTAGTTTAAGAACCGTTCATCTACACCAGCACCATTGTCAGCTAGTGCTCCCGTACCTAGGGGTGGGCAGGATTAAGGTAGCAGGTCATATGTAGCCAGGTCCCAGTATAGTGTAGGCAGTAAGTCAAATTATCCTTCGTGTCCTAAGTGTGGTAGGACCCACCCGGGTGAGTGTTGGGGTGAGAAAAAAGTTTATTTCGGGTGTGGTGACTTGGGTCACAAACTTAGGGAGTGCCCACATGCCAGGAAAGGGCGTCATGATAATCTCCCTCAGACTGCTAGTGCTCCAGTTCAGGTGACTCACCCATCCCCAGCTCAGGGCGCCTCTTCTAGCACTGCTGGCGGTCAGCGCCAGAATAGGTTCTATGTTTTGCCATCTCGCCCGGAGCAGGGGGACTCTCCCGATGTTATTACTGGTATGCTCCGTATACTTCAGTTTGATGTCTATGTTTTGTTGGACCCTAGGTCTAGTTTTTCGTATGTTACACCTCTGGTTGCTATGAATTTTGAAATGAGTCCTGAAAATATTCCTGAGACTATCTTAGTTTCTACCCCAGTGGGTGATTCGATTGTTGCCCAGAAAATGTATAGAAAGTGTCCTATTACAGTCCTTCATAGAGTCATGTTGGCTGATCTGATTGAGTTAGACATGGTGGATTTCAATGTTATTCTGGGTATGGACTGGCTTTATTCTTGTTATGCCTCTATAGATTGTCGTACCCGAGTGGTCAAGTTTCAGTTTCTTGATGAACCTGTGGTTGAGTGGTCTGGGAGTTCTGTATCTCCCAAGAGTCATTTTATCTCATATATTAAAGCTTGAAAACTTATTTCCAAGGGGTGCATTTATCATCTGGTTAGAGTCAAGGACACTAAGTCTGAGACTCCAACTCTCCAGTCGTTAGCATAGTCTATGAGTTTTCTAATGTCTTTCTAGAAGATCTCCCAGGGATACCTCCTGATAGAGAGATAGAGTTCGGGATCGATCTTTTTCTCGATACTCAGCCCATTTCTATTCCTCCTTACCGTATGGCACCTGCAGAACTTAAGGAGTTGAAAGAGCAACTTAAATATCTGTTAAATAAGGGTTTCATAAGGCTCAATATTTCTTCTTGGGGTGCTCCTGTGTTATTTGTGAGAAAGAAAGATGGTTCCCTGCATATGTGTATTGACTATTGCCAATTGAATAAAGTCACTGTCAAAAATAAGTATCCTCTTCCTAGAGTAGACGATTTGTTTGACCAATTGCAAGGTGCAAGTTACTTCTCAAAGATAGACCTTCGATTCAGCTATCATCAACTCAAAGTTAGGGAATGTGACACCCCAAAAATAGCTTTCCGAACTCGTTATGGTCATTTTGAGTTTCTTGTTATGTCCTTCGGGTTAACTAATGCCCCGGTAGCTTTTATGGACCTCGTAAATCGAGTGTTCAAACCATATCTTGACATGTTTGTTATCGTATTTATAGACGATATTCTGGTGTACTCCCGTAGTGAGAATGAACATGCAGATCACCTCCGAATTGTCTTGCAAACTCTTAGAAACCATCAATTGTTTGACAAATTCAACAAGTGTGAGTTTTGGTTGAGGTCAATTACTTTTCTAGGTCATATCATTTCTTCCGAGGGTATTAGAGTTGATCCCCAAAAGACAGAAGCTGTTAGAAACTGGCCTAGACCTATCTCTCCGACTGACATCCAAAGTTTCTTGGGTCTAGCTGGCTAATATCGCTGTTTTGTTGAAGGTTTCTCCTCTATAGCGTCTCCTATTACCCGGTTGACCCAAAAGAAAGTGAAGTTCTTGTGGTTCGATTCTTGTGAGAAGAGTTTTCAGGAGTTGAAGACTCGACTCACTTCAGTCCTGGTTTTGACCTTGCCTGATGGTGTTGAGGGTTTTGTAGTATATTGTGAAGCTTCTAAAGTTGGTTTGGGTTGTGTATTGGTGCAGAAGGGTAAGGTGATAGCTTATTCTTCTAGACAGTTGAAACCCCATAAGAAAAATTACCCCACCCATGATCTTGAGTTAGCTGTTGTTGTGTTTGCTCTAAAAATCTGGAGACACTACTTGTATGGTGTTCACGTTGATGTTTTCACTGATCATAAGAGTTTGCAATATGTATTTACCCAGAGGGAGTTGAACCTTAGGAAGAGAAGGTGGTTAGAGCTGTTAAAAGATAATGATATGAGTGTGTTGTACCATTCGGGTAAGGCCAATCTAGTGGCAGATGCCCTAAGCAGGGTGTCTATGGGTAGTGTTTCTCTTATTGAAGAGGGTAAGAAAGAGTTGGCTCGTGATGTGCACCGTTTGTCTAGACTGGGGGCTAGGTTGTTTGACTCTGCTGAAGGTAGTATATGGGTGCAGAGTAGTTCCGAATCCTCCTTGATTTCGGAAGTAAAAGAGAAGAAAAACATAGATGCTAGTTTGGTCAGACTGAAAAAATCAGTCAAGGACCAAAAGGTGGAGGTTTTATCCAAAGAGGGAGATGGTGTGTTGAGATTGCAGGATAGATTATGTGTTCCGAATGTTGATGATCTAAGACAGAGAATTATGGCTGAACTGCACGACGCACGATATTCTATTCATCCTGGTGCCTCCAAGATGTATCGCGACTTGCAGGAAATCTATTGGTGGAGTGGCATGAAGAAGGATATAGAAACATTTTTGGCTAAGTGTGCGACGTGCCAACAGGTTAAGGTAGAACACCAAAGACCTGGTGGTATGATGCAGGAGTTCGGTATTCCCACTTGGAAGTGGGAAGAGATAAACATGGATTTTATGACTGGTTTACCTCCTTCCCGACGCCATCATAATTCCATTTGGGTTGTTGTGGATAGATTGACTAAGTTTGCATACTTCTTGCCTGTGCATACTTCTTATACTACTGAGGATTACGCTAGATTGTACATTCAAGAATTAGTCAGATTGCATGGAGTTCCCTTGTCCATCATTTTAGATAAGGGTACTCAGTTCACTTTGCAGTTTTGGAGAGCTTTTCAGAAAGGTCTTGGTACCCAAGTGCATTTGAGTTCTGCTTTAAATCTGCAGACAGATGGCCAGGCTGAGAGGACCATCCAGACCTTAGAGGATATGTTGAGAGCATGTGCTCTTGACTTTAAGGGGAGTTGGTATGAGCATTTACCGTTGATAGAGTTTGCTTACAGTAATAATTTTCATTCTAGCATTGGTATGGCTCCATTTGAGGCTTTGTATGGGAGGAAATGTAGGTCACCCATAGGTTGGTTTGAAGTGGGTGAAGCTGTCGTGAGTGGTCCTGATTCGGTCTTTGAGGCTATGGAAAAAGTCAAAGTGATTAGAGAAAGATTGAAAACTGCACAGAGTCGTTAGAAGTCGTATGCTGATGTGAGGAGAAATGACCTTGAATTTGAAGTTGATGACTTGGTGTATTTGAAGATTTCACCCATGAAGGGAGTGAAGAGATTCGGGAAGAAGGGGAAACTTAGTCCCCGTTATGTTGGCCCCTACAGAGTTCTTATCCATGTTGGTAAGGTAGCGTATAAGGTTGAGTTTCCTTCAGAGTTATCTTCCGATCAGTCTGTCTTCCATGTCTCCATGCTTAGGAAACACGTTGGTGATTGTGTTGTTGTAGATCCTTCAGAAAACCCTGATGTGCAAGATAGTCTTTCTTTTGAGGAAGTTCCTGTTGAGATTTTAGATCACCAAGTTCGAAGACTAAGGAACAAAGAAGTTCCCTTGGTCAAGGTGTTGTGGCGAAACCAATCTGTTGAAGGTGCAACTTGGGAAACCGAGATGAAAATGCGATCCAAGTATCCACACCTACTTTCTGCAAGCCCCGATCAAGCTGAAGGTACCATTCGGCTCTAAATCATTCCTTTTCTATGCAGAATTACAGTAGTTCAGCAGTTATTTTATACTATTCAGCTGTGATTTCATGAGTCATGTACTCCTTGTTATGTCCGAAATGTAGAATAAAGTAGAGGCAAGATTATCAAGTTGCTTCAGTTGTGTACCCATTGTTTTCTATTTACTCTTAGTATACCCAGCGTTATTTGAGGATGAATGTCCCAAGGGGGAGATATTGTAATGCCCCGCACTTTCCTAAGCTAGAAAGCGAACCGTTGTTTAGTAGAGGCTTGTCAGACTAGATGGTTAGATTGATCAATCTTGTGGAGAGGTCGAATTTTGTTACTTTCCGCATCTCTTTCGTCTTGAATTTTGATATTATGGAGAATATCTTGATGTTTGATTATAGTAATCCTGTCGATGAGTGTTGAATGGTATGAAAATGGATCAATGGGTTAGCTTGGGGCTACTTGTAGCCTTAAGCTCCGTGTGACGCTTCGGGTCCCATTTTCGGGGCGTTACAGAAAATGACTCGCATAGGCAAGCATATTTGAAAGACATGAAATCTGAAGTAATAAAAGCAATTCATACTTAATAATTCTCGTGAGCCATATCATTTAGTTCTAGAAACTATACTTGCATTCTTTCTTTCAAACACACTATCTAAGTGTAAGAAGGACTCACTCTTGAATCTGAAATCTGAAAGCTAAAATCTGAAGCTACTATCTTTCTTTAGAACATAATCTGAGTAAAACTCGTGAGCCTTTGCACTTAGTTTTCTAAAATCTTTTCTGTAAGACTCTTCTCTTTAGGAAAACACTTTAAAACTATACTGCAAGGGAAATACTTTAAAACTATTCTGAAAACCTTTACTATTAAGCTCTAGGGGAATTCTTTCAAAGCTTTAGGGAAAATACTTTATATGAAAAGTTGTGTATCTTTTACTAGAAGGGAGGTTCTCTTAACCGATATAAACCATGAGAGCTACATGGAGTCCAACGTCTTACCCACGTTGGGGAGAGTTCCACGTCTTGTCCTCCTAAGGAAGAAACCTCACATTGGGGAAAGGTTTCATACACTTGCCAGGGAGTATAACCTGAGCTAAGTGATCACATCTGAGTCATCCACGTAGAAGTGGGAATAATCTGATAATCTGTGGGAGTCTTCGTAACTTGTTGGACCATAACTTGAAGGACTAATCCCGATACCATCACAATGGAACCCGAGCGTGTGAAGTCTTGGTTACTATCCATTGTTTGAGCATGTGAAGACTCAGGTTCCATTGTGATTGTATCGGGATTAGTCCTTCAAGTTATGATCCAACAAGTAACCAAATCAGTCCACTATGTCACACACAATAATACATCACAAAACCTACAAAACAAACACATGTTAGTTCAAACAACCTCACTATTCTATCACTCACATTGTGGCCTCACACTTGATGTCACAAATGTTTGCAAGTCGGCTTGTAGTTGTGGTGAGTTGAAGAGTAAGTCTACTCCCTAGTTGGAATGGATTCTTTGTTGGACGACTCAAGTAAGTGATGTTCGAACTTCAACCAAGAAGCACTACGATTATAAAAACGACAAAAGCACAAAAAAAACGTAGACACGAACAATGGATTCAAAGGACTAAATAACAATCTAGTAGGAATTTACTAGTTTGTTAATTAGTTCTAGGATCAACTAATGAAACCAAGAATCAACAATTAAAAACTAAAAAAATCCAAATTTGAGCTTAATTATTGACGTGAACAGTAGCAAGTGGTGACGTGACAGCATGAAATTTGTCTCGGGCCCACACAACTTAGTCACAAACTTTAAATTTTCAACCTTCACACAATTTAGAATGAAAGACAATTGTTTTTTTTTTTGGGGAGGGGAGTATAAGTCTTGAGTCTTTTAAGTTATTCTCAAAAAGATGATATTGACTTGTACTTGTTCCACCAAACAAGGCTCCTTGGTTTAGGGATAGTAGTTGAAAAAGTGGATGTCAAGTCTAGGAAGTGATGATTCAAGTCATCTCACAAACAACTTTACAACTCTTATCTTCACCCCTTTTGAATCTATTTGCACTTTTTGTTGGTTATATTGTAAGACTAGGTGAAAAACAAGATGAACATACAACAACAACTTCAATAAAACCACCACCAACAACAATGTTCCACTCCAAGTTTACAACAACATCACCATTCGTCCAATCTTGCAAGTTCACAACAACAATGTCATCTTTTAAGCTCAAACTTTAGATTTAGACACTTGTAGTGTTGGTGAAAAAGAAGCCAACAATTGAAACACTCTAAACAAATGAAATTACTAACAAATATAGACACAAAAACATCAATCTCGTCCAAGACAACAACACAACACAAATTTCTCGACCAAGAACAAGATGGACAAATTTTTCTCTTTTTTTTTTTGGAATTTTCAGATTTCAACAAAAAAAAAATTCTTAGCAAGAAAGCCTAAGATTGGTATTGTAATGTCACGCCTCAAATCCTATTGGGGCGGAATGGCACCCGTAACCGAGGAGGCCCGGGAGAACCAGCTCATAACCTTATACTTCCCATGCATACCTCTATGACAACCCAAAATTTGGGACGCATCATGTCGCATATAAAAGGAAATAATCACCTGTATAAGCTCGAGCACACATATATATGTATATACAATACTTGACCGTTGTAGCCATCACGGCTATTAACAAAACACCACCTTGACTGTACATTAGGTCTACAAAGCCTCTAGACAATACACAGAGTTTAACTAAGGTCGGGACACACCCCGCCATATAACTAACTTCTATACAATAACAAAAGTGACTGGATATGACACGGAAAGCCCCGAAGCAAACTGGAGCTCACCAAAAGCAGCTGGATATCCTGGCTCCTACTTGTGCGGTGTATAAGGTGAGGTACCTGTTCCTGCAGCATGAAATGCAGGTCCGCCGTGGGGGATGTCAGTACGAAATATGTACTGAGTATGTAAAGCTGTAGATAATCATATATGATATAGGAGCTCAATAAAAATCAGAAACAAGTGAATAAATCGTAATATGAGTGGACCACACTTACTAGAACTTGTGACAACCTGTACATTGTATTTATTCAATCACTTTACCTTCGTTCTTATCATCTTTGTAATCATCACTGTACTGTATTGTGACTATTAGGCTGCCTCCAGTACATATCAACTGGGATCGACCCATGATAGGCTTATGCCCCTGGGATACCACCCATAAACACATAAATAGGGATCGACCCATGATAGGCTTATGCCCCTGGGATACCACCCGATAAGAGAGAACTTCCATCACTTAGTTCAATTAATCTTTGAGATTGTTATTTCGGTCGCCACCGCATTTTTGATAATTTGAAAAAATGATACATCAATAAGAGACATATAAATAGACCATCAATGCAATAACAATGAACTAAGAACTCATTGGCACATCAATGAAGTTTTTTGGAGTCATCAATGCCATAACAATGAAGTAGGAACTTATTGGTATATCAAAGAAACGTTTTGGAGTCATTAATAGCACATGGATCTTGTTTGAGTAACCGGATACCTTCTGACATTCATTAGTGCAATAAACATATAAGATTTGGAAAACATATAAGTATTAGAATGTCTTGACATCTTGTAGGGCGGAAACAAGTTCATTGGTAACGTAGGACATCATACAAAACCTTTATGGATCGCATGTTATTGAATAACTTTGGAAACTTTCTTAATAGAACAATTGTTCACTTTCATGCCAAAGATATAGGATAGAGTATGCTTTGCATACCTGACTGTCAACCTTCAATACTAGTCCCAAATGGACTTCTCGTCTTTTCGGATTACTTATCTACAATGAACATATATAGCAATCTAGTATTAGCAACCAAACGTCACAATTCAATTATTTGAATTCACCAAACTAGTGGTTAAGTAGTAATCCTTAATTACACCATAAAGGGTGTCAATTTAACCCTCTTATACTCCAATTACATTCACATGCCATGCATATTCATACAACATCCTCCAATATAAAGTTTGGATTCATTTATCCTTCCAACCAATCCATTAAACCAAATTGAGCCATAGACATAAATAATCATCAATTCAATAAAATATCACCATATCCACCTTCCATAACTCAATTACCATATCCACCTTCCACAATTCAATACAACCTAACCATGCAAAATAGTTCATAACCCTATTTCCATCACCTTTCAATAACAACCAATACATATAATCCCTATCACACATATACATATGGAAAAGAACAAAGGCAAACAATATTCATACCTTAGAATTCACCTCTTGATTATGCAATCCTGTTTGCCCAAATAATAGGTGTCGTTCGAAGCTCTCGAGATGACAAACGCAGTTATCGGATTACTTTGGAATTTCTACGGTTGAATCAAAAGTAATTTAAAGGTCAAATTTGGCTAGGGTTTGTTCTTTCTTAATGATTGATGATGAAAATGAGTTTTTGAACTCATATACATGTATATATACATATATTACCGTCCATAATATAATAGGAAATGACCAAAATGCCTTTAAAAGTTAAATAATGTCAAATCTGTCCTTTGTTGGACTCTTTTGATAAGCTAAAGTAGATCGACCATAACGCTTTTCTAAGATATTGTATTTAGGTGAAATTGGTATCGTTGGAAGGTTAATTCAAAGGGATTTCATTTCATATAAAGTAGGCCACCCAGTTCGTCCTGTACAAAGAGTTATGGTCATTTGAAGTTGACCCTAAAAATCTGTTTTGATAGGCTGAAGTAAAACGAGTATAACTCCTTACTCAGACGTTGGATTTGGATGAAACAAATTGAATTGGAAAGAAGACTCGAAGATTTTTCTTTTCATAGGTTGCAGATCTCCCAGTTCATTATATTAAGGGAGTTATGATTGTTCGAAGTTGACCCAAAAATTCGGCTGGCCTCAGTAGTTTGTGTGCAGGAAATTTTCCTGCACATTTACTATTCCCAAATATCCCGGCCACCATTTTATAGTTTCGAACGTGCTCGATTATATCCGAAACCTATCCGTTTTTGAAAATCTTTATATCATTGGAAATCTTATTCAATAACCTTCGCATGGAACCATAGATGGGCAAATTCCGGTATAAATAAAATAAAAAATTAATTCCATATAAATAAGACCAATACACGTACTTGAATACGTCAATACACGTACTTGAATACGGGGTGTTACATCCTTCACCCCTTTAGGACATTCGTCCTCGAATATTAGCGTAGTTATTCAACCAAAACAAGTTCAAGTCCATCATTAATATTCACATCATCACATAAATACTATGCATATATAAAAAAAACTTACTTGTTAATGTTCTAACTCCATTTCTTGAACTTCCTCTTCATCTTTGAACAAATGAGGGTACTTAGATTTCATTGCTTCCTCATCTTCCCCTGTAATCTCTTCCCTTTGACGATTTCTCCAACGTACTTTCACAGATGCTATCTCTTTATTTCTCATCTTCTTAACTTGGCGATCTAGAATAGCAATAGGCACCTCCTCATAGGTAAGATCTTCCGCAACTTGCACATCCTCAGTAGAAGTGATATGTGATGGATCTCCGATGCACATTCGAAGCATTGACATATGAAATACCGGATGTACTGATGAGAGCTCTTGGGGTAGCTCTAATTCATATGCAACTTGTCCAAATCTTCGAGTGATCTTATACGGGCCTATATAATGTGGACTCAACTTCCCTTTCATTCCAAATCTCATTACCCCTTTCATTGGTGATACCTTCAAAAATACCCAATCACCTATAGAAAACTCTAGCCCTCTCCTTCTACTATCCGCATATGACTTGTGTCGACTTTGGGTTGTTTTCAGTCGTTGTTGAATTACTTTAACCTCCTCTATGGCTTGATAAACAATATCCGGTCCGAACAAAAGAGTTTCACCCACTTCGAACCATCCTATTGGTGATCTACACTTCCTTCCATATAAAGCTTCATATGGTTCCATTTTGATACTTGAATGATAGTTATTATTGTAGGAAAACTCAATAAGAGGTAAATGATCATTCCAGTTGCCCTTAAAATCTATTACACAAGCTCGTAGCATATCTTCAAGTGTTTGGATGGTACGTTCTGCTTGTCCATCTGTTTGAGGGTGAAAAGTTGTACTCAACTTCACTTGTGTTCCAAAACACCTCTGAAAAGAATTCCAAAAGTTTGCGGTAAATTGGGTTCCCCGATCTGATACAATAGAGATTGGCACTCCATGTAATCAGACTATCTCTTTAATGTACAGCTTTGCATACTCTTCAACTGTGTAAGTGGACCTAACTGGTAGGAAATGTGAGGATTTGGTAAGCCTATCAACAATCACCCATATAGAATCAAACTTTTGGGATGTACGAGGCAAACCAATAATGAAATCCATGTTGATCATGTCCCACTTCCATCTTGGAAGATCAATGCATTGCATATAACCTCCGAGTGTTTGGTGCTCAACTTTAACTCTTTGATAATTTGGATATTCAGCTACAAATTCTGCAATGCTCTTCTTCATGTCATTCCACCAATACATATCTTTCAAATCTTGATACATTTTGGTTCATCCTGGATGAATGGAATACCTTGAACAATGTGTGTCTATCATAATCTTCTTTCTTAGCCCGTCTACATCCGGCACACACAATCGGTTTTGGCACTGAAGTACTCCTTCTCGCGTAAGCTCAAATGCCATGGTCGCACCACTCTGAACGTTCTCCTTAAGCTGTAATAAAATAGGATCTGCATATTGCTTCTCTTTCACTTCAGCTACTAATGAAGATTCTGCAGCATTATGTACGATAAGCTCTTTATTCGGAGTTTCAAGAAGGAAAACTCCCAAACTAGATAACTGGTGAAGATATTTAATCATCCCTTGCCTTTCTATAGGCGCCATCATAGCCTTACGACTTAACGCATCAGCTACCATATTTGCTTTCCCTGGATGGTAAGAGATATCAACATCGTAGTCCTTTAATAGTTCAAGCCATCTCCGCTGCCTTAAATTTAGATCCTTCAGATTAAAAATATATTGCAAGATCTTATGGTCAGTATATATATCAACATGAACCCCATATAAGTAGTGGCGCCATATCTTTAAAGCAAAAATAACTGCTACCAGCTCAAGATCATGTGTAGGATAATTTTTCTCATGTGGCCGCAATTGTCTAGAAGCATATGTTATTACCTTACCATACTGCATTAATACACATCCTAAACCAATTTTGGAAGCATCACAATACACTGTATACGCTTCAGTGCCTTCTGGAAGTACCAACACGGGTGTAGAAATCAACTTGTTCTTTAAATCTTGAAAACTCTTCTCACAGGCATCATTCCATTGAAATTTGGATGCTTTATGGGTTAGCTTGGTTAAGGGTGCTAAAATGGAAGAAAAGCCTTCAACAAACCTTCTATAATAACTGGCCAACTCGAGAAAAATACGAATCTCCGTAGGCGTTGTGGGCCTTGGCCAGTTCTTCACAGCTTCTATCTTTTGAGCATCAACCTTTATCCCTTCACTAGATACAATATGACCCAAAAATGCCACCAACTTTAACCAAAACTCACATTTAGAGAACTTTGCATAAAGCTTACAATCACGAAAAGTCTATATTGCCTGTCGTAAGTGATTGGCATGGTCCTCTTCTGATCTACAATAAACTAGAATATCATCTATAAAAACTATCACAAATACATCCAGGAATGGCTTAAACGCCCTATTCATAAAATCCATAAAAGTTGTGGGTGCATTTGTTAGCCCAAATAACATAACTAGAAACTCATAATGACCATACCGTGTTCGGAAAGCTGTCTTGGGTATATCCTTCTCTTTGACCCTCACTTGGTGGTAACCTGACCTCAAATCAATCTTAGAAAAGCACTTGGCGCCCTGTAACTGATCAAATAAATCATAAATTCTTGGGAGAGGATATTTATTCTTAATAGTCACCTTATTCAATTGTCGATAATCAATACACATCCTCAGCGAGCCATCCTTTTTGCGCACAAATAACACTGGTGCTCCCCAGGGGGACATACTAGGCCTTATGAATCCCTTCTCTAGCAAATCTTTCAATTGCTCTTTCAATTCTTGTAATTCTGCTGGGGCCATTCTATACGGAGGAATGAAGATTGGTTGGGTGCCTGGTATTACATCAATACCAAACTCTACTTCTCGTTCAGGAGGCAAACCTGGAAGATCTTCAGGAAATACATCAGAAAATTCATTTACCACCGAAACAGCGTGAAGAGTTGGTGGATCCGCTTCTGTATCCCTTACTCTAACTAAATGATATATGTATCCCTTGGAATTCATTCTTCTTGCCTTAAAATAAGAAATAAATCTACCTCTTGGCGCGCCAATTTCACCTTTCCATTCAAGGACTGATTCATTTGGAAAATGGAAATATACCTTTTTCGTGCAGCAATCAATTGTGGTATAACAAGACGCCAACTAGTCCATACCCATTATAACATCAAAATCTACCATTTCTAACTCCATAAGATCAGCCATCGTATCACGACCACAAACAGTTACTATGCAGTTTCGGTAAACCCTTCTAGCTATAATAGATTCCCCAACCGGTGTGGACACTTCAAATGGTTTAACTAACATTTCAGGTATTCTTTCGAACTTTCCAGCAACCAATGGAGTAACATAAGATAATGTAGAACCGGGATCAATTAAGGCATATACATCAAATAAAAATATAGACAACGTACCCGTAACCACATCGGGGGAAGCCTCTAAATTTTGTCGATCCGCTAGAGCATACGTACGATTTTGAGCCCCGTTAGAACTCGTGGCTCCTATATCACCTCTAACATGACCCATTGGTTGTGCACCCCTTCCTGAATAAGGCACCGATGATGATGATGCAATGAATGACCCCGTAGGTCATACCATACCCCCTATGCCCCTTCGTGGGCATTCTCTCATCATATGCCCTGACAAACCGCACCAAAAGCAAACATTGGTCCCTAGCCGACATGCGCCCAAATGATACCTTCCACATTTATTACATGGCTCTCGAGGAGGTATCGATTGGCTCATATTCCCTTGCCCTTGGTACCCCACTGTCTGCGAACTCTGACTCTCACTTCTGTGCCCAAATTGATTTCCTCTGGACCCTTGGAACTGTGGTGGGGCACTAGCTGCAGAATAAGAAGATAATGGCCTAGGTGGTCTAGCAGAAAACTGTGGTTTGAACCCTCTTTGGGATGCCATGAACTGCCCTGTAGATATGGACCTCTTGGAATATCCTCTTTCTAATTCCTGTGTTCTTCTCCTCCGCCTCTGATCTTCCATTTTCTGTGCAAAAGCTTGGATCCTCGCTATGTCCATATCTTTGTTCAAAGAGGCAATAGTACAATCTCTAACCAGATATGGATCCAGCCTATCCACATATTGATAAACTCTGTCATTTATTGTAGCTACAACATTAGGAGTATATCTCGACAAGGAATTAAATCGGATACTGTACTCCCTCACGCTCATATTCCCCTGACGAAGAGTTAAAAACTGATCTACACGAGCCTGACAAATCTCAAATGGAAGATAATGATCAAGAAATGCCTCTTTGAACTATTTCCAAGTAGCTGGGGTTGCATCAATACCACTAGATTGTTTCCAGTCCTCGTACCAATATATAGCCTCCCCTTTGAATCTATACGCCGCTAACTCCACTATCTCTCTACCCGTTACATGCATAATATCTAAGGCCCTTTGAATTTGATCAATAAAGTCTTATGGGTCCTCATTAAGATCTGATCCAGTAAAACTAGGAGGATCCATCTAAATAAAATCCTGTGTTCGAAGGCTAGCCGCCCTATCTGTACCACTAGGACCCGTGGTAGGAATGGCTTTCCCTTGAGCTTGCCCAACAACTATACGAGTCAAAAGTTGCACTGCATTTCTAAGATCTTGATCAGCAGCATTAATAGGTGGATCTGGGGATATAGTTCTCCTCCCTCTTATTTCTTCCGGAGTGAAAGAAGTTCCTGATGCATGCTCAGCTGGAGCCTCACTTTGATTAGCTGGTATAGTGGGTGACTTACTAGTCCTCTCTCCGGCAGCCACATCTACTTGCTTACCGGTATTCTTGCTTCTGGTAACCGGCATCATTACTATAATAAGAGAAACAAACGGATTCAGTGGTCAACTATGACTTCATATATAATATAGGCTCTATCGCACGATCTAAGACATGAACAAAAGAGACAATTCCTAAATGTCCATAGCCTCCTATTTATAAATGCGGTGCATGACACACCGATAAATAAGACTCTACGTAGACACGGCTTTGTAGACTCACTAGGACGAACTTCTCTGATACCACTTTTGTCATGCCTCAAATCCTATTGGGGCAGATCGGCACCCGTAACTGAGGAGGCCCGGGAGAACCAGCTCATAACCTTATACTTCCCATGCATACCTCTATAACAACCCAAAATTCGGACAGCATCATGTCGCATATAAAAAAAATCACATGTATAAGCTCGAGCACACATATATATGTATATACAATACTTGTCCGTTGGAGCCATCACGTCTATTAACAAAACACCACCTTGACTGTACATTAGGTCTACAAAGCTTCTAGACAATCCACAGAGTTTAACTAAGGTCGGGACACACCCCGCAATATAACTAACTTCTATACAATACCAAAAGTGAATGGATATAACACGAAAAGCCCCGAAGCAAACTGGAGCTCACCAAAAGCAGTTGGATATCCTGGTTCCTACTTGTGCGGTATATGAGCTGAGGTACCTGTGCCTGCAGCATGAAATGCAGGTCCCCCGTGGGGAACGTCAGTACGAAATATGTACTGAGTATGTAAAGCTTTAGATAATCACGTATGATATAGGAGCTTAATAGAAATTAGAAACAAGTGAATAAATCGTAATAGAAGTGGACCACACTTACTAGAACTTGTGACAACCTGTACATTGTATTTATTCAATCACTTTACCTTCGTTCTTATCATCTTTGTAATCATTACTGTACTGTATTGTGACTATTAGGCTGCCTCCAGTACATATCAACTGGGATCGACCCATGATAGGCTTATGCCCATGGGATACCACCCATAAACACATAAATAGGGATCGACCCATGATAGGCTTATGCCCCTAGGATACCACCCGATAAGAGAGAACTTCCATCACTTAGTTCAATTAATCTTTGAGATTGTTATTTCGGTCGCCACCGTATTTTTTATACTTTGAAACAATGATGCATCAATAAGAGACATATAAATAGACTATCAATGCAATAACAATGAAGTAAGAACTCATTGGCACATTAATGAAGTGTTTTGGAGTCATCAATGCCATAACAATGAAGTAGGAACTTATTGGTATATCAATGAAACGTTTTGGAGTCATTAATAGCACATGGATCTTGTTTGAGTAACCGGATACCTTCTGACATTCATTAGTGCAATAAACATGTAAGATTTGGAAAACATATAAGTTTTGGAATGTCTTGACATCTTGTAGGGTGGAAACAAGTTCATTGGTAACGAAGGACATCATACAAAACCTTTATGGATCACATGTTATTGAATAACTTTGGAAACTTTCTTAATAGAACAATTGTTCACTTTCATGCCAAAGATATGGGATAGAGTATGCTTTGCATACCTGACTGTCAACCTTCAATACTAGTCCCAAATGGACTTCCCGTCTTTTCGGATTACTTATCTACAATGAACATATATAGCAATCTAGTATTAGCAACCAAACGTCACAATTCAATTATTTGAATTCACCAAACTAGTGGTTAAGTAGTAAGCCTTAATTACACCATAAAAGGTGTCAATTTAACCCTCTTATATTCCAATTACATTCACACGCCATGCATATTCATACAATATCCTCCAATATCAAGTTTGGATTCATTTATCCTTCCAACCAATCCATTAAACCAAATTGAGCCATAGACATAAATAATCATCAATTCAATAGTATATCACCATATCCACCTTCCATAACTCAATTTCCATATCCACATTCCACAATTCAATACAACCAAACCATGCAAAATAGTTCATAACCCTATTTCCATCACCTTTCAATAACAACCGATACATATAATCCTCTATCACACATATACATATGGAAAAGAACAAAGGCAAACAATACTCATACCTTAGAATTCACCTCTTGATTATGCAGTCCTGTTTGCACAAAAAATAGGTGCCGTTCGAAGATCTCGAGATGACAAACGCAGTTATCGAATTACTTTGGAATTTCTACGGTTGAATCAAAACTAATTTAAAGGTCAAATTTGTCTAGGGTTTGTTCTTTCTCAATGATTTATGATGAAAATGAGTTTTTGAACTCATATACATGTATATATACAAATATTCCCGTCCATAATATAATAGGAAATGACCAAAATCCCTTTAAAATTTAAATAATGACAAATTTGTCCTTCGGTGAACTGTTTTGATAAGCTAAAGTAGATCGACCATAACTCTTTTCTACGATATCGAATTTGGGTGAAATTGGTATCGTTGGAAGGATAATTCAAAGGGATTTCATTTCATATAAAGTAGGCCACCCAGTTCATCCTGTACAAGGAGTTATGGTCGTTTGAAGTTGACCCTAAAAATCTGTTTTGATAGGCTGAAGTAAAACGAGTATAACTCCTTACTAAGACGTTGGATTTGGATGAAACCAATTGAATTGCAAATAAGACTCAAAGATATTTCTTTTCATAGGTCGCAGATCTCCCAGTTCATTATATTAAGAGAGTTATGATCATTTGAAGCTGACCCAAAAATTCGGCTGGCCTCAGTTGTTTGTGTGCAGGAAATTTTCCTGCACATTTACTATTCCCAAATATCCCGGCCACCGTTTTATATTTTTGAACGTGCTCGATTATATCCGAAACCTATCCGTTTTTGGAAATCTTTATATCGTTGGAAATCTTATTCAATAACCTTCGCACGGAACCATCGACGGGTAAATTTTTGTATAAATATAATAAAAAATTAATTTCATATAAATAAGACCAATACACGTACTTGAATACGCCAATACACGTACTTGAATACGGGGTGTTACAATTATGTTCATATTTTCATACATAATGCAGAAATTTCCAGATTTGGAATTAATTTCTCAATGTTTACATTATCAAGCATGAGCAATTTGATGTTTTAACATGAGATTTATGCGTGGGTCATTATCCCAAGATTGAATAGTATTACTTCATGAAATATGATGCTTTAAACATCTTATAAGCATATTATTTTCAGTTTTAAGAAAAATCTTTGATCTTTTGATCATCGGTTTAGCTATGGAATCCACTTTACAGAATTTAGATCAGCTGTATTTACAGATTTACTTAGATAAAAGCATTTTTGGTTTCATAATAAATCATTATACTAGTTTAAAGTGGATTTCCAATAGAATGAGCATAAAGACTAAAAATGGAGTGGTATTTAGCACCATGCAGAAAGTATGGGATTAGCGTACCCTATCTTCCACAGAACTACGAGCCAACGTAGGTAATGATTGAGATTATTTCCATTTCTATATGGATGACAAATTTAGCTTGTGATCGATCACATAGATAGCAAGTTATACTCCCTGACAAGAGTATGACACCTCTCCCCAACGTGAGGTTTCTTCCTTAGGAGGGCGAGACGTTGGACTCCATGTAGCTCGCATGATTTATGTCAGTTAAGAGAACCTCTCTGCTAGTAAAAGTAAATAAACAGTTTTGAGTATTTACTAGTAAAGAAAAGCTTTGAAAGAATTTCTTTAATATAAAGTATTTTTCCATGCAGAATGAGTTTTCAGATTTCACTTAGCCTAGATGATTTGAGAATAAGAACAAAATACAAATTTCAGAACTAAGTGTAATGGCTCACAAGATTTATATTATGTTCTTTTTTATTCATGATTTATGATCTTCAGATTTCAGATTTACTCAAGCCTATTTGAGTCATTTACATTTAGCATGCATGATTTTATAAATTTTGATGATATTACTTACTTATTGCATTCACCCCCATTTACTCAGTACATCATCAAAGTACTAATCCACATATACGTCTATGTGTTACATTGTCTCATAATGTAGGTTTAGGTGCTCAGTCTCAGCAGCGTGAGTGATTTTTGAGCTTCTCATCTACATATCTGCAGTTGGTAAGTCCTCATAGTTCGGGGACTTAATTATTTCAGACTTCCAATTTATTAGTAGTTGATTCATTATTCATTTCAGACAGTTTAAGTCAGTTGGGGCCTGTCCCAGTGACTCTCTTGATTCAGTCAGTAGAGGCTTGTCAGACTACTAGCTTCAGTTTTAGACTTTTGATTCAGTATTCAGATTTTTCAGAATTGTTTTACCAAGACTTATGAGATTAGTATGTTTCAGATAAGATTTCCGCATTTATTATGTTTTTATATTTATATTTCCCCTATGTTGAGATTCAGATTTAGTAGAAAAGCAGCCAGGGTTAGCTCAGGACTACTTGTAGTTCGAAGCACCGTATGGCATCCTGAAAATCAGATTTCGGGGCGTTACAAACTTGGTATCAGAGCCTAAGGTTTAGAGATTCCTAGGGAGCCATACAAGCCACGTTACGTAGAATCTTGATCATCGGTGTGAAATGTGCCACATCTACGAGCAAGAGGCTACGACGTATTTTCGGAAATCCCTACTTCTTTCATATTCTATCGTGCATTCAGTATCTCTATCTGCTTCTAACTCATGCTTTCACATGATAGAAAATGCCTTCTCGTCTAGCTAACACATGCAGAAATGATAACCAGACACCTCAACCCGCAGATCCTTTGAATGAGAATGTGTCACATGCAGAGTTTTGAGCTGTCTTTCAGGCGCTTGCCCAAGCTATGACAGCTAATGTTCAGGGCAAACGTCAGTCTGCAGTCCCATTTCAGCAAGATGGGGACTTAGTCGTAGCTAGAATTTGAGATTTTATGAGAATTAACCCTCCAAAATTCTTTGGGTCAAAGGCAGATAAGGACCCACAGTTGTATCTGGATGAGGTAAAGAAGATCACCTGAATTATGTATGTTTCTGAAGATGAGAATGAAGAATTGGCATCCTATAGGCTGAAGGATGTTGGGTGGTGATGTGGAAGAAAAGTAGAGGGGAGAATGTATCTCCCATGAATTGATAAATATTTCAGGGTGCGTTCTTAGATAAGTTCTTCCCATGTGAGATGAGGGAAGCTAAGATGGAAGAGTTTATGAACCCGAGGCAAGGCTCAATGATAGTGAAGGAGTATTGCCTCAAGTTCAACCAGATGTTTAAGTATGCCCCTGATCAGATGGCTGACCCTAGGTCAAACATGAGTAAATTTGTGATCGGTGTATCTGAGTTGGTAGTTAAAGAGTGTAGGACTGCTACGCTCATTGGAGACATGGATCTTGCTAGGTTGATAATGCATGCTCAGCAGATTGAGGCAGAGAAGTTAAAGGGAAAAAAGAGGGTAAATAAGAAGGCTAAAACATGGCAGTTTGATTATGGTCAGAATAGGTCTAGAGGAGAAAATCATTCGCAGTTTCAGAATCGGTCATCTATGCCCGCACCTTCTTCAGCCAGTGCTCCTGCACCCAAAAATAGGCAGGATCAGTGGGGTAAGTCTTCTATGTCCATATCTTAGAATAGTATAAGTGGTAGGCCCAGTTATCCTCAGTGTGCTAGGTGTGGTAAGAATTATCCTGGTGAGTGTTTAGCTGAACAGAAGGGTTGTTTTGGTTGTGGTAAGTTAGGTCTAGTATTAGAGATTGTCTGCATGCTAAGAAAGAAAATAGAGATGTTTGTCCTCAGACTCAGGCTAATAGTGCACTAGCTCCTCTAGGTCGCCCAGCCCCTTCTCAGGGTGCATCATCCAGTACCGGTGGTGATCAATGCCAGAATCAATTCTATGCTTTACCATCCCGCCAAAGTAGGAAGATTCGCCAGATGTTGTTACTGGTATATTTCGTGTCTTTCATCTTGACGTTTATGTGTTGTTAGAACTTGGGTCGATTTCTATTATGTGACCCAGTTAGTTGCTGTAAATTTTGAGATAAGTTCTGAAAAAATCTCTGGGCCCTTTTTGGTTTCTACCTCAGTAGGTGAGTCAGTTGTTGCTAAACAGATCTATAAAAAAGTGTCCTATCACTGTCCTTTATAAGTTCATGTTAGCAGACCTAATAGAGTTAGATATGGTTGATTTTGATCTTATTATTGAAATGGATTGGCTTCATTCCTATTATGCATCTATAGATTGTCACACCCGTGTGGTGAAGTTTCAGCTCCCAGATGATCCAGTCTTTGAGTGGTCAGGTAATTCAGTGTCTCCCAAGAGTCATTTCATATCTTATCTTAAAGCCAGAAAGTTGATATCCAAAGGTTGCATTTACCATATAGTTCGAGTCAAAGACACAAAGTTTGAGACTCCAACAATTTAGTCAGTCAGTGTAGTTAATGAGTTTCCTGATGTTTTTCCAAAAAATCTCCCAGGGGTACCTCCCGATAGGAAAATAGAATTCGGTATTGACTTTCTCCTAGATACTCAGCCTATTTTTATCCCTCTTTATCGTATGTCTCCCACAAAGCTTAAGGAGTTGAAGGAGCAGCTTAAAGATCTGTTAGATAAAGGTTTCATAAGGCCTAGTATTTCTCCATGGGGTACTCCCGTTCTATTCATGCAAAAGAAAGATGGTTCTTTGCGTATGTGCATTGACTATCGTCAGCTGAATAAAGTTACAGTCAATAAAAAATATCTCCTTCTGAGAATTAATGACTTATTCGATCAACTCCAGGGTGCCAGTATTTCTCAAAGATAGACCTTAAATCCGTTTATCATTAGCTTAAAGTAAGGGAATGTGATATTCCAAAGACAACTTTCAGAACCTGTTATGGTCATTTTCAGTTTTTAGTCATGTCTTTCGGGCTAACCAATGCCCCAGAATCTTTCATGGACCTCATGAACCGAGTGTTCAAACAGTATCTAGCTATGTTTGTCGTAGCATTCATAGATGATATCGTTGTGTACTCCCATAGTGAGGATGATCATGTAGATCATCTTAGAATTATCTTTCAAACTCTTAGAGATCATAAATTGTTCGCCAAATTTAGCATGTGTGAATTTTGGCTAAGATCAGTAGCCTTTCTCGGTCATATTATTTCCGTCGATGGAATTAGAGTGGATCCCTAAAAGATAGAAGCAGTAAGAAATTGGCCTAGACCTATCTCTTTGTTAGACATTAGAAGTTTCTTAGGTTTAGTCAGCTATTACTGCCATTTTGTTGAAGGTTTCTCATCTATTGCATCTCCTATGTCTAGACTGACCTAAAAGAAAGTTAAGTTTTGGTGGTCAGATTCCTGCGACAAGAGTTTTCAGGAGTTGAAGACTCGACTCACTTCCTTCCCAGTTATAGCGTTACCCGATGGTACAAATGGGTTTATGGTTTATTATGATGCCTTCAGAGTTGTTTGGGTTGCGTATTGATGCAGAGAGGTAAGGTCATAGCCTATGCCTCTAGACAACTTAATCCTCATGAGAAGAACTACCCAACCTATGATCTTGAATTAGCTGTCATTGTGTTTACTTTAAAAATCTGGAGATACTATCTGTATGGTATACATGTTGATGTGTTCATGGACCACAAAAGCTTGCAGTATGTGTTTACTCAGAGGGAGTTGAAACTTCGTCAGAGGAGATGGTTAGACTTATTGAAGTAATATGATATGAGTGTGTTGTATCATCCGGGAAAGGCCAATGTAGTGGCAGACGCCCTTAGTAGATTGTCTATGGGTAGTGTCGCTCATGTGGAGAATGATAAGAAAGAGTTAGCTCGGGAAGTTCATCGTTTGGCTAGATTACGGTGTTAGGTTGGTTGACTCAGCTAAAGGGAATGTTTGGATTCAGAGTAGTTCTGAATCTTCCCTAGTTTCAGAAGTGAAGAAGAAGCAAGATATGGATTCTAGTTTGGTCAAACTGAAGGAGTCAATTAAAGACCAAAAGGTAGAGGTTCTATCCCAAGGGGGAGATGGGGTGTTAAGGTATCAAAGTAGATTGTGTGTGCCATGTGTCGATGATTTGAGACAACGGATTATGGCAAAGGCACATGGTGCGTGTTATTCTATTCATCCAAGTGCTACCAAGATGTACCATGATTTGAGGGAAATCTATTGGTGGAGTGGTATGAAGAGAGATGTAGTGAAGTTCGTAGATAAATGCGCAATTTGTCAAATGGTTAAGGTAGAGCACCAAAGACCTGGTGGTATGTTGTAAGAGTTTGGTATCACCACATGGAAGTGGGAAAAGGTGAATATGTATTTTGTGACTGGTTTACCCCATTCGTATCATCATCATGATTCGATTTGGGTTATTGTAGACAGATTGACTAAGTTAGCACATTTTTTGCCAGTTCATACGTCCTATACAACTGAGGATTATGCTAAGTTGTATATCCGAGAGTTAGTTAGACCGCATGGAGTGCCTTTGTCCGTCATTTCAGATAGGGGTACTCAGTTCACTTCTCAGTTTTGGAGAGCTTTTCAGAAAGATCTTGGTACCCAAGTTCATCTTAGTTTAGCTTTCCACCCTCAGATAGATGGTCGAGCAGAGAGGACCATCCAAGCTCTAGAAGATATGTTGAGGGCATGTGCTCTTGATTTCAAAGGTAGTTGGGATGAGCATTTGCCATTGATTGAATTCGCTTATAATAACAGCCCATTTGAGGCTCTCTATGGAAGGAAGTGTAGATCACCCATAGGTTGGTTTGAAGTGGGTGAGGCCGCTTTACTTGGGACCGATACAGTGTTCGAAGCCATGGAGAAAGTTAAGTTGATTAGAGAAAAATTGAAAATAGCCCAAAGTCATCAGAAATCATATGTAGACATGAGAAGAAGGGATCTCGAGTTTGAGGTTGGTGATTTAGTGTATTTGACAATTTCACCCATGAAAAGGGTGAAGAGATTTAGAAAAAAAAAGAAGCTTAGTCCCCGGTATGTTGGCCCTTATAGAATTCTGAGTCATGTTGGGAGAGTAGCTTATGAGCTTGATTTGCCCGCCGACTTGTCAACCGTTCATCATGTATTTCACGTCTCTATGCTTAAGAAATGCATTGGTGACTCCAATGTTGTAGTTCCTTTAGAAAGCTCAGATATTCAGAACATCCTTTCTTACGAAGAGATTCCAGTTGAGATTCTAGATCATTAAATCCATAGACTAAGGAACAAAGAAGTTCCCTTGGTCAAAGTTCTTTGGCAGAATCAGTCTGTTGAGGGTTCCACTTAGGAAGCAGAAGTGGATATACGGGCCAAGTACCCTCACCTCTTCTCCGTAAACTCAGATATAGCCGAAGGTAATACTCTTCCTTGATTCAGTTCTTTTCTAATCATATATTCAGCTATATAGTTATCCTTATGAAAGTTCATGCACTCACAGAACTACTCAAAAGCTCAGAATGATTTAGATTCAGTTGTTCAGTTTATTTCAGTTGTGCATGATAGCTTACTGCCTTAGATTCCTCAGTATTCTTAGTCTAACTAGCCACATTCAAGCACGAATGTTCCCAAGGGGGAGATATTGTAATACCCCGAACCTTGTTAGCTTAAAATTCATTTCCAGAATGTTAAGAGATAGCTTCAAAAATGAATAATAATTATTCTATGTGGAATTTTCCAGATTTAGACTTCCCATCATGTGAAAAATAGAATAAGATTTCCATCGATACGAAATTCGCCTAAATCCGACACTCGGTGAAGGAGTTATGGCATTTTTAAGTCGACAGTGTGCCACATGGGCACTTGACGCGTCGCGGAGAAGGCAAAATTCACAATTTTCGAAATCCAGTAAGACTCTACGATATTGGCGTGTCATGAAGTGGTCCAATTTCTCATTCGTCAAAATCCAGTGGACCTCCGCGATTTCCCCGCGTTGCGGAGAAGCCTTATTTCACATTTGTCCATTTCCAGTGGATCACCCCGACGGTGGCACGTCGCGGTGATGGACCAAATGGCAATGTAGCATAGCATCGCGATAGCTCCGCATCGCAGAGAATTTCCAGATCTTAGTCATCGATTTCCAGTAAGCCACCGTGATAGTGGAGCATCGCGGTGGCAGGTAAAATCAAAAATTTCTTTTCTTTTTCCAGTTTCAATTAAACTTTGAAAAGGGGCACTTTGGGCATTTCCCAAGACCCTAATCCATCTTAAACAAAGAATTAAACCCCTTCAAAGCACATTACATCCACATTTCATCAATTCTCTCTCAAGCAAAACCCTAAGGCTCAAACTTTCTCCCCAAGAAATCCAAAATTCCTCCATTAATTCTCCAAAGAGACTCAAGATTAAGAATTTCCAATACAAGAACTCTAAGAATTCATCTCCAAAGCATCAATAGTAATCCAAGATTCAAGCTTTTCATCAAAGATCATCAATTAAGGTATATGGGGTTCTTCAATAAGGATAATCCTTTAATTCTTGTGCCCAAAATTTGTTTACTGAATTTTATGTGATTTTCCATGAAATTGAAGTTAGGGTTTATACCCATCATTGTTATTTACATGCTTATGATGTTTCCAATGATTTAGAAGTTGAATCACTTGATTTTGTTCATGTTTTCATACATAATGCAGAAATTTTCAGATTTTGAATTAATTTCTCAATGTTTTCATTATCAAGCATGAGCAATTTGATGTTTTAACATGAGATTTATGCATGGGGTATTATCCCAAGATTGAATAGTATTACTTCACAAAAGATGATTCTTTAAACATCTTATGAGCAGATTATTTTCAGTTTTCAGAAAAAGCTTTGATCTTTTGATCATCGGTTTAGCTATGGAATCCCCTTTACAGAATTTAGATCGGCTGTATATACAGATTTACTTAGATAAAAGAATTTTTGGTTTCATAATGAATCATTATACTAGTTTAAAGTGAATTTCCAATAGAATAAGCATAAAGACTAAAAATAGAGTAGTATTTAGCACCGAGCAGAAAGTGTGGGATTTGCGTGCCCTATCTTCCACAGAACTACGAGCCAACGTAGGTAATTATTGAGATTATTTCTATTCTATATGGATGAAAGATTTAGCTTGTGATCGATCGCATGGATAGCAGGTTATACTCCCTAGTAAGAGTATGACACCTCTCCCCAACGTGAGGTTTCTTCCTTAGGAGGATGAGAGGTTTATGTCAGTTAAGAGAACCTCCCTGCTAGTAAAATTAAATAAACAGTTTTGAGTATTTACTAGTAAAGAAAAACTTTGAAAGAATTCTCTTAAGATAAAGTATTTTTTCATACAGAATGAGTTTTCAGATTTCACTTAGCCTAGATGATTTGAGAATAAGAACAAAATACAAATTTCAGAACTAAGTTTAATGGCTCACAAGATTTATATTATGTTCTTTTCTATTCATGATTTATTATCTTCAGATTTCAGATGTACTCAAGCCTATGTGAGTCATTTACATTGAGCATGCATGATTTTATAAATTTTGATGATATTGCTTACTTATTTCATTCACCCCCATATACTTAGTACATCATAAAAGTACTGATCCACATATACGTCTATGTGCTATATTATCTCATAATGTAGGTTCAGGTGCTCAGTCTCAACAGCGTGAGTGATTTTCGATCATCTCATCCACATATCTGCCGTTGGTAAGTCCTTATAGTTCGAGGTCTTGATTATTTCAGACTTCCAGTTTATTAGTAGTTGATTCATTATTCATTTTAGACAATTTGAGTCAGTTGGGGTCTGTCCCAGTGACTCTCTGGATTCAGTCAGTAGAAGAATACTAACTTCAGTTTTAGACTTTTGATTCGGTATTCAGATTTTGCAGTATTATTTTACCAAGACTTGTGAGATTAGTATGCTTCAGATAAGATTTCCGCATTTATTATGTTTTCATATTCATATTTCCCCTATGTTGGTATTCAAATTTAGTAGAAAAGCAGTCAGGGTTTGTTCAGGACTACTTGTAGTTCAAAACACCGTGTGGCGTCACGAAAATCAAATTTTGGGGCGTTACAATGTTTTTCTTACCTTTGCTCTCCAGTATTGTTTTTTTCTCTCTTTATCTTTTTTGTTCCTGAACTCTTTTCTCTTCTTTTTCTTTCTAATGCATGCATATATATTGCATGTCTCTTTTTCTTGTGTTCTCTTACTATTTTCCTTTTACTCTTGTTCATTATCCTCACTTTTATTTCTTTTTGCTCTCATCCGTTGTTCTTACTCTATTTTTTTGTGTCCTCCCTCTTTTTCTGCGTGTGTGTTGTTATATAATGTATTAAGAGGGAGTTTGTGAGGAAAAAATAGGAGTGGTTTTAGGATGTGAAAATGGATAGTTCAGAGTAGTGGGAAAAGGATTAGTGGGAGTGGTTTTAGGGTGTGTGGGTAGATTAGGATAAGATTTTTTTTGAATCATAAATAAATAAAATAAGATAAAAAATAATGATAAAAATATTGACTAATTGATTTTTATACTAAGAAAATATAAGAAAAGTTTATAACTAGTCTGAAATAAAATATAATTAAGACAATAATAAAATTACTAGCTTATTTATTAAAATTTAAATTATTTTTTTTTTAAATTTTCTCATTATGTGAAAATAAAAACAAAAACAAAAATAAAAATAAAAATAATTATAAAAATAAAACATATCCTAAAATGCAACTCTATTTTTAAACGATTTTTTTTTCACAATTTTTCAAATAAAACCTACTGAAAATGAACATAAAAGTTGAAAAAAACATTAGACCAAAAATAAATTTTTGATGCTAAAAATAGGTAAAAGTTAGGGGGATAAAAAATTACTTGTCTACCTTTGGGTGATGACAGTTAGTTTCTATATTAGGTATTCATTATATTGGTTTCTCTACTTCCTCCAAAACCCTTTGGCCTATTGATTTTGATATCCCCTTTGATCTTTCTCTAGAGTCATCTGATCATCTCCCTACTTTTAGTGGTCCTAAAAAATTGTCTTTTGATGTTAGAGTTATTGCCCACATTGTGGCCACTACTCTCCTTCCTCATGCTAGCTCTCTTTCTACTTTCACTCGGCACGACTCCCTATTAACCTAATATATCTCTTAGCATATGTTTAAGCTCCCCTCGTTCAATATTAATTTCTTAATTGAAGCATATCTTGATCCGTTAAGTCTCCCTTATGGATAATTATAACTCACATTTTGGAAGTAGTAATATCTCTCTTGAGGATGTTTCTTCAGTTTCAGTCAAACAATTTTATAACTCTAAAGCATTTACTAGCATGAGTTATTTTCTTGCTGATAGCATGGGTTCCTAAGACTGAAATTTGTCCTGTAAATGTTCCTATTTCTCCTAAAATATACCCTCTTGTCGAAATGATGTTGGTCCATCCTATGTATCCTTAATCATTCTCAATTGCATCATTGATTTGAGACAAGGTGGATGCTCTTGAGAACCTTCTTCTAGCATCGCACTTTCAAATGGACAAAATTCAGGTAACTGGTAAGGAGACAAGTTTAGATGTCGCTAAGATTCATCTCAAGTTGAACCCGATAATAAAAGAGACTATCATAGTTGCTGAGAAGATTCATACCGCTAGTGATACTATTTCCACCATGATCATGATTAGTTCATTGTATTGAAGGAGGCTACTACTCAAACTTTAGCATAATTTCTTGGTCGTGTTGTTCCTCCTCCTCCTCTTGCCCCTTACGACTTTATGGATGAGGGTTTTTTTTATAAACTCTGGTCTGTATCTGCGCATAAGCCCATGAATACTTATTTTATTTTGATTATATTTCTACTATAGTTGTTCTGCATATATGATGCCTCTTTTTTTTATTGATGTTAAAGGGGGAGAAGTATATTATTATCTACATGTATCTACAAGTATCAGGTACAAAGGTGACTTTATAATAGATGGAACACCTCCTGGGGAGCTCTGCTTACCTTAGCCAACTACTTAGGCGAAGCTAAACAGGAAAGTTGACTAAATTTACTTTATTTGTCATCCATCAAACCAAGGGATATTGATAGTATCTTATTTCAATGTCTGACAACTTAGGAAAAGCAAAAGAAGAAATAAGGCATCTCAAGTCGATTACAAAAGATGAGGGTATCTCAAGCTCTATATTAAAGGAAATAAGAATCAGTCAAAAGAAAAGATATTCTTCAAAGTATCCCAAAAGGAAAGAACAGTCTACAAAGATCTCAGTTTTAATACAGTATCTTTACACAAGGAAACAAGACTCCTTAAAGATCTTAAGAAACCCTATTTTAGGGATTTAGTGTCGCGGGTTCTTAGACGCTTTAAAGCGATCATTTATGGTCCAACCTTATTCTTGAAAAGAGGATATTTCACATTTAATTTTTAAGGATCAAATATCTTGGGTTACCTTGTTTTTAAAATCTTCCAACAACTAGTATTAGTCCAATCACTACTATTTAAAGGATAAAAGACTAAACAAGAGACATACAACTTGTCTCAAACTTCTCTTGCTCTCTTCTCTACTTTTATTAAGTATTGTATTCTCTTGTGTCTTACTGTATACTCAAAAAGAGAAAAAATAAACACATAATTGGTGAGACTTTCATATCAAAGAGAGAAAAGAAAAGGAGTTTGAGTTAATATCAAAAAGCTTAACTCAACTTTTTTAACATTGGATTTGCCAAACAAGATCTAGTAGAATTCCTTGAAATCCAAGAAAAATGGAGTAAGATCTATTAGAGGTTCTAACCAATATAAAACATCTGGTCTCACTCTATTATCAGAATTTACATTTCTTTTTCTTTACTGCTTTGTAATCAGCTGTCCACTACGTCGACTAGTCAATCAAAAAAAATAATTCACCCCCTCTTACTACTTAAATAATATATCATTAAATAGGTATCAAAAATTGTATTTCTAATCAAAATGACAGTAAAGTTAACTAGCCAAAGTTAAGTAATTTTTTGAAGGATAAAACAAAATTAGATAGCTATATATAATGGTCAAGTATTATAAGTAGACTGGTTATCCAAGCCACAAACTCCCTCCATTTTTACTACATATTCAATTCCTCACTTTCCTTCACTTATCCTTTATGTGATAGAAAACATTTAAAAAGAACAAAGTACTTACGACATCTTAATTCCTTTAATATATAATATCTCTCTTTGGTATATCATAATATCAATGCATGCTTAGCAGGTTTTCCTTAGGAATATAAAACTTCCTGTTAAGTAAAAAATCCACAGCTCAATGGTCCTAATTATGCATTTTAAAGAAATTATTATTAAACCTGAATGTGCACAACGAGATTTAGGGTTTGTTAGGCACAGACAAAATTATTTTCCATGTTAACGTTTTCTTAAATATATTTATAGGAAAATAAGTGGATTTCTAAATTGTGTTTGATATGTTGATTTTCAACACATACACAGAGACAAAACATAGTAGAGAAGTTAAAAAAATATATTTTCATCCATCGTGTTCTAGTGTTGTGGAGAATTTTTTATCAAAATTTTAATTAAAAAGTGGTAGAGAAGAAGAAACCTTAGAATATTCTAGCCTATGCCTATCAAAATGTATGTCAGACTGATTGAGACACATCCATATTTATAGGTAGGTTAGGGACTATTAGCCAAATAGTTTTAATCCTAGGTAATTTCATAGTTATTCCTTGCCATCAAAGAAATATCAAATACGCATAACTTGGAGGAAAAATAATTGAATGATTTATTATTTTACTTGTGAGACAAGGTAAATGTATTATAAAAAATCTGTGGGTCATTAATACATAATATTATACATAACATCCTTACATTCTTCCACTTGACCCACATATCAAAGTAAGGCAATCCTTTATAAGTGAAAATAGGCAACATGGCCATAATCAAATATTTCCTCAACTTAATAGTTATGCAATAATCAGTTTATGAAGAATATATTATACAAGAATCATGGTGGTCATGCTTTTAATCAAACACTTCCTTTCATATATTACACTGCATAATATGTTCTAAATAAGTGTCCAACAACTTTATGAAGGAGCTTAACAAAAGTTATTCAGAGTCCAACTTTATTCGATCCAATGATCACTTTATAATACATGAAAACTAAAATGTGCATGTTTATGTATAACAAAAAATGAGAATATCTAGGTAAACTGTTAGAGAATATAGCAAGACTACAATGAGTTACTAAGTCCTACATATGGGTTACATGATTATTGAAAAATTTAGCTAGTAAACATTTAGTCATAGGATCAACAATCATCAAAGTATTACTAACAAGTTCAAAAGTCACATCTTGCTTCTTGACATGATCTCTAGCCATTAAATACTTTATGTCAATGTGCTTACTTCTACTGCCACTCTTATTATTTTTTTAAAAGAATATCACAACTGAATTATCACAAAATAATCTTGATGGTCTCGCAGTAGAATTGACAACTTTAAGGCCTAAAGTAAAGTTTCTCAATCATAAAACTTGTGATGTAGCTTCATAGCATGCTAAAAGTTTAACTTCCATTGTGTATATTGCAATAATAGTGTGCTTAACACTTCTCCAAGACACAACATCTCTAGCAAGAAGGAAAATGTATCCAAAATTAGATTTATCACTATCTTTGCATTCACCCTAATCAAAGTCTGAATACCCAATGACTTCCAATGAGTCAAAATATCTGTATGTAAGCTAAGATACTTGGTTCCTTATAAATATCACAAAACCTTTTTACCAATTTTTCAATGATCAAGATTAGGGTTACTTTAATATTTTTCAATCATTCTTACTACAAAGGCAATATCAAGTTTCATCCAGACCTGTGTATACATAAGACTCCCAACAAATGAAGCATATGAAATAATATTCATTTGCTCTTATTTCAATGCATTTTTGGATATTGATTAAATGAGAATTTTTCACCTTTAATGATAAGTGCTGATATAGGTGAACAGTTTTCATTTCGTATCTTTCTAAAATTCTTTCAATGTAGGCTCTTTGAGATAGTCCACGCAGTCGTGGAGATCTATCTTTGTGAATCTCTATGCCAATGACATATGAGGATTCACCCATATCCTTCATTTAAAAAGTTTAGATAAGAAACTATTTTGTCTTATGCAACAAACTCAAATCACTACTAGCAAGTAAAATGTCATCCACATATAAGACTAGGAAAAGAAATTTTCTCCAACTTTTCTTAAGGTATACATATTGATCAATGATGTTCTCCATAAATTAGAATGAAGAAACAACATTATGAAATTTAATATACCATTGGGGAGGAAGGTTGTTTTAGTCCATAAATAGATTTATTAAACTTGCAAACAAGGTGATTTTCATCCTTATTCAACTTGCAAAAAAGATGACTTTTATCCTTATTACAAAAGCCTGAATCCTTCAGACTGCCGCATATATACCTTCTCTTCAAGATCTCTATTCAGGAAAGTCATTTTCATATTTATTTGACGTAGCTCTAGATCTAAGTGAGCTAATAATTCCATGATTATTCTTAATGAATTCTTCTTTGATATAGGAGAGAAGTTTTCATCACAATCAATACCTTCTTTATAAGTGAAATCCTTGGCTACAAGTCTAACTTTATATCATTCAACATTACCAGATGAGTCTCTTTTGATTTTATAAATCCATTTTGATCATATAGTAGAGACTCATTTTGATAATTCAACGAGATTCTAGACTTTATTTTCATCTCTTCTTTCATGGCATCATACCAAAGTGTGGAATATTCTTTACTCAAGGCGTATGAAAAGGAACATGGATCATATTTTAGTCCAATATCATAATCAGACTCTTGAAGATATACAATATAATGACCAAAAATTGATGGTCTATGAACTCTTGATGATTTTATTACTTTCATTTGTTCAGGTGCTCCTTCAATAATGGGTTCAGGTAAAGCTGGTTGTTTTTCAAGTGCCTCATCAAGTGATAGTTGCTCTTGAACTTATTTCTCTTTAGATAATTCATGAGAATTTAACTGAATTGTATTTAAGTTTTCAGTAAATAAAGGCACCATAAGTGGTTTCCTTATCTCTTTTAGTTCCACCACTTGAGTTGAACCACTCTCACTTACTTCATGTTTCTTAAGAAATTTATTATTTCTAGCCTCAACATTTTTAGGAGAATGAGAAGGACAGTAAAATTTATATCCAAATCTTTTAGAGTTAACTACATAGCTTATAAAGAAACTGCTTATTATTCGTTCATCCAACTTTTTAAAATGTGGATTATAAATCCTCACTTCAGTTGGACATTCCCAAATATGTAAATGGCCCCTTTAAGTAATTCAAAAGGTGTCTTAGGGACAGTCTTGGATGGAACCCTATTTAAAATATAGACACCCAGTTTTTAAGACTTCACTTCATAAGGATAAAAATAAACTTAATCTGCTAATCTTGCTTCTTACCATGCCCATTAAGTTTGGTTCCTTCTTTCTGTTACACCATTTTGTTATGGTGTTCCTAACATGGTATATTGTGAAATTATACCTTCTTTGTTAAGGAACCTTTCACTACCCAGACTAACGGACCATGCGGGCACCTGCACTATTCTAAGTAGTCAGGAGAACCCTTATTACCCAACTAAAAATATGCGGAAGACTTCTATTTTTAAGGAAATATAAAGTAAATTAAATACTAATAAATAAACTTTTTCAAAAACTTGTTGCAAATGTCCTTCACTATCCCAAGACATAGTCAGACATGTACAAGAGGTATCTACTACAACATAGACTGAAAATAAAATAAATAATATAAACACTTTAACATCTGCCAAGAAGAAAGTGCAGAAGTTAGTGTTGAATATCATCATCCATCTAGTAACTACAACTAACTTGCATTCAGTCTACACTCCAAGAATGAATGTAGAAGAGTAGGGTCAGTACAACCACACGTACTGGTAGGCATCATCGGCCGACCGTGTTGGTCCATATAATCATAAAATAGAATTAAGAAAAGTAAACCATGACATCCTGAATGGAATATAATTCAACTAAGGCTGTAATAATATTATTACTTTACCTATATAAGTTACAACATCCAACTATTCTTCCAACTCCATCAATATTATATTCGATACTAACATACTCTAGCCTCATAAATTCACACCATCAACTACAATCCAATGATAATACAACACTATTCCTCTTTAATCACCTTATCTTTTTCATTACTCGTATTCACGGGAACAAACCCGTAATCATAGATAACACACACTAAATTCTCAGGCTAACATCCAAATGCTCTCATATAATATTAAGGAATGATAACTAGCTATTTTGGTAAGCTACGATTAAAACACGTATAAATGAAGCAAGTCAACTAACATATAAGTAAGTACAAAGTTTCACTTCTTCAAATAAATATCACACAACCGAATACCCAATGAATCAACAATACAACAATAACAAATCAAACAGTGCTCACAAACAAGCCACATAACCATCAAGAGTATCAACCATACTGTAAACATCCACATACTCAACACAACTATGTACACACATGCTATGGGACTTATTTTTTCCCAAAGTGTCATGACCTGCAGGGAACAATCTATGTTCATGTACCGTACAAGCGTGCTACCCGATCCAATATATATATATCCATACCGATATAGTACCCGATCCAACATATACATATTCGTACCGGCGTGGTACCCGATCTAAAATATACAAATCCGTAACGGTGTGGTGCCTGATCCAACATATACATATCTGTACCGGCATGGTACCCAATCCAACATAGACATATCCATACCGGTGTGGTACCCTATCCCACGTATATATATCTGTACCAACGTGGTACTCGATACAACATATACATATCTGTACCGGTGTGGTACCCAATCTAATATATACATATCCGTACCGACGTGATACCCGATCCAACATATACATATTCATACCGGCATGGTACCCAATTCATTATATACAATTCCACCAAGTAAATTTTCAATAATTATTTATACACGCAACAACAATCCAAGCATCAACAATTTCAAGCATGTCCGAATACCAATCAACAAGTACTCATAGCATTACTTTAAAGAGTTATCATTATCAAGCAAGCCACTCATAGGCACAATTCAATAAACCATCATTATCACCAATTTAACCTCTCATGGGCGTCCAATAGATATAGTATTTTTTATCAATATCAAAATAAGAGTATAATATAATAAATCACATTTTAATTCTTACGCATACGAGTCACTATTGGAGCCTTAATTACTCATTAATTATTAAAAATAGCATTATCTTCTTAAATACAATATACAATTAATTATTAAAAATATCATTATCTTCATATACAATATAGGATCTATCGCACGATCTAAGACATGAAGAAAAGAGACAATTCCTAAATGTTCATAGCTTCATGTTTATAGATGCGGTGCACGACACACCGATAAATTTGACTCTACGTAGACACGGCTTTGTAGACTCACTAGGACGAACTTCTCTGATACCACTTTTGTCATGCCTCAAATCCTATTGGAGCGGACTGGCACCCGTAACCGAGGAGGCCCGGGAGAACCAGCTCATAACCTTATACTTCCTATGCATACCTCTATGACAACCCGAAATTCGGATAGCATCATGTCGCATATAAAAGGAAATAATCACCTATATAAGCTCGAGCACACATATATATGTATATACAATACTTGGCCGTTGGAGCCATCACGTCTATTAACAAAATACCACCTTGACTATACATTAGGTCTACAAAGCCTCTAGACAATACACAGAGTTTAACTAAGATCGGGACACACCCCGCCATATAACTAACTTCTATACAATACCAAAAGTGACTGGATATGAAACAAAAAGCCCCGAAACAAACTGGAGCTCACCAAAAGTAGCTGGATATCCTGGCTCCTACTTGTGCGGTGTATGAGCTGAGGTACCTGTGCCTGCAGCATGAAATGCAGGTCCCCCGTGGGGGACGTCAGTACGAAATATGTACTGAGTATGTAAAGTTGTTGATAATCACATATGATATAGGAGCTCAATAGAAATCAGAAACAAGTGAATAAATCGTAATAGGAGTGGACCACACTTACTAGAAATTGTGACAACCTGTACATTGTATTTATTTAATCACTTTACCTTCGTTCTTATCATCTTTGTAATCATTACTGTACTGTACTGGGACCATTAGGCTGCCTCCAATACATATCAACAGGGATCGACCCATGATAGGCTTATGCCCCTAGGATACCACCCATAAACACATAAATAGGGATCGATCCATGATAGGCTTATGCCCCTAGGATACCACCCGATAAGAGAGAACTTCCATCACTTAGTTCAATTAATCTTTGAGATTGTTATTTTGATCGTCACCACATTTTTGATACTTTGAAACAATGATACATCAATAAGAGACATATAAATAAACCATCAATGTAATAACAATGAAGTAAGAACTCATTGGCACATCAATGAAGTGTTTTGGAATCATCAATGTCATAACAATGAAGTAGGAACTTATTGGTATATCAATGAAACGTTTTGGAGTCATTAATAGCACATGGATCTTGTTTGAGTAACCGGATACCTTCTGACATTCATTAGTGCAATAAACATGTAAGATTTGGAAAACAAGTAAGTATTGGAATGTCTTGACATCTTGTAGGGTGGAAACAAGTTCATTGGTAACGTAGGACATCATACTAAACCATTATGGATCACATGTTATTGAATAACTTTGAAAACTTTCTTAATAGAACAATTGTTCACTTTCATGCCAAAGATATGGTATAGAGTATGTTTTACATACCTGACTGTCAACCTTCAATACTAGTTCCAAATGGACTTCCCGTCTTTTCGGATTACTTATCTACAATGAACATATATAGCAATCTAGTATTAGCAACCAAACGTAACAATTCAACTATTTGAATTCACCAAACTAGTGGTTAAGTAGTAAGCCTTAATTACACCATAAAGGGTGTCACTTTAACTCTCTTATACTCCAATTACATTCACATGTCATGCATATTCATACAACATCCTCCAATATCAAGTTTGGATTCGTTTATCTTTCCAACCAATCCATTAAACCAAATTGAGACATAGACATAAATAATCATCAATTCAATAGTATATCACTATATCCACCTTCCATAACTCAATTACCATATCCACCTTCCACAATTCAATGCAATCAAACCATGCAAAATAGTCCATAACCCTATTTCCATCACCTTTCAATAACAACCAATACATATAATCCTCTATCACACATATACATATGGAAAAGAACAAAGGCAAACAATATTCATACCTTAGAATTCACCTCTTGATTATGCAATCCTGTTTGCACAAATAATAGGTGTCGTTCGAAGCTCTCGAGATGACAAACGCAGTTATCGAATTACTTTGGAACTTCTACGGTTGAATCAAAAGTAATTTAAAGGTCAAATTTGGCTAGGGTTTGTTCTTTCTCAATGATTGATGAAGAAAATGAGTTTTTGAACTCATATACATGTATATATACACATATTCCCGTCCATAATATAATAGGAAATGACCAAAATGCCTTTAGAATTTAAATAATGTCAAATCTGTCCTTTGGTGGACTGTTTTGATAAGCTAAAGTAGATCGACTATAACTCTTTGCTCCGATATCGAATTTGGGTGAAATTGGTATCGTTGGAAGGATAATTCAAAGGGATTTCATTTCATATAAAGTACACCACCCAGTTCGTCCTGTACAAGGAGTTATGGCCGTTTGAAGTTGACCCTGAAAATCTATTTTGATAGGCTGAAGTAAAACGAGTATAACTCCTTACTCAGACGTTGGATTTGGATGAAATCAATTCCATTGGAAAGAAGACTCAAAGATCTTTCTTTTCATAGGTCGCAGCTCTCCCAGTTCATTATATTAAGGGAGTTATTTCCTTTTCATAAGTCGCAGCTCTCCCAGTTCATTATATTAAGGGAGTTATGATCGTTCGAAGTTGACCCAAAAATTCGGCTGGCCTCAGTAGTTTGTGTGCAGGAAATTTTCCTGCACATTTACTATTCTCAAATATCCCGGCCACCATTTTATAGTTTCGAACGTGCTCGATTATATCCGAAACCTATCCGTTTTTGGAAATCTTTATATTGTTGGAAAGCTTATTCAATAACTTTTGCATGGAACCACCGACGGGAAAATTCCGGTATAAATAAAATAAAAAATTAATTCCATATAAATAAGACCAATACACGTACTTGAATACGTCAATACACGTACTTGAATACGGGGTGTTACATGTAAGAACAAAACCAAAGATGACTTTGATACCAAATGATACAAGATCAAACACAAACAAGGAAATCAAGAGATCTACAAGACAATAACACTAGAGAATCAAAGGCCCCGCTCGGCTTTTCTATGTTTTTAAGACAACCACAATATTCAACAAGATAAATAGAGAACACAAGATTACAATGACTATAATGAATCGAAAGAGCCCCACACGACTTCACTATATCAACACATAAACAACAAGATTATAACAACAAGAAAGTCACGGGTACATTAACAACAAAAAAGAAACCAACAGATACATCAAGATACAAGATAAATAGTTAGACCAAATAAAGGGACAATCTTAAGAACCCAAGAATTGTTACACTCTTGGACCCTTAACACTACCCACGGCACAAAACTAACTCTATGTTGACAAAAGAGTGCCTTTACCTCCTCTAAATACCAATGTTTCAAGCCAATATGCAAACACAAGTGAATCTTCACTTGTCTAGCCCTAGTTTCGGTTGGGGCTTCTAAAGAGAGAGGCTAAAATATTACAATGTTTCAAGTCTTGACAATGATCAACCAAGTCTCAAAAACCCTAAGTTGGTCTATTTATAGTACAACACAAAATAAGACATAAATGACAAAAGTGCCCTTTTAATTAAAATGCTCCAATGGGCTGCCCATGGAGTGCATACCTAGGGTGGTTTTGGACTTCATTAACACTTAAGTTCGGGCCTTCTCTCGGTTGTCTTTGACATGCTCAAAATATTTTCCATCTACGAGGTCGTACTCGTATCACCCCTCGATCTCGTGGTTCGATCACGGTTGCTTGGTGGAGCATATCGACTAATTTAACACTATGAATGCATAAACCACACAAAACACACAAGACAATCAAACAAACAACAAAACAAAACAAGTCCAAAAATATAATGTCTAGTCCAATTATTACAACCCAAAATAAAAAGGTACTGAAAAGTAAACCTACACTAATCGTAAATTACATTCCAATGTTTTACCCAATGCCTCAGGCCTTCATCACGAACGTCCTCCGGTTACAAGATACTTCGGCGCATTCCCCGGTGAATGAATACAAATGACCACGGGGCATTCCCCGGCTAAATGAATACATTTCCAAATGCGAGAAAAAGAGAATCATTCAACAAACATTCCACATTACTCAACAATCCACAAATTCTAAATTTGCATACCCGAGCCTACCATTTACCCATCTCATTCGACCTATCATGGCATTATCACATTCAACGACATCAACAAATCAAAATAAATAACGCTAGCTTTTTATCAATTTTTCAATTTCTGCCCCCCCCATTAGCCGACTTTAATTCTCAATCAATGATTAACTAATCCTTAGACTATCGACTTAATTTTCATAATCTGAATCCAACATCAACCAACATTCATGATTCAAATATCACAAAATCAAATAAAGCAAGATCCACACATCATCAATTCGCCACACAAAATATTAAAATTTAAAATTACTCGAGAAAGGGATAAAAAATGGACCTTATGATGCTTTTCAATCAAATATTATTCATTTAGACAAGATGAGCCCACGTCGAGAACCTTGAGTCAACCTCCATAAGAAAACACGCAAATCGAACAACCCGATCCTATTTTTGTTAATTCAACTCAAAATTACTGAAAGAGAAAGACCCGCACCGAATTTTATACGAACGGGCCTATTTTCGATCGTGTTACGATGAATTTGACCGGAAGGGGGTCAAGGGGACTGGTCGGACACTATTCCGGTGACGACTTCACTGGGAAAAGCTGTTCTTCTCCCTACTCCGTTCACCGTTCACTGTTCACGCCGGCCTTCCACTGTTCAGGCCCATTTTCTGTCGATTTTTGCTCTCTCCCAATTCTCTCTTTCTCCCACGATTTTCTCTCATTTTGCTGTGTGTGTGGATCGTTGTTGTTTTCCCCCGTACCCGTGAGTGTGACTATTGTTTATGTATGAAGCTAGGTGTGTGCGTCTTGTGGTCTCTGTTTTCACTACCCATTTCCTTCATCCATGTCTACTGTGAGTGTGTATATGGATTTTTATGTGTGTTTTTCCGTGGAGGAGCTGTGAGAGTGAGAGATGTATGTGTGTAGAGTGAAAATCGAAAACAGCGGAGGATTGGTGTGTATGAAATTTTGTGTCCTAGTGAAGAAGATACCCCCTATTTTTTCTCTTTTCTGTGTGACCAGTGTGTGTTTCTGTGATGGTCCAAGATCAGTAGTATGCTGTGTGTATTTTCTCTTACATTGTGTGTGTTGTCTATATTGTGGAAGAATGGTGTATATTTGTGAAATGTGTTTCAGTGGGTGTTGCTATGTGGGCCCCCAACAGAAAGAATAAAATGTGAAATAAAGGGTAGGAGTAGGGCACGTGGGTGGAGGGTAGGGTAGGAGTGTGAGGTGTGAGTTGGTTGAAATAAGGTTTCTTAGGATAAGAAAATATTAGGAATTTAATTTGTTAGAGATTTATTGAAATTTTGTTATTTCTGTATTTTTATGAGATATAATTATATGGGTGAGGATGTATGATAACGTGAGGTAAAAATGGATGAATTAAGAAAGTCATGCAATGCATAAGCTAGTGGATTGCTTATCAAAAACTAGATATCAACTGTCTGTGCTAGCACCGGTCAAATATATGTTAAGTAGTATTTTTTATCTCAAATTATGTGATATAAATAGAATCTAGATAATCAATCATTAAAATAATTTATGATTTTAGTTATTGTGATTTATAATACTTTTTCTTCTATTTCTATTTAAGTGTCACTGATATAATTTCGAGAGACAGCCAAATATTTTATATCTTTTAAATTTTTTAAGTTGTTAATTATGTGATTTATAATTTTTGTTACATAATTTTTTAATAAGACTCTCTCTGCCCCGTTATGCGATACAGATAAAATTATGACAGTCAATCAAAATTTATATATATATAAAAAGTTATGAATTATTGTTATTTACAATACTTTCTATCTTATTTTAAAATATTATATATTCACTTTATGTCTTTCTCTATCCCATTCCAACGTGTGAGTGGCACTAATATAATTTCGATAGTAAATCAAATTTTTTATGTTGACATATCATTTTATGTCTATTTTACTTTTTTATGAAATATTATTTTTTTAATATGTATGACCATAATAATTAATTAGGGGTGATATAGTAACATCACGATTGAGACAGCGAAGCACACATGTCTTAAATGACTTATGATAACTAACTAGAAGTGATATGACAAAATTACTATAAAAAATACTTGTGGAAAAAGTTTAAGTAGTCCTCATATAAGATGTCATGTTAATTTAAAACATGAAGAGCTAATTTATTATTTTATGTCTATTTTTTTATACCGATAGAATTTCGAAAGTCAATCAAATATTTTTATGTTTTTCAAATATTTAAAGTTATTAATTACTGTGATTTATATTACTTTTTTACATAATAATTGTCAAATATATAGTAAAATATTTTAAATTACTAATTATTTTTATTTATAATATTTTTTTAATATAATTTAATAAAATAAATAAATTAAAATATAAAATTTTCTAAAGTAAATCCCTATTCTGAACAGGCATGTCGACAGAGTGGAATTTGCCTGAGTAGCTCCACTCCCACTTCTTATATTGGATGATAAGGCATTCGTCTCTTTAGTTTCATGTGTGGTTGTCGACTTTTTTTTTTTTACTTTAATAAGTGATAGTCATAAACTTATTTATCAAATCAAAAGTAGTAATACATATAATTTTAGTCATAAATACTCTTCTGTCCCAATTTTATGACATAATTTTTTCAAATTATTTCAAAAAAAATAACATATTTTTTTACATTTTGTAACAATTTAAGTTTAAATGTCTACTTTGTCTTATTGAAATGATTTCTAGCCACACAAACTTCTATCATTCATTTTAGACCACAAACTTTAAAAGTTTTTCTTTCTTAAACTTCATGTCAAGTCAAACTGCTTCATATAAATTGGAACGACGGAAATGGTAAATTGACTAAATTCACAAAACTATTTCATATCATAATATTACTTCCTTCATCCATCTTTACTTGTCCACTTTTCTACTAACACGGAAATTAAAAATTAGTAAATGATAGGGATAGTTTTGCCATATTAATTCTTGAATATAATAAATTAAATATTTTGAAAAATGTTTTAGATAATGAATCATATTTAATGTCAGGAGGAAAATGGATAGAAATAGATAATTATCTTTTGATTTTATAAACTGGACAAGTAACAATTAATTTTAAGATAAAAACTCACTTAAATATTCGGTGAATTTCTCTCTCTAGACGCTCTGGACGTACGTTAGTGCTAAGGTGTGCCTCCGTCGAGATAGAGAGAGGAAGGCCATGGAAGAACTCGCATAAGCAACAAGCGGAGGAGATCCGACGTAGTCTCGAAGAAGGTACAGATATAGTGAGGAGTGGGGTGAAGACAATAGCAGGACCGAGTGAGGTGCAGCCACAAACTTCGGAAGGAACTGTAAAAATTTCATCGGCTAAATCGACAAACAACAAGGTAAAGGAATCACAAGTCCAATGGCCTGGCCTGCCTAGCTCGAGTAAACAATCTACTCAAATTTTCTCGATCCCAAACGTTAGCAATGGACCAGTGAAAGAGGGCACTGCTCAAACTGATGCATCTCGCAAATTATTATTGTCGGAGATGACACAGACAAAAGAATGGGAACACCTATTTAGTACTAATCGTATTGCCTCTAAAGGTATGAATCTGTCATTCATTCCACCGATAATTATGGATGGTGAAAAAGTAGTGGAAATCTCAACTGAAGATGTAGCTAGTAAGGAAGTTAAGTGGAAAGCAGTTATAGTCCTTTATGTTGTGAGCACGACCCCGTCGATGGGAGCTATGGATAGGTTTATCATGCCGCAGGTAACTTATATAGTCAAATCAACGGTGCTTTATCATACGGGTGGGTATTTTGTGGTTCATTTTGCCTGTAAAGGAGAAAGAGATGGTGTATTATATTTTGGTCCATATTCTCTGTTAAAGCGACCAATAATTATAAAGCCTTGGACGTCAGAGTTCAGTTTCAAGGAGAAGATATTGTCTACCATTCCCCTATAGATAAAACTTCCCAACCTCCCTTTAAATTGTTGAAATGTTGTCGCTTTAAGTAAAATAAAGAGTAGTTTGGGACAGCCGTTGTGTGATAACGAATGTACTACTCAGGCTAGTCAAATCTCATATGGCCGAATCTTAGTAGAAGTCGATGTTACACGAGAATTGCCTACGAACATAAAGGTGCAAGACCCCAAAGGAAACATATACGAACAACAGGTACGGTATGATTGGAAATCTACCTTTTGTCAAAAATGCTTACAAGTAGGACATGTTTGCAAAGAGAAATCTACAGCCCCTCTATATTTAAGCACAAAAATCCATAGAGTGATCAGGCACCTGTAATGAAACAAGCATGGAAGCCAGCAAAGGATGGAGAAAAGAAAGTAATTCAACGAACTGAGCATGTTTTGGAAAGTAGCACAAATGAGGTTGGTCCGTCTGTACAATTGATAAGTCATGACCAAGATGGGTGGAAAACTGTGAAAAGAAAACAAGTGTAAAAGGGAAGGAGAAGCAACACCTGGAGCCTGAGCCATATACTGATAATATCCTCTCAAAGGCAGGGTCTAGTGATAGTAGAGTGCGTATTGAAACCCCAGGTGGTAAACCATCGAACCCCTGCATATAATATGATCGTTGCCTGGAATGTATGGGGCTTCAACCAAAAATTGAAGCAAAAAGAAATAAAGTTGTTTTTAAGAAGAAATAAAGTCAGTATTATTACTATAAGTGAGCATAGAGTTAGAGATGATAAAGCCGGTTCTATAATAAATAAAGTGATACCTGGATGGTCCTGGACTATTAATGCTACAACTACTATTAGGGGTAGAATTTGGATGGTATGGGACCCTATGAAAGTGAGTTTCACAATGCTTGAGATAGCTGAGCAATACATACATGGTGAACTGTCCAGCCATGCAAGAGGTGGGAAATTCTTATTTACAGTAGTATATGGACTACACACCATCGCTGATAGGCTTCCTTTGTGGACAGCTCTACGAAATATTCATGTACAGGTCTAGGAACCCTGGTTGATTATGGGGGATTGTAATGCCATCCTCTCTCTAGAAGATAGAGCGATGGGTACCCAAGTACAAGATTATGAAATTAGGGACTTCGGGGAGTTTACAGAAGAATGTAATATCTCAGAACTGCCTGCAGTAGGGAGATATTTTACCTGGACAAATGGGCATATGTATAGCAGGATTGACAAAGCTTTAGTCAATGCAGAATGGCTAATGAACATGCCTCTTTCCTAGGTACAAGTTATGGAACCTCAGTTCTCAGACCATTCACCAATCAACTTATCTCTGGAGGAGGTATATGATAATAGGCACAGACCTTTTAAATTCTATAATTGTATTGTCAGCACCCTAAGTTCAAAATTGCAATACAGGTCAGGTGGGTGTTGCATGGACAGGGGCTAAGGGGTGTATGGCAAAACTTGAAAGGGGTGATACAAGCAATGCAATAATTAAATAAGAATGAATTTCTGGGGGTAACTGAAAGAGTACATAACATAAGGAAGGATCTACTCGCTAAGCAAAGTCTCATGACCAGTATACCCGTAACAGGTGAACTGTTTGCTGAGGAGAAAGAGCTGCAATTTCAATTAAACAAATAAAGCCAAATAGAGGAGAGTATATACAGACAAAAATCAAGAATACAATGGATCAAATTAGGGGATTCTAGTACAACTTATTTTTTTGCACAAATAAAGGGGAGAAAGCTTCACAACCATATTAAAATACTCACTACAACCACTGATACTGTTATTAAGAACCCAGAAGAAATAAAGAATGAGGTAGTAGGCTTCTATAAAACGCTGCTAGGTCAGGCAACTACTCATTTGCCTGTGATTCACCCTACAGTGATCAGGAATGGTCCAACTCTCATAAAAACTCAGTAAATGCAACTTATTCAACCTTTTAATATTGGAGATGTTGAGAATTCCTTCAAAGGGATTGCACATGACAAAGCCCCTGGAATTGATGGTTTTAATTCACATTTTCTTAAGAAAAGCTAGTCAGTTATAGGTCAAGAGGTAACTGATGTTGTGCTCCACTTTATTACAATCGGTGATATGTATGCACCTATTAATAGGACCTATGTTACTCTTATACTCAAAATCAAGCACCCGGTGTCAATCAGGGACTATAGACCTATCTCTTATTGCACCACTATATACAAAATTATCTCCAAAATGCTTGCACACAGGCTACAACCCCTTATGGACTATCTTGTAGATAAATCCCAAGCAGCGTTTGTTTCAGGGAGGATGTTTCATAAAAATGTACTTCTCAGCCATGAACTAATAAAGGGCTATAGAAGGAAGGGTATATCTCCGCGATGTATGTTCAAAATTGATATCCAAAAGGCATATGATTTCTGAGATTGGTTGTTTCTTGAAGAAGTAATGTTGGGTATGAACTGTCCTAAGCAGTGTGTGGACTGGATAATGTACTATGCCAAAACAGTGAATTATACTATTCTTATTAATGGTTGTCCAACAGAGCCCTTCCATGCAAAAAAAGAGTGTGACAGAGAGACTCTCTCTCGCCCTATCACTTTGTATTAGGAATGGAGTATCTTACAAAACTGCTTAAAAATCTAAGCATTAACCCGAACTTCAATTATCACCCAAGATATCAGAAGATCAACATCATACAACTGAGTTTTGTTGATGATCTACTATTGTTTTGCAGAGGTGATTTAATCTCAGCTAGGCTACTCTTTGATTGCTTTCAATAATCTTTTAAAGTATCTGGTTTAACAGTAAATGCAACAAAGAGTTGTGTTTATTTTTTAGGTGTAGCGGATGATGTTCAAAATAATATAATACAGCAACTAGGACTCACTTTAGGTTATCTACCATTTAAATAACTTGGGGTACCTCTGAGTCCCAAGAAACTATCTATAAGTTAGTGTCAACCACTTATCGATAGGATGATTGGAAGAATCACTTGCTGGACTACTAAATACCTTTCCTATGCAGGCAGGCTGCAATTAATCCACAGTGTGTTGTGTCCAATTCAAGCTTTTTGGTCTTAAATTTTTTCTATGACAAAGAAGGTTTTAAATCAAATTGAGACTCTTTGCAAAAGATTTCTTTGGACAGGTGACATACAAACCAAGAGAGAGAACCTGATAGCCTGGGAACAATTATGCTTGCCAAAGTCAGTTGATGGCCTTAACATTACCGATATATTCCTCTGGAACAAAGTAGTCATATTGCAACATACTTGGAGCTTGGCAATAATGAAAGATAAGTTGTGGATTATATGGGTGCATACTTACTATTTGAAAAGGAAGAGGTCGTGGGGAGTGGAGATTAAGCAAATATCTTGGATTGTGAGGAAAGTACTACAAGCTACCCAATGGATCTCCAAAGCTAGACTTAATGTGAATGAAGAGATGGGAAGAAAATCCTACTCTATCCAAAAAAATGTACAATCAAATGAGAGGAAAATACTCCAAAGTTTTGTGGCGGAGACTAATGTGCAACAACAAGAGGAGCCCAAAGTGGATTTTTATCTTGTACTTAGCTATTCAAAAGAGGTTATATACCAAAGATAGACTAAGTAATTGGGGTATTAACACGGATATGCAGTGTTCATTCTGCGTTGTAGCACCTAAAACTCATCAACATCTGTTCTTAATTTATTTGCGTACACAGTTGGAATTTGGAAAAGGATCCTACTATGGCAAGGTATCAATAGACCTTGCCTGGGATGGGATGCAGAGATAGTATGGGCATCAACACACGCTAAAGGGCAAAACACAAATGCAAAAATCTTCGGGATCACACTGGCTGCCACAGTTTACTGTGTATGGATTGAGAGAAATCAAAGAATTTTCCAGAAAAAGTCGGCAACTCAAGAAATGCTTATCAGGAAGATTATCCAAGATATTCATTGCCAAGCAAATTTGTACACAAGGCTGGCAGGACACATGAACAGACTTAACTATTACCCCTAACAGTATGTAATTTTCGATAATAAATTGGTTGTAGTATTGACCTACGGTTGGGGCTATGTCCAACACTAGTCTACTCTTATTTGAATGCTATATCCGTTAATAAAAAAATTCAGTTACCAAAAAATCTGGACAAGTATTATTGAATATTTCAAAATAGAAAAGTGGATAAGTAAAGATAGATGGAGAGAATAGTATTGATCTCTTGATTTTATATAAAAACCTCAAGGTGACAAGTCATTTACTCTTTAACTTTGGATCTTTGATAGAATGGATAAGAAAAAAAATAATATATGTATTAGTTTTGATTTTACCTAATACCTTATTTGATAGTGTTTTTGACGTATGTATAAATAATACACAACAACAAATGGTATTAACAATATTACAGTTACTAATACATGCACAAGAATAGTTAAAGAGAAAACTGTCCTTGAGTATACTGAATCAAATAGTAGATAAGATATATTCTCAGGATTATTGATCTCAATATAACTAATCTCGATAAAATTAATACACCCTATTTAGAAATATTCTTATATACCCTATCAAATGACTCTTTAATGTTTAAGGTAAATTTGATGGTAAAAAAAAATCAAATTTTAGACTAAGTAGCATTTGGTCATCAAATTTGAGACCTCAATTTGAAGTTTTGATCTAAAATCAACTAGTGTTTGTTTATGAAATCTGCATAAAATTTTAACGTCACTTTCAAATCATGATTTCAAATTTTCAGTTCTCAAAAAAAAATAGGATTTGAAGTTTCAAATTTTTGAAATATAAAACTCAACACATTGTAGACATGTAATATTGTCCCTCCAAAAGATATTTTTTGCCTATTTACCTTATTCTACCATGTACCCTCGTCCGTATGATAATCCCTTTGCAAAAAGACAAAGATAACAAACCAACAACCTCCTCCTATCAATTTTGGACAACACATCACCACCCCACACCTTACCCTACCCCTACATACCCTTTCTCTCTCACGGGATACACAAGAAAAAAGGGGGAGAACACACACGATTTTTTGGGCACACAATAAGGACTCACAGCAAACACACAAACACTCATTTTATCTATTTTCTCTTCCACACACCAATCTTCTTCTCCACTCATACGCACTCTACACCCACCATGGACGAAGAACAGTAATTAGAGAGAGAGAGATCGGAACTGAGATTGAGAGTGAAAGGAGAGATCAAGAGAGACGGAGAGTGATCAAAAAACTGAAGGGAGAGAGGAAAAAGACATTGAATCACACCGTTCTGGCGAGATCCCATCGGAAAATATCGAAACTCGGTTGATTCTCTAATTCCTATCGCTGCCAGAGCTCGTCGGAGCTCCGGCAAAATAATAACAACAAAACAACCCTCTTCCGTCCCGTTCTCGAACTATCCAGTCCCTGATCCGGTGGGAATTGTTAAAATGAATGGAGCAGTAGCTGAGTGTGCAAATTCAATTACGGGTCTTTGTTATTTTCTCGATTTTTGATCTGGGTTGGCAAAAAAAACAGAGAAAAAGGATCTTCATCTTTCATTTTCATATTGCATGATATGTACTTGCATTTTTAAGGATTGATATGATGAAGGCCTTTTATTTTACTATCCAAACATCATGTCATCCTTTGTTTACCCATTTGAGCTTTAGTCTTATTTTCTTTCATACCCCTCTTTTGGAATCATATAGAGTCAACAAAGCTCAAAAGAAAAGGTGTCGAGCAAAACAGTAGAGTGAGAAAAGTTTCAAAAAAAAAGAGAAAAATGTGTCCAAAAGCAGAAAAAGAAGAGCGTCGAAAAAATAAAGTCAGAAAAGTTCTAAAGAGAAAAGAGTCAACAAAAGGAAAAAAAACTTAGAATCAAGTGAAAAAAATAAGCTGCCAGAACTACGCATGACCTGATTCTCCTCTCTCGAGGGTGAGATACGTAGGTTGCCCTACTCAGGGCTCGGGCCAACCAAATAAACAATTTAGAGTCACCCAGTCAAAAGAAACTGAGGCATGAGTTAATCCTCATTGTTTGAGTCGATTCCAAAAAATGTAAGTCCTACCCCACTTCAAGTGTCGTTTGAGCCTCATGCCATCCTTTCTTTCTAACCTTATCCAAAAGCTAAGTTACAACCAAAGAAAGACTTTCAGATCAATCTTTGAGGATGTTAAGGCTGAGCATGCAAGGGATATGATGATGCATTTGGGAACTATTTGTCTTCCTCAGCATAGGGAATCAAGAGAGAAATAAAAATGAGAGTCTTATTGGTGAAAACCCCTTACGGGCACCATAAGGCGATGGTAAGTTGAGAGAAACAAAAATGAGAGAGTCTTATTGGTGAAAACCCTCACGGGCACCATAAGGCGATAGTGATCCGAGAGAAAATGAAAGAAGTTTGTTGGCGAAAACCCTTCAAGGCGCCAATAGCCGAATGGGGTCTTAAATGCAATTGACCTAAGAAAGCAACTCAGTTTCAAGGTCATTAACTCAACAACAATGGGTAGAAATTTTGGATGAAAAGATCAAGCTGCTTAATCCAAAATGCATGGCATAATCATTAGTGTTGACTGTCATTTTTAGATGAATTTTTCGTTTCTTTGTTTTAAAAGGGGACATTCATTGTCTTTTCTTTCTTCTCTTTATTTTAATTTTATCTTTCTTGAGTCAGTTATCAAAAAAAAAAAATCATTCTTTTTTATGTTTCTTGTCTTTGAGTCAAGTCCGTGTCAAAACAAGTGAGAAAAGATTTCAAAACTGGCTACCAGCTTCTTTAATTGCACAAAGCAAGACAAAAGCTAGCACATGAAAGAGACATGATTGTGAGCCCAAAAACGGCATGCAGGAAGTTTTATCAACAAAGAAGTCGGGGAACTCATGGAAATACCAAGGTTCATAGGGTTTATTTGAGAAACTCGACAAAGCAGAAATACTGTGTTTGTTTCAGAGTCACTCTTAATAAGCTGAGATTGAGTCAATGATACAGCAAGTCAATGACATATGCTAATGGTTGGAAGCAAAGCTAAATGTGACGGGGGCAGGAGCAATTGCCTCAAAAGGCAAATCCACAAACTAGCCACCATGTTTTTTAACTGACAAATTTTCTTTGTTGAAATAGGGGCAAATTCGCTTCACTTAATTCAGCTACCATTGAAATGCACATCCGTGGGACTTTACTTCTGTTCAGGACTCTCCTTAAAAATGGGATTTTACCTTTATGCTCAGGACCCTCCTGAAAAATAGGATTTTACCTTTATGCTCAGGACCCTCCTGAAAAATAAGATTCTACTTTATGCTCAGGACCCTCCTGAAAAATGGGATTTTACTTTATGTTCAGGACCCTCCTGAAAAATGGGATTTTACTTTCTGTTCAGGACCCTCCTGAAAAATTGGATTCTACTTTATGCTCAGGACCCTCCTGAGAAATGGGATTTTACTTTCTGTTCAGGACCCTCCTGAAAAATGGGATTTTACTTTCTGTTCAGAACCCTCCTGAAAAATGGGATTCTACTTTATGTTCAGGACCCTATTGAAAAAAAAAGTGGACTTTACTTATGTTCAGGACCCTCCTGAAAAAAAAAATGGACTTTACTTCTGTTCAGGACCCTCCTGAAAAATAGAATTTTACTTTTTGCTCAGGACCCTCCTGAAAAATGGGATTTTACTTTCTGTTCAGGCCCCTCCTGAAAAATAGGATTCTACTTTATGTTCAGGACCCTCCTGAAAAAAAGGGAGACTTTACTTTTGTTCAGGACCCTCCTGAAAAATAGGATTTTACCTTCTGTTCAGGACCCTCCTGAAAAATGGGATTTTACCTTCTGTTCAAGACCCTCCTAAAAAATGGGATTCTACTTTATGCTCCGGACCCTCCTAAAAAATGGGATTTTACTTTCTGTTCAGGACCCTCCTGAAAAATGGGATTTTACTTTTTGTTCAGGACCCTCCTGAAAAATGGGATTCTACTTTACGCTCAGGACCCTCCTGAAAAATGGGATTTTACTGTCTGTTCAGGATCCTCCCGAAAAATGGGATTTTTACTTTCTGTTCAGGACCCTCCTGAAAAATGAGATTCTACTTTCTGTTCAAGACCCTCCCGAAAAATGGGACTTTACTTTCTATTCAGGACCCTCCTGGAAAATGGGATTTTACTTTCTGTTCAGGACCTTCCTGAAAAATGGGATTTTACCTTATATTCAAGACCCTCCTGAAAAATGGGATGTTACTTTATGTTCAGGACCCTCCTGGAAAATGGGATTTTACCTTCTGTTCAGGACTCTCCTGAAAAATGAGATTTCACTCTATATTCAGGACCCTCCTGAAAAATGGGACTTTACTTTCTGTTCAGGATCATCCTGGAAAATGGGACAACGCTTTCAAAAATGAAATACTACTTTACTATAATTTTTATTTGGGATAATTTTCGTATTAGTTTTAATTTTGGGTTTCAGGAGCCCGCCTGAAGAACAGGGTGATGAAATAGCAAGTCAGGAGCCCGCCTGCAGAACAGGGTGAAGAAATTGAAAGCATAGCAACAAGTTGATGAAATAGCAAGTCAGGAGCCCACCTGCAGAATAGGGTGAAGAAATTGAAAGCATAGCAACAAGTTGATAAAATAGCAAGTCAGGAACCCGCCTGGAAAACAGGGTGTAGAAATTGAAACACATAGGAAAAAGTTTATGAAATAGCAAGTCAGGAACCCGCTTGGAGAACAGGGTGTGGAAATTGAAAGGCAAGCAACAAGTTGAAGAAATTGCAAGTCAGGAGCCCGCCTGAAGAATAGGGTGATGAAACTCAAGTCAAGAGTTCAAAAAAAGCTGCATAGATAGGACTTTTGTAATTTTATTTATCTTTTTAACTCTTGTAATTTTTCATTTTTGATGAAATGACAGAGCCGCGGACCGGAACCTCGATAGGGCCTCACTCGACTCTCAAACTCGGTATAATTCCTCTCTTGCCAACCATTTGAGATACCTGTGATTGGACTCTCTCATAACTTGGGTAAGTAAGATGTCAAAGACCCGGTTGCCCTTCTTTCTTCTGTTTCTTTCTTTGAATAATGGTCGGGTCAAAATTTGTTCTTGTTGTCTACTTCTTTGTCTAAAAAAACCTTGTGTTTACATTCAAAGGGGGCATGCTGTAGACACGTAATTTTTTTCCTCCAAAAGATATTTTTTGCCTATTTACCTTATTCTACCATGTACCCTCGTCCGTATGATAATCCCTTTGCAAAAAGACAAAAATAACAAACCAACAACCTCCTCCTATCAATTTTGGACAACACATCACCACCCCACACCTTACCCTACCCCTACATACCCTCCCTCTCTCATAGGATACACAAGAAAAAAGGGGGAGAACACACACGATTTTTTGAGCACACAATAAGGACTCACAGCAAACATACAAACACTCATTCTATCCATCTTCACTTCCACACACCAATCTTCTTCTCCACTCATACGCACTCCACACCCACCATGGACGAAGAACAGTAATTAGAGAGAGAGATCGGAACTGAGATTGAGAGTGAAAGAAAAGATCGAGAGAGACGGAGAGTGATCGAAAAACTGAAGGGGGAGAGGAAAAAGACGTCGAATCATACCGTTCCGGCGAGAACCCACCGGAAAACATTGAAACTCGGCTGATTTTCTAATTCCTATCGCTGTCAGAGCTCGCCGGAGCTCCGGCAAAACAATAACGACAAAACAACCCTCTCCCATCCCCGTTTTGCGACCTGTCCAGTCCCTGATCCGGTGGGAATTGTTAAAATGAACGGAGCAGTAGCTGAGTGTGCGAATTCAATTACGGGTCTTTGTTATTTTCTTAATTTTTTATCTGGGTTGGCAAAAAAATAGAGAAAAAGGAGATATCGAGCTCGGGTTTGTTGGTCGAGGTTCGAATTGAGGTTTTTCGGGCACGGTATCATCTCCAATATATATTGAAATCGATACATGAGGTCCAACTCTATCTCTTCTTATTTTATTTCATCATACGTGTTTGATTTGTGTGAGACGTGATTGAATATTGGGTGATATTGATTTGTTTTGCTTAAGTTCGTTGAAGTAATGGTTGTGAATTGTTGGAATAGTAATCTTGAATTGTGGAAATTTGATGGTAAAAAAAGAATTTGGGGTTGAATGGTAGGAATTAAAAAAATAAATATCGTTTAGTTCTGATTTACTGTCGTTGGTTATTTTGGAGCAGATGTGAATGTTAAACGTGATAGAAATGTGATATGTTGAAACAGAATAGGCAAATGTACGTTCGGGTAGGCAAAAATTTAGGAATAAGTGTCTTCTTGTTGAATGTTGAATGTGGAATTTGGGATGAATGGTTTTGATTTTTGCATTGACATCTATTGTATTTATTTGGCCAAGGAATGCCTCGAGAGATTTGTATTGATTTATCCGGGGAATGCCCCGAAGTACCATGTACTTGAAGACGACGCATGATCAAGGCCCGGAACGTCGGGTGGAGAAAGAAATGGAGTGTAGTTTAGAATTAGCATAGAATAGAGTAGGTTTATATTTTTGCGCTTTTCTATTTCGGGATTGTAATAATCGGACTGGATAATTATAATTTTTGGATTTGATTTGTTTGTTTGTTTGATTGATTGTTTTGTGTGATTGTGTGGTTTATATATTCATAATGTCAGATTAGCCGATACGCTCCACCAAGCGACCGTGGTCAAACCACGGGACCGAGGGGTGCCTAACACCTTCCCCTCGGCCAACAGAATTCCTTAGTCGAAATCTCTGTTCGCGGATCAGTTTATAGAGTCAAAATCGTTTTGAAAAAGGATATCCAAGGGTGACTTGGCACACTCGATTTATGCCAAGTGGCGACTCTGAATAAAAATTGTAAATAATCTTTTTTCAAAACAAATTTTTATTTTTTGTCACTTAAATAATAAAAACCCTTTCGAACCTTAAACCATATCTTTTTGGAGTTTAAAAAAAGGGGTGTGACAGCTCTGGCGACTCTGCTGGGGACCTATTTCAGAATCCGAGCTTTTTTGGAGTCGTATCGGCTTTGTTTGGCATTACGAGTGTATAAGCATTGTTTGTGATTTTTGTTTGTGTTTTCACTTTTGTGCGTTTTCGTGCTCTTTGTTTACAATATTTATCCTATGTGTTACCGCTTTTATATCTGACATCATGTGCATAACCCGAGTCATTCTTTCCGCAACAAGTCTCGGAGCGCACGTCGTGCGCACGAACTCTAGTTGAGTCACTTTTATTTTAGAGGGGGAGCCGTTGGATATATGGAGTAGGTGGAAAGCAAAGCAGCCACTATCGATCATATGCTCCCCCGAACGGCCTTGTTAGTAAACCACAACGTAGGTCAGCCTTTAGGTCATTCTTATATGCATTATATTGAGACCTAGAGGGACCCACACGGCCTTTTGTAGGAAACTCACCTCTAAAGCATCTCTACGTGCTAAATGTTGCATCTCTGAGGGTAATGTGGTCATTTGACGGACCGATTTGGGGAAAACATGTGTTAGAAGTAAAGTGTGTAGACAAGAAAGTGTTGAAAAAAGGAAAAAAGGTGAATAAAAAAAAAAATTACTAAACTTTTGGTGCAAGTCTCGTAAAAAGGGGGGATTGTAATGTGTCACCAAAATAATTAAATAAAAGCTGAAAATAGCAAAGTAAAAGAGAAAGATTGTTACGTAAGTTGTAAACAATGAGAATTGAGAAGTTGGGGTTATGTCCACCTTCTGAGGTATACGTCTCTATTGGCTTTGAGCGTGTAGAATTCTGACATGCAACTGCTTATAGAGAATTGTATTCGATGGTAAATCCAAGCGTCTTTCGACCTAAACAAGGACTATTTCACTTTAACTCTCTCGAGCTTAAAGCGTATCTAACGGTACGAATTCTCCAAGAGGTTAGTCCAGTTACGGCACTAGTTTTTTAATAGGAAAGGGTGTCCTACTACCTTGACATTATCTCTTTTCCAGCCAAATAACTTTTCTCTCGAACAAGTTAAATGTTAGACTGGCGTATTCTTGCGTTTGCAACCGCAAAGAATGTAGATTAAGATGAAGAGAATAATGATATAAGCAATATACGTGCCTCGAACTCACAAACTCACAGCAATAGATAGTATCTCATACGGCTTCCATAACCCCAACAGAGAGGTTTAGTTACCCATGAATGCGAAGAAAACCACAATTGACATTGTTATTATACCACAATAATGATCAATTTCGTGTAGCACAAGAGTGGTAGGCGTTAGGTGTGATTTCTTGTAGAGTAACGTTTCTCTTGTTGCAGAATTTAAGAATATAAGAATAGACGAAAATAGAATTGATGGAAAGAGTAGAAGAGTTGTAGAATTGTTTGTAGTGTAGAATAAGAGAGGAGTAGCCCCCTCCCTCAAATCTCTAGCATGATAGGGTATTTATAATACCCATCTCCTAATCCTACTAAGCTAATGAAATAAATAACCAAATCCTACTAGACTAATGAAATCCTTAACCCATATGTACTAGGTTAAGGTAACATTATCATAATCCACTTAAAATAATGAAATACATAACCTAATTGTACTAGGTTAATGTATCATTGTCAAAATCCAGCTTTATGTCTGTAAGTCCCCAAAGTCTTCAGAATTGCTGTTTTAGCCCGGGACAGATTTTCCATGCAGCAGTTTTGGTCCCCCAAAGTCTTCAGGAATGCTGTTTTAGCCCGGGACAGATTTGCCATGCAGCAGTTTTGGTCCTTAGGCGTGTAAACTCCCTTCCCTTTCTTCGTGAGCTTTCTTTTGTGTCAAGTAAGCCATAAAATGCTGAATTCTGCATCATTTATACCTGAAACTTTACTAATCATGTTCGTTAGCTCATTTACAGGAAAAAGGACTAAAAGTGCATGAAATATATAATTTGTTCTCAAAACTAGGCTAAAATATGGGCAAAATATATTGATATAGGCGCGTAAATTCGCCTATCATCAACACCCCACACTTAGAGCTTTGTTCGTCCTCGAACAACATATCATGTCCTTCTAAGCATCAACTTAAGGTCTTTACAGAAACAACACAAAACATTCTTCAAGACAAGCACAACAATTATCAACAAAGAGTAGCTTTCCGATTATAAGTAGAAACAATTTAACCTCAAGTATAGACTCGTGATGGTGATCAACTCGCATGCAAACGTTAAAGTGCATAGAATCATATACAACTATCCAAAACTCATCAACCATGTGTGTCTCACCATATAGTACCCATAATCACTCACAAATATAGCATATTTTTCAAACATGGGTATTAAAATGTCCTTGCTCTCACTCTCACAAAGAATTCATATGTAGCAACTGATGACCATAGGCTTGCCCTTAATGTAGTACTCCACTAAATGTCGGAATGTTAAGATTAGGATCAAGTAGGTCTTTTGATGGTTGTAATGTAGGCTAAGGGACGGGTAGGACTATTTTGGCCAGAAATAGTGACTAAGTTCCTAAGCGCTTTAATACATCACTTTGTATCATTGACACTTTTTTTCTTTCAACCTTTCTTCTTTCTTTTTTCTACCACCCTTGTTCTCCTCTTTTTTTCAATTTTAAGCACAACTCACTTTTCAGCTTTCTTTTCCTTTTTCTTTTCACAACATACCTCTTATGATAGCATTTTTTTTTCTTTTTCATAACACATTCAAGAACCATTCCAATTTATAGCATTATACTCACCCAATTTCCTTTTATGTTGTCACATGACTTTTTCACTTTAAAGCACTTAGGGATTTTGGGATCAAATTACGGTCTTGAAAGAAATGGATTAGGCTTACATACAAGGTTGTCAAAGAAATAGGCTAAAGGCTCAAAAGGGTTAACTAGGATGATGTCCATGGGTAGGTAAAACTGAAGGTAAACATGTATAGGTTGCCAAAGAAATGCCTAAATCATATCCTAAACTTACACTCCTTATTTTCGCTTTGCATACATACCAGGCAAGTTCTAGCATCAGCTACACACATAGAATATACGATTATCTCACACACATAAGGCACATGGTCGACTTGCTTGGAAGTAATATAGACTCTCGACCCAACAAGTGAAGGAATTTAACCACACAATATCACATAATGAGTCACAGCTAGAGCCTAAACGTCTCAATAGTCACAATTGTAGCACATACTCTTGTTATAATCTCATGCTGCCTATCAAAATAATTTCATGCGAAGCTAGAAAAAAAAAAAATATAAAATAAAAAATTTACTACTGAAAAAATGAAACAAAAACAAAGCAAGCAAACATAGATGCAATAGAGAAGTATAGTATACGATACCACCACCCCACACTTAAACGGGACACTGCCCTCAGTGGAAAATAAATACGAGGAACCTGGTTAGTCGGACTCTTCCTCATTGTCGGGGGTCATACCCCCTTCGTCGGAATCATCATAAGAGTCGTCGTCAGAGTTCTCCTCCTCGTCAGAGTCTGGTAAGCGTCGATCGTCATCAGTCGGCACATCATCATCTAGAGGTTCCTCAAAGTATACGCCCACTCCACACATCTCCCGTGCATGCATGTTCATGGGATAATCGTGGTCCAGCTGTTGGAGCTCTGCAGCAGTTGGAATACGACCTCCGCTCATCATTGTAAACCTCATCATGCCGTACATATGGCGGGAGAAACTCTCATCCCGAGCATGTCTCTCTGCCGTAGTAAGGTTGATGCCATGTGTTGATTCAGCATCTTTGACCTTTGTGAGGTCAACCTTCTTCGGATTGTGTGGGAGTTTATGATCAGCTGGTTCCTCTTCGATATCCTCCTTCCGCAAGATTGCTGTCAACAAATTGCCAAATGTGAAATGGGACCTTTTGTGTAGTCTGGCCTTCCTCATGGTGGATCGAATGATTGCCCCAAAGTTGATTGGGACATTTGTCATCAAAGCATAGACCAAACACACTCTATCTCTTGATATCTTGGTGTATTGAGTCCCAGGAATAAGACATGAGTTGACAATGCGCATCCAGATTCTTGCTTCCCTATTTAGTGGAGCATAGGGAAAGGTGTTGTGTCGGCCTGTTTCTTTATGTCTGCCCCACCTTGCCATTGATCTGCTTCCACAAAGCGTGTGTCGTATTGCTCTATAAGGAGGCCTGCTGTACAGCTCTTTGAATGGTGCTGCGTCGATTGAAGGTAAGCCAAGAAAAGAGTTGATCCAGTCCGTGGTGAGCTGTAACACCTGGCCCCGAATTTTGACTTCATTGCCTGTTGTGTTTGGTGACCAGTTGGCATAAAACTCTCTTGTTAGATCAAGATTACACTCTCCCATGTCGCGGAAGATGAAATCCAACTTCAAAGCCATTATTTTTGCCAACATACGCGGCTCCTTCTTTGCTAAGGTATCCTTGTTGATCAAGTCGACGTGCACATATTTTCTTTCTTTGTTGCTGCTGTACCATGCTTTGGCTTCTTCCTCAAGAACCCATTTTATTCCGAACATTCTGCGTGGTGGTTGTGCTGAGGATGATTCTCTTTGGTCTTTTCGACTTCTCTTCTTGCCCTTTTGGGAAGTGGTCGCCTTCTCCTTGCCTTGCCTCGCTTTAGGTGCCATTGTACCTGAGACTAGAAATAGTGTTAGTTGCAGCACAGTCTCACTTGATACAATCTATAAGCAAGCATTAGGGGTACCACCCCACACTTAGTTTTGTTATCACAAATCAGTGAGGTGAAAGTAGTTGATTTACTCAGATTTCGTTGACACACGTTTAAGGATTGTATTCCGGCAAGAAAATCAGCAATGCATCACTTACTTGCAGCCATTGGACTACTTTCATGGTAGATATAGCAACACTACTACATGGGGGTTATCGTTATTCTTACAACAATCACAACCTCCTAAGTCGGTAGGCACTATAAGTCTTATTCCGATGGCCGGGATAGTCTAACATGTAAGTATCCAAACAACAATCTTAAGCAATATTCATAGCCATAGCAATTCCGCAAATATCATAATAATGCTATTGAAACCAAATTCAAGTCGGAAACAAGTCAAGATTTTCCTACGTATATGTTTACTCACATGATTTTGCAACAACAATCCAAACACATGAACATCACCAACAATCTTATATAATTTAGAAATTAATAATAGTCATAGCAACGTAGCACTTACGAAAAATAGATGAAGAACAAGAGAGTACTTACGTGATTGAAGCCTTTGGAGATGTTCTTGTGAAGTGGGAGAGCAAAAAGAAAAGTTTTGAGATGATTTGGAGAGTATATGCGGCGCCTAGGTCAAGTTTTCAATGTGTTTGTGTTTCAAGACTAAGTCCCCTTTATATAGGAAGAGTATGGGTCGGGTTATGACCCATTTACAATCGGTTTTGGAGACAAAATTCCTACATATGCGGCGCATTGTCTATGGCATAATGGGACATATGCGCCGCATAGTCTATGGCATTTGTAGACATATGCGGCGCATTGTCTATGGCATAATGGGACATATGCGCCGCATAGTCTATGGCATATGAGATACTGAGACCAAATGCCATAGCATAGGCGGCGCATAGTCAAAAGCATACCTAGGAATAGGCGGCGCATAGTGTATAGCACACTAGATTCCGGGACCTTAGGCTATAGGATAGGTTGTGCATCGTTTGTGGCCTAGTTTTACCAAGGCCTAGCCTTCCTCGAAGCCTATTTTGGCATGGGAAAGTCTCAATCCATAGCCTTATGCATCACCCTTCCTAATTTACCAACTTTACCATACAATGCGTCCAAATCGTCAATTGAAATCAATCTCCTCGTTGAAAACTTATTGCACCTATATTCGCTCAAACAAATGAAAACGATTAGTACGATGGGTTGCCTCCCACCAAGCGCCTTAGTTTTGGTCGTGGCACGACTCTTATTTTTGGATTTTTATTTATCAAAAGCAAAACACATACTGAAATGAAAAATGAAAAATGATAAATGATAAACGATAAACGATGGGTTGCCTCCCATCTAGCGCCTTATTTATTGTCGTGGCTCGACGTAGTAATCTCGAGTACTTAGACTTCATCGAGATAAGTGATGGCCATGTCATTCATCGAGTCAAGAGGACCGATATACGGCTTAACACGTTGGCCATTCACTTTGAAGACAACACCCTTATTGTCTTCCAATTCGACTACTCCAGACGAGTAGACTTGGATAACTTTAAATGGACCAGACCACTTAGATTTTAACTTACCTGGGAAGAGCTTAAATCTGGAGTTGAAGAGTAGTACCATATCACCCTTTTGGAAGTTTCGTCGAACAATCCGCTGATCATGATACTTCTTCATCCGCTCCTTGTATAAATCCGATCTTTCATATGCATGGAGACGGAACTCATCTAATTCGTTCAGCTGCTCCAACCTCAGATTCTTCACATCATTCCAATTCAGATTCAAGTGCTTCAATGCCCACAATGCCTTGTATTCAAGCTCGATGGGTAGATGACAAGCCTTCCCATAAACTAGTTGATAAGGAGACATGCCAATGGGTGTCTTGAATGCAGTCCTATATGCCCATAGGGCATCATCTAGTTTTCGAGACCAATCCTTCCTATTTGCATTAACCGTCTTTGCAAGGATTTGCTTAATCTCGCGATTGGAAACCTCTACTTGTCCACTAGTTTGGGGATGATAAGGCGTAGCTACCTTGTGTTGCTTGACACCAAACTTGGCCAATACAGATTTGAATAGCTTGTTGCAAAAGTGAGATCCTCCATCACTTATGATAGTACGAGGTACCCCAAAGCGAGAGAAGATATTCTTCTTTAAGAACGCTACAACACGCTTTCCTTCGTTGTCGGCCAATGCTACAGCTTCAACCCATTTCGAAACATAATCCACAGCAACCAAGATGTACTTCATTCCAAACGAATTCACGAATGGTCCCATGAAATCAATACCCCACACATCAAAAAGTTCTACCTCCATAATTTTAGACATGGGCATTTCATGGTGTTTTGAAATAGTACCTTGACGTTGGCATTGGTCACACCTTCTCACATAGTCGTATGCATCTCTGAATATCGAGGGCCAATAATAACCACTTTGCAATACTTTTCTTGCGGTTCGATTCCCTGCATGATGTCCACCAACTTGTGAAGTGTGGCATGCTTCCAATATAGCAGGTACTTCTTCATGGGACATACATCGTCGAATAATCCCATCCGCGCATCTTCGAAACAAATAAGGTTCATCCCAATAGTAGTGCTGAACGTCATGCATAAACTTCCTCCTTTGGTGGTAAGATAAATTGGCAGGTATCACATTACTCTCTACGAAATTTGCAAAGTCGGCATACCATGGTACTTTCTCCATTTTTGTCGCCAATATCTCCTCGTCAGGGAATGCATCATCAATCTGAATTTTAGGTTGCGCCACATGTTCATTCTCAAGTCTAGATAGGTGATCAGCCACTTGGTTCTCGCAACCTCTTCTATCTTTGACTTCGAAATCAAACTCTTGCAGCAGCAGTACCCATCGAATTAACCTTGGTTTGGCATCCTTCTTCGTCATTAGATACTTAAGAGCTGCATGGTCTGTATGGACGATCACATTGGTACCCAATAGATAGGCACGAAACTTCTCAAACGCATATACAACCGCTAGGAGCTCTTGTTCAGTAACAGTGTAGTTCCTTTGGGCTTCATTTAGGACCTTACTCGCATAGTAGATAGGATGAAATAGTTTCTCCTTTCTTTGTCCAAGAACAGCACCAACGGCTACACCACTAGCATCGCACATGACTTCAAACGGGAGCGTCCAATTTGGTGATACCATGATAGGGGCTTCAATAAGTTTTCCTTTAAGACATTCGAATGCCTTTAAGCAATTGTCATTGAAGTCAAACTTCGCATCTTTCTCCAGTAGTTTGCACAATGGACTAGAGATTTTGGAAAAGTCTTTGATGAATCTACGATAGAAACCAGCATGGCCAAGAAAACTACGGACTCCCTTCACCGAAATTGGAGGCGGTAGCTTCTCAATTACCTCTATTTTTGCTCGATCAACCTCTATTCCTTTTTCAGAGATCTTGTGCCCAAGAACGATTCCTTCTTTTACCATGAAGTGGCACTTCTCCCAATTCAGCACAAGGTTGAACTCTACACATCTTTGCAATGCCATGCTCAAGTTTGCCAAACATGCTTCAAAAGACTCCCCGACTACTGAAAAGTCGTCCATAAATACCTCCAAAGTGTCTTCAACCATATCAGAGAAAATAGACATCATACAACGTTGAAAGGTGGCTGGTGCATTACACAACCCGAATGGCATGCGTTTGAAGGCAAACGTACCATATGGGCATGTGAACGTTGTCTTCTCTTGATCTTCGGGATCAATACAAATCTGATTATAACCTGAATAACCATCCAAGAAGCAAAACCATCCTTTCCCCGCTAATCGATCTAGCATTTGGTCCATAAATGGCATGGGGAAGTGATCCTTAAGTGTCCACGAATTCAGCTTGCGATAGTCCATGCATACTCTCCATCCAGTAACGGGCCTGAGTGGAATAAGTTCATTCTTTGCATTTGCGACCACCGTCATTCCTCCTTTCTTGGGAACACATTGTACAGGACTTACCCACGTACTATCAGAGAGAGGATATACAACTCCTGCGTCTAACCACTTTATAATTTCCTTCTTCACCACTTCTTGCATAGGTGGGTTTAAACGCCTTTGATGTTCAATGGTGGGTGTGCACTTTTCTTGAAGCTGAATTTTATGTGAGCAAATCCCAGGTGGAATACCAATAATATCCGCAATGGTCCATCCAATGGCTCTAATATATTTTTGTAAGATCGAAATAAGAGTTGCAACTTGTTGCTCACCCAAATCGGCTGCCACTATGACTGGAAGTGTGTTTCCGCTTCCTAAGAATGCGTACTTCAGATGACTTGGCAGCTCCTTCAATTCTAGTGTGGGTGGTTCTTCAATAGATGGCTTGGCTGGTGGTGTGGGTCGATTCTTGAGATCAAGATCCAGCTTCTTGGGAGTATAGCGATATGTCCCTAATCCCGATAGTGCACAAACAGCTTCTTCAGAAATTTCAGCATCCTCGTTCTCTCCTTTCATGAGCAAAACCTCCAAAGGATCATCAAGAATTTGCTCTTCTTCAAGGCATTCTTTCTCATCGTCAAAGACAACATCAGCCACAGAAAATACACTCAGATCTTTGGGTTGCTTCATTGATTTGCAAACATCAAATCGAACCACTTCGTCATTTATTCGGAATGAAAGCTCATTAGCTCTCAAATCAATGAGCACACTTCCTGTAGCAAGGAAAGGGCGTCCCAAGATTATGGGAACCTCTGAATCTGCTTCACAATCCAAGATGACAAAGTCTGCTGGAAAGATAAATGAAGAAACCTTTACCAAGACATCACATAGAATACCAACCGGTCGTTTTACCGACCTATCTGCCATAACAAGCCTCATGTTAGTTGGTGTACGATCTCCTAACCCCAACTTCTTGTAGATCGATAATGGCATCAAATTGATGCTGTCTCCTAAGTCACATAATGCTTTGGCAAAGTTCAAAGATCCGACAGTGCAAGGAATAGTGAAAGCTCCGGGGTCGGCCTTTTTCTGAACTATCGATCGGGTAGCAATTGCACTACAATGATGCACATCATCCTTCAGCTCATAACTTGCTGCCCTCTTCTTAGTCAAAAGATCTTTCATAAACTTCGCATACCCAGGCATTTGTTCAAGTGCCTCCACCAATGGAACATTAATGGTCAGCTGCTTTAACATAGTCATGAATTTGCTGAACTTCGTGTCCTCAGCCACCTTCTTCAATCTTTGGGGAAAAGGTGGTGGTGGGTATGGAAGTGTTCTCTCCATGGCTTTCTTCTCCTCTAGCTTCCGTTTTTCCATTTTTTCAGGCTGCACGTCACTGGGCGTGACGTCCTTGACGTCAGGACTGGTTGTTGCGGCATCTTCTCCTTTTGCGTTATCATCCATGTCCGCAACTTCTTCAACCACTTGCTTGCCTTTTGATGAAGGTTCCAGAACCTTACCACTTCTGGTAGTGATGGCCATGCATGACCCATCATTCCTTGGGTTTTGCACAGTATCGCTAGGTAAAGTGCCAGCCTTTCTTTGATTGAGTGCTGCTGAAAGTTGGCTTAGTTGCTGCTCTATTTGCTTGATTGAAGTAGAATGGGAATCAACTAGTTGTTTCATGGAGGACAAATCACTAATTACCTCAGTAACTCCCGCGCTTGTTGCTTCGACTCCTTTCAATAATTTAGCCATCATGTCTTCCATACTTCCAGAACTAGATGTGGTGGTATCACGTCTACCAGGGGGAACATAAACACCACTCTTTTCATTGTTTTTTCTCCAACTACCTTGGTCCTTGTTTCCAGAATTATCATAATAGTTCCGACCTTGGTTTCCTTGGGCATTCCCTCGGAAACCCCCCTGATTGTTCAAGTAGTTGGCTTCTTCTTCAGAATCAGATTCGTCTCTTCCTTTTAGCGCCACAGCTTTCACTTTTTCGGTCTTCCCTGATAATAAATGCTTTGTAAGAAGATCCATTTGTGTTTTCATATGCGCCATATCTTGATCACGTTCTTCTTGTCTTCTTCTTTGGTCTGCAGTCATGCCTATAGATAAAGTGGGGCTTGCTACCTCAGAATCCCTAGTATGCCAAGCTCTACTTTGTTTCGTCATGCGATCTAGCATATTGCTTGCTTGACCAAATGTGAGGTCCATAAAAGATCCTCCAGCTGCGTTATCCACCACTGGCTTAGTTATTGAATTCAAGGCTCGATACAGTATCTCCATGAGGTGAACATTAGTCATGTGATGGTTTGGGCATCTCGCTAGCTTTGTCTTGAACCTCTCCCATGTTTCATGAAGAGCTTCAGTGGGAAGCTGACGAAAGTTGCTGATTTCATCTCTCAATTGTGCTCTTTTGGATGGCGGAAAGAATCTTTCTAGGAAAGCGTCTCTCAATTGCCTCCAATTTGTAATAGAATCAGGAGTCAGCCCATTCAACCATAGTGTTGCCTCCCCAGACAGAGACAATGGAAATAGACGTAATCGAATTGCATTCTGACCAACACCAGGATTGTCAAAAGACTTGCATGTAGAAATAAAGTTGATGAGATGCATATTCGGATCATCGCCTGCTAGTCCACCAAACAATCCCTTGAGTTGCAATAACTGAATCATGGTGCTTGTGATGTTGAACTTGGCTCCGGGCGCTAATGGTGGTGGAATGATAGCTCCAGTGGCTCCGGCACCATCAAGATCATCATCATCATCGTCGAAAGCTGGCTGCATAGGTTGGTGATCATATCTATACCGAGCTTGTCGACCTCTTCTGTTGGCAGGTGTTACGATTTCAGCATCACGCCTAGGGTTTAGTAACTCGTCATCACCTAAATCCTCATCGTCAGGATTTGGTGCTCGTGCAGGGTTATCAATGTTCTGCTGTTGAACCTGGGCTGCGGCAAGGGCAGCCAATCTTGCTTGTTCCTGTTGAGCAGCCATCCTTGCGATTTCAGCTTGTGCTTCCATTCTACCAATGCGTTGTGGTTCAGGATTGATTGGTAATAACGGTTGACCAGAACTTCGAGTATGGGGCATGCACTAAAATAAAAACCTGCAGTAGACAAAAACAAAAACTAAAAGTAAAAGTACGAGAATCTTTGACCAAAGGGTCTAGTAATTTTCACGAACTTAATTGACACTTGTATTCCCCGGCAACGGCGCCAATTTTTGATAACGCTCAATCTACAGCTCTCGTAGAAGTGTAAAGCGGTCGTTAGCAAATATAGAACCCAACCTGGGTTGGGTGTCGATCCCACAGGGAATAGCTTGGCCAACAAGTAAGCAAGATTACTAAACTTTTGGTGCAAGTCTCGTAAAAAGGGGGGATTGTAATGTGTCACCAAAATAATTAAATAAAAGCTGAAAATAGCAAAGTAAAAGAGAAAGATTGTTACGTAAGTTGTAAACAATGAGAATTGAGAAGTTGGGGTTATGTCCACCTTCTGAGGTATACGTCTCTATTGGCTATGAGCGTGTAGAATTCTGACATGCAACTGCTTATAGAGAATTGTATTCGATGGTAAATCCAAGCGTCTTTCGACCTAAACAAGGACTATTTCACTTTAACTCTCTCGAGCTTAAAGCGTATCTAACGGTACGAATTCTCCAAGAGGTTAGTCCAGTTACGGCACTAGCTTTTTAATAGGAAAGGGTGTCCTACTACCTTGACATTATCTCTTTTCCAGCCAAATAACTTTTCTCTCGAACAAGTTAAATGTTAGACTGGCGTATTCTTGCGTTTGCAACCGCAAAGAATGTAGATTAAGATGAAGAGAATAATGATATAAGCAATATACGTGCCTCGAACTCACAAACTCACAGCAATAGATAGTATCTCATACGGCTTCCATAACCCCAACAGAGAGGTTTAGTTACCCATGAATGCGAAGAAAACCACAATTGACATTGTTATTATACCACAATAATGATCAATTTCGTGTAGCACAAGAGTGGTAGGCGTTAGGTGTGATTTCTTGTAGAGTAACGTTTCTCTTGTTGCAGAATTTAAGAATATAAGAATAGACGAAAATAGAATTGATGGAAAGAGTAGAAGAGTTGTAGAATTGTTTGTAGTGTAGAATAAGAGAGGAGTAGCCCCCTCCCTCAAATCTCTAGCATGATAGGGTATTTATAATACCCATCTCCTAATCCTACTAAGCTAATGAAATAAATAACCAAATCCTACTAGACTAATGAAATCCTTAACCCATATGTACTAGGTTAAGGTAACATTATCATAATCCACTTAAAATAATGAAATACATAACCTAATTGTACTAGGTTAATGTATCATTGTCAAAATCCAGCTTTATGTCTGTAAGTCCCCAAAGTCTTCAGAATTGCTGTTTTAGCCCGGGACAGATTTTCCATGCAGCAGTTTTGGTCCCCCAAAGTCTTCAGGAATGCTGTTTTAGCCCGGGACAGATTTGCCATGCAGCAGTTTTGGTCCTTAGGCGTGTAAACTCCCTTCCCTTTCTTCGTGAGCTTTCTTTTGTGTCAAGTAAGCCATAAAATGCTGAATTCTGCATCATTTATACCTGAAACTTTACTAATCATGTTCGTTAGCTCATTTACAGGAAAAAGGACTAAAAGTGCATGAAATATATAATTTGTTCTCAAAACTAGGCTAAAATATGGGCAAAATATATTGATATAGGCGCGTAAATTCGCCTATCATCAACACCCCACACTTAGAGCTTTGTTCGTCCTCGAACAACATATCATGTCCTTCTAAGCATCAACTTAAGGTCTTTACAGAAACAACACAAAACATTCTTCAAGACAAGCACAACAATTATCAACAAAGAGTAGCTTTCCGATTATAAGTAGAAACAATTTAACCTCAAGTATAGACTCGTGATGGTGATCAACTCGCATGCAAACGTTAAAGTGCATAGAATCATATACAACTATCCAAAACTCATCAACCATGTGTGTCTCACCATATAGTACCCATAATCACTCACAAATATAGCATATTTTTCAAACATGGGTATTAAAATGTCCTTGCTCTCACTCTCACAAAGAATTCATATGTAGCAACTGATGACCATAGGCTTGCCCTTAATGTAGTACTCCACTAAATGTCGGAATGTTAAGATTAGGATCAAGTAGGTCTTTTGATGGTTGTAATGTAGGCTAAGGGACGGGTAGGACTATTTTGGCCAGAAATAGTGACTAAGTTCCTAAGCGCTTTAATACATCACTTTGTATCATTGACACTTTTTTTCTTTCAACCTTTCTTCTTTCTTTTTTCTACCACCCTTGTTCTCCTCTTTTTTTCAATTTTAAGCACAACTCACTTTTCAGCTTTCTTTTCCTTTTTCTTTTCACAACATACCTCTTATGATAGCATTTTTTTTTTCTTTTTCATAACACATTCAAGAACCATTCCAATTTATAGCATTATACTCACCCAATTTCCTTTTATGTTGTCACATGACTTTTTCACTTTAAAGCACTTAGGGATTTTGGGATCAAATTACGGTCTTGAAAGAAATGGATTAGGCTTACATACAAGGTTGTCAAAGAAATAGGCTAAAGGCTCAAAAGGGTTAACTAGGATGATGTCCATGGGTAGGTAAAACTGAAGGTAAACATGTATAGGTTGCCAAAGAAATGCCTAAATCATATCCTAAACTTACACTCCTTATTTTCGCTTTGCATACATACCAGGCAAGTTCTAGCATCAGCTACACACATAGAATATACGATTATCTCACACACACAAGGCACATGGTCGACTTGCTTGGAAGTAATATAGACTCTCGACCCAACAAGTGAAGGAATTGAACCACACAATATCACATAATGAGTCACAGCTAGAGCCTAAACGTCTCAATAGTCACAATTGTAGCACATACTCTTGTTATAATCTCATGCTGCCTATCAAAATAATTTCATGCGAAGCTAGAAAAAAAAAAAAATATAAAATAAAAAATTTACCACTGAAAAAACGAAACAAAAACAAAGCAAGCAAACATAGATGCAATAGAGAAGTATAGTATACGATACCACCACCCCACACTTAAACGGGACACTGCCCTCAGTGGAAAATAAATACGAGGAACCTGGTTAGTCGGACTCTTCCTCATTGTCGGGGGTCATACCCCCTTCGTCGGAATCATCATAAGAGTCGTCGTCAGAGTTCTCCTCCTCGTCAGAGTCTGGTAAGCGTCGATCGTCATCAGTCGGCACATCATCATCTAGAGGTTCCTCAAAGTATACGCCCACTCCACACATCTCCCGTGCATGCATGTTCATGGGATAATCGTGGTCCAGTTGTTGGAGCTCTGCAGCAGTTGGAATACGACCTCCGCTCATCATTGTAAACCTCATCATGCCGTACATATGGCGGGAGAAACTCTCATCCCGAGCATGTCTCTCTGCCGTAGTAAGGTTGATGCCATGTGTTGATTCAGCATCTTTGACCTTTGTGAGGTCAACCTTCTTCGGATTGTGTGGGAGTTTATGATCAGCTGGTTCCTCTTCGATATCCTCCTTCCGCAAGATTGCTGTCAACAAATTGCCAAATGTGAAATGGGACCTTTTGTGTAGTCTGGCCTTCCTCATGGTGGATCGAATGATTGCCCCAAAGTTGATTGGGACATTTGTCATCAAAGCATAGACCAAACACACTCTATCTCTTGATATCTTGGTGTATTGAGTCCCAGGAATAAGACATGAGTTGACAATGCGCATCCAGATTCTTGCTTCCCTATTTAGTGGAGCATAGGGAAAGGTGTTGTGTCGGCCTGTTTCTTTATGTCTGCCCCACCTTGCCATTGATCTGCTTCCACAAAGCGTGTGTCGTATTGCTCTATAAGGAGGCCTGCTGTACAGCTCTTTGAATGGTGCTGCGTCGATTGAAGGTAAGCCAAGAAAAGAGTTGATCCAGTCCGTGGTGAGCTGTAACACCTGGCCCCGAATTTTGACTTCATTGCCTATTGTGTTTGGCGACCAGTTGGCATAAAACTCTCTTGTTAGATCAAGATTACACTCTCCCATGTCGCGGAAGATGAAATCCAACTTCAAAGCCATTATTTTTGCCAACATACGCGGCTCCTTCTTTGCTAAGGTATCCTTGTTGATCAAGTCGACGTGCACATATTTTCTTTCTTTGTTGCTGCTGTACCATGCTTTGGCTTCTTCCTCAAGAACCCATTTTATTCCGAACATTCTGCGTGGTGGTTGTGCTGAGGATGATTCTCCTTGGTCTTTTCGACTTCTCTTCTTGCCCTTTTGGGAAGTGGTCGCCTTCTCCTTGCCTTGCCTCGCTTTAGGTGCCATTGTACCTGAGACTAGAAATAGTGTTAGTTGCAGCACAGTCTCACTTGATACAATCTATAAGCAAGCATTAGGGGTACCACCCCACACTTAGTTTTGTTATCACAAATCAGTGAGGTGAAAGTAGTTGATTTACTCAGATTTCGTTGACACACGTTTAAGGATTGTATTCCGGCAAGAAAATCAGCAATGCATCACTTACTTGCAGCCATTGGACTACTTTCATGGTAGATATAGCAACACTACTACATGGGGGTTATCGTTATTCTTACAACAATCACAACCTCCTAAGTCGGTAGGCACTATAAGTCTTATTCCGATGGCCGGGATAGTCTAACATGTAAGTATCCAAACAACAATCTTAAGCAATATTCATAGCCATAGCAATTCCGCAAATATCATAATAATGCTATTGAAACCAAATTCAAGTCGGAAACAAGTCAAGATTTTCCTACGTATATGTTTACTCACATGATTTTGCAACAACAATCCAAACACATGAACATCACCAACAATCTTATATAATTTAGAAATTAATAATAGTCATAGCAACGTAGCACTTACGAAAAATAGATGAAGAACAAGAGAGTACTTACGTGATTGAAGCCTTTGGAGATGTTCTTGTGAAGTGGGAGAGCAAAAAGAAAAGTTTTGAGATGATTTGGAGAGTATATGCGGCGCCTAGGTCAAGTTTTCAATGTGTTTGTGTTTCAAGACTAAGTCCCCTTTATATAGGAAGAGTATGGGTCGGGTTATGACCCATTTACAATCGGTTTTGGAGACAAAATTCCTACATATGCGGCGCATTGTCTATGGCATAATGGGACATATGCGCCGCATAGTCTATGGCATTTGTAGACATATGCGGCGCATTGTCTATGGCATAATGGGACATATGCGCCGCATAGTCTATGGCATATGAGATACTGAGACCAAATGCCATAGCATAGGCGGCGCATAGTCAAAAGCATACCTAGGAATAGGCGGCGCATAGTGTATAGCACACTAGATTCCGGGACCTTAGGCTATAGGATAGGTTGTGCATCGTTTGTGGCCTAGTTTTACCAAGGCCTAGCCTTCCTCGAAGCCTATTTTGGCATGGGAAAGTCTCAATCCATAGCCTTATGCATCACCCTTCCTAATTTACCAACTTTACCATACAATGCGTCCAAATCGTCAATTGAAATCAATCTCCTCGTTGAAAACTTATTGCACCTATATTCGCTCAAACAAATGAAAACGATTAGTACGATGGGTTGCCTCCCACCAAGCGCCTTAGTTTTGGTCGTGGCACGACTCTTATTTTTGGATTTTTATTTATCAAAAGCAAAACACATACTGAAATGAAAAATGAAAAATGATAAATGATAAACGATAAACGATGGGTTGCCTCCCATCTAGCGCCTTATTTATTGTCGTGGCTCGACGTAGTAATCTCGAGTACTTAGACTTCATCGAGATAAGTGATGGCCATGTCATTCATCGAGTCAAGAGGACCGATATACGGCTTAACACGTTGGCCATTCACTTTGAAGACAACACCCTTATTGTCTTCCAATTCGACTACTCCAGACGAGTAGACTTGGATAACTTTAAATGGACCAGACCACTTAGATTTTAACTTACCTGGGAAGAGCTTAAATCTGGAGTTGAAGAGTAGTACCATATCACCCTTTTGGAAGTTTCGTCGAACAATCCGCTGATCATGATACTTCTTCATCCGCTCCTTGTATAAATCCGATCTTTCATATGCATGGAGACGGAACTCATCTAATTCGTTCAGCTGCTCCAACCTCAGATTCTTCACATCATTCCAATTCAGATTCAAGTGCTTCAATGCCCACAATGCCTTGTATTCAAGCTCGATGGGTAGATGACAAGCCTTCCCATAAACTAGTTGATAAGGAGACATGCCAATGGGTGTCTTGAATGCAGTCCTATATGCCCATAGGGCATCATCTAGTTTTCGAGACCAATCCTTCCTATTTGCATTAACCGTCTTTGCAAGGATTTGCTTAATCTCGCGATTGGAAACCTCTACTTGTCCACTAGTTTGGGGATGATAAGGCGTAGCTACCTTGTGTTGCTTGACACCAAACTTGGCCAATACAGATTTGAATAGCTTGTTGCAAAAGTGAGATCCTCCATCACTTATGATAGTACGAGGTACCCCAAAGCGAGAGAAGATATTCTTCTTTAAGAACGCTACAACACGCTTTCCTTCGTTGTCGGCCAATGCTACAGCTTCAACCCATTTCGAAACATAATCCACAGCAACCAAGATGTACTTCATTCCAAACGAATTCACGAATGGTCCCATGAAATCAATACCCCACACATCAAAAAGTTCTACCTCCATAATTTTAGACATGGGCATTTCATGGTGTTTTGAAATAGTACCTTGACGTTGGCATTGGTCACACCTTCTCACATAGTCGTATGCATCTCTGAATATCGAGGGCCAATAATAACCACTTTGCAATACTTTTCTTGCGGTTCGATTCCCTGCATGATGTCCACCAACTTGTGAAGTGTGGCATGCTTCCAATATAGCAGGTACTTCTTCATGGGACATACATCGTCGAATAATCCCATCCGCGCATCTTCGAAACAAATAAGGTTCATCCCAATAGTAGTGCTGAACGTCATGCATAAACTTCCTCCTTTGGTGGTAAGATAAGTTGGCAGGTATCACATTACTCTCTACGAAATTTGCAAAGTCGGCATACCATGGTACTTTCTCCATTTTTGTCGCCAATATCTCCTCGTCAGGGAATGCATCATCAATCTGAATTTTAGGTTGCGCCACATGTTCATTCTCAAGTCTAGATAGGTGATCAGCCACTTGGTTCTCGCAACCTCTTCTATCTTTGACTTCGAAATCAAACTCTTGCAGCAGCAGTACCCATCGAATTAACCTTGGTTTGGCATCCTTCTTCGTCATTAGATACTTAAGAGCTGCATGGTCTGTATGGACGATCACATTGGTACCCAATAGATAGGCACGAAACTTCTCAAACGCATATACAACCGCTAGGAGCTCTTGTTCAGTAACAGTGTAGTTCCTTTGGGCTTCATTTAGGACCTTACTCGCATAGTAGATAGGATGAAATAGTTTCTCCTTTCTTTGTCCAAGAACAGCACCAACGGCTACACCACTAGCATCGCACATGACTTCAAACGGGAGCGTCCAATCTGGTGATACCATGATAGGGGCTTCAATAAGTTTTCCTTTAAGACATTCGAATGCCTTTAAGCAATTGTCATTGAAGTCAAACTTCGCATCTTTCTCCAGTAGTTTGCACAATGGACTAGAGATTTTGGAAAAGTCTTTGATGAATCTACGATAGAAACCAGCATGGCCAAGAAAACTACGGACTCCCTTCACCGAAATTGGAGGCGGTAGCTTCTCAATTACCTCTATTTTTGCTCGATCAACCTCTATTCCTTTTTCAGAGATCTTGTGCCCAAGAACGATTCCTTCTTTTACCATGAAGTGGCACTTCTCCCAATTCAGCACAAGGTTGAACTCTACACATCTTTGCAATGCCATGCTCAAGTTTGCCAAACATGCTTCAAAAGACTCCCCGACTACTGAAAAGTCGTCCATAAATACCTCCAAAGTGTCTTCAACCATATCAGAGAAAATAGACATCATACAACGTTGAAAGGTGGCTGGTGCATTACACAACCCGAATGGCATGCGTTTGAAGGCAAACGTACCATATGGGCATGTGAACGTTGTCTTCTCTTGATCTTCGGGATCAATACAAATCTGATTATAACCTGAATAACCATCCAAGAAGCAAAACCATCCTTTCCCCGCTAATCGATCTAGCATTTGGTCCATAAATGGCATGGGGAAGTGATCCTTAAGTGTCCACGAATTCAGCTTGCGATAGTCCATGCATACTCTCCATCCAGTAACGGGCCTGAGTGGAATAAGTTCATTCTTTGCATTTGCGACCACCGTCATTCCTCCTTTCTTGGGAACACATTGTACAGGACTTACCCACGTACTATCAGAGAGAGGATATACAACTCCTGCGTCTAACCACTTTATAATTTCCTTCTTCACCACTTCTTGCATAGGTGGGTTTAAACGCCTTTGATGTTCAATGGTGGGTGTGCACTTTTCTTGAAGCTGAATTTTATGTGAGCAAATCCCAGGTGGAATACCAATAATATCCGCAATGGTCCATCCAATGGCTCTAATATATTTTTGTAAGATCGAAATAAGAGCTGCAACTTGTTGCTCACCCAAATCGGCTGCCACTATGACTGGAAGTGTGTTTCCGCTTCCTAAGAATGCGTACTTCAGATGACTTGGCAGCTCCTTCAATTCTAGTGTGGGTGGTTCTTCAATAGATGGCTTGGCTGGTGGTGTGGGTCGATTCTTGAGATCAAGATCCAGCTTCTTGGGAGTATAGCGATATGTCCCTAATCCCGATAGCGCACAAACAGCTTCTTCAGAAATTTCAGCATCCTCGTTCTCTCCTTTCATGAGCAAAACCTCTAAAGGATCATCAAGAATTTGCTCTTCTTCAAGGCATTCTTTCTCATCGTCAAAGACAACATCAGCCACAGAAAATACACTCAGATCTTTGGGTTGCTTCATTGATTTGCAAACATCAAATCGAACCACTTCATCATTTATTCGGAATGAAAGCTCATTAGCTCTCAAATCAATGAGCACACTTCCTGTAGCAAGGAAAGGGCGTCCCAAGATTATGGGAACCTCTGAATCTGCTTCACAATCCAAGATGACAAAGTCTGCTGGAAAGATAAATGAAGAAACCTTTACCAAGACATCACATAGAATACCAACCGGTCGTTTTACCGACCTATCTGCCATAACAAGCCTCATGTTAGTTGGTGTACGATCTCCTAACCCCAACTTCTTGTAGATCGATAATGGCATCAAATTGATGCTGTCTCCTAAGTCACATAATGCTTTGGCAAAGTTCAAAGATCCGACAGTGCAAGGAATAGTGAAAGCTCCGGGGTCGGCCTTTTTCTGAACTATCGATCGGGTAGCAATTGCACTACAATGATGCACATCATCCTTCAGCTCATAACTTGCTGCCCTCTTCTTAGTCAAAAGATCTTTCATAAACTTCGCATACCCAGGCATTTGTTCAAGTGCCTCCACCAATGGAACATTAATGGTCAGCTGCTTTAACATAGTCATGAATTTGCTGAACTTCGTGTCCTCAGCCACCTTCTTCAATCTTTGGGGAAAAGGTGGTGGTGGGTATGGAAGTGTTCTCTCCATGGCTTTCTTCTCCTCTAGCTTCCGTTTTTCCATTTTTTCAGGCTGCACGTCACTGGGCGTGACGTCCTTGACGTCAGGACTGGTTGTTGCGGCATCTTCTCCTTTTGCGTTATCATCCATGTCCGCAACTTCTTCAACCACTTGCTTGCCTTTTGATGAAGGTTCCAGAACCTTACCACTTCTGGTAGTGATGGCCATGCATGACCCATCATTCCTTGGGTTTTGCACAGTATCGCTAGGTAAAGTGCCAGCCTTTCTTTGATTGAGTGCTGCTGAAAGTTGGCTTAGTTGCTGCTCTATTTGCTTGATTGAAGTAGAATGGGAATCAACTAGTTGTTTCATGGAGGACAAATCACTAATTACCTCAGTAACTCCCGCGCTTGTTGCTTCGACTCCTTTCAATAATTTAGCCATCATGTCTTCCATACTTCCAGTTTTAGATGTGGTGGTATCATGTCTACCAGGGGGAACATAAACACCACTCTTTTCATTGTTTTTTCTCCAACTACCTTGGTCCTTGTTTCCAGAATTATCATAATAGTTCCGACCTTGGTTTCCTTGGGCATTCCCTCGGAAACCCCCCTGATTGTTCAAGTAGTTGGCTTCTTCTTCAGAATCAGATTCGTCTCTTCCTTTTAGCGCCACAGCTTTCACTTTTTCGGTCTTCCCTGATAATAAATGCTTTGTAAGAAGATCCATTTGTGTTTTCATGTGCGCCATATCTTGATCACGTTCTTCTTGTCTTCTTCTTTGGTCTGCAGTCATGCCTATAGATAAAGTGGGGCTTGCTACCTCAGAATCCCTAGTATGCCAAGCTCTACTTTGTTTCGTCATGCGATCTAGCATATTGCTTGCTTGACCAAATGTGAGGTCCATAAAAGATCCTCCAGCTGCGTTATCCACCACTGGCTTAGTTATTGAATTCAAGGCTCGATACAGTATCTCCATGAGGTGAACATTAGTCATGTGATGGTTTGGGCATCTCGCTAGCTTTGTCTTGAACCTCTCCCATGTTTCATGAAGAGCTTCAGTGGGAAGCTGACGAAAGTTGCTGATTTCATCTCTCAATTGTGCTCTTTTGGATGGCGGAAAGAATCTTTCTAGGAAAGCGTCTCTCAATTGCCTCCAATTTGTAATAGAATCAGGAGTCAGCCCATTCAACCATAGTGTTGCCTCCCCAGACAGAGACAATGGAAATAGACGTAATCGAATTGCATTCTGACCAACACCAGGATTGTCAAAAGACTTGCATGTAGAAATAAAGTTGATGAGATGCATATTCGGATCATCGCCTGCTAGTCCACCAAACAATCCCTTGAGTTGCAATAACTGAATCATGGTGCTTGTGATGTTGAACTTGGCTCCGGGCGCTAATGGTGGTGGAATGATAGCTCCAGTGGCTCCGGCACCATCAAGATCATCATCATCATCGTCGAAAGCTGGCTGCATAGGTTGGTGATCATATCTATACCGAGCTTGTCGACCTCTTCTGTTGGCAGGTGTTACGATTTCAGCATCACGCCTAGGGTTTAGTAACTCGTCATCACCTAAATCCTCATCGTCAGGATTTGGTGCTCGTGCAGGGTTATCAATGTTCTGCTGTTGAACCTGGGCTGCGGCAAGGGCAGCCAATCTTGCTTGTTCCTGTTGAGCAGCCATCCTTGCGATTTCAGCTTGTGCTTCCATTCTACCAATGCGTTGTGGTTCAGGATTGATTGGTAATAACGGTTGACCAGAACTTCGAGTATGGGGCATGCACTAAAATAAAAACCTGCAGTAGACAAAAACAAAAACTAAAAGTAAAAGTACGAGAATCTTTGACCAAAGGGTCTAGTAATTTTCACGAACTTAATTGACACTTGTATTCCCCGGCAACGGCGCCAATTTTTGATAACGCTCAATCTACAGCTCTCGTAGAAGTGTAAAGCGGTCGTTAGCAAATATAGAACCCAACCTGGGTTGGGTGTCGATCCCACAGGGAATAGCTTGGCCAACAAGTAAGCAAGATTACTAAACTTTTGGTGCAAGTCTCGTAAAAAGGGGGGATTGTAATGTGTCACCAAAATAATTAAATAAAAGCTGAAAATAGCAAAGTAAAAGAGAAAGATTGTTACGTAAGTTGTAAACAATGAGAATTGAGAAGTTGGGGTTATGTCCACCTTCTGAGGTATACGTCTCTATTGGCTATGAGCGTGTAGAATTCTGACATGCAACTGCTTATAGAGAATTGTATTCGATGGTAAATCCAAGCGTCTTTCGACCTAAACAAGGACTATTTCACTTTAACTCTCTCGAGCTTAAAGCGTATCTAACGGTACGAATTCTCCAAGAGGTTAGTCCAGTTACGGCACTAGCTTTTTAATAGGAAAGGGTGTCCTACTACCTTGACATTATCTCTTTTCCAGCCAAATAACTTTTCTCTCGAACAAGTTAAATGTTAGACTGGCGTATTCTTGCGTTTGCAACCGCAAAGAATGTAGATTAAGATGAAGAGAATAATGATATAAGCAATATACGTGCCTCGAACTCACAAACTCACAGCAATAGATAGTATCTCATACGGCTTCCATAACCCCAACAGAGAGGTTTAGTTACCCATGAATGCGAAGAAAACCACAATTGACATTGTTATTATACCACAATAATGATCAATTTCGTGTAGCACAAGAGTGGTAGGCGTTAGGTGTGATTTCTTGTAGAGTAACGTTTCTCTTGTTGCAGAATTTAAGAATATAAGAATAGACGAAAATAGAATTGATGGAAAGAGTAGAAGAGTTGTAGAATTGTTTGTAGTGTAGAATAAGAGAGGAGTAGCCCCCTCCCTCAAATCTCTAGCATGATAGGGTATTTATAATACCCATCTCCTAATCCTACTAAGCTAATGAAATAAATAACCAAATCCTACTAGACTAATGAAATCCTTAACCCATATGTACTAGGTTAAGGTAACATTATCATAATCCACTTAAAATAATGAAATACATAACCTAATTGTACTAGGTTAATGTATCATTGTCAAAATCCAGCTTTGTGTCTGTAAGTCCCCAAAGTCTTCAGAATTGCTGTTTTAGCCCGGGACAGATTTTCCATGCAGCAGTTTTGGTCCCCCAAAGTCTTCAGGAATGCTGTTTTAGCCCGGGACAGATTTGCCATGCAGCAGTTTTGGTCCTTAGGCGTGTAAACTCCCTTCCCTTTCTTCGTGAGCTTTCTTTTGTGTCAAGTAAGCCATAAAATGCTGAATTCTGCATCATTTATACCTGAAACTTTACTAATCATGTTCGTTAGCTCATTTACAGGAAAAAGGACTAAAAGTGCATGAAATATATAATTTGTTCTCAAAACTAGGCTAAAATATGGGCAAAATATATTGATATAGGCGCGTAAATTCGCCTATCATCAACACCCCACACTTAGAGCTTTGTTCGTCCTCGAACAACATATCATGTCCTTCTAAGCATCAACTTAAGGTTTTTACAGAAACAACACAAAACATTCTTCAAGACAAGCACAACAATTATCAACAAAGAGTAGCTTTCCGATTATAAGTAGAAACAATTTAACCTCAAGTATAGACTCGTGATGGTGATCAACTCGCATGCAAACGTTAAAGTGCATAGAATCATATACAACTATCCAAAACTCATCAACCATGTGTGTCTCACCATATAGTACCCATAATCACTCACAAATATAGCATATTTTTCAAACATGGGTATTAAAATGTCCTTGCTCTCACTCTCACAAAGAATTCATATGTAGCAACTGATGACCATAGGCTTGCCCTTAATGTAGTACTCCACTAAATGTCGGAATGTTAAGATTAGGATCAAGTAGGTCTTTTGATGGTTGTAATGTAGGCTAAGGGACGGGTAGGACTATTTTGGCCAGAAATAGTGACTAAGTTCCTAAGCGCTTTAATACATCACTTTGTATCATTGACACTTTTTTTCTTTCAACCTTTCTTCTTTCTTTTTTCTACCACCCTTGTTCTCCTCTTTTTTTCAATTTTAAGCACAACTCACTTTTCAGCTTTCTTTTCCTTTTTCTTTTCACAACATACCTCTTATGATAGCATTTTTTTTTTCTTTTTCATAACACATTCAAGAACCATTCCAATTTATAGCATTATACTCACCCAATTTCCTTTTATGTTGTCACATGACTTTTTCACTTTAAAGCACTTAGGGATTTTGGGATCAAATTACGGTCTTGAAAGAAATGGATTAGGCTTACATACAAGGTTGTCAAAGAAATAGGCTAAAGGCTCAAAAGGGTTAACTAGGATGATGTCCATGGGTAGGTAAAACTGAAGGTAAACATGTATAGGTTGCCAAAGAAATGCCTAAATCATATCCTAAACTTACACTCCTTATTTTCGCTTTGCATACATACCAGGCAAGTTCTAGCATCAGCTACACACATAGAATATACGATTATCTCACACACACAAGGCACATGGTCGACTTGCTTGGAAGTAATATAGACTCTCGACCCAACAAGTGAAGGAATTGAACCACACAATATCACATAATGAGTCACAGCTAGAGCCTAAACGTCTCAATAGTCACAATTGTAGCACATACTCTTGTTATAATCTCATGCTGCCTATCAAAATAATTTCATGCGAAGCTAGAAAAAAAAAAATATATAAAATAAAAAATTTACTACTGAAAAAACGAAACAAAAACAAAGCAAGCAAACATAGATGCAATAGAGAAGTATAGTATACGATACCACCACCCCACACTTAAACGGGACACTGCCCTCAGTGGAAAATAAATACGAGGAACCTGGTTAGTCGGACTCTTCCTCATTGTCGGGGGTCATACCCCCTTCGTCGGAATCATCATAAGAGTCGTCGTCAGAGTTCTCCTCCTCGTCAGAGTCTGGTAAGCGTCGATCGTCATCAGTCGGCACATCATCATCTAGAGGTTCCTCAAAGTATACGCCCACTCCACACATCTCCCGTGCATGCATGTTCATGGGATAATCGTGGTCCAGTTGTTGGAGCTCTGCAGCAGTTGGAATACGACCTCCGCTCATCATTGTAAACCTCATCATGCCGTACATATGGCGGGAGAAACTCTCATCCCGAGCATGTCTCTCTGCCGTAGTAAGGTTGATGCCATGTGTTGATTCAGCATCTTTGACCTTTGTGAGGTCAACCTTCTTCGGATTGTGTGGGAGTTTATGATCAGCTGGTTCCTCTTCGATATCCTCCTTCCGCAAGATTGCTGTCAACAAATTGCCAAATGTGAAATGGGACCTTTTGTGTAGTCTGGCCTTCCTCATGGTGGATCGAATGATTGCCCCAAAGTTGATTGGGACATTTGTCATCAAAGCATAGACCAAACACACTCTATCTCTTGATATCTTGGTGTATTGAGTCCCAGGAATAAGACATGAGTTGACAATGCGCATCCAGATTCTTGCTTCCCTATTTAGTGGAGCATAGGGAAAGGTGTTGTGTCGGCCTGTTTCTTTATGTCTGCCCCACCTTGCCATTGATCTGCTTCCACAAAGCGTGTGTCGTATTGCTCTATAAGGAGGCCTGCTGTACAGCTCTTTGAATGGTGCTGCGTCGATTGAAGGTAAGCCAAGAAAAGAGTTGATCCAGTCCGTGGTGAGCTGTAACACCTGGCCCCGAATTTTGACTTCATTGCCTATTGTGTTTGGCGACCAGTTGGCATAAAACTCTCTTGTTAGATCAAGATTACACTCTCCCATGTCGCGGAAGATGAAATCCAACTTCAAAGCCATTATTTTTGCCAACATACGCGGCTCCTTCTTTGCTAAGGTATCCTTGTTGATCAAGTCGACGTGCACATATTTTCTTTCTTTGTTGCTGCTGTACCATGCTTTGGCTTCTTCCTCAAGAACCCATTTTATTCCGAACATTCTGCGTGGTGGTTGTGCTGAGGATGATTCTCCTTGGTCTTTTCGACTTCTCTTCTTGCCCTTTTGGGAAGTGGTCGCCTTCTCCTTGCCTTGCCTCGCTTTAGGTGCCATTGTACCTGAGACTAGAAATAGTGTTAGTTGCAGCACAGTCTCACTTGATACAATCTATAAGCAAGCATTAGGGGTACCACCCCACACTTAGTTTTGTTATCACAAATCAGTGAGGTGAAAGTAGTTGATTTACTCAGATTTCGTTGACACACGTTTAAGGATTGTATTCCGGCAAGAAAATCAGCAATGCATCACTTACTTGCAGCCATTGGACTACTTTCATGGTAGATATAGCAACACTACTACATGGGGGTTATCGTTATTCTTACAACAATCACAACCTCCTAAGTCGGTAGGCACTATAAGTCTTATTCCGATGGCCGGGATAGTCTAACATGTAAGTATCCAAACAACAATCTTAAGCAATATTCATAGCCATAGCAATTCCGCAAATATCATAATAATGCTATTGAAACCAAATTCAAGTCGGAAACAAGTCAAGATTTTCCTACGTATATGTTTACTCACATGATTTTGCAACAACAATCCAAACACATGAACATCACCAACAATCTTATATAATTTAGAAATTAATAATAGTCATAGCAACGTAGCACTTACGAAAAATAGATGAAGAACAAGAGAGTACTTACGTGATTGAAGCCTTTGGAGATGTTCTTGTGAAGTGGGAGAGCAAAAAGAAAAGTTTTGAGATGATTTGGAGAGTATATGCGGCGCCTAGGTCAAGTTTTCAATGTGTTTGTGTTTCAAGACTAAGTCCCCTTTATATAGGAAGAGTATGGGTCGGGTTATGACCCATTTACAATCGGTTTTGGAGACAAAATTCCTACATATGCGGCGCATTGTCTATGGCATAATGGGACATATGCGCCGCATAGTCTATGGCATTTGTAGACATATGCGGCACATTGTCTATGGCATAATGGGACATATGCGCCGCATAGTCTATGGCATATGAGATACTGAGACCAAATGCCATAGCATAGGCGGCGCATAGTCAAAAGCATACCTAGGAATAGGCGGCGCATAGTGTATAGCACACTAGATTCCGGGACCTTAGGCTATAGGATAGGTTGTGCATCGTTTGTGGCCTAGTTTTACCAAGGCCTAGCCTTCCTCGAAGCCTATTTTGGCATGGGAAAGTCTCAATCCATAGCCTTATGCATCACCCTTCCTAATTTACCAACTTTACCATACAATGCGTCCAAATCGTCAATTGAAATCAATCTCCTCGTTGAAAACTTATTGCACCTATATTCGCTCAAACAAATGAAAACGATTAGTACGATGGGTTGCCTCCCACCAAGCGCCTTAGTTTTGGTCGTGGCACGACTCTTATTTTTGGATTTTTATTTATCAAAAGCAAAACACATACTGAAATGAAAAATGAAAAATGATAAATGATAAACGATAAACGATGGGTTGCCTCCCATCTAGCGCCTTATTTATTGTCGTGGCTCGACGTAGTAATCTCGAGTACTTAGACTTCATCGAGATAAGTGATGGCCATGTCATTCATCGAGTCAAGAGGACCGATATACGGCTTAACACGTTGGCCATTCACTTTGAAGACAACACCCTTATTGTCTTCCAATTCGACTACTCCAGACGAGTAGACTTGGATAACTTTAAATGGACCAGACCACTTAGATTTTAACTTACCTGGGAAGAGCTTAAATCTGGAGTTGAAGAGTAGTACCATATCACCCTTTTGGAAGTTTCGTCGAACAATCCGCTGATCATGATACTTCTTCATCCGCTCCTTGTATAAATCCGATCTTTCATATGCATGGAGACGGAACTCATCTAATTCGTTCAGCTGCTCCAACCTCAGATTCTTCACATCATTCCAATTCAGATTCAAGTGCTTCAATGCCCACAATGCCTTGTATTCAAGCTCGATGGGTAGATGACAAGCCTTCCCATAAACTAGTTGATAAGGAGACATGCCAATGGGTGTCTTGAATGCAGTCCTATATGCCCATAGGGCATCATCTAGTTTTCGAGACCAATCCTTCCTATTTGCATTAACCGTCTTTGCAAGGATTTGCTTAATCTCGCGATTGGAAACCTCTACTTGTCCACTAGTTTGGGGATGATAAGGCGTAGCTACCTTGTGTTGCTTGACACCAAACTTGGCCAATACAGATTTGAATAGCTTGTTGCAAAAGTGAGATCCTCCATCACTTATGATAGTACGAGGTACCCCAAAGCGAGAGAAGATATTCTTCTTTAAGAACGCTACAACACGCTTTCCTTCGTTGTCGGCCAATGCTACAGCTTCAACCCATTTCGAAACATAATCCACAGCAACCAAGATGTACTTCATTCCAAACGAATTCACGAATGGTCCCATGAAATCAATACCCCACACATCAAAAAGTTCTACCTCCATAATTTTAGACATGGGCATTTCATGGTGTTTTGAAATAGTACCTTGACGTTGGCATTGGTCACACCTTCTCACATAGTCGTATGCATCTCTGAATATCGAGGGTCAATAATAACCACTTTGCAATACTTTTCTTGCGGTTCGATTCCCTGCATGATGTCCACCAACTTGTGAAGTGTGGCATGCTTCCAATATAGCAGGTACTTCTTCATGGGACATACATCGTCGAATAATCCCATCCGCGCATCTTCGAAACAAATAAGGTTCATCCCAATAGTAGTGCTGAACGTCATGCATAAACTTCCTCCTTTGGTGGTAAGATAAGTTGGCAGGTATCACATTACTCTCTACGAAATTTGCAAAGTCGGCATACCATGGTACTTTCTCCATTTTTGTCGCCAATATCTCCTCGTCAGGGAATGCATCATCAATCTGAATTTTAGGTTGCGCCACATGTTCATTCTCAAGTCTAGATAGGTGTCCCTTTCCTTTTGTGTTTCAAATATGTGTTGTTTGCTTGTTTTCTTTATACAGCCATTTTATGTTGATTCTAGTGATATGACATGCCTGCAGAATTTTCAGTCAGATCTTAAAATCCAGCTTAATCATGAAGCATTGAATCAGAGAGTTAAATTTAGGAAAAGAGAGCATCTGAGAAAATAAATAGAGTGTTGGGGCATTTGGTGATCAAGTTGAAACCTTCTTTGAAATTTAAGGCTATTATTTTGAGAATCGTGAGAATAACTTGGTCATCAATTGAAAGACATATCTCAATTAGGTCAAGTAGTGAATGTGTGATCCTATGTCAAAGGGAACAGGAAGAAAATCAGCTCCACGAAGTCATGAGTCCTTCAGCATGAGGAATGTACAATGAAAATGGAGTTGTATGTTTGACAAGTGTAGAAAAAGAAGTGACATACATGCTTAGTTGAAGTTAGTGTTGTTAAAGTGCCACAAATGATCTTCATCTTTCATTTTCATATTGCATGATATGTACTTGCATTTTTAAGGATTGATATGACGAAGGCCTTCCATTCTACTATCCAAACATCGTGTCATCCTTTGTTTACCCATTTGAGCTTTAGTCATATTTTCTTTCATACCCCTCTTTTGGAATCATATAGAGTCAACAAAGCTCAAAAGAAAAGGTGTCGAGCAAAACAGTAGAGTGAGAAAAGTTTTTTAAAAAAAAAGAGAAAAATGTGTCCAAAAGGAGAAAAAGAAGAGCGTCGAAAAAATAAAGTCAGAAAAGTCCCAAAGAGAAAAGAGTCAACAAAAGGAAAAGAAAAAAAACTTAGAATCAAGTGAAAAAAAAAAAAGCTGCCAGAACTACGCATGACCTGATTCTCCTCTCTCGAGGGTGAGATATGTAGGCTACCTTACTCAGGACTCGAGCCAACCAAATAAACAATTTAGAGTCACCCAGTCAAAAGAAACTGGGGCATGAGTTAATCCTCATTGTTTGAGTCGATTCCAAAAGTTGTAAGTCCTACCCCACTTCAAGTGTCGTTTGAGCCCCATGACATCCTTTCTTTCTAACCTTATCCAAAAGCCAAGTCACAATCAAAGAAAGACCTTCAGATCAATCTTTGAGGATGTTAAGGCTGAGCATGCAAGGGATATGATGATGCATTTGGGAACTATTTGTCTTCCTCAGCATAGGGAATCAAGAGAGAAATAAAAATGAGAGTCTTATTGGTGAAAAACCCTTACGATCACCATAAGGCGATGGTAAGTTGAGAGAAACAAAAATGAGAGAGTCTTATTGGTGAAAACCCTCACGGGCACCATAAGGCGATAGTGATCCGAGAGAAAATGAAAGAAGTTTGTTGGCGAAAACCCTTCAAGGCGCCAATAGCCGAATGGGGTCTTAAATGCAATTGACCTAAGAAAGCAACTCAGTTTCAAGGTCATTAACTCAACAACAATGGGTAGAAATTTTGGATGAAAAGATCAAGCTGCTTAATCCAAAATGCATGGCATAATCATTAGTGTTGACTGTCATTTTTAGATGAATTTTTCGTTTCTTTGTTTTAAAAGGGGACATTCATTGTCTTTTCTTTCTTCTCTTTATTTTAATTTTATCTTTCTTGAGTCAGTTATCAAAACAAAAAATTGTCATTCTTTTTTTTGTTTCTTGTCTTTGAGTCAAGTCCGTGTCAAAACAAGTGAGAAAAGATTTCAAAACTGGCTACCAGCTTCTTTAATTGCACAAAGCAAGACAAAAGCTAGCACATGAAAGAGACATGATTGTGAGCCCAAAAAAGGCATGCAGGAAGTTTTGTCAATAGAGAAGTCGGGGAACTCATGGAAATACCAAGGTTCAAAGGGTTTATTTGAGAAACACAACAAAGCAGAAATACTGTATTTTTTTCAGTAATTAGCGAGAAAGAGATTGGAACTAAGATTGAGAGTGAAAGAAGAGATTGAGAAAGACGAAGAGTGATCGAAAAACTGAAGGAAGAGAGGAAAAAGACATCGAATCACACTGTTCCGGCGAGAACCCACCGGAAAACATCGAAACTCGGCTGATTCTCTAATTTCTATCGCTGCCAGAGCTCGCCAGAGCTCCGGCGAAACAATAACGACAAAACAACCCTCTCTCGTCCCCATTCTCGACCTGTCCAGTCCCTGATCCGGTGGGAATTGTTAAAATGAATGGAGCAATAGCTGAGTGTGCGAATTCAATTACGAGTCTTTGTTATTTTCTCAATTTTTTATCTGGGTTGGCAAAAAAACAGAGAAAAAGGAGATATCGAGCTCGGGTTTGTTGGTCGAGGTTCGAATTGAGGTTTTTCGGGCACGGTGTTATCTTCGATATATATTAAAATTGATACATGAGGTCCAACTCTATCTCTTCTTATTTTATTTCATCATACGTGTTTGATTTGTGTGAGACGTGATTGAATATTGGGTGATATTGATTTATTTTGCTTAAGTTCGTTGAAGAAATGGTTGTGAATTGTTGGAATAGTAATCTTGAATTGTGGAAATTTGATGGTAAAAAAAGAATTTGGGGTTGAATGGTAGGAATTGAAAAAATGAATATCGTTTAGTTCTGATTTACTGTCGTTGGTTATTTTGGAGCAGATGTGAATGTTAAACGTGGTAGAAATGTGATATGTTGAAACAGAATAGGCAAATGTACGTTCGGGTAGGCAAAAATTTAGGAATAAGTGTCTTCTTGTTGAATGTGGAATTTGGGATGAATGGTTTTGATTTATGCATTGACATCTATTGTATTTATTTGACCGGGGAATGCCCCGAGAGATTTGTATTGATTTATCTGGGGAATGCCCCGAAGTACCATGTACTTGAAGACGACGCACGATCAAGGTCCGGAACGTCGGGTGGAGAAAGCAATGGAGTGTAGTTTAGAATTAGCATAGAATAGAGTAGGTTTATATTTTTGCACTTTTCTATTTCGGGATTGTAATAATCGGACTGGATAATTATAATTTTTGGATTTGATTTGTTTGTTTGTTTGATTGATTGTTTTGTGTGATTTTGTGTGGTTTATATATTCATAATGTCAAATTAGCCGATACGCTCCACCAAGCGACCGTGGTCAAACCACGGGACCGAGGGGTGCCTAACACCTTCCCTCGGTCAATAGAATTCCTTAGTCGAAATCTCTGTTCGCGGATCAGTTTATAGAGTCAAAATCGTTTTGAAAAAAGATATCCAAGGATGACTTGGCACACTCGATTTATGCCAAGTGGCGACTCTGAATAAAAAATGTAAATAATCCTTTTTCAAAATAAATTTTCATTTTTTGTCACTTAAATAATAAAAAAAAATTCGAACCTTAAATCATATCTTTTTGGAGTTAAAAAAAGGGGTGTGACACACATAAATTTATATTTTTTGAATAAAAAAACATAATTTTAAATTTTGCAAAAAGAAAATATCATGTTCAATATGAAGAGATTGTTCATACCATGCGGGAAGATTTCATAAAAGAATAGATAATTACTATCGCTATCGATCTAGTGGTTCGAGAAATCTTTATAAAATTATGTTATTTGAAAAATTGCAATAATATGTAGTCGCAAACATTTATTTATAAAAAGAATGTTGAGATCGTAATATATTAGTTCGGGGCCTTAGGTTATTTCAATACTTTGTTATGAACTACTCCCATTGTCATAATCTATTTATTTGATTTTGACTTAGCACGGAGTTTAAGAAAGTTAATAAGCTTTTGAATCTTAAAGACATGTGGAATGTACTAAAATATCATTTAATATTGTGATTTTAAGCATATTAGGTGAACAATTATAACTAAAGAGTTTCCTAAAAAAGAAAAGAAACATTCTTTGTGAAACAGATTAAAAATAAAAGTAAAACAAACTAGAAGTGTGATTTTTTTATTTGGTATGATAGTTTTCATGGAATTTTGGACTAAAATGGTGTTGAATGGAAGACAAATTCCATAACTGCGTTTGCCAGAATTTTTTATGATCAAAATGGTGAAAACGCATGAACAATGGAGTACCTTCAGTGTGCAACTTTCACGTTTAAAAATAGACGCTTCGTTAAATATATTTATGCTGAAGGTGCTCTATTCATGAGCCTTCGGTGAATCTTTTAAATTTTGAAGAAAAGCTCATTTCTATCGATGCACCTTCAATATTAATTTTACTATTCAAGAATCTGAAAAGGCCATTATTTTCTGAACTGATGGGACAATAAAAAAATAATTTTTCTACATCCTAAAGGCTTATCTGCATCAATGCACCTTCAAGCAAATTATTTCTTCTTCAAGCTCATTTGCTCCCTTAAAATTATTTATTCTTTGACTATATTACTGACACTTTGTGCTACAAATCATTTATTATTATTTTAGTACTAATAGTGATTTTATAGGCTAAATGTTTATTTTTTAATTATTTGGCACTGCATTTTGTTTGTTAATTTAGTTACTATTTTGTTGGTATATATTTTATTGGCCTGCTATCTCAATTAACTACACTTCCATATTAAAGAGTAGAAGAAGGAAGTTGAATTAGAAATCACATAAAGAAAGTAAACATTGTTCCATACATTCTTTTCTTTGTAAATTGTTTGAAAATAAACATTGCTTCATACCGTCGTTTTAAATTGCTTGAAGGTGCATTGATGCAGATGGGCCTTTAGGCTATAGAAAAGTTGTCTCTTATTGTCCCATCAGTTTGAAAAATGACAGTCTTTTCACATTCATGAATAATAGAATTAATATTGAAGGTGCATTGATAGAATTGAGTTTTTCTTCAAAATGTAAAAGATTTATTAAAGACTCATGACTAATAAAACACCTTTAGTGTAAATATATTTAACGGACCGTCTGTTTTTAAACATGAAAGTTGCATACTAAAGTTCTCCATTGTTCATGCGTTTTCACCATTTTCATAATGAAAAATCTGACAAACTCATTTGTTGGATTTGTCCCCCCATTCAACACCATTTTAATCCAAAATTCTCATTGAATTATGAGATTTTCATGTCGATAAGAAAAAATATAATTTAAAAATTGCTTTCGAATAAGATTTTAATTTCAAATCATTGTTATTTTAAGAGAAAATGCCAAAAAAAAATCTCAACCTTTAGCCCAAATTCCAACTACACACCTATACTTTGTGAGGGTCCTATGACTCCCCTAAACATTTTAAAAATGGAATATTAATACCCCTAAAGGCTGACATGGTAAGAGAGTGCATTTCACTCTCTTTTGAGAGAGTGAGAACAACGAAAATTATATATTAAAAATTTATTTTAAATATCTTTTATATTAATATATATAATTTCAATTATTATTTTTTCTTATTCTTTTCTTTTGTCTTCTTCTTCTCTTTCTCAAAACAAAAAATTTCAAGAACCCATTAATGGTGTTCCTCATCTTCTTCATCTCCAATTTCATTATCTTTCTCTATATTTCTTGAACTCGTTAATAAAAATTTTATTATCATATCACTTAAATTTTTCACTATCAATACAATTACTAATGAAATTATAACTGTTAGCAAGTGGATTCTTCACTTTCTGAATCTTTCAACCAAAAATATCAAATTTTTACTTCAAATTTTCCGTAGAAAAATGTCAGGTGGAGTTGGTCCATCTAGTGACATTAGTTTGCCCAAAGATGAAAATTTCCATCACACCCCCTAGTCACCAACAATATGGAGGAATTTTCAATTTACGACATCTTAACATGTTGGCCATCATAATTGTGTTTTCTTTTAGTGACATGGTTAGACTTGAAGATTTTGCCTTCGTATTATTCTCCCTTATTTGCATCTTTTTCCTCTCCAAAATTGTCCTCCCAAAATTTCATCTCAAACAAATCCTCTGATTTTCAACAACAAAATTCTAAATCTGTACGTTTCAATTGGAGCCCTTATAGGATTATTCCTCCCAATAGTCTATATATTCGAAGGAATTTATGAGGGCGATAAAGAAGGTATCAAAGCAGTAGCACCACATGTTTTCTTGCTTGCCAGTCATGTTTTTATGGAAGGTATTACTTTTAATGGTATATTTTTGTTGTCCGAGTTTTTGTTCTGGTTTTATATAATTCGAGAACATTAAAGCATATACATGGTGAAAATAAGATGGATACTTCAATTTCTTGGGGCTATTATGACTATTTCTTTCTATATGACCAAGATCTCCACAGCGGTAACACTTGTTCGTCATCTTCAATTTCATTATTGGTGGCTCTCCGATCGTCGGAATAATGAAAGACGAAAAATTTACAGAAGGGGAAAAGAGAAAAGAGAATGGAAAAGGGAAGAGAAAAGGGAAATATTAAAGAAAATATAATAAAAATCAAAAATTACGTGGCATTACATGGCACACGCGTGGTGCTCACTCTCCAATACATATGTGGGTTTGAGTTTTTAAGGGGTTAATAATTTCACTTTTAAATAGTATAGGAGGGTCATAGGACCCCGTAAAATATAAGTGTGTAGTTGAGATTTGAGATAAAGGTTCCAGGATTTTCTTTGACCATTTTCTCTTATTTTAAATTATTATTTCATATCGTATGTACAAGTGATCCAAAATAAAGTATTCAAAAAGAAATGTTAAATAAAGATTGTCCTCAAAATGCTCTGAGACAGATATCCAAGAAGTTGGATATTTTTGTAGTAGCAAAAAGTCAGATTCTTTTAAGGTGGCACGTGGTGTACACTAGCAATTTTATAGCATCAAAAAATAGTTATAATACAGTTGCAAAGATCTGCTACTACTTGATCCAGATCTCTTTCTTTTCTCCCTCTCTCTCTCTCTCTCTCACCTTCAAACAAGTCAGCTACACACACCCAGGTAACATCCTTGTGCAAATCAAATCATCTCCCATGTTTAAAGTTTCTTTACTTTCTTCAAAAATTTGCATTTGTTGTGTGTAATATTGATGATGTTTGTGCTTATTTATGTGATTGATCAAGAATTGTCTTGATTTGGTGATGTGGGGTTGTTGAAACTTCCATAAATATGTTTGATATTGGTGCTTATTTATGATATTGATCAAGAATTTACATGATATTGTGAAGTGGGGTTGTTGAAACAAGGACATAAATATGTTTGATTTTCTTTTTGATGTGTTTATTTTACCTACCAAGATGATTTGTCCTGTACGGGGTTGTTTGGTTCGCGGACTAAGTTATCCTTGGACTAATAATCTTAAGTTTGATGGCATAAGTTTTGATGTTTCAGGATTAATCTGCGATAAAATTTATATTATGTTTGATTGACAGTAAATTTATAGTCTTGGAATTATAATCTCAAGTTTGATGGGATTAGGTGAGATGTCCCATGATTAAGCTCGAGATAAAATGTATACTGTGTGTAGAAGATTGCTAATTGTTAACCTGTGGGGCCAGATTAAGCCTGGGATGAAATTTATAGCCACAGCATAATGTTATCCCAGGCTTAATCTGAATAGTTAGCTATATTTTATCTAATCAGATGTGGGATGAGGATCGAAATTATGCTTGATTTGGTGCTTTTAGTTTTTCTTTTGCCCTTGTTAATATACTCCCCCAACCCCTATTTGTAGTAAAAAGGAACTTTGTAATGGAATCGCGTAGTTCCAACGCAATCCTCCTAACAGATAGCCAAAGATGGGCAAGGACCATTTGGTTAGTTAAACAATGTTGATGTTGAAGTAGAAAGAAGGCTAATAAGTAGGAACATGAGTCGGGGAATTCTAACTCTGAACTTGTCCCTGAGACTTCCTTTTTATTTGGTAGGGCATGCTAACTTTGAGTCAGTAAGCTCGTGATTTAGGGCTTAATTAGGCCAACTTCAGGTGAAGAATTGTTAATGATGAGAGTCATTCTCATTTGCTTTGGGTTTTCGTGATCCCTTTTCCCACCCTTAACCCCGACAACCCCCCTTGAAAACACCTAGAATAGAAGACTCATGCTTCGATTGCTTACCTACTTGTCTCTCTAGTGATCGCAAGACCAGGCTACTTTCCAGCCATGTCGTCTGTTGATGATGTGCTGTCTTGTGTATTTTAATTTTTTTTTGCTGCCTACAAGAACTATAGTACTTGTATTATGACCACTTTAAGACCAATTGAACATGTACTAGGTTGTCGAAAAGCACTTGCTAAGAGGGGAAGACAAATTTCATAATGTTTATACCATAACAAAAATTGGCTTAGCCTAAAAACAGGATCGTGGCACCAGCTTGTGGTAAAAGTGATAAAGTTTATTAATAGATTGGTTGATAATAGTAAACCTTGGAACCTAAAATGAGATAGAAAGTACTAGTACCAGTGAGAATCCTTTCGACAACAACATACCCAGTGTATTTCTACATAGTGGGGTCTGGGGAAGGTAGAGTGTACGCAGACCGTGCCACTACCTCAGGTGAAGTAGAGAAGTTGTTTCCAATAAACCCCTAGCTCAGGACCGATAACAGTAGAACAAACACAAAACATAAATGCAAATAAACTAACACTCCTAGCTAATACAAGAAACAATACAGCCACAAGATAATACTATAACCTATCTATTCGAAATCATAGATATCACTCCAACACCACGAACAAGAAACTCCAGACACAAACAAAGTACTCTCCTCTACTGTTACCGACGCACTCCTACCTCCTAACCCTCTACCCTAATCTGCGTCCTCCACACCTTCCTATCAAGGGTCATTGTCCTATGTAAGCTGTAACTGCTCCATATCATGCCTAATCACCTCCCTCCTATACTTCTTCTTCCTACCACTACCCCGCCTTAAACCATCCATAGTGAGAATCCTTTCTTATTACGAAAAATGTGGTGCTAGTGATTGAACTCTTTTCTATAGTTGAGTTTTTCTCTAGCTGGACAGAGTATATTAATTAAATTTTAGCTGTTGTGATCTTTCTCTTCGTCATTGTCACAGAAAGTTAAGGGTGTTGGTTGGAGTCCTATATCTCGTATATTAATCTAATGATAATCTCATGAATGCCGTTTATGCAAACGTCCTACTATCTCAATTTTGACTGAAGTTATCAGAGGTAGAGTTTTTACACATGTAAGTTTGTCCTGCCACTAAGGTCCTTTCTCCATGTTCCAAATTTTCCCTTCTGTCATTTCTTCTTTGGTTCTCTCTGACTAGAACTTGTGAGCTAAATCTCTTCGGCTCCAGGTAAGTCACAAAAAGCTCTAAAGCAATAACACTATCGTTATTCGTTTGCTTACCCCTGTAATGCACGTTGATGGTTTAATTAGTCCAGCAACCTAGCATGCCACTAACAATATCCACAAATCCCTAACATTTTGGAATTAATCCATAGGGAATTTAAGTGTTATGTTAACACTATCGATAGAAAGACATCAATTTTCTTGTATTCTAGCTTTTTTTGATCCATACTTGCATTCGACATTAAGAAAAATGATCACATTTAAGTGATGCAGACTAAAGGAATCTGGTTTCTTTTCTTAACACAAGTAATACAAATCTATCTTTTATTCCTTGTAGGTGTTTTACATAGGATGGCCTTGGTCACCACTGCTGAAGTTTGCGATGCAAATCCACAGCTCATTGTGAGTGGTGAACTACGTGCACTGCAGCCAATCTACAAAATATATGGCAGGCGCCAAGTCTTCTCTGGACCTGTTGTCACTCTGAAAGTATTTGAAGACAATGTTTTGGTTCGTGAGTTTCTCGAGGAGAAAGGTAACGGGAGAGTTCTTGTTGTCGACGGGGGTGGTAGTCTGAGATGTGCAATTTTGGGTGGTAACCCTGTGGTACAAGCTCAAAACAATGGATGGGCTGGGATTGTAGTAAATGGTTGTGTAAGAGACGTGGACGAAATCAATGGTTGCGATATCGGAGTCAGAGCTCTGGCTTCTCATCCGATGAAAGCCAATAAGAAAGGTATTGGAGAGAAGCACGTTCCAATAACCATCGCTGGGACTAGAATCTGCGATGGTGAGTGGCTTTACGCAGATACCGATGGCATTCTCATTTCAAAAATGGAGCTATCTGTTTGAGAATATCCCCATGCCTAAGTAAGTGCATATCAGTTGTGAACTACTTTTTTCATGGAGCTCATGGTCCTATAACTAGTGCTTTACATGTATGGGAATCGCGAGCTCCGTTAATCTATTGTATGTTGTAAGTCAAACTCTTCGTTGGAACACGTTTTACTTAATTTTACTCTATTTTGCCTTAAACATGGTTTCTTCAGACATGCAAGAGGTAAAGCTGCGTATCATGAAAGTGATTTCTCCATGGTAACGCTCTTATAAATAATTGAAGTTTCTAAACATTTACAAGTTGAGCCATTTTGGACCAACTTCAGACATACATGTATGATGTTTGGCGTGCCAAAACCTAACTTCAAATAATTTGTAAGCAGGCAAACTTCCAACATATGCGTCTAAAGGTCAAACTTTTGACAGTTTTGTCTGAAGTTGTAGGATTATTGGCAAGAAAAAATTGAATAACTGAACTTTAGACATATATGACTGAAAGCATTAAAGCATTTGCACAAATCTTCTCCCACTATACTATCCCTGAGGCCATAAACGCTCCCTACTTGTGTTTAGTCCCGAAGGGATCGTTTGGTTTGAAAACAAATTATGTTGAGATTAGTGCAAAATCATCCGATAATATATCTACTAGTTATCCAGCCTTGAACGTTGTTACTGTTTGATCACCTCCTCCAGATGTGATGGACTTTTTGTATGCGGATAAAAGAGGAGGCTTTGCTACTAGACATGTTAAGAGCGTGAGAGTTTTACCGCCTAGTACTTCTGTTCATATTCCTAGTACTGCTATAAGGAACTAATGGACGGTTGTAAACATTGCACAAAGTGCAGATACTATGGTGGCAGCGCTACTGAATCGCTGTCTGTAGTATTTTGTTAAAGACTCTAATATATAAGTATCCTAGTTACCAAAAAAAAGCATTAAAGCATTTCTGGCAGGTACAAGCAGTTCAATAGCTTTTTTAAAGCCACTATTAGTGACACGTTTTCATCATTTTCCTAATTAGACGAAGTTTGAGGCATGTTAGTCGGCTCGCTCGAGGATGAAACTAGTAAATCGTATGCTTAAGTCTTCTAAATTTTGAGGTCCTAAAAATATTTTAATAGTAAATTTGATAATTTTAATTTCACTAAAACAACAGTGAAGATTATAAAAAATAAAAGGTACAAAATTTAAATAAAAAAGAAAGAAAGAAGAATTATCTACTTTCTAATCAAAAATATTTTAAAATTTTGAATTAAACAACTCAAATCTTCATATTAATAAAATAAAGTTTTTATAACAACATTCAAGGTAATGCATTGCCAACAAATAGTTAATATTTTATTAGCTAGAATTAATCCTTACTTTTATAAATAATAATAGTACTATGTAAAATTAAATGTTTAATCTCTTTTGAAAATACTACATGTAGTATATAAAAACAAAAAGACAATCCTAAATTATATTATTACTATTATTATTAGTAGTAGTAGTAGTACTAGTACTAGTCAAATGTGTGTGATTTGCACGTGTGTTTCATGTCAAGTCATATGTGAAGTATTAATAGCTTGATCGTCTCCTACGATGTGAACTATCACATCACGTATAATAACAAAAATAATAGATAGTAATAGAGCAGAAATTACAACAAAACAAATTGATTAAACCTAACCTTTACACAAAAATTCCTCAAAGCTTGACCAAATATTCATCTACCACTATAAACTCAATAAAACAATACGATAATCGAGATATCATAACAATGTAATAAAACCTTAAGAAAAATCGTTGAAGCCTGACCAAACGTTAATCTATCACTTAAAAAAATAACAAATAGTAACAGCACAGAAACTATAGTATTCGAGAATATTACAACAATATCATCAAAACTAACCTTAATACAAATTTCTCAAAGTCTGACGAAATATTCATCAACAACATAGACTGAAACACAACAGAAACTATAACAAAATAATATGATAATAGGGATATTAGAACAATATCAATAAACCTAACCTTTTGTGATTAATGTTGATGACACTTTAGAGCTCATAAAAAAACAGTAATTAGAATATCTCTGTCACTAAATTTTACATTATGGATGTTATTATATTATTATAGAAAAAAAAATCTCCAACACTTTTTTCTACAAAAAAGGATTATCTAAATATGGGAGATTTTTATTTTTATATTACGGAAGGGGAAAAAATTAATTATGGTATCAAATTAATACTACAACACAACTTAAGGAAATTCAAATTTTTTTCCTCAAAATTTTAAAGTAACGTGTTTTTATTTTTTCCTTAAAAAATTAAAATAACTTTTTTTTTTTGGAAACTTTAAGGTAATTTTTTATTTTTGTGTTTTTTAACGAAAAAATTTCAAAAATTATTTTTGTAATCATATATTATAGAAATTCTTAAATTTAAATATTATAATATAATGATATATTAATTGAAGAAAAATAGTAAAAAATAATTTTGTCTAAAGCACAAATTTTTAATAATGAGTAAAAAGTGTAAACCACTTTTTTAAGCACACTTTTAATATATTGTAGATGTAGATAGATATAGATGTGTGTGTATGTATGTATATACGTACGTACGTATTTATAATCTATATCTATATCTATAATATATTAAAAGTGTGAAGACCCTTAAAAAAATAATTTGAACTTTTTGCCCTTAATAAAGACAATTCTTTAGACAAAATTATCATTTACTATTTTTATTATATTTAAAAAATAAAAAATCTCATTATTTTTTGCAAAATAGATATATAATAGGATTTTTGTAAACTAGATATATAATAAGAGTCCTAATAAACATTGTCTTATTTTTGGCAAAATAAAAACGTATGAGTATAAGTTTTTCATTATTTTTGGCAATCTAAGAATTATATATATAGTTGAAATCCAAAGATATTGTCTTTTTGGCAATACAAACACGCAGGTTTGCAAAAGTAGAACACTACCTTTTTTTGTGGAAATTAAAAAAATTCCATTTATATTGTTGGCAAAGTATTTTCAATTTGCAGAATAAAAATGAAAGTGAGAGTCCTTTTTTACCATTTTACAATTGATAGTATTCTAATACTGTTATAAATGTATTTACATTGTAGTGAATGTCTATCAAGATCTACTTTGATATCTATTAGGATTTGAAGCATCCGTCTTTTACTCAAACTAGGAGTAAATTTCCCCTATAAATAAAGGGGTTTTGTTCATTGTATTGACAATCATATAATCTCTCATCCTCAAGAGAAGAAATAAGAATTACTCTCTCTACTCTTGTTCTTTATTCTTTCTTATTTTATAACACGTCATAACACGTTATCAACACGAGACTCTACCGTCTCAAATTTGAAGGCTAAGGCTAAGTTCTTTATTCTTTCTTATTTTATAACACCTTATCAACACGAGACTCTACCGTCTCAAATTTGAAGGCTAAAGCTAAGGTAGCAAAAGAATTGGAGTTAATCATCTGTCGATTCAGGTATGCAATATTTGTTCGTCTAGTAACAAATCTCACTTAATACTAATCTGCTTTGTGACTTGGAATCTAAATATTTATCTAGTCTTAAAACATTGGTTTTCATCCATTACCATTAGCAAAGTATATTAAAGCCATCAAGTCAAAGTTAAAATTAGTTCTCTGCAAGAATTCAATTATTATCTTGATATAAAAAATCCTTACCACTGTTAGTTTATATTAACCTATTAATGGTTAAGAATTCCTATGTACACCAATTATGAAAAAGTAACAGCAAATAATTGTTAAAGCATCTTAAAAGTGCATTACTTTCTCATTACACGTGCTCCTATATTCTACGTGAAAAATTATATTTTATGTCCTTGTGGTTTAATCTAACTAATCATCTTTGATTTTCTCTTCTTCAATTTTGATGAGTTTAAATATATATGACATCACGATTTTATTATTAAATTAATATAACTCTATTGAATTTTTTTGGATCTGAGGAAACCTAATTGGTTCAAAATTATTTATGCCTTAAATTTGTTCTTGAAACAATATTGTTAAAAGTTATGATGATCTATTTAAGTCTCATGCACCATGATGATAAGATGTTGGGTTTAAGTCCCATCGATTTATGCCTAAGACGTCTTTTTATATGGATAAGATATTGAGTTTGAATCTCAATATACCATACTGATGATATTATGATGGTTAAGGCAAAATAATGGGTGTTTAGTGAAAAGTTATGAAATTCGACCCATTGAATATGCTCCATTCCATGAAGTAAATGTGATAGTAATATATGATAAGTCTGAAATATGACAACTTACTTCATTCTTGAGGTGTATGTGGTAGCAGTGCATAATATGTCTAAAAGAAGACAAGTGATTAAATGCACGAATATACGCGTGGAGGGACAATATGATTATGATCATCAAAAGTGATGATATTTTCACACGCATATTATGATCATAAGATATGATAGAGAAAAATTCTCTACATCATATGTATGCCTCGATTTGCTTCTGAAGTAGCAAAATCTTGAAAGAGGTTATAAGCTATCATAATTTGATAGGCTTAAGACATGATTATATTCCATTCCTGGGGAATGAGAAGCTTATTAATGCAAACATGTACTTGATTGTGATGATATCACAACTCACCTCCGAATGAGGCAGAATAACTGAGAAGAATTATTTCGAAATCTACTTCTAAAGTAGTAAATCTGAAATTTATTCATGTAATAGTAAATCTGAAATTTACTAAAGAAAAAAAGTACATGTCATGGTAAACTTGGAGTTTACTAGAATAAAAGTTCATAAATTGATATAAACAATTGTGACATCTCAAAGATGTGCATATTGAATATTAGACATGTATTGAAGAACTAGAAGATTCTTCGAGAATTGTTTATGTCATTTGTTCTCATGATAAGTTGGTTGGACCAACTAAAGTTGGGATTGAATTCCTTAAATCTGAAAAATATAAAAGGAGAATATGGGCCCGTTCACCTATCATGTGATATGTTGAAAAGATGTATCAATAAGATGATCACATGTACATTCATTGTCAACCTACAGTTTGACATTCATAAAGTTGCTTGCTCAATAAAATTGAGTTAAGAACATAATTTTCAGATTGTGCAATCAAGAAAGTTATCTTGATGATGATGGTTTGGCATTGAATGCCTTCGATAAATAGCTAAACCATTATTAATGAGAACAAAACTTCATATATTGGTCTAAAATATGATATATTGCAATAGCATTTGTATGCATTAGACCAATAAATTATGATTATTTCTTCCCTCTCAATCGGTTCAAGGTCGAGAACCAATTATTCCATCTAATAATTTTGATGTGCGGTATACGATTAATGAATATACCATAATGCACAAAGATGGATTCCTCTAAGAAGTAGAGGATGTATGTTAGTTTTCCTAACATAAGGGGGAGATTATAAGCGCTATGAAATTAAATATGTTAGGAATTATCACCAGATCGTCATCCAAAAGATAATTCAAGTCAAATGCCGAAAGCATCTCATATTAAGCGCAAGTGCTCTTATTTTGTGTTCCTAAAGGACAAAGTCTATGCATGTGTGAAGCGTGGTAGAATGATCGGTTCCAAATGAAATAGTCCTTGAAAAATAAGGAGCAAATAATCATAATAAGAAGGCAATGAGCTCTTGAAGAGCCTACGACATAACACTTCATGAAACCTTATGAAAGGTTCGTGTACCTGAAAATAATAAAGTGATTAGATCTCAAAATGTTATGTCGCATTGTAAACCGATACAAAATGATATATCATCAATATCTTTGACACAATATTGGTGCAATATTGTGAAAGATTACGAGGATCTGAATTCTATGTTAATTTAAGCATGCTGACGTAGAAATATTTATCAAGTGACATGAAATGATGCATTTTGGTAAGCGTAAAACTTATTTGATTTGCAGTCCAGACACTTGAAGATGTCACTCATGAAATGTTGAATATTGTCACTTGACAAAACTTACGTGAAAACTTTTAAGGATTCAAACTGCTTGAAGCATATAAAAGTTTCTGGGAAACTTATTTATAATCCTTATATTGTATAATTTTATTGCTTGAACATCATTAGAATCTTGGAGAGTTTTCAAAGCAATAGATTATTTGCTGAAATTCGAAATATATCGAATTGGATTGGTTATGAAGTACCATATCTTAGTGCAATTGATGCACTCATGTACCTTGCAAATACTACAAGGCCTATAGCTTTTTCAATCAATTTGTTAGCAAGGTATATTTGTGCTCCTACTATGAGACATCAAAATGGGATAAAACACATGAGCTTGTTTTATTCTAAAGATTGCAGTCCCGATCTTATTGGTCATGCTGATGTTGGGTACTTATCTGACTCGCATAAAGCTCAGTATCAAATAGGCTATGTGTTCATATGTGGTGGTACTGTCATATCTTGGAGATATACAAAACAGTCTATCCTAGCCACTTCATCGAATCATGCTGAGATAATAGCTATTCATGAAGCAAGCCGAGAATGTGTATGGTTGAGGTCCATGATATATCTCATTCGAGAAAAATGTGGTGTGAAATATGATAATCTATCCACAATTTTATACAGAAATAATTCAGCATACATAGCACATCTTAAGGGAGGATTCATAAATGGAGATAGAACGAAGCACATTTTGCCAAAACTTTTCTACATACATGAGCTACAAAAGAATGATGATATTAACGTGCAACAGATTCTTTCAACTGACAATGTGACTGATTTATTCACCAAACCTTCTCCAATTGCAACTTTCAAGAAGATGTTGCACAAGATCGAGATGCAAAGGTCGAGGATGTTCTCATTAGGGGGAGTTAATACGCGATGTACTCTTTTTCCCTTACGAGGTTTTGTCCCACTGGGATTTCCTTGTAAGGTTTTTAATGAGGCAGCCGAAATGCGTATTATTAGAGATGTGTACTCTTTTTCCTTCACTAGAATTTTTTTCTACTGGGTTTTTTCTAGTAAGGTTTTAACGAGGCACATTATCTACCAATTAGACATTCAAGGAGGAGTGTTATAAATGTGTTTACATTATAGTGAATGTCTATCAAGATCTATCAAGATCTACTTTGATATCTATTAGGATTTGAAGCATCCGTCTTTTACTCAGACTAGGAGTAAATTTCCCCTATAAATAGAGGGATTTTGTTCATTGTATTGACAATCATATAATCTCTCATCCTCAAGAGAAGAAATAAGAATTACTCTCTCTTCTCTCTCTACTCTTGTTCTTTATTCCTTCTTGCTTTATAACAAATACAAATTATATAGTAGGGGTTAAAAATCATTTTTTTTTTGGTTTATGAATACTCCTTCTATAAAAGAAGTTGCTTTGTGTAGTGATTAAATTTCGTGAGTAAGAGGTACGTAGGAATAGTTATTTTCTTCTCTTAATGTTTTCGTTATTTTGGATTAATTTTTGTGCAACTCACTTTATCATTATGTTGTTAGTTGTGTATTTGGATTGATAATCAATTTCTCACAAATTCAACTTCAAATTAAAGATTGGCTTAAATTATTTAACAATGAAAAATGGTTGGCTCTGTTTGAGTGATTGTCATCTATTATATTATATTATATTATATTATATTATATTATATTATATTATATTATATTATATTATATTATATTATATTATATTATATTATATTATATTATATTATATTATATTGTGTTCTTAGTTAAAATACAATATTTATTTTGATTGTTATTTATATTTTATTTTATCATATTTGTCATAGATCTGAATCACTAGACTCTTTTAAATTCATTACGAGATTTTTGAGTTAAAAAATAGACGTAGACGTACTTAATGAATTAATGTCTCCATTCAAATTAAAATCATACAAAACTTAAATTTATTTTAACCTCAATTTTTCTCTTAGCTTGACTTTTAGAAGAATTAATATAGTAGTCCTTTTCGTCAAAAAAAAGTTGATAAGCTTACAATATTTTTCATAAGGGATTTAGATACGATATTAAAACCTTGAAATTTTAATTTTAGAAAGTATTAGTGTTCATATTAGTTCTTATATTTGGGCCTGAATATTGAATAGGAACTTAAAAATTAAAATAGCAAGTTCTCAAATTATTTCTAAGTATTATTACTTAACTTTTATTGTCTTTCATTACGAGATTTTTGAGTAGAAAAAATAGTTGTACTTAACGAATTAATGTATAGATCTTTCAAATTAAAAGCAAACAAATGAGGTCAAAATCATCATTTTGATTTATTTAACCTCAATTTCTCTTCTAGCTTGACCTTTAAAAGAATTAATAATAGTTGTTCTTTTCGTCAAAAAAAGTTGTTAAGTTACAATATTTTTCTTAAATGATTCAGGTGAGATATTAAAATCTTGAAATTTAATTTTTATAAGGTATTTAATTGTTAACATTAGTTTTTATATTTGGACCTAAATATTGAATAGGAACTTGAAAGTTAAAATAATAAATTCTCAATTTATTTCGAAGTTTTAAACTACAAGAAGTCTATAATTTCTTAAAAAGAGATGTGTAATTAAACTTCAAAAAGTTAAACTATTTTAGCAACTTAAAGTTTTTCATTGGTATTTATTTTGTGACTCAAATATATTAACATAAGATACACGTGCAAAGCACGTATATTAAATTAGTATATATATATATATATATATATATATATATATATATGAACTTGTTACAATGTGACGTTCGGATCTTCGGTCCATAGACAAATAAATGTGAGTAATAAACAAAGAACAAAAAAAAAAATTGACATAACAACACAACTATAAGCAGCAACAATCTATCTTAGAGAGTCAATGTCCAGTCCACCAACTCCTTAGAAGGATTACTATATGATAGCAAAATAAGATTTCCATGTCAGTTTTTTATTCTCCTCCCCCCCCCCCCCCCAAAGTTGTTAGGCCATATAATTTTATATAAAGTTTAATCGAAATTTTGCTTTTATATTATCAATTGATTAAAAGAATCCTAATTCTATTTATATGTGTGTGTATTTTAGGACTCCTTAATTATTAGTTCTCTTATCATATATTTTAGGGTTCCTTAATTGTAAATACTAATGATAATTAATTAATAGTTTGAGAGAATAAGTGAAAAGACTATTTTGTATGTTGTGGTGATTTTTAACAATGGATAAAAAGTTCAAATCACTTTTTTTAAGGATATAATTTTCATATTTTTAATATATTATAGATTATAAATTCAACACACTCCATTTATGATATGGGAGCAAACTAATACTTAGTTAAATAAACAAAAAGGGAAACGACACTTTATGGCCCTTTGGAAAGCTAATTCCATAAAAACAACTATTTCAAAATAATCCCATTAAATGGTTAGTCGGTCTTTTTAATTCCATAAACGGATCATTTTTAATTTTAAAAATTACACAAATACACGACTTATGTTTTTAATATTACAAAAAATCCCAACTCCCTAAATATATTACAAAAATTCCAACATATACACAGAATATTATGTATATGTCGATCATGTTATGTATATATTAATAGGGAGAGAGAGTAACGTAATTAAAAAGTGGGAGAGAGTGTAATTACTTACAAAAGGGTTGGTATTTATGCTATTTATACTTTTTAATTCTGGGTTATTTCGGCTCATTTTTAAAAAAAATTGTTCAGTTTTTTTTTTTTGCTACATTTTTTGAGCTAAAACAATTTGTTTTTTTCAAAATAAGTAAATAAAATTGTATAATTATTATAAAAAATATGTATGTATATAAGATATATGTATAGAACAATGAATGTGGTATAGATATGATATAGATACTGTATCAAATATGATATAGGAATTGTATTAATATGGTATAGAAACTATATATGCATAGATTTTTCTGTATAAATTATATGAATGTGATATGGAAAGTGTATCATTATGATATATGAACTGTTTATGCATATGTTTCTTTGTATAAACTGCATCAATGTGGTATAGGTTGTATAAAATGTGTATAGAAATTATATAGTTATTATATAAAATACATATCTGAATAATAATTATTGTATCATTGTTATATAAAATATGTATATGTACAAAATGTGTATAAAAACTATAGTGTTATTGTATAAAAATATTTCTATCACTATTGTATTGTAGTATGTATATGTAGATATGTATTGTATTGTGTCACTATAATTCAATTAAAAGAATAGATTATTTAAAAAAAATAAAAAGTTATCTATCTATATTTTATATCTATATCTATATTTATAGCTATATCTATATCTATATCTATTATCTATATCTATAATTTATAATCTGTATATATAATCTATAATTTGTATCTATATCTATAATCTATATCTATAATAATTAAAAGTATGACGGGCCTTAGAAATGTTGTTTTAACTTTTTGTCCTTCATTAAAAGTCTTTGCTTTAGACAAAATCATTTTTTCACTATTTTTTTCTAATATTTAAGAGTTGAAAATTAATAAAATATATTTATGGTAAAACCTTTTCTTATTAATAAGTCATCATAATTTCACTACTTTTTCCTAATTTAATAGTTGAAAATTAATTGAATATATTTATGGTAAAACTTTTTCTTTTAGAAGTTATCAAAATTAGTGAAAATTAATACTTTTTCTTTTATTTAAAGATTTCAAATCAACTAAATTTGATTTTAAGAAGATTTGAAAAATCTAGAAATAAATATAAAACCATTAGAATAAGAAAAGTTTAAGAAGTACCAGATTTTTAAAAGTTTAAGTACGTAATAAGAATGTAATCAATGATTTTGTAAAGATTTGACTTTAAAAATCAGGAAATATTTTAAATATAAACAAAAGAAAAATAATCATAACACAAATATGGTTCAAATTGATGTCTCTCTCTTAGCATGTGGCAACAAGGAAAAAAGGTACTATATGACAAGCATAAAAGTGATGTTTCATCAACCATTTGAAACTTCTGGTGGTAAAATATATATGTATATATATTTATTCTTACATTATTATATTAAAGTGTGAAAGATTTTTGAAAAGTGATTTGAATTTTTACAAAAATTTTAAAAGTGATTTAAACTTTTACACTTTATTAAAAAATCCGCAATAGATAAAATTATTTAATTTTAATAATCAAATATTATACGTGCGATTAGATTAGTTCTATAAAAGCGTGTATAGAATAAGTGTTAAAAAGCAGTGTAAAAAAATAAAAAGAGTAGTGCTTTTTAAATTTTAAATAGGAGTAATAAAAAAATTAAAAGCAAAAAAGACAAGAAGAAAGCGAAAAGCAAACAAAAAAAAATAGTAGCAGCTAAATCATCACAAAAGGCTGGATAAAAAGGCTATAAAATGCTAGTAATAGAATTTCCCTAAACAAAAACGCAACTTACAAAAGGGGAGGAAAAATGAGGATTTCTTATGATAACTAAAATACCTTGACTCTATATTTATATCTATCTCTATAATAATAACAATAATAATAATAATAATAATAATAATAATAATAATAATAATAATAATCTATATCTATATCTATAATCTATAATCTAGTTTATAATATATTAAAAGTGTGGAGGTCTTAGAAATATTGTTTGAACTTTTTGTCCTTCATTAAAACATCACAAAATCATCTTTTCACTTTTTTTTCTCTATTTATTATTTTATTAAATCAAGACTCCTAATCCTAATAAAATATATATGAAAAGAAATTAAGAGTCCTAAGAAACTAATAGCACTAAAATCAATATTATTTCTATATTGTTTTCTGCGTTTCTCTTGCCGAAATAAAAAAAAAAAAGTCGGCCTACCTACAAGTCGGAGAGGAGAAGACATACGATAAATTCTAATCACAACGGAGGCAGGAGCTTATGATTGTTTGTCAATTCCTCAAATTTTGAAGGTGCAACTTCGATTTACCTTTAGAATTGAAAGTTTGAAATATTATTTAATTTCTTCATATTATTATTATATTGAGAACTTTTGCTTAATCCATTTGTAAGTCTTATCTATACATGCTTTATTTGCTATTCTGTCGTATATTGAAGAAAAATAAAAGTAACTAGCCAACAATTATGTGTATTTATGATGGCTGAGAATTAAGAATCTTAATTTTCTTCGGCAAACACACAACGTGTCATTAGCATAGAAGTTTTTTAAGGCTGATTTATGAAACTTCAGTCGAATATTTCGTTTTTACTATGTGTGACTGAAAGATTATTGGATGTCTATTGATGTGTGCTTGTATTCTGTGCTACTTCCCCTCTCTCTTTATGTGGTATTTTTCAACTTTTTAGAGTCAAACAAGAAAAAATTTTATTGCGATATTCGCTTGTTCTTTGATTATTTTAATTTATTAATTATTGTAATTTATAGTATTTTGTATCATTGTAAAAATAATCATTAATACATTTCAAGTTATTTTTTCTTATTTGAAATTATACAGGTGTCAAATTGTGAGAGATGTCGTCCGTATAAATAGGTATTAAGAGACGGATATTAAGGATTTTCTTTGTGCTAAAAGTTCTCGATCAAAAAAAGGCACATGCACTTTTCACCTTTTTAGTAATTTTTTTCCATTTCTCTCTCCGTAGTGCTTTTTTATTTTGTAGTTTTGATGAATGATATCGATGATAACAACTTCTTGCACATGTCATGCCTCTTGATAATATATTTGTCTTGCTGGTAATTCCATAGAAGAGAATTATTGTCTGTAGTTAGCCTTTATGGCAGAATCAGTGGGGGACTTGAGAGGTGGTGGTTTACCTTACGGTGGGTGTTATCCGTTCAAGTCCTCTTATATTCAATTCTTAAACTTAGCTGATACAAAGCTTTTTAAAAGCACCCAGTTTTTCTGATCCGGTGGTTCGATCCATAATTTGTCATTTTTTTATGTTGATAAGATCCATCTATGTGGCAACTTCTTAGGATGGAAAGGAATTAGAAGTGAAGGGTGAGGTTCAAATGAGGAAAGTCTTACGGTGGATACCTAGGCATCGAGAGATGAGGAAGGATGTAGTAATCGACGAGATGCTTTGGGGAGTTGAAAATAAGTATAGATTCAAAAATTTCTGAATAGGGCAATCTTTCGAACTAATGGTGAATCATGATAATGCATTTGTCTTGGAGGTAATTCCATTGAAAAGCTTCATGTTTGAGTTTGAATTTCATTCAATTGCATGCACTTACATTGCTTGAAGAAAGGTAACTTTAATGAGGTGAATTTGTCTCTTTCTCTCTATCAACCCTAACATACAACATATTTAGAATTGCATGGTATAGTTTGCCTCACAAAATATTTAATTAAATCACATATTAAATTTCAAAACTGTTTCTGATGAGTGATGGCCAAGTTAAAAATTAACTATCTAGATCATACCCAAATACTTTCTTAAAAAATTACATTGTATAGCTAGGTAAAAATATTATATGTGTATAGATTTTTCAGTTCATTAGGGTTATCTCATCCTTAATCGGTGTAAAGATCCTTAGAAAAGCGATTCAAACTTTCTTCCCTTCATTAAAAGTCTTTACTTAAGACAAAATCGTATTTTCAGATTTTTTTTCTTAAATTACTATGATATTAAATAATTATTCTAATATTTAGTATTTTAAGCTTAATTCAAGTACCTTTTTATCAAGTTAAGAAATCACATTATTTAACACTTTTAAATCCGTTAAACTTTACCTTACATAATAAAGGATTCCTATAATTCTATTTAAATAATATTTATATAACAACAAAGAAGAAATTAAATGTATCAATTTGAATCATATTTATGATATGATTAATAAAAAAAAAAATTAAATATAGGTGATGCTTTTGTTTTCAAATTAATATAGATACTTTCTTTTTAAAGAAATTTGCTTGCTGATTTATATCTATAATATTTCGAAATATGCTATAGATAGGCTTTTTAAATTTGTACCCAGTCCTTATCTCAAAGTGTATGTCACGACCCAAATGGCCATTAGCGGCACCCACACTAATCTTCCTGTAGGAAAACCATCTAAACCGAACCATTATCCAATCACTTAGTCAATATTCAGATGATATTATTATAAAATCAACACTATAACAATAATCCAGGACTAATCATTATTAAAGCGGAAGTCAAACAAACTACTTACTAAAATTTTCAAGACCCGAAAGTCATCGTACAAGAACTACTAACAAAGATCATGTCTAAGGTGATATCCAAAAATAAAGTAAATAAAGAATGTCTCATTGCCCGAAAGATGGACAAGAACAAATAAAATGACCCAAGGAAGCCTGGAGACGGAGTGCTCACCCTTGGATCAAGATCCGCTATCAAACTCTAGAGGTGAGGACATGTCTGAGCCTCTAGAACACTTTCTGCACTCAACAAAAGAATAGTACGGGATAGTATCAGTACAAACCACTATGTACTGGTAGGTATCATAAGTCAACTCAATTTAATAGCATGTACGCAACATAAATTAAATAACAAGTAGAAAGGCTTATCAAATAACAAATACTCAATAAATCAACAATACAGCAATAACAGGTCAAACAGTGCTCACAAACAAGCCACATAATCATCAAGAGTATCAACCATACTGTAAACATCCACAAAAATCAACATAATTATGTGCACACATGCTATGGAACTTATTGTTGCCCAAATAGTCATAACCTGCAAGGAACAATCTATGTTCATGTACCATACCGGCGTGGTACCCGATCCAACATAAACATATCCGTACCGGTGTGGTACCCGATCCAACATAAACATATCCATACCGGCGTGGTACTCGATCCAACATAAACATATTCGTACCGACGTGGTACCCGATCCAACATATACATATCCGTGCCAGCGTGGTACCCGATTCAACATATACATATCCGTACGGGTGTGGTACCCGATCTAACATATACATATCCGTATCGACGTGGTATCCGATCCAACATATAAATATCCGTACCGGCGTGGTACCCGATCCAACATATACATATCCGTATCGACGTGGTATCCGATCCAACATATAAATATCCATACCGGCGTGGTACTCGATCCAACATACACATATTCGTACCAAGTTTACAAGTATACTTGAACTCATAAGACAATTCCATCAAGTAAATTTTCAATAAACATTTATACACGCAGCAACAATCCAAACATCAATAATTTCAAGCATGTCCAAATACCAATCAACAAGTATTCAATTTAGGAGCATACACACAATTAAGTCGAGTCTAAACTCCAATTAAACCGTAACCTACCTCAACCAAAGAACTCGAAAGCAAGCTACTGTGCGAGGGTCTTGCCCTTTCGTAAAGCTTTCGAATATTTCAAATTTGATCAAATAGTAATCCCAATAAGAGTAAAAATCTAGTGACACCCATTTTACACATTTTTACCCTAAAAATTTAAGATCTAAAGAAATAATCAAAACAGTATCTCATGTTGATTTAGAGAGCAAACAACATAATATGTTGATTCAAGGGCCAATATTGAGTAAATCAAATAGCCAAAACAGGAACATCGAGTCCAATCCAATCTAATAGCCATGAACGAATTGTTTAGCTAAATAAACTATTCATTGTAGTCTTATCTACTAACGAAATAGTAAGAAGATTATTCCCAATAAAATTAAATGATACCAAACAGATAGTGAAAAATAATTTATCAATAGATCACATATATATAACCATAAGCGAAAACATATATGCTTTGATAACATGTTAAATTATATAATCCATCCATATAAAACACAAATATGAAGAATATCTCATATCTCTCATATTACAATTTAAATATTACTTTTTATGGTCAACTACGCCAATGATTACAGGAAATCACTACACAACATTTATTTACTAGTTTCAAATCAAATTCTAAAGATATTAGAAAGCAAACCTGTAAGAGGTCACAAATTTCCCTTAAAGCGGTGAATACGAAATATGGCTGCTAACCGTCGTTCACCCTTTCTTGTGACCATTTGCTTCTATTATTATACCCCATAAACCCTTCTAACTTAAATTTATTTTTGTATTGACCCCATAAGTAGTTAAATTATGGGTTTTGGATTCATTAAATCACTAATTAAATTAATTATCTAAAATATCCAACTAAGGACTTAACTCACCTGGAACACATCAAGAATTGGTACTATTTATCTCCGTAAGTCATAAATTACGTATACAAACTACGAAAAGAGTTAGAATAGAAAAGATGAGAAAATTTCACAAACGATCGAGAGGATCGTTACAGTGTATTTTTCAGATTCATGTTTCTTCAACAAAAAAATATTATATGGGACTGACTATTCTTTATGCGCTCAACATAAAATATGTGGACATATTGATATCACTCTTATAGATTTAAGTGATCGTCAGACCCTTAAAGTTGTCTACAAAATTCACATAAATACCTTAACATACCTTTGTTCTTATCACACACTCCAATTTAAAAAAAAAAAAATTATACTTATCAAACACAAAATGGCAATAAATATAAAATCTATTATGTGTGTATCTCACACGCTGGTGTTATAAAAAGACAACAAATAAAACAATAACACATGTCACATGGACCAAAATAATAATTAAAAAATAAATTTTCAATTAAAATAATAAAATACACATGCTTACATCAAAATATATGTTTATGTTTATGTTTATATTATTATATTAAAGTGTGAAGAATCTTTGAAAAGTGATTTAAATATTTACACTTTATTAATATAATAGATCGTATTAAAAATCTCCACAATAGATAAAATTATTTAATTTTAGATAATCAAATGTTACACGTGCGAGGCACATGCGTTTAAACTAGTATACTATTAAAAATGTGAAGAGCCTTAGAAATATTGTTTGAAATTTTTTTCATTCATTAAAAGTCTTTGCTTTAGACAAAATTATCTTTTAACTATTTTTCCTGATATTTAAGAGTTAAAAATTAATTAATATATTTATGATAAAACCTTTCCTTATTAGGAGTCATCGGAATTAATGATAACTAATACTTTTTTCACTAGTTTAAGAATTTTAAATCAACTAAGTTTGATTTTAAGAAGATTTGAAAACCTATAAATAAATTAAGAATGTATCAAATTTTTAAAAGTTCTAAGTAAGTAATAAGAATGTAATCAGTGATTTTGTAAAGATTTGATTTAAAAAACAAGAAGAAATTTTAAATATAGAAAAAAAATAATTGTACCACAAATATAGTTCAAATTGATGAGTCTCTCTTAACCTCTGACAGCAAAGAAAAGAGGTACTGTATGACAAAGCAAAAGTGATGATTCATCAACCACTTGAAACTTCTGATGGTAAAATATGTATGTGTTTACACTAAAACATATGTTTATGTTTACATTATTATATTAAAGTGTGAAGAATCTTTGAAAAGTGATTTAAACTTTTACACTTCATTAAAAATATCTACAATGAATAAAATCATTTAATTTTAAATAATTAAATGTCACATGTGCGTTAAAACTAGTATGTGGGGGGGGGGGGGGAGAGAGATTAACAGCTAACTAATGGGTGTTTTAGGATTTTATCAAACAGAATAATATTTGTACCGGCTAGTTTTAGTATGGAAAAATTTCAGAAATAGCAACTATAGAGTCTTAATTGTAAGTTTTATAACAACCTTTTCAAAATTACAAAAAATAGCAATATGTGTTTTGTATTTGATTAAGCTGTTTCTAGTTAAATACATATACAATTAAAGATTTTGTTCCTAATTTAAATCCAATTTGTTTCAGTTTAATATGGAAAAAACGGTTCCTTAATTTAAGGAACATTTAATTTGACAGATTTCTTAACCTTTTACAGATACCTTTTCCTTTAATGACTCTATTTTAACCATAACCATTATTTTTACAGCAACATAACTCAAAATTCAAAAATGTTTTTCATAATCTGCAATTCATATCAATATTAAAAAAACGACTGTTTCCAAAATTTATGTTCAGCGTCTAATGTTTTGAGAAAAGTTTGATAAGACAACGCTGCAAATACAGGTATCAATAAAAAAATATGATTTTGTTTGTAAATTTTCGAACTATAATGGTGAAAATCGCTGGAAAAATCGTAACAACAATGGTTTGATCAGTTCTCGAACAAAGTGGTTTGATCGATAATTTTTTTTTAGAAATTAGAGTTTCCCATCGTGGTATGTAGGTTGAATATTGATATACAATTGTTACAGTTCATTTTATATTTTTTTTCGTTTTCAATTAAACAATTTGTTCTTGTTGGAATTCGTTTTGAAGTTTTCCATATACTAATAAGTTATTGTATCAAAGGGTCAGAAAACTGTATACTGGTACTTTTGTAGCTGCCTATATCATGGATGGAACCGGTAAGTCCTTTTTATATATGTATTTAACACTACATATGTTGCCAGCTATATGTATTTGTAAAATACATATGCAGTCTGTTTATGTGATCACTGATAGTTACTTTTATGTATTTCCGTTTACATATGTTGCCAGCTATATGTATTTAAAAAATACATATGCACTCTGTTTTAAGTGTTTGACTGCATTTGTTTTTAAAAAAAAGAAAAAAATATGCAGGCCATATATTTCTAAAAATACATATTGAGACATGCAATATACCTATGCAGAGTTGGTAAAATACAATTGCTAAACTGGAATAATTACAAATGTCAAATGAATAATTGTTGTTATAATTTTAATTTTATTTTAATAATTTCAGGTTATACCAGCCTCAGAATATGTCTATACAGTACACGACAAGGATAAACATTTTATTGTTGCCTTAAGGAAAAAAAATTCTTGCCATGCATTTCAATAGGACGAGATACCGTGTGTGCATGCTTATGCAGTACTTGATAGCAAGAATTTTCAAAAGGAATCATATTGCTCTGATCTATACAAATCAAAAATTGTGTCAAGAACGTATGATCTTCTCATCTATTCTATACCACACAAAGATGATTGGGTGATTCCACAGGAGATATTGAAGGAGATAGTTTTGTCCCCAAAACACAAGCGGCCCCCTGGAAGACCTGCAAAGAAGGATCGTAGAAAATCGAGAAGAAATATGTTCGGAAAGAAAAATAAAAATTATTGTAGTTCATGTGGATTTAAAGATCACAATAGGCGTTCATGTAGGAAATATAATAAATGATAAGTTTACAGATGTATTCAGTTCAGAAACAATTATTTTTTTTTCACTGATTATTTTATGATTCTAAATTTTGATACAAACTTTTGATGACTATTTATGAAATACATCTTATATTTAGTTTATACATTCTATACATAAATGTCTCATATGTATTTTGTGAATACAAAACTAGTCAATATCTAAGTTATCAAAACATTTTTAATGCAAAAAATTTCTTCAATTGATGAATAAAAAATACAAATATGTATGTAAAAAATACATTTCAACAAACAAGAACTACATATCACATTAAAAATCTAATGACTACCAAATACAACTTAACATCAAATACAATTCTTAGCGGTAAATATAAAAACACATATCTAAACTGTATGTATTTTCATAATACATATTACAATTATATTTCAACAAACACATATGTATTTTGTGAATACATGAATTGTACAAATTTAATTAACAAGAAAAGAATATAACAACACATATACAAATTATATAACAAATGTATTTTCAGAATACATATTACACTTCTATATAAAAATATATATACAAAACCTTGCCATTGATAAATACAAATATCTTACACCAATGTCATATGTATTTTAGAATTACATATGCTCACTAAAATGGTCTTATGTATGTAAAGAATACATTTCAACAAATAAGAACTACACATCACATTCAAAATCTAATGACTACCAAATACAACATATGAAGAAAAATTTGAGTTTTCCCTCAAGTAACTTGATGGTGCAGAATTAGTTACTATGTTCTATATATATACAATGAATAAACTATTAATTGGCTAATCAAGGCAAAAGGAGCTTATTCAAATGCTATAGACATGAATGTATCATCATCCAACACACTATCAACATCGAACAACTCCTCTTCAGGGTAGACGGTATTTTCTGGGAACTCCAAAATTTAAGTTGGACCATCCTGCTACAAAGAAGAAGAAAAAAGTATGAAAAAAAAAACACCAACTGACATCAGAAGAAAAAGACACCAAAAGACAATCAAAGATGAGTAACAGATGCGTAATTGAGAATTCACACATATGTGCGCAGTGTTAACATGCTAACAATTTGAAATAATCAACCCATCAAATTACAATCAGAAAGTCGAGGTACACTAATCCAACTATGTAACTAACAAAAGATCTCTCTCCAACACAGATCTGTCTTAAACGATGGTAGTTCGTCGAAAACCAAATTCATCGGTTGAATACCAAAACTACTACGATTTGCATATTGTGCCATTAGAGCGGAACTCCGAAAAATTTCAACACACACAAAAAAAAAAACTAATAGACCAAATCGGCTAAGAAGAATGAAAAAATTGAAAAAAAAAAAATTCGACAATAAAATACATAAAAAAAATTATATGAAAAATATAACTTGCATTAACTTTAAAATAAACTTACCTTAATTGAAGGATGCAATGTTTATAAAGATCTCAGATAAAAACGGTTTTTGAGAAAGAAAATTGAAGATTAGAGAGAACTGAATTTGGTAAATTAGCGTGAAAGGGGGATGGATAAAAAGAAGAGTTCAAGTCATGCGCTTTTCCCTAACAAAGTTAAAATATTGCTATATTTTGTTATTAGTTGTAATTTTGAGAAACTATTACTATTAATTATAATTAATGTCTCAGGGTTGTTAGTTTATGTAATTTTAAGGCAAAAGAAACATAAAGAATAATAAACAAGATGTAAAAATATTTTTTCCAAAAAAGTGAGGTGGATCAGGCCTCGCATCCAAATTAGGAGGAATTGATCCATTTTACCTTAATGGGTTGCAGCCCAACTCTTATGTCCACGAGCCCAATTAATTTCTTGCTCTTTACTCGCATAAAATTGCATGTTGTGTTTCTCAAATAAGTTGGTCTTTAATTTTGTTTTTCAAATAGTTGATTTTTAATCTTCGGCCTTCAGCAATCGAACATAAGTTTTTTGAAAATTGAAATCATATCGCTATAATTTGTGGATATTATGATACAAAAATATAAACTTACCTCCTGTTTTAACAAAAATGGTTCCTTAGCTTTGTTATGAAAAGTGAAAATTAAACTAAATACTAGGGCAAAAGTGCAAATGACCCCTTTACAGTCTAGTAGGAGGTCAATATATAGATTTCGAATTTTAAGGTGAACTTCCAGAAAACAAATGTCACATAATATTTTAAATTAAAGTCATTATAAAAATTTGAAGAAAAAAAAATCCTATTCAAAGAAAATCAACAACATACCCTGTGTATCCCCATAACGTGGAATATAGAGAGGGTAGAGTATAAGCAGTCCGTACCATTGCCTCAGAAGCGAGGTACAACAACTATTTCCGGTAGACTCTCGATTTATATATATTATTTCCATCTTATTTTATCCAAAAGGTTCATACCTTTAGGGTGGCTGAAAAATAATCTAATTAGAGAACACTGTCCTTGTAAATTATTGTCCTTCATATTGCCAAACTGCATCTTTACTGTGATAGGAAAACTGTACTTGGATATGCTTATTACTTTTTAAAATCCAGCCAAAAAGAAGATAGGTCCATTGAATTTAACCAGTAGCTGGTCTCAATTGTTAGTCTATACATCTATGTCTGCCAAATTTACATCCCATCACAAAATGAGTGCCCGTCATTTTGTTACTTGTTGCTCTCACATTTTCTCCTCCTTAAGTTACAACTTACATAACCGAAGTTTGTACTGAAGTGGTAAGTATTTCATCATTATTAGCTAGATGTCCGGAGGTCGAGTGCTAGACATATGGAATCGTATTTGATAAAGAGCGATTTACCTTTCATTGTGGGGCGTAAGGGGCTGAATCCAGATTAGTCGAGGTTCAAATTGGATATGAACACTAGATAGGAAACCAAAAAAGTTAGCAAACACTCGATAGGAAATCAAAAAAAATTACAAATTACTACTAATCTTATTGGGTACTTGCTCTTTCGTCATCAATACATGTACCGAGTGACTCAATCCATCAAGTTTTGAAGATAAATACTCCCTCCGTCTCATTTTATCCGTCTCAAATTGGGATGACACAGCTATTAAGAAAACAATGATTGATAATGTAATTTAACCATTTTGCCCCTCTTAATTGTGTCTTGTTGTTAGTTTCAATATTGATGGATGACTAATACCAAAGCACCATTTATATTTTTAATGGTACTCTTTTTTGCAACATTTTTCAAGAATGTTAATAACAAGGAGTAATCAATTAAACTAAGGGTATAATGGGAAAAAAAATTGTATTGTCTTGATAAGTAAAATAGAACAAATAAAATGGGACATCAAATTAGAAAATTTAGGACAGATAAAATGAGACGAAAAAAGTATCACCTAGTATATTTTTTATCTCCACTAAAATTTAAACATCATGCTTCATCGACTACAAACCCACTATTTCCTATATTAAATAATTCATTAAACTTATTCATATTATGATTTTGTTATATATATATATATATGTTGCTTCTTGTTTAATTCATTATAGAAATGGTTGAATCCTAAATGTTTTGGATTTAACTCCTTTGTTATATTTTTTTCTTCTTTGTCGTTTGATATGGTCCCTCAACACTTATTTCGATAATTTTTGCATGACACCTAATAATAACATTTTTTTTATTCATTTTTATCAGAAAATGACTTGCAAAACCACTATTGGTTAGTCAATATTATTAATGACGATTGTGACATGATGGATGATTGGAATCGTTTTCTCCTTTAATCAGAAGTCTTTAAGTTTAAGCCACTTAAAATTAAAATTAAAAATAAAAATAAAAAAAAATTGAGAGCGGCATTCCCAAAAATGACAAAAATAAACTTTGTAATGTATGAATTAGGATATAATTAAATTCTAATTTAGATACCGAATACATAATTTAAAAAAAAAAATGATGGTGATGATTATTCTATAGGGTGTCCACATATCGACCCACTATTTCCTACATTTAGTATTCACTTTAATTTTCATTTTAGAAATTGATAGATAATGTTGTACTCAAAAGTCAGTTCTAGTATTTTGTAATACTCCCTATCTTCTTATTGCAATCAATGTCTTCACCAAACTTCTATTATTTATCTTTGTTTTATCTGGAAATTATTTAATTAAACTTGAAAAGCTTTATTAAATTTTTAATCATTATTTCCTCGAACTTAATATATTTTGTTTAGTTAAAATCGTGGGGTATGAAGGAAATGGGTCAAATTAGCTCTATTTCTAATTATATTTTTTGTATTATATAAGTATTACTTATTATTAATTACTAAACCTGCTCCACTAAGTTATAGCACACGACTGTCCCATTTGTCATGCATGTTGTTAATTATATATCAATGTTTATCTAGCTTTTTAGAGAGAAAAATAATCTTTTTAAGGATCCAATATAATTCATTTATTTTAGGGATAATTACATAATTTAGTCATTATTGATTTCTAATTATCTTATTTAGTCTAGTTTTAATTAATTACAATTTATAATCTCCTCTTGCCTATTAATTTTTCATAATTACCATTCATAGTCTCTCTCATATATTTTTTCTTTTTCTCTATTTTCTATTACAATCCTTTTTTTTTTCCTTTTTCAATTTTTTCCTTCATTTTTTCTTTTCGGTTTCTCTTTCTTTTCTTTTTTTAATTTTTTCTTTATCGGTTTTTTTTTTCCTTTTGTATTTTTTTTCTTTTTTTTCTTTTTATTTTTTCTCCCTTTTTTTTCTTTTTTTTGTCTATTTTCTATTACTCTTCTTTTTCCTTTTTTCTTTTCCTTTTTTTGTTTTCTCTTTTTCTTTCTTGTTTCAGCTTTTTTTTTTCATTTTGCTTTTTTTTTTCGTTTTATTTTTTTCCTTTTTATTTTTTATCCTTCTTTTTTTTGTTTTTTCTCTATTTTCTATTACTCTCCTTCTTTTTTTATATTTTTTTCTACTTTTTCTCATATTTTTTTTTCTTCTTCTTTTCATTTATGCGAACTAGCAAACACAAATACAAGTGTGAAGTATGTTTCAATTTTTCTTTTTTTGTTTTCTTTTTCTCTTTTGTATTTTTTCTTTTTCTTTTTCCTCTTTATTTTTGTTTTTTATCTATTTTCTATTACTCTTTTTTTTTTCCTTCATTTTTTCTTTTCCTTTTTTTGTTTTCTCTTTCTTCTTTCTTTTTTCATTTTTTTCTTTTTCGTTGTCTTTTTTTCATTTGTCTTTTTTTTTCTTCTTTTTTTTTTCCTTCTTTTTTTATTTTTGCTCTATTTTCTATTACTCTCCTTTTTTTTTGTATTTTTTCTTCTTTTTCTCACATTTTTTCTCCTTTTTTTTTCCTTTTTATTTTTCTCCTTCTTTTCATTTGTGCGAACTAGCGCACACAAATACAAGTGTGAACTATAAAATATAAATACAAAGGTTAATTATAACATACAAATACAAGTGGAAACTATAAAATACAAATGTGAACTATAACATATAGATACAATTGTGAACTATCATTTGTATTTTTTAATTATTGAAAAGGAACGATTGATTTTCTTTTTACAAATACTTGTTTGTATTTATTTATACGAGTTATATTTATTGATACAAATAAATACAATTCATTTTTTTATGAAAATACAATATATACAAATACTATATGTATTTGAATTTTTAAAATCATTGGTTCATTTGTTTGTAATTGTAATTGTATTTGTACCAAGTGATATTTATTTATTTATAAATATGAATAATAATGTTGACATACAAATACAAACGGTACATTTGTATCAAATGATACATTGCATATTTATATATTTTAGAATCAAGAAAATACAATTAATGCATTTACTTGTTTGTATACAAATACAAATGATAAATTGTACATAATCACGGCTAAATACAATATGCAATCAACTTACAAATACAAAATAATTCTTTAAAAATAAAAAGACATCGACGAAAATAGAATACAAATACAAATACAAATATAATCTAAATATACAAACACAATAAAATCATAATACAAATATAATTCAATATAATATACAGTCAATTATAAAATACAAATACAAAACAGTTCTTTAAAATACAAGTGTGAATTATATAAAATATAAATGATGGTGCGAACTAACAAATACAAATACAAGTGTAAACTATAAAATACAAATATAAACGCGAACTACAAAATACAAATACAAGTGTGAACTTTTAAATACAAATACAAATATAGTTGTATCAATGAATACAAAAATATAAAGGACGGCGTGACTACTAATAGATAAACAATTATGGTATTTACGTTATCATCAATGACTTGTGCTCGAGTAGTTATATTTTTTAAAAGTACAAAAAAATATAAAATAGAACAAAAAAAATGATAAAGAAAATAAGTACAAAAAAAAAAAAGGAAAAAAAAAGAAAGAGAGAGAGATAGAAGAGAGAAAAAAAATTATAAAAAACAAAAAAAATAAAAATAGGAAAAATTAGAAAAAAAAAACGAGGAAAACACGAAAAAGAAAAAAATATATAAAAATAAAATGATAGTGTTTTTGGCAAAACTAAATATGTAGTGTATTTATGTTTTTATGAATACAAATCACTGAGTAAAAGTGAATACAACGGATGTGAATCGAATACAACAGCTAAATGGTACTGTATTTATATTTTATATGAATACAGATTATTGATAAAATCGAATACATCGGACGTAAATTAAATACAACAGCTATAAATGATAATTATGTAAAATATGGCTATGAAAGATGAGTTTTTCAACAAAATATAGCTATTTTTTTTTTAAAGATTTCCTTTATTTTATACCATAGTGATTGAATGGACATGAGACATGAGAGTTGTTGGCATCTCTATTTATTGATGTTGCATTACTTCTTCTAATCTTTGTCAATTTATTTTCTGATAATTAAATTTGATCTAAATCACGATGTTTGCAAAAAAGAAACTAAAGTTATGAAAATTAAATGCAGCCACAACAAAATATTATAAACGAAGATTATTTTTTTATCATTATAATTACGGACGTACAGTGAATATATATAATGATATTTATCTCTTGATTCTTCTTCTCAAATTATTGCAGTTCTATTTATCTCTTGGTTCTTCTTTCTGGATTATTTTTGAGTGATGGAGCAGCGTGTTTCTCAAACGTAGAATGATGTTAATGTTCTCCGTATTTCGAGGTGATCTTTAGCAAGAACGTTTATTAACCACTTTAACTTTGAAAAAGACATTGTTTGATGTCTTGATCTTCTTGTGAATATTTGATTTTATGATACTTTCATGGTGTCTCTTCAAACTAAAAGAATGTGTATTCCATTATAACTAGGCATGAACTTGAATTTTGGGATACAACAACCTCCAAAATAGACATTATTTGAGCTCGATCAAGACATGGATTTGACTTGTCCTTAAGAGTTCTGATTTACATTCAATAAATTTTTAATGTCTACGTACAAGTGTGAGAATAATTTTTTCAAATATTGATTCAATTATCATCTGAAAGAATATTTGTATCCAAAACATTATCTTAAAAAATATGGAGTAACAAAGGCATTAATATAGGTACCTTTAATTTGGATCCTATATATATATACTTGTGGGAATAGCTTTGAGGTCCATTCATAAAGAATGTTACTAGCTCATCAATTTATTAGTTTGTCCTCTTTTTAAATTTTACTTATAAATGTTCAAATACATCACTATGAATGTTGGAAAATACAAGTTTTCTATCGTAAATTCATCTATTTCCTAAGTATGTTCAATGATCGATAATTACTCAATTCCTGGCCGTTGTTGAACATATATTATTTTTAAAAGAGAATTCGTACTTCTCCTAACTAACTAATAAATATATTCGGACATGTGGACATTATGTATAATTTTAACATATGGATGTTTTAAATGGGAAAAGACATCGTTTTCACCCTAAACTATACTCGAAAAGTCGAAGCCACACCTAAACTATACTAGTGACCTATTACACACCTAAACTATAAAAAAGTGAAACTATTTACACCCTGTCAGGCTACCACCACTTGCATGTGGTGCAGTGTTTTACACGCGCTGCCACGTCAGCACCATGTCAGTAAAAAGTATCACTTTTTTATAGTTAAGGTGTGTAATATGTCACTTATATAGTTTAGGTGTAGATTCGACTTTTCGACTATAGTTTGGGGTGGAAACGATGCTTTTTCCCTCAATGTTTTTAGCCGTTTACTTTTGTTATTTAATAGGCTGGACGCGCCTAAAATAAGTGTAACACACGCGCCTTAGAATGGGGGTCGCGGGGAGTAATAATATCACTTTTATATAGTTAAGGTGTGTAATAGGTCACTTATATAATTTAGGTGTGGCTTAGACTTTTTTTGTATAGTATAGGATGAAAATGATGTCTTTTCCCTGTTTTAAATTTGTTCAATGAAGGTTGTCACTTCATGAACATTAAGAGCTAAGGACATTGTGGATATATAATGTCAGAAACATTCATAAATAATCACAGTGCATGTGTTAGGAAAATTGAATGAAGCAAAATACATTCGGTAAACATACAATGGTAAAAGTTAGAATTTCCTTCTTTAATGACATATCTAAAGGTTATAGGATCCTTTTCGTCACGGATAATTTTTCACTTTTTCGGAATAACATTTTTGGATCATGTTTGAATATGATTTATTTTTTTATTTTTATTTTTGGAATTCAATTTTCTTAAATATCTATTTTTCTATTTTTATTCCAAATCACTCAGAAAAATTCAACATTTTTCTAATTATTTCTATTCGTAACTTAAAATAACTTCATTATTATTTCCAAGGTTTTTCCAGATACAAAAATGCACGAGGGACTTGAAATTATGTCTGTTGGAAAACTATAGTTGATATTTTAAAATATATAGGTACACACAAGGACCATCAGATAGCCATAATTGAATATAACTACCAAAGAGAATATTGAAGTAAATTAAATGAATAAATTCTACTTTTGGGGGGTAGTTGAGCTAACAAATTAAAGAACGATTTGGGGTGTGTTTGGTATGATGGAAAATATTTTGCATGGAAAATGTTTTCTTGGAAAATATTTTGCATGGAAAATGTTTTCTTGGAAAATATTTTCCATGCAAAATGCAAAATATTTTATCCAAGATAACATTTTCCATGCAAAATATTTTTCAGGAAAATAAGTTGGTTTTCTACTTATTTTCTCATGTTTGGTTGGTGAGTGAAAAATATTTTCTGAAAAATATTTTATGGTGTTTGGTTGGGTAGAGACTATTTTTTAGAAAAATATTCTCTAGTGTTTGATTGGTGAATGAAAAAATATGTTTTTTAGAAAATACTACTAACTGTTAAATAGTATATTTGTGTCTCTAGCAACTCAACAATTTGTAAGAACTAATGTAAGCATAACAAATAATATCAATATCGAATACTAAAATATTAAAATCACTAAATTTAAGAAATTATTAATTAGCAAATATAGGAGACATTTTTCAATATTTTGTCAGGACAACCTCAAGATACTACTATCAATAGAAATATAACGAAACGACAAGCTTATTCAACCTCGTGAAACAAGTTACATCGATGACAAAATGAAATATGCAATTAGCAAAAGTAACATAGGTAAGTTTTCTTCTATACATATGAAAATAACAATACATTAAACGAATATTGAAAATGGAAAAAAATTGGGCTTCACTATTTTTTATTTCAAACAGTGAAAAATTGAAGCAAAGCACAGTGAAAAATATTTTCGAGTAATGTAAATTTTTGAAAAATATGAATTTTTTGAGTCATGTGAATATGAGTGTTGTTGGGGTGGGAAAGAGGGATGCGGGTTGGGTCATAAGTTACATTTCTCATTTTCTGGAAAATGACTTCCCTTAACCCATGAGGGAAGTCATTTTCCCTCAAATTGAGGAAAATTAGTTGTTATGAAAAATACTTTCCAGACATTTTATTGCAACCAAACAAGAAAAAGTAGGAAAAAATTTTCCATCATACCAAACACACCCTTGAAGATAGTTCATTTTCTCCTATTAAAGTATTACTCTATTATATAAAGGGAATAAAAAGAAAATTTGTTTTTTTATCCAAAGAAGATGTGGTTAAACTATTGGAAGTGGCCGAGGGGTGTTGGGTTCGAAATCGAGAGGGCGTCATGCGGAAACTATTAGTTGCAAACTATCGTAGTGATAATTCAGACGACAAAGAAAAATATACGAAAAAATATATTATTGATGTAATTTGGTCAAGTGACCTACATATTGAAAACTAATATAAAAACATTAAAAATTATGGGAGAAAATCTCCCCCTAAACAAACTCTTTAAACAACTACATTGTGGATGTTACTGTGTTATGATATGAGAAGGGGGTGTTTTATTTATAGAGTTCTAAAACTTTCCTCCAAAAAGAGGTTAGCCAATTATGGAAAAGAATTATATTTTTTCTTTCAGAAAAAAGTAAAAGTAATTATGGTAACTTTTATTTTCTTTCTAAGAAAAAATAAAACTTAAATATAGTAAGAAAATCAGGGCAAAACCCCTAACAAATCTCCCCTTTTTAGCTTGATTTTCTTCACTTGATCTGTCTTCTCTTCATATCACGTGCATGAACTTCGTTCTTGATATAATCTTCATAACTGTTGCTTGTCATGGTTAAAAATAAGGTTTAAAATATCACGGTTAAAAATTGGTTTAAAAGTAATATTTTATTTTTATTTTTAAAGATGCAGCAGCATGAGTGTTGAAAATATGGTTGAAACTTGTTCTCCACATGTAGTTCGACAAAAATCTTCATTATCATCTAAATTGTTGCAGTTTGATTTTGAAACCGCTTTGAACCTGTTTAATCTCGTCTCACCACACAATTGGACCATTGAATCGTAAGCTCTGATACCACTTGTTGGGTTCGAAATCGAGATGGCGTTATGCGGAAGCTATTAGTTGCAAACTATCGTAGTGATAATTCAGACGACAAAGAAAAACATACTAAAAAATATATTATTGATGTAATTTGGTCAAGTGACCTACATATTGAAAACTAATATAAAAAGCATTAAAAACTATTGGGAGAAAATCTCCCCCTAAACGAGACTCTTTAAACGACTACATTGTGGATGTTACTGTGTTATGATATGAGAAGGGGGTGTTCTATTTATAGAGTTCTAATCTAGCGAATTATTGTTTATGATTGAAGGTGAAACCCTTTTTTTGATTGTTCCTCGATATGGTCTCCAAGAAAGAAGTTAGCCAAATATGAAAAAGAATTATATTTTTTTTTTCAGAAAAAGTAAAAGTAATTATTGTAACTTTTATTTTCCTTCTAATAAAAAATAAAACTTAAATATACTAAGAAAATCAGGGCAAAAAACTCAGGGCACATTTAGAATCTCAAATTTATGAATTTTAAATTTACATATATACTATTTGGACAAAAGATACTAAATTCGCTTGAATTTATATTACTTATCTTCTTAAATTATTCATAATGTTTATCTGACATGTTAATCTCGTTGTTGTTCACAACGTATGCTAGATGGAGTACTCTAACTTTGGATTTTGGAATAACTTCATTCTACGCACTTCAATAAAAAATAACTTCATTCTACAACACATCTTGTTAAATTATTTAATTTACAAGTTTTACTAACAAGCAAGATTTAATTTTGTATTTTTTTTCTGTTTTATTTTTCTTGTTAAATTGTGTGCAAGTTGTACATATCAAAAGGATAAACAATATAGGGCATAACTGAATTATATTAGTTATATATAAGAGGGAGTTTGAGTGCGTGCTGAAGCAGGCAGCAGATCGACATGTCTGCTTTAACTGTATTTTTATTGTATCATTTTTAATTAATTGTTATAAGTCATTTACGTATTAAAAAAATAATAATATTTAATATAAATAAGTAAAATAAACATTTTTAACATGTCTGCTTCAGCTGTTTCAACCGTAATTTTGTCATATCACCCCTAATTAATTATTATAAGTCTTCTAAGTATTAAAAAATTAATAGTATTTAATAAAAAAGATGAAATAGACATAAAATAATAAATTAACTCGTGATGCTTAAATTAGCTTGACGTCTTATATGAGGCCCACTTAGATTTTTTTCACAAGTAATTTCCTTAGTTATTATGTTATATCACTTCAAATACATGTTTACTTCGCGGCTTCAATCGTGATTTTATTATATCATCCCTAATTACTTATTATGGTTATTTAAACATTAAAAAGTTATATTATTAGTATCCCATATAAGAAGTCATAATAAGCAGTTGAAACAGGCTGCTAATGGTCAACATGTCTGCTTCAGCTTCTTTAACTGTGATTTTACTACATTATCCCTAAGTAATTATTATAAGTCATTTATGTATTAAAAAATTAATAATATTTAATAAAAACCTGAAATAGATATTTATGACATGACTGTTTCAACTACTTCAATCGTAATTTTACTATATTATCCATAATTAATTATTTCAAGTCATTTAAGTATTAAAAAATTAATAATGTTTAATAAAAAGGGTAAAATAGACGTAAAATGATAAATTAATTTTTAATGTTTTAAATTAACTTGACGTCTTATATGAGACCACTTAAAAAAAAATCACAAGTATTTTTGTAATAATTTTACTAGGTCACTTCTAATTAGTAGAATAGAAGAAAAAATATTATAAATCACAATAATTAAAAATTTAAATTATTTAAAATATATAATTGACTATCAATGTTATAAAAATTTGAACAACTTAAAATATAGTTATACAAATTTCAACAATCTAAATATAATATTATATGCCTAACTTAAAATTTATCAATCAAATAAATAAATTTTTTAATTAAATGATAAAATTATATATAACATAATTTTTTTAAGATTTAACATTGGACCGTGCATAGCTGGCATCAGCCGACTAATTTTTGTTATAAAAATCAATTTAATCATGACTTTGACTCAATTGAAAATTAATTAAATAATACCAATCATGTATCTTTGATATGGTTGCATGACTCGAGAGAAAATGCAAAAGAACCTTCATTTTCAATATAATAATAATTTAAGAAAAGAGACAAAATAAAAATATTGGACCCATATGAAAGATTTTCATAGTATTTTAATCATCAAGCAGCCACTTTGATTGGTTAGGATAAATATGAAGTTTGAGAAAACAAAAGGTTTGGGTTCATCAATATATTCTTTAAAGGAAAAATTACAGAAACTATCATTCTTAAAATTATAATTATAATAAATAATAATATTTTTTTAAAATTATAACTTATAATAAAAGTAGCAATATTTTATCCATTTCATAGTAATAGAAGAATATATATTTTTCAGTTGTGCATATGTATTTATCAGTAATACATATATATTTGTATATGTATTTATATAACAATATTTTACTTAAATACAAAATACAATTTGTTATTTTTCGTAATTATGAAACTGTTGTTATAAAAGTTATAATTAAGGCTACAAAGTTGTTATTCCTGAAATTTTTCCTTCTTTAAATTAGGAAATCTGTGTGAAAGGAGAGAAAAGAAAAAGAAGAATAAAGAATATGTTTGCCTCTACTCAGGTAAAATGCAAAATTAAGAAGAAAACAATATGAGATCTTAGGCTTCACTTAATTAAGATTTGCATCACGTAAGACTCATTAAAGGAGAAAGTGTTGATCTACCATAATATTTATTTTAGAATTAGAATTGAGGTTTTTGATTAGAGATGAAGAAATCTTATTCATTCTACAATCATCATTATGGGCCCCTGAGAATACACTTTTCCAAGAAAATATTTTTCTAATCTTTTAATTAGACTAATTTGGAGAATTTTTACTTTTTTCATTAATTTTTTTATATATTTACTTTTATATTTAAAATTTTCTTTATGAAATTTATACCTCCATTATTGGATAAAGATGACTGAATTCAGTTAGGTCCTTTTTTTGAAAATCATGAAATAATGGAAGCTTAGTGTATTTGACTATACTAGTAGGATATGTTTGTGCTAAACTCGAGCCCAATAGTAATGAAAAAATTGCAATAGTAATGAAAAAATTGAAAGCAGTGAAGATAATTAGGTAGATTTGTAATGATATTATTGTTGTTAAAAGGGAAAAAATATAAGAAGTCGCCTCATTCGAAGTATTCATCAAAGTGTTACAATTAATTTCGTCAATCAATCAAATATGTTATATCAAATAATTCTGAGTCAGTCAAAAGTTTTCATCAAAGTATCACAATTAATTTCGTCAATCAACCAAATAAGATATATCAAATAATTTCGAGAGTCAATCAATTATTTTATATCTTTAAAAAAATTGAAGTTGTTAACTGTACTATTGTGATTTTTATTTTATTTTACATCTTTTTTTTTAAGTATATAACAGATTGAATATTTTTTTTAGATATTTTAAGTTGTTAACTATTGTAATTTATAACACTTTTTTATATAATTTTCAAATAATACATGTTACTCTCTTTGTCCAAATTTAGTCAATTATATTTTTAAGTATTTCAATATAAGTGACACTAATGTAATTTCAAGATTCAACCAAATATTTATATCTTTTAAAATTTGTAAGTTGTTAATTATTGTAATCTATAGTATTTTTTACGTATTTTTTTAGAATATATAACAAATTAAATTTTTTAAATATTTTAAGTTGTTAAATATTGTAATTTATAATATTTTTTATGTAATTTTCAAATAATATATGTTACTCTTTTCGTCAGAATTTTTGTGGCATTAATAGTCAATTATATTTTTAAAATAATTTAAGTTTTTAATTATTGTTATTTGTATTACTTTTTCTTCTATTCCAATTTAAATGACACTGATATAATTTTGAGAGTCAGTCAAATATTTTATATCTTTTAAATTTTTAAGTTGTTAATTATTGTGATTTACAGATTTTTTTTGTATTTTTTGAAATATATAACAAATTAAAAAAAATAACACAAACAAATTAAAATGGATGAAAAAAATGAAGGCAGGGAAAGGATCAATAAAGTTGTGTCAAAGCATACAGATTGACCTTTAAATTTTTTAAATTGTTAATTATTGTGACTTATAGTATTTTTTTACGTATTTGAAAAATTAGATATTTAAATGTGTTATTGAAATTTATAATACTTTTTATGTCATTTTTAAATAATATATGTTATTCTTCTTGTTGAATTTTTTGTGGCATTGATAGTCAATTATATTTTTAAATAATTTAATTTTTTAATTATTATGATTTATAATATTTTCTCTTTTATTCCAATTTAAGTGGCACAAAGCTTAGATGGACATATAATTAATTAGGAGTGATATCGTAAAATCACGATTGAAGCAGCGAAACAGACATGTCTTAAATGACTTATATATAGTAACTAATTAGAAGTGATATAACATAATTACTATAAAAAAATACTTGTGAAAAATATTAAGTGAAACTCATATAAGACGCCAAGTTAATTTAGCATATTATAAATTTTTTAATGCTTAGATGACTTTATAATAATTTTTTAATATTGATTTTGTAATACTTAAATGACTTATAATAATTAATTAAGGGTGATATCGTAAAATTACGGTTGAAGCAGCTGAAGCAGATATGTCATAAATATCTATTTTAATTTTTTTGTAGTTAAATATTATTAATTTTCTGATACTTAAATGATATGTAATAATTAATTAGGAATGATATAATAAAATTACGAAGAAAGCAGGTGAAGCAAGTAGGACGCCGAGAAGCTGCTAAACTGTGGCTTATTAATAAGGAGAAAATCTTTTCTTTTCAGTTGTTGGTTCAAATAAATATAATTAAATTTCGTTATAACAATCATATGTTATAACAACACGTCATTATAATCATTTGATTTTCTTCGAATCGATTTCTCATATTATATTTCACTTATTCATAACAATACATATAACAATAGTGACATTAGTTATAGCGGTAAAATACCCTCTGTAAAATTATTCCTCTATAATAGACATAATTAAATATTGGTAATAATATTTTATAAAAAGTATATTTTATATATATAAGGTAATCATCATTAATATCATACTAAACTTCATTTTTTTATTAGAGATTTTTACATTTTACACAGGAGATATAAAAATGTCATTTTCTTAATTTTAAGTTGTGAGAGGTCAAGAAATCTCATTTCCTCCTCTCCGTCCACCCCTATCGAACCAATTCCGTCACTAAATACATACATACAAATTAAATATACACGTAGAACATATGTATTATTATGTATTTTTGTTACGTCAGTCCGTCGTGTTATATAGTTGAAATGATCTGGTAGGGCTTGTCCTTAATTATATTATTCATAACAATTACTACTTAATAGTAATAGTTTATTACTTACTACATATCTATTTGCTTTAAATTAACCACCAATTAATCGTATTATTCCGTCCTAATCTACCAATTAATCACTAATAATTATTCATATCAAATATATCTATCTATCTATCTATTTATATATATATATATATATATATATATATATGAACACGTAAGAGGATAAGAGTGAATTAAATATAGCAGGTGAAGTGTCTCTATTCCAATATCAAATCATATTGTACCAATACATTAATATAGGTTGCCGTGGAATTGGTGCTATCTCTTTACCCCTAATTAAGCATTTCGAATTCGAGTTTTTGGAATTAAAAAAACTCAATTGAAAATATTTCCCCCAAAAATGAACTTTATAATATATGGTATGAAATTAATCGACTTTCAATATAAATATTGAATAATGAGTGAAAAAAATTGTCAAATCATATAAACTTATAAAATAAGTGGTTGTAGTAACAAATCAGTATCATTGTTCCAACGCCCTGATTAGATATCACTTAAACTAGAGGAATAGGGAAAAAATAATACTATACCAGAAAGTTCAGTTTTTATTTTTATTAAAAAAAAAAAAGGATAATTTGTTTGTTTGTCAAGGAAGTACGTGGAAAGGAAAAGAAAATGGAAATTACGATTGGGATTAAATTTTAAGTTTAGAGATTTTAAATTTATGATTGGAGTAGTTAGTGTGTTTGGGACAGGTTATGTATTGATTTATTTATATACTAGACACAAAGTTCGTGTAAGTATGGGTTCAATATTTTTTTATTTCAATTTATGTTATAGATAAATTTTAGAGAGTCAGCTAAATTTTTTGTATGATTTTAAATATTTTAATTTATTAATTATTATGATATATAATATTTTTTATATAATTGTTAGACAATATATATTACTCTCATTGTTCCAATATATGTGGTATGGATCAGATGTAATTTGGATAATCAACCAAAGATTTATATAGTTCTTCGTAGATTTTTATATGAGTATTAAATATTTTAAGTTGTTAATTATTGTAATTTATAATATTTTTACATAATTTTTAAATAATATATGCTACTTTATTTGTCTCAATTTATGTGACATTTATGAAATTTAGAGAGTTAATCCAATTTTTCATATACAGTTTTACATATTCGAGTTGTTAATTATTGTAACTTATAATACTTTCTATTAATTTTCAGATAATATATGTTACTGCTATCCCAATTTATGTAACTGTGATAGTATATCGAGAACTAATCAAATTTTCTATGATTTTGAATTTTAAGTTGTATAATGTTTTTTACATAATTTTTAGATAATATATTTAACATAATTTTACTCTCGTTATAATTAAGCAAAAAATATTATAAATTACAATAATTAATAATTTAAATATTTCAAGGCACATAAAAAAATTTGATTGACTCTAAATTTTATAAGTGCAACATAAATTGGGATAGAGAAAGTTATCTATTATTTGAAAATATCGTGAAAAATAGTATAAATCACAATAATTAACACATTAAGTTATTTGAAGGATGTATGAGAAATTGGTTTGACTTTCCAAATTCCATCAATAATGTCATATAAATTGAACAATTACGTAGAAAGTCGTATAAATTAATTAACGACTTAAAATATCTAAAAACTATATAACAAGTTTGATTTACTTTCTCAAATATCCCATCAGGTTCATATAAATTACGACAGAAAGAGTAACATATAGTATCTGAAAATTATGTAAAATATTATAAATCAATAATTAACAACGTAAAATGTTTAAAAATCATAAATTTGGTTGACTTTCAAAATTTTCTATGTATCATATACATTGAGATAAAAAAAAAATAACATACATTGGACTCGTGCTGACATGAGCTCCAATATTTTGTAATAATAAGTATATTGTGAAAAATTAAACTTGTAATGTTGAATATAGTAAAAAACATAGAGTTTAAATATGAATAAAGAGTTAATTTTTCATGAGTTTTACATTTCAATTATCAATTATTTTCTTTTACTATTAGAATTATTATCATTTGTGTATTAAAACACATTTCCAAGCTGATTCCTACCTAAACCATCTATCAACTAGGTGTGTTTGAATTAATTATATATGGATAATTCAGATAGCAAAATAAAATGACCGATGATAATTTAGGTAGGAAAAAAATAGATTTATATTTACAATGTGACTTGCAAATGTATTTTTGATCATTCTCTCTTTAAATATTGAATTTAATTTGATAACAATAAAAGCTTCAGGTACGCCCGCATTTAATTTGTACTTGCTAGCTAAATATATTAACTCATTGGTTGAACATGTGTACTGGTCATATCAATGTTTTACAACATAAAATAAGTAATATGAAACTCTGGGGAATAAACTTTACATTATTTTGCATGAACATAATAAGCAAAATGAGTTGGCATTTGGTCAGGTGTTTGTTGGAATAAGAAAATCAAAACATTTGAAAGTTCAAAAGTTTTACAATTAAAGAACTTTACTTGGTCAACATATATAGCTAAGTACCTAATAAATATGTAGACCATCTTCCCGGATTGGTTGGTTGATGGAGTTCTTTAATTAATGCATATGAAAATATAAAAATATTAGTATAGTAACATACACAAAAATAACAAATATCATGGAGGATTAAAGTTATAAATACTGATGATAATAACAAATACTCGATTTTAATATCACTATTTAATTCATCAGTGCAAAATTGCAAGTCTATTTATTTTGAAAAAAAAAGTTGCAAAAATGCGGTGATAAAATTAATTCAAGCAAAAATATGTAAATTTTAATTAAATAAAACTTCAGACAACACAGTCACGGGTAGACAAGCAGAAAATTCTAAAGATTTGATACAATAAAATAGATGTGTTTAAATAAAGTATTGGTTAAAATTTTATGTTCTTTCTGGTGAAAGCATGCTTGAGATATTCTATTTTATTTCATTCATTTCAAGTTATGTGACATAATTGAAATTTCTAAAATCAATCAAATTTTTCTTTGACCATATTTTCTTATTTGTTTTTCAAAAATTTTAAATTATTAATTATCGTGATTTATAGTACATTTATGTCATTTCCAAATATATAAATTTTGTTTTAAACAAAAAATAGGCTTCGTTTGGCCATGAAAATTATATTTTTTCGGTATTGGAGTTGGAGTTGAAGTTATTTTTAAAATTTTGTGAGAGAAGTAAGAGTGAAAACAAATTTTACTTATTTTTACTTTTTCAAATTGTATTTAGAATTCTCATGGTTAAACATTATTGTTTCCACTTTTTTCGCTAAAGCGAAATAATTTTTTGAAAAAAAGGTGAAAAAATTCTCATGGTCAAATGGTTACTTAAAGCTTTTGTATCTAAATTTACAGTTAAATTAGATTTAATTTTTGAAATTTCAAATAAGTCATATAAACTGAAACGGAATTGTAAGTATATGATATATCTAGAAGGAGCTACGTGTCGGAAACAATATATATATATTTTTTGGTTTAAACCACCCGGTGTTCGGTACCCGCTTTTTAGGAGTCCGACTATATCCGAATTCGCCCCGCGTCGGGCCCCATTTGAGGGAGAGAGCTCCCAACAGAGTGTTTGTCAATATCCAGGGTCGAACCCTCGACCTTTGGGGCAGCCCCTTTCCGCTGCACCACCACTGTTGTTGGTAACAATATGTTGAAATTAAAGAATAAAGTCTTACAAATAAATTTGGTGAAAATAGTATGATAGATAGCCACAGGACATAAAAAAGGTTATCGTTCCATGTCGCAATTCAACACTGACCAGAGCAATTATAAACGCAATTTTAGGTCATTACATAATAATGATAACTTATTAATATTATAAGACCCCATTTATAGATGGGACAACAGAGTATAATAACAAAATGAATCCAAAAGTAACAACCAATTAATCATGCATTATCTCATCCTACAATTAATCTGGTCGAATTTAAAACATTTCATGGTAGGCCACGAGAACCAACTTCTTGTTGCATAATTATAGAGAATAATTTGTTTTATAATTGTAGTGTCTAAGCTTAATCTACATGTACCTTAATTAATTTAGCGAAATATTTGTTATCTCTCAGACTCTCACAAACACAATTGTAAAATAATTTCATCTATCAAAATTTAAAAATATGAGAAGATATCACTTTATTTTTGTCCTAGCTAAAATTTAAATTCGAAATCTCACAATTTTCTACCCATTTTATTGACCACAAGATCACTCTCTTCATTGCAATTTGTCTTCTTTTTCTTTCTGGAGCTATTGATTCAATCTTTTATGAACACACACATGTATATAGTGATGATATAAAGGCATTGTTGGGTTTAATTGGTGTGAATAGAAAATGAAAAGTTGCTTGAAAGGGACACAACTCTTCGAGTAAAAGACACATTATTTCGAAAAAAGGTATCACTGCTTGGAGACACATTGTTCGGAAAAGACACACTCTTTCGAATGGACAAACATGACTGTTCAGAAAGGATACACCTTTCCGATGAACCAGTGTGTTGAAGTTGTTATTGCCAAAATACAGATTCTTGTGTACCCGGAAACAACAATCTTAAGGAAATAATTGAAAATATTTTTTTCTTTGCTTGTTCATTGAAATTTTCGTTTCACTAAAGTTTTTTTTTGAAGTCTGTATTGCTTGATTTCTGGAGATTAAAGTTTTAAGTTTTCTACTCCGTTTGAACTTAACTAGTGGTTTGAAGAAATAAAATCTTCATCACAAGTTAAAGATCACTCGGTTGACGATTGAAAGTCATAAAAACTTCATCATTAAATTAAAAACAAAGGGTGTTTAAAGTTACTGCAACTTTATAAGTAGTATTTTGATATACTAAAAATTATTGTCTTGTTGTGACAAAAAAATGACTACTGACAGTCATGTGAATGATGCTGCAAAGACTGTGATAGCAACTAGTATTGCCACAATGAGTCGTACGAGTGCTCCGCAGGCAATGACACCAGCGGAGAAGCTAAAAAAATTCACGGGTGTTGATTTTAAAAGGTGGCAACAGAAGATGTTCTTCTACCTTACAACATTATGTCTTCGGAGATTTATATCTGAAAAAGCTCCAGAATTGTCCGAGGGAACTTCTGACCAGGAGCTATTTATTGTTATGAAGGCGTGGAAACACTCTGATTTTCTATGTAGGAATTACATTCTAAATGGCCTCCAAGATTACCTATACAACGTTTATAGTGGAATGAAGACGGCAAAAGAGTTGTGGGGTGCGCTAGAAAGAAAATACAGGACTGAGGATGCTGGAACTAAGAAGTTCTTCGTTGCAAGATTCCTTGAGTTTAAAATGATTGATAGTAAGTTTGTTGTATCTCAAGTCCAGGAACTGCAAGTTGTCATCCACGATCTCCTCGCGGAAGGTATGAGTTTGATGAATACCTTAGTTGAACATATTAAAAATATTCTTAATGTTCACATGAACATAATTGTGGTATGGTTGTGAACGAGGGATTTCAAGTCGCGACAATAATAGAGAAGTTACCACCTGTGTGGAAGGACTTCAAGAACTACTTGAAACATAAGCGAAAGGAAATGACAGTCGAAGATCTTATAGTAAGACTGCGTATTGAAGAAGACAACAAAGTCGTGGAAAGAAGGTCAAAAGAAAATTCAGAAATAAGTGGAGCAAATATTGTAGAAGAAGACTACAACAACTCCAAAAAGCGAAAAAAGCTAGACATAAGAGCAATCAACCTAAGAAGAAATTCAAGGAAAAATGCTTTAACTGTGGCAAGATTGGCCACAAGTCAACGAATTGTCGTGCCCCAAAGAAAGGGAAAAAGAAGGACCATGCAAATATGGCTGAATCCAAGAAAGAAATGGACGATCTGTGTGCCATGCTGTCTGAATGCAATTTGGTGGAAAATCCTCGAGAATAGTGGATGGATTCCGGTGCCACCCCCTACGTTTGTGCATATAAGAAGTTTTTTGTTGTTTTTGCTTCGGCTTAAGGTGATGAGAAGATATATATGGCCAACTCCGCAACTACAAAAGTTAAAGAAATAGTAAAAGTTTTCCTGAAAATGACATCAGACAAAGTGTTGACTTTGAACAATGTCCTATATGTACCGGAGTTATGGAAGAACTTGATTTCTGTATCACTTCTTGACAAAAATGGATTTAAATGTATATTTATTTTCAAAAAAAATTGTACTTAGTAAATAAGAAGTATATGTAGGAAAAGTCTACCTCACCGAGGGCATATTCAAAATGAATGTAATGAATAGTGAAATCGATAAAAGTGCAGTTTCTTCTTACTTACTTGAGTCTAATGATTTGTGGCATGAACGATTAGGACATGTCAATTACAAAACATTGCGAAAACTGATTAACTTAGATGTTTTGCCAAACTTTGAGTGCAATAAATCAAAATGTCAAACGTGTATGGAAACAAAGTATGCGAAGCATCCGTATAAGTCCGTTGAAAGGAATTTCAATCCCTTAGACTTAATCTACACTGACATTTGTGATATGAAGTCAACACCATCTCGCGGTCAAAAAAGTATTTTATAACTTTTATTGACAATTGCACTAGATATTGTTATGCCTATTTGCTAAATAGTAAGGATGACGCAATATATGTGTTTAGGCAATACAAAACAGAAGTAGAAAATCAGTTAGAGAAAAAGATCAAAACTATAAAAAGTGATAAGGACGGAGAATATGAATCTCCTTTTGCGCAAATATGTGTAGAGAATAGAATTGTCCATCAAACTACATCCCCGTATTCACCTCAATCTAATGGAATTGCGGAAAGCAAAAATCAAACCTTGAAGGAAATGATGAATGTCTTACTTATAAGTTCTGATTTATAGCAAAACTTGTGGAGGAAAGCGATCCTTACAGCTAACCGAATACTCAATAGAGTGTCCCATAGTAAGACACAATCAATTTCATATGAAAAATAGAAAGGAAAGAAACCCAACTTGAAATATTTTAAAGTGTGGGGTGGTCTAGCAAAAGTTCAAGTTTATATGCCTAAAACGGTAAAGATAGGACCTAAGACGGCGGACTGTGTGTTCATAAGATATGTTAAAAGTAGTAAAGCATGTCGATTTTTGGTTCATAAATCTAAACATCTGAATATCAATGAAAATACGGTAATTGAATCAGATAATGTTGAATTCTTTGAACACATTTATCCGTATAAAACTAGATATGAACAGTCTAGTGGAGGGCCTAAACGACCTCGGGATGAACCAAGTGAGGATGTACATAATCATGAGAATTCAAGACGTAGTACACATCAAAGAACGTCAACTTCGTTTGGATCAGATTTTGTAACATTTCTCTTAGAAATTGAGCCTCAAACATGTAAAGAAGCGATGATGTCTTCAGATTCATCCTTTTGGAAAAAGGCAATCAACAGTGAGATTGATTCAATCTTAAGCAACCATACGTAGGAGTTGGTTGATCTTCCTCCACGAAATAAACCTTTAGGTTCTAAATGGATCTTCAAAAGAAAAATGAAAACGGATAGTACTATTGACAAATACAAGGCAAGATTTATAGTAAAAGGCTTCAAACAGAAAGAATGCCTTGATTACTTTGATACATACTCGTTTGTAACGAGGATAACGTTAATTTAGATGTTAATTGCCTTGGAGAAGGTATATGAACTTGAAATCCATCAAATGGATGTGAAAACAACATTCCTAAATGGAGAATTGGGGGAAGAAATTATCATGGAACAACCTGAGAGTTTCGTGGTTCCAGGAAAAAAGAATAAGGTGTGTAAACTTGTTAAGTCACTGTATGGACTAAAACAAACACCTAAACAATGACATGTGAAGTTTGACCAAACCATATTGAACGAGTTCAAGATAAATAAATATAATAAATGTGTTTACATTAAAGACACTCCAAATCACCAAGTCATTGTTTGTTTGTATATGGATAATATGTTGATCATCAATAGAGACATTTCTGACATAAATGCTTCGAAATGAATGCTCGAGAGTAAGTTTAATATGGAAGGCCTTGGAATTGCGGATGTGATCTTAGAAATAAGAATCCATAGAACTCTACTAGGGTTGACATTATCACTGTCTCATTACATCAAAAAGGTACTTGATAAATTCAAGTATTTGGAATTTGGAATTGTCAAGACTCCATTGGATGTGAGCTTCGCACTTCAAAATAATGAAGGAGAAGTGACTCATAATTGTAGTACGCAAGAGTGTTGGGATATTTAATGTATATAATGAATAGTACACGACCGGACATAGCATGTGCTATTAGTAAGTTGAGTCGGTACACGAGTAATCCCAACAAAACTTATTGAATGGCAATGACAAGAGTTTTGGGGTATCTTAAATACACTTAAGACTATGTTTTGCATTATAATAAATATCCTGCGATATTTGAAGGATATAGTGATGCAAATTGGATCACCGGATCAAATGAAGTAAAATCCACAAGTGGATACGTATTTACAATATGTGGAGGAGCAGTCTCTTGAAAATCATCCAAATATACATTTATTGCTCGCTCTACGATGGAATCAGAATTTATCGCATTAGATAAAACCGGTGAAGAAGTAGAATGACTCCGAAATTTCTTGGAAGATATTCCTTATTGACCTAAACCATTCGGACCAGTATGCATACACTATGATAGTTAAGCGGCAATAGGTAGGGCAGAGAGCATGATGTACAATGCTAAATCTTGTCACATAAGACGGAGATATAATACCGTTAGAGAACTTCTCTCTAGTGGAATTATCACTGTTGACTATGTGAAGTCAAACGATAATGTGTCGGATCCTGATAAGCCGTTAATTTGACTACTTGCTAGCACCTTTTAAGCCTAAATTATCTTTTTTTTCCATTGATTTGATGGTACTCTCTTACTTAATGCTCATTTATGTAGGTAAAAGTAAAAATGTAAGATGGGCAAGTCATTCAAGTCATTAAGAGGCCAAACGTGAAGGAAAGAGTCATCCGCTTCACATCTACTTTGGAGCTGCTAGCCATCTGCTCTCTATCTGCTCTCCATCCACTTTGGATTCTCTCAGCAGATTAAGAGCAAGGTGACAGTTTTATAATTTTCATCAAATGTAGAGTGGGAGTTTAAAAAGAGGATTTTAGCTTATTTTTCAAGACCTAACTTTCATCTTTTGAACATAGCATCTCTCTAGCTTTTTAACTTCTCTCTTCTCAACTTAGCATCTATCTTTTCATCATAGAAGAATTTTGTACTAAGCTTGAAAGGAAAAATATTTGTTAGTGATTTTATATTGAGGAATTATTGAAACTCCAAGTTTGGAATTACATTCTCTCTATTTCTCATGGATGAAGTCAATGATAACTTTGGTATATTTTTACCCTTTTTATCTATGGGTAGCTAATTCTAAATCTTGGAGTTATGTTTGCTTAGGTTGTGGCAGTGCATGAATTTTAGTTAATTAGTCTCCTAACAGAAAAAGGGTCAGAAATACCCTTCAAGTATTGTAATTGGTTCTATAATACCCTTCGATTACTTATCGGGCCAAAAATACCATTCCATCTACCTTTTTGGGTCAAATATACCCTTATAACTAGCAGAATTTTTTTAAACCATAATTAGAAATTCTATTAAACACGTGACATCTTTCTATTAGTTGTAAATTAAATTAATTAAAATATTAAATTAAATTCGAATTCAATTAAAATACCCTACCTAAACCCGACCCAAACAATTAAATCGCCCCAACTTGTTAAGCCAAAAGGGAATTTTGAGAGCTAAACCTAATTTCACCACCAAACAACTGAACTTGGCAAAGTCATGTTTGCACAATTCTCTAAACTTCTCAGTGAGTATTTAGTGGTTGAAATTATCCGTGGATAAGATATGATATTGTTTTTGTGTCACTAAACATGCAGCTTGAGCGAAAGAATCTTCAGCATACTGTGGAAGAAATGCAAAACAATCTGTGTGTGTATGGGGTGACTCAAAAGCCTAACACATGACTAGAAGTACACAATTAGATAGTATACGTTATATGTCCAACTACACTTCAGTGTCTATCTTCTCCTTGTTCAAAAGGAGAATCAAGCCTAGTACATCTCACGCGGAAACTTTCTGGAAAGACATTTTCCAAAAATTAGATTTAGGACTATATCACACAGCTGATGATGCAACAAGTATCTTGTAAAGAATACAAAGCATTGGTGTCTTTTTGGATTAGCAGAAACAATTATTGGAAAACCTTGTCCTCTTTTTCTTAATACCTTGAAAGCTTCTTCATCGGTTCAATCATCTCCAATATATATTGGAAGGACATTATTTGAATTTCCAAATCCAAGATTTTCTAATAAATATTCCAATGCATGACCTTTGTCCCACGCAATATTTGGCCGTATCTCATACACTTTCTTTCCCGTTGATACAAGAAAATTTTGGTATTCTTTTAAGATAACAAAAATGATATTCTCAAGTGTGCAAGGGCCTTCGAGTGAACATGCCTAAAGTGTACAGAAATGCAGAATTTATTATCTTCAATAATGACGTCTTTAATATCTTTAGTTCTCTCGCTCAACAGATTAAGAACCTTATCTTTTTCAGGTAAAAACTTTTTTCACAGATTGGTAAAGCACAACTTTACTTTCCATTTCATTAGGATTTGTATACTTTAAAGAATTCAATGGAGCTTCAATATCTAGCCCATGACTTCCAACATAATAAATATTCTTCAATTGTACAAAATCTTGTACCCTTTTTCGTTTTCGTCCACTAATAATTATTGTAGGAAATCGATTAGCAACTTCACCTAGCACCATTATCATTTTATCGGACATAAAAGCTTCTTCAGGGATGGGCACAATATCAGATAAAGTGCCATCATAATCCCAAAAAATTATAATTTTTTTCCCTTTTGCTATACTTTTCATCTCTTTAAATTTATGTAATGCACAAGGATGCTCCACTAGCCAAGAAGTATACTCAATTGAGAACTCATTTTGATCACCTTCAGTAGATGAGAGTCTTGCTAACCCCATTTATATAACCTTTATTTTTACGAGAAGGGTTGCATTACATTGGGTTGCCTTTGAATCTCACCGGGAGAAGGAATCCTAGCTTGGATTATGATTTCAAAGGTGTTGAAATTGCAATGGCCTCGTATTGTTCTGAACTCCAATTCCTTGTGAATCCAGTGACTAACCAATGTACAAAGTGCTGAAAAACACAACCAAGATGTCAACTCATTAGGCTTAATCTACACTCGGTTTTGTACTCGCAGTGGCTCGGTAGACAGTTGGCCTCCGAATCAAATTTGAAAGACTAAATTTTACCAATAGAAAGATGCCACATGTTTAATAGAATTTCTAATTAAGGTTTAAAAAAATTTTGTTAGTTATAAGGGTATATTTGATCCAAAAAGGTGGATGGAAGGATATTTTTGGTCCGATAGGTAAACGAAGGATATTATTGAACCAATTTCAATACTTGAAGGGTATTTCTGACCCTTTTCCGTTCTCCTAATTAGTTAGTTGTGATGAATGTTGCATTTATTTCATGATTTAACTAAGAGTTGGAGGTTGCAAACTCCAATCACCCTAGAACCCATGTCTTCTTGAAAGAGAGGACATGGGTGAGAAATAAATGTAACCAATAACTTGATTAATTTCATTTAATGACATCTTTTAGATATAAGGAAGTCAATTGAGGTAATAGATGTGGAAAATTATCACACTTGTGAGGTGTTCGAAAGAACCCATTTGTGAAATTTGGTGTTCTAATTGAAAGATTGACACTAATATATTGACATCTAGCCTACCCATGACTTTTAGCTAAAATTTGGATAAATTGTCAAGTACCCATGCATGAACCCACTCCTAGAATTGCATAACCCAAGGCTTATTCTCAATTGAATTCACTCTTAGCCATTTTCAATGCCAAGTTAGTGTACTAACATTGAAGTAGTTGTCATTTATAAATACATTCAAATTAAATCGCCCATTTTACATTTATGCTTGCTTTATTCACACTATGGGTCATCTTTTAGTAGACTATCAATATTCTTGAGTTTTGAATTCCATGCTTTCACTCCTTGTGGATTCGACTCCAACCTAAGTTGGGTTATTATATTGACAACGATCGCTACACCCATTTAAGAGTGTAATTTGAATGTTATCAAATCCACTTACAAAAGGCCTAAGTAGAGAGAGAGTTGAGAGAACATCTAAGGAAATGGGTTTACGGTCTAGGACAAGTTAGCATGGCGGTAACTCTACCTAGTAGACTGAAGATCCTAAGAGCTAGGTTCAAGGAGATCAAACAAAGTTGTGTCTGACAGGTTCAACATTGTCAATATACCCAACTCATTCTCATGATGTAGACAATGTTTAAGAAATAAGGATAAGACTTATAGTGTGAAGTCTTTTAATGATTATCTAAATTTGGCAGATTTGACCAAATAGTTTAATCTATAGGATTGAATGTTTTGAAATCACCTATGTGAGGGCGAAGTGGAATCTGCTTCAAGGAGAATGTTAGTAAAGGTTTATTCTCTAAGATCTCATCAGATCGGGACGTGTTCATGGCTGAAACGAACAAAATCATGAAAACCATAAACAATAAAAGGCTGGTTGTGTGACATGTGTTGTCTAGGTATACATTAAAGCTCTACTGTTCAAAGATATCAAATCTACCAATTGACCGAGTGCATGTTCACTATGAAAAGTTCAAAGGGAAACCCATTTATCCAGATGCAATCAGTCTTTGCTTGATGATCATATACTTGTCCGTAAAGTTTTACAAAGAGTAGTCATTCCCCATTTATGTGGGGGATTGTTGGGTTCAATTGGTGTGAATAAAAAATGAAAAGTTGTTTGGAAGGGACAAAACTCTTCGAGTAAAAGACACACTATTTCGGGAAAAGGTGCGACTGTTCGAATGGTTGTTCGAAAAAGACACACTCTTTTGAATGGACAGACATGACTGTTCAAAAAGGATACACCTTTTTGGTGAATCATTGTCACCTTTCGAAAGTGACATTTTTATGGCTGTATAAACCTGTATTTTTTTCCCACAGGTTTAGCATGAAAAATTTCTTCATAATAAAAATATTCTCTTGCTTCTAAAAACTCTGTGTGATCATCTCCCGTTGAGTGAGTTCGAAGAAAACCAAAAAGTTTGAGGTACCGCTGCATTCTGGTTGTGAAACCATTTTATCCTAGGAGGAAAATTTCGCAACCTCGGGTACTTGAGGGGAATTATTTCCTTAAGGACACTTCGTGAATTCGGAGGCCTTGACATTTTTCAATTTTATCTAATTTTTCTGAAAAAACACACTTCTTTGAAATGTCATTTTGATCTTGTGTTAAAGGTGTTGCATAAATGCATAAGTGTTCTTGTTTTAGACTTGAACTTGTGTTGAAGTTGTTGTTGTCAAAATACAGATTCTTGTGTACCCGAAAACAACAGGCATAATACAGAACTATGTTTTTTAACTTGTCCTCAATCAATAGTTATGTTTTTCAATTTTGGATGTGCACAAGTAGACACTTAAACTTATATAAAGTTGATAAGTAGACACATGCGTCCTATGTGACATCCTTCGTGATAAATTTATGTTCTACATGGCTTAATTTCTATGTGTATTATGCAATGCAGGACATGTGTGTTTACTTGTTCAATTTCATACAAGTTTTAAGTATTCACTTGTGCACATCCAAAGCTGGAGGCATAAATATCAGTTGAGGACAAGTTAATGATCACGTTTATGTATTATACCTAGTATAATATATTTATTATACTAACATTAATGTTTACATGATATAGTTAGATCCGTCGATATAGGTCAGGCAAGTTGGGATAATTCGATCCAATCTTTAATTTGATAGGATTGGACTATGATCTTTACAGCCAATATAAAAACAGTGCTTTTTAGCCTTCTCATATAAGCTCGTTGGTCCGTGGAGCTTGAGCAATGTTGGTTGGCCCGGCTCGTGGGCCAAATAAAAAAAATAAAATTAAAAATAAAATTGAGTACTAAATTAAAAAGAACAAAAGGGGTCCAAACTCAAAGTCTAATGAAGCCATCATATATATGCAAATATTAATTATGCTTATAAAGCAAGTAAATAATCGAATACAAAATCCTAAAATTTTAAGTAATCATTATTTACTATTTAGAATTTAATCGCTTCTCACTCTGGATCGTGGCAACCATCTTCTACTATGTAGCGCAGATCTTAATCATTGCAATCTCATTCTCAAATATTCAAAGTTTGACTCATCACTATTAGGCTAATATTTATTTTTAACTATTTATATTGTTACTCATTAACTCTGTAGTTTGCTTATTTATATCTATCTTTGGTTTGAATAATATCATGTTAAAAGTTATTCAGTTCTACACACTATTAGGATTATTTTTTTTATAAATTTGAGACTTGATTAGCAAGTAGTAATAACATATAATATTGTCTTGTAAATATTTATGTTATTGACATTTTTAAATTAAAATTAAAATTTAAAAAATATCATATTTTAAAAAGTAGATTGATCCGTCAGTCCCGCAACTCACAAAGTAATAGGTTGACCTTTTTGTTTTCTGACCCGTCATCTTGATGGGCAGCACAACCTGACCCATCAAATTTCAAAGTTTGTGTAGACTAACTCGGATGAATTGAGTCAGTCTATATTGACAGATCCTAGATATTCATGTATTGTGGTCAACCTATACACACCTCTATTCTATTAAGTATATGAGATATCTGGTATGCAGCATCAACACACGTACGTCGGAGTACTTTATTCATCAACATTTTAAAAAGTATAAAAAATCACTTAATATATTTATGCCTTTGCTGAAATTAAAGTCTAAGACGTCTTGATTTCTATTCATTTTATTGACCCAAAATCTACCTTAATTACAATTTGTCTTATTTTTTCGAGTTACTGACATTTATTTATCAAATTTAAGTAGCATGGTAACATAAAAAAAAACTTCAAGTTGTCAATGTTTAGAAGTTATTTTCACTAATTATCCCTCTAAATTTTCTCTTTAATTCCTTATATTGTCGGCTTCGTAATTTTTTTTTAAAAAAAGAAAATTTAATCCTTTCTATTCTCAATGAGGACAAATAAATAAATAAATAAATAAATAAATAATGTATAACTTACAAAAATGAGGCATAATAAATAACAATAGAAAATTCTTTACCACCTGAAATTATATTTTAGTAATCATGATTGGTGGAGAATCATATGCTTAATCATTTTAATCACACTATTTTAACTTTACAACTATTAATGATTAATTAACTCAAACACTTTTGAAAAGAATACTCTTCAGAGAATGATAAAGCAAACAACACAATTCAATAATTTTAGTTTGGACTTTATATTTATTTTAAAAAAACTCATTTAATACGTACAAAGAACTTATGAACAACATAATAAGTGAAAAAAAATTTATAGTTTAAAAATCATAAATTTCGAAATCTGAATTCTATCTCTGAACAAGATAGTCATTACTAACATTTACTAGAAACTAGAAATAATAATTTAATTTAAAGGAAGTTAAAAGGGAGAGCACTCAAAAAGTGATTGGTACAAAAAAAAAAAAAGTAATCTAACTTTAACAATAATCATATGTTTAATGTTTATGATGCCTTCGAAAGTAGGAAAATAATTGCATTTACCATAGCATTTTACACTTACATCGAACGATGAAACAAAAGGTAAATTTTGTTACAAATCAAATCAAGAAAAAGTTTAGGCATATATCTATTTGTGTGATGTGATAAGTAACTATTTCCTTTGGAGATTTTCCTTTTTCTTAAAAAGAAAAAAAAAGTCAAAACATATTTAGTTACTTTTAAAAATAAAATAAAATTTGATATTATCTTTTTTGTTAACAGACTTATATTTAGTGAATTATATTTTTCCTTGAAGTTAGATCAATTTTAAAAAAATATTACTTGACTTTAAAAAGTATCTTAATCATTTTCTTTACTCCTCCATATCCGATCCAAATGAAAAAAATTAATTTTTTTTAATAATTTAGTATGTTAATGAAAATGGTAAATATACTCCATTTATTAGACAGTAAGGATATATACGCATCATTTTAGACGAAGAATATATACATTCATTACTTTTTAACGAGGTGTATATCCGATTTAAATCGCAAAATTGAGATTATATTTGCCCTATCTCCCTTTAAACAATGTGGGGATTTTTTAAAAAAAAAATCCATATTATTTACTCTTTTTATAATTATTTGGTTAAAAAATAAAAATACAACATATACAAAGACATTTATTCTTGCATCATAAACTAAAAATACACCTTGTTCCATGACTAGCAGGAATAGATCATATCTTTAAGCTTTTTCTCTCTCTCCAAGTAGCTTCAAAATAAATTTCTTCTTTGAAGATTTTTTTCTTGGTTTTGAATAAGCTCGTATTTATATATACTGTGTTTATATCTTTATCAAATAATGTAACGATTCAAACGTTGTTATGCTAAAATAGAGGATAGAATGTTCGTCTAATTTTTTCTTAGACTAAAATTGTGAAATTCAGGACTGATCTAATTCCAAGCGTAATTTAAGTGTGTGGTAGTTTAAGGAAATATGAGAATTATTAGAGTGTTGATTCATGTTTTTGATTGTATTTTAGTAGAACTTTGATTGTAGTGATTATAGTTAGAGGATTAGGTCTAGGTCGTAATGTCAAAATTCGAGAAAATATTGTGAAATGGCCAGAGCTGGGCCCGAGTCCCAAGCTATTGGTTTGGGGTTGCTATAGCGACAGACATCGCCGCAACGACAGTCCCTTTGGCCTAACAAAAGTGGCGTTGCAGCAGCGAATACTCAGTATATTAATTTTAAAAATTAGAAAACCCATTTTTCTTTTTCACTTTTCTAAAAAATGTTCAAGGACTAAGCGAGGGCGATTCTTCACAACTTTTCGGGTTTTTCATCTTCGAGGTAAAGTTCCTTTACCCTTCAAACTTGAAATTACTCCTCTAAATTCTTAGGATTATAAGAATCACAACCATGGTGAACATTGAAATTTAGCCTTAAGTTTATGAACTGGTGGGAATTGATGGGGAATTGATGTTATTATCAGTCGTTATTGTTTCTAGTGTGTTAGAAAGCACTTTTCATTGTAGAATTCATGATTGTAATCATAAAATATGAAGAACTCAAAGAGCTTAACACACTGTTTGGATGGTGGTTTTTCATGATATGGTATAGTATGGTTACTAAAATAACCATGTTTGTTTTATTTATTTTTTAAATGTATGGTATGATATGGTTTAAATTCATGATTTGATAACCATGAAAATCCTCACTTTATGTAACCACCGATTTGGTGGTATCCCATGGTTTGTTTATTTATTTTTTCAATTTTATCCTAATATTATACAACTCTATTTTACCCGTTACCCTATATTATTTAACTCCACCTCCTACACCGATCCCTCCCCTCACGAGCCCCCCCTCCCCGCGCTCAAACAGAAATTATTTTTAGAATTTATTTTTTAAAAAAATTTAAACTTTTTTCTTATCCCATCTCCTACACTGACCCCGACCCTACCCCTTACCAAATCAAATTTTCTTACCCCACCCCCACCCCTACCCCTACCTCTACCCTCGATCCCCCACTCCACTTCCCCACTCTCAAATATTTTTTTTAACAAAAAATTCATAATTTTTTCTTACACCACCCCTCTTATCCTATTCGTTCTCATAGTTTTGTGTTAAATATATACAAATATTTTTTTAAAATATTTTTTTATTTGTGTAACGAACACAAGAAAATGAGTAAGAAATAATTTGTTTTTCTATATTTTTTTATATTTCATACCGAACACACTATAACATACACAAAAGATGCATTCAAACTTTTTACTTGTCGTTGGTGGTCACGTTTCAAGATACCAAAAGAAAATGAAATTTGTTACTATAAAAAATGAATCTGATTACATTTATTTTGATTTACTCTTGTATTGATTTTCTTAAAATTTATATGAATTTAACAACTTAATATATTTACATGGCATAATTTGTGAGAGGTTAGCAGGAAGAAAATAATTTTATTAATAATTATTGATAAATTCAACATTTATAATAATTAAGTGCATTTTCGTAAACTTACCAATTACGATATAGTATCATACCGTCAAATCAAATAATAAAATTATTATTAAACAACAGTGAACGATATAGTCCATCCAAACATTATATGGTACTATATTGTCCAGTACCGCATGACGTTCAGGGGTAGTCTCAGAGCGTTACAATCACTATCCAAACAAAGTATTAAGGGTAGAAAACTCTGAGATGATGAACTAGGTTAATGTCAATAGTTAGTTAATTTGATGAATGTTTGTTCCTAATGCTCAGGAAGGGTGAATTATTATGTTAAAGTATGTGCAATTATTGTTTATAGATCAAGCACAGATAGAAATCTAAAAAAAAAAATAAGTTAGTGGCAATTAATATTTCGGGCAAGGAATCGAGGTAGGTTATAATTTAGTAATAATAAAGACTTACTTGACTCTATTCTTATATATAAGTTGAATGTTTGTGATTAGCTTTCGGGCATTGCCTGTAAAATGAGGATCATGATGACACTTGTCTCGGGGTACCTTGACAAATAGGTCTATCACCCAAACTGATATAAAAAGTGGAAAAGACAGAAATATCCCAAGGTAAGGCTTCTAAAATGAAGTTGAACCAGAAAGTAATCATAACAATGCGGAAAAGACTATTCAAAATACTGATCATGCCCAAAACCATGTGTCAATAGTGTAAGAACTACTAATACAATTCAAGAGTCAAATACATCAGAAAAATACCCACAAAGTAATAATATTTGTCTCCGAATACTAATAAAGACATAACTACTATAGAAAGATAGAAGTGAACTTCGGACGTATAAATGTCCAAGCGCTACCTTGGAAGCTCCAGCAATTGCTCGAGTCAAGTAAGCTGAGGCGCACTCGAGCTAGGACCTGCACCCGAAAGGGCGCAGTAGGCATGAGTATGGTCCACCTGTACTCAGTAGGTATCATAGGCTGACCAAGCAAAGTAGTAAATAAAACATACAAAATATACACTATGGGCACGTCACCTACAATCAGAAAATGTCCCACAACGGTAGCTCATGCCACTTGCACTAACAGTTCTAATATATCACATATATTGCAATGTCACAACAAGATAGAACACAAGCATGCATTATATCACATATAAGTAGAACAAGAGGGAACATGCATATACAAGATCATCAAATACAAGTAAAAGAAGATAAAATAATTACATAAATGACAAGTTAATATAGCAATACAACACAATATAAACACATTAAATTAAGTGCAATGTATATGATGATGATGATGATGATGATGCACGAGGTCGTCGCACAACCTCCGGGATCATCTCATAATCACTGTATACACCTACGGAGGCAAGCCTCCCAACGCAGGACCCATGAGGGTTCATCAACCCGTATACAATCGACATATATCATATCTTCTTTCCGACACATCCCTCAGAAAGGTGTTATCAGGTGTTGCCAGTGTTTCTTAGATGTTGCCACGTGGTACCAATGTTTCATGAATGAGTATGATATGAAGATGCAATGCTCACAACCAATCACAATGAGTATTTTCACAACCAACCACATGATATATTTTCACAACCAACCACAATGATATATTTTCGCAACCACATAAATCAATATCCACTCATTATTTTCATTGCATCCATGAATTTTCACATGTCTCATATGTCAATAAAGTATGAATATAAACACAATACAACAATGGTACCACATTAAGCATTTTAACAACATAATACAATTATTCACATGTATTCAAGGCTATCAATATCACGTAGGAGCCCACACGGTCACACATATCACAAAATATCTCAATTTGGATAATTATATCACATATAGGCCCCCACACGGGCACAACACACACATAGCCATTTTCATGATTAGTTCCCACCATTAGCATGAATTTTGTATCATCATTTACTACCCAACCTAATCTGAAAGAGTTAAGCCATAACCTACCTCAGAAGCTGAAATCGGTCCTCTACAATTTGAACCTACGATCTTACTTTTTACGAACAATCTCTAACTCCACTAAAAACATCAAATATGAAATCCACGCATTAAAACAAAACCAACGACACCCATATTGACTACTTTTGATTCGGGGTCAAAACGGACCCCCCGAAACGGATTTAAAAAAAAAGAGGAGCAAAATTGAAACTTTACTTTAAGAACATGTTCCTCATATTTTTAGGAATTTACAACTAAAAACCCAAGTCAAATTGAGTAAAAAATGAGTTTCAAATCGAAGAAAACTATTTTTTGAGCTTTACCGGATAAAATCTTTGAAATCTGGGTTAAAATCAAGAATCAGAGTTGTTTTAAAGGTTAAATTAATGAAAAAATAGTAATTATAAGATAAAAATAATATTTAAGTGAAAAGGAGTGATTGATTTAAAATCAAGCACTAAGATTTTGGGGGTTTTGAGAAATTAATCAAGAAATTACTAAAAATGGGGGAATTTTTACCTTAAATCTGTAATAGAATCAAGAAATATATGTTAATCTAGCTTCCAAACTCCACGAACTTCACTTTTAAGCTTTCACACTATTTTAGGGGTTAACTCTCAAGAAACAATATGAAAAAAATGAGCAAAGTGACCCCAAACAACTTTAATATTGTAGAAATCTGTACCAGCTTAAGAAAAGCTGTTTTTTTTTAAATCCACCTCGGACTTCGACGGGTTGCCCGAAATTCGTTCGGAGTTCGATACATGCAAGCGAACTATGCAACCATACTAAATTCGACGTTTCAAACGTGATGGCGATATCATATTTTCAAAAAATATCGTTTTCACAAAGTTGACCCCCAAAACTCGAAATTATAATTAATCAAATCGAGGGTCGAAATGAGATTTAAAAGTCGTAAAATCATACCAAATATGCTAACACCCTAAAATCAATATTTCAGATCTGTTGGCGGAGTCAAATTTTCCATCCGAGGTCGTTTCGACCAAATATGAGTCCCACACCTATATTTTTAATTTTTCAACTTTCCGACCAATATGTCGAATTGAGCTCAGGTGCACCGGGATCCAAACCAAAGGTCTACCTAGCCTAAAATTGATATTAGGTAGCTTATGGCGCAGTCCGTTCGACCATCCATCGTACGGATTAAAATATAGTCATATAAATTCAAAATAAGACTCTCAAAGCCATCAAAAACCACAATATCACATAAATAATACCAAAATGTATCGAAAATCATGTCAATCACCCACACACTTCAGAAATACCATAATGCAACTACGGAGAGGGAGTAAAACAGTCAAATCACATAAAATCACAAATTTTATATATTTCATTAAATTTTTAAGTCGTTACAACTTGTGACTGTTGAATGTATCATGCATTGAATATATGGTTTTGAAATGTTACTGAGACGATATACGGATCGGGTGTCACACCGATACAGTAACATGAATTGGGTGTCACTCCAACATTGTTATTGAAATAGGTGTTACACGGACACTGGTACATACACTGAGCTTGTCCCCCACAGGTCATAGCCGAGAGACCCTGCTGACTCTAGTATATGTCTACATTTTGCATGCATATAATAATCACTTTATTTTGCTTATATTTGTAATGACTATTGTTGAAGGAATCTCTCTAAGCGTGGTTGATTACTGTATACTTGTATCATGTTGAGATGAAGTGTTATGACTATAGTTGTTTGTCAACTAATAATGAGTTGTGGTTTGATTGTTGTTCCTTGCATTTCACTTGTACATATGTATGGTGTTGAGTTAAGCGGTCGGTGATGCATATCAATACTTAGTTGTTGTATTAATACTACTTGTACTATTCTTTTTGTTGAATGCAGAGTGTGTTTCAGCGTTTGAGACGGGACCCTTACTCTAGTTCGTGACTCCAACATCGATTCAAAGGTGAACACCATATCCATACAGTCATTGGATCATCTCTATTTTGATTATGTCCTTTGTTTCGGGACAATGGCACTTTTTTTATTTAGTATTCTGGTTAACATTTCAAACTTTGCTTTGGATACTATCTAGATGCTCTTGTACAATGACTTTCGGATCCTCGGAGTTGTAATAATTAGAGATACTTCTACACTCTTATATTTTGAATATTAAATAAGTTAGAAATGAATTGATTTTGATTAATATTGTGTTTAATGGGTTAAATAGTAGTTATTTAAGAAAGATGACTTGTAAAAGTCTGAGATAGTTGGTTAAAGGTTGGGATGGATAGTTCTCCTACTGTAGAGTTAGAGTGAGTGTCACTCATAACCGATTGGGTCGCGATAAATAGTTAAGAAAGAAGGTGGATAATATGAAGAAATAAGTTCAGGAGGTCAAAGAAATCCCACATATTAAGTGTGTAATTGATAATTTTGTTGTTGTTTAAATGTGTTCCTTTGATTTGTCCAAAAAAAAAAAAAAAGATAAAAAGAGTAGATTAAAAACTAATTGGGGGTTTAAAGTATAATTTATTGGAACTTTCGGCCTTGAAGTGTACATCTCAACAACTGGATCACTACTGGATTGCGCTATGAGATAGCAACTATATATTCTTGTTGTATAATCACGCGCTAGGTGGTGCGTGAATTTCTTATGAGTTGCGATCAGTACAACACCCAAATTTAAGGAGAGGGGCCAAACTGCAAAGTTGTTTTTTTCTTAATTTCATAGTAGTATTTTTTTATTCCACGTTGGAAACTGAATGTCACGTGGATTATAAGTTTCCGTTCGATCACGAAAACATAATTATTTAAAGTTGAAAATAGAGTTAGAATTGAAGTTCGAGTTGAAGTTATGTTTAATCATGAATATAAATTTAAGTTATTTTTGAAATCTTATCAGAGAACTAGGAGTGAAAAAATGAAAAAGCCAAACACTATTATTTTCACTAAAGTGAAATATATTATTTTTTTTTTAAATAGAAAAATATTCATGGCCAAATGGCTACTTATAGTAGTATATATTTTTTATTTGATGTTTAGTATTTGAATTAAAATTTAATTAATATGAATTTAATGAATTTAGACCGTAAGACCTATTTGGATAAATGTTCTATACTAATTTTTTTTTTTTATACTCAAGATTTAAAATTGAGATTTTTAATTGAAAGATATAACTTCATCCGTCCAACCATATCATGCGATGATAAAATTTATATGCTCCAAAAGAAAAAAGTAGTATTTAAATTTGACAGGGACACCTTCTCCCTCTAAAATTCCATTTCCCCCAATTTCTCCTATTACAATTTAGTAGTATTAGATTGGACTTAAATTAGCCTGTCCTCCAAAAATAAGTACAACATTTAAGTGGATAACAATTCATGAGTTATCATTGGATGATAATATAATGGAAAAAGGCATCATTTTCACCCACAAGAAAAGTCTAAGTCATACCTAAATTATATAAGTGACCTATTACACACCTTAACTATATAAAAGTGATATTATTATCTCCTCGCGATCCCCATTCTAAGGCACGCGTGTTACACTTATTTTAGGCGCGTCCAGACTATTAAATAATAAAAGTAAACGGCTAAAAACATTAAGGGAAAAAAGCATCGTTTCCACTCCAAACTATAGTAAAAAAGTCGAATCCACACCTAAACTATATAAGTGACCTATTACGCACCTTAACTATAAAAAAAGTGATACTTTTTACTGACGTGGTGCTGACGTGGCAGCGCGTGTAAAACATTACACCACATGCAAGTGGTGGTAGCCTGACATGGTGTAAATAATTTCACTTTTTTTTAGTTTAGGTGTGTAATAGGTCACTACTATAGTTTAGGCGTGACTTCAATTTTTCGGATATAGTTTGAGATGGAAACGATGCCTTTTCTCTAATATAATATATTATTAGTGAATTGTGATCCATGTTCTTGTTTTGCATGGATCATGCCTCAAGCGTCCGAACGTATGCAATATCATGCATCCAACGCCCAATTTATGAATTGTTATTCCACAGTACTAATTTATGCAATCGTGTGTAATTAATCTTGTACATCCTCAAAATTCATTAACTATATCAAAGCGATCTTCATTGATATAGCTCAAAAATTGAGAATGACGCAATTAAAATAAGAGATCAAGTATAAATATTCATTGTTCATTCTCAACTATCAATTATTAAATTTCCGACGATCTTAAATTCGGAAACAATGAATAATACCGAATTAAAATTTTTTGATGACCTTAAAGTTGAAAACATAGAGAATTTTAAAATTTTCGACGACTTTGAAGTCGGAAACAATGGACAATACTCATTTTAAAATTTTCGACGATCTTAAATTCGAAAACAATGAACAATACCAAATTTAAATTTTTTGATGACCTTAAAGTCGAAAACATAGAGAATTTTAAAATTTTCGACGATCTTGAAGTCGGAAACAATGGACAATACTCATTTTAAAATTTATGACGACCTTGAATTCGGAAATAATGGACAATATCGATTTTGAAATTTCCGACGACCTTGAAGTTGAAAAAAATGAACAATACACATTTTGAAATTTTCGACGAACTTGAGTCGGAACCAATTGTTTTTTGTGCTTGGAGATGAGGAAGATGATAAATTAATCTTGGATGTCATTGATGAGTTCTTGAAGTTTTTTGTTTGTGAGAAAGAAAAAGAAGAAGAATGAATAAATAAAGAAGAATAATAATTAAAAATGAATAAAGAAAATAAAAAAATATTAAAAATAATTTTTTAATAAATAATTTACGTTCTCACTCTCTTTAAAGAGAGTGAAACACACTCTCTCACCATGTCAGCTTTCAAGGGGTAATAATTTCATTTTAAAATAGTTCAGGGTTATAGAACCCCATAAAGTATAGTTGTATAGTTGAGTTTTGAAGTAAAGATTTTTTTTTTTTTTTTTGACCATTTTTTTTTTTTTTTTTTTAAAGAAACCTATAATATCACATATTCTCCTCTAAGTTAAAGAGAGGTTTGATGTACCTCTCTGGAAAGAGACCTAATATCACAAATTCTCCACTGCAATAAAGTGAGTTTTGATGGACCTCTCAAAACTTTTCATGTCTAAACTTTTGTTAAATCTTCATTATTATATCATTTATTATTGAGTTTAATTTATATATACCAATAATTTAGGGAATATTTTCACTCATCAAATTACCCGAAGGTTAAAATATCTTGGACGTACAATCCATAAAAAATGAAACTTAGCAATTCTGAAACTAATCCCTAGTGCATGCAATTGCAATTTTGTATAAATTAAACTGCTAACAAAGTTTGCAATTTCAGAACTTCACTAATAAATACCTCGTAAGATAGAGATAAGATTGTGCATATTTTATAATTTATAAAATTATATTGAGTATGTTATTATTATTATTTTTTAGTTTAATTGCACTCGAAATATTCTATGGGTATATTACATTTTTGGCAGCTTCTATAGGAAAAAAACAACTAAAAACTAAAAGAACAAATGTAACGGCTAACAAAACAGGGCCGGCTCTAACCATTGTAAAAAATAGGCAATCAGCCTTACACCTCCAATTTGAGGGGCCTAGTTTTTCATAATAATAAATTATAGATTTTTTATAAAAAAAGTTATTAAGTATTATTCATAAAAAAAAAAAAAATCTTAGATAAAAGTAAAGAATTATTAGAAGTTTGATGTATTTGAACTTGAACTTTAAAATACTATATCTCAAGAGAGATTAAATAAATAATTATATTAACTGAAAAAGAATTATTAGAAAAAATCGACTGTAAAAAAATATTAACAACTTTTCATCTAAAAAATTTTAAAATATTAACTTTATAAGAAAATATATATTTATTTATTTAAATTTAAGATTTCTATTTAATTTTTGGCTTAGGACATCAAAGTCTAATCCTTCTAAAATCTAATCCTTACTGCATGCACGCCATGGAAGATAAAATAAATTAATTAATGCAAGCACTTGACATTCACATATAAGTGTATATATTATATTAATAAATCAATAAGGGATTGTTTGGTGTCGGGATAGGAGTAGTGGATTTTACAATGAGATAGAGAATCATTTTTTCTTGTATTTAGTAGGACATGGAGCATTACAACTTATTCTGAAAATATGATCCTCGATATAAAAGTGTGAAAAATATAAATTAAGGTCGAAGATGATGTGATTTAAAGTAGAAGATTAGTAGGAAGCAGTGCACCCATACTAATGGGTATGAGCGTTTTATTTTGTTGTCCGTTTTAGTATATGTTGTCGTTTCTTGTTAATTCTTGGAGTTAGAGTGATGTTTGTTGTTTCAGAGAGATCGATTGTAGTATTTGTTGCAGTACTCTTGGTTTTGTTATTATCACTATCTATTATTTCTTATTTTTATGTTACGTCTTTTTAAAAATTATTTTTGTCTCGAGGTAGGGGTCTGTTGAAAACATCCTCTTCATCTCACCTCTGTGGTAGAAGTATGAATTGTATATCCTCTTTCTTTTTCAAACTCTTATTTGTGGAAATATAAGGGGTATATTGTTGTTGAGAATTATTTTGTATTTAGTTATTACTCTTTTCGTGTCAAAATAGTTGGCATGTAAAGATCTTACATATAATTCTTAAGGACAAATTAATTAGGATTATAATTCGGTTAATATATTTCTTATTAATTCTTTAGTCTTCATCTTTTAACGTGTCTCTTAATTTTAGAACAATTATTACTTAGGGAATAGTTAAAAAAACGATTATGTTAAGTACATATTAGAGACGGAGGAAGTTGTATTAATTGATCTCTCTACATCATTTTTCACTGAAAATCTAAATAACTTAAATACCGAAAGTGAAACAAAAAACTCCATCCATTTCATTTTACTCGACTCCTACAATAATTATAGATGTTTCATTGTCCATTTTAACAAACTAATAAGAGAGTTTTATTTTTCTCATGTTAGTATTAAATAATTACATAAAATAATAGTAGTCAAGTTTAAAATTTCAAAATAACCATTAGTAAAATTAGTTTAGTAAGATACATTTTTAATTAAATTCTTATTAACACGTGTGTCACGTTAACATCAACAACAATAATACTAATAATCTATTTAGTGTATTCTCACAAAGTGGAGTCTGAAAAGATAAAATATTCGTAAATTTTATCATGTCTCATAGGCAAAATTTGTTTTCAATAGACTGAGCTGGGGTGTGCATCGATCGGTCTGATTTTATATATTATTGATTTAATTTATCATTTTACAATTTTCAAAGTCAATAATCAAATTAATAAGATATTTTTTAACAAAAAAATGCTCATAAAATATCCTAGCGATTCATAAATTATCCTAGCGATTCATAAAAAAATGCTCATAGATATTTTTTAACAATTTATTATCCTAGCAATTCATAAAATATCCTAGCGATTCATAAATTATCCTAGCGATTCATAAAAAAATGCTCATAGATATTTTTTAACAATTTATTATCCTAGCGATTCGATTTTTAATTTTACTAAAAAAAATGCTCATAAAATAAATATATCACTTCTTCAATAATTTAATGCAACAGATCAATAATGTAATTTTACAAAATACATAAATAACAATTCTTCCGACCTATATATATGAGTAACTAATATCATATACATCAATAGGGGTTATGGTGCAGTGAATGAGGCTGCTCCATCCTTAATCAGAGGTCGAAGTTTCAACCTGGGTACAGAGAAAACTCTGTTGGGAGCGTTACCACTTTAATGAGCCCTGCAATGCGTGATCTGAATTAGCTGTGGCTCCAATGCGGACACCAAATGAAAACCAATAAAAAACTAACTAACATCATATACAGTTTTCGTGACAAAACCCTTCTATGCTTTATTTTACTGAACTAAATCACTAATTTTGTAGAATGTGAAAACACTAATATAATTAGGATAAAGTAATAATTTTAGTATACTCTTTGAGCTATGGAATTATCCAATAATCAATATTAAAAATTAGAAATTGAATCAATAACTCAATTAAAAAAAATTATAAGATCATAAAAAAATTATTGATTCAATAAGCAATAAATCAATATTTAGTAGTAATATTTTTTTCGGTTTGCTATATCGGTTGGTTTGATTTTTACGCATCTCTGCTCGTGGCTTAAGAATGTGTGCCGTGTCAATAAAAGTCAAATAAAATGAAACGGAGGGAGTGACGATAACAAATACAGAACATTTCAAGCTGTTGAAACATCACTAGTCACTCCCTCCTTCTTCCACACTCACACACACACACACACACACAACCACCATTGAAACCCGCATAGATTCGTTTGCATTGCCGCATTTTAGCCCCACCCACTTACCCAATATAGTACCCTCTATATGTTCTTTACTACTCTCTATTTCTCTGCTTTCCTTCAAAAAAAGAATCCATTTTTTCTCCTTTTCTTCTTCTTCTTGTTGTACTTTCCTTCCTACCCACTTCAACCCCTTCTCTTAAATCCTATTCTTTTTGTTTCAGTTCTTGAAGTAAAAGCCAAAAAAAAAAGAGCAGAACAAAAAAAACAAGAACCATATAGAAAAACTGAAGTGTAAAGTTGGAGTTTTGGTGGTTGTTAGCATGGTGGGGTATGCTAACATTTGAGGTTCTTGGTGTATGGAAACTTCAGATCTGATGTTTAAAGAAAGGAAAATGAAGATACAGAAGAAGAACAAGTGTTGTTGCTGCTTACACAGTTCTTTCTTTACTTGTAGTTGACTTCAACAAGTGAAAGTAAAAGTGACAAACTAGTTTGAGCTTTGAAGGAAAGTTCTTCTAGGCTTACCTTTTCTTGGGATATTGTGTGTCTTTTGGTTAAACGGGGGTTACTGTTGTAATCATTCATCAATAGTGAAAATGCTGGCTTTTGGAAGTCCTAGTAGTAATGCTCTCAGTACAAACTCTACTTGCCACTCATTACTTCGAGAACTACAGGTCTTTTTTTCTCTGTGTTGCTTTACTTTACTTCTTTACTTTACATAGACTAAAATGTTTCTGTCTATGGGGAATTTAGTTGTAGTTCTTGAATTCTTGTTTTTCTTCGTATTTATTAAAAAAAAAAAGAAGAAGCTGCACTTGAGCACGGGGTCTTTCAGAAATAGCCTCTCTACTTTACCCTCCGTAGACACCACTTGTAGGATTTCATTATTGTTGTTGTACTTATTAAAAAGGATATTTTGTTTTCTTGGTTTTGTTCTCTTCATTTCCCTTTGCTTTTGTTCTCTTGTTTCTTGAATTTTGTTTTTCTTGGTAATTATGAAAAGGGTATTTTGTTTTCTTGGTTTCCCCTTGACTTTGGGAAAAAGATGGGGACTTATACTTGATTTGAGGTGGGGTTTTGGTGAGTATGGTGAATAATGTTTCTTAAAGCATAGAAATTAAGAAACTATTCATTACTGTGTGGTTTATTTAATGTTTGGTAGTTATCATGGTTGCTCAATTAAATTGAAGTGGTTATTTCTGTTGTTGAGTTTCTTGGTTTTGTTCTCTTCATTTTCCTTTGTTTTTGTTCTCTTGATTCTTGAACGAATGGTCTATCGGAAACAATATCTCTACCTCTGAAGTAGGGGTAAGGATCGGGTACACACTGCCCTCTCCGGACCCTACTTTGTGTGATTATACTAGGTGTGTTGTTGTTGTTGTTCTGTTGGTTCTTGAATTTTGTTTTTCTTGCTACTTATGATAAGCGGATTTTGTTTTCTCGATTTTGTTGTCTTCATTTTCTTTTGTTTTTGTGAAAAAAGATGGGGACTTTTACTTGATTTAAGGTGGGGTTTTGGTCAGTATGGTGAGTAATGCTTCTTAAAGCATAGAAGAAACTATGTACTGTGTGATTTATTTAATGGTTTGGTATTTATCATGGCTGCTCAATTAAATTGAAGTAGTTGTTTCTTGTTGTTGGGTTTTATGTAAGTTGAAGGCTAATTAATGGTTTTATCATGTGATATAATGGTTTTTTGTGTTTACCAACTTCGCTTGTATGACTTATTCTGGGATTCCCTTTGTTTTTGTCTTTCTCACTGCAGTTCATAAATGCTTAGTTCAAGTGTGATTTTTCAATTGGAATTTTACAAAAATTAGTGGAAAAGATGTCATTTTGTTTCCTAGATTTCATGTAGTTCCTCTGTAGAATTTTGGGGTGAATATGATGGGAATCTTACAGGGATTTCTGGCAATATTGGTCCCTGATTTATGTAATGTATATTGACTCTTGTTGGCTGTGATTTCCAGCAAATATGGACAGACATCGGAGAGAGTGAAGCTGATAAAGACCGTATGCTGTTGGAGCTGGAAAGAGAGTGTATGGAAGTCTATCGAAGAAAAGTTGAAGAAGCTGCCAATGCAAAATCACGTCTTCATCAGTCTGTTGCAGCCAAAGAAGCTGAGCTTGCAACCTTAATGGCTGCTCTTGGTGAACACAACATTAATTCGCCGGTAATGAACACTTCTCTACGTGTGGGTACTTCCTTGAGCAAATATGTCAAATATCTATAAACTGATTGCTTTCCTGTAGCCTTAGCAGCACCCCAGCTCACGGAAAGTGGGTATTTTAGATGTTATTGTTACTTTTGCCATATGGCTTAACAGTTCTTCTAGTCTGTAAATGTTGTATCATTTCTTAAGAAGCTAGCGTGATTCCTGTTATCTTCCAAATAACAAGAATTTCACAAATGGGAAGGCAAAACTGCAAAGTTTTGTTGGTGTAGAAATATATCGGATGATCCTCATGGTTTCTTTATTTCATGTAATCATGATTTATCAGTGAAGCAAGGTGAACTCTAAAGATAATTAATATTAAGGAGTTGGAGTTTTATATTCTGTTAAAGGTATGGTAAAGCAATATTAGTGGCCTGGATTTAGTTGTTTCTATTTTTCTTGGATTTGGAGCAGAGAGTGGAGTGGATTAGCTAATATTAAGAGCTTACTCCTACTGTTTGAATGAATGATTGCTCATATTGTCGAACACAATAAAGTCTCCGATTTCACCATGGAGTATCTTCAACTTCTAATCTTTGTAGTTTCCGCCTAGAAGATTCACCCCCCTATGAAGTTTGCTCATCTTCTCTTAAAATTAAGTTTTGAGACAGTTTACTGCGTTGTTTCGCATTTGGAGTCCTTTCCAAATATGCAGGGTTGTTGTTATATTTAACTGATTTTGCTTATCGCACACCTACTTCGCAAGCCAAGACATTATTCTTTTCCGTGGAATTTGTTTCGAGTTCCATTTTTATTCCGGAAAGCAATTTTAGAACTTCTTGGAAAAAGAAGTGTTCTCATTAAAGGTTTTTGGAAAATAGTTGTAATAGGTGCTTCTATAACAGGCATTATACTTGCAATCTGTTTGCATAAAGACATTTCTAACATGTTAAAAGGAGGGGAAAATGTTAGTGTTGGTTTGGTTCCAAAGTGAAGACAAGACTTGTTTTTCTGTTTTTCGTTTTGGAAACCAAAATTGTTCTGGATGGAACCAAACAACTTCAGTTTTGTGTTTTGAAAATCTTTCTGGAATAATCTCGAACAACTGATCCATAATTTTGCTTTTTAATTCTGCTTTTCTGGTTACAACAGATACAGTCAGAAAAAATATCAGTTTCATTGAAGGAGCAGCTTGGGTTAATCATGCCTCTTGTTGATGATTTAAAAGCAAAGAAAGATGAGAGAGTTAAGCAGTTCGCAGATATAAAGGCGCAAATTGAGAAAATAACTAGCGAGATTTCAGGAAGTTGTAGTATTGCCAATTCTCTGAGTACCTTAAACTTGGAAGAACATGACTTGTCGACGAGAAAGCTCTCAGAGTGCCAATCACATCTACATGCTCTCCAAAAGGAGAAGGTATGTGTGGACTAAATTAAATTTCGTTCGTATCTTGTTTCTTGGTTACTTTTACTCCCCCTCTTTTTCAATTTTTAGTTGGCATTCTTTCCTAAGTAGTCAGTCCCGGAAAGAATGACAGTTTTCCTATATTTAATTGTAACGATTTTACTTTAAACTTCTCATTTCCCCCCTAATAAGATAATTTATGGCTACAAGTTTCAAGAGTCTTCCTTTCATTCTTAAACTCCGTGCACAGTCATACACCATCACATAAATTGGGATGGGGATGGAGGGAACAATATTTTTAAACAATGCAATTACAAGTTTCTTTTCTGCTGGAGCTTTCTCTGAAACATTGTGAGAGGCATGTTCTTTACGTTACAATATTATAGTTACCCTCAACTGAGGATATTCTTCTGATAAAGGCCACCAGAAGCTAAATCTTCAGATGCTCACCCCCAACGCCCCCTTCTGAAAGGCTTCTTTGATTCTTTCCTAGTGTTCACTGGTATCTTTTGAATTATATCTAGATGTTTGTGCATCATTGTTCTCTTGATTTATAAAATGCTGTAAGTAACCTTGTCAATTTGGTCCATGAGATGGAGCTTATCTCCCGTTTCTGTTCTGTTTCATTAGTCCACTTCTATTAGGATTTAGGTCATCTTCAGCACTTTGACAAACACTGCAGTATATAGCTGGAGATCCTTTTTCACGTTTATGTGGTTCAGCAAGGCATTCTTAACCATCATGAAAAAAAAAAGAAAAGGGCAGCCCGGTGCACTAAAGCTGCCGCTATGCGCGGTGTCCGGGGAAGGGCCCCACCACAAGGGTGTATTCTTAACCATCATGAATTATGCATTTTTGGTTTATCATTAGGTAGCTATCTTTCTTTTAGCAAATTTAATTATTGATGATTGCTTCTGCATGCAGTCTGTGCGGATCCAAAGAGTTCTGGACAGTGTGAATGAGGTTCACACATTGTGCGGTGTGCTTGGGCTGGATTTTGGTGAAACTGTAAGCAATGTGCATCCAAGCTTGCATGAGATTAATCCGGGACAGTACACAAACATCAGTGACATCACGTTGGAAGGTCTTGACCAGGCCATCCTTAAATTGAAAACCGAAAGAAAAGTTCGATATCAGAAGGTATTATTTTCCTAGATATGGTACCGTCTTTTCTTTATTCGCTGTCTAATGTCATCAATAATGCAGCTAAAGGATGTGACGGGATCTCTGTTTGAGCTTTGGAGCTTGATGGATACAACGAGAGAAGAAAGGCGTAAGTTATCAAGAATCATTTCCGTTCTTGATATTTCTGAATCAAAGGTTGTGGAACCAGGTGCACTTACATTGGAGGTTATTCAGCAGGTGTGCCTCTTAATTTCTTTCCATCTCTTGTTCTGTTCTTCTTTTCCCCCTTAATTTCATTTCCCTACACAAACAATGATTCCAATGAGAGGGAGTATTGAAGAAGAGAGTGCATATACCAGTTTACTGGGCTGATTCTGCTGAATTGTAAACACTATTTGTGTCTATATATAGACTCACTAGAGAGATATAATATTGTTTTTACATTGATAGCTATCAGCAGAAGTTGAGAGGCTTACCAAACTGAAAGCAAGCAGGATGAAAGAGTTGGTGATGAAAAGGAGGGCAGAACTAGAGGATTTGTGCTATAAAACCCATATACAACCTGATTCAAGTACGGCTGCTGATAAATCTAGTGCAATGATAGACTCTGGTAAGACGTCTGACTTGGACCCGTTAAGTGCTATGTTCATCTGAACTTCAATGCAGGGAAATGAGTTCAATCTCCATTTGTAGGTCTCGTGGACCCTTGTGAACTCCTGGCAAATATTGAAGCTCAAATAAACAAAGTAAAGGATGAAGCTTTAAGCCGGAAAGAAATTATGGATAAGATAGAGCGGTGGCTTTCATCATGTGATGAGGAAAACTGGCTTGAAGATTATAACCTGGTAAGTAAAAACTACTCCTATTCAATTTCCTTTAGCCAATCTCCGTTTCCTACTAACCCTTCTAGTAACTTTAGATTTTATTGTTGACCAAAGTTTTACATCAGCTATAGTTTGATTAGTCTTAAATTGTCAGGATCATACACGGTACAGTGGTGGAAGAGGTGCTCATATAAATTTAAAGCGGGCAGAACGAGCAAGAATTACGGTGACTAAGATTCCAGGTATTCTACTCTAGCTTTTTAAGTGGTGTCATTTTAGTCTGGATCATTGGCACGAATTGAACTCCACGGCTTTTTATGCTTAGGTATGGTTGACAGTTTGATTCACCGGACACTAGCATGGGAAGATGAAAATCAGAAATTGTTTCTGTACGATGGGGTGAGTTCTTTTGCAGCTAAGGAACTTTTAGATTTTTTCTTTCGTTCTGCTGTTGGTCAAGTGAAACTTGGCTTTACTTGTAGGTGAGATTGGTTTCAATATTGGAGGATTACAAAGTGAGTCGTCTTCAGAAAGAAGAGGAGAAGAAACGAGCCCGGGTACTGTTAATACCCTCATTTACTAATAAAATGCTGAATTGTTATATGAGACATGTATCTTAGGGAATGCACGATATCAAAAAATCACTGGAATTCTTATGTTGTATAATAACAAAGTACTACTTTCTCATTTGTCCTTGTACGACACGAGCGCTTCAGTTGAGTCTAAAAGATGAGGAAATGATATTAGCTAGGGAGCATCTTAGCCCGTCGATATTACAAGTAATGATCTAAAAATATATGTTATTATCTGTTCTTTTACAGGATCAGAAGAAACTCCAAGATATGCTGCTGGCAGAGAAGGAATCGATATATGGTTCTAGACCTAGTCCGAGAAGAACCAACAGCTTTAGGAAGACAAATGGATACCATACAAATGGAAATGGGTCAGTCACTCCCTCGCCACGTCGGAGGAACTCAGTTGGTTGTGCAACTCCAGAGCTTCAAACACCCCGTTCTTACTCTGGGCGGCAGAATACCTATTTCAAGGAAATGAGAAGACTATCTACTGTCCCTCTCAACTTTGTGGCTGTGGCAAAGGAAGATACCATATCATTTTCTTCTATTGGTGGTTCTGAGCCTGAATCTCCGCCTCAATTAGGCTGACTTCACAACTTGAGTTGGTAAGCTTGTCCCTTTTGTTAGCTACATTTTTTTGAACCCTGAAATTTGAGCACGTAAAATTCCTCTATCACACTTTGGGACTTCAAGATCATCTTTTGAGATGCTTGAAGATAAAAATCACCTGTGTAGGTTCTTTTGCTTTCTCTATAATTTCCCCATAGTTACCATCTGATAAATTTATTGATTCACAAATCACTATTTAGATATATATTTTGTGGTTTTCCTTTGGGGATGAGGGTGGGGATGGGGATGTAGAAGGGATGAGTTTCGCCAACTTAGGCAAACAAGGAGTAACCTCGGGCTCTGCTCTGGTGGTAAGAGTGCAATACACGATGGTTAGGCGCATGTCCCACGAGTTCTTTGTTGTAGACAGCCTGGTCCTGAAGTGGAGAAGGATAGAGAGGCGACCCCATTATCCACTGAGTTTTGAACTGTGCGCTCCTGGCCCTTGGGATTTCTCATTTATCCGAAAAGGAGTGCAATACGTGGTGCATTTCGTTTCCTCTTCCGTGATCCATGTTTTATTACTTAATGTTTCGCTTTATACTTGGATGTCTTATTTCAACCTTATATTGGTTGTACCTCACCATGTATAATTGTCTTTGCAGGGAGACGACCACATAATCCATGGCCACATAACGTCATAATTTGTGAATACTGAAGGGGAGTGTACACTACTGTAATGCTGTAATGTGTTAGGCAGTTCTAGCACTTGTGACTTTTTTGTTAGTGAGACTTGTACTGGTGCTATAAGCTGGTTACTATAGATATTGTTTGTGGATATACTAGTGACATGGAAATTCTGTTTGAATAGATTGACTGACCAATATGTACCTTGAGCCTTTCCCTTCCCTTTTTGGTGATATTTGCATGTACATATAGTGAAATGTGATTGCTATGAATTGATTAAGGATCCTTGTTTTTCTAGGATTGTGTAGACCTCTAAAGGTTCTAGCTCTCAATAAAGTTTGTAACATTCAAATGCTGATCTATCATTGTTCTCTTGTTAGTTGTTTCAAAATACACAGCCAAACCAAAGAAAATTTGAAAACTAAACTCAGGACCATGAAGGGATGCCAAGATTACTTAAACTAAACAAACACAAGTACTATATCTATGATACGTAACTATAGCTTTAAAATAGTAACAAGCGTAGCATAGTTGAGATTTTATAGTAAGTTCTTAAAATAAAAAAAGGAGAAGCAAACTCGCGGTTCTCACCTCTCTATGCGCTCTCCAGTCCACTACCGGCTCCTCCCCTTTCCCTTCTTCGGCAAATGACTCATCTCTCTCTCTCTCTCTCTCCCTCGTTCTCCACTGTTGACTCCTTCCCTTTTCTGATGAATGACTACATGAATTGAGCAAGAAAGTCCATCGTGTTTCTTTTTCAAAGATTTGACAATGTGGAAGAAGAGAGGCCAAACAAAGTTGCGCCATGGATGAAGGAAAACAATTTTTTACCTTATTGTCGCTGTTCGACTATGCGACTTGTTGCTCGTATCTAGTGATTTTTAAAGATGTAACTAGATTGTACATGTGCGCATCTGGAATTTCTTTTTGGTTATATCTAAGAATGTAGTGATTTTTGAAGTTGTATCTGGAAAAAATGTTTGAATTGTGTCACTATATCCAGCAAAAGTAAGTACTTGGTTGTATTATATCTGAGATACAATGTGAATTTTACAACTTTTGCCACATATTATAATTATTAAAAGTATATCGTTCTCTTTTTCCTTCCCATTACTATTCTGATTAGCTTTACTTGAGCCAACGTCTTTTGAAAATATCTACCTTAAATGTAACATCTGCGTAAATATGCTTCAAATATCGAGTGTATCTTAGATATGATTAAGGGTGTCGGGCCAAACCACGAAACCAAATCAAACCGCCAAACCAAGTTAAACCCCTAAAAAATAAAATCTGACTGGTAATTTGATTTGGTTTTATGAAAAAACCCGACCTTTCTTCAATTTGATTTGGTATTAACTTTAAAAAAAATTAAAAATCCAAACAAACTAGCATAATACATATATAATTTACTTACCTAACACATATAAAACTATTAATTATAATTTACTTTGTAAATATTTTTAAAAGTAGTCTTAGATATACTTTTGCCGCTCCAATTGGGAAGATTATGAAAATGGAATTAGTTCATGAAAATTTCTCCATTTAATTTCCAGAAAATGGAATAAAAACAGAAGAATCTCGTAATCCGGGTCGGGTCTCCCAACAATGGTAACTCGGCATCGGATATTCAACAAACACCTAATCACTGCAGCCGTTACCACCGCCGCCGCCGCCGTCACTTTCCAAACCGTAAACCCTAACTCCACCAATTCCCCTTTCATCAACAGCATAATTCGCTCCACCCGAGCTCTCACCACGATCATTTCAACAATCATCGACTACAAGTATACAATATCATGCTTCAATCTCAGTACAGACGAGTATCGGCTCGCGCTCACCGAGCTGCACCTCCGCTCCGCAAAGCGGATACTAAAAATGTGTGAGGCAAATAAAGGTATTTACATTAAAGCTGGACAGTTTGTGTCTGGTGTTAAGCAAGTACCAAAAGAATATTCAACGCTATTGTCGTCATTACAGGATCAGTCTGTTCCTTATAAATTCGAAGTGATTGAACATGTGATGAATAATAATTTTGGTCCAAATTCTTTATCGGAGGTGTTTTTATCTTTCGATGAGGAACCGATTGCTGCCGCATCTATTGCTCAGGTACATCGTGCTGTTTTGAGGAACGATCAGGATGTAGCGGTGGAGGTGGCGGTGAAGGTGCAGTATCCTGGATTGGAATTTCAAATGAAGTTTGATGTGTTGACAATGTCTTTGTTATCGAAATTTGTTGGATGGAGTTTCCCTGGATACAGGTTTCAATGGATTGTATCGGAATTTGAAAAATCTATTGCTTCTGAGCTTGATTTTATTGTTGAGGGTAAGAATTTGGAGAGGATTAGGGAAAATTTTAAGGATAATTCGATGGTTAAGGTTCCGAATGTGTTTTGGGATTTTACGACTAGGCAGGTTCTAACGATGGAGTTTTGTAGAGGTCGTAAAGTAGATGACTTGGATTTTATGAAGCAAAGAGGAATTAGTGAAGTTAAGGTTGCGAAAACTTTGGCGGAAGTTGTTGCAGAAATGATTTTTGTTCATGGTTTTGTACACGGGGACTTGCATCCTGGTAATATATTGGTTTCTCCTGAAGGGAAGAATGGATTTTGTTTGGTGTTGTTGGATTTTGGGGTTTGTAAACAATTGGATGAGGATTTCAGATTGAAGTATTGCGAGCTTTGGGAAGCGTTGGTAGTTATGGACTCGAACAAAATTCAGGAGATTGGAGAATATTTTGGTGTTGGAAGGTATTCGAGGTATTTTCCTGTCATATTTACAGGAAGAACTATTGACAGTAAATCGTCAATTGGGAGAGGAATGTCTGTTGAAGAAAAGAAGAACTTGAAGCAGGAATTGAAGTCTCTTAAAATGGATGACATATCTTCCTTCATGGAATCTCTGCCTACCGATTTTCTCACAGTATTGCGGACCGATGGACTCCTAAGATCTCTGATCAGCAAGTTTGGTGCTCCCGTGACTGTTCGGTTACTAGCATATGCTGAATATGCATTGTATGGACTTTCATTGAGGGCTGACTCAAAATCCGATTCTGCCTTAGGAGTCATGCTCTTTAGATTCAAGATTGGCCTCCGATATGTCCAAGTAAGACTCCTGTTTGGGATACTGGGGCTTGTTTCATGGCTTGAAAGCATCAAGCACACGTCAACTAGGAGGCTTAAAGATTTACTCGCTTCAGCGGGTTATGTGGTAAGGAACTTGTACCGTCCTTTATTGACCGCATAATTTAGTCGCCAGTTGTAGACTTGTAGTAGTGAAGAAACTGTCTCATTTACATTCATTCACTTCTTAAGAAGCTTTCTTAGAAAAAATGTACGTCTCCAAGTGGTAAACTATAGGGAGGAAAGTTGTTTCTACAAACTCCATCCGATCATCTGCAAGTGTTCTGTCATGTGTAGTCTAAAAATAGACGAAAACCTGTAAAGTTAATTGCAATTTCATAGTAGATCCTTCTTCTCCTTCACAAACTATTGGATCTCATTGGCATCCATGTTCTAATATCTGCCAGCACAATATGGATTGCCTTTTATGAAAAATCCAACATCCCTACGAGCGTTTGTCAATGTTGTTATTTTTTGTTAATGCGATTCTACACATGATTTTTTGCCAATTACAATTTAGCAGTACTATTCAGCAATATTTTAGACAATCTTTCACATCAGGAACCTTTGACCCGTTGTCTTTAACTGCACTCTGCAGAACACAACTAGATTCTCGACTCTCACACCATATGCATTTTGTAGAATATAACTTTTCATGGTCGATAATATATGGGTCACAATGGGATTGGGCTTGATGACAATACCCAAGAATTATACAGAGGGAAAATACGTAGAATAGTGTTTATTGTGCACCATTTGATAGATTATTATTGGAGTTATGAGGTTTTTGCTTTAACAAATACTGCTAGAGGCCGCGGGAAAGTAAACAGTTTTCAAGAAAACTAACGGTCTCGTGAATTTTAATAGAATTGGACTTGAAGGGCAATGTAATTTACCCTTCCATTTCGTTCCACTTCTTGTGAACATATAGCCCGTTTGACCAAACTTTTGGTAGGTCCAAAGTGCTTGTTAATTTGTTTGTTTGTGTTCCTTTTTTCCCCCTCCTAAATGTGCGGTGTTTGACCAAGCTTTTACTAGAAAATAGTTGTTTTAGGGGAATAGCAGAAACTTTTTTTCATAGCTTTTCTCCAAAAATATTTTCTTGAAAATCATATTTCAAAATAAGTTGATTTTGGAAGCTTTGACCAAACAAGCTAATAGTTTCTTTTTTAGTCCGTTTGAAAAAAGAATGATACACTTCTAAATTTCGATATAATTAACTTTATACTTCTCATTTTACTCCAAATGTGTGAAGCTTTTATAACCACTCAAAAATGTTATGACCTGCTTAAGGCTACAAGTTTAAATTTTTTTTATAGTCACGCAAATGCTATGACATTTGTTTTAGGCTACAAGTTTCGAAAGTCTTCATTTCTCTTTTAAACATCACGCTGATTCAAACTATAAATAAACTTTTGGTCTGTGGTAAGTCTATTTGTGTATCTTTGTATAGTAGTAGTTATTGGTATGTCCATTATGCAGGTTCCTGCTAAAACTTTAGGAAGTTCTTGATAAGCTTCCTTGAATTATTTCTAACTCAATCTAATTGGATTACTCTAGTCATTTTCACTAGCTTTAAATGCGACTTGTTATTTCGAAAGAATGTGTTCCAATTGGGATTTTTTTTTGTCCGGCCATTCTTTAACTTCTCTGATCATGACTCCATCCCTGTGATCCTTTGCTGTCTGTAAGTGTTGAACTAACTTTTGGACCCTGGAAATACCTCAAGGTAGTGGATTGGCCTTGATTCTCGTTGTAGCACCCTCCACCATGTGAGGGGAGATTATGAGTTCGCTTTTGAATATATCACATACTTGCGCTGCTAATACGCCTCCGTGCATTTTGGTATGCCTTGTCCTGGACTCGTGCAAAAAACACCTTTTAAAACATTGATTTACACTTCATTTTTATTGTTAGAGCCTAGAGGTAATTAATTGTGTTAATGTTCAGCTGTATTTTAAGAAGCAAAAAAAAAAATAGTGTCATCTTGGTTGTGATATTATTCGATTTGCTGTCACAGATTGGAAATTACCCATCCCAAATTGAGATGACACATTGATTAAGAAAAATAATTAATAACATGCCTAGTTTACCATAGTACCCATGTTTACATTTTAATTTGAAGAAAAAGTAATTAATGCAAAGGGTAAAACATGATTTTTTTTTTTGTTTTTGTCTCTTCTTGATTAATGAAAATAGACAAGTAAAATGAAAAATCAAATTAGAAAATTTGGGATGAGTAATTTGGGACGGAGGGAGTTTAAATACGAAAAATGGCTTAAAATGCTCTTCAACTATGTAAAATGGTGCAAAAACGTCCTCCGTCTATATATTGGGCCTAAAATGCTCTTTTCGTCTACCTATTGGGCCTAAAATGTCCTTCCCACCTACCTATTAGGCCTAAAATGTCATTCCCATCTACCCGTTGGGTCTATTTTGCCCTTTTATTTAGGCAGATTATATGAAAAAGCCATCCTTAAAGACTTAATTTCATAAATAATAGTAATACTTTTTCAATATTACAAAAATAAAAGTTTTTTTATTTTTACATATATACCCATTTTAAAAAATTAGAAAAGATAATTATAATTCTTAATTTAATGCTATAACTAATTATCAATTCACCGTAATTTAAGAGATATATTTTCAATCAATAAACTAAAAGTGAAAAAGATAATCCCTGCTTTCAAATCCTTCTCTCTCTTATATTCAAAATTTAAATATTTTAAAATAAACTAAGTATTTCATTATTTGCTCGAGTATATTTTTTTTTTTTTTACGTATTTTTAACATTAATTTTTTTTTTGTCCAATATAATTTTTTCAGCTTTTATCTTCATTTTTAGTAGGTGATATATGAAAAATTGTGAAAAAGATTTTCTTTTAAAACATAGTTACATTTTAGGATATGTTTTTTTTTTATTTAATTATTTATTTTTTAAATAATAAGAAAATTTTCATAAAATTTATTTTTCTCTTAATTTAACTTAATAGATAAGCTAGTAATTACATTATTCTCATAAACATATTTTATTTAATCTAGTTATAAACATTTTTTTTTTATATAGGTGGCTGAATATTTTAATTATTACATTATATATATATAAAGGAAAAACAAACAAACACAAACATTATCCTAATCTACCTACATCCAAAGAAAAACTACCCTCACCAATCCTCACCCCATTACCCCCTTCCCTTACCCACGTTCCCTCATACAATAACTTCTCATGCATACTAATATATATATCTATACATGCACAAACAGATCGAGGGGAGAAGGGATGAGAGGGAGAATGGACAGAACCATACGAAAGAAAAGAGGAAAAAGAGTTAGAGAGAAAAGTGGAGAGGACATCATAGAGTTAGAAACAAAAAGGAGACAAACGAAAGGAGAAACAAAAAAAAGAGAGAAGGAAGAACAACACTGGAGAGAAAAAAAGTAAGGAAATCTTAAAAAAAAAAATTAAAAAAAATGGAGAAGACAGAGGAGAAAGAAAGTAGAAAACGATAATAACACCAAAGGCAAAACAAAAGAAAAGAAAGCGTAGAAGATTTGAATAAAAAATAGAAACAAATAGAAAGGTGATACAGATCGAGATAAGAAAGATGGAAACCAAAGAGAATAGATGAAAGATAAGAGATAGAAGATAGACGATAGGTAAATTGACATAAGAAACTATAAGAAATTAAGAACCAACGAGTGTATCAAACTCACCTCATTTGCCTTCAATCCTGCCTTTTGAGGAAGAAGCCGCTAAGGAAGGCCTTCCAACCATAATGCCTCCATGGACGGGCGGCGTGCTCCATTCTTAGTATTGCATATTCAGTCCCGCATGAGTAGAGGCGCGCAGGCAAGCGAATAGGAAAGTAGTCTTTCTCTGCGACAAGCATATTCAAGTACCGAACAGCCCGAGGAGCCCTTAAAAGTATAGATTCGAACACCAACCGCAAATGAGATTAGATCCGCCTTACAACCATCGTTTCTAAGCAAGGTTCAACAAATGCTTTTCCAAGCACTCAACACTCTCATGGAGTCTCATGAATACATCATGTAAAAATAATCATCAAATACTAGCTAATGAAATGTCTAAGACACCTATTTATATTAGTTGCCTTTGCAAAACTAGCCTATAACAAAAGTAGTCCAAAAGTGGCTATTTGGAAAATAACCCACAAGGGCTCTTCAAAACATTCTCCAAGCCCCAAGCAATTATCCATATGTGGAATTGTGGGTTTAGGAGCCCAAAGGGGTCCTCCAAGTGCGTTCTTGATCTCTTTGCTTGATCATGGCTTGAACCTCTTTGTATTGGCCTCGAATGATGTAATCAAAAAGCTATGATGGCTATTTGGCTCGTATCATTCTCCCCTTCTTGAAAAGGATTCAACCTCGAATCCGAACCTTGCAAAACCAAAGAAAGGACAACGAACACAAACTCCTCATGGCATGAGGGTTAGGGTTAGCACAACAAGTCACCTCAACATGCTAAGGTTGCACATACTTAAAATATAACCAAGGATCCTTCATGTAAAATATAAAAAACTCATTGAAAATGCACAAATGATTTGGTTATTGCAACCATCAAGAGATAAGGAAACTACAAAGGCCCTAATGGCATCAATTAATCCGAAAGTAGAACTACCTTCACCTTATGAGCCATAAGACACAATTGCTACTTTATCTCTTCAACAGACCACACCAAGGGTGGTGCCTCAAATGATTCTAAAGTCCACAAGATCCATATAGCCAATGACGGAGCCAGGATTTTGATTAAGGGTGTTCATACTTTTAGAAAAAGAAGCGGGTCATAAAAGAATATTGTAAATCGTATATTGAAGAAGAAAAAGAATCTTTGAACCAAACTAATCATAAAAAAATATATAGGATAACAAGTTGAGACGTATAATACAAAAAAGTCAACAAAGCAAATTCTATTAATAAAAACTTGATTAGAAAATATAATTACAAGTGCATTCAGAGACACTTCATCCCTTGAAATGTTTTTATAACGCACTCATTAGAAATATTCTTAAATACTCTTTTTTCTACATAAGGTAGTATGCAACCATCTAAGAATTCATCGTCCATTTGATTCCGCAAATCATTCTTTATATACTTCATTGCAGAAAAACTCTTTCAACTGATGCAGTGGCAAGGGGTATGTCATGATCCGAACTAGGGCCTGGCCGTGACGGAAATCCCGAACCATAAAGGCCCGGACGTCCTACTCTATCTGGTAGTCATGCACAACATTCCTATAATAAAAGAAAATGCGGAATTACGATCTAATATGTAAACATGGTCATACTCTGGATTAAGTTTAATAATAAGGAATGAAATCCAAAAATCACTAACAACATTTGGACGAGTCTGCGAAATCTCTACTACATGAAAATCTGACAACTATCTGAAAACTGGGACAAGGACCCCAGTAGACCAAAACTGTAATAGATGACATAATCTGAAAAAACAGGCCCTCTGGAATAGAGAAGGCTCACCACTGCACAATCTAATCTGCTGTCTGAATTATCTACTGCTTATCTAGACCCCTAGACTGAGCCTTAGAACCTGAGAGGTAGGGGAAGGAGGTCAATACAGATGTACAGGTACACAAAGCAAATCCAAAATAATCATTTATATTCAATATATATGAGAGCAATTTAAAGCAGTTCATAAACATATCATATAGTAAGAAATCACATGGGCATTTTAAAAGACTCTGTGAAAACATATGGAATCTGTGACACTCTTTGTCTTACTTCTACGCTAGGTAGTGTACCCTACAATTTGTAATCCCACGGGCTATATGGGATCTACTATTAACTCGGTAGCCAAGCCCCCAACCCAAGTATGCCGCACGGGTCGGAGTCTCTGAATTTACTACGCCACACGACCGTCGCCAGCGTACAATAATAATCTACCCGAATCGGCAAATATGATTTTAGGCTAAGAGTTACTTGAACTCATGCCTTCTTCGGGTAACCACCTAACCCTCTTTATGCCTATTTTTAGTTCTTTAAACATGCAAGCTCTGAAACATACTCTGAAATCTTTAACTCTGTCATGGCATATACACATATATGGTATCGTCATACCATTGACTTGCAAGTCACATTCTTTGAGCCATTTATAGCAATTTATATCTCTGTTTTCAAATCATGAAATTTAGGAACACCATAACAACAATTCGTTCAAGGAACTCATGCTTTAAAATTCATGTAAAACCATGCAAGCAATTCTCTTTATCAACAATTTAACAAACAATGATGGTCATGTCCAAAGTCTCTATCTCATGCAATTCTTCTCTTTAACACAAAACATAGTTATCTCAAGACACCCTCTCAATAATTCTAAATCAATGTTTCAAATACTATGACATTGAGAAAATATCTTTCAAATCACAGACATGCATTTCAACTCTTTTTCAACAAAACCAAAATCTTTAATTTATCACAAGAGAGGGAGTCCATAATTTATGCCCTCAAACAATCTTAAACATCAAATTTTATACATATACGTATACATGTAAATCAACTTAGGGGGAAAGTCCTAAGGGCCAAATCAACAATGCATTTAAACATTCATAATGCATAATAAAATCATGTATTTCAAAACCCCTTTTCTAAAATCATGCTTGAAAATCTTTAAATCACGTTCTAGTGTTTCCAAACCCATGTAGTTTTTAGGATAAACCTCACGTACCTTAAATTATAAGATCTGAAAGATGGAACCTAGATCTTGATAGATGAAACCCGGATCTTGATTTGTTTCTTGGAGATATTGAACTTAAGGCTTGATTTCTTGAATTTCTTGTTCTTGGAGAAAACCCTAATTTGATCTTATTATGAGAGTGAAGAGTAAGTTTTTGATGTTGTAAAACTGATAATGATTGATTAATAACACTTAAGGGGTGATTTAATTCGTGTGAAAGGTTTTTGGAGTAAGGGAAAGACCAAAATACCCTTACGAAATCACTTCCCAGTTGCTGAAATTCTCGGCTGATGACCAAGGCTGACAAGCCGTCAGCTTTTGTCGTCACCTGGGAGCTGAAATTGATGGGTTTCTACCTAAGGCTGACGACATATTCTGATAAGTCGTCATATTTGTGACAAGCCGTCAGAATTGTCGTCACTCAGTTACCAGACTGATATGCTGGAGTAAAATGGGCACAACTTTTTCTCCAATATCGGATTTTGGCAAAATTGGTGGTGTTGGAAAGAGGACTCAAAGACCTTTCATTTGATATATAGTAGGCCACCCTGTTTGTCATACACAAGGAGTTATGGCCTATTCAAGTTGACCCAAGTTTTGACGCTCACTAAAACTCGAACGATAGGAAAGCTTTCAATTAGTCCTTGAGTTAAGGGATCTCTATGATCTCGACTCATGCTCAACTAGATTCATACACTATATAATTGATTAAAACACTATATGTACATCGAATTTATGGATTTTGGAACATCTACGCGAAGGAATGACGGTTTTCGTTCTAGCCCGAAATGCGGGGTGTTACATTATCTCCCCCTTGGGATCATTCGTCCCCGAATGATGGGTAGGAACGTTGAAGCTTAAAGGTATGGAATAACGCAGATATGATGTGTCTTCTAAGAAAGGATATAACTGATCTGAAACATTTAAACTTCTATCATGAAACTGAATTCTGAGTTGACTTGACTTTACTTGTTTCAAGGAGCTGATTCATGCTGAGAGTTTAGGATTTCCTTGGAGTGTTCATGATCTAATCATACATATTGAATTGAGGAGTGATAACTTATTCAAGTATGAATCATGAGACAATTGGACTTAGATCGGATCAGGGTATTACACTATCTGAGCTAAAATACTTGGGAAAATTTGGGATTATACGCTGAACTCTTATGAACAGAGTCATGGCTAAATAGCTGAATCTGAAACATGATGCTTGGACTAAACTGGATTCGCAATTTACATGGATGGAATAGATAATCTCTCAACACTCTTTCTAAAGAAGTTCCAGTAGCATTAGGGAGCAACAGATTTGGGCACAAATTACACCAGGCATCCAACTACGGAATCACAACATGACACTACTCTATAGCACGGAATATAGACATGTAACTCATAAACTAGGATAGAATTACCAAACCTTAGGCAATGCAACTTCTTACTTTTAAGGTTAGCCACACTTCTAAAATACTCTCTCAACTATACTTTCCCCTTAAACACCATGCTCATTGATTCCATTTATTTTTCTTACATGGCCGCTGATATTTCCATCTACTAATGTCTAAACTGAACTAAATCCCCTCACCATCTTCAAGCCTAACTCAAAATCACAAGACGCACCACATAATAATGTAGTACTAGTTTGAATCATGAATTCAGTACACCCTGCATTTCACAATTCCTCATCTTATGCATAATTCTTATTGCCACTCCAACAATCACCTTCAACTTTGCATTAGAGATTCACAAACACTCAAAGCATCCATTCATATGTATACAAACATGACATTCAAGCCTATCTTCATACCCACATATGCACTCCTAAACAAACACTCATAAAGAATCTTTCTCAAATTCTCTAATACTTCTATCCATAACAACTTCCCAACACTATTCAGATCATACACATAAAATATTCTCAACTAACCAAGCCGTACATGAAACTTCACCTCAAAATTCTTTCAACTTATGGACTTACATAAAACAAGCACACAATAATTTTTCCCAAATATAACACATAAAACTTCAACTAACCTTGACATGTATCAAAGACTTGGCCTCAATCTTACTCCAAAATTACTACCTTAACTCAAATAAGCACACGACCATCTTTTATCAACAAGAAATGTTTACTCTTTTCCATCTAGACAACTATTCATCATCACTATCTCGACCTAAGGGAAAAAGGTCACTAAAAAATTGGAATACCGAAATCCGGAACATGAGGGGAGTACTAATCATAACTTGATACCCTACCGAGGCATGGGAATAGAGCACTCACGGCATGGACTCATTAAAGAGATCTAATCTGAGGGCGTACCTGATATAAATCTGAATTTTCACTGATCGTTAAGTGTATCACATGTGCACAAGAGTCATGAACTGCATGACCTGAATTTTTTTGGAATTCATAACTTACGAAAAGTGGTTCTGACTGCTGAACAAACTGGGAACTCATCATACTAGGAACTAGGAGAGTACATGATTCTTTATCATATGCATGAACACGGACTATGATCATGAAGCTGAAACATAAAGCATGAGTATGTATTGGAATAACTGAAGTAAACTGCTGAAATAAGAATAGATTGAGCATCGTTCTTTCTCATGGCCAATTCCACAACTTACTGGCACATCTATTAGCATCTGAAAACTTGACTTGGTTACTCGTTCTATCATCTCCCTCTTGGATTTAAGCTATTACTCTAAGTCTGTGAACCACTATATACACTCTGGTATAAACTGAAATCATTTTACTCTAGAGTCAGGGATATAACAATACACATAAAACTAAACTTACCCTGTAAGGCGTTATCTTCATGTATAACAACCAATACTAATACCTCCTTCTAAGATTCAACCCTTAGGTTTCTATAGCCCCAAAAGTCATCATATAACAGCTTAAACATTCACCAACTTAGATTCTTCTAACACTAAACATGGATATCTCCAAACTTTTGACGGACCATACCACTTCTGTCATAGTCTACCAACATCATGCCTGCAAACTTATATTTCTAAACCATGAGAATCAAGATTGTGCAAAAAAAAAAGGCTCAACATCATTAATCATAACTCCATAACTTAGCTTTCAAGAACATCACATATTATCTAACTAGTCTTTCTCTGCCTAACAACTCAGTACTACTAACCACACAACATGCAATGATCCTTGAAAATAATGCAGCCCCATAGCACCTTGGGCGTATTTCTACATCATACTTACAACATCAGACTTGATTACGAATCAAATAAACTTAAGCTCTTGTATACACTGTTCAAGCCTACTAGATCACTTTCACACAACTAACACCCACCACAACAATCATTATATCCACCTTGATCACCATCTACTATTCCAACTTAGTGTCTAGTTCTAGCTATGATGAACCACAACTTCACACAATTTCCTTACATGCCAAACATCTGAAAACATTAATCCGCCAAAACTATCAATCACAATCCTATGATCTATCTTATTTAAAATCCATTAACACATCCTCCTTTTACACATCATTACTCTCTACCCTTTCATACAACTAAACTTAGTTCATAGCTCTATAAGTCCCAACTAAACTCCCTCTTGCAACCTCAGGGGCATCTAAATTAACAACACTCATCCACCAAGTACCTTCATCAATAACCTATAATTTTCTTGCATGACAAACACCGTCAACAACTCTTTTCATACTTCAAGTAAACAACAATTCGCCTTAACTAATAACTCCTTCTCTACCTTACCTTCTACTAAATTAACTCACAGGGACGTATCACTTCATTACAAACTCAATCTCATGCAAAAAGATTCGGCCATACATATATTCAATAAATCTCCCTTACCACTTTTCTTGCCTTTACACCACTAAATCCCCAGTCCTAACCAACAAAGGAACAACAAGATGAACAACAAGTTTTTAGTGAATCGAAATAGGCCCCACACGGCTTCACTAGACTTTGATTTTTTTTTGAACAAGAAAATGAGATGAATGACAAGGCAACTATGATAGTGAATCGAAAGATCCCCACACGGCTTCACTAGACTTTCGGTTTCAACAACACAATGATAATAAGATTACAAGAGATAGAAACTTGACACACAGTATTCAATGATCTAAGAATACACATCTTACCCTGTATAAATAATAATCCGAGTCAAACACTTTCCCCCAAAGACTACCATACAATCCACACATGCTACTAGCTACCACATTTTTCTATCACTATAAAAGGGTAAATCATTCTAAAACATCAGTTATTCAACTAAATTATTTATTTTCACAAAAGTCACCCTCACTCAGACTTCTAACTTTGTGACTTCATATCACCAGCTTCTTGGTCTAATCTCACTACCAATAGATCATGACACCGACACTTTAACTTATACTGCTACTCAGGTGGAAATATAGTTCCAATATTCTGCTACAGCTCATTCCCTCTTAAGAATGACGTCTACAACATAAATTTTTGAAAAGGACTGAATACCCTTAATACCGCAGGCTGAAAAACATGATTTCATCAGAACCAAAATTCGCACTAGAATCAATCCACTCTGAAGCACTAATGGACTCTTCTAAAGTCCTTGCACAATTTTTAAAATCTTATATGACATCAATCAGAAAGGATCGTACCATTTAAATTCTAAACTTCTGCACTTGATTCACCGCAATAATGAGACATATCGGAGCCCATCAAAGTAAGAAAAGAATTGGGATAATTTTACTTTCGTATGGGCAACATCATAGCACGAATTAGAGTATAAAAGAGGAACATTCTGACTCCATAACACGAACTAGAACATGAAGAAAGGAAAATATTTCTAAATGCCTAGTAGCCTCCTTCTTATATGTGTGGCGCACTACACACTCATAACAAGACTCTACCCTACGCAATTTCGCAGAAACCCTGTGACCATGGATCGTACTCTGATACCAAGTTTATCACGACCCGAACTAGGGCCTGTCCGTGACGAATATCCCGAATCATGAAGGCCCGGACGTCCTACTCTATCTGGTATTCATGTACAATATTCATATAATAAAAAAATACAAAATTACGATCTAATATGTAAACATGGTCATACTCTGGATTAAGTTTAACAATAAGGAATGAAATTCGAAAATCACTAACAACATCTGGACCAGTCTGCGAAATCTCTACTACATAAAAATCTAACAACTATCTGAAAACTGGGACAAGGCCCCCAATAGACCAAAATTATAATAGATGACATAATCTGAAAAGACAGGCCTTCTGGAGTAGAGAAGGTTCACCACTGCATAATCTAATCTGTTGTCTAAATTATCTACTGCATATCTGGATTCCTAGACTGAGCCTCAGAACCTGAGAGGTAGGAGAGGGGGGTCAATACAGATGTACTGGTACGCAGAGCAAATCCAAAATAAGCATTTATATTAAACATATATGAGAGCAATTTAAAGCAGTTCATAAACATATCATATAGTAAGAAATCACATGGACATTTTATAAGACTCTGTGAAAACATCTGGAGTCTGTGACACTCTTTGTCTTACTTCTGCGCTAGGTGGTGTACCCTACAATCTGTAATCCCATGGGCTATATGGGATCTGCTATTAACTCGGTAGCCAAGCCCCCAACCCAAGTGTGCCGCAAGGGTCGGAGTCTCTGAATCTACTACGCCATACGGCCATCGCCAGCGTACAATAATAATCTACCTGTATCGGCAAATACGATTTCAGGCTAAGAGTTACTTGAACTCATGCCTTCTTTGGGTAACCACCTAACCCTTTTTAGTTCTTTAAACATGCATGCTCTAAAAACATACTCTGAAATCTTTAACTCTTTCATGGCATATACACATATATGGTATTGTCATACCATTGACTTGCAAGTCACATTCTTTGAGCCATTTATAGCAATTTATATCTCTGTTTTCAAATCATGAAATTCAGGACCACCATAACAACAATTCATTCATGAAACTCATGCTTTAAAATTCATGTAAAACCATACAAGCAATTCTCTTTATCAACAATTTAACAAACAATAGTGGTCATGTCCAAAGTTTCTATCTCATGCAGTTCCTCTCTTTAACACAAAACATAGTTATCTCAAGACACCCTCTCAATAATTCTAAATCAATGTTTCAAATACCATGACATTGAGAAAATTTCTTTCAAATCACAGACATACATTTCAACTCTTTTCCAACAAAATCAAAATCTTTAATTTATCACAAGAGAGGGAGTCCATAATTTATGCTCTCAAACAATCTTAAACCTCAAATTTTATACATATACGTATACATGTAAATCAACTTAGGGGGAAAGGCCTAAGGGCCAAATCAACAATGCATTTAAACATTCATAATGCATAATAAAATCATGTATTTCAAAACCCCTTTTCTAAAATCATGCCTGAAAATCTTAAAATCATGTTCTAGTGTTTCCAAGCCCATGTAGTTTTTAGGATAAACCCCACGTACCTTAAATTATAAGATCTGAAAGATGGAACCTAGACTTTGATAGATGAAACCCGTATCTTGATTTGTTTCTTGGATATATTGAACTTAAGGTTTGATTTTCTTGAATTTCTTGTTCAAGGAGAAAACCCTACTTTGATCTTATTTTGAGAGTGAAGAGGAAGTTTTTGATATTGTAAAACCGATAATGATTGGTTAATAACACTTAAGGGGTGATTTAATTTGTGTGAAAGGTTTTTGGAGTGAGGGAAAAACCAAAATACCCCTACGAAATCACTTTTCAGTTGCTGAAATTCTCGGCTGACGACCAAGGCTGACAAGCCGTCAGATCTGTAACAAGCTATCAACTTTTGTCGTCACCCGGGAGCTGAAATTGATGGGTTTCTGCCGAAGGCTGACGACATATTCTGATAAGTCGTCAGATTTGTGACAAGCCGTTAGAATTGTCGTCACTCAGTTGCCAGACTGATATGCTGGAGTAAAATGAAACAAGAAAACAGTCTCAAAAGTTTGACAACTTCTAAAGAATCCCAATGAGCTAGATTTTTCTTCCGAAGTACTTGCATTTTCAATAAGAGAATCAAGTACATCAACAATGGAGGCAAAGTTACTAATAAAGTTTCCAAACGATTTGTAGTGAGATCCCCAACGAGTGTCACCAGCTTTAATAAGACCAAGTTCTTGAATCAAACATCTACCCATTTCTAGCTCACCCATATCTAATGCCTCTTGGAGTTTTTCTTTTTGAGAATCTTGAAATTCATCCACACGTTTAAAGAAAGCCCCCAACACATTAAAAATATTTGAAATCAATAATACAAGTTCTCCTACTTGAACACACCTTTTAAAAATTGCAACAAGAGTCAATTGAAGTTGATGAGCAAAACAATGAACTGAGTGAGACGATCTACTTTCTTGTATAATTAATGTTTTAAGACCACCTAACTTACCTTGCATATTGCTTGCCCCATCATAACATTTCCCTCGTACATAAGCTAAAGTGTAAGAATGGTGAGAAAGTACATCCACAATTGCTTTCTTTAGAGATAAAACACTAATTTCTTTAACATGAACAAGTCCAATGAATGCTTCCACCACAAATCCCTTTTATCAACATATCGTAAACAAATAGCCATTTGCTCTTTGTGTGATACGTCTCTTGATTCATCAACCAACAAAGCAAAGTAGTCACCATCTAAATCCTTTATTATAGCTTTGATTGTTTCAATCTTACACGCAGTCATAATATCTTTCTGAATATCACGAGAAATCATTTTATTATTTTTGGAGATTTTTCTAACACATAAGGTTTAATGTCATCACATCTATCCGCAAGCCAAGAAAGTGCTTCAAGAAAATTACCTTTGTTCAAGGATGATTCACTTTCATCATGACCACAGAGTGCTAAACCTTGATTTAGAAGAAATCGGACCACATCAATTGAAGCATTTAACCGAATCCGATATTCATTCTTACTTCTCTCGTCCAACTTGTAAAATGCAGCCTCAATAGATTGTTCTTCCCTCATAAGATCTTCACACGTCCTTTTTGATTAATTATGAATGCTATTCGGAGGACCAATGTGTGTTGTAAAACTATTTTTTCTGTGCCAATTTCTAAATCCCTTCATCGAAAATGTATACCACTACCTTGATCAATGCTTTTTCCTTGAAATAAATAACAAGGCAAACAATAAGCTGCATCTGCACTTACACTATATTCCAACCAATCAGAATATTCGTCAAATCATTTAAAAACAAAATGGCGTGGAGTTCCAAAAAGGCCTGTTTGAGAAAACTCATGATCTCGAGGTTGGCAAGGACATTTTAGAATGTATGCCCTTTTTATCTCATCACAAATGTTCGGAGGATAACTCAAAATCGGAGGTCTTTCAGCGGGGTCAACCTTTAGATCATTTACATCAAATTTTTATCTCTGAGAAGAGTGAGCTGGTATTTCTATTTGATTAACATCTTCATCTCGGAGTGATTTATTTTGAGACGATGAACTTATTTTTGGAACTTTATGAAAATACTTACCCAAGCTTATTGAAACCTCAAACTGAAATAAAAGTCAAGCGCATCACACTTATTATTCAATTTCGAAAAATAAAAAATCATGAATACTTGAAACATTGTCCGATTCTCCCAATTAATATTAACTAGCAAGTTATCTACTAGATAAAACTAGAATATTAACTTTACTTGGTCCAAAATAAAAAAAAATGCACAAAAGCAAGTTTAAGGGGGAAAAAAACTAAACTAAAAGATAAGAAGAATTAAAGAATACCTTTTTACAATTCACACTCCAATAGTCGTTGAAGAAAAATTATAATGATAGATCATTGAAGCTTGAAGACTTTAACACCAAATTGTTGATTAATTAGTATCAAATATAGTAAAAGGAGTAGAGAATTTTTCTTCTTTTTTAAAAGAATAAGGTAGAGAAGATTGTGGTGAAAGGTTAGAGAAGTGTAAGAGTTAAAAACTAGGGTTTACCTGTTTTTTTTTTAAAAGTATGCATTAATTTAAAAATAAAAAAAATCAGTTATCTTGGGCACAAAGCTGGGCAAAACAACAATTTTTTTTCGTTTATTCCCCTTTTTTTATAATTTTAAGTTGGGCTTCATGTCCTTTAATTAAAAGGAAATTAGGTCAATTTTAAGTTGGGCTGCATGCCCTTTTATTAAATGGAAATTGGGTCAATGACCCGGTCCAAATACTTAAGGACCTGTTCCCAGTTCCCTCTTTAAAAAGGGGAATAAAAGAAACTGCAGCTAGTGGGGATTGAACCCGCGTCGCTGACGCGAATTTGCACACCCTTGACCACTAGGTTGTGTATCTCTAGCTTGTCAAGGGTGTTCAACAATATGTATATAACCAGATATATCTATATTTAACCTATATACCCGAATTTTTTTCCGACGAAGGGTGTTCATCTGATCACCTTTCAGTGGCTGTAGCTCCACCCCTGCATATAGCATTATCACTCACATAAGTAGACAAACCAATAATTTTCCTACCTCTACATAAAACAAATCCAAGATTAGCATGGGTATTATCATAAGCAAAGAGGTAGTATAGAAAGGAATCGAGTGTAAAAGATTCATCCAAGGTGCTATTATCTATGAGAATGCCAATTGGCTCAAAAGACTTAGCACATAATGCACACAAGGATGGGATCAAAACATTTAAGCACATGCAAATTCTTTCTTTTAAAAAACTTCCCAAAGGTAGGGATTTCATCAATGAAGTCATGCTACGGGGGTGGGTAGAGAATCTACTATGCAATAAACCAATTCAATACAAGTGGTTCTCCCAAGAAGTTTGTTTCCCTCTATTAGAAAAGTTAAGAATGCTCCCAAAAGCCCCATAAGATTCTTCAAATTGTCCAACCCTATGAAGGTGACAAGCAGTACTTAACTTCCTTGGGCTCTTCCACAAACAAATTATCAACTTGGCATCCACAAGTTGGGAAGCACAACTGTGTCAAGAAAGGATGCAAATTTATAGGCAACACCAAAAGGAGACTATGATACATTTGTCCTCGGATTCACAAGAATGATACCACCTTTGAAAGGGAGGTCATCAATTCCACTCAAGTATTGAAAAAAGGGTATCACATGAATGGAATTCATCCAAAGTAGTTTCAATAGAAAAAACTCTTCTTGACCTACAAGTAGGGAAACCTTGATCAAGGGTGGAAACACACAATCGAGAACTCTCTTGGAGCTTTTCATTACTCTTCTTCTTCAAAGAGCTCTCATATTTGCCGGAGATCTTTCCCTTACACATTGTTGGTCCCTCAAGTGGATTATGAATCCCCGAGAAAGATTTTCCATTATAGGGAAGGACACCAACATCCTCATTCAAATTTTTCTTGTCGTGTAAACCAAGCAACAAGTTGGGTGTGTGGAAATTACCACATTCAAATTTGTCACCGGGATTAAATGGATAGAGTGGCCATAGACATGGGTACAGGCAACACTCTTTTTCCCCATAGGCTTCACCCAAATAAAAAGACATACTCTCTAAAAAAATATAAGCATCATCAAAGACAAGTAGAGAGTAGAGAAAGGTATCACTCAAGTCCACTTCAACTAAGGTATCATCATGTAGATACTCACTATTAGATTCAAGATCATTATCATGAGTATTCTCAACAATAGAAGCACACAAAGTAGAAGAAGAAACAATTTCCAAATAATGGATACTTTCTATTTCAATGGAAGAATCCTCACTTTCTCTTTCAATGGAAGAATCCTCAAGTAGACACATACCACCATCAACATCAAAGGGGTTATTGCTTCGGTCTTCACAAGAAGCAAACAATTTATCCTCATAAGTATCAAACAAGGGTGGAGTGTCGTACAAAGGATCATAACCAAAACCTCTTCGTAGGAACAATCGATAATTGGGTTTATCAAATATCCAAGCAAATCAAAGCTATCATCACCCAATTGATTATTCCTTTCCAAGACTACACATTCCTTACCCTTATGAGTACTCTCATCTTTCAAGAAGAGATTTCCATCTTTAGGAGGAATGTTGTCACACCACATTGGGTTGTCATATGGAATGTAGCCCTTAAGATGTGCTACATCAACAATTCTATCCACACCACTATGTAATTCTCTAGGAGTGATTTCATCATCTTCAAATAAGACATTTCCCCTAAAGAGAGAAGGATATATGGCGGAGAAAGATTTAAAATTTGCAAGTTCACTCTCTAAAAGACAATTATCAAGTTCCGAAGAAGCTTCAAACACATAATCATCCATAAGAGCAAGACCAAGAGTAGGGTATTCACTAAAGGTCATGCTAGAGGGGTCACTCCTATTCACTTGATCAATATTTTCAATATCATCACACACTTGAAATTCATTAATCATATCACACACATCCTCAAGTGGTGGGCCAATTTCGTACATAAGTTGATCAACACAATTTTCACAAGATGATGTACTTTCATTCAATACAACGACTTCAACACTAGGTGGACACAAATCAATCTTACAAGAAGATTCAATTCGGTCATCAATAGGATCAACTAGTGTATCCACACTCACAATGGCTTTAACACTAGGTAGACACAAATCAATCTTACAAGAAGAGTCAATTCGATCATTAATAGGATCAACTAGTGTATCCACACTCACAATATGTACATCATCAACAAAAAGAGGCAAAGAATCAATAGCCTCATATGTAGGTAAGCTACTACTCATACTCAATGGGCTACTAGCGACACAATCATTATTCACATGCACAAAAGTGTAAGAGTTAGCTATTTTACCTTGAAGTTCTTGAGCACATTCTTCTTTACCTTGATGTGAAGGTCCTCCACAAGCTTTGGAATCATCTAAGATTGCCATCGTCAAATCTTCAAAGGGAATTTTTTCTTTTGGCACTTGTTTTCCTCCGCTTAAGGTAAGGACAAACGATGTTAGCTCCGATTGGTGGCAACCCCTTTACTTTACTCCTCACAACCTCTTCTTTTTTCTCTCTTAGGTTGCCACCTTGCACTTCCTTACTCCTATCAATATTTTGTCTCTTATTTTCTTTTGGCTTGGAGTAAGTGATCACATTGCCTTGAGATTTAGGAAGGGTAGGTGGAAAGATATGGTTCCCCCATTGGTCTAATACAATTTGAGGCCAATTTTGCACATTTGGAATTTTATGTCTTGTAAACCAATCGGCACCCACCCATAGTTGTTCACATTCTAATGGAATGATGTCACACCATACCTCTTCATAGTATCTATCTCGGGTGAAGAAAACCTTCACTTTCTCGTAGACCCTATAGCCATCCAAGTAATAGGAAGAGGACAAAGATTTTCGAGGTATCCCTAGATGGTCAACCAATGAAGGGGTGATGTGATTTGCATGATACCCATCATTTAGGAAAATATCATATCTCGAAACTCCATAAATTTCTACCCATCTTGAACCAATTCGTCTTCTTGCATCACTATTATAAAGCTTTGTGTAACCCTTTGGTACATAGATTGACCTCAAGAACTCTTTCAAGGAACCCCATGTCCGAGTGGTACTTATTTCAAATTCACACCATCTTAAAGTAGGACCTTCAATGTACTTAAGGGCATATGTAGCTTGTTCGTTTTTTCTCATGATATAATCCTTGAAGACTCTTTCACATTGCCATTCCCAATCAAGGTAAACTTCGGGATCCCGTTCTCCTTTAAAGATAGATAGAGTAGGAAGACATTGACTCCTACTATACCCTCCATTCATACCTTGGTTCCTGCTTCCAAAAATTCGGGCGCTAGAATAAGATACTTGAGATGTAACACCCTTATATCACCTTGTACCTATAAAATGAACAAACAAGATTAGTAGTAAAAGCTCCTCACTAACACTCATATGAACTCACCTTTGTAATCCTCACAATTGGAGCCGCGAATGTTGAAAGTTTCTTATACTTCGGTAGTTAATGAGGTGTCAATCACTACTTTGCGGCCAGAATGATTCTTGTTTGATCGTGTAATGCCCCGATTTGCTGAACCGGAACGCTACACAGTGCTCATGACCCCGAGGGACCTCAAGCTAACCCATGACTGATATCTGTACCTATATACTGCAAATTATGATATAATAATGCGGAATATGTAAAACTGTAAGGCCATAAGGTTCAACTGAATAAAACCATGTGGGTGAAAATACCCAAAACAACTCAATCTGAAAGCTAAGTCTGAACATAAATCTGAAAGCCTCTAAACTATCTGAGTAAGGAGTTGAAGGAACATGTCTCCAACTAACTCCGTAAAACTGAACTGAAGAAATAAATAAATGTATCAAATCATATCGTCCTCGAATCATTGAGGACTCACTGTGTCTCTGCGACTGGAATACTACCACTACTGCTGGGCTGGAGCTCGTGTCTCGGAACCTATGGTGTAACATGAAAAGAAAGCACCATAGCGCAAATACGTCAGTACAACTGGAGTACTGAGTATACGAGGAAGGTAGGCTGAACATAAAGGGTTTCATGCATGAACAACACAGACTGACTAATATGAACGTGGGAGTGCAAACATACACATATAGAAACTGGGACCATGAATGCGTGATAGCAAGACCTGTAATCTAATACATGGTTTACTGATAACTGTCATGACTGATACTGCAAACTGATAACATGGACGACTGTATCTGACAGTCCTGTATATACTGAAATCTGAAGAACGCCCTGAGTTCTTTTACTGAGACTGATACTGAAACTGTGGTAGGTAGTGTTTAACCGACATGCCCCATGTATGCCATTATGGCTAAGCTGGGGTTCAATCTCTGCCTCGACTGGAGGGGTGTCAATACCGTGCCACGGGTAAGGACAACTTGTGAGTGACCCTTATCTGGCAGGTACTCAATGAGAACGGTGGGAACCCTAAACTGACAGGTTAAATCACCTCATCAACCCTAATCTGACAGGTTAAGATGTCTCAACCTACGCTGTCTACATAGTTCTGGAACACAAGGATGACTACTAAGAATCACACCCTGAACTGGCGGGTGAGTTCCCATCCTTGGGTTCACTCGGTGCTAACCTCTACTCCCATCTGGAGGGACTGGACAGGAATAACTGACTATACATGACTTAATCTTACTGAATTCTGTTGACTGGTGGAATGTTACTGATATCTGACAACTGACTGAGATCATGAGGTTTTCCTGAGTCACATGACTGACTGAAGTCTATGGAATCATAGCTTGAGTTCGGATATCGTGAAAGATGACATGGCTCTAGGCACACAACTATAGTTTTCGGGTACGAATACCTCCAGGACTCGATGGAAGGAAACTGACACTCATGACTGACTTGATCACAAGATTTGAGTCCACAATTCACAATATCATAAGTAAGGATTTCATAATAAGAATGATTCTCAACAAACTATCACATGATCGGGAATGGACACAACATGTATATACTTGCATGGCTTCAATAACATGGTCATTCCATATCACAACAATATCGTGAGCATCTCATACAACATCTTCAATTCAAGACAATAGCATGGGGATCACGTTGAACATAAACTTAGAACATGGAATAGTCATTTAGGACTTATTATGTCATAAAAACATGATTTCTATTCCCTTAGGTATTTTCACAAACACCTTACATGCACATCTTAGGCATAAGTGGATTCATCAAGATTACAAATATTTAACCACCAATTTCACATATTTATACATTAAATACCACCATATCTTCACACAAAACATACAAAGATCCCATCTTAGGCATCATCAAACTCCAACCACATGAACATCAACCACCAACAACATAAATATCATAATACATAATTTAGAAGATGGTTCTTGAGCTTCATGGACGAAAGGAGTCCATGAATCAACTCACACATACCTTAGAAGGAAGATTCTTGATGATTGACAGAGGAATTTTCCTTGAAATCCCGACCCTTGAGATACCAGAGATGCGGCAACGCTCATGGGAAGGATTCTTTAGTCACACATGTTTTAGGATAGGAAGGATCAACCGTGAGGCCGGAATGCACTGCTACCGATAAGCTGTCCCTGCCCGACTCGAGTTGTCCACTTGTTTTAAAGCCAGTATAGACACCTACTCTATCAGGTTAAACCTAATAGAACTGAAATTCTGATATGGTTACCCCTAATAGGCTCCGCTTTATTTGCATTATGTGCATTTAACTTAGCGGGACTCGACACAGGATCGGGATTGTCTAGGACAGGTGTCCCTTCTTATAATGGTCAACATGTGCATCCTATGTGCTTTTTGATATTTACTTGAAAGGCCCATTCAATTGTAGACCGTTATTACTAAAATATTATAGAGTGTTTTTTTCCTCCAATTTTAATAACCATTTTCTCAGGAAAATATAATTTTTAGAAATTAAAATTTAAGTTTTATAATCTTCATGAACTATGCACACCTGATTCTCATCTTGATGAGATACGTAGGCAATCCTTATCGGGTTCGGTGATATTCTTAAGAAATAGTTTTGAAAATGTTGAACCCTAAGATATTTATTATCTCCAAAGTCAAAATAGTATTGAGGGTGGTTGGTTTGTGGTTAAACTGGTATCTCATCCATACAATACTAGGTCCAAAGAAAAAGGAAAAATGACACGCAAAGAGGGTATAAAGTCTGACAACGAAAAAGATCAAAGTCAGTTAATTTCACAAGAATTTGCATCAATCGAGGAGAATAGGTTATTGAAACAACAGATAGCGGAAATGTATCAAGCTTAGATGAATGGGCAAGCCCCGCCTTCCTCAATCCCTGGACTTTCAAATACAAATGATCCAATTTCCACTCAAGCCTAAACTGGCGATCCACTTTGCCTACCTGGATTCGACCCATATACTAATGTGTCTAGCACTGCTGGCACTTCTACCATGCACCCTCCAAATTCATATCTCACAAATAACCCACTTTTCATTTCTGCAGTGCCAACTAATGCATGCCTTCAATCAACGATACCAAAGCCTGCCAGTGAGCTAAATCATGATCAATTCTATCCTCCTGAATTGACTTTCAAACCCCCAAATTCATATTATCCCGCTCATCAGCACGGTTCCCCTATCATGATTGAAAAGACTGTTAAGAATGAGGAACAAGAAGAGATGACCAGGAAAGTAAGAAGTCTGGAGCAAAATATGAGAAATATGCAAGGACTGGGAGGGCAGAAGATCACTTTGGCTCATTTAAAAAGGTTCTGTAATCAACTAAGAGGAGCAGGAGGAAATGAAGAACCGTTGATGGCTTACTTTGGCAAGAGTCTAGCGGGAAAGCTTCGAAATGGTTCATTGATCAAGATATCTCTCATTGGCACATTTGGGATGACATGACTCGAGATTTTTTCAAACAATTTCAATATAGTAGTGATATAGTGATTGATCGTACCATATTGGCCAACATGAGAAAAAAGACCATCGAATTTTTTTGAGAATATGCTATTAGATGGAGGGAGCAAACTGCTAGAGTTAAGCTATCAATAGAAGAGTCTAAAATGATTGATATATTTCTTCAGGCACAGGAACCTGTCTTCTTTCATCATTTGCTTTCTACTATTGGAAATACATTTGCTGAGGTAATTAATTTTGGAGAGATGATAGAAAATGAAATTAACTCCAGAAAATCATAAGCCAGACTTCTTTGAAAGCAACCACGCAGGCAATTCAAAATGGCTCTGGAAGTTTTGCAGAAAAGAATAGAAAGGAGGATGTGGTTACTTTGTGTCAGGACCGCGACAAAATTCAAGAGGTCCACATTACCGATACACGCAATCTTACTCCCAAATTTATATCCAAGACCCAGATAACCATCCATGATACTATGTTCTTCTCCAAAATTTATTATATTCCAGTCCATCTCCTCAGTATCCTATTTATAATGCACAACCATATGCCCGAACCCCTTCTTACCCACAATGGCATGCATTAACCCCTCAGAGTTTCCTCTACCTCTACAAACATACCAAAGTCCTTCTAGACTCAATTTTTTATCCAAGCCAAATAATGAGAAGAGGCAGAAGCAAGAGATAGTTTCACACCAATTGAGGAATCATACACCAGTTTATTTCAGAAATTGAAACAGTTGGGCATGATCACTCCTCTCTTTGGGTATACTCCTGATGCACATTCAAAAAATTTTGATTCTAATGTACGATGTGTATATCATTCTGATGTTCAGGGTCACAGTACTGAAGATTGTCGTACTTTGAAAAGAGAAATAGAAAGGATGATTTAAGATAAATTGATTATGGTGGCGGACATTAATACTACAAGTGTCTCACAAATTATTTTGCTAGTACACGATAATGCACAATACATGAGAAGTAATAAGTTAAACATAGGAACCCAGAACTTATCTGCTGAGGAAAATGTACTTGTCGGTGGTGAAAGCTCTAGTCATGCTAATGTGCAACTCAGTGGCTAAGATGTCAACCTCAGTAATTGAGAAGTCACTTCTCTCCTTACTAGGAAAGATGTTTGGTAGTTTGTTTTGTTCTTTTTTTATTATCCGAATTATTTTATGGTTGTAGTTCGAAATACAATTTGTTTTGTTTATTTGTTGTTTATGTTCAAACCCGTTTATCTTTCCTTTAAACAAAATGTAGTGTTCTTTTCTACTTTTTATTTTATGTTGTTTATTTTTTCTCTTTACACAGTTCATTTTATGTTGGTTTTAGTGATATTTCATACTTGTGAAATTTTCAACCAGATCTTAATATCCAGTTTAATCGTGAAACACTGAATCAAAATGTTAAAGTTAGGAAAGTGCATATGAGAAAATAGAAAAAGTGTTGAGACATATGATGACCAAGTTAAAACCTCACTTGTATAAATCTAAGCAATTACCGAGCGAGTTAAAAAATGAATTGGTCATCAATGAGAAGGTTCATCTTAAGCATTTTGAATGGGATCAATCAGAGGATATGTAATCTCCACTCTCAGGAGAAGAAGCAAAAAAGAAAAAGTTAGCTCCAAAAGGGCATGAGTTATCCATTGTGAGGAAAGTACAATACAATATAAGTGGACCTGTATATTTCACAAGCATATAAGAAATGACAAAGGTGCACGTGTTTAGTCAAGGTTAATGTTAAAAAAAATATGTGTGATTTTCATGTTCTACTCTCAAATTGCATGTTATGTACTTGCATTTTAAGGATTGATACGACGAAGATATTTAATTCTGCTATCTAAATATTGTGTCATCCTTTATTATCCTTTTTGAGCTTTAGTTTTATTTTCTTTCGTAACCTTCTTTTTGGAATCAAAATAGAGTTTGAAAAAAAATAAAAAAAAAAGAGAAAAGAAAAGTGTCAAAAACAAAAAAAAAGAGTCAAAAATAGAAATAGAGCAAAAAAACGATCTCAAAAAGAGAAAAAAAAAGTTAGAGTAAAAAAAGAGAAGGCAAATAAAAAGAAGCAAAAGAATGATATATCTGAACTATATTTGACCTAATTATTGCTATGACAAAATACGTAGGCAGCCCTACTCAGGGGTTCAGTCCAATCAAGTGAAAATTCAAGTTACCTAGTATTAAATAAAACTGGGGCAAAAGTTATTTTTCTTTATGAGTCGATTCCAAAAGTTGTAAATCTCACCCTATGTTATGTATATTTTGAGCCTCCTGCTACTCTCTCTTTCTTACCCTATCCAAAATTCAAGTTACAACTAACAAGAATACCTTCAGATCAATCTTTGAGAATGTCGAGGTTAAGCATGTTATGGTCATATGATGTTTCACATTGTGGGCACTATTTTCCTTCATCAACATAAAACATCTAAGAGAAATAAAAAAAAGAGAGTCTTATTGGTGAAAATACTAACGGACACCATATGGTGATAGTGAGCTGAGATAAATGAAAAGAAGAGAGTTCTATTGGTAAAAATCCTCACGGGTACCATAAGGCGATGGTGTGTCAAGATAAATGAAGAAATGAGAGAGTCTTATTGGTGAAAACCCTCACGGACACCATAAGGTGACAACAAGTTGAGAAAAATTAAAAATAAGAGAGGGTCGTTGGCGAAAATCCTTTGAGGTGCCACTAGCTGAATGAGGTCTCTGAGTGCAATAAGATTAAGGAAGCAACTCAGTTTCATGTTCATTAACTCAACAACAATTGGCAAAGTTGACAAAATATTTAGGGTGGAGAAGATTAGGTTGCTTAATCCAGATGAATGTCATAATCGCTAGAACCAGCTACCACACTCAGATAAATTTTTCTTTCTGACGTTTTTGATAAAAGGTTGTCTATTATCTTTTTATTATCTTTTTACATTTTTTTCGTCTTTATTTTCAAATGGAAAATCATTATCATTGTTTTTCTCATTTTTTTTGAGTCAAATTCACGTCAAGAAAAGTGAGAAAGGATTTCAAAACTTTCTACCAACTCCTTCAATTGCACAAAGTAAGGCTAAAAGCCCCTACATAATGACGACATGATCCAAAGTGAAGCAAAGTATCTGAAGAATTTTCACCAGCTGGCAGGTTATGAAATCATGATAATACAAAGTCTAGTGTGGAGATACCGTGGGACAGAGATACTATTTTTGCTTGATGAGTTACTCTTAATAGTTTGAGTTTGGATCAATAGTGCAATAGGTTAATGACAATGATAGTTTGAAGAAAATTAAATATGACAAGTGCAAGAGCGATTGCCTCCAAAGCTAAAGCCACAAACTAACCACCGTGTTTTCGAACTCACAAGTTTTCTTGGTATGAAATGTGAACATGTGGTACCTTCAAATCAAATACTTCAAAGCCTAAATATTAAAAGCTGCAATTCACAACTTCTGCAAATGTAAGAGACAATATTGCTACACAGATTTGGTAATCACAATAATGGTAAAAACTCATCATTCTAAACCTCTAGGAGATGCACTTCCTTATTTGGGTATTTCAATTTCGTTCATTAGGTAACGCAGTTCCTAACTTAAATTTTTACTCCTAGAAGACGCATTTCCTTGTTGAGTCGTTCCATTTAATTCCTAGGAGACAAACTTCCTTATCTGGGTATTTCAACTTTTCATTTGTTAGGTGACACACTTCCTAACTTGAACCTTCAATCCTAGAATACGCACTTTTTAGTTGAGGCATTCTATTTAACCCCTTGGAGGCATACTTCTTTTTCTCTGGGTATTTCAGTTTCGTTTGTTAGGTGACACAGTTCCTAATGTGAACCTTTACTCATATAAGACACACTTTCTAGTTGAGTCATTCTATTTAACCCTTAGAAAACATATTTTCTTGTTTGGGTAATTCAAGTTTTCGTTTGTTAGGTGATGCACTTCCTAACTCAAACCTTAATTCCTAGAAGACGCACTTTCTAGTCGAGTCAGTCCATTTAACTCTTAGGTGACATACTTTCTTTTCTGAGTAATTCAAGTTTTCATGTAGGTGACACAATTCCTTACTCAAACCTTAACTCCTAGAAGACACACTTTTTAGTCGAGTCATTTCATTTAACCCCTAAGAGACACATTTCCTTGTCTAGGTAATTCAAGTTTTCATTTGTTAGGTAACACACTTTCTAACTTGAACCTTCACTCCTAGAAGATACATTTTCTAGTCGAGTCATTTTATTTAACCCCTAGGAGATGCACTTTCTTATCTGGGTAATTTAAGTTTTATTTGTGAGGTGACGCACTTCCTAATTAACTATTTACTCCTAGAAGAAGCACTTTCTAGTTAGAATCCTCTATGTTAACTCTTAGGAGACACACTTTTTAATTTTGGTTATCAGTTTTACTCTGAAGAGATTCTTTTCTTTATCAGGGCCTTGATTCACCCTATTTACTGTACTTTTCAAAAAGTTATGATCTGATGACACTCGCAAAATTTCCTAGTATAAACTGGGGCAAAAAATTTTGTTCGTGTTATTGAAATTTTTACTTCCAGCTCAGGACCCTTCTGGATAATGGGACTTTACTTTCTGCTCAAGACCCTCCTCGATAATGAGATTTTATTTTTCAGCTCAGGACCCTCCTAGATAATGAGATATTACTTTTATAGTTCACTTTTATGTTGAATTTAGGAACATGTTTGGAGAATCAAAATTATTCTCAGTTTTGAAGTTCAGGAGCCCGCCTGAAGAATAGGAGGAAAAAGTGCAAGTCAAGAGCCCGTCTGAAGAATAGGGTAAAGATTTTAAATTGTAAGTCAGGAGCCCGCCTGAAGAATATGGTGAGAATTTTAAATTGCAAATTAAGAAGCCTGTCTAGAGAATAGGGTGACGATTATCAGTTGCAAGTTCATGAGCCCGCCTGCAAAATAGGGTATAGATTTTTGCAAGTTCAGGAGCCAGCCTGAAGAAAAGGATGAAGATTATTAGTTGCAAGTTCAAGAACTCGCCTGAAGAAGAACAGGGTAAAGATTTTCAAGTTCAATTTAGAATTCAACTCAAAATACCGACTGTCTCACCACTTGAGAAGTCATGAAAATTCAAGTCAAGATTCCAGAAAAGCTGCATAGATAGGATCATTCACTTGTATCTTCATTTTCAACTTTTGTTTTTTAGTTGGATGTAAAAGCAAAAGCCATAAACCTGAGACGCGACGGAACCTCACTTGAACTCTAACTCATCGTCTCACCATTTCCTCTCTTTGAACTACACGCGACCTGATTTTCTTATAATCCGAGATATGTAGGTGATCCAAACCAGGACTCAGTCACATCTCCTTTTTCTTTCTTCTACGCTTTCAAATAACTGGAGGGTCAAAACTTATTTCGTTGTCTACTTCTTTGTATGAAAATACTTGGTGTATTCAAACAAAGAGGGACAAAATGTAGACACGTAATTTTGACCCTCCCCTGAATTTTACGTATTTTTAACATCAAATTTTTTTTTTTTTGCTAATATAATTTTTTCCAGCTTTATCTTCATTTTTAATAGGTGATATGCATGTGAAAAATTGTGATTTTTTTTTCTTTAAAAATAGAGTTAGATTTTAGGATATGTTTTATTTTTATTTAATTATATATTTTTTAAATAATAAGAATTTTTTTATAAAATCTTTTTTCTCTTAATTTAACTTAATAGATAAGCTAGTAATTTCATTATTCTCGTAAATATATTTTATTTAATCTAGTTATAAACTTTTTTTTTATATAGATAGCTGATTTTTTTAATTATTACCTTATAATATATATATATATATATATATTTTTTTTTTTCTAGAAAAAAAAGAAAAACAAACAAACACAAACATTATCCTAATCTGCCTACATCCAAAGAAAAACTACCCTCACCAATCCCCACCCCATTACCCCCATTCCCTTGCCCACGTTCCCTCATACAATAACTTCTCATGCATACTAATATATATATCTACACATGCACAAACAGATCGAGGGGAGAAGGGATGAGAGGAAGAAAAGAAAGAACCACACGAAAGAAAAGAGGAAACAGAGTTCGAGAGAAAGGTGGAGAGGACAACATAGAGTTAGAAACAAAAAGGAGACAAATGAGAGGAGAAACAAAAAAAAAATGATAAAGAGAGAAAGAAGCACAGCACTGGAGAGAAAAAATGTAAGGAAAACTTACAAAAGAAATAAAAAAAAATAGAGAAGATAGAGAGGAGAAAGAAAGTAGAAAACGATAACAACACCAAAGGCAAACACAAAAGAAAAGAAAGCGCAGAAGATTTGAATGAAAAATAGAATCAAATAGAAAGGAAAGGAAAAGAAGCGTAGAGTTTGAGTTCGAGTCTTTCGTGCTTCTCTTTTGGATAGTTCATCATACAGTTTTTTATCACTTCTGTACTATTTATTTTGATAGATTTCATTGTGAATCAAAGCGTGAATGAAGTTACTTCAACGACTTCTTATATTATTTAGTTTATTATTTTTATCTAGTTCATGCTCTATGCATTTATTTATAACTCATTCGCTATTTTGACGTAAAGTTAATTAGACTAGTTTTAAATTTTAAATGAGATGATAGTGAAAATTATTAGCGTTAAAAGATCTAACATTATACTTGGTTGACATGCGATTAGTGTAATTGCATTATAAACTAGAATTTAGAACCATGCATGCACGCATGTAAATACAAAAAAAAAGAGGAATAAAGAATGCATTATTTACACACAATAGTCATGCATATGCATAAATGTAACGACTACGTGAGTTTGTAGTACTTATTAGTTTTTCTATGTCCTGTAATTGAAGTGGCAGTGAATTGATCAATATTTTGAAAGTTCACTGTTACCTTCTATTTCCATATAATTAAAGTTCAAAAAGAAAAAAAAAGAAAGGAAGGAAAATACACATGCACACATGTTCAACTATATAACCATGCACAATGTACACATAAAGCTCAAGGCAAAAGAGAGTTAAGAATTATGCTGTGTATCATGTCCTATTATCAGGGGCAGATCCAAAATTTTAAGTTTGTGGGTTTCTAATAAAATAAAATAAATGGTCGTTCCAAGGGGATTTGAACTGGGGTATAGCAAGTGAGGCATTGATACGCCCAAATTACAACTCTCTTACAAGAGTGTAAGCGGTCGTTGTCAAATATATAACCCAACTAGGTTGGGGTTGAATCCCACAGGAAATATGGTGCTAATTAAGTTGTATGCAGATTAGTTGACTTTTAATCATTCGTTTTTGTAAAACAAAAAGGGGGAATTTGATTCAGTTCACAAATTAATGGTTTCAGTTTAACAAGATGAGATATGTGTAGTAGTATTCGAATTCAGAGAAATAGCAAGCTAGGGTTATATTCACCTTGTAGTTTTCAATACTTTCTAACTATGGGCTTTACGAATTCATACATGTATCATGCTTACAGAGAAACATATTGCATTTAATAACATAATCCTAGTGATTCTCAATCATCAAGGACTAATTCACTTTAGTTCTCTCGAATCAAAAGTGTTTACAAAAACAATACGAAATCTCCAAATAGTTAATCCTGTTAAGGTATTAACATATGAAATAGGGGTTGAAAATCCTATTTTCTTGTCACTACTCTCTTTTCCGAACCTCAACCTTTCTATCGAACAAGTTGAGTTTTAAGGCACATCCTCTATGTTTGCAACCACAAGAATTCAAGATAAACGAAGAGAGTATGATATAAGCAGATCAATACATGATGAATTCAAAAACCCAAAGTAATCGATTGTATGTTACATGGCTTCCATAACCCTAACTAATAAACTTAGCTACTCATGAATAAAACGGGAATCACAATAGAAATCTTTATCATACCAAAAATTAGAAGATGATTCTTGGTGTGCGAATAGTGAAAACAAGAGAAAAGATATTTTTCTCTCTCTCCCAAGCTAAGCCGTTCTTCTCCTCTTCAAAAACTAATACAGAATAATGAATAATTCTAAAAAATTCAGCATCAAGTCTTTTTAATAATCTTTTCTCTCATAATTGCCTTCTAAGTCCCTGAACTAATTATAAATAACAAATTAGTCTTGGGCATAGTTTCTAGGCGCCATATTTGATTCAAACTGCTGCTCTCTCTTGTGTCATATACCATCCGCATTCCATAGTCCCAATATGTCTCCATCTACCTCATTAATACCTAAAATCATGCTAATCACATCAGTTAGCTCAATCACATAGAAGTAGAGTAAAAACATAAGAAACTAGGCACTTTGTTCTCCAAACTTAGCTAAAATATGGGTAAGTTATAGTGCTTAGGCGTATAAATACACCCAAGATCAGGCATTTCTTCAAGCCTCTTTTGAACCAATAAGCCAACTAACAACTTTGTTTATGGGTTCCTCACTTATAATTCTTATATATTTAATATATTTTTAATATAATTACAAGGTATACGAAAATGCTTGGAGGTTCCCGGGAACCCACATCCGTAGTGCTACATTTGCCCCTGCCTATTATGGATTATGAATGATTTGTGCCTTTGTTTTCTTTTAAAATTTGGTTAAGCCTACACTTACGTTTAAGGTCCATTTATTAATTAAGGTGAGAATGAGCAAGATGGGATACAAATTTGTTCTAAATTCCATTGCATAAGAAAAAAGAGAGGAAAAATCTATTTGTAAGGGAGCGAATTTGTAAAAAATGATTTATGTATTTAACCTCTAGAAAATTAAAGTTTAACATAAGTAAAAATTAACGATGAAGTTGGAAAACCCTGCTACCGACTATTCGTTATAATAAAAATTATAACATACTATTTTAAAGCCGATCTAATTGGGTTGGATAGATTTTAAACAGACTAGGTGCTTACTTAGACTTGGAAAAGATGGGAACGATTCATAAATGCCTCAAAGGCGTGAGAAATATATCAAAACTTGTGGAAAGGCTGAAAAGTACTGCTATCGGCGATAAGCCACAGATTAACATAATAAGATAGTTTTAAATTTAAAATAAATAAAAGCGGAATATAAGTAATTTTAGGCTAACAAAGATTTTATATCCGAAAGAAGATTAATTCAAGTCAGACAGAAGTCACTAAAGCTATCGTGCTAGAACCAAGGGACTCGAGGGGTATCTCATACCTTTTTTCTCGGTCAACAGAATTCCTTGATCTTCTATTTTTGCAGACTAATAAAGAGTCATTTTCTTTTGACTAGGGATTCAATAAGGTGACTTGGAACACCATAACTCAATTCCAAGTGACGACTCTGTAAATAAAATAATCCCCACTCTAAAAACGTCACTTAAACTGAAAAAACCCTTCGACCTCACGGCGAAAAAGGGGTGTGACATTAATCATTCAGTATTATTTCATTATCGTGTATTTTTTAATTCTAATGTAATGGGTTAACCATAATTTTTTATGGATAAATATTCATGAAATAAAAATCATTATGTTGGAAGTACAGTTATACCATGTATTTTTGTTCTATAAATATAATCTATGTCGAAGTCAAATTATTATTATATTTTTAATATAATATATAAGATAAATATTCATGGTATATCTCATTATGTCGAAAGTACTTCTCTTGTTAAAATTTATTTATTAAATATAAATATATATTATAAGCTTTTTATATCTAAAATATGCCATATATGTTTATGGTATAAGTATAATTTATATGGTATAATATATCATGTATTTATGGTATAAATATAATTTGTATGGTATAATTATACGATATATTTTTATGATATAAATATAATTTGTGTAATTTTTTTTTTTTGATTGATATTGTTTTTTTTTTTATTATTAAAAGTGGTGGAAAAGCCACCATAAAATGAAAAAACAAAGTCCAAAATATAATTTGTATAATATATCAATATATCATGAGTTTTTATGATAAAAATATACCATATATTTTTGTAAGAAGACATCGTGAAAGCAAACAATAAAAATGATAAATATAAAATTTTGATATAGTATATAAAATATGAATGAACAGAGACTTTCATAAAAATAGGCAATAAATAAAAAATATGGGAATTTAATATATAATTATTTTCTTATATATTAGAATATGTTATAAAAGTAAATATTTTATATACTATATTTGACAACCAACTATTACGGTTATGTATATGTAATAATTTCTTAAAAATGACTATTTATGTTGTTTTTCCTTATTTAACAAATTAATTTAGAATGATAAAATATTGATTTGTGCACTATTTATTTGGTTAATATTAATAAAAAGGAAAGAAACTTTATGTAGTTTAATAAAGATAACTTGTGGTATTATGTAATTTTTTCTTAAATAAAAGGATAAAATAGTCTAATAGATTAGGTAGACGAAAAACATTTTCACACCATAGATATTTTAGATCCTTTACCGTATTAAATATATGATTGAACAGTAATTTTGGAACACATTCGAGGAACAAGATCCTAATTTTCAGCTGTTGTGATAATTCCAAACTAGTTCAACATGTATTATCTACAAGGTAAATATATCTGGATTTATTGAATGTCATTGTTGCCCACATGATGCAAATATGTGTTATTTAAACGTGCTTATTAAGTAGTCTTTTGGTCATAGAAATTATTATTTTTTTTTAAAAAATTATTTTACTAAGTGAAAACAAAATGTGTTTGACCATGAAAATTTCAAATATAATTTTGGAATTGTATTTGAAAAAGTTTTCACTTTTTTCACTCATAATTCTCTCACAAAATTTCATAAACAAATTTAATTTATACTAATTTAATCGTACGTGCGTTGCACGAATAACCTTGACCATTTTTAAATTTAATATGATAATAATATGTAGCACAACAAATTGTTACATTTATGCATACGGCATATAATGATAAATAATGCAAGTAGAAAGTAGGAAACATGAATGAATGAAAGAAGATGATCTAAACCAAAACTAAAATAAGAAAAAAAGGTTAAAGTAGTTAATTGTATACAAGATATTATAAAACACAAAGAAAATTTCTCAATTAACAATTGTCTATCAAGAATATATGATTATTTATTATTGTAAACTTGAAGAACAAACTAAATTTTTTTAAAAACTTAACTCAAATCACAAAAAAATTAATCTCTTTGAACATAGATATTAGACCTATCAAAATTTCAGTTGATAAAAAAATTTAAACCTAAACCTATCGTTCATCCTGGGACAAGTTTTAAAGAATGGTGCAAATCTAAATAAATAGACAAGCAACATAAGTAATATTAATGAATTGGTAAAAGAACTCTAATTTAAGTGATATTATTAATGCTACTCTAATTTGTAGCCTATTGCACGCAAATTAATTGGTAAAAGAATCCTAATTTAAGTGATTCTTAGAGCCCGTTTGGATAGGATTAAAAACATAGCTTTTTAGCTTAAGTGATTATTAAAATAAATGCTTTTAAATTAAGTGGCCAAGTGTTTAGATAGAAGTGTTGAAAACTTAAAAAAAGCTATTATGTGTTTGGTAAAAAAATGATGGTATACACTTTTTTGTTGTTAAAATGACTTAAATATCCTTATAGTTGTTAACACCATAAATAAGGTAAGCAAAACTCCGATATAATGATGAATTCAGTAACGACAAAGGAGAAAGATGAAGAGAAGTGGAAAGAGGAAAAGAAAAAAATCATATATATATTAGAGCTACAAATTTAGGATATTGTTGGAATTGGAGAAAAAAATAAAGGTTAAAGAAGTAAATATTTGGTCAAACATAAAAAAATTTTAATCTAAAAAATAAAAAGCTGGGGTACCCAGCTTCTCATTTTTTTTGTCTTTTTTAATCAGTTTTTAGCTTTTTTTAATTTTACCAAATACCTAAAAGAGCTAAAAAAGTAATTAAAAGTTGATTTGTTCATATTTTAATCCTATCCAAACGAGCTCTTAAGCTACACTTACTACATGTGTTATTTTTACACAATTTTTTAACTATTTTTTATCATATATTTTAACACCCCTAATTTTAAGAAAAAGTCTTATCATATATTTTTGTCCTATATCTTATATTTTAAGAGATAATATTATGAAAATAATTAAATAATAAATTGAGAAAAAAAGTGAAAAGACAATTTTATCTATTGTGAAGACTTTTAATGAAAGACAAAAAGTTCAAAAATATTTTTAAGGCCCTTCACACTTTTAATATATTATAGATATAGATTATAGATTATAGATTCTAGATATAGATTACAGATTATAGATATAGATAATAGATAGATTATAGATTTACTTTACCATATATTATAAGGGAGAATATGATATTTGGTCGTCCTCACAGTCAAGTTTTTGCACTTATTATGACTTTTATTTACGTGAATGCCACTTTAGGCACTAGAGATGGGCCACCACAAATATATGTTTCATATTCTTATCTCATCTTGTACTTTCTGGCATGACTCATCCGTGAAAATCAGAAATAAGTCGGTAGTTAACTATGGGTGTGTTTGGTATGATGGAAAATATTTTCCTGGAAAATAAGTTAGTTTTCTACTTATTTTCTCATGTTTGGTTGGTGAATGAAAAATATTTTCCGAAAAATATTTTATGGTGTTTGATTGGTGAGTAGAGAATATTTTTTAGAAAAACATTTTCTAGTGTTTGATTGATGAGTGAAAAAATATTTTTTAGAAAATACTATTATCTGTTAACTAGTATATCAGTGCCTCTAGCAACTCAACAATTTGTAAGAACTAATTTAAGCATAACAAATAATATCAATATCGAATACTAAAATATTACAATCACTAAATTTAAGCAACTATTAATTAACAAATATAGGAGACACTTTTCAACATTTTGTTAGGACAATCTCAAGATACTACAATTAATAGAAATATAACAGAACGATAAACTTATTCAACCTCGTGAAACAAGTTACATCGATAACAAAATAAAATATGCAATTAACAAAAGTAACATAAGTAAGTCTTCCTCTATGCATATGAAAATAACAATTTATTCAACGAATTGAAAATGGAAAAAATTCGGGCTTCATTATTTTTTATTTCAAACAGTGAAAAATTGAAGTAAAGCACAGTGAAAAATATTTTCGAGTAATGTAAATTTTTGAGAAGTGTAAATTTTTTGAGTTATGTGAATATAAGTATTGTTGGGGTGGGAAGAGGGGTGAGGGTGAGGTCATAAGTCAAATTTGTCATTTTCTGGAAAATGACTTCTCTTGGTCCATGAGGGAAGTCATTTTCCATCAAATGGTGAAAAATAAGTTGTCTTGGAAAATATTTTCCTAAACTTTTGTTGCAACCAAACAAGGGAAAACCGGAAAACATTTTCTGGAAAATATTTTCCATCATACCAAACACACCCTATGACTCATCAGTTTATCTGGAAAAAGGGCGGTGATTATACTTTCTATAAAGTTTCAAATAAGTCTGATTACTTCCTCTAGAGCTTTGGTGTTCATCTTGCTTAGGTAAATTTTTTTTTTTTTTAATTTTTTGATAATTTTGTCAAATTTCTTCTAGGTTGTTGTATTATGTGCGAAAATTCGAAAAAATTTATTATGTCTTGCTGATTTCTATGATTATATGACATGAAAAAATATGGTATTTGCAGATTATTTAGTGTTTTTTTTTTTTAAAAAATTTATGGTAATTCTGCCAAATTTCTTCTTGGTTGTTGTATTATGTGTGAAAATTCGAAAAAATTTACTATGTTTTGCTGATTTCTATGATTATGTGGCATGAAAAAATATGGTATTTGCAGATTGTTTAGTATGGCCGTAACATTTGATATAAATTTCGGGAATTCTTGGGTACCCACTTTAATACCCACGACGTGTTTGATAAAAGTTGTAAGTGAAACATCCATTCCCCTGGTTCAACTAATGGTGCCCCCTTAACAATGTCTCCTCTTTCTTGAATCTTTAGTCCTATTTTTGTTATAACCATTTATAGTTTTGTGCCCACCAGTAGTATTATCTGCAAAAATTAATTTTCCCGTTTTACTTTAGATGTGAACCCCTAATAATCACCTTCTAGAATTAGAAAATTAAAATTTAAGACAAGTCATTCATGGGAACAGAACTCTGGATGGTGTCTATATAACTCTGCGAATGCGTCTTCGATGTCAAATATTCAGAAATAGGAAGGCAATGCCTGGAAAGGTGTTCGATGTCCTAAATGAAGTTGTAGTTGATCGTGGTTCTAATCCTTATCTCTCCAAAATTGAGTGTTATGAACATGACTACCTCATTACAAATGTGCATTTTCGTAACTGACAGCCACCCCACTGCCTCTTGAGAAGAACAAAAGAATCTCATTTTTCATATTTCAGGCTTTATGGATCTTCGTATTTATTTCAACAAACATCCACTTGATTAGGGAGCTAGAGAATATGAAGATACCTGACTCCATTTATGTTATTTGGCAGGTGAAAGCTGATGGGATTATAGTAGCCACACCAACTGGAAGTACGGCTTATTCTACGGCTGCTGGAGGTTCCATGGTACCTATTATAGCCTGAAAGATGTGAAACTTTTTAACCTACATGAATAGTTGAACATATGTCTGCTGAAAATGCCACAAGCAATGAGTTGTATCCATAGCAAATAATAAGCTAAAGCTGAATTACAACAATTGTAAGTTATGAGGGTTTACATCTTGAGCTGTTTGTTGTGGCAATAATGAACTACTGAAAAAGAAGCAGTATACTACTCCTTCCCCTCTCTAGATGAAATAGGAGCAGAAGAGATAGAAAAATAAAGAAGACTGCATTATGCACTTAATATAGTAAAGATATATAAGTTTCATGACATATTTTAAAGAGCTGTTGGTAGAAGAGTGATTCCTCATGTCAATAGTTAACTATTGATGTGGAAACGGAGGGATGCTGTCGTATTTGGGTTCCTGATTTCAAACCTACTACTGATTTTTCTGGAAAAGATTGAAAACCCATCATTGATTACCAAAAACACCAACGACAAGACTTCTTTATATGGTTTTGTATTCAGTGGTATTGATGTTTATGGTTCTTAGCTGTTTTACATAATCTTATATTGATCAAGTTGTTTACTTCTTTTCACTTCCTATTTATTATTCATGATAAAGCAATAAATGCATAATCTTGTCTTCAGCTCATATTTGGTTTACTGATTGAGAACAGTGGAGATCATAAAATTATCTCATAAACTGGCACTCTTAGTGTCAATGTGTGCAATAAGGTCATAAACTAAAGTAGTCAAATCACGTTGTCAGCAAGTATGAACTATTTTTCGGCATCAAAACCAAATTGGCGGAACTATTTTTCAGTGGGGTTAGCCTTTAGATCATTTACATCAAATTTTTTTCTCTGAGAAGAGTGAGATGGTATTTCTATTTGATCAACATCTTCATCTCGGCGTGATTGATTTTGAGACGATGAAATTATTTTTGGAACTTTACAAAAATACTTCTCCAAGCTCATTGAAACCTCAAACTGAAATTAAAGTCAAGCGCATCACACTTATTATTCAATTTCGAAAAATAAAAATTCATGAATACTTGAAATATTGTCCGATTCCCCCAATTAGTATTAACTAGCAAGTTATCTACTAGATAAAACTAGAATATTAAATTTACTTTGTCCAAAATAAAAAAAATGCACAAAAGCAAGTCTAAGGGGGGAAAAAACTAAACTAAAAGATAATAAGAATTAAAGAATACCTTTTTACAATTCACATTCCAATTGTCGTTGAAATTTTTTTATAACAATAGATCGTTGAAGCTTGAAGACTTTAACATCAAATTGTTGATTAATTAGTATCAAATATAATAAAAGGAGTAAAGTTTTTTTCTTTTTTTGTAAGAATCAGGTAAAGAAGATTGTGGTGAAGGGTTAGAGAAGTGTAAGAGTTAAAAACTAGGGTTTACCTTTTATTATTATTATTTTTTAAAAAGTATGCATTAATTAAAAAATAAAAAAAACAATTTTCTTGGGTACGAAGCTGGGCAAAACAACAATTTTTTTCGTCTGTTCCCCTTTTTTTATAATTTAAGTTGGGCTTCATGTCCTTTAATTAAAAGAAAATTGGGTTAATTTTAAGTTGGGCTGCATGCCCTTTTATTAAAAGGAAATTGGGTCAATAACCCAGTCCAAATACTTAAGGACCTCTTCCCAGTTCCCTCTTTAAAAAGGGGAATAAAAAAAACTGCAGCTAGTAGGGTTCGAACCCGCGTCGCTGACACAAATTTGGATACCCTTGACCGCTAGGCTGTGCATCTCTAGCTTATCAAGGGTGTTTAATAATATGTATATAACCAGATATATCTATATTTAACCTATATACCCAATTTTTTTCCAACGAAGGGTGTTCATCTGGCCACCCTTCGGTGGCTGTAGCTCCGCCCCTGGATATGAGACATGGATTTAAGGATCACAAGCATCATAACATGGAGCTTGAATACTTGAAAACTTGAATTGCTGAGAGACATTATTGCTTCTAGTTTGAAAGGCAGAACAAGGACATAAGTTGCATAGAGCACTAGAACCTTAGGAATAGGCATGACTTGAATACATAAGACATTAGTAAAATATCCTATTAAATTGAAGTAGGAGGAGTTTACTAGAATAGGAATAGATTTATCGTGACTCTTCACTGAAACTTTCCACCATGAGAAAATCAAGAACTACCTTAGTCAATCATATCCCCTTAGATCAAATTCAAAATCCTAAACTTGTGGTCATATCTTCTCATCAAATCTATAACCACAACTCTCAACACAATGGGTGTATCACTATACACATGAACGCTAGACTCGCTTTGATAAACCATATAGGAAAAATACTAACTTCTTGCTAAGACATTCCTTCGAGGGGCAATACTCTTAACTTTCTTTAGCCTCCAAATTTTGAGCCCTAACCTTAAAGCTCTCAAGTTGTGTTTTTGAAGTACAGGATGACCCTTTTGAAAAGATTTTTGTCCCTTTTAAGGGCTTGGGAACATAATAAGTGTAGAGGGGATGTTCTACTAGGTATCATAGGACCCAAATACCCCCAAATAAGTTTAACAACATTAATCCATTGACGAAGGGGAGGGGTTTCCTAGTGCAAACCCAACACAAAGGCCAAGCCTCGCGGTGCAGGGCCCATTGCGAGACTCTTCCTGTACGGTGTGATGCCTGGCGCAGATGTGAGGTAGTGACCCCTCGCAGGGTGCCTTGCATCATGAGGACATCGCGAATTGACTCCCTCACAATGTACAACCTATTTTCCTTGCCTAAACTTCCCCTATTGCATTTGAATCCATCCCGGGACATCCTAAATTCAATCTAGGGACCACGTAAGCTCATTTTAAGCTCGATTTAGACTCCCCAATCACCCAAGGTGCTATAATTTTATTGCCTCAACACTAGCTCTCACACACATCAAAATTATCCACTCAAACTTTTCATAAGTTATCAGCCTACGATCTTCGAAACATCAAATCAAGCCTACAAATTTAATCCCATAAATCTCATATCACTATCCTCGAGCTAAAATTCTTATCATCACAATCAACATCTAAAGTTCAAGCTTAACATCTATTACCGATCATGAATTTCCAATGAAACATCACACATACTGTACCAGTCAATCAAAATATATGAAACATTAATCAACCCAACTTTTTTATTTCACTTAATTGCGGTCTACAACACATCTTCTCTACAACATTATTACTATACCTTAAAATTGACTACACATCTTCTTACCTACTAGACAGGCTTACAACTACTAGATAAAAAAAATAAGGGACTCTCGAATAATCAATCTTAATCTTATAACATAATCTATTATGGTCTATTATCATATTCTCCTTCCTCACATCACATCTACTTACCCATACGCACCTTCAAACTGCCCTCACAATTCTATAAACACCTCTGAGTTCCTTTTTCTTAGATTTCCCAATTGAATGCTACGTTATAAATTACAAGCCAATCTATTCTTCCATTCATATCCTATGATCAATATTTACTACTACAATAACTAGCCATTATGAGCTCTTTCCCTATTAGATTTAAATTCTAAATCACAATATCCAATCACTTCCTCTACTAACTACTACAAATCTAAAAGTATTTCTACAACCATAACCAATCACCATAAGAATATACCACCCCCAATACTCGCTTAATAATTACATAAATACAAACACCCTTTTTATCTAAAAAATTATCCCCACTCTAACTTTTAAACTTATGGAATCATATCACTAAACTTGGGATCACCCTATGTCTCATTGGACACAATACCCCAATTTATACTACCTCTTGGGTGGAAATACTATGCCAACATTCAGATACATACTTTCCCCCATAAGCGAGACGTCTGCAGTAAAATTTGAATGTGATTGAATACGCTTCTTACTTCTGGCTAAAACACATGATTCATGAAGAGAGAGGTACACATTTGAATCCATACATTTTAATGCACTAATGGACTTCTTTCAAGTCCTTGTGTGATTACATATACTTTTGATGACTCAATCAGAAAGGGCCATATCATTAGGAATCTAAGCTTTTGCACTTGTACTGCCTCGATAATGAGTCACATCCTACAATATTAGAGCAAGGAAACAATTTTGATAGCCTTCATATGGAAACACCATTGCATGATCTAGAGTTTGAAAGAATGGGAAATATCCCCTAAATGCCCAGTAGCCTCCTGATTATAAGTGTGGTGCGCAACACACCCATAAGTAAGACTTTACTATACACGGCTTCGTAGACATCCTACAACCCTGAACCGTGCTATGATACCAAGATTGTCACGACCCGAGCTGAGACCCTATCCACAACGGGCATCTCAAACCATAAAGGACCAAGAGACCCCTTACTATACTATCATAAGCATAATTCATATGAAATATAAATGCGAAAGATATAGTGAAATTCAAAGAAAACTTATAATCAGACTGTGTCAAATAAAGTTATGATGATACGATATTGAATCTCGTCTATAAATCCTCTACTGAATACTAACTGTCTATGCTGGGAAAAGGCCCTCGACTGGACCATAAACTAAAAGAATTCAACATATGAATAAACGTCTTTCAAAAGATGGAAGGCTCAAAAACTCTGTCATATCCAAAGTTTATAACTGATGTGATAGATAATGGGATTGTGCCTCAGAGCCTACATTATGAGACAATGCAACCTCCACAATGACGGTCAATACTTGGAATGTATTGGTATGCAAAATAGTCCAGAAACAACATATATTTTATATGGAATATATTGGTATGGACAACAATCCAAAAACAACATATATTTCATATACAATAATCGAGAGCGTTGTGTAAACAATTCAACATAATAGAGATCAAAACACATGGGTATACCTAAAAACTTCAATCACCTTGTAAAATATAGACTTAAATCTTTTCTTTAATTCAGAGCTAGATGGAACACCCTATAAACATAGTACCCATAGGCTATATTGGTCCGCCATTAACTTGTCGGTTAAGCCCCCAATCTGAGGTGCCGCAAGGATTGGAGTGTCATGAAAGAGTAGATATACTCCCTTACCAATATACCATATTATCCCACTTACCAGATAATATATCATAAAACTCGTATCGACAAAACACAATTTCTAGCAATAAGTTATCAAAACTTGTGCCTTCTTCGGGTAACTATTTAACTCTCTTTAAGCCTATTTTATTATTTAAAAAAATTCTTAAGGACATTCATTTCTTTCATGCTAAGGAAATTTCGTGATAGGTATCATCATACCTAGACTTGCAAGCCATATCTTATCATATGTATCCATATCCCTTCTTATTCAAAACATATTATTGGAAAAAAGACTCGAAGATATTTCATTTGGTATATAGTAGGACATATAAATTATTATATTCTTGGAGTAATGGTCATTGAAAGTTGGCCCAAGTAGGGACGTCCACTAAAACTCAATCAGTAGAAAAGTTCTCAACTCGTCGTTGAGTTAGGAGATTTTTGTGACCTCAATTCATATCCAAATTGTTCCCGCACTATAGACTTGATCATCGTACTTATATTGATATAGAATCATTGGGTTTGGGTCTATACACTTAGGAATTACGGTTCGAATTCTATTCCAAAAACGTGGGGCGTTACAAAATTCTGGCCTAAAAATGAGGGGTGTTACATTATCTCCCCCTTGATCATTCATCCTCAAATGATGGCTAGGGACTTAGCAATGTTCTATAAGCATAACATTAGGTCTAAAACTTCACCTTAAGAATTTGCTTTTAACTCACTTCACCAAAAGGGTTTCATGAAACGTAAAGCAATTCGGTTAAGCACGAATCAAGAGAAGAATGAGATTTAGCACAGACATAATATAGGACATGCGTTCTATGGAACATGATCATATCAATGTGAGGCATAAATTTTCTGAAATTATTGGTTTGATTAATATTGATACAAGACATGAAATAAGATTTTCGCACGGCATAAGAATAGAAACTTTCTCCCCCTAAAATAATACGTCTAATAGACCTTAGATTTAGCAACGCTTCTCAACGATACTTTCAGCTACGAGTACCACACTTCATCATTTCAATCTTATAATTCCCCCGTGAAATACATAACTACAAGATCCTGAGTCTTACTGCATATTCTTTCCATGTTAAAGCCTAACCTGGAGTTAAAATGTGCTAACCTAAATTACTGGAAAGAATGCTACTCCATCTTATCACTAAAATCAAACAAACTCAAGCTCTAATCAAGGAGTACTAGCCTCATAGTATCATGATCTGCATATCTATCAGTCATAATATTCAAGCCTATTTTACCACACCCACTTTATGGATCTCTCCATCAAAACTAACAACTTTGATCATTTTCGTATGGATTTTTGCCACATATCCCCTTCCTAACCAATGCACATAATGAAAGTTCATCTCGTTCTTCCCTCTTCACCTATAAACTTAACCCAACTTATTACACCATAATGTTTACAATAAGGAACATACACTCTCTTATCGATATCATTACTCCACTATCATCATCACAACATATAAAGGGTCGCTAAGGTACTAGAGTATGAGTTTTAGGGATAAAAGTGACACTATGCAATTATAACTTATATTTGTTGCACTGCTCAAGGTGGGGCTTGTGTGTAAGATATGATACAATCAGCATGAAGTGCTTCATATATCAAACACCTAGATCATAAAGAGAGGATCGTTTGAGCATAAACATAACATAGCATGAGTTCTTAGGACTGGGCAAAGTGAGAAACATGAGTGCATATATCACGAGTTGTATAACATAAAGTCGGGATTCATATATTCAAGAAATAAGACAAGGATTGCCGCTTGAAGCTATTGCTTATCATTTTAAGAACTGAGAATGCTCACTAGTTTGCATAGATAACATCAGTTTGGGTTAAGACATGACATAAAATGAGTTGGTAATATATAGAGAGTATAGATTCTTAGAATTAAGCATAAAGTGATACATGAGTTTATGAATCATGAGCGTCATAACATAGAGCTTGAATACTTGGAAGCTTAGATTACTGAGAGACGTTATTGCTTTAATTTAAGGGGTCGGAGCCTGAACATAAGTTGCATAGAGAACTTGAACCTTAGGCATATGCATAATTTGTATACATAAGACTTTGGTCGAATTTTCTAATAACTAAAGTAGGAGGAATTTACAAGAATAAGAGTATATCTCATCAGGACTCTTTGCCGAAATTCGCCACCATGATAAAATTCAAGATTTGCCTTAGTTCATCATCTCCTCCTTATCTTAAATGTCACTATCCTAGACTTATGGAAATATCCTGTAATTAAATCTATAAGCACAACACTCAATATAAAGTGGTATCACTATATACATGGACGATAAACTCACCCTGATAAACTATAATATGAAGACACAGACACTAATCTTAACCTTTTGCTAGGTTTTACTGTCATCACCCTATAACTCATACTTTCGTAGGCATATATATCTACATTCACTAACACATTTACAATCCATTTTCCACTCCTTAGATACTAGAATTAAACCTTTAATATCATATCCTCACCGCTTAACAAAACTTTTAAACTATACCAAGAGTTCACATCGTCTATCTATATTTCCCTCAATTCAGCTCTAAAGAACACCACCTAACAACTCTCTAGTCTTCTCCATACTAAGAAATTCAAGAACGTGAACTAGGTACAATGACACTTATAACTCAAGACCGAGTATACCTTATTCTTATAACTTAAGGCTCTTATCCATCAAATGATTTAGCCATAATTCATCGTTTCAACACTAGTCCTCATGTATATATCACAATTATCCACTCAATTTTTTTCGTAAGTTATCAACCTAAGCTCTTTCACACATAAAATCAAGCCTACTTATTTACTCCCATAAATCTCACATCACTATCCTCGAGCTAACATTTTTATCACCACAATCAATATCTAAAGTTCAAACTTAGTGTCTAGTATCAATCATGTACTACCGATAAAATATCCCGCATACTAATCAAAAAAGAAAATCAACCTAAATTCCTTATTTCACTTAACTACGGCCTACAAACACATCTTCTTCACAATATTACTACTATACCTCAAAATTTACTACACATCTTCTCACCTACAAGACTGACTTACAACAGCTAGATAAAAATTAAGGGAATCTTGATGTAGTAAAACCACATAATTAGGAGAGTTAATCTTATAACATAAGCCATTATGGTCCATTAGCACATTCTCCTTCTGCACATCACATCTACTTACCCATGCATACATTTAAACTATCTTTAAAATTCTATAAGCATCACTGAGTCCCTCCTTTCTAATATTTCCCAATTGAAATGCTAAATTTATAAATTATCAGCAAATCTATCCTTGCATTCACAACATATGATTAGTTTTACTACTACAATAACTAGTCACCATGAGCTCATTTCCTATTTCAACTAAATACACAAATATTTTAACTAACCACTCTTTTTCTATTGACTACCATAAAAAATTCCTAATTTTGGTACACCTTAACCAACACCATAAGGGCATACTGCCCCCAACACCCACTTAAAGATTACACGGACACAATAAGATTTTCACTTAAAAGTTATCCTTACTCTGATTTCTATACTTATGATTTCATATCACTAACCTTAGAATCATCTTACTATTCATAGGTCATAACACCCTAATTTATACTATCTTTAGGGGTAGAAATACTATCCCAATATTCAGATACATATCTTAGCCCCTTAAGCGTGACGTCTGCAATAAAGTTTTTTGAGCACTAATGGACTTCTCTCAAGTTCTAATGCAGTTTCATAACTTTTTGATGACTCAATCAAATAAGATCACATTGTTGGCAATATAAGATTTTGCACTAGTATCACCTCGATAATAAGACAACAAACAAAATTACAGAAAGGAAGGAATTTGGATAACACTATTGCACGATCTGGAGTATGAAAGAATAAGAAATATTTTCTAAATTCCATGTAGCCTCCTGATTATAAGTGTGATGCACAATACAACGATAAGAAAGACTCTACTAGACACGTCTTCATAGACACTTGGGAGCCTGAATCGGATTCTGATACCAAGTTTGTCATGATCCAAATCGTGTATCTGACCATGACGGGCAGCATTACATCTTAAGCATAGTTATCATTAAAGTGAGGAAAATAGACCCATAAGTTATGAAGTTCAAAGGAATCAACAATCCAAATTCAAGTCTAGTAATTTGACATGAAAATATTTATTTGACTTAGTCTATCCTATGCCTTGATATGGCCCCGGCAAATACAATATAACTGAAATAAACTAAGTGTAACTGAAAAATATAAACATGGCCCTCTGAAAGAAGGATGGCTCACCACCCGCTAGCTGTCGTCTCGAGTGTAATCTTAATGCTGAACTGGGTCGCAAGAATAACCTTTGGAACCTACATCATGAAAGGATGTAGCATCTGAGGATGGTCAGTATGATGAGTACTAGCATGCAACCCACGGAAAGGAGAGAAACATTTCATAAAGCAAGTCATAAAACTCATTTTATTATTTATAACAGAAAAGTATGGGATAGGTATGTAGAACATAAAGACAACCATTTAAAATATAGTTTTGAGCTATGTAGGTTTTCACCGTCATCACATAATCCATGGACTATATGGGTCCGGTACTCTGCAACTAGCGGGGTCTTAGTCCATGTTTGCCACAATTACTGAGATTACTCTAAAGTCACTAATAGTCTCAAGCCACCATATTATCATCATGTTAAGGACACCATTCGTAGTCCAATTAGGGCACAACATTCTCAAGTAGGCAAAACATAGGTTTTGGATATTGGTCACGAGGACGTGCACCTTCTCTATGAACTACATAATTATTCTCTTTAAGCCCAATTAAAACATGTTTCATAACCCTTCATTTATGGAGTATTCCATTAAGGCATTCCTATATTGCTATCGTCATACCAAGACTTGCAAGCCATTCATAGCATGCCAAACTATTTTCATATAACATTTTAGACTCCCAATTCCATCTTCAATATCCATAGACATAGCCCCCATAGAGATTTTGAAGAGTATTAAACCTTTCATCATTTAATACCATATATTATTTAAAAGATGGAATAAAATCATAATCCTCATTGAGAACAAGCTTTTAAAATGGATTGAGGGTTATATTTTCATCATGCATAAACTTAAAGGTTGTGAATCTATGTTAACAAACTCACCATTTTCATATGATACGTTTTCATCTCAAAACCCATTATTAACACTTAGAAAATTCTTAAAACAAGAGGAAAAAATCAATATTAATCTTTTTCACAACGATCTCCTCAACCCTAGTTTCAAATAATCATTAAAGAACATGTAATTACCAAGTAAATTGATACATTGTAACAATATTTAAAGTAAGTAGTGCCCAACATGCCTTTTTGACGAAGAGCTAGAAAAGAAACCGCGACAATTAACTATAGTCCTTGCTTCTTGAAGCTTTGAGAATTCTTGGACTTAGAGAGGATAAGCGGGGAGTTTTTAATCTGATTTATGGCAAACCTCAATTAGAAAGAATCTTTGGAGAATAATCTTGATCTTGGGATCTTTAGAGCTTGAAAATCTCTTATTAGGGTGACTTTTGGGTACTTAAAGCGAGTTGGGGGAGTTATAAGTGAAAGGACTAGTTTGCCCTTGATTTAATAAGAAAATACCAGAATTTTTATGTCTAGGAAGGGTGGTGGTAGTGGTGGTGCATCGCACGACACCAACTGTGCGCCGCACGGACAATTGCACAACACGAGTTATGCCTCGCATCTTGGACAGTGTCTCACTAAAATTCTCATAACTTTTTACTCTGAACTCGAATTGACGAGCGATTGGTTGTGAAGGAAAGAAGACTCAAAGGCCTTTAACTTGATTGGTAGTAGGCCGCATAAATTGTTATATTCTAGGGTCTATACATGTATGAAGGACAGTTTAAATTCTAGTCCTAAAGTGTGGAGTGTTACATGGAGTTGGAGTTGAAGTTGATGTTGGAGTCTTGTTTGGCCATGAATATAAATTGGAGTGGAAAAATTGAAAACAACTTCTTGGAATTTTTCAAATTCTGAACTTCAAGTTGAATTCCAGAATTTTCCAAAATTTTCCAAAATTTTATAGCCAAACAAGTTTTACGAAATTCAACTCTGGAAAAAAGCAAACAATATTCATGGCCAAATGCCTACTTAAGCCTGTCAAACGGGCTGGGATGATCCAGCCCAGCCCAACCCACTAAGCAAACCCGACCTGGTATGACCTGGCCCGGTCAGCCCACGGGCTGTAGGATACCGGGTCCCGGGCGGGGTTATTTATTCGTTTGGGCCCGTTAACTCGGCCCGGACCAAACCCGGTCCGGGCCCGTCGGTTAATCGACCCAATTTTTTTTTTTTTTAAAATTTGGATTTGGTCTAAATTTGACCGTTGGGCCCAACGACTATATTACCGTTTGGGCCCTTAAAAGGGATCAATTGGCCTTTTTCAATAATTTTTTTTCATTTTAAATATTTTTTTAATCCCAAAAAAATTTCAATAAATTCTTTACACTCTCAAATTATTTTTCACACAAATTTTCATTCTCTCAAATCTCATTCTCTCTCAATTCTCAAATATTCTATATATTTAAATTCCTAAAGTGCTCACTTTAATTTTTTAATTTTGCGATTACAAAGTACGTGTGGTAGTTTCTAAAGTTGCAACCTTCGGATACTTCCAAAATTTGATATTATCGTTCTATCTCTTACGTTTAATTTTTAATTAGTATATTAATTGTTGAATATTTAATTTTATTATATTTGTGTTTTGAATTTTCTTAGTTTAATTTATATTATCGATAAATTAAGAAACCTCGCCACTAAAGGTGTTAAAATTTTTTGTCCCGAAAGTGGTAGTGGTAGAAAAAAGTGAATTACTAGCAGTAGAGGTACTTCAAGTAGTAGATATACCCGTGTACCTTAGCCTCCTGTACCATTTGGTACACCTTTTGAGGAAGAAATAGGTGTAGGTGCTTACGATATGGATTATGTAGAAGCTCAGAAAAATTACGGTATAGAAGAAGAAAATAAAGTAGATGCGGTTAATTTAGATGAAGATGATGAAAATATTGGTGAGACACCCGCAGTAGGAAATGCTAACGTTAGATCCGAATCGGTTAGTCTCTCTCCCCGTTCTCCCCGTGTCTTAAGAGCTCGTAAAACAACTAGTATTATATGTCAATTTTTTGAACGTATGTCAGGTATTGAGGTGCAATGTAATATTTGTCAAAAAATATATAAGCATAAAGGAGGGGGCAAACAAGGGGGTACGAGTACATTAACGAGACATATAGAGGATCTTCACGAAAGAGAGTTACAAATTGTAAAAGTAGGTGAGGCTATTAGTGGGCCCACACAAGCTAGAATGGACCCAACAACTGGTCATGTAATTAAGAAGTATAATAAATTGAGGGACCGGTAAGAAATAACAAAAATGGTAACTGTGGGTTGTTTGCCTTTTAGTTTTCCTTCTTCTGATGTCTTTATTCATTATATTCAAGCAATTTATAATCCTATGTTTAATGGTATTCCTAGAAGTACTTGTCGGTCTGATATTTTTAGAATTCATTCACAATATTGTTTTTAACTATCAACATTATTAAAAAATATTCAATGTAGATTGTCCCTAACTTCTGATATTGGTCGTGCTATAAATAAAAATAATTTTTTAATCGTTACTTGTCACTGAATGGATAGTAATTTTGTGATGCAAAAACGTATTCTTGCTTTTTTATATGATGAAGATTGTAAACATACTGGAGATTTTATTGCTGATTCGATTGTTAAAGTTGCACAATTTTTATGGTATCGAAAATAAAATCTTATGTATTGCTTTTGATAATGCTTCTAACAACAAGACTGCTATAACAAAGTTAAAATTTAAGCTATCTCCGCCGTTACCTGAGATTTTTCATATTAAGTGTGCATGTCATGTATATAATTTAATTGTAAAAGATGGTCTTGAATTTTTTGAGCTTTATATTGAAAAAATCCGTCTTGCTGTTGGTTTTATTCAAGCAAATAATCGAAGAAAAAGAATTAGAGAATTTAAAGTTAAATGTCAAGAAAATGAACTTGCACCGATATTGATTCTTGAGGAAATTGATATTAGATGGAATTCTACGTATGATTATTTAAAAACTTATTATAAATATAGAGTTCCTATTACACTAGCTTTTAACCAACATTGTGGTTCATTTGCTGATTCTGCTGATTGCATGCTATATGATTCTAATTGGGTTGTAATTAATGATCTTGTTAAGTTTTTAGAAAAAACTTATAGAGCTACGGTTGAATTTTCCGGTGCTTATTATCCTACTATTTAAAATATTTTGGCATATATAGCCGATATTTCTGGTTTGCTCAAAGAATATAAAAATAAAGAAGGTTATAAAGAAGTTGTTGGTGCCATGTTTACTAAATTTAAAAAATATTTTTTTTCAATTCCCCCTATTTACTTGATTGGTGCTATGCTAAATCCGTACATGAAATATAATACTATGTGCCACTTTAGTACACTTATTTATGCTAACTTAGAAATAAATACTAACAATGATTCTGAATAAGTACAACCTGATTTGTGGTCGGCTATGACTGATGCGAATGCTTACATAGATAAATTATATAACCACTATGCTGATTTAGTTGATTTAGCTGTACCGACACATATCACTCCAACTGTCGCTCCTCATCCTCCCGAGGAGCCATCATCTTCTAAAAAACCGGCACATAGTGGTTTTCCTGATTCCTTTTATGATTTACCTTGTTGGATCAGTGTTGATGAGAGAGCTTACAGATCAACTTATCAGAAAGAGCTTAAGTATTATCTTCGGTCGCCGCCAGAGGATCACAGACGATGGATCAACACGTTGGATTGATGGAGGAGTAATGAAACACAATATCCTGTGCTTTCAAGATTAGCTAAAGATATCTTGAATGCTCCAATGTCAACCGTTGCATCAGAGAGCGCTTTTAGTCAAGGACAACAACAACTTGGAGACAACCGACACTCATTGGAAAGCAATGCAATGAATGTTCTAGTTTGCCTCAGAGATTGGATTAGAGTGGAAAGAAGAAATCAAGGAATGGAAGCGGAGCCAAACGACGAGCAGAAACTTGAAGAAATTATGACTTCATGGGAGAACTCAGCAGAATCAAGTCCAATGCATGGTTTTGCCCCCGTTGACTTTGACTATTCTATGCAAGTTTCCGTTAATATTAACATGAATGAGTTGAAAAAAATGATGCATAATTTGTAGATTTTTCATTCATGTAAATTATAAATTTTGGATCATTTTGCAATCAATAAAATTCAACATTCATTCACTCTTTAGTCCTTACTTTGTAATTTTTTTCATTTAATGATTTAAATTGAATTTCTAGTTTAAATTAAAAACTTACTTTTAATATATTATTAATTTACTATCAAAGATTATTAATTTATTACATTAAGTAGCATATGTTATGTATATTTGTGTATATATCATCTATAGATGTGTATATTTAATGTATACATGTGTATATGATTTATAAATTAGTATATAACTATATATATGTTGTAGTATATATATATATATATTGTAGTATATGTTTTATTTAAAGTAATACATATATATTGAATGGTGCGTATATATGGGTATATATCTTCTAAAGACGTGTATATTTAATGTATACATGTGTATATATTTTATAAATTAGTATATAACTATATATATTTTGTAGTATATATATATATATATATATATATATATATATATATTGTAGTATATGTTTTATTTAAAGTAGTACATATATATTGAATGGTGCGTATATATGTGTAGTGTATATATGTTCTATAAACTTATATATTTAACCTATACATGTGTATATGTTTTATAAATTAGTAATTAGTATATAACTATATATATAATTATATATATTGTAGTATATATATATTGTAGTATATGTTTTATTTAAAGTAGTACGTATAGTCGTATATATTGAATGTTATGTATATATGTGTAATTGTGTATATATTTTTTAAATTCTAATGTAGTATATACTATATATATAGTGTATATATATATTGTTTAACGTATTTAAAATGTATATTGGTGGGTATATATAGTGTATATTGAAAAAAACTTTTTTTTTTATTTTTGACCGGGTTTGACCGGATTTTTAACCGGGTTTAGGTGGGTTTGATCGGGTTGGGTTAAGTGGACCCGATTAGGGTTATTTTTAAATATTTTACCGTTGAACCTGGACTCGGCCGGCCCACTTAACCACAACCCGGCTAAAATTAACGGGCCGGTTCCGGGTTGACCCGACCTGACCCACTTAACACCCTTATGCCTACTAAATGCCAAAATGATGAGTATCAGAAATTAATATAGTATAACATCTGATGCAGTTTCTGCAGCATTTGAAGTATGTTAGTATATTCATAAGGAAAATAAAGACCTCTTGGAAGGATGAAATTGTTGATTTCACTAAAGACTAGACCTCCATTTGTTAAAAGTAAAACTTTCGTGCAAATTATCTTGGAAAACATTTATTCATATTAAAACCATATTATCTGTCAAGAGAGAAATACAAAGTAATCATCCAACTTATAGGCGTAAAAGTTAAAGATACTGAAAATACTTCGTCTATCTTGTGATTTGCGAGATGAAAGAATCCAACTCCGCTCGAGAAGCTCCCCTTTTCTCTGTGGACTGCCTTACAGCTTCTGCCAATTCTTCTGCTCTTTTTCTAATCACATCTCCTTCTTCTGATGTCATCAACTTCCTCACGACATTTTCAATAGTGGATGCACTCACTAGCTCGCGTTTCTCCCACTCCGTAACAATCAGGCCTATTTTTAACACTTCTGTCACCATGAAACCAGTCATTGGTTGATCAGAGTGCATAGGCCAAGCAGCTATAGACGCTCCCATAGTAATTCTCTCTATGCAAGAGTTCCATCCGCAATGACTCATGAACCCACCTGTAAATGAATGAGAAGATTTCTGGTTGTGGTGCCCATTCTCTTACCACTAAACCGACCCCTTTTACTCTTTCCTCATACCGTTCAGGCAACTCAACTTTTCTAACTTCCCCTTGAAAGATATCTCATCTATCGGCATCTCTCAACACCCATATGAACCTCTGTTTGCTTTGCTCTAATCCCATCGCGAGCTCCTTGATTTCTCTATCGGAAAATGAAGTTGTTGTCCCAAATGATATATAAAGAACTGATCTCGGAGGTTGTTTGTTCAGCCACTCCAAACATGTATTATTCCTATTTGGAATATGATCGAGTTTAGTAGGCAGAATAGGTCCAATTTCCCATTGTTTCTTGTTCAGATTAGTTTCTGCTTGTTCCAGCAAATCAAGAAACTTGCCTTCAATTACTTTGCTTGTATTATGGATATCACCTGATTGAATATCCACGTATGGATGATGAGAAGCTGAAAAGTCCCTGGCTTCATCGGTTGAAATTCCTTCAAGGGAGGGTAGCTTTATAAGCAGTTCCTCTTCAAGTTGAACAGACATCTTCAAAGATGAGCATATCATACTATACGAAGTGAAAGCTGAAATGCAATGAAAGATATATGATTTAACATTGGACAAAGAAGCAATATCCTTAACATTATAGGACATTAAAGGATCATGAACAACAATGACTTGTCTTGCTTTTGATGAAATATCATGTAAGAAAGAAGCAATGGGCTCGCGAAGAAGCATACAATCATCCCATGATGGCTGAAGATGTGAAGGGAATTTGCTCAAGGCATTAAAATCAGGTGGTGCTGAGGCAAATTCAGGAGTTGGGAGGTCATGGAAATGGACTTTGGCTACGTCTGAAGGATTTAAGACGTTGGCTCGAATCCTGGCTTGGCGATTATGTGTGGCCGAGCCAACAAATTAGACAGGAAGACCATGCGAGGAGATTAAACATGAAAGTTGGAGAAGTTGGTTGAGATGGCCTTGAGCTGGAAATGGAACCATCACTATAACTACTTCATCTTGTTTCAATGTTATAATTTCATGGTTTGGTAAATTCTCACCGCTCCACATGGAAGAAGACAAACCGGAGTGTTGTACCTCTGTTGGATCCCCCCGGTGATCTCCTGCTTGAGCTTGTGTCATGGTAGAAGTAGGATATGAACTTTGAAGCCTATGAGAATTTTTTTTACAAGACTAATTATCTTCCACCTTATTAATGTCGGAGAACAACGGTTAAAAATAACTCAATAATAATATTATTTATTCAAAATACTATAACAATACCATACCGAATCTTAAATCACAATATACTACTATAATATAATAATAAAATATAACGAAAATAATATCATTATATCAATATAATGATAGTGAAAAAGTATTGTAAGAGTAACATAACTACTTATTACCAAAACGGTAATACTAAACATTAAATATATGTTATTACAATAATATTTATAAATAATATATAAATATATACTTGAATCGTGACACTATTCTAAGAAAACGTTAGGAAGTGATAGGAGTAAAAAGAGAATGTGTTGGTTAGTTGTTGCTGGTAAGGTATGGCTATTTATAGGAGTGAATTTTGGCAGCAAACACTTTCTATTGGCCAATGATATTTTAGTTTGAATAATTCTTGGCCAGAAAGTCACTTGCCTAACTTTGTTCTTTCACACAACCCAATTAAATATCATATGTGACCACATATTTTTACTTTGTTTCAAAGAAATATTAACAATATCAAATAATTATTTTAAAATATATAACAATTACAAGACAAAAAGGAAAAGTTACATGACAAAATTTGGAGGTATGGAAAGAAAAGTATATATGTGGTGCCTCACCCCAAAACTTCATAAAAAGGAAATTAAAGCCAGACGAGAGACACGAAGTGGATTGAAAAAATAAAAAGCGAGAGAAAGTCAAATCAAATTTTTGTTGCATCACCCTCTCTGCATGCCTCGCCCCATTCCAATTCATTTATCATTTCTACGAAAATAGTAACTATCCGTCTTAAATCTTCTTCAAAGTGAGTTGGAAAGAATCAATATTACATGTTCTGTTCTATTCCATATTCATATACCTAAAATCTGTTCAAAGGTTTTTTTTTCTAACATCATAATCCCATCTTTCAAAGGTTGTTTTCTCATTAGTTTACAAACGTTGTTTTAAAAGCGGCCGATAATATGTGCATAATCAGAATTCTCAAAAAAATAAAAAAATAAAAAATCACAAGCAATAGTTAGACAAAGTCCAAAAGACAATTGAAGAAGTCCAGTAATTTGTATAGGTAGTTTATAGCTAGCAGTAATATACTATTATTTAATTTGTACGTATTGCTATTGCCAAGGCAAAAAATAAAATGAAATAAAAAGGAAGCTCAAGCCGAGATGGGTGGCACGAAGTTGATTGAAAACATAGAAAGCGTAATGAGTTAAATTTTTGTGGATTTACCTTCTCTATCTCTTCTCATTCTACTTCATTTATCATTTCTAAGCAAATAGTTACTATCTATCTCAAGTCTTTTTCAAAGTAAGTTGAAAAGAACCAATATTACATGTACATACCTAAATTCCGTTCAATTTTTTTTCCCCAACATCATAATCCCATCCGTTAAAGGCCATCTTCACGTTAATTTTGGCCATCTTCTCATTAATTTACCATGATTGTATTAGAATAATATGTGCATAACCAGAATTCTCAAAAGAAAAAAAAAATTCCCTCCAAACGTTAAAAAAGTCTCTATCCAGCAATATTCTCACATATCATGATGTCTTCGATCCAAATGCATCACTAATGCTATTCCCCGGCCCTAATAGTTCTAAGAAGATCAATGATATTTTTTCTACTGTCACTATTCGGCCTATAATTGCTATGACTAAGAAGGGAACCAAAAAGAAACTAAATAAAGGAAAAAGATGATAAAACATAAAAGAGAAAACGATTCTTAATCGGAGAGAATTCTCACACTTTATGTAAAAAGATAAAATGAGATTTGCAGATTCAGTTGCCCTTCTAGGTGACTATAATAGGGAGCTTAAAAAAGATGAAAAGAATCAAATTATTAACAAAAATTTAGCCAAAAACAGAAGAGACTTATCAATTTCCTACTTAATTATTGTGACCTTTGGTACGTCTTCATCAGTCTACTCAAAACACCAAAGATAATAAAATAGGGCTGGCTGCTGATCTTTGTATATGTCCTATATTAGATAGTTTTATGACAAAAGAATTTTTTCATAGATTAGTACATGCCACCAAAAGTTTAAAGTACGGATCTTCCCTTGCTTTATTATATTGTTTTATTTATGCATAGTTGATTTCTCACATCTTCACTCAACTAAGAGTTATTATTACAAAAAGTCACTTTCTTTCTTAAGAGACAAGAAGAATTATCCCCTGCAGGTCATGACTAAGGGTCCGTGCCGATCCTAGTATGTGCGTACACTATTCTTTGGCATGCATTGATTCATTATATTGTTGCATATCATCGCATACGTGATTGGGTGATGGCCGGACTGACTATGTGTAAGTGAATTGATATGAGCAACGAAAGACGGATTGATAAAAAGAGGGATAACCTGTAGTTTTGTAAGTTTATGTATTTGTAAATGTGTATTGTAGGTAGGTGTGAATAGAAGGTGTTAGAGTTGTGACCCGAATTTTGTTGACCCGACCCTGAAAGTTTCGTGGTGCGATCCATGTTTGTGACTGGGGTCTGTGGTGGTAGCGTAGGGATCGGGCCGATAGATAAGAAAGTTGTCTGTTGCAAGTGGGTATTTAAAAAGAAAGAAGGAACATAAGGAGTTGAAGAAGCTAGGTACAAAGCAAGACTAGTTGCTAAAGGCTACAGTCAGGTTCCAGGTGTTGACTTCACAGATGTGTTTTCTCCAGTTGTAAAGCATAGTTCGATTCGAGCCTTGCTTGGTAATGTGGCCATGCATAATCTTGAGCTTGAGCAGTTGGATGTCAAAATTGCATTCTTACATGGAGAACTTGTGGAGGACATCTATATGCAGCAACCAGAGGGCTTTGTAGTTTCAGGAAAGGAGGACTATGTATGCTTACTGAAAAAGTCTCTTTATGGCTTAAAACAGTCGCCCAGATAGTGGTATAAGTGGTTTGACTCTTTTATGACCTCTCATATATTTCGGAGGAGTAGTTATGATAGTTGTGTCTACTTTAAGAAGGTAAGTGATGGTTCGTTCATGTATTTTCTCTTGTATGTTGATGATATGTTGATTGCAACAAAGGATATCAGAGAGATAATAAAAGTCAAAGCCCAGCTCAGCAAGAAGTTTGAGATAAAGGATCTAGGAGCAACAAAGAAGATTCTTGGCATGGAGATTCTGAGGGATAGAGAGAAGTGTAAGTTAACTTGAGTCAGAAAAGGTATATTGAGAAAGTGCTTCATAGGTTCAATATGCAAAATGTCAAACCTGTCAGTACTCTATTGGCAGCTCTTTTCAAACTCTCGTCCATGTTATCTCCAAAGACAGATGATGAGCGTGATTATATGTCTCGAGTTCCATACTCTAGTGCCGCCGGGTCTCTTATGTATGCGATAGTGTGTTCCCGACTAGATTTATCTTATGTAGTTAGTGCCGTTAGCAGATACATGAAAAATCCTAGCAAAGAACATTGGAAAGCAGTTCAATGGATTTTCAGATACTTGCATGGATCTGCTGATGTTTGTTTGCAGTTTGGGAGAAATAGAGATGGAGTAATCGGTTATGTTGATTCTGATTTTGTAGGAGACCTTGATAAAAGGAGATCCTTTACAGTCTATATTTACACCATTGGTGGTTGTGCTATTTGTTGAAAAACTACTTTACAGACTACGATTGCTTTGTCAACTACTGAGGCAGAGTACATGACTATTACAGAGGCTTTCAAGGAATCTATTTAGTTAAAGGGTCTGTTTGGTGAACTTAGAAAATATTTATAGCTTACTACGGTCTTTTGCAACAGTCAGAGTGCTATCTTCCTTATGAAAGATCAGATATTCACTAGAGGACAAAGCACATCGATGTTCGGTATCATTTTGTGTGTGGAATTATTGCTCATGGTGATATTATGGTAAGCAAGATTAGTACCCATGATAACCCTGCTGATATGACGACCAATACACTACCAAGTGCCAAGTTTGAGCATTTTTTGGACTTGGTTGGTGTTAGCTGTTAAGATATGCCCTTAGGGGCTTTTGTGGAAGAGGTGGATAGTTTGTCTTGAAATGGATTTGAGTTCTGAATTAAAATTTGTGTCAAGGTAGAGATTGTTAGAGTTGTGACCCGAATTTTATTGATTCGACCCTGAAAGTTTTGTGGTGCGACCCATGTTTGTGATTTTCAATGGGATCAGTGGTGAGCTCCGGGATCGAGCGGTAACACACATGCTATATAAGTGCAATTAATGGGTTGGTTTTGGATATTCAGAAATTACGTCATGCTCCACCTTGAACTCCTCTCCTTTCACAGTAAAATTCCTATGCCTCTTCCCATGATTTTTTCCCGCAAGGGTTTCCATGTAAATCTGTGTGTTCTTATTTTTTTTCCTTCTTGTGGTTTACTATATTCTGTATGATTCATAACAAATTGGTATCAAAGCAAGTTTTGATTATTTTTTCGGGGATAGCAACCATGAAGTATGATATTTTGCTGTTGGATCTCAATACCAAATTTTTGTTATGACAGGTTAAGATGCGGGATATCCTCGCGCAGATGGATTTAGACGATGCTCTATTAGGACTTGATAAGATACCCTCATCGTGGACGGAAGAGGATAAACAACGTAAGAAATGAAAGGCTCTATCTCAGATCCATCTTCATTTATCCAATTAGATTCTACAGGATATTTTGAAGGAAACCACTGCCGCTGCGTTGTGGTTGAAACCGGAATCGTTATGTATGATGAAGATCCTAACAAGTAAGTTGTATCTCAAACAACAACTTTATTCCCATCGCATGTCTGAGGGTGCGTCCTTGGAGGATCACCTATCTATCATTAAGGAAATCATCTCTGATTTAGAGACTCTAGAGGTTAAGTACGATGAGGAAGATCTAGATTTGATTCTGTTGTATTCACTGGCTGCATCATAATCGACCTTTAGGGATACTATTTTATATAGTCGAGCTACCCTAACCATAGATAAAGTCTATGATGCGTTATTCTCTAAGGAGAAGATGAAATATCTTATGAATGGATCGGAGTCTCAAGGAGATGGTCTCATTGTTCGAGGAAGGACTCATGAGAGAAACACTGGAGGTGATAATAGGAATAGGTTGAATTCCAAAAACAGAAACAAAACCTGTAATTACTTCAAGAAAAAGGGCTATATCAAATCCAAGTGTTATAAGTTACAGAATAGAGAGAAAAGAGAAGCCCCAAAACCGAAGAGAAACCAACCAAAGAAGTCCGGTGAAGCCAGTTTTGTTGAAGATAACGGTAGTGATAGAGAACTCTTGGTAGTTTCTGATGGTAACTCCAAACCCTGTGAGGATTGGATTCTTAATTTAGCTTGCACATTTTATATGTGTCGTAATCAAGATTAGTTTACAATATATGAAACAATCTCTAAAAGTGCTATGTTGATGGAAAATAACATACCTTGTAAGATAGCTGGTATTGGAACAATCAAAATTAAGATGTTTGATGGGGTTGTGAAGACACTTGGTGATGTGTGGTATGTCCCAGACTTGAAGAGAAATCTTATTTCCTTGAGTACCCTTGATTCGAACGGATATAGGTACACTAGTGAAGGTGGAGTCCTGAAGGTTACTAAAGGTGATCTTGTTGTGATGAAGGGACAGAGAAAGACTGCCAATTTGTATGTCTTGCAAGTCTCTACGATTATAAGTAATGCAGCTATTTCTACTTCTTCTCTATCAGATAGTGATGTTTCTAAACTTTGGCATATGTGCCTGGGGCATATGAGTGAAAATGGGATGGCTGAACGAAGCAGGAGAGGACTTCTTGATGGGTAGAGTATTACCAAATTGGAGTTTTGTGAGCACTACATTTTTGGGAAGCAGAAAAGAGTCAGATTCACTAAAGGCATCTGTCACACCCTTTTTTAGTTTTTTTACCAAAAAGATTGATTTTATGTTTGAAAAGGGTTTTATTATTAAGTGACAAACGATGAAAATTTATTTCGAAAAGGACTTTTAACAATCAAAACTTAGAGTCGCCACTTGACATAAATCTGATGTGCCAATTTACCTTTGAAAATATGTTTTTCAAAATATTTTTTGACTCTTTAAAACTGATCCGCGAACAGAGATTCTGATTAAGGAATTCTGTTGATCAAGGGGAAGGTGTTAGGCACCCCTCGGTCCCGTGGTTCGACCATGGTCGCTCCGTGAACTGTATCGACTAGTACGATACTATGAAATGTATAAACCAAAAAAAACATGCAAATAAGAAAACAAACAATCAAACAACCCAAAACTCCAAAATAGTGTCAAGTCTAATTTATTACAGACCCAAAATAAAAAAGGTACTAAAATGTAAACCTACACTAGCTTACACTAATCATAAACTAAGCTCCACCCGGTACTTCGGGCCTTGATCACGCGCCGTCTTTGAGTACAACTCCATCGGGGTATTCCCCGAATAAAATAATACAAATGACCTCTGGGCATTTCCCAGCTAAGTGAATACAATTGATCCTAATGCGATAAGACAAACCATTCAACAAATATTTCAAATATTCAATATTCCACAAGTCCTAAATTTGCCTACCCCAAACCTAAGATTTGCCTATCGATTCTCGACCTAAAATACGATACTATTGAGTTCAACAACATTAACATTTGTTCCGAATTAAACCACTAATAATGAATCAAAAAAAATCCACATTTAATATTATCAATTTTTCAATTCCCTTTTCCCAAAGTTCATTCCCGATTAATCATGATTTTAATTCCCAAATAAGATGCCATTTCATCATATATTCCATAATCGAGTGAATCAACAATGCATAAACCCAAGCAATTATTCATCACCAATAGAGATTAACCAACACACAGTATTCAATCCAACGCATTGAATATCATCAAACAATGAAATAAAAAGGAGGAAAAGAGTAGAATTGGACCTCAATTTGAAGATTTTAAACTCAAATATTATTTGAATGAAAAAATGGAATTCACATTTTGAAGCTGCGAGTTGAACCTGAACCTCGACCAACAAACCCGCAACTCAAAAAAATACCAATAACCACAACCCAACTCATAGCACCATCAAGTGGCACATCCACTGTTGCGACTATTTTTGGTCACTGTTTTGGTATTTTTCGATGAATTTCTCTGGAGCAGCGTGGTTTTAGGCAAGTTGACCTTTTTTTCGGTGGGTCTTCATCGAATCGAAACTGGATTTGTTTTCTATTTTACCAGAGCTCTGTCGAGCTCAGGCGGTGGTGGGAACCAGAGAATGGGTTAAATTTTTGGTGGCGATGACGTTTCCAGGCTAGAATTTGCCAGAAAATTACTTTTTCACCGTTACTCTCCTTTTTCCCCCTTCTCTCGATGTCTGACTTTCAATTTTCTCCTCTCTCTCGAGATTTCTCGCTCTCAATCTTCTTTCTATTTTCTCCTCTTTCTTGAGATCTCTCCCGCTAATTTTTGTTTTACTATTTTTTTCTCATTCCCGTGTGTGTCTACATATATTAGTGTGTGTATGTGAGTATTCTCTTGTGGTGAATGAGAAAAAAATAGAGTCTCTGCATGTCTGTGTGTAATGTTGTGTGTCTCTGGCAAATCGTGTGTGTTCATGTATTTCCGATAGCTATGTGTATGCATTGATGTCTGTTATCATTGTGTGTGTATTGATGTGTGTTGTCATTGTGTGTGTATAAGAGTTGAAAGATATGTGTGTGTATATATTTGTATAGTATTATGTGGTCATGTGTATGGCAGTGTATAATGTGTATTATGAGAATTGTTGTTGAAAAAACTTGGAGTATGTAAGTGGGTGTGTGCAGAGAGTTGTTGGGAGTGGGTGGATTAAGTATGGGTAGGGTATAGGTAGGGATAGGATAGGGAGAGGTAAATGAGTAGAAATTAATTTTTGGGACAGACAAAATTACGTGTCTACAACATCCACTCAACTAAAGGCACACTTAATTACATTCTTTCTTATCTCTGGGTCCTTCTAGAGTACCTTCTAGAGGAGGTGCTAATTACTTGTTGACTATTGTAGAAAAGTTTGGGTGTTCTTCCTGAATCAAAAGAATGACGTGTTACCTACTCTCAAAGAGTGGAAGACTATGATTGAAAAGAAAACAGGGAAGCAGGTAAAACACTTTTGGACAGATAATGGTTTAGAGTTTTGTTCAAATAAATTTAATGCTCTGTGTAAGTCAGAAGGAATTGTGAGGTACTTAACAGTTCGTCTAACTCCGCAGCAGAATGGTGTGGCCGAACAAATAAATAGGACTATAATGGAGAAGGTGCATTGTATGCTCTCTAATGCTGGCTTGTCCAAGTCTTTTTGGGCCAAAGTTTCTTCCATAACTTGTCTTCTTATTAATCACTCTCCCTCAGTCGCGATCGATAAAAAGACTCCATAAGAGGTATAGTCTGGTACTCCTACTAGTTATTCTGATTTGAGGATATTTGGATGTCCTGCTTATGCTCATGTTTATAATGGAAAGTTGGAACCTAGATCTTCCAAGTGCTTATTTATGGGTTATAAGCCTGGTGTTAAAGGTTATAAGCTTTGGTGTCCAGAAAACAGAAAGGTTATAATTAGCAGGGATGTTTTGTTCGATGAAACTGCCATGCTTTGGGCTTTCTCTGAATCTAGTGCTTCTCCCCAGATGAGCTTAGTGATATGAATTAGAAAAAGTCAAGCACCCACATTGAATTACGAATTGGAGCAGAGTCTACACCAGTGCCTACTTCTCAATCTAGCTCGAGGATACAGAGTGATACTATTTCTTCTTCACCACCAGTGGCGCCACAATATTCTATTGCTAAAGACAGGCCTAAGAGAGATATTAGACCTCCTCAAAAGTATACTGAAGTTGATTTGGTTGCTTATGCATTGAATGTAGCAGAAGGTATTGATTCTGGTGAAGAACCTTCTTCTTAGTCAGAGGCAGTTAGTTGTGATGATTCCGATCGATGGATGATTGCTATGCAGGAGAAGATGGAATCACTTCATAAGAATGACACATGAGATCTGGTGAGATTGCCTAAAGATAAGAAAGTTGTCCGTTGCAAGTGGATATTTAAAAAGAAAGAAAGAACATCAGGAGTTGAAGATGCTAGGAATAAAATAAGACTAGTTGCTAACGGCAACAGTCAGGTTCCAGGTGTTGACTTCACAGTTATGTTTTTTCCAGTTGTAAAGCATAGTTCGATTCGAGCCTTGCTTGGTATTGTGGCCATGCATAATCTTGATCTTGAGTAGTTGGATGTCAAAACTGCATTCTTACATGGATAAATTAAGAAGGACATCAATATGCAGCAACCAGAAGGCTTTGTAGTTTCAGGAAAGGAGGACTATGTATGCTTGCTGAAAAAGTGTCTTTATAGCTTAAAACAGTCGCCCAGACAGTGGTATAAGTGGTTTGACTCTTTTATGACCTCTCATATGTTTCAAAGGAGTAGTTATGATAGTTGTGTCTACTTTAAGGAGGTAAGTGATGGTTCGTTCGTGTATCTTTGTATTACTCCACACTTTCTCCTAGCTCAATTTTGCTCCTAGAATGTCAAAGATTAGCTTGAAATATGAATAACCTTTGATACATATAGAATTTTCCAGTTCTAGACCCTTTAGTGTGTAAAAAATTGAATTAGCTTTCCAACGATACCAATTTTGCTTCAATCTGATACTTAGTTGGGAAGTTATGACACTTTTAATGAAGAAAGTGTCCCAAATTGAGAAGCACCGCATCGCGGTGACATGCAGAATGCCAATTGTCAATTTCCAGTGGACCTCCGCCATTGTCCCGTATCGTGTTGATGTCCTATTTCCCAATTGTCAAACTTCAGTTGTCCAACGCTATGGTACCGCGTCACGATGATGGCCTAAATAGTATTTTCAGTAGCTTACCGCGATAGCTCCGCATCGCTTTGATTTTTTAGTTCCCAGTTGTCAAATTTCAGTGGGTGCAATCGAGGTGGGTGGCCAAATCGGAAATTTCTTTCTTTTCTAGTTCCAGTTAAAATTTTAAAAGAGGCAATTTGGTTAATTCCCAAGCCCCTAATTCGTGGATAACACAAGATTAAGTTCATTCTAAGCACTTTATGCTTACTTTTCATCAATTCTCTCTCTAAATAAAACCCTAGAGCTCAAAACTTACTCCCCAAGAAATCCAATTTCCTCCATTCTTCTTCCAAGATAACTCAAAAGTAAGGATTCCCAATTCAAGAACTTCAAGAATTCATCTTCAAAAGCTCAAATAGGAATTCAAGATCAAGCTTTTTATTCAATTTCATCAATTAAGGTATGCTGGGTTTATGAACAAGGATATTCTTTCATCCTTGTGCCCAAAACTAGTTTCAATTACAAATTTACATAATTTTGTATTAATATACATGAGTTTCAAATTAGAGTTCATACCAATTATTGTTATTTGCAAGATTATAAGATTTCAAGTGATTTAGAAGTTGAATTGCATGTCTATTTTTGTATTTTCATACGTATTTCAGTAAATTTCAGATTTTGAGTTGAATTATCAAGCATGAACGTTATGATGTTTTAACATGAATTTGATGCATGAGTCATTAAGCCATGATTGGATATTGCTATTTCAAGATTGATTGTGCTATAAGCACCTCATGACTAGATTATTTTAGATTTTTGATAAAGATTTGGTCTTTTGATCTCCGCTTAGATATGAAATCAACTCTACAGTTTCAGATTATAGTTTAACTTAGCAATTATACAGTTGGTTTTCGTAATAAACCACTATACTAGATTTTTAAAGTGGATTTCTAGCAGAATGAGCATATAGATTAAAGGGAGTAGTATTTAGCATCGAATTTGGTATGTTCTTATGCCCCAGAACTACGAGCCAACATAGGTTCAGGTTATCAGATTATTCCCATTTCTATATGGATGACAGATACAGATGTGATAACTTAGATTAGGTTATACTCCTTGGCAAGAGTATGGCACCTCTCTCCAATATGAGGTTTTCCCATAAGGGAACTAGATGTTGGACATTATGATAGCTCACAAAGTGTATGTCGGTTAGAATAACCTCCCTAATAGCAAAGCTTTACAAAAAGTTTTCTTAAAAGAATTTCCTGCAGAATAGAGTAATCCTAACAGTAAAGTCTTTCAGAATAGTTTTTTTTGAAGTATTTGCCTAATAATAAAAGCAAATAAACAACTTTAAGAAACTAAGTGTAAAGGATCACAACTTTACTCAGATATTGCTTTACAGAAAGACATTCGCTACAAACTTTAGCTTTCAGATATAAAAGTGAGTCCTTTCTACACTTAGACAACATGATTTACAGACAGAACACTAGTACAACTTTTAGAACTAAATGTTATGGCTCACTAGATTTATAAAGTATGGTTTACTACTCATGATTATGATTCTCAGATTTCAGATATTCCAGCTTATGTGAATCATCCACATTTAGCATACATTGTTTTACATGTTATGATGATGTTGAGACATTGTTTTATTTATGCATTCACCCCATATACTCATTACATTTTCAAAGTACTGATCCACATATACGTCTATGTGCTACATTGTCTCATAATGTAGGTTCAGGTGCTTAGTTCCAGTAGTGTGAGTAATTTCAAGCATCTCCATCTACATCCCGACAGTTGGTGAGTCCTCATATTTTGGGGACTTAGTCTTTCAGTTTTCAGCTTATTAGTATAGATGATTCAGACAGTTTGAGTCAGCTGGGGGTTTGTCCCAGTGAATCTCTAGTTATTAGTAGTAGAGGCTTCTCAGACTACTAGATATGATCAAATTATTCAGACTATTGAGTCTAGTATTTTTCAGAGATTATATTAATATATTCTCAATTAGCCCAGATAGGTTTCTGCATTTAGTATGATTTTTATATCTATATTCCCTTGTTATGAGATTCAGATGTAGTAGAAGGCAGACAAGGTTAGCTTAAGGCCACTCGTAGTCTTGAGCATCGTGTGACATCTCGAGACACATTCTCAGGGTGTTAAAACCTCCTCTTATATATTGATGATATGTTGATTGCAACAAAGGATATGAGAGAGATGATAAAAGTCAAAGCCCAACTCAGCAAGGAGTTTGAGATGAAGGATCTAAGAGCAACAAAGAAGATTCTTGGCATGGAAATTCTGAGGGATAGAGAGAAGTGTAAGTTATACTTGAGTCAGAAAAGCTATATTGAGAAAGTGCTTCACTGGTTCAATATGCAAAATGCCAAGCCTTACTCCATTGGAAGCTCACTTCAAACTCTCAGCCATGTTACCTCCAAAGACAGATGATGAGCATGACTATATGTCTCGAGTTCTATACTCTAGTGCCGTCGGGTCTCTTATATATGTGATGGTGTGTTCCCGACCAGATTTATCTTATGAAGTCAGTGCAGTTAGCAGATACATGACAAATCTTAGCAAAGAACATTGGAAAGTAGTTCAGTGGATTTTCAGATACTTGCATGGATCTGCTGATGTTTGTTTGCAGTTTAGGCAAAATAGAGATGGAGTAATCGAGTATGTTGATCCTGATTTTGCAGTAGACCTTGATAAAAGTAGATACCTTATAGGCTATGTTTACACCATTGGTGGTTGTTCTATCAGTTGAAAAGCTACTTTACAGACTACAGTTGCTTTGTCAACTACTGAGGCAGAATACATGGCTATTACAAATACTTTCAAGGAAGCTATTTGGTTGAAGGGTCTGTTTGGTGAACTTAGCAAAGACACATATTACTATAGTCTTTTGCGACATTCAGAGTGCTTTCTTCCTTATGAAAGATCAGATGTTTCGCGAGAGGACAAAGAACATCGATGTTCAGAATCATTTTGTACGTGAAATTATTTCTCATGGTGATATTGTGGTAAGCAAGATTAGTACCCATGATAACCCTGCTGATATGATGACCAAGACACTACCAAGTGCCAAGTTTGAGCATTGTTTGGACTTGGTTAGTGTTAGCTGTTAAGATGTGCCCTTAGGGGCTTTTGTGGAAGAGATGAGGAGTTTTCTTGAAATGAATTTGAGTTCTGAATTAGAATTCGTGTTAAGGTGGAGATTGTTAGAGTTTTGACCCGAATTTTGTTGATCCGGCCCTGAAAGTTTCGTGGTGCGACCCATGTTTGTGATTTCCAATAGGGTCAGTGGTGGGCTCCGGGATCGGGCGGTATGGACCTTTATGTTTTTGGTCCTAGGAACTATTTGTACGCACATACTATATAAGTGCAATTAGTGGGTCGGTTTTGGAATTTAGAAATTCCGTCATGCTCCACATTGTACTCCTCTCCTTTCATAGTGAAATTCCTCTGCCTCAGCCTGTGATTTTTTCCCGCAAGGGTTTCCACGTAAATATGTGTGTTCTTGTTTTTTTTTTTTTCTGCTTGTGGTTTGCTTTATTCTGTTCAATTCAAAACATATGTCTTGAACTTTGAATCAATCTTATTTATCTTTTGTATATATGTGTATCTATATGGAGTGTATTGTCGTGTCTTCTTTTGCGAATTACTTGTTGTCTTATTTACTTGACTTGGTGGTTGCATTATCAACGTGTAATGGTAATAAAATAGTGAGTAAGGATTGTCACGATAGAGGATTAATGAGAGAGGAGCATAGAGCTGTTTTAAGGAGTGTGTAAGAGATGGATTAGGTGGTTCCATGGAATCGTATCATTTAGTTGCTCTAAGGATAAAATGAATAATGTTATAATAAGAGGAAAGGCGGTAAGGTTGGGAACTGAAGTATGTTTAAGTATATCAAGTGGCACTTAAGCACGTTAAGTATGTTAAAACTTGATAATTGTCTATTGCCATGGTCTCTTCTTGATTGATGTACGTTGGTATATATTTTCTAATCGTGGTCGGGCGATGATGCCAATCAATAGTGTGGTTGTACTGATACTACACTTACTATATCTTTATTTTGAGAGTATAGCCATGGTTGCAGGTCAGTTGAAGTTTTTGTAGGTGCAGCAGTGATCATTCTTCAGTAGCTCCTGTCATTCTACTCTTACGTGGAGGTTGTGTCTTAGAGTCTGCTTCCTCGAACTTAGTGCTCTTGAACCTATTTAGACTAGGTTCTAAAAAATTTATTATTTAAATTTGTGCAATGTATTTATTATAAAAAAGTTTGGTTTTAAATAAAAGGATTATTATGCTTAAGGTTTCAAAATTGTTTTTACGTTAAAGGTTGGGTGGTAAGAGTTCTTCTATCCAGAGTAAAATTGGGAAGGTGCCCACACAATTTCGTGATTTGGGTCGTGAAAATTACAGTGAGAAAGTTTATACTTGAAGTCCCGAGTACAATACTCCAAAGACCACTACACACTCAAAAGAATTAATCCTCTTTTGATTTTCACACACCTCACTACAATACCACTAACACACTCTATTTTTCCTCACACTATTTGTGAAATGCTCTCCACAGCTATTGAGTTTCTTCTCTCTCTATATGATGAAATGAGAGAGCAGAGGCTCTCTATTTTTAGCAAAATGGCCAATCATTTCAGCCGCGCAGAAGGCTTGTTGGGCGTTGCAAGTTGTTGCTGCAACTTGCCAATTTGCATTCTTGCTATTTGTTACCAAAACAAGTTTTTGGCCAAAACCTTGTTTAGCCATTGAAACTTGTCCCTTTTATTTTTTTGTTTTCCTTTAACGGGTATGGATCCCATCAATCTCCCTTCCAAAATAGATATATGTAGAGGCGGATTCAGGATTTCAAACTTGTAGGTTTCCAATAAAATAAATAAAGTTGAAAAAAATTAAATGGGAAAAAAGGGACTTCTAAAGGGGTTTGAACTCATGATTAGCAATCATGCAATGCATGCATCTCAAGTGTGCCCCTCCTACCACTAAGCCATCCAATTATTTAGTTGTGAGTTCCCACTTGTTAATATTTAAACCTATTGAAAATTTTTCTAATGTAATTATATGCCTTAAGGTAGTGGGTGGGGTTCCCGGGAACCCAACCTCCACCCGCTACCGTAGATCCTCCCCTGGATACATGCCAGCAAGTTCGTTGCATAATTTGAACTTGTCCCTTGTAACCGTTACCTTGGCCAACATATCTGCAAGATTCTCACTAGTGGAAATCTTCTAGACTTGCATAGATCCATCCTCGATATTTCTTGAATCCAATGATATTGCACGTCGATATGCTTTGCCATTGCATGATACATGATATTTTTCTTGAGTCGATTGCACTTTAACTGTCACAATAGACAACATTCTCCTTTTGATGCAAGCCAAGATCTTGACGGAACTATTTCAGCCATTTCAGCTTTAGCAGCGGCAATGTATTCTCCTTCGGTTGTAGAAATTACAACACACTCTGCATCCATGATACAGCCCCCCTCCCCCCTGCCCCCTCCCTACTAAAAAAAGAGAAAAGGTAAACAAATATCACATGCCCGATCAACAGCTGCATTGTCCTTCAAGATTGGTTCAGATTTTCAAAACGCAAACAATTTCCAGAGGTACCTCTCAGGTACCTGAGTATCTACTTGAATGCTTTCCAGTGTTTTTTTAAGGATTTTCCAGGAATCTGCTAACAACACCAGCCGTATCAACCATATTTGATCTGGTACATATACCATTGCATACATTAAACTACCGAGTGTCGATCGGTAAAAAACTTGGACATATTCTCTTTCTCCTTTGTTTATTGTGGGATACATCTTCTTGATCAACTTCATACGAACATCAAGAGGTGTGCAAACGACTTTATCGCTCTTCATGTTGAAGCGTTCTAGTACACGTTCAATATACTTTTCTTGAGATAGCCACAACTTTCTGCTTGTTCGTTCTCTGAACAATCTTCATTCTTAGAATTTGTTGTAATGGGCTCAAGTCCTTCATTTCAAATGACTTGAAAAAATCTCCTTTCAACTTGGTAATAAATTCCTTGTCTTCCTGCAATTAACATGTCATCCACATACAATAACAAAATAATAATGTTGTTGTCAAATTTTTCTTTGAAGTATACACAGAGAGATCAGAATAGGTCTGTGTAAGGTTGACTTTTCATGGATGAGTTAAACTTCTTATACCACTGCCTTGGTGCCTGTTTCAACCCATAAAGATTCTTATTCAATTTGCACACCATGTGTTTCTTTTTGGTTACTTCAAATCCTTCTGGCTTCTCCATATAAATATCCTCGTCCAAATCTTCGTGAAGAAATGCACTTTTTACGTCCAAGTATTCTACTTCAATATTTAGGCTAACTACTTAGCTTAAAATGCTCGAGTAGAAGTCATTTGACAATAGCTGCGAAAATTTCATCAAAATCAATACATTTCTTCTGTTCGAAGTCTTTTACCACCAATCGAGCTTTGTATCTGAGCAGCTCTCCGTTCCCATCTTTCTTCAGTTCAAACACCCACTTGCATTTGAGTGGTCTTTTACCTTTTGGAAGGTTCAGCCAGCTTGTAGGTGCCATTTTTCTGCAGAGAAGATTCATCTCTTTTTGCATGACTTTCATCCGGTGGCTCTTTCTAGAAGGTATAACACCTCCTTAAACTTTCTGGATCCCCTCAATCATTGACGAGGACACACTCTGAAGAAAGATACTTGGATGACTCTACCAAAAATGATGTGCACTCGTGTCGGATCTTTAAAAATGAACTTTTTTGAAGGATCCGATACACATCCGTTAACATTTGAAAGAGTCCGAGCAACACAGTTTCTTGATAATAACTTTGAGGTAGTGAATATTCCAAGAATGATAAGTAACATGGTGTAATAGGTTAACTTTGCATTGATGGCATTAAAATTTTTATTACTGTGTATAACTTAAAACCGCTTTATATACCAACAGTTTATGGTTGATTATATCAACAAGAACAACAACAACAAAGCCTCCTCCTTTATCTGGGCATGGGACCGGCAATATGTGAATGAACTCACATAGGCAGAGTTAAATTCCATGTTAAACACGTCAAATTCCATTAAGATAATTAAAAAAATACTAAGTAGAGACAAGATCTGCATATTTTGTTTGATTCTGTTGGAAAGTGCACCATCACATGTATGACTTTGGAACATGTGACCAAATGCTAAAGTATCCATGTCTCTAACTGCTAATTGATACTACTGATTCTTTTTGTTCACCATCAGATCTCATAGACTTCAGTTCATTGCCTTAAAAAGATTGAATCCTCAAATTCCTTTTGGTCCCATGGAGATTAACATTGAAAATCTTGCAAACAATGAACTAAAAAGTGAAGTAGTTGTAGTAATTGTTCCATTTCAAGCTCAAGGCCATCTCAACCAACTTCTCCAATTTGCCTGTCTAATTTCCTCTTATGGTCTCTCTGTTTACTATGTTGGTTTAGCCAAGTACAATCATCAGGCTAGGGTTCGAGCCAACGCCTTAAATCCTTTGGATATAGCCAAGATCCACTTTCATGACCTTCCAAGTGGTGGAGGCGAAATCCCAACATTTTGGGATGGTTGTATGCTCCTACGCGACCCCACTGCTTCCTTCGTTCGTGATATTTCCTTAAAATCAAGACGAGTTGTTGTTGTTCATGATCCTTTAATGTCCTATAATGTTCAGGTTGTTTCTGCTTTGCCCAATACTGAATCCTATATGTTTAATTGTGTTTCAGCTTTCTCTTCGTACAATATGATATGCTTATTTTTGAGGTTGTGTGTCCAACATGAAGAAGAATTGCTTAAAAAGCTACCCTCCCTTGAAGGAATTATGTCAGACGAAGCCAGGAACTTTTCAGTTTCTCAGCTTCCGCATATTGATATTAGATCAGGTGATATCCATAATACAAGTAAAGTAATTGAAGGCAAGTATCTTGATTTGCTGGCAGAAGTAGAAATTTATCAGAACAAGAAACAATGGGCAATTGGACCTATCCTGCCTACTAAACTCGATCATATCTCAAATTGGAACAATATATGTTTGGAGTGGCTGAACAAACAACCTCGAAACTCAGTTCTTTATATATCTTTCGGAACAACAACTTCATTTTCTGATAGAGAAATCAAGGAGCTTGCGATGGGATTAGAACAAAGCAAAGAGAAGTTCATATGGGTGCTGAGAAACGCCGATAGAGGAGATATCTTTACTGGGGAAGCTAGAAGAGTGGAGCTTCCAGAAGGGTTTGAGGAAAGGGTAAAAGAAGTAGGCTTAGTGGTAAGAGAATGGGCACCACAACCAGAAATCTTGGCTCATTCTTCCACGGGTGGGTTCATGAGTCATTGTGGCTGGAACTCTTGCATAGAGAGTATTACTATGGGGGTGCCTATAGCTGCCTGGCCTATGCACTCTGACCAACCGAGTAATAGTTTCTTGGTGACAGAAATGTTGAAAATAGGCCTGGTAGTGAGGGAGTGGGAGAAGCGCGAGGAGTTAGTAAGTGCATCCACTATTGAGAATGTTGTGAGGACATTGATGGCATCAAAAGAAGGTGATGCAATTAGGCAAAGAGCTGAAGCATTGAGAGAAGCTGTAAGGTGGTCCATAGAGAAAGGGGGAGATTCGCGAATGGAGTTGGATTCTTTCATCACACATATCACAAGATAGTTTTTTTTTCTCCAGAATTTGGCAGGGAGGTCGATTCTACCGTTTTCTTCTTTGATTTTCGTTTCTCCAAGTAGCTTGGTTACTTTTCATCATGTATTGTTATTTCTTTTTCCATGCGGTGGCAGTCATCCTTTTTCTTATGTTGAACATTCCAAATTAATTGAACATGTATTATCTGCAAGGTAAAAATAGCTGGACTTATTGGATATATTTGTTGCCCACATGATGCAAATATTTATGTTAAACTTGCCTATTATATTGGATAACATGTCTACAAGTGCAAGTTTCATAAACATCGAAGTCAACATGTATTATTTCAAAGGTTAAAATTGGTGTATTTGATATTATAATGCATTTCTGCTCATCAATAAAGGTGGTGATGGTCGATGGAAGTTGAAGTTAACCAAATTAATTAGCAAGTTTGAATTTCACATGTTTGCATCACATTAACCTTTTGAACATTATATGTATAAACCTGGAATAAATTTCATCAGCAAGGCTGGAAAGTTAGGATTTTGCTCGTAATATGTGCTTTCAAAATTTATATTTAATTGAAGCATAGTTTATAATTGGTGACAATTTAAATAATATCATCAGCAGGCAAGCACCATATATACTCATTTTTTAAAGCCTTATGCGAAGTGCGCATTTTTCATAGCTTCCACTCCTGAATCTTGAGCCATGCCGAAAAACACCATATTTGGTATCTTTATTATTGCCTTTTGCCTCTGCAGTATCGACTCTGCATCAGGTTCTGTTCTGCCATGGGAATCACGGTTACCATCTTCTGGGTCACGATAACAGATGTGGTTGCCCTTGTGACGCATGTCCAAGAAGCTGTGAAATACATTGAAACCTTGAAGGTTTATACTGTTGGTGTTCAAATATTTTAATGATTGACAACTATATTGCAGGAGCATATGAAAAACTTTCAAATCAAGATCACAAGAAGACATGTTAGCTGTACAAAAGAAACAAATCAAAAAGGAAGGAGAGCAGTAGGCAATCCCGCGTCAAAGGCACACAAAAGATGGAAATTGATTTTCATCTTTATGCAAGCTATATTCACAAGTATACTGCAAAGGAAAGGCATCTATCAAAGGAAATTAAATATCCTCCAAAAGGAAGAAGAAGATTTTCAAGGAGCCAAAATATGCCACATTTATAAGTCAGTTTTGACTCACCCTATTCTTGGAAAAGGGATATGTTATTGGCTTTTTTTCAAGGATCAAATCTCTTGGGCTGTACCTCCTTCAAATGATCATCATCTTTCTTTATAAAGGACCACAAAGGAAGAAAGAAAAATATACTTTTAGTCTTTACCTTCTATTATTCTTTGCTCTACTTTTGAAGAAGTGTTGTAATTCTTTTAGATTTGTTGCGTAACCAAAAAAAAAGTGGAGAGAAAAAAAAATGGTGAAGCTATTGTATCAGAACAATTGAGAGAAAAAACAAGAGAAAGTTAGAAAAAGAAAGAGAGAGTAGACTCAAGTGTTGTGTAAGACCTCAGAAATTTGCAACTAATTTATTTTGAACCCTCCTGCTTGTGTAATGATAATTTTCGACTTGAATCATGATAGAGGATGTTAAACGGGTGTTTTGAAAAAGTTTAAAATTTTTAAAAGGGGTTCGGGGTCATTTTGGGACCTCGAGGCAGTGAGGGTTCGCGATAGTGGCGTGCCATGCCACCTAAGTTTCGCGATAGGAGCGTGACACGTTGGCTAGTCACTGTAATAGCGCCGTGCCATGCTGTTGGGCAAATTCTGCCTAGCTTCGCTTTTTTTAGTTTGAGATGAGGGCTTTTTGGTCCTTTTCACTTTAAAATGACTTAAAAACACCTTATTGACCCCTTACCCTTCAGTTATCAAGCTCATACACAATTCTCCTCCTCTTTAACTTTCAAACCAAGAAAACACAAGGGTTTACAAGAATTCATTACTGTGGGCTCTAAACTTCAATTCCTCTTCCAATTCTTCTATATTCCAGGCATGTTGTACACTCCCTAACTAGAGTTTTATATTATTACATCAATTTATACAATATTTAAGTGTTTTAAATGACGGGTTTGAACTAGGGTTGAGGATCTTTGGATTGTGATAATCTTGCATTGTTATATCTTGCGCTAAACGGTTTACTCATGTTTTATATAATGATTTTGAACTAAATTTGGTGCATTGTTATAATGGTTGAAATTGGTGACTTGAGTTTCACAAAGTTGATAAATTTTTGGTATGATAAAGGCATTAACCTCAACCCACATTTTCAATTTGGTTTTGAACATGGATTATACATGATTTACTTATCTTTTGAAAACGTTGCATTGTATTGAAGGAGAAAAAGGATAGAAAGAGGTTTTGGAATGCCCTTGAGGGATTTGGTTTTAAATTTTTAAATGGGAATTGGAGTCTAAATAGATTATGGTTATGGTTTGACATAAATGGAATAGCTTGCAAGCTTATTGGTATGACGATACCAAGTTGGAAATGCCTAAATATGAGCCTCCATGGTTAATGATTGATTTATGTGCAAATTATTTTTAATTTGGGATTAAAGGAAATTGTATAGTTCACCGAGAAGGTGTAGTCCCAAGGGGACCAATACTGAAAATCACGTTTGCCGATGTTGAGGGTCTATGACCCCTATATCAGATTTGCATAGTATATATTGGAAGACTAATTGACTATTAGTGGCTTTAGCCTATTTCTCCGGTACATACGGCTAACATGGACTAGGACCCTTTCTACAGGGGGAGCCGAACCCATATAACCAGTGGGTGCCTTTAGGTCGGTACGAACTACACAGTTCAGGATTAAATCTTTAAATGATTATGTTCATGTTTTGCCCCTACCCCAACATCCTATATATAAGTATAATTATTGTGCATGGAATTTTGGATTGATTTTGATAAATGTATTATTTTATTCCTCCCCTTGGGTTGCATGCCAGTAATCTCCGTATGACAGTCCTTGGATGCTATATTATTTCATGATACAGGGTGTGAGGTATTTTTTTAGTGATCTTGTGCAGTGTTAGATAGTCTGGTGATACAATAATAATCACGGATATGGACTTATGAGAGTGCCTGTTGGACCCGAGACTTGGTGTGTGCAACTTAAGTGTAAAAGATGGCCAAAACACACCAAAATTAGTCCACTTATTACACTTGATAGACACCTTACTCTTGAGCGGTATTATGGTTATTTTAGTTTTTCATTTTGCAATAGCTATATAAGGAACATGTTAGATCTTCTCTAATTAGATTTTGAAGATGTTGTAAGTTATAAGACCAAGAATCACAAGTCCTCTCTTCTCTTTAGGAGGCAACCCAAAACTAGGACAAGATCTAGTGTGGAATCACTAGTCATTGTGTTTTCCTGAAAACGTCGGCGCTAGAGAGGTGGAATCTAATCTTGTATCACGTAAGAGATAGGTGAATCATTATGTGTGGTTTTAAGGGCCCAAGAGTGGAATAGGCTCTTGGGTTCTTAATATTATACCTTTGTGTAGTCTATCTATCTATCCTTTATTTTCATTTTAATCTTGTAGTTTATTTTCTTGTTATTTAAACCGTGTATTATTGTTATTGTTATAACATTATTGTTGTTCTTCATGTTCTTTATTTTTATGTCATTAATCTAGTTTGTTGTCCGCTGAAATAGGTGCTTGGTCTATCTATCTATCCTTTTATTTATTGTAATCTTGTAACCGTTTGTGTCTTGTAATCCTAAGCCGTTTGGTTGTTGTTGTTATATTGTTCATCATCTTGTATTGTTAACTTAGTTTGGTTTGTTGGATGGTTTGGTGTGACAACACACATTTGTATCTCGTTTCTTGGTGTATTTGTTGAATCCGAGAGTTGTCACCAAGAGAGTCCTTGGTACTTGAACTTGTGGACTAATTTGGGTGTATGTTTCGTGTATATCCTTGTTTTTATGGTATCATTTTGTATTAGAGCATGCTTGATATTGTTTCTACAAGATCAATCTTGGTCTTTCTTGTTAGAAAATTCAAAAAAAAAAGTGTTAGAAAAACTGAAAAATAAAAAAGAAGCAAATCTGTCCATTTTGTGTTCTTGGCAAAAATTGTGTTCTTGGTCGATATTTGTTCTTGAGTCTAGGTCTAGGAGTCTTTTACTTGTCTTTTGTTTTTGTATTGTTAGTATTGTTCTTCACTAACACTTTGAGTCGATCTTAGTTTGAGCCTTGTTGTGATATTGTTGTTGTGAACATTATTGTGGCCGTGTGGTATTGATCTTGTTGTTGTGGATTTGAAGTTGGCCATGTGAATTTTGTTGTAGTTCTTGGTGGATGTTGTTGTTGTCCTTGAAGTTCACAACCCTCACCTCTTGCTTAAACCGAAATACAACACTAAAGAACCTTGACCGTTTGTTGGTGATTTTATTGTTATTGTGGAGTTGTTGTTGTTCTTGGGAGATTGTTGTTGGTTGTTCTTGTTGTGGTTGTTGTGTTTTTGAAGTTCTTCACCATATTCATCACCTTGTTAATGTTAAAGTGAACTTAGATCTTCAAAAGGTGAAATACAAGGTGTGGAACTTGTTAAGTCTTGAAAGACCCCAACCATCAAAAGACTTTACATCACATCTCCACCACTTTTCCTTAAAACAACGGTCCATGTTTTAAGGAGGAGTACAAGTCTATTCAAAGACTTTTGAGTATTGAAATTTGAATTGAAAAAAAAGCTCCAAAGACTAGTTTGTATTTCCCTCCATTGAACAATTTCTACCAAAGTCCAAATTATAAAATTGATTAAGACTTCCAAATTTGAAAAATAAAATTGATGAGAACTGAGGCCAATCACAGACTGCCACATCACCAATTACTGTTCACACGATAAATTTTTGGCTCAAATTTTGATCTTTTAGTTTCATTTTGTGTCTTTAGTTTAGTTTGTTGATTCCAATACTAAGTTATAAGCTAGTGACCATTTACTAGATTGTAAATTAGTTTTGAAACTGTTCTTCGTATTAACTTTCCTTTGTGTGTCTTAATTCTTTTGAGTCATTGTAATATGTCCTTGTGTGTTTTCCTTACTCTTTGGTGTCATTGTAAATGTTAGATTCACCTCTTAACACCTCCAGGAGTACAAGCAAGCTTACAACACTTTTGACATTGAGTGTGAGGGATCCAAGAGACAAGAAATAAAAAGAGGATCCAAGAGACAAGAAATAAAAAGAGTGAGTGAGGATATTTTTGTACAACCAACATGTTTTTTGTTTTGTAGGTAACTTCTTGGCCATAATGGAAATCATTTTGGCCCACCTTGATGCTATTTCCTGAGACATGGCTAAGGCGAATGCGGGTCATGAAAAATTAGTCTCGGATGTCTACTATACTTGAGAGGTTGGATCGAGTGGAGAGTCGAAGGAACTCTCATATTTCTACTCCCAAAACTTTACCTCAAACAATCAATCCTCCAAGACCACCACCAAATGACCTAGACATAAGCCAAGCCACCAAATATCCTCAAACCCAAGACCTAAATAAGTCACTCCTCCCTCAATTAGATCAAGTCCAACAAGAAGGACTTGGAAGCCAATTCTCTCCCATCCAAGCTCCATAATCAAAGATGAACCTTACCAAATCATTCCTCTCAACCAAAACTCCACTTTACCAAAACTGATATATCCATGTAGAAGAGTATGGTTGAAAGAAACATGAAAGACATGGAGTCTACAATGATGCTTATATGATGGAATAGAAGTTGAGGGGAAGACGTAGAGATCCACAAGGACCCCGCCACCAAGAAAACAGGTGGGATATGTTTCAAATAAGATTAAAGACAAGGCTCAAGATGGAGAGAAAACCGAGGTTCAAAATAAAGATGTTGGTCGAGACTTGTGTTATTGAGCTCTCGGGTTCCTCATGTTTTTGCGGACTGTTTTGTGCCATCTCATGTTTTATGGGCTATTTTAAGTGATTTCTTTTGAAGTGGTCCTTGAACAAGGTAAAGTCATGAATTTGTGGTCAAATTCCTCTTAAGATGGAGGGGGTGATACAAGAATAATCATGAATATGGACTTATGAGAGTGTGTGTTGGACCTGAGACTTGGTGTGTATAATTAAAGTGTAAAATATGGCCAAAACACACCAAAATTAGTCCACTTATTACACTTGATAGACACCTCACCCTTGAGGGGTATTATGGATATTTTAGTCTTCCATTTTGCAATAGCTATATAAGGAATATGTTATGTCTTTTCTAATTAGATTTTGATAATGTTGTAAGTCATAAGACATAAAAAAAATAAGTCCTCTCTCCTTTGAGACACCAAACCAAAAATAGGTCAAGAGCTAGTGTGAAATCACTAGTGATTGTGTTTTGCTTGGAAACGTCGATGCTTGAGTGGTGGAATCCGATCTTGTGTCACGTAAGAGATAGGTCTTGTTTGTGTGTGTGGTGTTAAGGGTTCAAGGGTGGAATAAACTCTTGGATTCTTAAGATTATACCAACCATTGGTCTATTTATCTACCTATCCTTTTGTTTATTATAATCTTGTAACCGTTTGTGTCTTGTAATTCTAAGCTGTTTGGTTGTTGTTGTTGTTTCACATTATTGTTGTTATCTTATTCATCATCTTGTATTATTAACTTAGTTTGGTTTGTTGGATGGTTTGGTGTGACAACACTTTGGTGTGACAACACACCTTTGTATCTCATTTTTGGTGTATTTGTTGAATCCAAGAGTGGTCACCAAGAGAGTCCTCGGTTCTTGAACTTGTGGACTGATTTTGATGTGTGTTTCATGTAGATCCTTATTTTTATGGTATCATCTGATATCCTTGTTAATAAGTTGTGAAGTGGTGAGCCTCTATCCTTTGGAAGGCCTAGTCATTTCCTTAGTTTTCTTTATATTTCTAGTACTTATGGATTTTTTTGGTCAAAGTCAGAGGCATATCTTGACTTAGTTGGTATTCTTTGAATTAGAGGATTTTGTGGACTGTATTAGGATGTCATTATTGTTTTGTTTTGACTCTTAGCTATCTTTTGATTTATATATTCCTCCTTTTTCTATGTTGGTTTCCATTATTTATTTTTATTGTGGTCTTGAGATAAGGATAAGGGGGGGGGGTCGTCTTTGGCCTTAGTTGTCTTGGAATTCCCGTCACGGCCAGGTCCTGATTTGAGTCATGACAAGCTTGGTATTAGAGCACGGTCAAGGGTCGCTGGGTGTCCACAAAGCCGTATCGAGTAGAGTCCCTTTTATGGGTGTGTAGCGTGCCACGCTTATAAAGGGGAGGCTAAAAGACATTTAGAAATGTTTCCCCTCTTTGTGTTCTATTTCAGGCTATAGAGACTAGTTATCATGAAACTTCTCTGACTCCTGGCTTACTCATATTTTAGATCATGCCTCCTCGAAGCTCTGATGGTCATAGAAATTCATCTGGAGCCTCTGTTCCACATGAGGAAAATACAAAGGAAATTTACCCTACTCATGAAATATAGACTCGGTCTAGGGTCCGTACTCCTGACTGCACTGCTACATCTAGGTTTCGTCGCTCCCTATTAGTCCTCCTCGAGCTTTCCGAGATGGTAATGCTTATACTATGTCACCTCATCAAGGTGTTTCAAATGTGGAGTCCATCAGTATATCCACATGCTTGCTTAGATTGTAGCATCGTAGTCTCGATGGTCTGATCTTATTGGTTCTATTACCAATTCATCTGTGGTCTCCAAGGTTGGCTAGTTTATGAGACTGGATCTCCCAACCTTTATAGGATCTAAGGTTGAGGAGGATCTTTAAGGGTTTATTGATGATATGTAGAAGATCTTTAGAGTGATACATGCTACTAATTCAAAGGGTGTGGAGTTTGTAGCTTACCAGTTAAAGGAAGTGGTGTTTTAGTGGTATGAGGAGTTTGAGGATTTAAAGGGTGATAATGCTGAGCTAGCTAATGAGAAGATTTTCCCAAGTGCTTTTCTTGATCATTTCTTTCCTCAGGAGTTGAGGGAAACTAAGGATGAAGAGTTTTTTAATTTGAAGCTAGGTAAGATGAGTATTAAAAAGTACACTTTGAATTTCACCCAACTATCCCGTTATGCTCTGGAGTTGGTGTCCACTATGAGGTCCAGGATGAGAAAGTTTGCTTTGGGTCTGTCCCATGATTTGGTGTTAGAATGTAAGGTCGATATACTGAATAATGACATGGATATATCGAGGTTGGTGGTCTATATACAACATGTGAAATATGAGAAGAAGTAGGTAGAAATGGAGGAAAAGTATAACAAAAGTTTAAGTATACAGAGCAGGGGACAAATTGGCAGAACAGTGGGAAAAATGGTAGACAATGGCATAATAAGAAGAACTAAGGAAATTCTTCTTCGTCAGCTAGTGCTACATGTTCCAAGCCTTAGGTGATTGTCGTTTTCATTCCGATAATCGTCCCCGAGCTCAGGGTGCTCAATCTCAGGTTAGTGAAGCTTAGTCGGCCCCATACTATACACCTTGCTGTGGTTGTGGGAAGCTTTACCATGGTTATTATGAGGAGGAGAGAAATCAGTACTTTAATTGTGGTCAGTCAGGTCATATGCAATGAGATTTTCCTTCAGCTAGGATTGTCATTGGGGCTAATAAGGTCCCAGTCGCCACTTCTTTGGCTCCTGTACCTAAGGGAGACACATCATGAACTGGTAATGATCAGAATCGCCTTTATGCACTTGGTACTCATTAGGAATCTGAGGCATCCCCAGATGTTGTCAATGGTGTATTACAACTTTTCTCTTGTGATATTTATTGTTTGCTTGATACGAGTTCTACCCTATCTTTTGTGACTCTTTATATGGCTGTACACTTTAATTTTGGTCTTGAAAGTATCTCCAGCCCTTTTGCCATTTCTACCCCGATGGGTGAGTCTATTATTGCTAGAAAAATCTATAAGGGTTGTGTGGTGACCATTATTCATAGGGAAACTATTGGTAGATCTAATAAAGCTTGATATGGTGAATTTTGATATGATATTGGGGATGAATTGTCTTCATTAGTGATATACTTCTCTGGATTGTAGGACCCAAAGGGTTATTTTTCAGTTTCCTAATGAACCGATAATTGAATAAAAGGGGAGTTCCCTAGTGCAAAGGGGGAAGTTTATTTCTTACCTTAGATCTCAGAAATCGATTTTCAAGGGGTATCTGTATCATCAAGTTTGGGTCAAGGATTTTGACACTGAAAGTCCCTCATGGCAATCCATCCCCGTGGTTAAAGAATTTTCTTGTGATCTTCCTGAAATTCCTCCCGATAGGGAGATGGATTTTGGGATTGATCTTCTATAGGATACCTATCCCATTTCCATCCGTCCTTATAGGATGGATCCAAAGGAACTAAAAGAACTAAAGGAGTAGTTAAAGGATCTTCTTGATAAGGAATTTATTCATCTTAGTGTTTCTCCGTAGGGTGCTTCTGTGCTTTTCGTGAGAAAAAAAGATGGGTTTCTTCGTATGTGTATAGACTATCGTTAGTTGAATAAGGTTACATGGAAAAATAAGTACCCTCTTTCTAGGATTGATGATCTCTTTGTCAACTCCAGGGTGCTGAGTGTTTCTCAAAAATTGATCTCCGTTCGGGCTATCACTAGTTGAAAATTAGGGAGGTTGATATTCCTAAGGCTGATTTTCGTACTCAATATGCCATTATGAGTTTTTGGTTATGCCATTGGGGTTGACTAATGCTCCGGCTGCTTTCATGGATCTTATGAATTGAGTGCTCAGATAATTTTTGAATCTATTTGTTATAGTTTTCATTGATGACATCTCGGTGTACTTCAAAAATGAGGAGGATCATGCCAATCACCTCTGAATTGTGCTGCGAACCTTAAAGGATCAGAAATTGTATGCAAAATTTTCTAAGTGTGAATTTTGGCTAAGTGCTGTGACTTTTCTTGAGCATGTTATTTCTAGTGAAGGGATCAAGGTAGATCCACAAAAGATTGAGGAGGTTAGGAGGTGGCCTAGACCCACGACTCCAACCGACACTAGGAGCTGTTGACATCCAATTTTGGCACTCCATGCTTAAAATTAATGTCTTCAGGTATTTCGACCATTAAAGAACACGTAATATAATTTTCACACATTTTTTACAATTGTTAACAAATTATTGATAATCATCTTTACTTTAGAATTTTATCAATTTATTGTCATATTTTTTACTTTCCATAATTTATTGATAATTCTCCTTATATTAGAATTTTTATTAGTTCATTATCGTTTTTAATATTTTCACAATTATTTGCACACGTACACGACATGACATCACGTTTTTTTTTTTCAAGTTAATTATATATTTAATTTTCTTTATATTTGTTGTAAGTACACATCGATACCTATATTTTGCACATTATTACAGTCCACAAACACTAAGTTGGATCATTTATTTTAATATGCAGCATAATAGTTCGGAGTCTTGTCATATCTTACAAGACTATATAATAGTGTCTTGTCACATTTGATAATGACTACACAATGACACTACCCATCAAATAATAATTTTATCTGTTGGTTAAAAGAATGAAAAATCTTTTGGCCCATAACTTAAGGTCCAAAGGGTGTTATAAAATAAAAAGAAGGGACATCTATTTATTTTTGGAAAATAAAAGAGATCCATCTATTAAAAAGAGAGGACAAAGCCTCTATATTAAGCTAAGTGATAGCTTTTTAAATTTGACACATGTAATTTTTAGGACAAGTTGGTTAATTAGTTAAGAATTAATTGTTATTTAGTTTTATTTTTTACAGCTTTCTTATAAATTTATATTTAAAGTTACTTTAAGTTTCACTATATTTTAATTGATAAGTTTTACAGAAAAATTAAAAGACCAAAAATTATAGACTTTGAAAAATTTCTAAGTTTTTCCATTGTGTTTCTTATTTAATTTAAGTTTAAGTTTTAAAAGATAAATATTCACCCCTAAAAACGTGCAACCATAATACAAGACGTGTAGAACTATTGATTAGGAAATTATAATATTTTAATTAACTATACATATTTAAATGGACAAAATTAGGTTTTCAAACATAAAAATAAATAATTGGTATATTTTAAATTCGAAACAGTTGCAACTGCTTCACTTTATCCCAAATAAAAAAAAGCAATTATTTGACCATATATGTGCACGAACTAAAAGGTTGTTCTTTTTAATCCTCCTCTACGCATGAGACGTCTTCTACTGTGATAGTTGCTATGAAAACTGTAGTAAGGTTGGAGGATCTGGGCATAGACACTATTCGACAGTCATGCACTATTTGAGAAGATTCTATTTGACTAATGGGATAGAAAGAAGTGAAGATGATGAAAACATAATAGGTATGCAATTGTGGGTATGCAACTGTGGGTATCTATAAATAAATGATTTTTATTGGTGTTTACTTTTCTCATGTCTTGGCTCCATTATATAATGATGAACATTATGTTAGACAACACAATTATCAGGTTAATTCATTACTTAGAATCCTTCACTTATGCATCAAATTTCTTTGGATCTTACATGGCTTGAGTCTTACAAATAATGAACTTCTGTTGTCTTATGTCTGGTCTCAATTTTAAAAAATATATGTTAAATAAGCTAAAATTTATCACACTATTGATATATAATCTCCTATTAATTTTATAAAGAACAATAAATTTATTTTAACATAACTTGATTCTACTAACTATTTAGAAAGTTCTTTTACATCTTATGGTATATAAAATAATGGGATGCATATGTGAACCATTACTATTTGAAGTTTAAGGTGCATTGGGCATGATATATTTGCAGCAGATCATAATTTTAGTGGATGTGAGATGAGGCAATTCGAGAAGTATGATGAGAGGGTGATTATGGAGATTACCATGTCCATGGTTATGGTGCAGATTATGCATCATGGTAATTAATCGCACAAGAAACAGGGTATTTATTGACCAAGAAGTCATAATACTTTTTTTCTTTACTTCTTTTGACGCTTTCTTCAAATGTTTTATAATGACCATAAAAAATGGAGATTCATAAATTTTACTAATACTTTTACTTTGGCATGTAGAATTTTTCCTTGAAAGCTTCTCGATGCACTATGTAACTCATCTTTCCAGTTTGTTGGCTATGATATTGTTGACTATTGTTGTTATATAGTACTATCTTCCTTTCAACATTTGAGTTTTCTAAATATCATTAAGCCTTACTATCCTTCTGCTTTTTGGATGGTCTCTTAGAAAACATGCTTTTTTTTATATATACAATATAGTATTTCTATTGTTCCACCAATGGAGAAGGTGTGAGGGATAAAAAATTGAAACAAAGAACTAAAAAAAAGTGTTAAACTCTCTTAATTTATTTTGCTAAAATTCCTTTTCTCTGAATCTTTCAAGTCCTTAACATAACTCTGTATATTCTCTATCATCTCTACTAAGTCAAAGTAATACTAGAAATCCATTTCAAAAAATTATACATTCTATTACAATTTTCATGTTTTCTTTCAGCTACTTAATTTTGTCTTTCTGTATGTGAATTACTCTTAGAGATTTGATAATGGATTTCAAGTGGTGAATATAAATTCATAAAGACAAGGGATGGATAGATGATACTTTTAAAGCTCTTGAGAATTTGATTGAAGATTATAAATTCTCGGAGTAATATAAACTGCTTAATAGCTCGTTGTTAAATTTGAATATTTATTTATCAATAACCATAATTGTCATGTTGTCGATGATGATTTGAATTATCATGTAAATTTCTTTGATGTTAACATGTTGAGATATCAACAAAACAATTTTAACATATACTTTTACAATAACAATAGTAGTAGACCTATAAAGATTCTAATTAACAGAGGAAGAAAGAAAAGGAAGAGGTCTAAAATGTAGGTTTTCTCTTATTTAGGCTAATTTTAAAGATTATTAGGTCTCCAATCTCGATTAGTTTGTTATTTTGGCAAAGACTTGCTGGGGTAATAATTTTGATTACTCAACTTTATTTTTTTGATTAAACATTATGTTTTGAATTATTGTGTTTAACATGTATTCATTTGGCTTTAGTATGATTTTAATTAGTTTTGAGAATACTCTACAGTAACTCCTTCATCTTAAAGATGTATTTCTAAGCAAATTTATTATATACTGACTCGGGGATTTGAGCTGTAGGTGACAAACAAGTTTGAAAATGAGGTGTACGTGACACAAGTCTTAATAATTGACTGTAGGTGACAATTACTTTATTATGGATTAAGAAAGTTGGGTAAGTTTGAGAATAACACACAAGTTTTTAAATTTATACTTTGATTCAAATGTTTACCTAATATAACGGGAAACGGAGGAAAAAAATAACGCATTTCTCTCTTCTCATCCATTGTTGTTTTCTCCCTCTTAGCGATTTTTGTTGTTCATTGTTGCTGTTGCTTTATTCATCATCTTCTGTTTTATTATAATCATCTTCTACTTCATTATCATCTTCATCTTCTTCTTGTTGACCATTGTTGTTGTTGGTGTTACTGCTACTGCTGCTATTTGACCAATTTCTTAGGTCAAATTTTATTTCGTACATCAATTTTCACTTTGGCATTACTTCATAGGAGACTTTGGTAAGTCAAATTATGATTCTTAGTTAAATTTGTCTTCTGGATAACTGCTATTATGCTATTTTTTCAACAATAGATAGTACGTGAACATGAATGCAACATAAGAGCCATCTGTTTAAACAGATCAATCATATGTTGGGACAGATGAGACATCTGTTTCAATGGAAGACTATATGTTGGATTTATGTTTATGGTTCTATAGTGCCGTAACATGAATTGAACAGATGGGTCATCTGTTACAACATATGACCCATCTGTTGCAACAGATTAGTTATCTGGTGCAACATGATAAAGATCTGATGTAACAGAACCTAAACTCGATTCCAATAGATGTGCCATCTGTTGGAACAGACAGATTAGTAACCTATCGTAACAGAACCTGAACTCAATTCCAGCAGACGATAAATATCTGTTGCAATATATTAGTAACTTGTTGTAATAGAATATGAACTCGATTCCAACAGACGCGTCGTCTGTTGCAACAGGTAAGTCATCTATTACAACAGGTTAATTATCTATTTCAATATGTCTCTCATCTGTTGGAATCAACTTCAAAGATGTCTTAGTACCGTAATATCTATCCTAATAAGAGCTTCATATGTTGCAACAAATATATAGTCTGTTGCAACATATGATTCACCTATTACAACAGATAACTCATCTGTTGAAATCATCTTCAGGAGCGTAACATGAATCCCAATAGGTAAGTAATCTGTTGCGACTGATCACTTACCTATTGCAATAGATTACACATCTGTTGGGATTCATGTACGACACTATGAAATCATTATTAACTTTTTTTAACAAATGACTTTATTTAGGTACCACTAATGAAGGGATCAATAACAATAGGGGTGAATTGTCATGGTCTATGAATCGAGAAGAGAAATTGATATGTATGTCACTAGAAGAAAGGTGAAATGCTAAGACGATAGCTATGACAGTCCAAAGTGATTTTTTGTATGATGATTTCGTAAACTTAATCATCAGCTATTGTGGATTGAATTGTCAACCGGAAGAACTCATCATCAGCTACATGCACATCTCCTATGAAAATCAGAGGGTACTACCTTTCAAGATAACCGATCAGGTTCGGTTGCGTGCTTATCTTAGTGATTCATCCAGGCCGGTGTTAAGGGTGTACGTGGTTGAAAGACGATAGAGAATGAGAACCAGAATATAGAAGAAGAAGAAGAACAAGACATTATTGATGATAGGTTGGATAATCTAGACATGAATATTCCAGATGATGATCAAACACCTACGCCCGTTGATGCGATCAATACGATGGAAGTTCTTCTCGATCAACATAGTCTGGCAATCTTGAAGACGATGGGACCAATTTTTACAAGGGAATGTCATTCAGGGACAAGAAAGAACTATCTATCACTTTCTTTATTTCTTGGTTGAAAAAAGATTTCAGAATAAAGAAGGTGATTAATTCGACCAGTGTCTTTTGCTACAAATGTGTTAATCCGAACTACAAGTGGTAATTGAGAGCGGTGAAGTACAGAAGTTCTGACAGATTCGTCATTCATAAGCATAAAAATTATCACATGTATGGTTCAGATCACATCGCGGAAAAAATCCTCACGCCATGTCAAAGGTCCTAGTGAATATTTCAAGAATAGTTTCCTCGATGGAAAAGGCCCTTCTACAAGGGTTATGGTCAATAAACTCCTTACAAAATTAGGTGTCCTGGTCAGTTATTGAAAGATATATATGGTCATAGGGATTTCCAAGGACTTGGTTAGGGGGATACACGAGCATAGGTATGCAGTCCTGGATGCCTACCGTTACATGATTGAGTCCACAAATCTCAAAAGTAAGACGACATTGAATGTTGATGAAAACAGAAGGTTCAAGTATTTTTTTTGTATCCTATGGTGCCTGGATTCAAGGTTTTCGACATTTCAGAAAAGGTATAGCCATCGAAGGTACCTTCTTGAGGAGCAGGTATAATAGAGTTCTGCTCGAAACGGTGGTGTGGGATGGGGAGAATCATATCTTTCCTTTTGCTTTTTGTGTAGCGGACAAGGAATGTGATGTGTCTTATGGATTTTTTTTGAAAAATTGTGAAGCTACATCGAAGATACCGAAGAGTTGTGTTTTGTTTTGGATAGGCATCCAAGTATTCCAAAGATGGGTTCAATTTTCTTCACTTCAGCTTACTTTGGTTGTTGTATCAGGCATTTTAGAGAGAACATTTGGACCAACTATCACAATGAAAGGGTCGTGACCCTTTTTTATAGAGCAGCTAAAGCATATAGTAGAGAGGAGATTTTAGACCATTTCAATCAAATATCGGATATGCATTCCAAGGTAGTAGAACATCTCATACGTTTCGGTTTTGAGAGATGGAGCCGGCCATTCTGTCCGGTAGATAGGTACATTCTTTTGAATTTAATGTCTTGTTTGAGGTGCAAGCTTAGTATGATGTCGTCCTAAGTGATTCTTTTGTATAGGTACAATATTGTGACAGAAAATATTGTTGAATAGGTGAATTCATTATTTGGTGATGACAGAGAATTTCCCATCAAGGCTCTGTTTGAAATAATAAACAAGAAGTATGGCCAATTTTTTAACAAAAGGCGTGTGCAGTTCGAGGGCACACAAACCCCATTTTTTTATAGAAAGCAAAAAAATAATATCAACAAACATCAGTCTGGGGAATAGGTTATTATCTCATCAAATAGCAGATTACAAATTCAGTATCACCGGTCATGGTGATGTTGCCATGGTTGATCTTAAAATACGATCTTGTACGTGCAGAGTTTTTGACTTGGATAAAATATCCTGTCCACATGCTATGGTAGCTCTTCGAGCTCAATACGGTGAAAAATATTGACCTAAATTTTACGAGCACTCCTCTCCATATTATTCGGTGAAAAAATATACAATGGCATATAGTGGGCATATTACTCTGGTGCCTCCCGAAGAATCTTGGGTTGTTCCTGCAGAGCTTTTGGGAAGATTAATACCTCCTCCATATATTAACCCAAACACTATTAAAGAGGGAAAAAATCCATATAAGAGGAGGCGTGGAGTCAGAGAATCATTTCCATCAAGAAGAAACAAGTGCTCCGTATGTAAGTGCGCTGGCCACAAAAGAACTACATGCCCAGATCGTGATCGTAATCTACCATGATCGTTGTAATTACAAAAACTTGTGTTGTTGTTTGTTGTGGACTTTTATATATTTAGCTCATCATTGTGAATGTAATATTATCATTTATTATATATAAAATATCTTTTTTAATAACTTGTGCATCAATTAAAACATGCAAAATATGAACTAAATACAACTGACCATAATTATTTTCAACAGATTACCCATCTGTTGCAACAGATGGACATTAGCTGGAAGAACACAATACAATTCATCAAACTGGAATGTTTTCCTCCAACAGATGATAAATCCATTTCAACAGATGGATAATTTGTTGACAGAAACCCAACCGATGACCAAAATCTATTCCAACACATGGTCCATCTGTTGAAAGAACTCAAAATCCAAAATTGCTATTGCTACTGGATTCAAAATTTCTCCTTACCTCTAACCGTCGACATGTTAACATGTATGTTTAGAAGAAGATATAGCCAGAATGAAAATTGAATAAGAATTGAAAAACCAGAGTCGACTAAAAATAATTTTTTCATCAAACAAAAAATAAAATACATTAGGTATAGATCTGATAGAAAAATTAAAATACATATGCTAAAAGAAAAAACACATTCTAATTATTATTATCATCAACATCATTATTATTGTCCGCCGTCCAATCTTTAACCGGCAGCAGCAGGGCCCTCTTCAGCCTGCAAATCTCTCGGAGCATCCTTGCTCTCACAGCGCCCAACTCCCATTATAGGTCATTAACCTTCCTCTAAAGTTCCCGCACTGTATCACGCAGAATAACAATGTCCCAAACAAGATCAACCATATCTAGAACACACATGAATTGACAAAAAATGTAGACACAAGAGTAAAGAAAAGAGTACAAATGTAATACAATGTATACTACCAACTGGTAGATTTACATAGGAAAAAAACTTAGCTCAACAAGAAAGGAATATGCTCTTTGACTAGAAGTGGTTGAAGATGTCATAGAAAAAGAAAAAATGCAAGAAATAAATAAAGTAGAGTAGAATGAAGATTAAGGAGGGACATATTTATAGAGGATTGAATCTGAATGTGTTAGGCCAAGAGGCACGACTTTTCATCTCCATTGTATTAATTATATTCAAGCTGCTGCCTTTTTGTTTTCTCTGAAATGTCGCAACTTTTTGTTTTACATTCAAACTTATCACCTTTTCAAAATGGTTTGAGACATATTAACAGGCGTTATTATTGAGCTATTGCAACAGATCGTCCATCTGTCACAACAGATAACCCTTTATCGCAATAGATTTATCATCTGTTGCAACAGATGGTATCTATGTGCAACAAATGAGACATCTGTTGCAACATATAGATTATCTGTTATGACAGATGGACCATCTGTTGGAGGAGATATTTTGATTTCTTCTAACAGATGGAGAATTTGATTCATCAGCTATTTTGAATGTGTTAGATAAAAAGGTCACGACTGTTCAACTCTTTTTTAATAGTCATCACATGCGTTCTAATGAATAAACATTATCTGACATTAATGGGGTAGGAAGAATAAGGTGCATAAAGATGAATGGATCCACTTTTATGCATGAAAGCTATGTATTATTGATCAGGCTACCGTGACAGATACACATAAAGTACAAGGATTTTGTGAATGTAGTCTTTTACCAATTATACATTGATCCTTTAAACAAGATCCTGTATTTTACAGTTTAGTTTGATAGGTGTGAAATGATAAGGACGAAGGACTCCAAGACGATGGTGTCTATATCTTGTTATAATTTAATAATGATTTATGCTCATGTTTTTGTGTCAAGTTTGGAGAAGGGTTAAAATTTTTGGTGGCAGTGTAAACATTCAAATAGTGATTGGATTGATTTTAAGGGTTCAATGGGCTTTTGAAAGGCCTCCGAAGCCTTGTACTACAACAAACAACAATGGAAAACCAATAAAAATTCCCCTAGTCCAAATTTATATAAATGGGTTTCTCTAGGAGACTATTATACAACAGAAGGTGCTTGGGAGAATACCAGTGTGGGAAGTGGGAGGTGGAGAAGACCATATATCATCTCAGACCTTATTTAAGAGGAAATAAAGGGAAGCAAGTAAGGAAATTCTAGCGAATATGGCCAATGAAATTAACTTGAGAGATGAAAAAACTGAATGAGCTTCAAATGTGAAAGTGTATCCAAATATTAAAATCCGTCAGCCGTTCTTGAAAAAGAAAAAATGATAAAGAGGACTGGAGTTGGACACTTTGTCCGAGACTGCGACTAGCGAGCGTGGCCTCAATGAAGACCACAATGTGTAGGACTAGAATTCTAAGGAAGCATCTTGACGAGCACAAATGATTGGTAAGATTTTCAGTCAAGAATGAAACCTGAACCAACAACTCCGGAAGTAAAAATAAGGGATACCAATGCGTCAATTTATGAAGTCTAACTAGTATCCCATGCCTTCTGTCTGTGGTTCTGATTAGGTCAATGGCAGTAAAAACAAAAAGGTTTAAATTTGGACAGATATCCTATGCCTTGCTGTTTCCACTGCCTTTGACCTGACTAGAACCACAAGTGGAAGGCATGGGATATAAGTTTAACTTCAGAAAAATTGCCACCTTGGCTTGATCCCTTATTTTTACTTCAGGAGTTATTGGTTCAGGTTTCAATCCTAACCGACAATCTTACCACCATAGGTGCTCGCAAAGCTTCAACCTTAAAGTTCTGGTCCTGCATTTTGTGGGTCTTCATTCAGGCCACGCTAGCTAGTTGCAGTCCCCGAACAAAGTGCACAGCTTTAGTCCACTTCAACATTTTTCTTTTAAAAATGGATTGATGTATTTTCATTTTTGGATACACTTTCACATTCGCAACTTATTCAATTTTTTCATTTTTCATGTCAATTTCATCATCCAGTTTTGCTACACTTTCTTTCCTACCCTATGTTTCTTCTTAAATAAGGTCTGAGTTGATATATGGTCTTCTCCACCTCCCCCTTCCCGCACAGGTATTTTTCCAATCACCTTCTACTGTATAATAGTCTCCTCGAGTAACCCATTCATATAAATTTGGACTAAGGAAATTACTATTGGTTTTCCATTGTTGTTTGCTACAGTGCGAGGCTTCGGAGGCCTTCAAAAGTCCATTAAACCCTTAAAATCAGTCTAATCACTATTTGAATATTTACACTGCCATAAAAAACTTTAACCCTTCTCCAAACTTGACACATAAACATTAGCAAAATCTTTATTAAACCATAACAGGGTATCGATACCACCTACTTGGTCCCTCAACCTTACCAGTTTGAACTTAACATTCTTAACTATAAAATGCTATATCTTATTTAAAGAAATAATGCCTAATAGGTAAAGAACCAATATTCACAAAATCATTGTACTGGATATGTGAAACATGATAGGTTGATCAGTAATACATACCTCCCACATATGAAGTGGTTCTATCTGTAAGTAGCTTATTCCTCTAAACCCATCTTTACTCTAGCCTTTAATGCTGGTTGGGAAAAAGTTGATTCAGTTTCACTTCTTTTTACTTGCAAACAAGAGAAATACATTTGATGTCAAACAAGAGAAGAACAAAAAAAATATTACAAAAGGATAACACAAAATTGGATGAATACAACACATTACAACAATCTGATGCAACAGATGACCAATCTGATGCATTAAATGATCAATTTAATACAACAGATGATCAATCTGATGCAATAGATGATCAATATGATACAATATGTCATCAATCGGTTGCCATAGATACGTAGCTTGTTGCAACCAATGAAAAATCTATTGCGATAGATGACCAATTTGATATGATAGATGAGCAATCTGATGCAATAAATTCCTCCTCTATTCAACAGATGAGGCATCTATTGTAACAGGTGACACATCTGTGGCCACCAATGGATGCCATATTATAAAAGATGGGTCATCTATTGGAATAAATCAAACCATCCTTGCTACTGATTTGATTTCTTCCATCAGTTGCTCCATCTATTCCAACAGATAATTCATCAGTTGCAATAATTGAGTAAACTATTGCAACACCACCAACAATATCAACAAAAATATCAACAACAAAGAAACAACACCGTATGTTCCATTACCATCAACAACACTAACACTACATGTTCCAACAACACCAACACCCCCAACAACAACACCTCCAATAAAGTAACAAACAACAGATGCAAATATCTAATTTAAATAACATACAAAAAAGAAGACGAGAAGGAAAGAGCAATATTGAACCATACCTGCAATGTCAAAAAAGCAACGGGATCAGAATACCTATTTCAGTCGAGAAAAAATATTGATCAGTTGAGATCCAAAAGGATCCGCATGCAAAAAAGAAAAGAAAAGAAAGGAAAAAATGATACGGTTGTGATTACCCTAAAGAGGAGAGAAAGAGAATTCTAAAAGAGAGAGATGAGCTAAGTTAATTTAATTTATGGCTAAAGGAAAGAGAATTTTAGAGATAGGTTTTAAATATTTATTAATATCTTTGAGGGGCACGAGGAGACGGTGATATTGAAAAGACAAGAAAAGGCTACTCAAGAAGGAAATTTTTGAGTTATCCAAGTAATATTTTTTACCGTTTTATCTTTTTTATCTCAAGCGATAAATTGCTTTCAAATAAAAAAATATCTTAAAACAAATAAGTCATCTATTGCAACAAATTATAATTTCTGTTTGAAAATTTCCAATGGCTCAGTCATCTGTTGTAACATATTCAATAATCTGTTTGATAAATTCCAACAGATTACCTACCTGTTGCAATATATTCAATAATCAATTTGTTAAATTCCAACAGATTCCCTACCTATTGCAACAGGTTGAACAATTGTTTTTATATAATTATATGGTATAAACTAGTGTTTGGTATGAACTAAGGTTTGCTAGATCCAGGGACGAGTACATAGGGTCAACTACAACTTCAATTGAGACTTTTGTAATTGCATGGTGTTAGTGTTGGTGTTGCATTTATTTCGACCCGAGTCATCGATCAATCACTCTGAGATGAAACGATTCTCATTAACTTATTATTATCATCTAATACCTAAATTGATTTAGCTAGATCTAGGGACGAGTACACAGAGTCAACTGCACCTTTAATTGAGTCTTTTGCAATTGCATGGTGTTGCTGTTGGTGTTGCATTCTTCCTGACCCGAGTCATCGATCGATCACTCTGAGATGAAATAATTCTCATTAACTTATTATTATAAGGTAATACCTAAATTGATTTATCTAGATGTAGGGATGAGTACATAAGGTTAACTACAACTTCAATTGAGTCTTTTGCAATTGCATGGTGTTGGTGTTGGTGTTACGTTTCTTCCACCCTGAGTCATCGATCGATCACTCTGAGATGAAATAATTCTCATTAACTTATCATTATAAGATAATACCTAAATTTATTTAGCTAGATCTAGGGACGATCACGTAGGGTCAACTACAACTTCAATTGAGTCTTTTGTAATTGCATAGTGTTGGTGTTGCGTTCCTCCTGAACTGAGTCATCGATTGATCACTCTGAGATGAAATGATTCTCATTAACTTATTATTATAAGCTAATACGTAATTTATTTATCTAGATCTAGAGATGAGTACATAGGGTAAACTACAACTTCAATTGAGTCTTTTACAATTGCATGATATCGGTGTTGGTGTTGCATTCCTCCCGACCCGAGTTGTTGATCGATCACTCTGAGATGAAATGATTCTCATTAACTTATTATTATAAGCTAATACCTAAACTGATTTAGCTAGATCTAGGGACAAGTACATAGGGTCAACTACAACTTCAATTGAGTCTTTTGCAATTACATGGTGTTGGTGTTGCGTTCCTCCTGACCCGAGTCGTTGATCGATCACTATGAGATGAAATAATTATCATTAAATTATTATTATAAGCTAATACCTAAATTGATTTAGCTAGATCTAGGGATGAGTACATAGGGTCAACTACAACTTTAATTGAGTCTTTTGTAATTGCATGGTATTGGTGTTGGTGTTGCGTTCCTCCCGATCTGAGTCGTTGATCGATCACTCTGAGATAAAATAATTCTTATTAACTTATTATTATAATCTAATACCTAAATTGAATTATCTAGATCTAGGGACGAGTACATAGGTTCAACTACAACTTTAATTGAGGCTTTTGTAATTGCATGGTGTTGGTGTTGGTGTTTTGTTTCTCCCGACCTGAGTCGTCGATCGATCACTCTGAGATGAAACAATTCTTATTAACTTATTATAAGCTAATACCTAAATTGATTTAGCTAAAAATAATTAAGATCAATTCAGACCAAATTAACATTTCCAAAACTTATCATTCTTTTCCAAAATACAAATCAACCCATACAAATCATCTATTTTCGGGAAAAAGTTTCATCATTTCAAATATTGAGGTCTCTCTCTTTTCTTTCTCTCTCAACAATACAGACAATAACTACTCAACATATTGCTCAACCCTTCACAACAAATCAATTTTCTTCCTATTTCCGACCACATATATGTTATTTTTGACTTTATTCTTGCTTGTATCCATCATTTTTCTCTGTATTCATAGGTAACAGAGTTTGAGAAGGGTTCTATATTTGTTATTTTTTCTAAAAATTAGGGTTTTTTAGTTAATAATGAAAAAAAAGACTTTTAGTTGTATTATCTTCAAAAATAGGTTAATAATTTTGAGTCTTGATGGTAAAATCGTAGGAAGAACCCGATAAAATCCTAGTTTTTGTCGAAGTGTTCCATTAACTATGGTGGTATTATTAGATGGTGTTTGTGGTGTTTTTGAATGGTGTTTGTGGTGTTGTTAGTGGCTATTGGTGTTGGTGTTGGTATTGGTGGTTTGGTGGTGGTGTTGCTGGCATTGCTGGTGGCGTTAGTGGTGTTGGTGGTGTTCTTGGTAGTGTTGGTGGCATTGATTGGTGGTGTTTTTGGTGGCTATTAGTGGTGTCGGTATTGGTGGTGTTTGTGGTGGCTTTTGGTGGTATCGGTATTTGTGGTATTGATGGCATTGGTTGGTCGTATTTGTGGTGGTTGTTGGTGGTGTCGGTATTCGTGGTATTTGTGGCATTGGTTGGTGGTGGTTGTTGGTATGTCGGTATTAGTGGTGTTTGTAATGTATTTTTTAAAATTTATGCATAATCAATTGTAATGTAATTTTTATTTTTCTGTTGTTTGTAGGTAAAATATGTCTCTCAAAAGAAAAGAAAGTGAAAGTGGATCAACTTTTGAGCACCCAACAAAAAAGGCTACATTACAGAGGGATTCAAAGGAGTTTCCTGAACAATATCAGTCAGGGAAAAGTGAAGCTGAGGCGAGATATGAAAACAATATTTAGGGAGGTGGACAAGAGTCTGTAGATAGTGATGAAGAAAATAAAAGTGAGAAAGAGGAGGAAGTAGAGAGTGAGAAAGAGGATGATCATTAACATGATGATAATGGATCACCAATGGGGCATGAATTAATATCGACATCCCAACATGATCCTATCAAAACTATTAGTATTGACAGGTTTCAAGTTGCGATGCCGATAGATGACCCTGCAGAACTAACTAGTGAACTTGTACTTAAATGTCAGTTGGGGAAACATTTTAATTATTTTAGGAATGTTATGAAGAATGAAAACATAGACAGACTTTTTAAGAGGAGCTGCTTTGGATGCTTTCTTAAGCTTTCTGAGGACCATACTGCCCGTTTTCAAATGAGAATGGTATATGGTCTTCTCAAGTGTAGAATCAAGTATGTGGGGGATGATAAAGATTCAGAGGAGGGAGGTAACAAGATGGATGAAATCTGGATCAACTACTGTGGCATGTCGATTTGTTTTGGCTTGCAAGAGTTTGCCATAGTGACGGGCTTGAGATGCGATCATCCAGAAGAACCTATCACCAAGGGAACACCCCATAAAAGGTCCAAGGAAAGAAGGATAGCCAAACCACCAAAATCAAATAGAGGGAAGGCATTGTCTTAGCGACCACCCAGCAAAACCAACAAACGCAAGGAAAAAATAGATGGGTTGTTGGACATTACTGGAAGTGGCTACAAAGCATTGGATTTGATGAAAGGTCTCGAGGATAAAACCATACCAAATCAGTACAGGGAGAATTTGTTCTTAGTTGCCCATGCCATTATATTGGCAAGAAACGTCAACAAGGTCATAGAAGTTGATTTGTTGGCGCGTGATGAGGATTTTGAGAAATTCAACAATTATCCCTGGGGATATGACAGCTTCTACTTGATTTTCAAATATTTATTGAAAAAGCTATCCCCAGGGATGATCACATTATACGACTTTCCTTGGGCTTTTACGGTAAAATTAATCACTATTTTTACTCATCCATTAATTTATATTGAATACAGTTATTATGACTTTTTTTGCTTGCTTCCTATTTACATTTTTTTATGCTTGGGCATTTGAAGCCATTCTTCCCCTCCGAAAGAAGGTAATGGATTAACCGGATGAGGTTTCTCATCCAAGGATGTTTAGGTGGTTGGCTACAAAGTACAACATAAGAATTAAGGAGAATGATCTCTTTAACTCTTCAGATAATGCAGTACATCTTCTTTCAAGTAAAATAATTTGACTCAATGAAAGATATTAAGTAGATGTTATATCTGGTGTAACCGATGTTATATCTGATGCACCAGATGGGACATTTGTTGCGATAGATTACCCGTCCTGTGCCAACTGGTGCAATAGATGGGTAATCTATTGCGATAGACAATTGGTATTTTGCATTAGATTACCCATCTGTTGCTTTGTTTCTCTAAACCCGACTCTAATAGATTAACCATCTACTACAAATTATGCAACAAATGGGTAATCTGATTTAACATATTGTTAATTTGTTAGAATATATAGATCATTTGTTGCATAACATGTAACCCAACAGATTACCCGTCTTGTGTCAACTGGTGCAACAAATTGGTAATTTGTTGTGATAGATGATTGATATTTTGCATCAGATTACCCATCTATTGCTTTGGTTCTCTAAACCTGACTCAATGAATTAACTATCTACTGTAAATTATGCAGCATATGGGTAATCTGATGCAACATATTATTAATTTTTTGTGATATATATATCATCTATTGCATATGTTGTCTATGTTAACATGTAACCCAACTATGAAAATTATTATATTATATGATTTAAATGTATCTGTATTTTATTATAGGTTGTGCATCCATGGATCGTGCCTATTGAGCAGGAGTTGGGGATGACTTATTTTATTACTCTATGTCATGTTTATACAATAACAGACCCAACGACGGAGTTAATAAATAAGGAATTGGCTGGAGCAACAGCCATAAGAAGAGTAGTTAGGCAAGACCAGCCTAATGTTGAGGCTCTTCATGACCAACCTACTGCAGCAGATCTGGGTGTTCTTATAGTAGAGTTATTGGTGTTGGTGGTAGGCATGCTGATTCTGCTACCACTCGTGATGATGAGTATGTTTATGTTCAAGAAAAAATAAATATATTTGAAAACACCCCTTTCACAGGCCTCTCTCACCCTTACACCGATCTTTCTCACCCCTCTTCTCCCTCATGTTCTCGTTGCAAATGCGAAGAGTGCACGTACAACCAGGATAAACTCTTTGAAAAAGTAAAGGCTATCTCTAAAGCTATCAATGAATTTAAATTCAAGAGGGGTGTCATACCATCCAAGAAGGTGAGGGAGACATACACTCCTATAACGGCAGTTAGGAGGAAGAAAAGAGCAATTAGCGACATACTCTCCAGTCATAAATAAAAAATTATTAAAGTTCAGGGGCCATTGAAGAAAGTCGACATATACGCAGAACTTGGCACCAAAAAGAAGAGGGATCTGTGATGGGCCAAGAATGCTAAGCGAGGCACACCAGTTTACCCCAGGACTCCCTTTTCCCCTAGTACTTCAAGATTATGACAGATATGCATATGCGGTATGAGGACAAGGTAAGTTTACTTTTCCTAACCAAGCCTTCTAATCTACTCCATGAAGAAAAAGCTACGCAACAGATGTGAAATCTTTTGCAACAGCTGGGTATTCTGGTGCAACTGGTAGTGGTTCTATTGCAACTTATTATACATCTGTTATATAAGTTGCATTGGATTGATTCAGAGAACCCTATGAAACAGAGGGACCATCCGTTGCATCTTTATAATTACTAAACTATTTAAAAATTGACTTCTTATATCATAGTATGTTGACTAAATTCTCTGCCTTATGAGGAAAAGACAATTAACTACCCGAAAGCTTATGACGTTGCCGATAGGATAATGGACCTCGACTTCTACAAGAAGCTCAAGGATAAGTATGATCAAATGAATGATCTCGTGTCATCCTGTGGCACGAGATTTGATTTGTTAGTTTCTACGTTCGACTGGGATGAAGAAATGATAAAATATATTAGAGAAGAGAGGCCAAATCCACATGGCAAGAGCTGGACCGAGGCAAAGAGGATTCTTGCAGTCATGAACATGGACGACATACATTATCGGGTTGTTGAGATACTACTCGAGGAGAGAAAGATCAAGGTTTATGACTGTAATGAACCTGCCATCGACGAGGTTATTTTTTTATCCACATGCAGTCATTGATGGACCTGTTCCCCATCTTGTTGAGGCAGAGTAAATTGATGTATCAATTTACAGAGAAAGTATTGATGAAGAAATCATGGGATTTTGAAGATCGAAATAAGGATATGAACCTTCCAAAAAATGATACCAGTTTCGCGTGCATCTCACATGCGCTTGTACATATCAAATGTTTGCTGACCGACATAGAAATGGCCGAGCCAATGACCTTTTTGTGTGACAACGCTGTGGAAAACTTGTAAGAGGTCTGGGATTATGGGGTATTAATTGAACGCTTGGAGTCTTTGTATAAAGAAGAGCCTGTAAAATAACAATTTTTAATTTCAAGTCACACTTCACTTTACATTACATGTACATGTAGTGGTAATATTTTTTTTTTGATAAAAGTTGAGTTTTTTATAATGGAATAAATTGTCAATCTATTGTAAAATATATTCTATCTGTTCTGGTAGATAGTTTATCTATTGCAATAGGTTGGTTATCGGTTACATTATGCCAATGTTATTTCTATCTAATCTAAGTCTAATCTGTTCCAGCAGTGGGAAGACCTATTTGATAATTTTCAATAGATGACCTAAATTTTGCAATGTATGCCTAAATTTGTTTGATATTTTCCAACAATTACACTTGATTATCCATGTGCTCGACAACATCGAACATATAGCAAATACACCACCATGAAAATTTCAGCAATTAGGCTTGAATATCCATGTGCCCAACAACACTAAACCAGTAGCAATAACAACAACAATGTAGTATCTTATTGCTCGATTTTGTTTCTCTTCAAAAGCCTTGACTTTCTTCAACAAACCCCAGATTACACGATTTTCTTGTGAAGGGTGTCGTTGTTCATACCAATCAAAGTAATCGTATCCACCCAATTTCTATAAAAACAAGAACACAATTACAAGTGAATAATTAATCAACTAATTAAATAAAAAAATATTACCTTTGACTTACAAGTAAAAAACCTACGACCTGGATTTTGTTGAGTCCAACAAGTCTTCAATAGAGCTTCATAACCGCACTTACAATATCAAAAATCTTTATCACAAAAGCCAGTGGAAGATGAACTTGACACTGTCAAGCTCAGTTGGAAAAAATGAAAAAACGATGAAGAAAGACCAACTATAAATAGTTTAAAGAATTTGGATAGATAAAAAAAGATGATGAAGAAGAATATTTGTGAAGTTAGGGTTAAATTTTAGGAAGAAGATGAATATATATGACAATGGAAAAAAAAATAACCGTTGAGGGCCAAATCAGATGTCAAGTCTGCAAAAAAAGAGGTTCAATGAGCCTTGGCTGCGTGAATTACACGTGATCTGCCAATAGGGAAAAAAGTGACAAACTGACTCATTTGATTCATATTTTAGGTTTTTAAAATGAATGTTGTCTACTTGAGGTGCCAAGGTGAAAGATCGCTGCAACTTTAGGTGCCTGTCGATGGGTTCCGCTTTTTATTTCAAGTCACTTCACTTTACTTTACGTGTAGTGACAATTTTCTTTGTCTTATGAAAGTTGAATTTTTTATAGTGCAAAAGATTGTCTATCTATTGTAAAATATATTCTATCTGTTGTAAAATATATTCTATCTATTCTGATAAATGTTTATCTGTTGCAATAGGTTGTCATCTGTTGCATTTTACCGATGTTTCTATCCTGGTCTAATCTATTGCAATAGTTGGAAGACCTATTTGATAATTGCCAACAGATGACCTACATATTGCAACATATGCCTAACTCTGTTTGATATTTTCTAACATATATTTCGTCTGTTTCAACAGATAAGGTATCTATTGTAATGTTTGAATCTAGTATTTCATTTTAATTAATAAGTTCAAATCTAAGGATAAATAAAATTCATAGACAACATAAAATAAATTGAATCCTTCAAAAATTACAATTTAAAATGAAATGTAAAAAAATTATTATGGGTGCAGATCTCAACAAATAAATCAACAACTTAAGTTTTAATGCCAAAAATTTCTAAGGAGGGGTGAGGTTATTACTTTGACAAACTTAAGCTATAAAGATATACTTAATATGGATAATTTGTTGTTCATCTGGTGCTATGGAGTTCGTCTTTGATCTTTGTGGATCTTAAATGTTGCTTGCGTATGGTTTCTGCGCTTTCACTTCTCCGTATTTCCATAAAAAGAGTAGCATATTATCAATACTGTTCAGCAGTAGCTTCTACTGTGATATCCACCCGAAAATCCAGAATTGGTCAATGCTAATCATAGAGATTAAAAAAATAGAAAAAATAACTCATCTGTTTTAGCAAATAAAACAGGTCTTCATCCCATTTTTAAATTATCCCAAATAGATTATATTTTCATTGCAACAGATGGATCAACTGTTGGAATAAATTATAACATGAGGAAGTCTTGTATGATAATTTCCAATGGATGAACCATCTGTTGCAACATATGACTCATATGTTTGGAAAAACTGAAATAGTAGGAAGTCTTGATTTAAATTATCCCAACAGATGATCCATCCATTGTATCAGATAGGTCATCTATTGGTACAAATAAAAATGGTATGTAGAGCTGTTTGATTTGCTAAAACAGATGATACATATGTTGCAACAAATACTGTATCTGATGCAACAGATTAGTCAACTGTTACAACAAATGTATATATCTATTTCATAATTTTTAGTAGATGTGTCATCTGTTGAAATAGATGTGTGTCTGTTAGTTAGAACAGATGAAATATATTCACTTGCTTCAGCTCGTGCTGCTCTTCTGTGGCCCTTGTACATTGCTCAATAGTGTAACACATGGATACAGGAGTTGCAAATTTGCTTTTTTGGATGCTTGATAATGCCTTGGAAATTACTTTCCTTCTCCTCTTACCTTAATCTCTAATGGAGTGGATGGATATAAAATCCTCTTTAATGAAATGACACCCCTCTTAGATGTCAATTCCTTTACAGAAGCAATTAATGCATTAATAACATTAATCACTACATCATATTTCGTCTTGCAGTCTTTATATTTGTATGCAAAATATCCATGAGGAGAGGCAAAATCTGTATAACCAGTATGATCACACTCATGATGGTTTGTTTTAAAAACTGTAAGAGGAGTGTCATTATCCCGAACAACAACACCACTACCACCACCAATAGCTCCATCTCCACTAAGACCATCAATAACAACAAGCCCACCCTCCAAAATTATTTTTCTTGAGATGAATGTTGCTCCATACAATTCCATTTTTATTCTGTCAATGACCTTAGGATCCGATAAAATTTGCACTGAACGTAAAGTAAGAAAAAATGACATCTTCAACTCTCGATTGTTCGAAACAAGTGATGGATGCACAATCTAACATAAGTCATTACATATATTAGAATGATGATTAGATCATTCAAAAAATCATTAATTAAAATAAAAACTTAATTATAATTATATTTACTGCATCCTTCGGGTGTTGAAGAGATCAATAAATTTTATATTTTTATCAGTTTTGGCCGACAACCATCTCAAGATTCTTGGATAGGAAACTTCTTCCTGGTAGTTCACTTATTGTCTTAAATAGAGAATGGATTCAAATGCCCAAGCCTACAAAATAACTCCACTAAATCAAAACCATTATTGAATTAAAAAATGAATCATATCATAATAAAATAAAGAAACATTTACCATAAAAGCCCATGGAAAGCCATATAAGTTGGCTGTCTTTGGCATTAACGGAGTTAACAAATATTTGACAGTCATTTTGATGCTTTCATAACCCCAAGGATAGCTGTTAAATGCCTCAAGATCCTCAGAAATCTTTATTAAACCAACACTTATGTTGTTGTTAACGTCTCACGCCCAAAGAACATTATGTACAAACTAAACCAAGCACAACGATAGCTTATGCTTCTTTGAGAGTTTTTTTACCTTTCAACGCTTGTATCAAATTTTTGTTTTTGAAGGTTGGTCCAACAAGGGACACCAGGTCATCGCGATTACTCAACTTTTCTTTGCCTTTTTTGGGTGTGCGAGGTGATTTTTTTGGGGTTAGAATAGGTATAACTTGAGAAGGAGGATAACATTTTAGTCTGGTAACTATGGAAAACTTCTTCCAACCAAAACAAACAGGCATGCCACAGTAATTTATCCACACCTCATCCATCTTATCTTTGTTTTCATACATAAACCTATGCTTAAGAAGATCTTATAAAACTTTCATTTGGAAACAAACACTGTTGTCCTCTGGAAAATAAAGATATTTCCCAAAGCAGCTGTCCCTGAAATAAGCATCTAATTTCTGTTCTCAAAGTATTTTTTTGAAGGCGTCGAAAGATTTTCCCATGGCCGACTTAACCACAAAATCACTCATTAAATCTATGGCACCATCGCACTGCATTCTCATAGGATAACGATCAATGCTGAAGGTTTTGACCACCTCTTCGGTGAAAGGGTGATTAGTATTTGGATCATCTCTTATGAAATATTCCTCCTCTCTATGTTCATCATCATCACCTGATTGAGAAAATGCTTGTAAAGCAAGATCATAGAGTAGTTGATGTAGCCTAGCTGCTTCACTAGGTCCTTTACTTGGACTTTTGGGAGCCATTTAATCTAAAAATAATAGGAACAAAAAATAGATTATAATTGATTAATGCATCATTAAAAAAGGATAACAGTATATCTAACATGTACAACAGTAAAATAACAATTCCAACAAATCACATATCTGTTGCACCAGGTAGGCTATTTGTTGCAACATATAACTAACCTGTTGAAACAGATAAGTAATCTATTACAACAATAAAAATAGATCTCTCATTTGTTAAATAGATGACTGATCTGTGCAACAGATCCCACAAAATTTACAACATATGAGTGATCTGTTGTAACTGTTATCAACGATCAACATTGTTTAGTTTTTTTCCAACAGAAGGGTGTCTATCATAACAAATGAATGATAAGTTGGAAAAATCAAGTCTTGGACATATCCGATTGGAATAGTTGATAGGATTTTAACCATCAGAATGTTCATCTGTTGCATCATATGATTAATTTATTGAATTAGATTTTAATCTGATGCTCCCCCTTGCATCAGATGGTTGATTTGTTGCATCAGAAGGTTAATCTATTGCATCAAATTTTTAATCGGATAGTTAATCTGTTGCATAATATTTATAATCTATTGTATCAGATGTATAATCTGTTGCATCAGATGGTTACTCTATTGCAACAGATTTATAATCTGTAGCATCAGATGGTTAATCTGTTGTAGAAAAAAATAGTAGCATGATTTTGTTCAATAGAACAACAGTAATATCACTATTTTTACCAATAACAAAAACAAGAACAAATCAATCCAACAACAACGGGCACAACATCAAAAACACTAACATCGTTGTTTTCTTTGTACAAATACAAATAATGAAAATCAAACTTCAAAAAATGCAACAAACAATAAAAAATTATATTTTACTCAGTAAAGAGAAGAGAAGAAATACCAAAAATTTGGATTTTATTCAGACCTCATTTCAAATTAGAGCAAAAAATATTGAAATTGATAACTAATACTAGAAGAGTAGTTGACTCAAGTTCCTTTTTTTCTTCAAAACTAAAAAGGCCATAATTTTTTACTTGTGAAAGAACAAAAGGGATGATAAAGAACTCAAAGCTGTTGTGACTGGACAATAAGGCTTCACGTCGATTGACGGTTGAAAGTAAAAAAGGAACTCGTAGCCAAACTATTTGTCGCCGAAGGTTGAAGTCACCGGGGATTGAAAGGTGAAATTTGCAGAGCTGTTGGTTGGGAGAAGCTATCGAGAGAGAAAGGAGAGAGACGGTCAATGATTTGGAGAGGAGAGGGGTGTGGGTTGATTTGTATTTTTTGAAAAGATTAGAAGGGTTTGAAAATATTGATCAAGTCTACAATTAACTTAATCAAGTTTTCTAATTATGTTTGACCCTTTAAGTTGGTCAATGTCACCAATCCTTCATTCAAGACTTAAAAGACACTTTTCCTTCAATTTTCTCTACCGACTCACCTGTAGAAGTTATAATTAACTACATTTATTGTGTTTGCTTACAAGAACTATTCAAAGATGTACAGAAAAGAAAACATATTACATTTAAATTTATCTATGAGTATAATCAATGTTTTGTAAATGAAAAAATAATTATTTTTTACCTTTGCCTTTGCAACTCTTATATTGCTTCACATTAAGATTACAAACTTTAATGACTATTTGTAGCTTTTATGAAAATGTAATTAACACTTCTATGTACATATATTTAAATATTATGTTTATTTTTAAAATATACATATATATAAATTGTGTTTGTACACAATTTTGAATTTATAGGATCTATCTTATTTCGTGTGCAAAATCAACGAGAAAAGTAATTCAATTGCATTAGATTAATAACATAACATTAAAAAACAAGAGACTAATAAAGATCATTAATTTTTCAATAATGTTGGAAAAAATATTGATAAAATAGTCATGACGATAAGTGTGTATCTACTTTACGAGCAATGCAAAACCATATATAATGTTTAGATTAAGTGTATTTTTGAATTTGATTTGAAATATAGACCATCAAATTGAATGTATCAATTTAAAGTATTGAAGCAAATAAATTGGAGAAGATAATATAAATAATATATGTGACTAATAAATTACCTATTCCTCAATTTTTTTTATTTATTTTCTTGCACAATTTAAAATATATTCACTACAAATATGAATGTGATAGTAGGAAGAGCTTAAGATCAAGAGAAGCACAATAAGATTTCTACTTAATAATGTGAATGAATTTGTTCTATTATCATGTATTAGATGTTTGTGAAATTTTTACTCTAAAATTTTCCGCGCATTGTGCAGATATAAATACTAGTTTTTATTATAAATCGGCAAGGGGTTAACATTACTTTTAAGAGAAATACACACACATTTGTTTTTAGAACCACCCATACATTTTTTCTCTTACAACCAACCACACACTTTTCCTCTTTCTCCTCTCTTACACGCACAAAAAAATATAAAAAATACACACACATACATAATATCAGTCATCCCCCCACTTTCTCTCCCAAACACACATAAAAATACATGTATGCATAAGAGTAGCCCACTGTCGGAGCTCTGGCGAATGAGCTTCGGCCACCACCACAACTTCTCTTCCTTCCTATATCCCTCTTCTTCCCTTTACCACCGCTAGCTCGCCGGAGTTGATGGCCGATGAGTTCCAACCACCAAATGCACCACCACGTGCTGCCCGTACCCCTCTTTTCACTACTGTTGCTAGATTTGACCACCGAATGATCGACAAACGATGGTGCACCACCAATCAGATTCTCTCTCTTTTTCTCATCACTGCCTCACTGAATTTGATCACCGGTGAGCTCCGACACACCACACCGCCACTGCCCACTGAAAAAATGGGCATGCCTCTTAGGCATTGCTTTGGTGAAATCCGTTAAAGCAACACCGACACCCTCACTATTTGAGAATTTTTCTTTATCTCCGATTATTAATGTTAATTGTTATAATTTTATTCTTTTGTTGAATCTTTCTCACTGTTATTTCATTATTGTACCTTATTTTTGCCATCGTTGTCTCTGATATGTTGCTATTATATTTTTGTTACTGTTTTGTTAATCTTGGGTTGATTTGCACTCGAAAATTTACCCTATACATGGGTTTACTTCGCTATGCCTTGACTGATTTTTGTACTATTTTTGGACATTTTATCCCTTTATTTCTTTGTAATTTACTACACTGATAACGAACAAATACTACACTATCTTGGCCAATGACATTATCTCTCCGTCAAATTTTTGAGGCCACCCCATAACAAAATATGGAATTTAGTTTCTCAAATTTACTTATTTTATATCAAGTACCAATACATGGCCAATGAAGAAACTTCTGCTGGATTTTCGAGGTCACTCCATAACAAAAGACGGATATTATTTTCTCAAATTTACTTATTTTATATCAAGTACACAAAATGGTCGATGAAGAAATTCTCCGTCTATTTTTGAGGCCTCCCCAAATTAAAGACGAACATTATATATATAAATATGTAACCAAATAAATAAACTCGGGCGATGAAGAAACCTTTACAATATCACGACAACACAAAGAATTTTATGATTCATATCTTGATAAGGCAATTTAGGATTGACGACAAATCGAACAACCATTTCGTAGGTATGACACGTCTAAAACTTAATTTGAGCCCACGTCATGGTAAAATTTTATTTTTGTTTATACATCTACATATACGTATGTGTACACACAATTTTAATTTACTTTAATAATTATTTATTTATTCTTAATATTTCTATCAAGTGTTTATACATATTCTTGATAATACATCCCGAGGTGATATTAAAGAGGGAGTTTCCGAGCCCTCAGTTTGTATCTCTGTTTCTCATTTGTATAATTGTACATAAAGATAAAGTATAGTGAAAACTCTACTTTGGGTGTTGGGTGAGGACATTCTTTATTTATTAACTCAAGTTTCGAAAAACTAAGGCCTTTTACATAAACAAATTAAATTAATTAATTAAATCACACATTTGCATCATAAAGATTGTATAGCCCTTTTTCTTTTCAGGTAAAATCTTTATTTTTCTCTTCGTAATTTCGGTCAAGTTGGTAGTATTATTTGCAAAATACTTTTTTTTTATAGTACATAAAAGATACTTTTCTTTTCACATGTCACAAATTCTTTTCACATGTAATTTGTACATTTTTATATATATTCTTTGAATATTTTCATAACAATAAGCTTTACTCATATACTTAATATACGTACATTTTTATATTATTTTAAATATTTATGTTTTTAAAAAGAATCATTTTTTTACCTTTCCCTCTTTGATAAATTTAGTCTAGTCGGCTACCGTATTTGTGGATTCTGAAGGGTGCCTAATCCTTTTCCTTCGGAATAATTTGAACCCTTAGCTAGAATCTAAAATTGGTTTTCGTATACTAAAAAACATTAGTCATACATGTTAATAAGTAAATAGGTTTACTTATTTTCCTTAAAAATTAGGTGGCAACTCTGTACAAATTTCAATTCTTTTAGAGTCCATAAGTCATATTTTATTTAACCTTGGTAAAAACAGGGCATGATAGGACCTTTTTAGGCTTGGATGGGTACGATAGGAGAATTGTGGAGAGTTTTTTATCTATTGCTTCTCTGTTGACAAAGTTAACCCCAAAAAAGGTAAAGGTTTTGTGGTCCGATGCTTGCGAATGCATTTTTGAAAAATTGAAGGATAAGTTGACTTCTGCTCCTTTTTTGACCCTACCCTTGGGTACTGAAGGGTTTATTATGTATTGTGATATGTTTCGTGTGAGTCTGTGTTGTGTTTTGGTATAGCATGGTAAGGTTGTAGCATATGCTTCCAGACAACTTAAGGTTCATTAGAGGAATTACCCGACTCATGACTTGGAGTTGGCGAATGTGGTCTTTGCTTTTAAGATTTGATGCCACTATCTGTATGGGGTACACATGGATATTTATTTAGATCATAAGAGTTTGCAGTAAGTGTTTATGCAAAAAAATTGAATCTTATGCAAAGGCTCGTATTGCTTAAGGATTACGACAAAAGCTTATACTACCATCCAGGTAAAGCTAATATTGTTGTTGATTCTCTTAATAGGTTGTCCATGGGGAGTCTGTTACACGTTGAAGAAGGTAAAAGAGGATTGGTAAAGGATATTCACCGGCTGGCTAATTTGGGAGTTCACCTCTTGGACTCCAAGGATGGAGGAGTGGTTGTTCATGAAGTGGTTAAATCATCTCTTGGTGTTGATGTCAAGGAGAAGTAGATTTTGGACCCCACACTCATGCAAATATATAATGCCAAAAGTTTTAAAGCTCTCTAGACCCACCAAAATATAGGCCATTAAATTAGCTTTCCAATGCCACTAGTCTCGCCTTAATCTGAGATCGTAGTAAGAAGTTGTGGTAATTTTTCTAAGGCACTGTCAAACTGCAAGTGACAATGACTTTGGTAATGACCCGTTGTCAGAAACAACGAGCCGTAGCCTAGACTCATTGCCGTGGCAGTGAGACTCCAAGCTTCTTGACTATGACTGCTCATAACGACTTATTATCAGACCCAATGAATCGTTAGTAGGAATTCATTGTCATAACAGGAAGGACCCCAAGGTCATGACTCAGGCTACAACTCATGACCAGACATAACGAGTCGTTACCCGAGCTGTGATGACTGTTTCTCAGAATTTCCTGGATATTTTAAGAAGGTATTTTTGGTCCTTTTCCATACTTTTAACTCCCAATCCATGTCGTTTAGGCTTCTTAAGGGTAGAATATAAGGATATTTTCCCCCAAATTCATCATTCAGTCTTAAAATCAATATAAAGCAAGAAAAAAACAATTATCTCATCTCCAAAAGCAAATTAGGGTTCTTTAATCTTCAAGTCCAATTTCCAGGAGTTTATTAAAGGTTTCACCCCAATTAGGTGGTATTTCATCAATGGGTTCCATCCACCCATTGAGTCCTAAAGATTTCTTCAAACTCTTAAGTTTAATTCACCCCCTTTTTCCTAAGGTTCCATGATAGTTATGAGTTTCCTTGGAATTTTAGTTTAATTATTGAATTTAATCATAAGTATATATTTTCTCATAAGATTAGCATCTTCTCCTACTCACCTTCATTAATTTCCGTATTATTGATAAATTATTGAGTTTGGGCTTTATTTGTGAATTTCTCTATTATGCTTAATTTTTAAGTATTATAATGTGCAGTTGTATTAGGCAGAGATGGTGGGTTATGAACACCCGATACCTAGTATTTCATACATGTATCAGTTGACATGTTTTAAGAACTTCAGATTATGCATATGTTTCTATTTTCAAGAATATTACTATGTTGAGCATATATCAATTTTCAGTGTCATTCAGGGGTAAAATCTCACCCGCTAGTTAAGACTGAGACCTTTAGTAGAAGTCCCTAAGTTCTAGAACTACGAAACTACCGTAGGTTATAAGGGTTCACCTGCCAGATTAGGACTGACACTCAAGTCCTTTGGTACATCATTTAGTAGATCCACGCCATCCAGTGTTGGTACCCTTGGCAAAGTACTAGCACCCTTCTAACTGGGGTTATAGGTTGGACCTCGATTTGCTCAGATTGGGGTATGTTGGTTACTGTTAGCTCCTATAATCCTTATTTTATATTCAACTTATGTTTTAGTTCAGATATGTATGACCTTGTATTTAATCATTCAATTTTACCAGTACATGTATATATTTGATCTTGTATCCAGTTTATCATGCTTTATGCATTTATGTTTAGATTGACTAGTTAGTTTCCCATCTCACGTATTCAGTACATTCAAATTATTAATCACATACTTTTCTGTGCTATATTGTATCATAATATAGGTTCAGACGTTCAGTACCTGGATCACACTTAGCACGTTCCACACCACATTCAGCCATAGTTTTGGCGAATCCTCATCATTCGAGGACTAGTTATCAATGTTTATTTTCGATTATTCTTAGTTTTCAATCTTTCAGATTTAGTTGGGGGCTTGTACTAACAACTCACTTTGATTTAGAGGCTTTCAGATAGTTGTTTAGATTTTTAGCATGTTGATTTGTCAGATAGTTGTTTCTAGTTTTTGGTTGATATCTAGTATTTCACTATTATATCTCCATCAATTATTTCATTTTAGCTTCCGCCCAGTGTTTTATTACTTTTCAGCATTCTTAGAGTTGTGATAGTTCATGGGTTAGCTTGGGGTTACTTGTAACCTAAGCACCGTGTTACGACTAGGGAAGTCTCGAGCCGTGACAAACTTGGTATCTGTACAATAGGTTTAAAGTGTCCTAGGGTATGTGAAAGTTACTTTAAGTATAGTCTTATTCATGAGTGTGAACTGTGCCTCACTTATGGGAGAGAGGCTACAAAACATTTTAGTAAATTCTCACTTTTTTCATAATTCATGTTGTACGGTAAAGTGTGAACTCTATTAAGATTCTTCTTCTAAGTCATACTATATTTGTTTAGATAAAATGCCTTCTAAGAGAACCAACGGAAGAATTGGGAACCAGCAAGCCCTATCGCCAATTTCTAAAGACCCTCTGAATGAGCTGGTCTCTTATACTGAATTCAAGGCTACTTTTATAGCATTAGTGCAATCTATGACTTCTCAAAATAATCAATAGGTTATTTCCCCAGCCAACTAAGTAGTGGATACGACAATAACTAGAATGCGAGACTTCACTCAGATAAATCTTTCAGTGTTCTTTGGATCCAAGACAGAAGAGGATCCACAGGATTTCTTCGATAGTGTTAAGAAAACGACTGAGATCATGGGTATAACTTCTACTGAGAGTGCTGAGTTGGTTGTTTACCAATTGCAGGAGTGGATTATACTTGGTTTTAGAAGTGGTTGAAGGATAAAGATGCAGAGGCAGAGTTAACCGAGTGGGATGAGTTTGTTGCTGAATTTCTGGACAGATTCTTCCCGCATGAATTGAGAGAAGCCAAGGTACAGGAGTTCATCAACTTAAAATAGGGAAATATGAGTGTTAAGGAGTATTTATTCAAGTTTACATAGTTGGAAAGGTATGCTACGACTTTGGTGGATGATTCTAAGGCCTAAATAAGTAAGTTTGCGCCTAGTGTTTCTAAGGATGTGGTCAAGGAATGTAGGACAACCATGTTGGTTAAAGAGATGGAAATCTCCATATTAATGGTCCATTCTCAACAGATTGAAGAGGAGAATATAAAAGAGAAGGAAAGGGAGAATAAGAGGGTTAAAACTTGTAGCTTCAATTTTTCTCAACAGAGGTTGAATGTTGAAAATCATTCTCAGTTTCGCTAGAATTCTTTAGCTATAGCCCCATCTTCTGATAGTGATTCAATGCCCAAGTTCATACAGGATACTCGAGATATAGAATTAGGCTCTAAGTCCCAAGGTAGTGTGAATCATGCTCGCATCAACCTAGTTTGTAAGAGATATGGCAAGAACTACAAGGGTGAATGCATGGATGGTAGTGATGCTTGTTTTTGGTATGGAAAGTCAAGCCAAAAAGTTTGAGAGTGCTTATTGACTGTGTATAGGGGTAAAGATGTTTGCCAACAGAGTTAGTCTAACTCTTCAGCAGTTCCAGTAGGTCGCTGGACTCAGTACGGTGCTACCTCCAGTGCAACTGGTAGACTGCATCAGGGTAGGTTCTATGCCCTTCAGACCCGATAGGATCAAGAGGGTTCTCCTGATGTGGTTACTGGTACATTACAAGTTTTTCACCTTCATATTTATGTATTGTTAGATCCCAGAGAATATTTTCCTCGGCGACTCTTTATATGGCAGTAGATTTTGGTGTCATTCCCAAAATTCTCGCAGAACCCTTCTTAGTTTTACTCTAGTCGGTAGTTCAATCATCGCCATATGGGTATATAGAAATTACCCAGTCACTGTATCCTAGAGAGTCACTTCAGTTAATCTAGTAGAGTTAGACATGATCGATTTTGATGTTACTCTTGGCATGGATTGGCTACACTCTTGCTATGCCTCAGTTGATTGTAGAAATCAAGTTGTCTAATTTTAGTTTCCAAATAAGCCAGTCTTAGAATGAAAGGGTAGTACCTCAGTGCCTATAGGTCGGTTTGTTTCGTACCTCAAGGCAAGAAAAATGATCTCCAAAGGGTGCATCTACCATTTTGTTTGAGTCAATGACTCAAGGTCTGAAATATCGAGTGTTGAGTTAGTGCCGGTATTAAATGTATTTCCATAAGTGTTTCCTAAAGATCTTTTTGAAGTTCCTTCCGAGCAGGAAATTGACTTAAAAATAGATCTCCTTCTAGATACCCAACCTATTTCAATTCCACCTTACAGAATGGCTCCAGCCGATCTCAAGGTATTGAAGGAATAATTAAAAATTCTCATAGATAAGGGTTTTATCAGGCAGAGTGTCTCTCCATGGGGTGTTCCATTTCTTTTTGTGCGCAAGAACGATGATTATCTCAAAATGTGCATCGACTTTCGTCAGTTGAACAAAGTCACAATCAAGAATAAGTATCCCATTCCTAGGATTGATGACTTGTTCAACCAACTTTAGGGTTCCAATTGTTTTTCTAAGACAGACCTCAGATCCAACTATCATTAGCTTTGAGTCAAAGATTGTGACATTCCAAAAGTAGCCTTAGAACTCGGTGTTGACACCTAATTTTGGACCTCCACACCAAGTTTAATTTTTTGATGCTCAAATCGACACCACAAGGGCAAAATGCAACCGACTCGACCCGCAAACGTCCAACTCAACAACCAACGTTCAAATTTCATACGGAAATAGTACAATTCAAGCTCTCTATTCTTATCCCAACTTTGAAATTTGTAAATCCCAAAATCATCCCTCTATTTTGCTTATCCCACATCGGTAGGATTTCATAAAAGGATCCCTCGAGTCCCTTCTATAAAATGCCTACTGTGAAGAAAGGGCAAGTCTTGGAGGTGAAAAAAATAATCTTCCAAGGCAAAACAATCTCTTTTTTTAGTAATTTTTTTGTGAAAAGCCCACGATTACTCAAAGTTTTTGGAGTCGCAGAATTTTTCAGGTGGTGGCGAGGAGGTTCTGACGACAGTTCGTAGTCTTGTTTTGCTGCCCCGTAGGAGTCCAAATGGACTTTTTCATTTTTCATATCCATCATGGGTCAATGAGGCCTATCTTTTGAGTCAAGCCCTAAAACAAAGTCTAAAATGAGTTACATGGCATACAAATGCAAGGAGTCGAAAGGAAGAAGAATGGGTTAAAGTCCCATCTTTGAAGCGGCAAAGAGACTCGAGAATCTCATTTTTTCTTTCTTTCTTTCTTTATTTCTTTATTTATTGTTGTCTTATTTATTTATTCGTTGTTGTTTTATTTCCTTATTTCTTTATTCATTCATTTGGTCTTCGAACCAATAGTTGTAAATTAATACAGGTGAAGTGGGTTGTGGGCCAAAGGGCTCGAAAATATAAATCAGGACAAGTGATGATGGGCCGAAAGCCCAAATTAGTTTAGGACAGGTTTATTGGTTTAGGCCTAACAACTTAAATCTTCTTATTCCTCCTTTCCCCTTTTATATGCTTATTTACTTTTCATTTGCTTAGACTTAGTTAAATCCCCTACTAAGTCGTCAAAATTTATTTTCTTAAAATCACTTTCTTTTCAAAAAATCAACTTCTATTTTTCAAAGTTAGTCAAAGGTAGTTTTCAAACAGTTCGGATAACCGCAAGTTAGCGGACGTTTTAGGTGCCTTAAAAACCTTTCTAAAATGTTAATAACAACCGCTTACCTAGAATTTCAACTTAAATGATTTTTCTGTTTTGAATCATCTAAGTACTTTACAAAGGTTTTCTTAATTCCTTTTCAAAATTAAGTGGCGACTCTGAAAGTCAAATTTTCGCAAAACAGAAATGGCGACTCTGCTGGGTATATTTAACTAGGTTCTAACCAAATATTTGAATTTATCATTTGACTAACTGTTTAAATTTCTTATGTGTTTATATATTTTGATTTTGTGGAATTTAATTATTGCATCTCATAGCATAATCCCACATTGATTATTAAATTATTTTGGGGTTTTGTGGATGTACCGGCCCCTGTTGTTCAACTCCAAATTAAGTGTTAAAAATACGACTGTTTATTAGCACGTGAGGCATCTGATTGATGGTTCGTATTTTCAAACCCAAGTCATCCTCTTGGGAACCTGGTTCAAACCTACTCTAAACATCTAGGATAGAGCGAAAACAAAACTCTCTTTTAGGCATAAGCCTAGGATGACCCAATACCCAAGGGGGTGTTGGGCCTATTAGAAAACTTGTCCTGGTCTATTGACCCCGAGTCAATTATAGATGAATCATATTTATGTGTTAAAGAAATATATATTTGTTTAATCCAATCCAAATCCTTTGGGGTTAGGTAGAAGTATTGCTTTGCTTATTTTCATGTAAGGATGCCTCAATCATACACCAATTGAGGACGAAATTGAAGCAAGCCAAGCAAGAAATTGATCGATTTGGACGGTTGCATCTAGAGCACTATTATACGGGATTCACTTGATCATAAATGGATGTCTCCAATGAAAAGAATTAGAAAAAACTAAGAGGGAGAAGTACGATAGAAGAGCATTCAGGAAATATTATTTCCTATCCCCTGCACGGGACATTATTCTTTTTCTCATGTTATTTTCACTTTCCCTAAAGATCGTATCCCTTTTTGTGCAACTTTTGTAGACATTTATGTCATTTATGTTTACCTATGAAGGCTTTTGGGGATAATAGATTGGCTTTAAAAAGGTGTATATTTTCTTTAAAATTCGTTAGGCCTAAACCCTTGGCTCAAAAGGGTCACCCAATTAGGATGAACGTTTATTACAATATGATTGTATAATATAACTGTTTATGTGATTATACTTGTTATGTTGATTCAAATCAAAGGCGAATTGATCCAATCCCATTTTCCATAGAACATCTCTAGGCAGAAATATACCCCACTATACAAAAGTTTGACCAAATGTACTCTAAGTCTCCCAAGTTTCTCAGAAAAGTCCGCAGTCATTCTTAAAAGTTCCAAAATGATCACTACCATTTTAAGAAAGTTGACTTTTAGAATCAGAAAAAGCCATTATAGTTTCGAACTACGTCGGGCCTAATTTCTCCTTCGTGGGATATGTAGGCAGCCTTTTGGCCCGGCCCATATATCTAAAAGCTTTATTGTCCTCCACTTTCTTAAAAGAAGTAATAAGGCCGGAAAGTAGAAAAGTTGAGCCTTCCTGATGAATTCCACCTATCCATATCATTGAGTAAAATCTTGTTCATTGAAATTCTTGATTCATCTTTACTTCATGGATCAATTCGTATGAGGTGAGAAACAACTCTATGTGTTTACTTCCTACCTTTTCGTCTTGCTTTGCTTATTACTACCAAAATCTAACACACCATCCTTTGAGTTGTTTTTACTTTGCAGGTAATAGAAACTACTCTGTGTTGGCACAAAATGGCCCTACTTCACTAGATCAAAATGAATAAGAGATTCCCTTCTTGACTATAGCTTTGTGACAGGAAAAAAAAAATGACTACGAGTAAAACTGGACTCTACCAATCAGTTTTCAAACCTGTAAATGATGGTATCGAGGATGGGATAAGGAAAATGCGAGGGAAGAATTTTCCAAGACAACTGCGATCATGGAAAATTAATTGGAGGAAACAATGTTGCATTGGACCTCCACTCTACCCGTGACTCGTCGCCCGTTGTACAATAATAACTTATAACCTGCCATTGTCATGTCATGTCAAGAAGAAAGATAATAATGAATGAGAGACAATATCCTTAGAATAGTCAACAGAAGAGTCAAAGAGTTCGAGAATCAAAGAAGGCTAATCTAGAGGAAACTGAGGTGGTTAACTAGGAGGGCAATGAATAAGGGAATTGGACAATTGATCCTTCGTTCTATCAAGAAAAAAGACAATGAAAATGCCATGTCATCCGTAGAAGTGCTTATTTCTATCCTAGTAAGATGGATAATAGTATTCAGGGCCAATTAACCCTGAAAATTCTTTTTATGTATGAACTACGTTTGACTTAAATTTCAAGGGATACGTAGGTGGACTATGTCGGCTTTGGTCAACCCCTTAGGAGAATTTGTCCCTTCTTGTTTTGTACGAACTACGTTTGACCTGAATTCCTAAGAAAGGGATACATAGGCGGCCTATGTCAGCTTCGGTCAACCCCTTATGACAATTTATCCCTTCTTTTTATGTACGAACTACGTTTGACCTGAATTCCCAAGAAAGGGATACGTAGGCGGTCTATATCAGCTTCGGTGAACCCCTTAGGACAATTTATCCCTTTTCTTTCATGTATGAACTACGTTTGAACTGAATTCCTAAGAAAGGAATATGTAGCCATCCTATGTCGGCTTTGGTCAACCCCTTAGGAGAATTTATCCTTTCCTTTTATGTAGAACTATGTGATGACCTGAATTCTCAAGAATGAGATATGTAGGTGGCCTATGTTGTCTTTGGTTAGCCCAGTAGATTTTTCTATATATCCCTAGCGTAGTCTTGAACTACGTTTGACCTGATTCTTACTTCAACGGGATACGAAGGCACCCCAATGGCTCAGTCATATAACCCCAGGAAATGGAAACCGGGGTAGAATTTTCGAGAAGGAATCTCAAAAGTTCACAAGAGGAAAATCATCTTCCAAAAACAAAGAGAACGAAGATTAACAAAGACTTCGGATCCTCTTGAGCTGAGATCGTCTCAAACAACTTTAAACTGGGGAAGAAATTTTGAGGAGGTCCTCAAAATTTCCACTAATATATTGGAATATATTTCAAATACCCTAGCACCAGAGGTCAAAGTCAAATTTTGGAAAACACCAGCTGCGACCAAGTCTAGATAGACTCAATCTCTGGCTATGATAGAACTTTTGATAGAGATCCTCGACAATGCTGAATCCCTAGCAATCCTACATTAAACATCAAGCATTTTCAGAACTAAGAGAAAGATGTTCGTTGAGCTAGTACATAACATGACTGGCAGAGATTTTCTAAAGCTTTTACAAAAATTTTGAAACTATTTTCTAAAATTAAGGCCTCTTTCAAAAATCTATGCAAATATTTTTACTTAGTGATTGCCTAAGCATTTATTGGGATGGGGATTAGGGGTAGAAGTCCCAACATGATGGAGTACCCAAAAGATGGTGGGGATAAAACCAATGATCGAAGGAGGTCAACACGGAGTAGTTTCACTCAAAACTAATCATTTTTCATGGATATAGGGATCAATACACAAAAATGAGAGTCTTTTTCAAAAATCCCCGAGCAAGTTGGGAGCCACACCAGAGAATATGATGCTCAAGAATGGTATTTCTGGGTAGCCCCAAAGACGGGTTAATACCTATTTATCGAAGACCTTTTGAATTGTCTATCTCATTTCTTAAGACCATGAAGGACAAACAAAGGCGCCTTATCTTCTTTATAAATATTGTATTTAGAATTTTTCTGAAAAATAGTCAAAATAGTCGCTAGCAAAAAGCGAATTTATGTCTACTGACTGTTTACCTTAAGTACAGGTACTCATATAAAGCAAAAATGCAGACAAACAAATCCAGGCAAAATTATCTTCATTGCTAAGAAGGCCATTACATACCATTTTATCGCTAAGAGGGCCATTGCATTTAATATCTAATGACACGTGAGATATCATACACTAACGTCGAGGATATCATCCGCATTTAATAACTGATGACAGATAAGATATCATACGATGGCGTCAAGGATATCATCCGCATTAGATATCTGATGACGCGCGAAATATCATATGATGGCTTCGAGGATATCATCCACATTAAATATCTGATAACACGCGAGATATCATACGCTGGCATCGAGGATATCATCCGCATTAAATATCTGATGATGTGCGAGATATCATATGCTGGCGTCGAGGATATCATCTGGATTAAAAATCTGATAACGTGTGAGATATTATTTTTTGGCGTTGAAGATATAATCCGTACTAAATATCTGATGATGCACAAGATATAATACGCTGGCATCGAGGGTATCATCTATATTAAATATCTAATGACGCGTGAGCTATCATACGCTGGCATCGAGAATATCATCGGCATTCAACATCTGTTGACACGCGTGATAGCATACGCTGGCTTCGAGGATATCTTCAGTATTCAATATCTATTTACACGCGAGATAGCATACGCTGGCGTCGAGGATATAATTAGCATTTAATATCTATTGACACGTGACGTAGCATACACTAGCATCGAGGATATTATCAACATCAAATATCTGTTGACATGCGAGATAGCATACACTGACATTGAGAATATCATCAACATCTACTATCTGTTGATACGTGAAATAGCATATGCTGGTATCAATGATATCATCAACATCTAATATCTGTTGACATGTGAGATAGCATATGCTGGCATCGAGGATATCATCAGCATCTAATATCTATTGACACATGAGATACCATATGCTGGTGTCGAGTATATCTCATCATTTTATGAATCAGCATCTGAATATATCAAAAGCACATGATTCAAAGAGACGTCACTAAGTCGCTATCTGAAAGTAAACGACATATGAGATAGTCCGAAGGATCATCTATAAGTCATATTATTTGAAATAAAATAGTGTGCAAGATTAATTCTGAGTTGATATCCCATAGGTCATCCGTAAGCTGCAATAATATCCTAACCGGATAGTGTGCAAGGTTACCGAAAAATTGATAGTACGAAGGTTATCCATAAATCGCAACTAAATCCTTATCGGAGAATATGCGAGATTATCAAATTGATAAGTCTAAGGGATATATATAAGACACATCATATCCAAGATCGATTATGTGCTTGATTACCCAAAGACTACTAATTTGAGAGATATCCATAAGTCATATTGTATCCAAGGTCGGATGATGAGCAGGAATACCTAAGAACTAGCGATTGGAGGGATATCAGTAAGACATCTCTTATCCAAGGTCGAATAATATTTAGGATTACCTAAGGGCTAGAATTTTAAAGGATATCTATAAGTTGCCTCGTATCCAACATCAAATAATGCATAAGATTATCCAAAGATTGCTAACTCAAGGGAAATCTATAAGTCGTATCAATACAAAAGATGTGCAAGACTTACCTAAGATCATATGCTAAGAATTATTGGCAATAACCAAAGAGGTTATCATACAACAAGCATTGTGGGTGACCAAAGGGTTACCACATCAGCATAAGATTACACGGTTATAAGGACCGTTCTACATAAAGTGTCATCGGCGTCCAAAAGTGCCACCCCACTTTGAAGACATATTCAACCGATAAACAAGATAATTATGCAATAACCAAAAGGGTTGTTGTGTCTGTTGTTGTAAGTTATTTCCTTCCAAACAGGTACATAAAAGGATGACTTCGTTGTTCAGAAAACAACTCACATAGAGATATGGTAAAGACTATATACCTTTTTCATAAATTGTGTTTAACACTAACAATTTTTGTTTGAGACATTGTCGAGAGCATCCGACAGGATGAAAATCACAAAACAAAATCACAGGTGCAGACGACTCCAAAAAGGACGCAACACAACGTGGAACTCTTTCTTAGCAGAAAAATAGGACATAATCTATAGAGGGACATCAAACTCATTGGACGCGAGCTAAAGAATGATCGCCACCACCATCCAACCACACCCCTGTTAGAAGTCATATGGGAATTTTGGGATATTCTGGTTTCAGCTTCACCTTTGGGATATTTCTAAGCTCATACCAAGGGTAAACTTCTTTTTCTTTCAAATTTGAGTGATAGGACACCTAGGGTTTTGGAAATTATGTCCAGGTAAGTTATTTTTTGTGGATGTAAAGGATCCCACATTAACGGTTAAGAGGTTACAAGCCTCTTTTCCGCAACTCGATCAACTTTTCACTCATTCTAAGCCCAAGATCATCTGAAATAAAAGACTATCTTTTCTACCGATTGAGTCAAACTACAAACAGTTTTATTCCTGAGTCTCCAGGATATAAAGGCTGGTCTTTATGTAGAAAACTTGACATCATTACAACTTCCCCTCAAACCCCTTTATTTTCCAGCTTTTTGGTTAAACTCCAAAACTGAGATAGCTTGTGAATTTTTTGAAAATCATGTCTTAAATCAAGCTTTATGAACTACACGTGGCCTGAAATCTCATATAGCCTGATATATGTAGGAAACCTGATACCAGGTTCCGGACATAACTCCATGCAACTCATGCGAAAACCAACCTCTTTCATATTTGAATTTATGGTCAGACAAAAATCAGGAACGTCAACCTCCCTTTGCCCAGGATTACTTGCATCCATCCTACCCAAAGGGAGGGGGAAGTTGTTGACACCTAATTTTTTCCCTCCACAACCAAGTTTAATTTTGAGTTTCTTCAATTTTCAATTAAAATTACAACATTTGATTTATCCAAATAAAAGCTTTTCAAAGTATTTATCTGAGGAATTTTATCATTTTAAGTAGCGATTATATATTATCATATTCAATTATACGAGATTATATAATTTGTTTGCTTAAACATTTATGAGACATCGGATTTTAATTAAAGCTTATCTTGAAAACAAATTCAAAAGGTTGAAATCTTAATTTAAATATAATTCATTCTCAAAATAATTTTTTTGGAAAAAATACTTGTTTAATTTTATCAAATCAAGAAACTCAGGGATTAAATGAGGAACTAATTCGTATCAAACATCAATTTAATTTTATCAATCTATTAAATTCTATCATAATTAAAACCAAATTGACTACAATTGCATTGCAATTGGATAATTAACTTTCAATTAGGTCAAAAGTTAAATAGGATAGGCTAATTTAGAATTGAAATTATTTTTGAATAACCCCTAATCTAATTGGGGTTATTTTCTAAATAACCTATAAAATTATCAAATTCTTAATTTAAGTGGGGTTATTAAATAACCCTAATTTAACCCAATATCTCCAAACAGCCCAAACAAAATACCCTGACCCAGCTGGCCCAATAAAAAACAACTTCACCCGGTCGACATTTAATCCTTTTCTTTAACAACCCAACATACCAATAATATACCAGCCTAATCCACACCATCCCTAACCCGACCCACTTTCTACTTCAACAATATTCAATACAACATCCTCAATATTATCTGAAAAAATAGAAACATACATACCGCCAAACAACTGCGACAACATCAGTATGTACAACCGACGAACAACAACCCCAAAACAGACCTGACCCGACTACGACCCAACCAACTCAACAATAATGACTAAATTTTAACCCGATATCGTCCATGGCTTAAACCCGACAACAACATTCAGCAACCCGTCTTTGAACCACGACCCAAAATCAATACCACAATGGCAAAACACAACCGACTCAACCCGCGAATGTCTAGCTCAGCCACCAACGTTCAAATTTTGTAAGGAACTAGTACAATTCCAGCTCTCTATTGTTATACCAACTTTGAAATTTTTTAATCCCAAAATTACCCCTCTATTTTGCTTATCCCGCATTGGTGGGATTTCAAAAAGGAATCCCTCGATTCCCTTCTATAAAAAGCCTACTGTGAGCTGAAGAAAGGGTAAGTCTTGGAGGTGAAAAAAAAAAAGCTTCCAAGACAAAACAGTTTTTTTTTTCTAGTAAATTTTTTTTGTGAAAAGCCGATGATTACTCAAAGTTTTTAGAGTTGCAGAAGTTTTTCGATGGTGGCGAGGAGGTTCTGACGACAGTTCATAGTCTCATTTTGTTGCCCCGAAGGTGTCCAAATGGACTTTTCCCCTTTTCATATCCATCATGGGTCAATGAGGCTTATCTTTCGAGTCAAGCCCCAAAAGAAAGTCTAAAACGAGTTACATGGCATATAGATGAAAGGAGTAGAAAGGAAGAAGAATGAGTTAAAGTCCCATCTTTTAAGCGGCAAAAAGACTCGAGAGTCTCATTTTTTTTCTTTCTTTCTTTCTTTATTTATTTATTTATTGTTGTCTTATTTATTTATTTGTTGTTATTTTGTTTCCTTATTTCTTTATTCTTTTATTTGGGCCTCAAAGACAAAGTTGTAAATTAATACAAGTGAAACGGGTTGTGGGCCAATGGGCTCAAAAATATAGATTAGGATAGGTGATGAAGGGATGAAATCCCAAATTAGTTTAGGACAGGTTTACTGGTTTAGGCCTAACAACTTAAATTTTCTAATTCCTCCCTTTCCCCTTTTATGTGGTTATTTTCTTTCCATTTGATTAGACTTAGTTAAATTCCCTACTAAGTCATCAAAATTTATTTTTCTAAAAGCAATTTCTTTTCAAAAAAATCAACTTCTCTTTTTCAAAGTTAGTCAAAGATATTTTTCAAACAGTTTGGATAACCGCAAATTAGCGAACGCTTTAGGTGCCTTAAAAATCTTCCTAAAATATTAATAAGAACCGCTTACCTAGAATTCAACTTAAATGATTTTCCTATTTTGAATCATCTAAGTACTTTACAATGGTTTTGTTAATTCCTTTTCAAAATTAAGTGGCGACTCTGAATGTCAAATTTCTGCAAAACACTCGGTATGGTCACTATGAATTTGTTGTCATATCTTTTAGACTAACTAATGCACCTACAAATTTTATGGAATTGATAAACAGGGTGTTCAAACAGTACTTGGACATATTAGTTATAGTCTCCATAGATGATATCCTCATTTATACTTGGAGCAAGGGTAAACATGCAGATCATTTGAGGATTGTCAAACCCTTAAAAATCACCAGTTATTTGCTAAGTTCAGCAAGTGTGAATTCTGGTTGAAATTATTAGCATTCCTTGGTCATATTATTTCCAGTGAAGGCATTCGAGTTGATCCTCAAAAGATCAAACAAGTAAGAAACTAGCGTAGACCTATCTCTCCATCAAATATCAGGAGTTTCTTTGGTCTAACCAGTTACTACCGATAGTTTGTCAAATGGTTTTCCTCTATTGCTTCTCTTATGTCCTGACTAACTTAGAAGAAAGTCAAATTCCAGTGCTTTGATTCTTGCGAGAAGAGTTTTCAAGAGTTGAAGACTCAACTCACCTTTGCTCTAATTTTGAATCTACTAGAGGGTTTAGATTGTTTTATGGTATATTATGATGCTTCCAGAGTTGGACTTGGTTGTGTATTGATGCAGTGAGAAAGGTTATAGCATATTCCTCTAGGCAACTCAAGCCTCATGATAAAAACCGCCTGACTCATGATCTTGAGTTAGCAGCAGTTGTGTTTTACTTAAAGATTTAGAGGCATTACATTTATGGGGTTCTTATTGATGTGTTTACTGATCACAAGAGTCTTCAGTATGTGTTCAGCCAGAAGGGTCTAAATCTTCATTAGAGAAGGTGGCTAGATTTGTTAAAAGACTATGAGATGAGTGTCTTATACCATTCAGGTAAGGACAATATTATGGATGACACCTTTAGCCAATTGTCTATGGGAAGTGTTACTCGCATGGAGGATGATAAGAAGAAGTTAGTTCGTGAGGTTCATCAACTTGTTTGGTTGGGATTTTGATTGGTTGATTCAGCCAAAAGTAGTGTTTGGGTTCAGAATGGTTTGAAATCTTCTTTGGTAGATGAAGTTAAGGAAAAGCAAGAGGGAGATCCTATATTGTAAAAGTTGAAAGAGCTAGTTTAGAACCAGAAGGATGACGTTTTCTCCCAAGGGGGAGATGGTGTTCTTTGATGTCAGGGTAGATTATGTGTTTTTGATGTGGATACCTTAAGGCAACAAATCTTAGCAGAAACTCTCATTTCTCAGTATTATATTCACCCAGGAGCCACTAAGATGTATCGTGACTTACGGGAAGTATATTGGTGGAATTACATGAAGAATGATATCGCAAAATTTGTAGCTAAGTATCTAAATTGCTAGTAGGTTTAGGTTGAGCACTAGAGTCCTTGTGGTACACTTCAAGAATTCAGCATTCCTACTTGGAAATGGTAAGTGGTGAATATGGACTTAATTATAGGGTTTCCTCGTACTCGTCGATAACATAATTCTATTTGGGTTATCGTGGACCGAATGGATAAGTCAACTCATTTCATGCCATTTAACACTTTAGATTCAACTTAAGATTATGCTAAACTCTATCTTATAGAGTTGGTAAAGTTGAGTAGAGTCACTTTGACCATTATTTTAGATAGTGGTACCTAGTTTACCTCTTGATTTTGGAAGACTTTTTAGAAGGGTCTTGGTACCCAAGTTCATCACAATACAGTTTTTCACCCGCAGATATATGGTCAAGTATAAAGGACCATTCAAACCTTAGAGGACATATTTCAAGCATGTGTGATCAACTTTAAGGGTAGTTGGGATGATCACTTAACTTTGGTTGAGTTTGCTTACAATAACAACTATCACTCTCATATTTAGATGGCCCATTTGAGGATCTTTATGATAGAAGCTGTATATCTCCTATTGGTTATTAAAGCTACTTTGATAGGTCAAGATTTAGTGTATGAGGTGATGGAAAAAGTTAAGTTGATTAAGGAATGGCTGAAAACTGCTCAGAGTCATCAAAAATCTTATACAGATGTAAGGAGAAAGGAGTTTGAGTTTGATGTTGGTGATTTTGTCTTCTTAAATTTTTTTTCCGTGAAGGGGGTGAAGAGATTTGGTAAGAAAAGAAAGCCCAGTCCTCACTATATGGGACCTTATAAGATTTTGAGTCGCTATGGTAAGGTAGCCTATGAGTTGGAATTGTCTGTAAAGTTGGCATCAGTGAATCCTATCTTCTATGTCTCTTTGCTGAAGAAGTGTATTGGTGATCCCACATCTACAGTTTCTTTAACAAGAATTGGCATGGAAAATAGCCTATCTTATGAAGAGGTCCTAATTGAGATCCTTGATTATCAGATCCATAGGCTGAGGAATAAAGAGGCAGCTTTGGTAAAGGTTTTGTGTAGAAATCAGTCAGTTGAAGGAGCTACTTGGGAAACAGAGGTAGATATGATCACCAAGTACCCCCATCTTTTCTCTTCGAACTCAGTCCCAACTTGAGGTAATATTACCCTTAATTAATTAATTATTTCATTTTTATTTTAGGCTATTCAACTATTGTAACGCCCCGAGTCTGCACCCCAGATGCCACACGATGCTCATGACCCCAAAGGACCACAAGCTAACCCATGAATGGCACCTGCTATGAGTACTGAATAATAATACTGAAATAATGTGGAAAATAGGCTGAAATGCCATAAGTTTCATAATCTAAAAATGAATATTGAATACTAATAAATAAATACTGAAAGCTGAATATCTATCTAAAATAATCTAGCCTGAAAAGTCTTTAACTGTCTGAATGTGGAGTTGATGGGACAATCCCCAACTAACACCAACTATTGAATATACAGAACTACTGAAATACTAAAATGATAACTCTGTCCTCAAACTATGAAGATTCACCACTAAATCTATTATTGATAGGCTGGGCTGCTAAGAACGGTCAGGAGCCCGTTCATCTGAACCTATGATATAAGACATCATTGCACAAAAGAAAGAGTATGCGTCACTACTTTGAATATACTAGTATGCTAAGTGAGGTAGGCTGATATACCAGGGTACATATGCATGAACAATAACTGGCTGAGTAACATGAGTATATCTTAATGAGAGTACATAAATATCTGAAACTACTGTAAATACAGATTATGCAATGTTGTATGTAAATCTACTTTACTGTAACTAAGATCGCTAATAACTAAATTGCTGTGAACTGAGTTACTGATAACTGGGTGACTATTTTTGACAGTCCTGATTCTGTAGAACAAAACTGAGTTCTATCCTGAGCTGGGGGACTGTGCCTGACAATCCTAATTCTGAAATTGAAACTGTAATTGTGGGAGTGTTTATCTAATCGACATACCCCAATTATAAACTGAGTTGGGGTCCAATTCGTGACCCCAGTTGGAAGGGTGTTAGCACCTTGCCAAGGGATACTAACAATGGCTGTGAGTTAACCTTATCTGGCAGGAAGACATTTCGTCAACCCTCACTGGCAGGAAAACTCGTACGAGATGTATCAACCCTTATCTAGTAGGAAGATATCTCAACCTACGTTGGCTACATAGTTCTGTAACACAGGGATTGCTACTACGGGTCAAACCCTTTACTGACAAGAATGCCCCCATTCTTGGGTTCGCTCGATGCTGATTCCTACTCCCAATTGAATAGACACTGAAGTGATTTATAGACTATACTAGGCTTTAATGAACTATTACTGATTGTGCTAACTAACTAAATTGGACAGAGTTCACTGAGTTCTGTTAACTGACTGAATACACTATTCGTGATATTGAGTTGAACTAGATTGATACTGAGTTTCACTAAGTTCTATAACTAGCTGAGTACTACTATTCGTGACATTACTGAGACTATTCTATAACTACTGTAGCTCTAGGTAAACAATTAGATTTTCAGGTATTGAATACCCCCAGGACTCGAAAGCATGGAAAGTAAAGCATGGCATGATGTTGAAAGCATAACAATAAATACTTGTTAATAATACATTCACCTAGGCATTTTGTTAAACACTTGAGATACATGAACTTGCACATGAATGGGTCCACATGATGACATATCATGAATTCACTATTCAATTCACATAGGCATTCTATCAAACACTTGGGGAGCATGGTTATTTCACATGAGGATAGTCAACACATGAACATCATGGATACAATAATCAATTGTAATTTCATGGGTTTAACATGAAAATCATATCATTAACCACACATACCTTAGATGAACACCTAACATACCTTGGCAATCAAATTCGTGAAGATTGATGGTGTGTTCTTGAAGATTGAACTTGAAATTGAATGTCCTAGGGTTTGTTCTTGAGAGAAACATAAGAGAAATTGTGAAGAAGTGAGTGATTTTTTCCCTTAGGAATGATTAATCTTGTGTTTTGGGGATGAATAGGAGTGGGAAAATGACCCAAATATCCCTCTGTACATGGGCATTTAATTACTAAAAACATGCCCAGCGATGCACTGGGCACCGTACTACGTTAATAGCCGATGCAATAGCCAACACGATGCATCGATATTGTATTGGCTCACTAGAATTTTCACTAGGATCTAGGTAAAAATATTTATCGATGCGATAGGCTACGCGATGTGTCGACATCGCATCAATCCACTATTTTGGACTCCCAAACATGCCTTAAACGATGTTCTAAAAATCCATAACTTGTCCGAGAATACCTACTGACATTCCTGATTATGATTCAATTCAAGAATCAACATTTTAAGGTCATAAGGGTTGTAAAATAAGATCTCCCAATTATGAAGGCTAAAAATAATTCTATGTATAAATACTTAGCTGAAATTTCTAAGTTTGGGACCTCTTTTCATGCTCTAAAGGACTGAGTTAAGCTAAGATTTTGCAGGGTCTTACAACTATTTTTATGTCATAGAATGAATTCATGAGTTCAGTTCATTCCATGCATCATTCATTGAATCTGATGTCAATTCATGGTTCAGTTTATAAGCATTCTGTGCAAAATCTCAGTTTTTCCCCCTAGTACTTCAGCTTAGTCAGCTTTATTTAGGAATGAATATTTCCAAGGAGGAGATATTATAATGCCCTAAATTTTAAGCTCTAGACCCACCAAAAAATAGTCCATTAAATTAGCTTTCCAATGCCACTCGTATCGCCTTAATCCGACATCTTAGTAAGAAGTTATGCAAAATTTTCTAAGGCATTGTCAAACTTCCAGTGACAATGACTCTAGTAATGACCCGTTGTCATACATAACAAGTCATAGCCTAGACTCTTTGCCATGACAATGAGTGACCAAGAAATCGTCTTCTTGACTATGACCCCTCATAATGACTCATTATCAGACCTAACAAGTTATCAGGAGAAAGTCATTGTCATAACAGAGAAGAAGCTCAGGTCTTCAGGTCGCGACTCGTGACCTGTCATAACAAATCATTACCCGAGCTGTGATGACTATTTCTCAGAATTTCCTAAATATTTTAAGAAGGGCTTTTTGGTATTTTCCCATTTTTAACTCTTATCCCACGTTGTTTAGGCTTCTTTAAGGTTGTAATATAAGGCTATTTTCCCCCAAATTCATCATTAGTCTTAAAATCAATACACAATAAGAAAAGAAGCAATTCTCTTATCTCCAAAAGCAAATTAGCATTCTTCAATCTTCAAGTCCAATTTCCAGGAGTTCATCAAAGGTATCACCCCCAGGTATGTGGGATTTCACCAATGGGTTCCTTTCATCCATTGAGTCCCAAAGATGTCTTCAAACTCTTAAGTTTAATTCAACCTTTTTTGCCTAGGGCTCCACAATAGTTATGAGAACCCTTTGAATTTCAGTTTAATTATTGAATTCAACCATAAGTATTTATTTTCTCATAAGATTAGCATCTTTTCCTACTCACTTTCATGAATTCCCGTATTATTGATAAATTATTGAGTTTAGGCTTTATTTGTGAATTTCTCTATTATGATAAGTTTTTAAGTATTATCATGTTCAATTACATTTGATAGAGTTGGTAGGTTATGAACAACCGATACCTAGGATTTCATGCATGTATTAGTTGACATGTTTTGAGCACTTCAGATTATGCATATTTTTCTATTTTCAAGAATATTACTATATTGAGCATATATTTGTTTTCACTATCGTTCAGTTGGAGTAGTACTTAGCACCGAGTAAATATAGGGATGATGGATCACCTATCAATTAGGAGTGAGACCTTTCGTAGAAGTCCCTAAGTTCTAGAACTCGATACCACCATAGGTTATGAGGGGTCACCCTCTATATTAGGACTAACACCCTATTCCTTTGGTACATCTGTTAGTGGATCCACGCCATACAATTTTAGTACCCTTGGCAAGGTGCTAGCACCTTTTCAATCGAAGTTACAAGCTGGATCCCAATTTGCTCAGATTGAGGTATTTTGGTTACTGTTAGCTCCCATAGTCCTAAATTTATATTCAACTTATGTTTCAGTTTAGATATTCATGACCTTGAATTTAGTTATTCAGTTTTACCGGTACATGTATATACTTGGTGTTGTATACAGCTTATCCTGATTCATGCATTTATGTTTAGGTTGACTAGTTAGTTTCCCATATCACATACTTAGTACATTCAAAGTACTGATTGCATACTTTTCTATGCTATATTATCGCATAATATAGGTTAACGCTCAGTACCAGGATCACACTTAACACATTCTGCGCCACATTCATCTGCAGTTTTGGTGAGTTCTCATCATCTGAGGACTAGGTATCAGTGTTTATTTTCCCATTTTATTTAGTTTTAGTCAGTCAGAATTAGTTAGGGCCTTGCCCCAACAACTCACTATGATTTAGAGGCTTTTAGACAGTTATTTAGATTTTCAGCATGTTAGTTTGTCAGATAGTTTTATTTCCAATTTTTGGTTGATATCCAGTATTTCACTATTTTATCTCCATCAACTATTTCATTTTAGCTTCATCCCAATATTTTGTTATTTTTTAAGTATTCTTAGAGTTATGCTATAAGACCCCGTAAGATCACACATACCTCTAAATTGGGTCCAACCGTTAGAAACTTTCACTAAGTGTTAGGACTTAGTAATTTCCAAAGTCCCTTAAACTTTTATGAATTTATTTTCAACCTTCCCAGTCTTAGAATGTAGATTTTAAAGTTGATTCATGATCAGGGATGTCAAAGGTGCATCTCGGGCGAGTTTCAGAATTTTTGGATGAGGGTAAGAGCATGTTTGCAAACTATAGTAGAAGGACCAGGATAAGCCCACGGTGTGTGATCCATTTCACCCATGGGGTTCCCGTGTTATAGCCTCTGGTGTGTGGTCCAGTCCGGCAGACAGAGCCCTCGACGCGTGCTCCATCGCATACCCTTAAATTCTAGCTTTAAGTCACATTTTTCCAAGGGAATTTGGGTCTTTTCCCTTCACCCATTTGGTCCATAACACGGTATTGAGTGTCCCAAAATGCAAAATTTATCATTCTATTCACAATTCTCTCAAAAGAAAACAGTCCTCTCTCAAGAACAAACCCTAGCCTCTTCAAAATTCAAGCTCAAAGTTTCAAGAAACCACCAAAAACTTTCATAAATTCTTTAATTAAGGTATGTGTGATGTTCATTCATGGGTCCTTTTCACCCATGGAGTCCAAGAATCCATTTTTAAGATTTTAATCATGAGTTTACATGTTTACAATAAATTATCTCCATGAATCCATATGAATTTCAATTTTTACATGATATTTACAAATAATTATTGTTAAAATTAAACCTTACACGATGGAATAATAATGTTTTCATGTTAAATCCCTAATTTATGGTTTAGTATTGTAGCTATCTGATTACTACATGTTTTAAACTATCCCCATGCTTTAATTCATGACCCCTATGTGTTTGATGAAATGTCTAAGAGATAGTTTTGAACAATGATCCCTCTTATGGTTATTTTTAAAGGTGTTCATATGTTTTTATTGTTATTGCTATCGAGTCCTGGGGGTAATGAATACCCAAAAACTTAGCTATTTACTTAGTCTTAGTATTTTTAGAATATTTTCAGATATGTAAGGGCACTATCAGTCAGTCATTTTTCATATTCTGTTAAACTTAGTTCAGTTCAATAACCCGTGTCTTTTAGTTGAAAGTAGGATTTAGCACCAAGCAAATGCAGGACGAAGACTTCCTCATCAGTTTGGCAAAGTCGTTAGTAGTAGTCCCTGTATTGTAGAACCACGTAGCCAGTGTGGGATATGAAGAGTCACCCATCAATTTAGGCTTGACTACCTCCCAGGGGTCACCCGTAAATTTAGGCTTGACTTCGCCCAGGGATCACCCATCAGTTTTGGTTTGATACTTTGGTTCTTTAGTAGATTAGTAGATCCACACAACCATTATTAGTACCCATGGTATGGTATTGACACCCTTCCAACTAGGGTCAGAGGTTGAACCCCAATCAGCTTAGAATGAGGCATGTCAGTTAGATATACCTCCCACAGTCTTAGTCCATTATTTTGTATTATTCAGTTTAGGTTTGTATTGACCATAGCATACAATTATCAGTTATTCAGTTATTCAGTTATCAGGTTACAATGTTTCTGTTTATAGGTTATTTTAGAATCATGTTATATGCTTGGTCATGCATTCTCATAATTTACAACATTCACACATTCATATTAGTTATTCAGTTACCTCATGCTATTCATTCAGTTAGTTATTACTCATGCATATAACCTATGCATATCACCCTAACCTCATCTAGCATATCGGTACATTCAAAGTACTAATCACATATTCGTTTCTTGCGCTATGATGTCTTATATCATAGGTTCAGACACTCAGGGTTTTGACCATACTTAGGCATTCTAGTGCATCAGCAGTAGCAGCAGTGGTGAGTCCTCATATATCAAGGATCGTTTTTGTTTATTTTAGTATTTTAATTTATTAGTCAATCAGAGTTAATTGGGGGCTTGTCCCATCAACTCCTTAGTCAGTTAGATGCTTTCAAATAGTTAGTCAGTTTATCAGTTGTTATTGACAGTCTTTTTAGTATTGTTTTCAGACATTTTTAGAACTATGATTTAAATAGCATGTTTTCGCATATGTTCCTTTATTATCAGTTTTATTCAGTGCTCAAAGCAGGTACCAAATCATGGATTAACTTGTGATCTCTCGGGATCATAAGTCCCATGTGGCACCCCGGGTGTATTTCTGGGGTGTTATAAACTTGGTATCAGAGATAAAGGTTTTAAACTGTCTTAGGAAGTCTGCAAGCTACGTGGAGTAGAGTCTTGTGCATGTATGTGAAGTGAGCCACACTTATGGACAAGAGGCTACAAGATGTTTTAGGAAGAAATTTCCCTTCTTTCAGTATCCATGTCATACGAATGAGCATGACCTTTATTTGAACTCTCTTTCTAATTCACTCTTCCTTCTATTTATAGAAAATGACTCCCAAAAAGACTAACATAAGAAGAAACAAAAATTAGCCCGTACCTTCGCCTGTTCAGGAAGATCCCCTAAACGAGCATGTCTCTCATGTTGAGTTTAGAGTTGTATTCACTACTTTAGCCCACTAGTAGCAACTCAAAATAATCAGCAAGCCATTGTTCCAGCCAATCTAGTGGCTAATACAGCCACCGCTAGGATTTGGGACTTCACCCATATAAATCCCCCTCAGTTTTTGGTATCTAAGTATGATGAGGATCTACAGGAGTTTCTTGACATAGTTTAGAAGGTGACTGATATTATGGGTGTTACGTCTAGTGCGAGCACAGAGTTGGATTCTTACCAGTTGTAGGATGTAGATCACACCTGGTTTAAGCAGTGGAAGGAGGATAGAGGTGCAGATACAGGGCCTATAGGGTGGGAGGAGTTTACTCTAGCCTTTTTAGACAGATTTTTTCCCTTAGAGTTGAGAGAAGCTAAGGTGTTGGAGTTTATTAATTTAAAGCAGGGCAATATGAGTGTGAAATAGTATTCACTTAAGTTTACTCAGTTGGTGAGGTATGCTCCTTATGTGGTGTCTGATAACTGATTTAGAATGAGTAAGTTCGAATCTAGCATATCTGATAGTATGGTTAAGAAGTGTAGGAATGTTATATTGATTATCGAGATGGACATATCAAGTCTTATGGTCCATGCTCAATAGATTGAGGAACAGAAGTTTAAGGAGAAAAAGAGGGAGAATAAGAGAGACAGAATAGGTAGCTTCAGTTTTGCTCAGTCGAAGTCAGGGGGTGGTAATCATTCCCAGTTTTGATAAAAGTTTTTTTCCCCAGCTACATCTTCATCTAGTGTTCTAGTACCAAAAATTAGGAATGACAATTAGGATAGGGTGCCAGGATATAATCCCTAGTGTAGTATGAACAATGGTCACACTAATCCTCTCTCCAAGAAATATAGTAGGAATTATTAGGGTGTGTGTAAAACTGGAAGTGATGTATGTTTTAGATGTGGCAAGCCAGGCCACAGGTTCAAAGAGTGTCGATTAATTTCTCAGAGGGGAAGGAACATTCACCTACAGGGTTAGTCCAACCAGTCATCAGCTCCAGTAGGTCTCTAGACTCAGTAGTGTGCTACTTACAATGCCACCAGTGGACAACGTCAGAATAGGATTTATGCACTTCAGTCCTGACAGGATCAGGAAAGCTCTTCTGATGTGGTTTCTAGTATGTTACAGGTCTTTCACCTCCATGTTTATGCTTTGTTAGACCCCAAAGCTTTGGTTTCTATTGTAACCCCCTATATAGATGATAATTTCTGTGTCAGTCTCGAGTCTTTAGCATAACCCTTCTCAGTATCTACCCCATTAGGTATCTCTATTATAGACAGGCATATATACAGGAACTATTCAGTCATAATATCCTAGAAAGTCACCTCAATTGACCTCTTAGAGTTAGAGATGACTTATTTTGATGTCATTCTCGGCATAGATTGGCTCCACTCATGTTATGCTACAGTTGATTGCAGAAATAGAACTGTTCAATTTTAGTTTCCCAATGAACCAGTCATTGAATGAAGGGGTAGTAGTTAAGCGCTTAGGGTCAAATTGTTTCATACCTTAAGGCAAGAAAAATGATATCCAAGGGTTGTGGTTACCATCTTGTGCAATTCAAAGACTCTAATTCTAAGACCCTAAGTGTTAAGTTAGTTTCAGTTGTAAAGGAATTTCCAGATGTGTTCCCTGAAGATCTTCCCAAAGTTCCTCCGGAAATGGAAGTCAACTTTGGAAAAAACATCCTTCCAAATACCCAACCCTTATCTATTCCACTATACAGAATGGCTCTAGCTGAGCTTAGGGAGTTAAAAGAACAATTGAAAAATCTCTTAGATAAAGGATACATCAGACCCAGTGTTTCCCCATGGGGTACTCCAGTCCTTTTTGTGCGAAAGAAAGATTGTTCTCTCAGAATATGCATTGATTATCTTCAGTTGAACAAAGTCACAATCAAGAATAAGTATCCAGTTCCTAGCATTAATGAGTTGTTTGACCAACTTCAGGGTGCCAGTTATTTCTCTAAGATAGACCTCAGATCTATCTATCATCAACTCAGAGTCAAAGAATGTTACATTCTGAAAATAACTTTTAGAACTCGATATGGTCACTTCGAGTTTATAGTCATGTCCATTGAACTAATAAATACTCCAGCAACTTTCATGGACCTGATAAACCGAGTGTTCAAGCAGTACTTAGACATGTTCATCATAGTCTTCATTGATGATATTCTTGTCTATTCCCATAGTGAAAACGATCATGCAAACCACCTCAGAATTATATTGCATACTATTAGAGCCCATTAGTTGTTCACTAAATTCCATAAGTGCGAATTTTGGATAAGATCAGTAGCTTTTCTTGTCCATATTATTTTTGATGATGGCATTAGGGTTGACCCTCAAAGACTGAAATAGTGAGAAACTGGCCCAGACCCATCTCTTCATTAGATATTAGAAGTTTCTTATGTTTGGCCAGCTATTACCAATGTTTTTTTGAAGGGTTTTCATCTATTGTGTCCCTCATGTCCAGATTGATCCAGAAGAAAGTCAAGTTTCAGTGGTCAGATTCTTTTGAAAAAAGTTTTTAGGAGTTGAAGACTCAACTCACCTCAGCCTCAATTTTGACCTTACCATATGGTTCAAATGGGTTCGTTGTTTACTGTGATGCTTCCGGAGTTGGCTTGGGTTGTATTTTGATACAAAAATATAAGGTCATAGACTATGCCTCTAGATAGCTTAAACCCCATGAAAAGAATAATTTTCTTACCCATGATCTTGAGTTAGCAGCTATTGTGTTTGCCTTAAAGATTGGGAGGCATTATTTGAATGGGGTCCATATTGAAGTGTTCACGGATCACAAAAGTTTGCAGTATCTATTTTTGTAGAAAGATTTGAATCATCGTCAGATAAGGTGGTTAGAATTGTTGAAAAATTATGATATGAGCATGTTGTGTGCTCTGAGCAAGGCCAATGTAGTGGCAGATGATGATAGGCGTATTTACACGCCTAAAGTACTATAATTTACCCATATTTTATCTAAGTTTTGAGGACAAAATATATAATTCATGAACTTTTAGTCCTTTTTCCCGTAAGTGAACTAACAAACGTGATTAGCAAGTTTTTAGGTATAAATGATGAAGATTTCAGCATTTTATGGATAACTTGACGCCCAAGGAAGCTTCACGAAAGAAGGAAAGGAGAGATTGGACGCCTAGGGACTAAAAGTGACGCATGGAAAACCTGTCCCGGGCAAAAGCAACATTTCTAAAGACTTTGGGGATCAGCAGTAACTTAGTAGGATTAGGATAATGATGCAGTAACCTAGTAGGACTAGGATAAGTAATGCAGTAGCTTAGTAGGAATAGGATATGGGTGTTATAAATACCCTATTTTGCTGGAGATTTTTATAATTCCCATCCATCCACCATCCATCCATCCATCAAAACAATTCTCCACCACCCTCATCCCTATTCTATCCTTCCCCTTTTTCTTCATTAATTCATTGTTGACATTATTTTTCATATATTCGACTTTTAATTTTTACAACAAGAGAAAAGCTATTTGCAAGGAATTCATGTGAGATTTTTATGATGATACTGTCTATTGTGTTTTCCGTTGCACTCATGCGTAGCTAAACTTCTCTGTTGGGGTTATGAAAGCCTTATGAGATACTATCTATTGCTATGATTTTGTGAATTCTTGACACGTATGCTGCTTATATCATTACTCTCTTCATCTTAATCTAAATTCTTGTGGTTGCAAACACATAGAATACACCAGTATAGCATTAACATGTTCGAAAGAAAAGTTATATGTCTGGAAAAGAGATAATGTCAAGGTAATACGGAACCAACCCCTGTTAAAAAGTTAGTGCCATAACTGGATTAACCTCTTGGAGAATTTGTACCGTTAGATACGCTTTAAGCTCGAAAGAGTTAAAGTGAAATAATCCTTGATGGTCGAAAGACGCCTGAATTTACCATAGAATACAATTCTCTATAAGCACATGCATGTCTGAATTCCACATAATTCATAGCCAATAGAGACGTATAACTCATAAGGTGGACATAACCCCAACTCTCAATTCTCATTGGTTAAACATCTTACTAAACATTCTTTCTTTTTACTTTGCTATTTTCCGTTTTCACTTTGTTACATTATTGCACGTTACAATCCCCCCTTTTACGAAACTTTCACCAAAAGTCTATTAATCTTTGCTTACTTAGTGACCAAGTATTCTCTGTGGGATTCGACACCCAACCCATTTGGGTTCTATATTTGACAACAACCGCTTACACTCTTACGAGAGCTGTAGTTTGAGCGTTATCAAAAATTGGCGCCGTTGCCGGGGAATACGATTGTCAACTATGTTTGTGATATTTACTAGACCCTTTGGTCAAAAGTTCTCAGATTTTACTTTTAGCTGTTGTTTTTGTTCTATTCAGGTTCTATTGGCAGGATGGATGCACAACGTGACATTGACAGAAGGGCGGCTCAACAGGAGCAGGCTAGACTAGTTGCATTGGCAGCTGCTCAAGTGCATCAACAGAATATTGATAACCCAGGTCGGGCAACAAATCCTGATGATAAGGACCTGGGTGATGAGGAGCTACTAAATCCTAGGCGTACTGATGAGGTGGCGGCACCTATGCATAGGAGAGATCATCAAGCTAGAATGAGACCTGACCGCCGAGCTGTGCAGGTTCCTTTTGATGATGTTGATGACTATCTGGATGGAGCTGGTGCTACAGGAGCTATTATTCCTCCGCCCTTGGCACCTGGAGCAAAGTTCAATATCACTAGCACCATGATTCAGCTATTGCAGCTCAAAGGTTTATTTGGTGGACTCGCAGGCGATGATCCGAATATGCACCTGATCAACTTCATCTCTACATGCAAGTCATTCGACAATCTAGGAGTTGGATAGAATGCAATTCGGCTGCGCTTATTTCCATTGTCTCTATCTGGGGAGGCAACTCTATGGTTGAATGGGCTGACTCCTGATTCTATCACCAATTGGAGGCAATTGAAAGACACTTTCCTAGAAAGATTCTTTCTGCCATCCAAGAGAGCACAGTTGAGAGATGAGATCAGCAATTTTCGATAGCTTCCAACTGAATCTCTCCACGAAACATGGTATAGATTCAAGAAGAAGCTTATGCGGTGCCCAAATCATCATATGACCAATGTCCACTTGATGGAGATATTATACAGGTCTTTGAATTCGGTGACTAAGCCAGTGGTTGATAATGCTGCAGGTGGGTCATTCATGGACGTTACTTTTCTTGAGGCAAGTGATATGCTAGATCGTATGACAAAGCAGAGTAGAGCTTGGCATACCAGGGATTCTGAGGTAGCAAGCTCTACCGTATCTGTTGGCATGACTGCAGAGCAGAGACGTAGACAAGAGGAACGTGATCAAGATATGGCGCACATGAAAACGCAGATGGATCTTCTTACCAAGCATTTATTATCAGGGAAGACTGAAAAAGTCAAAGCAGTTGCGTCAAAAGGAAGAGAGGAATCCGATTCTGAGGAAGAAGCCAACTACTTGAACAATCAGGGGGGTTTCCGAGGCAATGCCCAAGGAAACCAAGGTCGGATCTATTATGATAAATCTGGATACAAGGACCGCGATCAAGGTAGTTGGAAAAACAATACCAATAGGAGTGGTTTGTATGTTCCTCCTAGAAGACGTGACGCCACTGCATCTGGTTCTGGAAATATGTCCATGGAAGATATGATGGCTAAGCTGCTGAAAGGAGTAGAGGCAACCAGCACAGGAGTATCTGAGGTAATAAATGATCTGTCCTCAATGAAGCAATTGGTTGACTCGCATTCCACTTCAATAAAACAGCTGGAGCAACAATTGAGTCAATTATCTGCGGCATTCAACCAAAGAAAGGCTGGAACACTACCCAGTGATACGGTGCAAAACCCAAGGAACGACGGATCATGCATGGCTATTACTACCCGGAGTGGTAAAGTGTTGGAAAATCAATCCAAGGACAAGCAGGTGGTTGATGATATAGTGGATAATGTTATTAATGCAGAATGTGAAGAGGCCGAAGAAGCTGAAGAGTGTGTTCATGACATCACCCCTAGACGTTTGCAGCCTGAAAAGATTGATAGTTGGAAGCAAGGTAAAAAGAAAGTGGTGGAGAAAACTATTCCCCTTCCACCACCACCTTTTCCTCAGAGACTGAAGAAGAAGGCTGACGACACTCCTGAAAAGGTTGATAATCAGAAGCAAGATAAAAAGGAAGTGGTGGAGAAAACACTTCCTCTTCCACCACCACCTTTTCCGCAGAGACTGAAGAAGAAAGCTGATGATACCAGGTTTAGTAAATTCATGACTATGTTGAAGCAGCTGATTATTAATGTTCCTTTGGTCGAGGCGCTGGAACAAATGTCTAGGTATGCTAAATTCATGAAGGACCTGTTGACAAAGAAGCGGGAAGTAAGCTATGAGCCGACAGATAATATTCATCATTGCAGTGCAATTTCCACAAGGTCCTTAGTACAGAAGAAGGCAGACCCTGGTGCTTTCACTATTCCTTGCACGGTTGGATCTATGAATTTTGCCAAAGCATTGTGCGATTTGGGAGCTAGCATCAATTTGATGCCACTATCCGTCTACAAAAATTTGGGGTTGGGCGACCCTACACCAACCAATATGCGGCTCGTGATGGAAGATAGGTCGGTAAAATGACCTGTGGGTATCTTGAATGATGTGTTGGTGAAGGTGTCTACCTTCATTTTTCCTGCAGACTTTGTGATTTTGGATTGCAAGGTGGATTCTGAAGTTCCCATAATCTTGGGACGTCCTTTCCTTGCAACAGGAAGTGTGCTTATTGACATGAGAGCTAATGAGATTTTATTTCGGTTGAATGATGAAGTGGTCCGCTTTGATATATGCAAAGCAATGAAGCAACCCAGTGATATGAATATGTTCTCCGTAGATGATGTTCATTATGAGGATAAGAAAGCATTATCTGTAGAGAAATAGCTTACTGTTGAGCCATTGTCTGCTGCGCTGCTGAATGTTGAGCATGAGGACGATGAAGATTATAAAGAAACTATGTGTGCTCTAACAGAAATAGGGTCCTATTCTCATACTCCTAAGCAGCCAGACCTTGATCTTAAGAATCAACCGTCACCAACAGCGAAGACTTCTATTGAAGAGCCCCCAGTGCGTTCTTGGGAAGTGGAAATACACTTCCGGTGAGTGTGGCGGATGATTTAAGTGAACAACATGTAGAGGCTCTCATCTCTACTCTGAAGAGATACAAGAGATCTATGGGTTGGACTATTGATGATATAATTGGTATCCCTCCTGGGATATGTATGCACAAGAGTCATATCGAAGAAGATTGCATGCCTACAAGTAAGCATCAGCGTCGTCTGAATCCATTCAGAAAATGATGCCCCATCTATCTCGATGAAGTCTAAGTAATCGAGATAGCTATGTTGTGCCGCGACAATAAATCAAGCGCTTGGTGGGAGGCAACCAATCATTTTTAATTGTTTTATTTTCTTAAGATTTTGTCGAGCCACAACCAAAACTAAGGCGCTTGGTGGGAGGCAACCCATCGTTCTAATCATTTTTGTTGTTTTTGAGTAAGTGTAGGTGCAAGAGGTGCAAAAGAGGAGATTGGTTTCAAATTTTGATTTGGAAGTATTGCATGTTGAAGGTGGTAAGTTAGGAATGAAGAAGCAAAAGGCTATGGGTTAGGCATTGCCTATGAAAATATAGGCAAAGAACAAGGCAAGGCCTATGTAAATATAGGCCACGAACAAGGCATGGCGTATGATATGGCCTAAGCTCTCAGATTCTAGAGTGCCATAGCATAGGCGCCGCCTATGCTCAACAATGCCATAGCATAGGCGCCGCCTATGCAAAGGCATTTTGTCTCTTAATCTAGTATGCCATAGCATAGGCGCCGCCTATGCTTAACAATGCCATAGCATAGGCGCCGCCTATGCCAAGCATAGGCGCCGCCTATGCCAAGCATAGGCAAAGCATTAGGCGCCGCCTATGGTCACTTTTGGTCTCCAAATCCGATTCCAAATGGGTCAAAACCTGACCCAAGCTTGTACTATAAATAGAACCTTAGTCTTAGAACAAAAATACATTGCAACATCACCCTAGGCGCCGCCTACCTCTCCAAAATCTCTCAAAAATTTTCCTTTTGCTCTTTTACTTTGCAAGAACATCTTTCGAGGCCATCAACCAAGTAAGTACTTCTTTGTTCTTCTTTTATATTCCGTAAGTACTACACTACTACACCTATAATGAATTGTTAAATCTTGAAGTAGTATTGGTGATTTGAATGTGGTTAATTTGTTGTGATACATCTCGTTGTGTGAAAGAATACGTGTGGGTGTTCTTGATTTTGTTCCGACTTGTATTTGATTGTTATACACTGTCATACTTTTGCGGAGTCGACATGGTGAAGTTAATTGCATAATCTTCAAAATTGAATGACTCGTTCATCGAGATAAAGATCATGATTGAATACAAGCATGAGACGTTGTGATTATTTCTATGCCATAACTTGATACGATCTCTATGAAGTAGTCTTGTTCAAAAAGTGCATTAGTCCAAACATGAAAGTATGATCAAGATTACATGAAATAGAGTTGGAAAAGATAGTTAAGACGACATGAAAGTATGACTGTGCTGAACATATGGTTGGAACATATCGCCCAAATGTATGACGATGAAGTCTGAGTAGTCGACATCACTCACTTAATTAGTCTGTGCCAATAACTTAAGTGTGGGGTGGTGCCATTACTGTTTGTTTATCAATTGAATCTTCTGAGATGAAGCTAACATGACTCTATTAGGATCTCAGGTAGAATGGCCTCAAAAGGACGACAAGAAAAACAAAAAGTATCCACCTCACAGAAAGGTTAGGAAAGCAGAAGAAAAGAGCAAGCTGAATCCTCCTCGCTACAAATACCTCAATGCATTTTTGGATCAAGTGGGGTACAATTTGAAGAAGCTCTGAGGATGACGACTCTGATGATGATTCCGACGCAGGGGGTATGACCCCAGACATAGAAGAGGACTAATCAGGTTCTTCTTATTTATTTTCCACTGAGGGCAGTGTGTCCCGTCTAAGTGTGGGGTGCTGGTATTTGCGTGCTATACTTCTTTATCTGCATTTGCATTTATTTATGTTTGGTTGTTTGATTTAGTTAGTAGTTAGTAGAACTTTTTTTTTTTTGCATGAAATTGTTCTGATAGGCGGCATGGTATTATGACAAGAGTTTGTGTTAAAATCATTACTGTTGAGACGTTTAGGCTCTAAGTGTGACTCACTGTGTGATAAGAGTGTGGTTTAATTCCTTCATCTGTTGGGTCAAGAGTCTATACTACTCCCAATAAAGTTGACCATATGCCTTGTGTGTGTGAGGTTATAGTATATTCTGTGTTTGTGGCTGATGCTAGAACTTTCCTGGTGTGTGTGTGAAGCGAAATAAAGAATGTGAGTTTAGGAGATGATTTAGGCATTTCTTTAGCAACCTGTGATTGTTTACCCTCATTTTACCTACCCGTGGACATTATCTTAGTTAACCCCTTTTGAGCCTTTAGCTATTTTCTTTGACAACCTCATATGTAAGCCTAATCCATTTTTTTTCAAGACCATAATTTGATCCAAATTCCTAAGTGCTTTAAATTGTGAAGTCATGTGACAAAATAAGAGGAAATTGGGTGAGAGTGATGCCTTAGAGTGTATTGGTACTTGAATTTGTTATGAAAAAGAGTGGCTATCATGGAGGTGTGTTATAAAAAAAAAGAAAAAAAAAGAGAAAGAGAAAAGAAAAATAAATAGAAAAACAAAAAGATAAATTGTGTTTATGATAGTTATGCTTGAATGGAAAAATAGGTGAAAAGGGGTGATAGATGAAAGAAAGGTAGCAGGGTTGATTAAAAGAGAGTGTTAATGACATAATGTGATGTATTAAAGCGCTTAGGAACATAGTCACTATTTCTGGCCAAAATAGTCCTACCCGTCCCTTAGCCTACATTACAACCTGTAAAAGACCTATTTGATCCTAAGCATAACATTCTGATATTAGTGGAACATTACACTAAGGGAAAGCCTATGGTCATCAATTGCAGCATATGAATTCTTTGTGAGAGCGAGAGCAAGGATAATCATATACCCATGCTTCGATAGATGAAAATACTTGTGAGTGATTATGGGTGATATATTGTGAGACACACATAGTTGATGAGTTTTGGGTAGTTGTGTATGATTCTTTGTGCCTTAACTTTTGAATACGAATTAGCCATCATCACGAGTCTATGTTAGAGGTTAAATTGTTTCTAGTAGTGATCAGAAAACTACTCTTTGTTAATGATTGTCATGCCTGTCTTGATGAAAATTTTGTGTTGTTACTGTGAAACCCTAAGTAGATGTTTAGATGGACATGATATTTTGTTCGAGGACGAACAAAGCTTTAAGTGTGGGGTGTCGATGATAGGCGTATTTACACGCCTAAAGTACTATAATTTACCCATATTTTAGCTAAGTTTTGAGGACAAAATATATAATTCATGCACTTTTAGTCTTTTTTCCTGTAAGTGAGCTAACAAACGTGATTAGCAAGTTTTCAGGTATAAATGATGAAGATTTCAGCATTTTATGGATAACTTGACGCCCAAGGAAGCTTCACGAAAGAAGGAAAGGAGAGATTGGACACCTAGGGACTAAAAGTGACGCATGGAAAACCTGTCCCGGGCAAAAACAGCATTTCTAAAGACTTTGGGGATCAGCAGTAACTTAGTAGGATTAGGATAATGATGCAGTAACCTAGTAGGACTAGGATAAGTAATGCAGTAGCTTAGTAGGAATAGGATATGGGTGTTATAAATACCCTATTTTGCTGGAGATTTTTATAATTCCCATCCATCCATCAAAACAATTCTCCACCACCCTCATCCCTATTCTATCCTTCCCCTTTTTCTTCATTAATTCATTGTTGACATTATTTTTCATATATTCGACTTTTAATTTTTACAACAAGAGAAAAGCTATTTGCAAGGAATTCACGTGAGATTTTTATGATGATAATGTCTATTGTGTTTTCCGTTGCACTCATGCGTAGCTAAACTTCTCTGTTGGGGTTATGGAAGCCTTATGAGATACTATCTATTGCTATGATTTTGTGAATTCTTGACACGTATGCTGCTTATATCATTACTCTCTTCATCTTAATCTAAATTCTTGTGGTTGCAAACACATAGAATACACCAGTATAGCATTAACTTGTTCGAAAGAAAAGTTATATGTCTGGAAAAGAGATAATGTCAAGGTAATAGGGCACCAACCCCTGTTAAAAAGTTAGTGCCGTAACTGGATTAAACTCTTGGAGAATTTGTACAGTTAGATACGCTTTAAGCTCGAAAGAGTTAAAGTGAAATAATCCTTGATGGTCGAAAGACGCCTGAATTTACCATAGAATACAATTCTCTATAAGCACATGCATGTCTGAATTCCGCATAACTCATAGCCAATAGAGACGTATAACTCATAAGGTGGACATAACCCCAACTCTCAATTCTCATTGGTTAAACATCTTACTAAACATTATTTCTTTTTACTTTGCTATTTTCCGTTTTCACTTTATTACATTATTGCACGTTACAATCCCCCCTTTTACGAAACTTTCTCCAAAAGTCTATTAATCTTTGCTTACTTAGTGACCAAGTATTATCTGTGGGATTCGACACCCAACCTAGTTGGGTTCTATATTTGACAATGACCGCTTACACTCTTACAAGAGCTGTAGTTTGAGCGTTATCAGCAGACGCCCTTAGTAGGTTATTTATGGGTAGTGTTTCTCATATTGGGAATGATAAGAAGAAGTTAGTTCAAGAGGTTTATCAGTTGGCTAGTTTAGATGTTCGTTTGGTTGATCCAGCTGAGGGTAGTGTATGGGTTCAGCATAGTTCAGAGTCTTCTTTAGTTGCCGAAGTGAAAGAGAAGCATGATAGGGATTCCAGTTTGGTTTAGTTGAAGGAGTCAGTTAGAGATAAAAAAGTAGAGGGTTTCTCCTAAAGGGGGATGGTGTGTTACGATGTCAGGGTAGACTGTGTGTGCCATGTGTTAATGGTTTAAGATAGAGGATTCTAGCCAAAGCGCACGGTGTGCGTTACTCTATTAATCCAGGAGCCACTTAGATGTACCATGATTTGTGGGAAATCTATTGGCGGAGTGGTATGAAGAGGGAAATTGCTGAGTTTGTAGCTAGGTGCTCAAATTATCAGCAGGTTAAGGTTGAGCAGTAGAGGCCTAGTGGTACATTGCAGGATTTCAGCATTCCCACTTAGAAGTGGGAAGAGGTGAACATGAATTTTGTGACAGGGTTGCCCCATTTACGTCGTCAACATGACTCGATTTGGGTTATTATATAAAGATGACCAAATCAGCCCATTTCTTGCCAGTTCATACTTCCTTTACAGCCGAGGACTATGCTAAGCTCTATATTAGAAAGTTGGTTAGATTACATGGAGTTCTATTGTCTATTATTTCAGATAGAGGTACTCAGTTTACCTCTTACTTTTGGAAACCTTTTAGAAGGGTCTCGGTACCCAAGTTCGTCTCAGTGCCACTTTTCACTCTCAGACAAATGGTCAGGTAGAGAGGACTATTTAGACCCTAGAGGACACGTTAAGACCTTGTGTTATCGACTTTAAGGGTAGTTGGGATGATCAGTTGCCTTTGGTTTAGTTTTCCTATAATAATAGTTATCACTCCAGTATTCAAATGACTCTATTTGAGGCTCTCTATGGGAGGAGATATAGATCTCCTATTGGTTGATTTGAAGCAAGTGAGGCTACTTTGGTAGGACCAAATTTGGTGATCCAGTGTTCCATGATTCCCTGTTAAAGAAGTGTATTGGTGATCCAGCTGTAGTTGTTCCTTTAGAAAGTATAAATGTTTAGGATAGCCTTTCTTACGAAAAAATCCCAATCGAAATCCTATATCGCTAGATTCATAGACTAAGGAACAAAGAAGTGCCCTTGGTCAAAGTTCTTTGGCAGAACCAGTCTGTTGAGGGAGACACTTGGGAAACAAAAGCATACATGTGAACCAAGTACCCTCATATTATCTCCGCAAACTCAGACTCAACTTAAGGTAACAGTTCTCCTTAGATTTTCTCTTTTTAATTCTCAGTTCCAACTATGTAATCATCTTCATGTCATTGCATGCATTCACGAATCAGATTAGTCATTCATTATATTTCAGCTTCAGTCATGTGATCATGTTTTTAGCTATACATATTCAACATGTAACCTCAGTTCCTCAGTATTCTTAGCTTAATTAGTCTTATTCGAGGACAAATGTTCCTAAGAGGTAGATATTGTAAGACCTCATAAGATCCTAGCTTAATTCAGCTCACCGTTGTATGTAAAAGGGGTCTAAGAGTTAGAAAATTTCACTAAGTGTTAGGACTTAGTCATTTTCAAATCCCCTTAAACTTCGATGAATTTATTTTCGACCTTCCCGATCTTAGAATATCGATATAAAGTTGATTAATGATTAGGGATGTCAAAGGTGCATCTCAGGTGATTTTTAAAATTTTTGGACAAGCGTAAGGGCATGTTTGGATTTCTAAAATAGTAGCAGCACCGGGATAAGACCACGGTGCGTGCTCCATTTTACCCCTGGGGGTGCCCACATTATAGCCTCTAGCGCATGGTACAGTTCGGCAGACCAGAGCCCGCGGTGCGTGCTCTATTGCACACCCTTAAATTCCAGCTTTTAGTCACAATTTTTCAAGGGTATTTGGTTCTTTTCCCTTCACCCATTTGGTCCATAACATGGGATTGAGTGTCCCAAAAGGAAAAATTGATAATTCTATTCACAATTCTCTCAAAAGAAAACAATCCTCTCTCAAGAAAAAACCTTAGCCCCTTCAAAATTCAAGCTCAAAGCTTCAAGAAACCACTAAGAACTTTCACGATTTCTTTAAATAAGATATGTGTGATGTTCATTCATGGGTACTTTTCACCCATAGAGTCCAAGAATCCGTTTTAAGATTTAAATAATGAATTTACATGTTTACAATAAATTATGTCCATGAATCCACATAACATTTGATTTTTACACGATGTTTACAAGTAATTATTGTTGAAATTAAACCTTACATGATGGAATAATGATGTTATCATGTTAAAACCCTAATTTATAGTTTAGTATTGTAGCCATGTGATTACTACATGTTTTAAACTATTTCCATGCTTTAATTCATGATCCCCATGTGTTTGATGAAATGTCTAAGAGATAGTTTTGAACAATGATCCCTATTATAGTTATTTCTAAAGGTGTTCATGTGTTTCTATTGTTATTGATATCGAGTCCTGGGGGTTATGAATACCCAAAAATTTAGATGTTTACTTAGTCTTAGTATTTTAAGAATATTTTCAGATATGTAAGGGCACTATCAGTCAGTCAGTTTTCATATTCAGTTAAACTTAGTTCAGTCCAGTAATCAACGTCTTTCAGTTGGGAGTAGGATTTTTCATCGAGCAAATGTAGGATAATGGTTTCCCCGTCAGTTAAGAGAAGTCTTTAGTAGAAGTCCCTGTATTCTAGAACCACGTAGCTAGCATGCGTTATGAGGAGTCACCCGTCAGTTTAGGATTGACTACCTCGTAGGGGTCATCCCTCAGTTTAGGTTTGACTCCGCCCAGGGTTCACCCATTAGTGTAGGCTTAATACCTTGGTTCTTCAGTAGTTTAGTAGATCCACACAACCATTATCAGTACCCATGGTACGGTACTTACACCCTTCCATCTAGGGCCACAGGTTGAACCCCAATCAGCTTAGAATGAGGCATGCATGTCGGTTAGATGATACCTCCCACAGTCTTATTCCAGTATTCAGTATTATTCAATTCAGATTTGCATTGACCATAGCATATAGTTATCAGTTATTCAGTTATTAGGTTGCAGTATTTTAGTTTATAGGTTATTTAAAAATCATGTTATATGCTTGTTCATGCATTCTTAGATTTTATAGTATTCACGCATTCATATCAGTATTTTAGTTACCTCATGCTATTTATTCAGTTAGTTATTACTCATGTACATAACTTATGCATATCAGCCTAATATCATCTAGTATACCAGTACATTCAAAGTACTGATTGCATACAAGTTTCTTGTGCTATGATGTCTTATATCATAGGTTCTAATGCTCAGGCTCCTAACCGTACTTAGACATTCTAGCTCATCATCATCAACAACAATGGTGAGTCCTCATATATCGAGGACTATTTTTGTCTATTCAATATTTTAGTTTAGTAGTCAGTTGGAGTTAGTTAAGGACTTGTCCAATCAACTCCTCAGCCAGTTAGAGGCTTTCAGATACTTTCAGACAGTTAGTTTATCAGTTATTATTGATAGTTTTTTCAATATTGTTTTCAGACATTTTCAAAATATGATTTAAATCATATGTTTCCACACATGTTCTTTTATTATCACTTTTATTCAATGTTCACAGCAGGTACCGACTTATGGGTTAGTGTAACGCCCCCGACTACCCCCTGAATGTCACATGGTGCTCAGGACCACAAGTGATCCCAAGCAAACCCTTGTACTGGCATAACTCATGAGCAACTGAAATAAATACATAAGTCTAAAAGAATAACATGGAAGATAAATATATTCTGAATATGATCAATACAAAACAATATTGAAATGATTACAACTCTAATTATACAAGAAAAAATGGAATCAAATACATCAACTTCTACTGACTGTCTATGAAGCCTCTACTAGTATTGACTATATATAGCTGAGACATGACCCCCAGCTATCCCAAATCAATATGACTGAACGAAGAAAATAAAATACTACACAAACTCAGACTGACTTAAGCCCTTGAATCAAAAAGACTCATCACCTGCTGATTGGAAGCTACAACTGTTTGATTTTGATATGCACACTACAACTTGTACCTACATTATTAAACAATGTAGCACATATATTTATATATGTATTAGTACTTTTGGAATGTACTGAGCATATGAGGGTGAATTGTAACACCCCGTGTTTTTTCCTAGCTTGAAATTCATTTCTAGAATGTTAAGAGTGTGCTTCAAAAAGGAATAACCTTTATTTCATAAGGAATTTTCCATATTTAGGACTTTCATTATGTGGGAAATTGAATAAGCTTTTCATTGATATCAAATTCACCCAAATCCGACACTCGGTGTAGAAGTTAGAGTATTTTTAATAATACAATATCCCTCTTGAGCACTCACCGTGTCGCAGTGGATGCCAAAATGGCAATCGTCACATTCCAGTGGACCTCTACGATATTGGTGCATTGAGTAGAGGTCTGAATTCTCAATTTTCAATTTCTAGTGGTGCAACGCGATAGCACCGCATCGCGCCAGAGTGCAAATTTGCACTTGTCCTTTTCCAATAGCTTAACTCGATTTCACTGCATCGCGGTGAAGGTGTAATTGTCATACTCTTGATCCATAATTTGAATTCTTGTGGCATGTCTTTAATCCTAAGTATGTAAAGTCCTTATTAGGTGAATAATGTTCATAGAAGTCACTTAGAGCCAAGTGGAGCTAAGAACATTAGATTCGACCAGAATTTGGCATTCAATCCTACAAGGGTCTACTTTAAACGTGTATAACATTTTATATACATGGAATTTTCCATCCCAAGACCCACCAAATTTTATATAATTGAATTAACTTTCCGTAGATACCAATTTCGTAAAAATCGGGTACCCGAACAAAACGTTATAGCCATTTTAGTGTGAGGCAGTGGGCTGCTGCGATGGTAGCACGTCGCGCTAAAGGGCAAAATCGGGATGCGGGTTACAAATTTCTGCTTTAAATTAATAAGGGGCAATGGGGTCTTTTTCCACCTCAACCCATGTCATAAAAACACGATCTAAGGCTTCAATTGGGGAATTATTTTCCCCCATTCACCAATTTTTCCATCAAGAACAACCCTAATAAATTCCCTCAAGAATCATCAATTTCATCTTTTTCTCTTCAAAAAAAAGATCAAGAATTTAGGGTGTATAATCCAAGAATTTCAAGAATGAATCAATATCATCTCCAAAGGATTCAAAGTTCAAGCTTTTCCATTCAATTCATCAAATCCAAACTATTAAGGTATGTGGGGTTTCAACAAGGACAATCCTTTCATCCTTGTTCCCAAAACTTGTTTTAACTTATAAATTACTGAATTTTATGTGATTTTCCATGAAATTGAAGTTAGGGTTTATACCTAATTTATATTATTTGAAGATTATGATTTTATAAGTGATTGAATATTGAATTGCATGACTGTTTTCATGTATTTATGCGCGTAACACAATTTTTCAGATTTTCCAAAGTTAGTTTAAGCAAGATATTGAGATTCTTGATTTTATTATTTTGATATTGTTAAAGTATGATTCAAGAAGAATATTGAGCCTGATGTTTTGCTATTATTTTGAATGTTTATACATGAGTTTTAAATTAGGATTTATACCCATTATCACTATTCACAAGATTATGATTTTTGAGAGATTTTGAAGATAAGTTTCACATCTATTCTCTTATTTTCATGCCTATTGTAGAAACTTTCAGATTTTGAGTTATATTATTATTGAGTGCATTAACAAGCATAAATGCAATGATTTTACATGAGTTTGAGACATGGGTTATTAGCCCCTAATTTGAGTATTGATATTTTAAGAACTTGTTCTTTAAGCACCCTGAGATTTGAATATTTTGAGTTATATAATAGTATTTGATTTTCGGATCCTCAGTTGAGTTTTGGAATCCACTTTTCAGAGTTTATTACAGATTACAAATATGAGTTTGGTCTTCATTATAGACCCTTGAGTTACTTTAAGGTTGATTTCCTAAAAGTTCTGAGCCTAAGTATGGGAGTAGTCTTTAACACCGAGAGGGAAGTGTGGGTTTAGCGCATCCTACTTTCCCAGAACTACGTGCCACCATAGGATTGAGATTTATGAGTCTGAGGCTGAGATAGTGATCACTTAAGTTAAGGTTTTATTTCGATGGCAAGATTAGAAAAGCTCTCCCCAACATGGGTAAGACGTTGGACTCCATGTCAGCTCACATGATTTATGTCTATTAGAAGAACCTCCCAAAGATGTCCCCCACTCTTGAAACAGTTTTATTGATTTAAAGTATCGAGATAAAGAGTTTACTATACAAAATGAGTTTCATCTAGCTTACAAGTTTTGAGAATAAGAAGAGAACACATATTTTAGAACTAACTATAATGACTCACGAGATTTATATTTCATGCTTCCTTATCCATGATTTATGAGATTTAGATTTTAGTTTTTGCTCAAGCTATGTGAGTCATTTACATTAGCATGTATGATCTCTATAAAGATTGATGATATTGTTTAACTATTGCATACAACCCCATATGCTCAGTACATCCTCAAAGTACTGATCCACATATATGTCTATTTGCTAAATTGTCTCATAATGTAGGTACAAGTGGTAGCGCATATACCATATTCAGTCAGTCTGCAGCTTCCAGTCAGCAGGTGATGAGTCCTTTTGATTCAAGGGCTCAAGTCAGTTATACAACTTGAAAAGTATTGTATTTTCTTTATTCAGTCGTATTGAGTTGGGATAGTTGGGAGTCATGACCCGGCTACCTATAGTCAGTACTAGTAGAGGCTTCATAGACAGTCAGTGATGTTAATATATTAAATTTCAGTTTTGTTGGTAAAAGCAGAGTTGTAATCCTGTAAATTCAGATTTGTATTGATCAAGTTCAGATTTGTTTTATATTTCTGCTAATTTTGTTCAGATTTATGTATTTTATTCAGTTGCTTGTAAGTATGCCAGTAGAAGGGTAAGCTTGGGATCACTTGTGACCCTAAGCACCGTGTGACGTCTCGGGGGCCATTTTTGGGGCGTTACATGAATGCATAAGTAAAAATAGTAACTAACTGTGCATATAACTGGTAAAGAATGCATGCTATGTGCAAATGAATCACGTTGACTGGAGTACTATAAAGACTGCAAAATATAAGCATACTGTAGTAAAGCATAAAAACAATCTTTGTGAGACATCACACTTAGTTCTAAAAGTTATACTTTTACTCTTTATAATCGTGAAATAAGTAGGACTGAAGTTAAGTTTGGTTTTAAATCATATAGGCTAAGTGTAAAAACAACTCACCTTTATCATCTGTAAATTGAAAGCTGAAGTCTCATAGCAAATGTCGTATGTAAAACAATATCTGAATAAAATTATGAACCTTTACATTTAGTTTCTAAAAGTTGTTATGTTATTATGACTTAGGACTTAGGGAGTTTCTTTTAAAAGATTTTCTATTATTCTTTTCTGTTAGAGAGGTTCTTCTATCCGACATAAACCATGTGAGCTATCATAGAGTCCAACGTCTAGTTCCCCTAAGGGGAAAACCTCACGTTAGGGAGAGGTTTTATACTCTTGCCAAGGAGTATAACCTGAGCTAAGTGATCACAATTTGTACCTGTTATCCATATAAATGGGAATAATCTGAATCTAGGAGTATATTCTTGCCAAGGAGTATAAGGGTTTATAATGAAAACCAATTATGCATATGTCCATTTTAAACAGTTTTCTGTACACTGTAATGAAAATTGTAAAGTGGATTCTATATCTTAGCTGAGGATCAAAATATCAAATCTTGTTCAAAATATGAATGTAAACTAATCATAGGGTGCCTAAAAGCATAGTCTTCTTGAAATATCAATATTCAAACTAGGGCTTAATAACCCATGCTCTAAGTTCATGTCAAATAAAAATAATACTTCATGCTTAATAATCTTCTTGAAATACTTCAATAATTTCAGTCAAGATAATGAAACCAAAATCACAATATGAATCTTATGGATCAAAACATGAGTAGGCATAATCTTGATGCACTTAAAGACTTTAAATCTCACACTATCTTTAATATAACTTGCAACATAATATCATTCTTAAATCTCAATTGAAAATCTTTAAATCAAAGCATAAATAGATGAGAACAAGCATGCACTTTAACACTTAAATCCATAAAGTCAAAACAAGATAGGTTGGGTATGAACCTTAATTGCAATTTACATAAATTCAACTTTAAAACTAGTTTTGGGCATAAGGTTGAAAGAGTATCCTTGTTCATAACCCCACATACCTTATTATGCTTGATTTGATGTAATAGCTTGACTTTGAACCCATTGGAGATGATCTTGAAAACATTCTTGAAGTTCTTGGATTAAGAACCCTAAATTCTTGATCTTTTTCTTGAAGAGGAGAAGATGGAATTGATGATTCTTGAGGGGATTGATTAGGGTTTGTTCTTGAGTGAAAAATTAGAGAATGAGGGCAAATAATGCCCCAATTGAAGTCTTAGATCGTGTTTTTATGACTTGGGTTGAGGTGGAAAAATACCCCATTTCTCATCACTCATTTAAACCAAAAATTCGTAACCCGGATTGCGGTTTGAAGGCTCACCTCGATGCGGTGTAATCGCGGTGGCTTACTGCCTCACACAAAAAATGCCATAACTTTTCACTCGGGTATCGGATTAAGGCAAAGTTGGTATCGTTGGAAAGCTAACTCGATTATCTACAATTTGGTAGGTCTTAAGTTATATATATATCCAAAGTTATATCCTTTCAAAGTTGACCCTTGTAGAATCGAACACCAAACTTTGGACGAATCAAAGGATCTTAGCTCAACTTGGCTTTACATGATTTCTATGAACACTCTTTACCTAATAAGACATACATACACTAGGATAAAGGTCATGACACGTGCATTCCAATTATGGATCAAGAACATGGAAAATACACCTTCACTGTGACACGATGAGTGTCTCACCGCTATAGCCACCACGACGTGCCATAATCACGGTGACTTGCTGTTTTGGAAATCCAAACGTGGTCCAAACCTCATCCAAAAAATTTGAAACTTACCCGATACATGCTACTTACACCCCTGAACATGAATCAACTCAAAAACTATCATCTCGGAGTCCGGAAGGTCATCTTAAAATTCCTCAAACTTAGAAGGTCTTAAAAATGGATAAGTCCTCAATATATAGCTAAATTTTCAAGCTTTTAGCCTCTTATGCTAGCACTAGGAGCTGAACTGAACTGAGAAAAGCATGGGGTATTACAATATCGCTCCCTTGGGAAAATTCGTCCTTGAATGAGACTGGTTAGACTGAGAGTACTGTACTAAGGTAACTGAGGTCATATACTGAACACGCATGACTTGGAACATGATTGCATAATTGAGTTTAAAACATGATACATGAACTGAATATCGTGACTGAGATGATTTCTTGAATACATGCATTGAAATGAGGATGGTTATAAGGATGACATAGAAATGAGAGAGTCAATTTATGAGTAACCTTTACATTAGGCTGGATCTGATTTCATGAGAAAAAGGTGAGAGGTTTAGGACATGTAAATTTGGGGTATTACAACATCTCCCCCGTAGGATCGTTCTTCCCTTGAATGATACTGACTTGGCTAAAATACTAAGGAAAGACTGAGATGATACATAGGACACTTACAGACTGAATCATAACAGAATATCTAAATCTGAAAGTGATGCATGATGCATGAACTGAGCTGAATTCACAAATTACATGAAGAGAAAAAATTACTTCTTGGAATGGCCTTACTCGCAAAACTTTTAGATAGTAAAACTAGATCAAAAGATGGAAAACCATAGGAACTTGCCTGTTTGACTGCTAAACTGAATTACTTGCTATACAAATTGAATTATGCTGAAAGATTATACTTAACTATACATTTCCCCTTAAATTTCATGCATATTCATTATCATAACCACTATCTTAACATAGGAAGAGGTCACTAGGGGCTAATGCATAAGTACCTGAAGTACCAAAGAATACTATACATAACTTTGACACTTAACTATGGCCTAAGGAATATAATGTCAAAGGCATGGATTCATTAAATAGATCTAAACTGAGGGAATTCATGACATAAACTGAATCTCATTGATCATTAGATGTGTAGCATGAGTAGAAACTATGATGACTGAAAACTTGGCACCGAGATAAGTATGGGTTAGGCATCATCATCCCTTACTATTGTTCTACGACATATTGGCCTTACTACTGAATCTGGGGGCCAAACTTGGTTCCTTGTTCTATTTTCTCTCCCTTATCTTTAAGCTATCACTCTAAGTCTGTGGAATCCTTTACTAAACTCTAATCTAAACTGCAATCACATTACTCTAGAGTTTGGGATATAACAATACACATAAATAATAAACTTACCTAGAAAGACTACACATGAAAGTGTGAAACCCACTACTAATACTTTCGTTTGAGATACAACTCTATCTTTCTATAGCCCAATAGTCATCACATAATAGCTTGAACACTTACTATCTTAGAATCATCATGAGTATCACCATACCCCGAGTTCACACCATTTAGAGCTTCAACTCTTATTTCTATTAGCTCAATCTTCAAAGATTCAAACTTAGATCCTAGCACTTACTATGGATATCCCCAAACCTTTAATGAACCATACTAACTTCATTATTTGTCACTCTTTTAGTATATACCACCCTTAACTTTCTTTAGCTTTAATAATCATCATCAGAGACTTACACTATATTAACATGACAAGCATACTTTCCTCACTAAACACATAATCATAGCCTACCAAGATCGCATCTCAAAATTATATTTTTCCCAAACTATCAGAAATAAAATAATACTTAAAAGACTCAACACCAACTATCCATAACTTCTCAACTTATCTATTACTAACACCATGTACGAAATAGCTAGCCTTCTTCCACTTAACCATTCAAGGGTACTATTAACCACACACAATACTTAATGAACTTCAAAAATAGTACAACCCCATATCTCCTTGGGCACACCTTTATATCATACTAAGTTATGAATAAATCAACTTAAAATTTTGCATACACTATTCAAGCCTACTAGATCACTTCCATATAACTAGCATCACCAACCAAGCAATCATAATTTCCACTTTTATGATCATCCACTGTTAAAACTTTGGTCTAGAGCTAGCCATGATTAATCACCCAATCTCATATACTATTCTCACTTGAAAGTTATAAAATAAAGCATCAGGAAACAATAGTCCACTAGAACTTCATATCAATAATAATCGATCATAATCATATAATATATCTTATTAAAATACATTAGCATATCCTCATTCTACGCATTATGACTATTTACCCATCTATACACCTAGATTACTTTCATAAAGCTTGAATTCATAATACTCAACCACCCAAATACTTGCATCATAACTTATACTTTTCTAATAGAATAACTACCATCAATAACTCTTTTTCTACTTCAAGCAGACCACCATTCACCTTAACTAGTGACTCTTTCTCTACCTTTCACCAGGAAAGCAGTACCACATTCATTACCTCTAAGCTGATGCACAAGGACATATCACATTAACACAAACTTGACATCATGCATAAGTTTATCTCTATACTTTCTATCAATCATCATTCGCACTTTCTTGTCACTACACTTCTATACCCATACTTCTAACTATAAGAAGGCTCTACTACTTATGAATCATAACACTCCAGGTTTCAATATCCCTCGAATGCAAATCATACTCTCTCCTCTTATGAGTACTATCTATATTGAAGTAATAATGAGGAATCTGAATACATATCTTATTCTGTCTTAACTAAACAACTCATATGGATGAGGGCATAACTTTTGATGTGAGGAACTTATAACATACTAGCAAACTTCTCTCAAGCCCCTTATATGACTTTTGAAGTTAATAATAGTAAATCTAAGAGCATCATCTTGGAAGGAATTGGAACTTACTAATCATGTTATATACAGAATAAGTCATAGATGAAGGATTATGGAGTAACACACAAATCGAAAGAAGTTTCTGAGAGAAGAACTTTACAACATGATCTAGAGAATGAAAGGAAGGAGACATTTTTTAAATGCCCTGCAACCTCTCAAAAAAAGTACAGATGTCTCTGTACCATTCCACAAGACTCTGCTAGACATGGCTTCATAGACACCCTAGGACACTTTAACTCTGTTCTCTTATACTAAGTTTGTAACGCCCCGAGACTACCCTCTGGACATCACACGGTGCTCAGGACCACAAGTGATCCCAAGCTAACCCTTGTACTGGCGTAACTCATGAGCAACTGAAATAAATACATAAGTCTAAAAGAATAACTTGGAATATTAATCTTTTCTGAATATGATCAATACAAAACTATATTGAAATGATTACAACTTTGATTATACAAAACAAACTGGAATCAAATACATCAACTTCTATTGACTATCTATGAAGCCTCTACTAGTATTAACTATAGGTAGTTGGGAAATGACCCTCAGCAATCCCAAATCAATACGACTAAATAAAGAAAATAAAATACTACACAAACTCTGATTGACTCAATCCCTTGAATCAAAACGACTTATCACTTGCTGACTGGAAGCTGCAACTATTTGATTCTGATATGAAAACTACAACTTGTACCTACATTATTAAACAATGTAGCACATAGACGTATATGTGGATCAGTACTTTAGGAATGCACTGAGTATGTATGGGTGAATCATAAGTAAAAATAGTAACTGACTGTGCATATAACTGTAAAAAATGCATGCTAAGTGCAAATGACTCACATTGGCTGGAGTACTGTAAAGACTGTAAAATATAAGCATACTGTAGTAAAGCATAAAAACAATCTTTGTGAGCCATCACACTTAGTTCTAAAAGTTGTACTTTTACTCTTTATGTTCGTGGAATAAGTAGGATAGAAGTTAAGTCTATTTTTAAATCATGTAGGCTAAGTGTAAAAAGGGCTCACCTTTATCATTTGTAAACTGAAAGCTGAAATCTCATAGTAAATGTCTTATGTAAAATAATATCTGAATAAAATTGTGAGCCTTTACACATAGTTTCTAAAAGCTATTATGTTATTCTAACTTAGGACTTAGGGAGATTATTTTAAAAGCTTTTCTATTTTTCTTTTCTTTTAGGGAGGTTCTTCTAACCGACATAAACCATGTGAGCTATCATGGGAAAACCTTATGTTGGGGAGAGGTGTCATACTCTTGTTAAGGAGTATAACCTGAGCTAAGTGATCATAATATGTATTTGTCATCCATATAAATGGAAATAATCTAAATTTGTACCTACATTAACTCGTATTTTTGGGTAAGTAGGATGCGCTACGCCCACACTTTCCGTTCGGTGCTAAATACTACTCCCTTTAATCTGTATGCTCATTCTGTAGGAAATCTACTTTTAAAAACTAGATTAAGGATTTATAATTAAAACCAATTATGGATCTGTCTGTTTTTAAACAATTTTCTGTAAACTATAATAAAACTGTAAATTGGATTCCATATCTTAGCTGAGGATCAAAATTTCAAAACTTGTTCAAAATCAGAATGTAAACTAATCATAGGGTGCCTAAAAGCATAATCTTCTTAAAATATTAATATTCAAACTAGTGCTTAATAACCAATGCTTTAAATTCATGTCAAACCAAAATAATACTTCATGCTCAATAATCTTCTTGAAATACTTTAATAATTTCAGTCAAGATAATGAAATCAAAATCACAATATAAATCTTATGGTTCAACACATGAGCATGTGTAATCTTGATTCACTTAAAGTCTTTAAATCTCATACTTTCTTTCATATAACTTGCAATATAATATCATGCTTAAATATCAATTGTAAATCTTTAAATCAAAGCATAAATAGATGAGAACAAGCATGCACTTTAACACTTACATCCAAAAAGTCAAAACAAGATAGGTTGGGTATGAACCCTAATTACAGTTTACATAAATTCAACTTTAAAACTAGTTTTGGACACAAGGATGAAAGAGTATCCTTGTTCATAACCCCACATACCTTATTATGCTTGATTTGATGTAATAGCTTGACTTTGAACCCTTTGGAGATGATCTTGAAAACATTCTTGAAGTTCATGGATTAGGAACCCTAAATTCTTGATATTTTTCTTGAAGAGGAGAAAATTGAATTGATGATTCTTGAGGGGATTGATTAGGGTTTGTTCTTGAGAAAAAATTGGAGAATAAGGGAAAATAACACCCCAATTGAAGCCTTAGATCATGTTTTTACGACTTGAGTTGAGGTGGCAAAAGACCACATTGAACCTCACTCATTTAAACAAAAAATTCATAACCTGGATTGAGGTTTGAAGGCTCACCGCGATGTGGTGTAATCACGGTGGTTTACTGGCTCGCACGAAAAATGCCATAACTTTTCACTCGGGTATCGGATTAAGGAGAAATTGGTATCGTTGGAAAGCTAAATCGATTATATACAATTTGGTGGGTCTTGATCTGAAAATTATATAAACATCAAAAGTTATACACTTTCAAATTTGACCCTTGTAGAATCGAACACCAAACTTTGGGCGAATCAAAGGATCTTAGCTCAACTTGGCTCTAAGTGATTTCTATGAACACTCTTCACCTAATAAACACTTCAAACACTAGGATAAAGGTCATGACACATGCATTCTGATTATGGATCTAGAACATAGTGAATACACCTTCACCATGATGCGATGAGCGTCTCACCACAATAGCCACCGCGATGCGCCACAATCGCGGTGACTTGTTGTTTTGGAAAATTAAATGTGGTCCAAACCTCATCCGGAAAAGCCAAAACTTACCCGAGACATGATACTCACACCTATGAACATGAATCAACTTAAAAACTATCGTCTCAAAGTATGGAAGGTCAATTTAAAATTCCTCGAAGTTAGAAGGTCTTAAAAATGGCTAATTCCTCAATACAGAGCTAAATTTTCAAGCTTTTAGCCTTTTATTCAAGCTCTAGGAGCTATACTAAACTGAGAAAAGTACGGGGTATTACATTTAGCTTGTTGTCTCTTAGGAATGTAAGCACCGTGTGGCATCCATGGTGTATTTCTAAGGCGTTACATATGCCATACTATGGGTTAGCCTAGGGTCACTTGTGACTTATGACTTAGGGGCAGTCTTGGGTCATAAAAAATCATAGATGGTGTGGGGTAGTAAAATATTATGGCTTTCGAGATTGAGAGAGATGGAATCTTGAGATATCAAGGAAGGTTGTGTGTTCCTGCTGTAGATAGGATTTGGAAAGGATTTTGACTAAAGCTCATGAGTCTAGGTATACAATTCATCAGGGTTCGACCAAAATGTATCATGACTTAAAAGAAATATATTTGTAGAATAATATGAAAAGGGATGTGGAAAATTTTGTTGTCAAGTGTATGGTCTGTCAGCAGGTCAAGGTTGAGCATCTAAGGCCAAGTGGTACTTCACAAAAGATAGACTTGCCCATATGGAGGTGTGATACGCCTAAATTACACCTCTCTTATGAAAGAGTAAGTGGTCGTTGTTAAATATATAACCCAACTAGGTTGGGGTCAAATCCCATAGGGAATAAGGTGTCAATAAAGTCTATTTGTGATTAAAATAACTAATAGATAATGGTTTCCTTTAATTGTGGGTTTTATCAATCAAACGATGATCAAAGTTTTGACTTGCTTCAGAACTCAAAGCTAAAATTTCAATGGTTCAAATCAATGATAGAGAGAAACTAGGGTTGTGATTACTATGATTATTAACCCCTCATTAAATAATAGTTGTAGTACTGGATTCTCATGACTTATGGGAAACACCAAATTATCAGTATCGACAGTCCATCTAAGTGTTTCTCAACCTACCTAGATGTTATGCTCCCTAATTCTCTCAAACTTAGGAAAACCTTCTATTCACACTGATTTTATCTCGAGTTGATTAATCTTGTTACAACATTAATCATTAGATGGAAAATTAACCTTCCCAAATCCTCATTGATAATTCACTACCTTTAGTTTATTTCCTAGTTCGAGTAAACAAACATAAGGCTAGATCTATTGTTTGCAACCAATAGAAAACAATCATTATAAATGAATTATCAAGATGTTCCCACAATCACTCATACCCTAACCAACTATTCAATCCATGGAGGAATAATCATAGATCCCACAACCCTAGTTATGGGTATTAGTTCCACATGAGAAAGAAAGAGATAGAATCTATTGTATTCATCATTTAGAGAAATTAAACTTACAAAAGATGAAGTCTGAGGTTGGTTCTGTTCCAAATTCAAGAAAAAGTTCCCACAACCAAATCAAAGAGTTGAAAATTGAATTCTAAGTTATGAGACTCAAAAATAAGTGAACTAGTCTTTCGAATGAGTTCCAGCTACTGAATGAAATCCTAAAAGTTGCTATTTATATCCGTACTTTAAGAAAAAATTGAAATTAAATATTTAGCTTTTTCCCTTTTAGCTGACGACATTTATGATGACTTATCACAATTTGATAACTTATCCAAGTATGTCATTAGAAATGCTTCAATTTTCTTGTATTCTGCTTCAGTGTGATGACATGTTTGACGGCTTATCAGAGATCTGATAGCTTATCAGACATGTCATCAGACATGTTTCTATTTTCTTATTCTCTGCCTCAATATGACGACATATCTGATGGCTTATCAGGGAGTTGATGACTTATCAGACATGTCATCAACTCCTCTTCCTATTTCAAGTGTTTTTTCCTTCAGCTGACATCGAACCTAATGACTTATCAGAAGTCTAATGACTTATACGATATTATTGTCACTTTTCTAATTCAGTTTCTAAACACTGCCTAAGGCTGACGATGGTCCTGACGACTTATCACAAAGTTGATGACTTATCAGACAAGTCGTTAACTTTACTTTTATGGCTACTTATTCCAAATTCGCCTCTTTATCTTCATTGTCGTTGGTTTTCTTGCATCTTGACTTTCCTGTAATTTTAAAGAGAAAACAATAAAAAACAACGATAGTTACTTAAGAACTTACAATTATTCCAAGTTAAAAGTTTTAAATGTGCTAATAGAAGGCTAGCACATCAACACCCTCAACTTAAAAAAATTGATTGTCCTCAAGCAACTATATAACACCATACTATGATGCTTAACTAAGAGAAACATAAGATACCTATGAAAGTTGATTATCAATTTTAGCTCAACACACATTATCCTCTCCATGTTCAATCACTCTAAACCAAGTTGTGTATATTAATGAAGATCAGCAATGAGACAGAAAGGAATCAAGATATGGCATCAAATTAGCAACAATAACCAGGCATATGTACAAGTTACACTACCAAACAAGTAAGCAGCTAGCAATGCAACCGATGTGCCCTTACAAAAAAAAAGTTCCTCTTCACTCATATATGAAATCAAGCACGTAAATACAGGGACGGTCAAGAGACACTCACTCTTAGAAAGAAGTTCCATTCAATGTAGTCCAAATACCATAAAATGGTGTAATACCCCGGGAAATTTTTCGTTGAAATTTTTGTGCGTAAACGTGTTGGATTCTATCTTATAGAATAAACTATAGATTTTCCGTGTAGAATGTCTTAGATTATGACCCATCATTTCATATAGTATTGAGTAAGATTTCCAACGATATGTGGATCATCCAAAACAGAAAACCGAGCGACGAGTTATGAACATTCCGATCGAACTGTGAATATTAGTGAACAGTAAAACGTGCAGGAAAAAGTACTGAGGCCTGGCGTATTTTTTCTCCCACTTTAAATGATCATAACTCCTTGTACATAATGATCTGGGTGATCTACTATAAATCAACGGAAATATATGCGAGTCCTCTTACTAATGAAATTGGTTTCAGCCAATTTTTCTATTGGAGCAAAAAGTTATGGTCGATCTACTTCAGCCTATCAAAAGTGAATTTTTGGGTCAATTTCAAACAATCATATCTACTCGTACACAATGATCTGGGTGAGATGCTATATATCTATGGAAATATATGAGAGTCCTCTTTCTAATGAAATTAGTTTCATCCAATTTGAATATCGGAGTAAAACGTCATGGTTGATCTACTTCAGACTATCAAAATAGTCCACCAAAGGATAGATTCCAGAATTATTTTATTTTTAGGGGCGTTTTGGTCATTCACCCTCACTCAAAATCATCCAAACCCTATATTAAAGCCTATTAGAAGCATTATATATATTATATTTCATCAAATTCCCTCAAAAAGAAAACCCTAAGCTCCTACATCCAACTTCAAGAACCTTCAAAGTTCACCATTAATTCTGCAAATTTATTCAAGATTCCAAGTTCCTAGTTCAAGGACTCCAAGAACCATCATTAAAAGGCACGATTAACATCTCAAAAATGAGTATCGATCTAAAGTTCATCATTCAAGGTATGTGAGGTTTTTCAACAAGAACTCTCTTTCGTTCAAAAACAAAACCCTAAGCTCCTACATCCAACTTCAAGAACCTCCAAAGTTCACCATTAATTCTGCAAATTTATTCAAGATTCCAAGTTCCTAGTTCAAGAACTCCAAGAACCATCATTCAAAGGCACTATTAACATCTCAAAAATGAGTATCTATCTAAAGTTCATCATTCAAGGTATGTGGGGTTTTTTTTTTCAACAAGAACTCTCTTTCGTTCTTATGCCCAAAAGTAATTTTCTTTACAAAGGCATGATTTTTATTTGATTTTTATGAATTTGAAGCATGAACCCATATCTTATGATGATTATTATGAAATCTTGATGTTTATGATTTTGAAAGATGAATTAACATGTGTGGTGTATAAAGCATGAATCTTGAACGATATTTATCATGATTTTGATATTTGGGTCGTGAATCCCCATTGGAAATTGTATTTTTTTGAGATAGTATGTGTTATAAGCACGTTGATGTTGCATATTTGAGATATTTTGAATGATTTTGGTCTTAATGGAGTTGTTTTGAACTCGAGAGTGAAAGAAATCCACAACGTGGTTGATTTTGATAGATGGGAAGCATGATGGCTCCCGATGTATATTTATATATTACTGAAATTATTTTGTTGTGGATTATCTTTAAAATGATCTGAGCTAAGTCTGGGAGAATTTTTTAGCACCGAGTGGGAGGTATAAAGTGACCTTACTTCCCTAGAACTACGTGCCCCATAGGACTGAGCCTGAGGCTGATTTATATAGTGATCACTAGTTTGTGTGGATTTGATATCGATAGTCCTACTTCGATGGAAAGGATAGGACGGCTCTCCCCAACGTGGGTTGTACGTTGGACTCCATGTAGCTCACATGGTTTATGTCGGTTATAGGATCTCCCAGTGTGTGTGTTTCCTTGTGTCTATGGTGAACAGTGAGGTGATTTGAAAGTGGACTAGAAAAAGTTATTCTTTCAAAAGATTTAAATGATATTTACATTATGAGAATTAATATTCTTGATGAACTGAAAGTGATTGACAAATTATATGATGACTCACATGTGTTATTATACTTATTTCATCCTCTCATAATTATGATGATTTTCTTCGGGCTATGTGAGTCTTTCATACATCCTTCATATTTCTTATAAATATTTATGATGATGATTTTTATACAACTGCATACACCCCCATATACTCGGTTCCTTTCCATGGTACTGACCCACATCTTCAGATGTGGGATGCATTTTCTCAAAATGTAAGTTCAGGTGCTCAGTTTCATGTTTGACAGTGATTCTTTGGGCACGCTGTTCTACATCATCTGTTGTGGTGAGTCCTCATGTTCCGAGGACGTGATGTCTGATGTTGGTTTCATGGAATTGTTTACATTTGATAACTGAGTATGATTCAGTTGGGGAATGTCTAATGGATCGCTGGTTTTATTGATTTTCTTAGAGGCTTGTCAGACTAGTATAGATGTTGGGAGTTGACTAATAAGTTATTTTTTGTTATCTTTCTGAAATTATTTTATTCTTGGATGATGATTACTCTGTTGATATTTGAGGGTTATTTATTGAAACCCCATTTATTTGTGTTGAACTAAATGAAAATGGCTCAAAGGGTTAGCTTGGGGCTACTCGTAGCCTCAAGCACCGTGTGACGCTCTGGGACCTATTTTCGGGGCGTTACAAACTTGTTATCGGAGCCTAAGGTTTTAAGGTGTCTTAGGGAGTCTGACAAGCCATGTTAAGTAGAGTCTTGATCATCAGTGTGTAGCGCGCCACATCTATGAGCAAGAGGCTACAAGACGTTTTAGAAAAAAGTGTGATTCTTTCTTTCAGAAGTCTATCGTGCTTAAAGTGTCTCTCTCTGCTATTGATTCGTGCTCTCTGATTTCTTTATGGATGATCTCCCAGGGATACCTCCTGATAGAGAGATAGAGTTCGGGATTGATCTTCTTCCCGATACTCAGCCCATTTCTATTCCTTCTTACCGTATGGCCCCTACAGAACTTAAGGAGTTGAAAGAGAAACTCAAAGATCTACTAGATAAGGGTTTCATAAGGCCCAGTGTTTCTCCTTGGGGTGCTCCTGTGTTGTTTGTGAGAAAGAAAAATGGCTCTTTGCGTATGTGCATCGATTACCGCCAACTGAATAAAGTCACCATAAAAAATAAGTACCCCCTTCCGAGAATAGATGATTTGTTTAACCAATTGCAAGGTGCAAGTTATTTCTCAAAGATAGACCTTCATTCCGGCTATCATCAACTCAAAGTTAGGGAGTGTGACATCCCAAAAACAATTTTTTGATCTTGTTATGGCCATTTTGAGTTTCTTGTTATGTCTTTCGGGTTAACTAATGCCCCAACAGCTTTCATGGACCTCATGAATCGAGTGTTCAGACCATATCTGGATATTTTTGTCATAGTATTCATCGATGATATACTGGTGTACTCCCGTCGTAAGGATGAATATTCTGATCATCTCTGAACTGTCTTGCAAACCCTTAGAGATCACAAGTTATTTGCCAAGCTCAGTAAGTTTGAGTTTTGGCTAAGGTCAGTTGCTTTTCTGGGTCATATCATTTCTTCCGAGGGTATTAGAGTTGATCCCCAAAAGACCAAAGCTATTAGAAATTGGCCTAGACCTATTTCTCCGACTGATATCTGAAGTTTCTTGGGTTTAGCTGGATATTACCGCTGTTTTGTCGAGGGTTTCTCCTCTATAGAGTCTCCTATGACTAGGTTGACCCAAAAGAAAGTGAAATTCTTGTGGTCCGAATCTTGTGAGAAGAATTTTTAGGAGTTGAAGACTCGACTCACTTCAGCCCCTATTTGGACTTTGCCTGATGGTGTTGATGGTTTTGTGGTGTACTGTGATGCTTCGAGAGTTGGGTTGGGTTGCGTATTGATGCATAAGGGTAAGGTGATAGCTTATGCTTCTAGATAGTTGAAACCCCATGAGAAAAATTACCCCGCCCATGACCTTGAGTTGGTTGCTGTTGTGTTTGCGTTGAAAATCTGGAGACACTATTTGTATGGTGTCTATGTTGATGTTTTCACTGATCATAAGAGTCTGCAGTATGTGTTTACCCAGAGAGAATTGAATCTTAGGCAGAGAAGATGGTTAGAATTGTTAAAGGACTATGATATAAGTGTGTTGTACCATCCAGGCAAGGCCAATGTTGTGGCGGATGGCCTAAGTAGAGTGTCCATGGGTAGAGTTTCGCATGTGGTAGAAGGTAAGAAAGAGTTGGCTCGTGATGTACATTGTTTGGCTAGATTGGGGGTTAGGTTGTTTGACTCTGCTGAAGGTGGTATAAGGGTTCAGAGTAGTTCTGAATCCTCCTTGGTTTCGAAAGTGAAGGAAAGACAATACTTAGATGCTAGTTTGGTCAGACTGAAGGAGTCAGTCAAGGACCAAAAAGTAGAGGTTTTCTCCCAAGGGGGAGATGGTGCGTTGAGATTACAGGGTAGATTGTGTGTCCCAAATATTGATGATCCGAGACAGAGGATTATGGTTGAAGCGCACGGGGTGCGATATTCTATTCATCCTGGTGCCACCAAGATGTACCGAGACTTGCGGGAAATCTATTGGTGGAGTGGCATGAAGAAAGATATAGCAACATTTGTAGCTAAGTGTGAAACATGCCAACAGGTTAAGGTTGAACACCAAAGACCTGGTGGTATGATGCAAGAGTTTAGTATTCCCACCTGGAAGTGGGAGAGATAAATATGGACTTCGTGATTGGTTTACCTCCTTCCCGACGCCATCATGATTTCATTTGGCTTGTGGTTGATAGATTGACTAAGTCTGCTTATTTCTTGCCTGTTCATACTTCATATACTGCTGAGGATTACGCTAGATTGTATATCCGAGAGCTAGTCAGACTGCATGGAGTTCCTTTGTCTATCATTTTGGATAGGGGTAGTCAGTTCACTTCATAATTTTGGAAAGCTTTTTAGAAGGGTCTTGGTACCCAATATCTTTTGAGTTCTGCTTTTCATCCGCAAACTGATGGTCAGGCTGAATGAACAATCCATACCTTAGAGAATATGTTGAGATCTTGTGAACTTGACTTTAAGGAAAGTTGGGATGATCACTTACCGTTGATAGAGTTTGCTTACAATAACAATTTCCACTCTAATATTGGCATGGCTCCATTTGAAGCCTTATATGGGAGGAAGTGTAGATCACCCATAGGTTGGTTTGAGGTGGGTGGAGCAGCTGTGAGTGGTCCTGATTTGGTATTTGAGTCTATGGAAAAAGTTAAGTTGATTAGGAAAAGGTTAAAAACTGCGCAGAGTCATCAGAAGTCATATGCGGATGTTAGAAGGAGAAATCTTGGGTTTGAAGTTGGTGACCTAGTGCATCTAAAAATTTCACCTATGAGGGGGGTGAAGAGATTCGGAAAGAAGGGGAAGCTTAGTCCCCATTATGTTGGTCCTTACAAAATTCTTAGTCGTGTTGGTAAGGTAGCTTATGAGGTCGAGTTGCCTTCTGAGTTGTCCTCTGTTTATCCAATATTCTATGTCTCCATGCTTAGAAAGCATATTAGTGATGTTGTGGTAGTGGATTCCTCTGTGAGTGCTGACATTCAAGAAAATCTTTCTTTTGATGAGATTTCTGTTGAGATTCTTGATTTCAGTGTCTGAAGACTAAGGAACAAAGAAGTTCCCTTGGTCAAGGTGTTTTGGCGAAACCAATCTGTTGAGGGTGCAACTTGGGAAGCTGAGGCGGATATGCGATCCAAGTACCCGCACCTATTTTCTGCGAACTCCGATCAAGCCGAAGGTACCGTTCTTTCCTAAATCATGCACTTTTGATAAAAGTTGCAGTAGTTCAGCTGTCATTTATTATGTGTTCAGTTGTAGTTTCTTGAATTTATGCATTCTATGTTGCATTCGGAGTGAGAAACGATGTGGTGAGGAGTCTAACGAATGGTTTCAGCTGTATACTCTATTCCCTATCTAATTTTGGCATGTCTAGCATCATTCGAGGATGAATGTTTCCAAGGGGGGATGATGTAATGCCCCGGGAAATTTTTTGTTGAAATTTTGTGTGTAAACGTATTGGGTTCTATCTTCTAGAATGAACTATAATTTTCCGTGAGGAATGTCTTAGATTATGACCCACCATTTCATAGAGTATTGACTAAGCTTTCCAACGATATGTGGATCATCCAAAACGGACACCCGAGCGACGAGTTATGAACATTTTGATCGAACCGTGAATATTAGTGAACAGTAAAACGTGCAGGAAAAAGTACTGAGGCCTGGCGTATTTTTCTCCAACTTCAAATGAACATAACTCCTTGTACATAATTATCTAGGTGATCTAATATATATCAATGAAAAGATCTGCGAGTCCTCTTTCTCATGAAATTGGTTTCATCAAATTTTTCTATCGAAGCAAAAAGTTATGGTCGATCTACTTCAGCCTATCAAAAGTAAATTTTTGGGTCAATTTCAAATGATCATAACTCCTCTTACACAATGATCTGGGTGAGATTCTATATATCAACGGAAATATATGAGAGTCCTCTTTCTAATGAAATTGATTTCATCCAATTTGGATATCGGAGTAAAACGTTATGGTTGATCTACTTCTGACTATCAAAACAGTCCACCAAAGGACAAATTCGAGAATTATTTCATTTTTAGGGGCGTTTTGGTCATTCCCCCTCACCCAAAATCCGTCCAAACCCCATATTAAAGCCTATTAGAAGCATTATATGTTATATTTCATCAAATTCCCTCAAAAATAAAACCCTAAGCTCCTACATCCAACTTCAAGAACCTCCAAAGTTCACCATTAATTCTGCAAATTTATTCAAGATTCCAAGTTCCTAGTTCAAGAACTCCAAGAACCATCATTCAAAGGCACGATTAACATCTCAAAAACGAGTATCGATCTAAAGTTCATCATTCAAGGTATGTGGGGTTTTTCAACAAGAACTCTCTTTCGTTCAAAAAGAAAACCCTAAGCTCCTACATCCAACTTCAAGAACCTCCAAAGTTCACCATTAATTCTGCAAATTTATTCAAGATTCCAAGTTCCTAGTTCAAGAACTCCAAGAACCATCATTCAAAGGCACGATTAACATCTAAAAAATGAGTATCGATCTAAAGTTCATCATTCAAGGTATGTGATTTTATTTTTCAACAAGAACTCTCTTTCGTTCTTATGCCCAAAAGTAATTTTCTTTACAAAGGCATGATTTTTATTTGATTTTTATGAATTTGAAGCATGAACCCATATATTATGATGATTATTATGAAATCTTGATGTTTCTGATTTTGAAAGATGAATTTACATGTGTGGTGATATAAAACATGAATCTTGAACGATATTTATCATGATTTTGATATTTGGGTCGTGAATCCCCATTGGAAATTGTGTTTTTTTTAGAAAGTGTGTGTTATAAGCACGTTGATGTTGAATATTTGAGATATTTTTAATGATTTGACCTTTTGGTATTAATGGAGTTGTTTTGAACTCGAGAGTGAAAGAAATCCACAACGTGGTTGATTTTGATAGATGGGAAGCATGATAGCTCCCGATGTATATTTATATATTACTGAAATTATTTTGTTGTGGATTGTATTTAAAATGATTTGAGCTAAGTCCGGGAGAAATCTTTAGCACCGAGTGGGAGGTATAAAGAGACCTTACTTCCCTAGAACTACGTGCCCCCGTAGGAGTGAGCCTGAGGCTGATTTATATAGTGATCACTAGTTTGTGTGGATTTGATATCGATAGTCCTACTCTGATGGCAAGGATAGGACGGCTCCCCCCAAAGTGGGTTGTACGTTGGACTCCATGTAGCTCACATGGTTTATGTCGGTTATAGGATCTCCCAGTGTGTGTGTTTCCTTGTGTCTATGGTGAACGGTGAAGTGATTCGAAAGTGAAATTGAAAAAGTTATTCTTTCGAAAGATTTAAATGATATTTACATTATGAGAATTGATATTCTTGATGAACTGAAAGTGATAGAAAAATTATATGATGACTCACATGTGTTATTATACTTATTTCATCCCCTCATGATTATGATGATTTTCTTCGGGCTACGTGAGTCTTTCATACATCCTGCATATTTCTTATAAATATTTATGATGATGATGTTTATACAACTGCATACACCCTATATACTTAGTTCATTTCCATGGTACTGACCCACATCTTCGGATGTGGGCTGCATTTTCTCGGAATGTAGGTTCAGGTGCTCAATTCCAGGTTCGACAGTGATTCTTCGGGCACGTTGTTCTACATCCTCTATTGTGGTGAGTCCTCATGTTTCGAGGATGTGATGTCTGATGTTGGTTTCACGGAATTGTTTACATTTGATAACTGAGTATGAGTCAGTTGGGGCATGTCTCAATGGATCGCTGGTTTTATTGATTTTCTTAGAGGCTTGTCAGACTAGTATAGATGTTGGGAGTTGACTAATAAGTCGTATTTTGTTATATTTTTGAAATTATTTTATTCTTGGATGATGATTACTCTGTTGATATTTTAGGGTTATTTATGGAAACCCCGTTGATTTGTGTTGAGCCGAATCAAAATGGCTCAAAGGGTTAGCTTGGGGCTACTCGTAGCCTCAAGCACCGTGTGACGCTCCGGGACCCATTTTCGGGGCGTTACAGCTGGCCCTTATTTTCATCACCAAGGCTTTCAGACAGTTAAGCTGGGATCACTATAGGACTTCTCTTCAGCTTGTAATGTAGGCTTGGGGCTGGTAAGATACGCAAGGGTATTTAAAGTGACTAATCCTCCTAGGCACTACACTATTTTTGGGGTCTCACTTATCAAGCTTTAACTTATTTCTCCCTTTCTTTATTGAAGTAAATTCAGGCTGGATGCGGTCCTTTAGTCTTTCATTTTCTCTTTTTCACCATTTTTCTTTTATTATTCTTTTTCCACCACACCCAGCCTTGCATTTTTTTTATAATTTTACCCTTCTTCATACTTACTTTAAAGCATGCACCCCTATGATAGCCACCCTCAACTTAGGCGATTTGCCTAAGTCAAAGTGCACAATGCCCAAGGAGGACCAAGCCAAAACCAGTTCATTGTGATACAAGTGGGAATGTGATAGGTATAATAATAAAAAATATAGGCATTCAGGCTCAAAATCAGGATCAAGGGATATTATCCAAACATGGGAGGTCATTTAGGCTAAAAGTGGAATAATATAAAAAATGGCCTATGATCCTTTCCTAACCCTTCTCCTACAACTAAGGCAAGACCAACCGGGCAAGTCTTGGATTTAACACACAACAGGAACTAGGTTGTATCTCACAAACACAGGGCACAAAGGTACATCACAAGCTACTACCTATCCGGTTCAGGCAATTGTTAGCAATGATTATCATGTCCCTAATACCAATGCCATAAAAAGATTCACGGTAGTCGCATATAGATGCACATCACACAGTTACAAAATAGATAATTGGAGAGGTATTTATCATTCCCAAAATATGTCAACTGCTTCAGATACTTATTTTTCTCCCAATTAACCACAACACATCACAAAATAAAACACAGTATGCCCAAACATACCAATTCTACTAGGAACAAGACTCTGGGGAAAAGAGGCACGGCAACAAAAACTCCAAGAGGACATCAACACCCACAAGCAGTCTCACCCTCAACTAAAAATCATGCGTTGTCCCCAATGCATCAAACTAAAATAAAAGAGTTAGAAATATACTTGTGGCACCATAGGTGCAGAGATCTGATGTCAATCACATAATACAAATACAAATAACAAAATGCCTTGGGTTGCCTCCCAAGCAGTGCCTGATTTAATGTCGCGGCATGACTAGGTTATCTTAACTACTCATAATTCATCTAGATACCTTGAAAGTGCTTCATCCCTAGTTCTGATGGTGTATATTTACCATCTTCATAGAATACATCAACGATCGAGAAGACACTCAACTCTTTTTGCTGTTTCATAGATTGATGCACTTCATAACTAACTTTTTTCCCGTTGAGCCTAAACTTTAACTTATCCAGCTACATATCAACTAACACTCTCCCAGTTGCTAAGAACAGTCTACCCAAAATTATGGGTACTTCAAAGTCTACTTCGCAATCAAGGATCACAAAGTCAGCAGGGAATATAAAATTAGCCACCTTTATAAGTACATTACATAGTATACCGATCATCCTTTTCAAAGTCCTGTCCGCCATAACTAGTCTCATGTTGGTGGGTGTGGGGTCTTCCAAACCCAACTTTTTATAAATAGCTAGCGGCATCAGATTAATGCTCGCTCCCAGATCACAAAAGGCCTTAGAAAATTCTAGAGATACAATCGTACAAGAAATAATGAACGCTTCTGGGTATGCCTTCTTCTGCACCAAGGACCTTGTAGAAATATCAGTACAATAATGGAGATTATCCACCGGTTAGTATATCACTTCTTTTTTCTTCATCACAAGATCCTTCATAAATTTAGCATATCCTGGCATTTGCTCAAGTGCCTCTACCAAAGGCACATTGACTGTCAACTACTTCAACATTGCCATAAATTTACTAAAATTTGTGCCATCGGCCTTCATCTTCAATCTCTGAGGAAAGGGAGGTTGTGGTTTTGGGAGAGTGTTCAGCACTAGTTCCTTTTTCTTGTCTTTCCCTTTTTCCAACTCATCACTTTATTGATGATTAGAAGGGATATCAATGCCATCCAACTTTTCAAACTCCACTGGATTACTTTCCTCAGTATCACAATCTTCTCCAACCACATATTGGCTCATGTTTTACCCACAGAAAGGCCCGATAATATCTTACCACTTTGAGTGGTAATTTCCATACAAGTACCATCATTGCGAGGATTCTGAATTGTGTCACTAGGTAGAGTGCCATTCTATCTTTGGTTAAATGCTGTGGATAATTGGCTCATCTTCTGCTCTAGTTGTTTAATAGAGGTTGGGTGCGAATTTACTAGTTGACTCATGGAAGATATGTTACTCTTCATAGTAGTCACCACAAAATTGGTCGCCTCAACTCCCTTTAATAGATTCTCCATCATGTCATCCATGGACATTTTGCCTAAACTGGTGGCAGCATTATCACGGCTTCCAGGAGGTATATATAGTCCACTCTTGTCACTTTCCAACCTTGGTTTCCTTGACCACCGGTCCAAAAACCCCCTGGTTATGCAAGTAGTTAGACTCTTCCTCGGTGTTTAATTCAGCTCCTTTACCATGGGACCCCACAACTTTTACCCTTTCTATATTCCCTGATAGAAAATATTTCATGAGAAGATCCATCTGGGTTTTTATGTGAGCCATATCCTGATCACGCTCCTCTTCTCTCCTACATTGCTCTGCTGATATTACACTAGACCCAGTATTACTTGCTACCACAGAATCTCTGGTATGCCAAGTTCTACTTGTCTTAGTTATTTTTTCTAACATGTCTGCAGCCTCAGTAAGGGTGAGCTCCATAAAATCTCCTCCTGCAGCATTATCCATTTTTGGCTTTGTAAGTGAGTTCATAACTTTGTAGAATATTTCCATCAAGTATTCATCAGTCATCTTATGGTTTGGGAATTAAGTCAACTTCTTTTTAAACCTCTCCCAAGTCTCATGCAAATCTTCATTAGCTAATTGCCTAAATTTGCTGATCTTATCTCTCAACTGTAAAATTCTGGAGGGCGGAAAGAACCTTTCTAGGAAAGCTCCTTTTAATTGCCTCCAGTTTGTTATATAATCAGGAGTCATCTCATTAAACCACATAGTTGTCTCTCCAGAAAGAGACAGCGGGAACAATCTCAAACAAATAGAATTTTGTACCACTCTAGTATTATCAAATGACTTGCAAATATTGATGAAATTCACCAAATATAGATTTGGATCTTCACCAGGTAATCCACCATAGAGTCCTTTCAAATTCAGTAGTTGGATCATAGTACTGGTGATGTTGAATTTCACCCAAGAGCTAGTGGTGGTAGAATGATTGCCCCTATAGATTCAGCTCCATCTAAATCATCCTCATCATTGTCAATATCAAACTGCACAGATTGGCGATCCTTCCTCGCTCTGAATGGGAAATTTCTATTTACATTTCTATCAATCGGTGCCACTATATCTTCTACACGCCTACGATTTACCGATCCCAATAGATCATCATCTCACAGGACCTCTTCATCCATATTTGGTACCCAACCTGTGTTATCTACATTCTATTGATTTAACTAAGCCCTAGCTAAGGAGACTAGTCTTCCTTCTTCTTATGGGTCTGCCATTCTACCGATCAACTGAGGTTCTGAATGTACTAGTAATAACGGTTCACTTGAACTCTGTGTACTTTTCATACACACTAACTACCCTGCAGAGAACAAAACCAACAACTAAAAGTAAAACCAGGAAACTTACTATGAGTCAATTATCATAGATATACTCAATTTGAAACTGTATTCCCCGATAACGGTGCCAAAATTTGATATGCCCAAATTATACCTCTTTTACGAGAGAGTAAGCGGTCGTTGTCAAAAATATAACCCAACTAGGTTGGGGTCGAATCCCACATGGAATAAGGTGTCAATCAAGTCTATTTATGATTAAAATGACTGATAGATAATGGTTTTCTTTAATTGGGGGTTTTATCAATCAAACGATGATTGAAGTTTCAACTTGCTTCAGAACTCAAAGATAAAATTTCATTGGTTCAAATCAATTATTGAGAGAAACTAAGATTGTGATTACTATGATTATTAACCCCTCATTGAATAATAGTTGTAGTACTGAATTCTCATGACTTGTGGGAAACACCAAATTATCAGTATCGACAGTCCATCTAAGAGTTTCTCAGCCTACCTAGATGTTATGCTCCCTAATTCTCTCAAACTTAGGAAAACCTTCTATTCACACTGATTTTATATCGAGTTGATTAATCTTGTTACAACATTAATCATTAGATGGAAAATTAACCTTCCCAAATCCTCATTGATAATTCACTACCTTTAGTTTATTTCCTAGTTTGAGAAAACAAACAAAAGGCTAGATCTATTCTTTACAACCAATAGAAAACAATCATTACAAAGAAATTATCAAGATATTCCCACAATCACTCATACCCTAACCAACTATTAAATCCATGGAGGAATAATCATAGATCCCACAACCCTAGTTATGGGTTTTAGTTCCACATGAGAAAGAAAGAGATAGCATCAATTGTATTCATCATTTAGAGAAATTAAACTTACAAAAGATGGAGTCTGAGGTTGGTTCTCTTCCAAATTCAAGAAAAAGTTACCACAACCAAATCAAAGAGTTGAAAATTGAATTCTAAGTTAAGAAACTCAAAAAGAAGTGAACTAGTCTTTCGAATGAGTTCTAGCTACTGAATGAAACCCTAAAAGCTGTTATTTATATTTGTACTTTAAGAAAAATTTGAAATTAAAAATTCAGCTTTTGCCCTTTTAGCTGACGAATTTTGTGACGACTTATCAGAAATCTGATAACTTATCAGACTATGTCATCAAAAATGCTTTAATTTTCTTGTGTTTTTCTTCAGTGTGACGATATGTTTGACGGCTTATCAGAGATCTGATAGCTTATCAGACATGTCTCTATTGTCTTATTCTCTACCTAAATGTGACGACATGTCTGATGGCTTATCAGGGAGTTAATGACTTATAAGACATGTCATCAACTCCTCTTCCTATTTCAAGTGTTGTTGCCTTCGGCCGACGACGAACCTGATGACTTATCAAAAGTCTGACGACTTATCAGATATTGTCGTCACTTTTCTAATTCAGTTTCTGAACACTGCCTAAGGCTGACGATGATCCATATGACTTATCAGAAAAGTCATCAACTATACTTTTATGGATACTTGTTCCAAATTTGCCTCTTTTGTATTCATTGTCGGTTGTTTTCTTGCATCTTGACTTTCCTGCAATATCAAAGAGAAAATAATAAAAAACAACGATAGTTACTTAAGAACTTACAATTATTCCAAGTTAAAAGTCTTAAATGTGCTAACAGAAGGCTAGTGCATCAAGGTGAGAGATGATTAATATGGACTTTATTACGGGTATTCCATGGTCTCAAAATCAGTATAATTGTATTTGGGTCATTGTGGACAGAATGAATAAGTCTTCTCAATTCATACCTATGAGAACTAATTACTCAGGAGAGGATTATGCTAAGTTGTTCATTCAGGAGATAGTTAAGTTGTATGGGGCCCGGTGTCCACTATTTATATTTGAGGTACGTATTTTTCTTCTCATTTTTGTTGTTCTTTTTAGAAAGGTTTGGATACTCTGATGATCCTTAGCACTGCTTTCCATCCTCAAATGGATGGCCAAGTAGAGCATACTATCCAGACTTTGGAAGATATAATAAGGGCCCGTGTTATTGATTTTAAAGGTAGTTGGCTTAACTATTTACCCCTTATTGAGTTTGCTTACAACAACAGTTATGATTCCAGCATCCAAATGGCCTCTTTTAAGGGTCTTTATGGCAAAAGGTGCAAGTTTCCTATCGGATAGTTTGAGTTAGGTGGAACTAGTTTATTTGACTCTAACTTGGTTTACCAAGAAATAGAGAAGGTAAAGGTGATTTGAGAAAGACTTAAGACTGCCCTAACTCACCAAAAGTCTTATGTGGCTATGAAGCAGAGGAAGTTAGAATTTGAAGTTGATGATTTGGTATTCTTGAAGGTTTTTCGTATGAAAGGGGTCATTAGATTCAGAAGAAAAGTGAAGCTCATCCCTCGTTACATTGGTATACATTGGATTATAAGAAGAATTGGAAATATTACTTATAAATTAAACTTACTGGTGAGCTTGGATGCGGTTCATCCCATATTCCACGCGTCTATGCTGAAAAAGTATATGGATGACCCTTCCTTGGTAGTGCCTATTGAAGATATTGGTGTTAAGGATTCGTTGTCCTATATGGAAGTCCCAGTTGAGATATTGGATAGGCAAGTTGGGAAATTAAGGACTAAGGAGATAACAAAGGTTCTTTGGAGGTATCAAAAAGGTAAAAGAGGCTACATGGGAGTCGGAGGAGGATATGAAAGACAAGTACTCATTCTTGTTCTCTATGTTGGGTAAAAGCCCTTAAGGTACAAGCTTCATTTCTCTCTTATCATATTTTGAAGTTGTCCTTGAATTCCACTATGTTCTTTCTATTATCGTGCTAAAAATGTCCTAACTTCTCATTTAGGGGAGAATGATCAAAAGAGGGGGAGAATGTAAGACCCCAAAAATTTGAAACTAATTTATTTTGAATCCTCTCAGGTGTGTAATGATAATTTTTGACTTAAATCACGATAAGGGATGTTAAAGGGGTGTTTTGGAAAAGTTTCAGAATTTTTTGAAGGGGTTTGGGTTCATTTTAGGACCCCGAGGTAGTGATGGTCCGAGAAAGTGGCATGCCACTTCACCTAAGCTCCACGATAGAAGCATGGCATGCTAACTACTCACCAAGATAGCAGCATGCCACGCTGCTGGTCAAATTTTTCCCAACTTTATTTTTTTAGTTTGGGATGGGGGCTTTTTGGTCCTTTTCACTTTAAAATGACTTAAAACACCTTATTGACCCCTTATCCTTGAGTTATCAAGATCATACACTACTTTCCTCCTTTTTAACTCCCAAACTATGAAAATACAAAGGTTTTACAAGAACTTATTACTCTGAGCTCTAAACTTCAATTCCTATTCCAATTCTTCTAGCATGTTATACCCTCCATAACTTGAATTTTATATTATTGCATCAAATTATTCAATATTTAAGTGTTTTGAATGATGAGTTTGAACTAGGTTGAGGGTCTTTGGATTGTGATAATCTTGCATTGTTATATCTTGCTCTAAACGGTTTACACATGTTTTATATGATGAATTTGAATTGAATTTGGTGCATTATTATAATGGTTGAAATTGGTGACTTGGGTTTCACAAAGTTGATGAATTTTTGGAATTATAAAGGCATTAACCTCAACCCATATTGTCAATTTGGTTTTGAACATGAATTATATATGATTTACTTATCTTTTGAAAAAGTTGCATTGCGTTAAAGGGAAAAATGATATAAAAATGTTTTGGAATGCCCTTGAGGACTTTGGTTTTTTCTTTTTAAATGGGAATTGGATTCTAAATGAATTATGGTTATGATTTGGCATAAATTGAATAGTTTGCAATATTATTGGTATGACGATACCAAGTTGGAAATACCTAAATACGAGCCCCCTTGATTAATGATTGGTTTGTGTACAATTGGGCTTATAGGGAATTGTGTAGTTCACTGAGAAGGTGTAGTCTTGGAGAGACCAACACTGGAAACCACGATTGTCGATGTTGGGGGTCTATGGCCATTGTGTCAGATTTGCATAGTATATATTGGAAGGTTAATTGACTATTAGTGGCTTTAGCCTATTACTCTGTGTCTAACATGGACTGGAGCCCTTTCGGTAGGATAACCGGACCCATATAGCCTATGGGTGCCTTTAGGTCGGTATGAACTATACAGTTTAGGGCTAAATCTTTAAATGACCATATTTATGTCATTTTCTCCTACACCGGCATCCTATATATAAATATAATTATTATGCATGGAATTTTGGACTCGTTTTTGTAAATGCATTATTTTATCCCTTTCCTTGGATTGCATGACAGTATTCACCGTATTGATCATCCCTGGATGCTATATCATTCATGGTGTAGGGTCCGAGGGCTTTTCTAGTGATCCTTTGCAGTGTTAGGTGGTCTGATATCCCTGTTGATCAGTTGTGAAGTGGTGAGATTCCATCCTTCGGATGCCCCGGTCATTTCCTTAGTTTTCTTTATATTTCTAGCACTTATGGATTTATTTTTTCATAATCGAGGGTATGTCATGACTTATTTGGTATTTTTTGAATTAGAAACTTTTGTGGATAGTATTGGGATATTGTTGTTGTTTGTTTTGACTCTCAGTTATCTTTTAATTTATATATTCCTCGTTTTATCTTGGTTGGTTTCCACTGTTTAGTTTTATTGTGCTCATGAGGTAAGGATAAGGAGGTCATCTCCAGCCTTGGTTGGCTTAGGATACCCTTCGTGTCCAGGCCCTGATTTGGGTCGTGACATGTTGCTCTCAAAAGCATCTTTTGTACCGACCCAAATTTTGAAAAGAACTAGTAGAACATCCTTGCAACCCAAGGGAGTTGGATTAAGATCCATTATCCCAACCAGTATAAAATATTTTGTGTCAAGTATACTTTCTGGCGCTTTAAATTCTACAATCTATTTATTGCTTTGCTAAGATGACTCTTGGATTGAGTAGTCGACTAAGAAATAAAAAAAATTCACCCCCACCACACAAACTCTCTCTCTCATAATGGAAAGAGTATTGTACTTCTGTACGTATGTAATAATAAAACTATTTCAATATAATCTTTATAGTTTCTTCTTCCTCACCTATACAAATTATATGGTATGATCTGTTGGTGTTGCTAAAACTTTATGCTAGTTTAAATAAAATAGAAATTGTTCCCATAATTAACAAAATTTTAGATGTTTGCATGGTAAGATATTGAGCGATGCTCTAACTCATTAGAAAAGAACAACATCATAAATTTATGGTATAGTATAAATATGTCTGAGCCAAGAAACAAACAAGAGAAGGGTTTAAAGAAAATTGCAAAGTGACCAAAGTACTGAGGAATCTCAATATACTAAGAAATATCTCTATATCAGTCATTTGATTTAACGACATATCATTATAACAATTTGGTTTTCTCTGAATCCAATTTTTCAAATTATGTTTACATCTTTCTAACAACATTTTGTTAGAAAACATAGAGAAATAGCACATCAAAAATAAAATTAGCATACCTCCAGCCATTGCTGGAGTTGTCGGATATTGTTTATGTCTCCGACTTTCATTTTTCACTTTCGGAGTGTCTTCTAAGTACTCAACCTCTATTCTTAGATAGTGTGGAAATTTTGTAAGAAGTTTCACTTAGGGACCAGCGGATATGCCTATATATATAACTGTTCATCCATCAAAACAATTTTTTTGGGTAGTTCTTAATAGATAAAGGAAAGCAGTTTTGGAAGTTTAAATTGATTCTAAAAAGTGGACCATTTTACACGTTTAAATTAAAGTTCAACTAACATTCTCCCACTTTGTCCGATTACAGAAAAATTCAAAGCATAAAAAGAATCATAATACATGAATCTTGGTGATAGTTCCTCTAGGCATGAGTAGTATCTTTCATGTATTATAATACATTATGCCTTTAAGCTTTATCCCTTATTACTTAACGAATAAACTCAATATTTATTCTAGGTCCATACTTTAATGACATTTCACAAAATAAAACTAAATGTGCACATAGTTACAAATACGAGAAATATCATATAAGATAGAGTTTCATCAATATTCGTTGTTACAATAAAATTTTACAGAGTGGAACTAAATCCAATTGTGTCTATATGATCCTTAAATTTTTGCGGTGGCATGCCTTTAGTTAAATGATCAGGTAACAATCAGCTAACATCACTTCTGTGCTAACGTGTTCAATAAACACTTTCTTTAACACATTCTTTTATGGATAGATACTTGATATTGATATGCTGGATTCGATTACCATTTTTGTTATTCTTAGACAAAAAGATAGTAGTTGAATTTTTACAATATAACTTTAATGACTTAGAGATAGAGTCGATAATTCTCATCCCAGAAATAAAACTCTTCAACCATACACCATGTGAGGTTTCCCCCAAAAACAAATGAACTCAACCTTCATAGTGGAAGTAGTAATCAAAGTCTGTTTGGCATTCCTCTGGGATATAGATCCACCGGCTAACATAAAAATGTATCCATAATTTGATTTTCCTCTCTACTTTGGGAAATTTACTAAATAAACCCTTCATCATAGTTTGGGGCAATATTTTCCCTTTTTCATACTTTAGGGTCAATTTTATCCCCATACATTGAAAAATTGACAAAATATACCCTTTGTCATACTTTGGGTCTAATTTATCCTTGATGTCATACTTTGGGTCCAATTTATCCTTGATGTCATACTTTGGGGTCAAATTTTCCCTCATTGTTAAGACACTTTTCACATGTATCCTTTCTTTAATAGAAAAATTCAAATAAATGTCAAATACCCAATTTTAAAAATAAAGCACACCCTAATCTAACTTGCTCGATGCGCCTCGAGCCACAAAAAAATACTAACAAATATATCTCTCTCAGTTCTGTTGGTCAAATTTTCTCAACGAGATTAATCCACTGGATATTTATCAGTATATAACTGATGAAAAATGGATCTATATCATGCAAACTTAAACAAATATACCCCTCCCTCAATTTATGAATCTGCATCAGTGCAGAGCTCATGAAAAATGACACAATGGTCAAATCCAACAGATTAGGCTAACTGGTATTTCTTTGAATGATTGAGTTAAGAGGTTTCCTTATATGGAAATCATGACATCTCTCTATTTTTATGTCTTCATATACAATTTGAATCTGCATAAATTTTTCATCATGTCATTTGCTCAAAAAACTTAACCACTAATTCTAGAATCTAAATGCACATGGAATTGCATACCGAGTTTTAAAAGTTGAATATAATTAGAATGGGAGCAGAGGTTGTAATAGATATTTTTTATAGTTCCATGATTCTGAGTTATCCCATTCCATTTTACTTTTAACGCATTTATAAGCAACTTACCAGCGATGAATGCTGAAAGAGAAATATATTTATTCGTTGAGAAGATTCATTCAAGAAAACTAAGGGAGGGGTAAATTTTTTGTGAATTTTTATGGGTAGGATCTGGAGGAGGGGGAGGGGATTTAAATTAGGGTGTATTTTATTTTTCAAAAATATTCCATTTAGATTTGATTTAAGCTTTTTTAAAGGAAGGGTACATGCTAAAAAAAAATTAACAATGAGGGTAAATTTTCCCCATAATATAACATTGAGGATAAATTTGGCCTCAAAGTATGACAAAGGGCAAATTTAGCTAATTTTCCAAAGTAGAGGGGTAAATTTTACACTAAAGTATGACAACGAGGGTAAATTTGACCCCAAAATATGATGAAGGGTATATTTATTCAATTTTTCAAAGTAGATGGGTAAATTCGACCCTTTTTCCTAGAAATAATCATAATACATGAATCATGATGATAGTTCCTCCAGGAGTGAGTAGTATCTTCATGTATTACAATGCATCATGACTCTAAGCTCTATACTTTATAACTTAATAAATAAACCCAATGTTTATTCTAGGTCCATATTTTAATGACATTTCATAAAATAAAATAAAATGTGCACAAAATTACAAGTACGAGAAATATCATATAAGATAGAGAATTTTACATAGTGTAACTAAGTCCCATTGTGACTATATAATCCTTAAATTTCTATAGTGGCATGCCTTTACTCAAAGGATCAACTAACATCACTTCATTGCCAACGTGTTCAATTACCACTTTCTTTTCTTTAACACGTTCTCTTATGGCTAGATACTTGATATTAATATGTTTGCTTCAACTACCACTTTTGTTATTCTTATTCAAAAAAATAGTAGCTTAATTGTCATAATATAACTTTAGTGACTTAGAGATAGAGTTAATAATTCTCATCCTAGATATGAAACTCTTCAATCATACATCATGTGAGGCAACCTCAAAATAAGAAATAAACTCAACCTCCTCAGTAGAAGTAGTAATCGAAGTCTGTTTGACACTCCTGAAAGATATAGATCTACTAGCTAGCATAAAAATATATTCAAAAGTTGATTTTCATGAATCAATACAACCAACAATGTTAAAATCATAGTATCATTACGACATGAACTAACATTCTCCTACTTGGTCTGATAACACAAAAATTCAAAGTATAAATAGAATCATAATACATGAATCATGGTGATACTGAAGGAGTGAGTAGTGACTTTCATGTATTACAATACATCATGCCTCTAAGATTTATCCTTTATTACTTAATGAATAGACCCAATGTTAATCCTAGGTCCATACAGAAAAAGGGCATCCTGGTGCACTAAGGCTACCACTATATGCGGTGTCCAGGTAAGGGCCCCACTTTAATGATATTTCTCAAAATTAAACTATAAGTGCACACGGTTAGAAATACAAGAAATATCATATAAGATAGAGTTTCATCAACAATTTATTGTTACAACAAAATTTTACATAGTAGAAATAAATCCCATTGTGACTATATGATTCTTTAAATTCTGCGGTGGTATGTCTTTTGTTAAAGGATTAGCTAATATCACTTCATTCAAAACATGTTCAATGACCACTTTCATTTTTTTAATACATTCTTTTATGGATATATACTTGGAATTGATATGCTTTCTTCGATTACCACTTTTGTTATTCTTTGCCAAAAAAATAGTAGTCGAATTGCCATTATATTACTTTAACGGCTTAGAGATAGAGTCGATAATTCCCAGTCCAAAAATAAAACTCTTCAATCATACACATATGCAACCTTAAAACAAGAAATGAACATAGCCTCCATAGTGGAAGTAGTAATCAAAATATGTTTTGGCACTCCTCCAAGATATAAATCCATTGACTAACATAAAAATGTATCCCTTGTACTCCACCCACACATGTGTCACATTTCTCTCAGCAGGTACCCCAATCGGATGGCTGTTCAACTCGAATTTCAGAAGAGCAGCTTCGAAGGGCTCAGGCGATCCTCAATCAAGCTCAATTGGAAAAACATGTCAAGACACAGAACACAATACAATTTGCACCGACATTTAATTCAAAACAAGCTCAATCGGAGGCAATACTCACAGAGAAGTTCCATTTATCTTCAACTCATCCATAATTCATTCTGCTTTTCCAGTGTATAATGATGATGGTAAGCTCCCTACTCCATCTACTCATCTATCATGTGAGAATCCTGCTATAGTGAACCCCCTTGTATCACTCAATAAGTAACTCGATGTGAATATTCCGATGACCATGCTGGGAAATAGAATTCCTATACCTATAGAGGCCCCTGGTACTATGGTTTTTTTACCCAAATCAAATCATGGACATGATTCTCCTATTCCTAGGGTTACCCACTCATTGTCTATGAAATTGAGAGCACGAGAGGCTATGAAAGCTGAACTTATTCCAATTGAACCCCCATAAATAACAAACAAACAAGGTTTCCCGGTGGTTGTGTTTAGATAAGAGGATTACAAAGTAAAATTAGCCCAGAGGTGTAGATTTACCTCGATTGAGAAATTTGAAAACAGCATACCTAAGATAGAGATTATTAGGATACAATTTCTTTTGCAAACGGAGTTAAAAGGGAAAGTAAAAATCACTCACTTTAATTCTAGGCATCTGTACATTGATTTGGACAATAATATGATCAGTCCACAGTTTGGTCAAAAGGGAAGATGTACATCCAAAGACAGCTGATGAGATTTTAACTGTGGACCCCCACATTTAACCCTGAGGAAGAAACTCCTTTAGTTCCTTTATGGGTTAGCTTTCCTGAACTTCCATGGCACTATCACTGTTTGGAGGTAGTGATACCTCTCTTATTCCCTATTGATAAGGTACTATTTCTAGATATGGCAACTTACAAAAAAAATAGGGGTAGTGTGGCTAAAGTTAAGTTACAAATTTACCTCACCAAGCCAAGACCTCAACATATTTGGTTGGGAATGATGATGATGAACATGGTGAAGGTAGATGCCAAACCATTCTGTATGAAGAGGTTCCTAAATATTATTCTTATTGCAAGCATCAAGGGCATGCTGTAAGATTTTGTGTGGTTAAAGGTAGAGATGAGGTTGCTAAGCAGAAATTAGTTCTTAATGAGGAACCACAAGGGGAGGGTAAATAGGTAGAAATTTCTCAAACCTGCCAGAGGATGCAGGATACAGCTGGTGCCCTTTAGCAGTAGAATGTAGATAAAGAAAAGGCTCCTACCAATGAGTGGAAGAACCAGAAAAAGAGAGGCAGAGACAATCAAAGAATTATATTCAAGCCAAGATCTCCAAACAAACATATCAGGGGTAAATAAGATAGTTCTTCTCCATCTACATCAAATGTATTTACAGCTTTTCAATATGATATTGATGCCACAACTATTTTTCCTAACAATAATGAAAGGGGTTCCAAAACAATATCACAGCAACCAGAAAGGTCTGACATTACCAAGCATGATGATCATCCAGTAACTATTACATGTGATAGGAGATTGCTATAGGATCTTCATGAATAAAAGATTACAGAGATGCTTGGTGAAGGGGTTAGGTTGCATGCAATAGTGCTAGAGGGTGAATCAGTTGAGCATGATCTATTGCAAGATCAATCTACTATAGTACTATAACAAATTTCCTGTAAGGTTAATAGAATGTTGCCAGGTAAGGGAATAGAAGTGGAATCTCCTGTAGTGTTACAAGAGACTTTCTCTGATTCTCAAGAGAAAGTGGTTCATGAACAACTACAGGATCCTTCTGTCATTGAGACATAGCTTCAGAAGCTTGATGATGAATATAGAGTAATACACTCTGAGAATGAAACAGATGAATTCAACTTGGGTTACTTGGAGAAGATTGATGAAAATATTACTGATGTATTTGATCCAAGAGGAGTTTGCAAAAAAAGTAACTTATATTGCTAGTTATCAAGGATTATCTCCCAGGGGTAATTAATATAGTCAATAAAAGTAACCACACATACTGCATCCAACTTGAATGGGCATACAGATAGGCCTTTTACAAGGTTTCACTCTCATAACACAGTCAGGTGATCAGCCATCTTATCTAGAATGCAAGGGGTATATTTACCCAAGGTGTTTTGAAAAGGCTTCAAAAACTCATTAGCATCCACCATATTTCTTTAATTGCAATCCTGGAACCCTTCTCCAACTATTCTTATCTTGAAGTGGCCAAAGGAAATCTTAAGATAGAGCATGCTTTATGTAACTCTAATGGAAAAATCTGGATCTTCTGGTCTTTGGATATCTCATGTGACATTATTGGTTCTGATGAGCAATAAATTACTTGCTCAACTACTCATTATGCTTTGCACCAGTCTTATCTTATGACCTTTGTTTATGCTAAGTACAGAGATACATTAAGAAGACCTCCGTGGAATAAGCTGGTACAACTGTCTTCCTCATCCCTACCTTGGTGCATAATTGGATATTTCAATATGATTACTAAAGTAAGTGAGAAGTTAGGAGGCATCCCTTATGATATGAGGAAGAGCTTTGAATTCTTGAGGGTGATTGAAGCTTGTGGATTGACTGATCTCGGCTTTTATGGTCCCATGTTCACTTGGTCCAATCTAAGAGGTATTCAATTTAGAAAATGTAAGAGACTGGATAAAGGTATGGTATTAGATGTTTGGCTGAAGGACATGCCTATGACTAGTATTACTCACTTGTTATTTGTGGGTTCTGATCATTGTCCTCTACTTTTGGGAATGCAAGAGAGGGTGGAATCATATACTAAATACTTTAAATTCTTGGATTGTTGGGTGGATCATCCCATATTCCTTCAAACAATAGAGACTTGATGTCAAAGGCCCTGTGAAGGTTCTCCTATGTGGAGATTTCAACAAAAGTTAAAAAGATTAACTGCTACTCTAAGTCAGTAGTCTAAGGAGGTCTTTGGTGATATCTATGCTAATATAAAAACTTATGAAGAAAAGGTCAAGGTAGCTAAGGAAAATATGATCTTACATAGTACTGATGAGAACAGACAGGAGTTTCATAAAACACAAGTTGAATACATCAGATATCTCAAGATGGAGGATGTTATTTTAAGACAGAAATCCCATTTGCATTAGTTTAAGTATGGAGATGCAAACTCCAGTTACTTCCATACTTTTATCAGAGGGAGGAGAAAAAGATTGTTCATACACAAGGTCAAGAATGAGGCAGGGGATTGGATCCAAGGGGATCTTGAAATAGCTAGAGCTGTAGTCACATATTTTCAGAATATCCTTACTGGGATAACAGATTATGTACCTGAGGAAATGCTATCTCATATTCCTAAATTGATATTTGGATATCAAAATGACACTCTCTAGGCTATTCCTACCTGGAGAAAGTAAAAACTATGGTATTTTCAATAAGTACTCATTCAGCAGTAGGCCCTGATGGTATTAGTTGAAATTTTTTCCAAGAATGCTGGCATAGTATTGGTATGGACCTCCTTCATATAGTGAATTCCTTCTTTTGTGGTCATTCCATGCCAAAATTCTTTACTCATACATGTTTGATTCTCCTTCCTAAAGTGTCCCACCCCAACAAACTTTCTGAATATAGGCCTATCAGTTTGAGCAACTTTACCAATAAAGTCTTATCTAAACTTATTTACCTTAGGTTGGCCCCCATCCTTCCCACCCTTATTTTAAGTAACCAATCAGGATTTGTGAGGGGTAGGAATATTGCAAAAAACATAATACTTATTTAAGAGATCATTGGTGGCATTAACAAACCAGTTATGGGAGGTAATGTAGTCATTAAACTGGATATGGCCAAGGCATATGACAGGGTTTCTTGGTTATATACTTGTCTGGTACTGAGAAGGTTTGGTTTTAGTGAGCCTATTATTGACATGATATGGAAGACATTGTCAAACAATTGGTACTCAATCTTGGTGAATGGCACTAGATATGGATTTTTTCACTCTACAAGGGGCTCGAAACAAGGTGACCCCCTCTTCTCTGCCTTGTTCATCCTAGGGGATGAAGTTCTATCAAGAGCTCTAACAACCTACATCATCACTCTCAATATTATGGTTTTCACATGGATAGGTAGGGACCCCAAATTAATAACCTCAGCTTTGCAGATGATATAATCATATTCACCACTTGAAGAAGAAACACTCTCAAACTGGTTATGAAGACTTTGTCTTCTTATGAAATAATTTCTGGCCAACTGATCAATAAGTATAAGAGTCACTTCCTTCATCCAGATTAAGCCTTCCCTTTTATAGTCTCAAGGATTAAAGAAGAAACTAGTTTTCAACAGAAACACAACTCCCTTACTTATCTTGGTTGTCCCATTTATATTGGAAGACAAAGAATTAGCCACTATGCTGGCCTGGTTTGAAAAGTAGCTTCAAGAATAGTAGGATGGTATTCTAAATTGCTCAGCTATGGTGGTAGAATTGTACTAATTATACATGTGTTTCTATCTATCCCTACTCACATTCTCTCTGCATGTATCCCTCTAAAGACTATTATAAAATAACTCTTGTCCCTGTTTGCTGATTTTTTGGGGGGTTGGAAAGATAACAAGAAGATATACCATTGGGCATCTTTGAAGGAGCTATGTTTCCCAATAAAAGAAGGTGGTGTTGGAGTTAAACACATTACTGATACATATAAGGATCTACAGTTGAAGCAATGGTGGATATTCAGAAGTAATAACACTCTATGGGGGAAGTTTTTACTTGCAAAGTATTGCAAGAAAGTGAATGTTGTAGCTAATAAAGGGACCTCTGGGAAATCTCTGATGTGGAAAACTATGATGAAGAACAAAAGGGTAGCTGAGTAACATATTTTATGGAGAATCAAATCAGGTACTTGTTAGTTTTAGTGGGACAACTGGTCTGGATTGGGAGCACTACATAATTATAGAACTGATGGTGTAAGGTCAGGTAATATCAAAGTAGCATCTTTCATACTTGATGGTGAGTGGAATATGCAGCAGTTAGCCACTGTACTTCCTCCTCCTCTGTTGTACTCTATTCTTAGAACTTCATTCCAGTATCAGGAAGGGGTCCCTGATTTCCTACTTTGGACTCTGAATCCAAGTGGTGAATTCAGTTGTTCCTCTGCTTGGGGATTGACTAAAGAGCAAAGAGACATAACACTGCTGAATAGTTATATCTAGAAAAGGTGGATTCCTTTAAAATGCTCATTTCTTCTTTGCAGAGTGTTGAGAAAGAAATTGCCTATAAATGAGAGACTTAGTCACTTTGGTATAGCCCCTATCAGCTGTGGATGTTGTCCCACTTCTGGCTGGGACAATATTCCTCACACTTTTGTGGAGAGTCTATTTTCTAATCATATTTGGTAGTATTTCTCTTCAACTATGGGTCTTACCCATGTCTCTTCCTCAATCAAATACTTGTTGTTGCAGTGGTGGAAAACTAGAGCAGTTAATAGATCTCATAAACTGGTGTTGCAGGCTTTGATAATTATCTTATGTTGGATCTTGTGGAAGAACAGGTGTTCTATGAAATATGGTGACAAACAACCCCAACTAGCCAGAGTTAAATTTCTGATATACAAAGATATTTCCCTTCTGCTTAACACAACTTTTCCTTACATCTCATGCCATTCTGGTTTGTCTTACTTGGCAACTTATGTGGAGAAATGTAGATAGGAGACAAGAGTCACGGCAGTGTATTGGTCTAAACTACTAACTCCAATGGTCAAACTGAATTTTAATGGTAGTGCACTCACTAATCCTAGAAGGATTGGTGCAGGGGGTTATTAGAAGTCATAAGGTGATCTCATCTATGCTTATTCTACTCCCCTGGGGCATGGGACTAATAACCAAGCAAAGGTGGAAGCTTCTATATAGGGTTTATCTTGGTGCCTGAATAATGGTATTTAGTAGGTTGTGATGGGGGTTGACTCTGAACTCCTGATCAAGTGGATAAGGGTCCAATTATCAGTACCATGGCATCTACAGTCTCTTGTGGATTCCTTATAGAAGCTTATCTCACAAGTTTACATGTGCATATGTAGACATGTTTACAGATAAGATAACTTTGTAGAAGATGCTCTGTCCAAATCCAGTTATTAATGTGCCCAGCCACAACATTATTTTCACAGATGTCAGCTCCCACCAAAAGTTGCAGGATATTTCAAGCTTGATCAATTAAGCATGCCAAGCTTCAGGAGAAGGAAGTTGACTAAGATTCATTAACCACCCTAATGTGTAGACAGAACAGGAAAGAAGGCTTAGGCAAGTCATACTATTTTTTCATACTTGTACATTGCATATTCACATATTTTAGGTCACACTTTCATATATTGCAACACATTTGGAGATTAGGTTTATGCCCCCCTCTATGTATAGTTTTCCTGCAGTTTAATGTAAAAGCCTGGGGGTGTTGCTCAGCCCCTTAAAGTTTAAAAAAAAATCCACTGTACTTTGAAAATTGGTTAAATATACCCTTCTTAGTATTTTGGGGCAATATTTTCCCTTGTTGTCATACTTTAGGGTCAATTTTATCTCCCTACTTTGAAAAATTTGCTAAATATACTATTTATCATATTTTGGGGCCAAATTTACCCTTGATGTCATACTTTGGGGTCAAATTTTCCCTCATTGTTAAGAAACTTCTTATATGTACCCTTTTTTAATAGAATAATCAAAATCAATGTTAAATGCACCATTTTTTAAAAATAAAACTATCACAACCCGAGGTTGCCCCTGGTTGTGACATGGTGCTTAAGGACACAAGTAACCCCAAGCTAACTCATGATCTGGTACCTGTTGTGAGCACTAAATAAAATAATGATAAAGTGTCCTATGTGGAAGATGAACTAATATAAATACCATCATATATGAAATATCTGATAAAAGAAACTAAAAAAATCTTAATATCTGAACATCTAATCTGAAAGCCTCTAAGATATGTGGAGTTGATGGGAGAAACACCCAACTAACTCTGACTGACTAAACAGGAAGAAATACTGAAATAACAAAAAAATAATGTGTCCTTGATGAATGAGGACTCACCACTACTGTTGTTGAGAGGTACTGAGTTGACAAAGGGCGATCGGGAAACTGAGCGTCCGAACCTATATTGTGAAATCAATATAGCGTAAAAGAGAGTATGCATACACTACTTTAAATGTACTGGTACATGATATAGGGACTAACTAAAAATACATATGGATACTAAACATGGATGCATTAACAAGTAAAAAGAATTTAAGACCAAAAATCATGAACTGAGATAATCTATATAAAACGAGTTACTAAATGTCTTAAAACTACACACTTGGTCATGCAAACCTGATATGATGTAGTCTGAATACTAAACTAAGACTGTAGGAGCTGACTACAACCGACATGCCCCAATCTGAGCTATCGGGGTCCAACTTGTAACCCTAGTTGGAAGAGTGTTGGTACCTTGCCAGGGGTACCAACACATGACTGATGATGTGGATCCACAAAGCTGACGTCCCAAAGGATGAGGATGTCATGCCTAACTAACGGTCCCCCCTCATAAACTACGATGGTGTCATAGGTTTAGAACTTAGGGACTTCTACTAATAACTCATGTCTAACTAACAGCGGAGCCTCCATCCCTGTGTTCACTCGGTGCTAAGTGTTACTCCTAACTAAATGACACTGGTATTATTATTTGTTTAACATGACATGGTACTGTACTGATAAGTGCTCAACATGAACATGATAATCTGAATCTGATAATAAAATCATGGTCTGGCTAACTTATTACTTGAAAACAGAAACATATAAAAACACATAAGTATCTGGTTTTCATAACCCTCCAGTACTGAATGATACTTTAAATACAATTCATCATTTAAAACACTGTAATGAAATTCATGATTCAAAGACCCAAAATAGAATGCAATTCACTAAACTGATGAAATCCATGAGTTTGAATATGGGATATGTTAAACTTAAGAGGGCAACATTTTCACATGGTTTGATTCGTAACATGATAATTTAAGATGAAACCAATGGAATATGACATGGGTAATTGAAATTCATAACATGAAATAACTTAATTTACATCGAAACACATGTTGACATGTCTTGAGTTCAAGTTACTAAGAAAAAGCAAGGATTAAGTTCATAATTAACATGGATAATTCCGTAAAAGAGAAAAAATTTAATACTTTAATTAAAAAAGGGATTTGTGGGATCAATGGATGGAAGGAACCCATTGATGAATACCTCACATACCTCACTTGGATGAATTTTTGAAGAAAGCTTGAAATTGGAACTTGAATGCTTGAATTCTTAGGTAAAAAAGCTTGAATTTTTGTTCTGGGGGAAAAAGAGGAAGGGTTTACGTGATGTTAACTGATGAATAATGGGCAAATAATGCCCTTTTGGGGACTTTAATTCGTTATTTTGACGTTCGGGGGTGAGGGTAAATGACCAAAACAACCCTTGGTCCTTTACTTAGAAAGGTAGAAAAATACTGCCTCCGTGGCATGGAGGTTATCATGGTGACTAACCTCCGTCAAGGGGCTTATCGCGGAGGTATTTACTCCTTGTCACAGAGGCTATTGCGGAGTTACTACCTCCATGATACACTCCTATCATAGAGGCATTTTGGATGCGAGGTTAAAAACACTCCGAACACCTTCCAAAAATTTCAAAACTACCCCTTTAATACCCCTAAACATGTTTTAACTCAAAAATCAGCATCTCGGATTCGGGAAGGTCAAAAATAAAATCCTTCAAATCTTAGGGTCTTGAAAATGAATAGGTCCCCTATGATCTTAAGGGGTATTACAAGATGTCCCCCTTTGGATTATTTGTCCTTGAATAAAACTGGTTAAGCTGAGATGCTAGAGAAGGATGAGATCATATACTGAATACTTATGAGCTGAAGCATGATTAAATAACTGAGTCTGAAAATATGATACATGGACTGAACTGAATTCATGAATGCATGCAATGACATGAGGATGGTTACAAAGATGAACTAGAGGACGAGAGAATCAATTTAAGAGAAAATATTTTCCTCAAGCTATGTATGAATTCATAGAAAAAAAATGGGGATACTTGGCTCGCATATCTGCTACTGCATCCCAAGTAGCTCTCTCAACGGACTGATTTACCCATAGAACCTTAACTAAGGTAACTTCTTTATTCCTCAACCTACAAATCTGACGGTCAAGGATCTCAACTAGGACTTTGTCGTATGAAAGACTATCTTTCATATCCAAACTCTTTACAGTAATGATAGAAGGTGAATCACTAATACACTTCTTTATCAAAGAGACATGAAACACTGGATGCACTGAGGCTAAATCTTCAGGCAACTCTAACTCATAAGCTACCTTCCAATATCGACTCAAAATTTTGTATGAGCCAACATTATGGGTACTGAGCTTCCCCTTCTTGGAATATCTCTTCACCTCTTTAATAGGTGATATTTTCAAATAAACTAAGTTGTCAGCATCAAACTCAAGATCTCTTCTCCTTATATTTTCATATGATTTTCGTCGCCTCTGGTCTGTCTTCAGCCTCTCTCGAATCAACTGAACTTTCTCCATCACCTCAAATACTGAATTTGGCCCTATGAAAGCAGCCTTACCTACTTTAAACCAACAATAGTAGATCTATATCTCCTCTAATAGAGAACCTCAAATAGATCCATATAAATACTGTAGTGATAGTTTTTATGGTAGGCAAACTCAATCAAATGTAAGTGGTTATCCCAACTACCCTTAAAGTCGATAACAGAATCCCTCAACATGTATTCTAAGGTCTAAATGGTCCGCTCTTCCTGACTATCTGTCTGAGGATGAAATATTGTACTGAGATGGACTTGGGTACCAAGGCCCTTCTGAAAAGCCTTCCAAAAGTGAGAGGTAAATTGAGTACCTCTAACTGAAATTATAGTCAATGGGACCTCAAACAACTTGAACAACTTTTTGAAATAGAGTCTAGCATAATCCTCAATTGAATACAAAGTATGAACTGGCAAGAAATATCCCGACTTGGTCATTCTATCTACAGTGACCCATATCAAATCATGTTGATGATGCATACGAGGTAACCCTCTTACAAAATCAATGTTCACCATCTCCCACTTCCAAGTGGGTATGGTAAACTCCTGAAGCGTACAACTAGGCCTCTAGTGATCAACCTTAACCTGTTTAAAACTCGAACACTTAGCCACAAATTCTTTAATATCTTTATTCATGTCACTCAACCAATAGATTTCTCATAAATCATAGTACATCTTAGTGGCTCCTGGGTGAATAGAAAACTACATACTATGCACCTCAGCTAAATTCATTATCTTTGACCATCAACACACGAAACACATAATCTGCCTTTATAACTAAGCACACCATCTCCCCATTGGGAGAAAGCCTCAGCCTTCAGATCCCAGACTACCTCCTTCAACTTGACCAAAATAGGATCCCTATCTTTCTTTTCTTTTACTTCGGCAACCAATGATGATTTCAAACCATTCTGAACCCATATACTACCTTCTGCCAAATAAATCAACCGAACACCTAACATAGAAAGCAGATGAACCTCACAGACTAACTCTTTCTTACCATCCTCAACGTAAGAAACACTACCCATAGAAAATCTACTAAGGGCATCTGCCACTACATTGGCCTTACTTGAGTGATACAATACACTCATATCATAGCTTTTCAACAATTCAAGCCACCTTCTTTGATGACGATTTAGGTGTTTCTGTATGAACACATACTGTAGACTCTTATGATCCATGGGCACATCAACATGAACCCTATAAAGGTAATTCCTCTAAATCTTTAAGGCAAAGACAACTACTGCCAACTCAAGAGCCTGGGTTGGCTAATTCTTCTCATGGGTTTTAATCTGTCTAGAGGCATAGGCTATGACCTTACCTCGTTACATTAACACATAACCAAGACTAACTCTAGACTCATCACAATAAATTACAAACCCATCTGTACCATCTAGAAAAGTCAAGACTAGAGCAGAAGTGAGTCGAGTCTTCAACTCCTGAAAACTCTTCTAGTAGGAATCTGACCACTAGAATTTAACTTTCTTCTAGGTTAGTCGATACATGGGAGTAGAAATAAAATAAAACCTTTCAACAAATCATCTGTAATAGCTAGCTAAACCCAACAAACTACTAATTTATAATGGAGAGATAGGTCTAAGCCAATTTCTCACTACTTTGGTCTTTTGAGAATCAACTCAAATGCCATCACCGAAAATGATATGACCAAGGAAAGTTACTGATCTCAACCAGAACTTGCACTTTCTAAACTTAGCGAATAACTGGTGATCCTTAAGGGTCTATAATACAAACCTCAAATGGTCTACATGATCATTCTCACTATGGGAATAGGCAAGGATATCATCAATGAAGACTATGATGAACATTTCCAAGTACTTCTTGAACACCCTGTTCATCAAGTCCATAAAAGTTGTAGGAGCATTCGTTAGTCCAAAGACATAACTAGGAATTCAAAGTGACCATACCGGGTTCTAAAAGTTGTCTTTGGAACGTCACATTATCTGACTCTAAGAGGATGATTGCTGAATCTTAGGTCTATCTTAGAGAAATAACTTGCACTCTGAAGTTGGTCGAATAAGTCATCAATTTTGGGGAGAGGATACTTATTCTTGATATGCCTTTGTTCAACTGACGGTAGTCGATACACATTCTAAGGGAACCATCTTTCTTATGCATGAATAGATTTGGAGCACCCCATGGGGAAACATTAAGCCTGATGAAACCCTTATCTAAGAAATCTTTCAACTGCTCCTTCAATTCCTTAAGCTCAGCTAAATCCATTCTGTATGGTGGAATAGAGTTAGGTTGGGTATTTGGAAGGAGATCTATTCTGAATTTAATTTCCCTTTCGGGAAAAACTCCAAGAAGATTTTCTGGAACACATCTGGAAATTCATTTACTATAGGAACTGACTCAAGACTCGGAGTTTTAGAACTTAAGTCTTTGTCTTGGAAGAGATGGTATATAAATCCCTTGGATATCATCTTTCTTGCTTTATGATAGGAAATTAACTGACCCTTAGGCACTAAAGTACTACCCCTCCATTTAATAATCGGTTTATTAGAAAACTAGAATTGAGTAATTCTATTTATGCAATCAACTGAGGTATAGCATGAGTGGATCCAATCCATCTCGAGATTGACATCAAAATCAGTTATCTCTAAATCCTTAAGATCAACTGAAGTAACTTTCTGAGACACTGTGACTGGGGAATTTTTGTATACCCGTCTGGCAATAATAGACTTACCCACTAGGGCAGACACTAAAAAAGTTTTGCTAGCATTTTGTGACTAACACCAAAGTTTACAGCAATATAAGAAGTCACAAAGGAAAGTGAAGCTCCGGGGTCTAATAATGTATAAGAATGAAGATGGAAGACTTGTAACATACCCATAACCACATCAGGGGAACTCTACTGATCATGTAGAGTTTGGAGAGCATAAAGTCTATTCTGGATACCCACTAGTGGCACTGGAGGTGGCACCCTATTGAGTAGGTCAGCCTATTGGGACTGTTATAGAATTAGCCTTGCCCTGTTGACGATCATTTCTACCCTTCCACATACCCAAAGGGTATTTTCTTATCCTTTGGCCTACTTTGCCACATCCAAAACATACATCACTACCTAATCTACACTCATCCTAATGATTCTTACCACACTTTTAGCAAAGTGGATTGGACGATAACCGTTTACACTACCATAGGATTTAGAGCCTGGTTCCCTATCCCAACTGTCTTTCCTAAACTTAAGAACTGGTGCACTAGATGAAGATGGGGCTGGAGCTGAAATTTTTTGGAAGAACTGAGGACGATTTACACCTTTCGACCTTGGTTGAGAAAAGTTAAAACTACCTATTCTGGCCCTCTTATTCTATCTTTCCTTCTCCTTGAGCTTCTCCTCCTCAATCTGCTGATCATGAACCATCAGACTAGAAAGGTCCATCTACTTAATCAATATGGTTGTCCTGCATACCTTGATTACATTTTCAAACACATCAGACACAAACTTACTCATCCTAGACCTTGAGTCAGCCACCATAGTCGAAGCATACCTCGCCAACCGGGTGAACTTAATCAAGTACTATTTCACACTAATGCTACCCTACCTCAGATTAATGAACTCCTGTACCTTATCTTTTCTCATCTTTAGTGGGAAGAACCTGTCTAAAAAGGTCATGATAAACTTATCCCACTCTATATGCCCTTCCTCAATACCTTTGTCCTTCTTTCACTACTTGAACCAGATATGAGCTACTCCCTACAATGGGTAAGTAGCTAAGTCTGCACTCTCACTCAAAGTGACACCCATGATGTCTGTCACTTTCTACACCTCATCCCGAAACTCCTGTAGATCCTTCTCAGACTTGGATCTAAAAACCAAAGGGGGATTCATCTGAGTTCCTAGATCCTGGATGGAGTCATATTAAACACTAGATTGGCTAGAGCAAGAACCTGCTGGTTATTCTGAGAAGATACAAAATGGGCCAAGGCTGTAAAAGCGGCCCTAAACTCAACACGGAAAACATAGTCATTTAGGGGATCTTTATGAACAGGTGATGGTGCGGGTCGATCCCCATTCCTTCTTTTGTTATTTCTTCTGGGAGGCATTTTTAATAATTGGAATAAAGGATGAGTTAGAAAAGAAAAGAATTCAATAGAGCTCATACTCTTTCGCACGACATGAATACTGAAAGAAAGGAAACTTTCCTAAAATATCTCGTAGACTCTTGCCCATAAGTGTGGCATGCTTCAAACCCATGCACAAGACTCTACTCAATGCGGATTTTAGACTCCCTAGGATACTTTAAAACCTTAGGCTTTAATACCAAGTGTTGTTACAACCCGAGGCTACCCTCTAAATATAACACGGTGCTTAAGTCCATAAGTGACCCCAAGCTAACCTATGATCTGGTACCTGCTGTGAGCACTGAATAAAATAATGATAAAGCATCATATGCAGAAGATGAACTAATTAAATACCATCATGTTTGAAATTTCTGATAAAAGAAACTAAAAACAAATCTGAATAACTAAACATCTGAATATCTGAACATCTAGTCTGAAGGCCTCTAAGACATGTGGAGTTGATGGGACAAACCTCCAACTAACTCCGACTAACTGAACTAGAAGAAATACTGAAATAATAAAAAAATAATTTGTGCTTGATGGATGATGACTCACCACTACTGCTACTGAGAGGTACTAAGCTAACTAAGGGCGATCGGGAAACTAAGCATTCGGACCTATATTGTGAAATCAATATATCTCAAAAGAGAGTATGTGGTCAGTATTTTAAATGTGTTGGTACGTGAGATAGCGACTAACTAAAAATACATAGGGCTACTGAACATGGATGCGTGAACATGTAAAAAGAATGCAAGACCTAGTAAATCATGAACTGAGATAATTTGTATAACATGGGTAACTGAATGTCTGAAAATTGTGAGCTTCGTCATGCAAACCCGATCTAATATAGTCTGAATACTGAACTGAGACTGTGGGAGCTGACTACAATCAACATGCCCTAATCTGAGATATCAGGTCCAACTTATAACCCTAGTTCGAAGGGTGCTGGTATCTTTCCAGGGGTACCAATACATGAATGACGATGTGGATCCATAAGGCTGATGTACCGAAGGATGAGGGTTCCATGCCTAACTGACGGGGGACCCCTCATTAATATACGATGGTGTCGTACATCTGGAACTTAGGGACTGCCTGCTACTAACAACTCATGCCTAACTGGTGGGGGAGCCGCCATCCCTGCGTTCACTCTGTGCTAAGTATTACTCTTAACTGAATGACATTGGTATTATTATTTGTTTAACATGACATGGTATTGTACGGATAAGTGCTTCGTTTGAACATGATAATCTGAATCTGATAATAAAATCATGGCTTGACTGACTTGTTACTTGAAATGGAAATATGTAAAAATGTATAAGTATCGGGAGTTTATAACCCTCCAGCACTGAATGATACTCTAAATACAATCTATCATTTAAAACACTGTAAAGAAATTCATGATTCACTGACCCAAAATAGAATTCAATTCACTAAACTGGTGAAATCCATGAATTTGAACATGGGATATGTTAAACTTGGGAGGACAACATATTCATATGGTTTGATCGTAACTTAATAATTTAACATAAAATCAATGGGATATGACCTGGGTAATTGAAATTCATAACATGAAATAACCTAATTTACATGAAAACACATGTTAACATTGCTTGAGTTCAAGTTACTAAGAAAAGGCAAGGATTAAGTTCATAATTAACATGGATAATTTCATAAAAGAGGGAAAATTTCATACTTTAATTAAAAAGGGGATTTGTGGGCTCAACGGGTGGATTGAAACCATTGATGAATACCCCACATACCTCACTTTGATGAATTCTTAAAGAAAGCTTGAAATTGAAACTTGAATCCTTGAATTCTTGGGGGAAAAAGCTTGAATTTTTGTTCTTGGTGAAAAAAGGGAAGGGTTTACATGATGTTAACTGATGATTAATGGGCAAATAATTCCCTTTTAGGGACTTTAATTCTTTATTTTGACATTTGAGGGTGAGGGAAAATGACCAAAATAACTTTTGGTCCTTTACTTAGAAAGGCAGAAAAACACTGCCTCCATGGCATGGAGGTTATTGTGGTGACTAACCTCCATGTCATGGGGCTTATTGCAGTGGAACTGCCTCTGTGTCACAGAGGCTATCGCAGAGTTACTGCCTTTGGGCTACGCTCCTATCATGGAGGCATCCTTCCTCCGAGGTCAAAAACACTCCGAACACCTTCCAAAAATTTCAAAACAACCCCTTTAATGCCCCTAAATATGTTTCAACTCAAAAATCAACTTCTCGAATTCGGGAAGGTCAAATATAAAATCCTTGAAATCTTAGGGTCTTGAAAATGACTAAGTCCCGTACACTAAATGTAAAATTCTTGACTTGGACCCCTTAAACATGCAACTAAGACCTGAAACGAGCCTATGATCTTATGGGGTATTACACTGAGGCATGTTTAGAAATGAACCAAAAATTATTTGACTGAAAAGATTTTGAACTTCTTCACAAAGATAATTGTTTATATCTGATCCCAAATTATGGTGGCACGAACTATCGAAATGCAACGAATGCACAGGGACCTTTTTTATATTGTATTTTAGACACTTTGGAAATGAAAAAGACATTATATATGAGTGTATATGGTCAAAACATATGCATTGCTTATGTATATTAAAAACATATACATAAAAATATGATGTATATGAACTAGGAATTTCATTACTCGTCTAACAACATATCAAAAATTATGTATATGTCTAACATATATATAGTCAATGTCCATTTCTTATGTGTATTAATAACATATAAATAAAAATATGATGTATATGAACTAGGAATTTCATTACACATCTAACAATATATCAAAAATTATGTATATGTCTAACATATACATAGGTAATGTCTATTGCCTCATACACACATAACAACATAATCCCAATAGCACTTATGTATATGTTCAACAACATGTAATGAATAATGTATGTTTATAACACATACATACTTACCAGTGTATAAACACACAGTCATCATATAACACCCTGAAATCTAATTTTCGGGATGCCACACGATTCTCCAAACTACAAGTAGTCCTGAGATAACCTTGGTTGCTTTTCTACTAAGTCTGAATCTCAACATAGGGGAAATATGAATATGAAAACATAATAAATGAAAAAATCTTATCTGAAACATACTAATCTCACAAGTCTTGGTAAAACAATACTGAAATATCTGAATACTGAATCAAAAGTCTAAAACTGAATCTAGTAGTCCGACAAGCCTCTACTGACTAAATCTAGAGAGTCACTAGGATAGGCCCCAGCTGAATCAAACTGTCTGAAATGAATAATGAAACATCTACTAATAAACTGGAAATCTGAATAGCTAAGTCCCCAAACTATGAGGACTCACCAACTACAGGGTTGTAGATGAGATGCTCGAAAATCACTCACGCTGCTGAGACTAAGCACCTGAATCTACATTATTAGACAATGTAGAACATAGACATATATGTAGATCAGTACTTTGAGGATGTACTGAGTATATGGGGGTGAATGCAATAAGTAAGCAATATCATGACAATTTATAAAATCATGCATGCTAAATGTAAATGACTCACATAGGCTTGAGTAATCTAAAATTTAAAGATCATAAATCATGAATCGTAGAGCACATAATATAAATATTGTAAACCATTACACTTAGTTCTGAAATCTGTATTCTGTTCTTATTCTCAAATCATATAGGCTAAGTGAAATCTGAAAACTCATTTTGCATGGAAAAATACTTAACTGAAGGAAATTCTTTCGAAGCTTTTGTTTACTAGTAGGGAGTTTCTTTTAACCGACATAAACCATGTGAGCATTTATGGATTCCAACATTCTTGTCCCCCTAAGGAGGAATCCTCACGTTGGGGAGAGGAGCCATACTCTTTCCAGAGAGTATAACCTATCTAAGTGATCACATATCTATCATCTACGTAGAAGTAGGAATAATCTGAATCCTACATTGGTACGTAATTCTGGGGTATTAAACTATAGTAACGTACCTATCTCGGTGTTAAATACTACTCCCATTAAGCATGTATGCTCATTCTAATGGAAATCCACTTTTAAAATAATCTAATGGTTTATAATGAAAACCAATGGTATATCTATACAGCTAAATCTGTAATCTAAATTTGTAAAGTGGATTGCATATCTATTCTGAGACCAACAGGTCAAATCTTTATCAATAATCCGAAAGGAATCTAGTCATAGGGTGTTTATAGCCCAACAATTCTTGAAATAGCAATCTTTAATTAGGGATTAATGACCCATGTATCAATCTTATGTTAAAACATCAAAATGTTCATGCTTGATAATTTAAACATTGATAATTCAATTTAAAATTTGGAAATTTCTGCAATATGCATGAAAATATGAACATAATCATGTAATTCAACTTCTAAATCATTAAAAATCTCGTAAGCTTGTAAATAACATTAATGGATATAAACCCTAACTTCAATTTCATGGGAAATCATATAAAAATTTAATAAATTCATAATTAAAATAAGTTTTGGGCACAAGGATGAAAGGAGTATCCTTGTTCATAACCCCACATACCTCAATTGATGAACTAGATGCTAAAACTTGAATCTTGGATCTCTATTGATGCTTTGAAGATGAATTCTTAGAGTTCTTGTATTGGGAATCCTTAATCTTAAATTTCCTTGGCAAATTAATGGAAGAATTGGGTTTCTTGGAGAAGGAGCTTTGATGATCTAGGATTTTCTTTTGAGAAAAAAGTGATGCAATAAGCATAAAGTTCTTTGGTATATGCTTAATGATGTGTTTTAGACGGATTGGGGCCCTAGGGATTGACCAAAATGCCCCTATTAAACTTTAAATCGGAATTGGAAATCAACCAAAAATCTCGATTTACTGGGCCACTGCAACGCACCACTATCGTGGTGGCTCTCTTGAAAAGGACGAGTGGAAACTAGGCGTTCACCACGATGCTCCACAATAGCAGTGCCCCATGGATTTCCATTTTGACCCTTGACGCGATGCGCCAGAATCGTGAAATCTCACAGTAATGGGACAATTGGGAAATGGGCTTCTCTGCAATGCGGATCTATCGCAGAGGGCCACTGGAATTTGACAATTGCGGATTTTGCCTTCTCCACGACGTGCTAAGTGCCTAGGTGGAATACTGTCAACTTAAAAATGCCATAACTCCTTCACCGAGTATCGAATTTGGGCGAATCTTATATCATTGGAAAGCTTATTAAATTTCCCACACAATGGGAGGCCTAAATATGAAAAATTCCACACGAAATAATTATTTTTGATTTTGAAATCTATCTCTTAACATTCTAGGGATGAATTTTAGCTAGAAAAGGTATGGGGTATTACAATATCTCTCTCTTGGGAACATTCATCCTCGAATGTAGCTAGATAAGCTGAGAGTGATGAGGGATCTGAGGTTATAAGCTATCATGCACAACTGAAATAAACTGAACAACTAAATCTAAATCATTCTGGGCTTCTGAGTAATTCTGTGAGTGCATGAACTTTCATGAGGGAAACTATATAGTTGAATATATGATTAGAAAAGAACTAAATCAAGAAAGAGTCTTACCTTCGCCTAAATCTACATTTGCGGAGAAGAGGTAAGGGTACTTGGATCACATATCTTCTTCTATTTCCCAAGTAGCGCCCTCAACAGACTAATTTTGTGAAAGAACTTTGACCAGGGGAACTTCTTTGTTCCTTAGTCTACGGATCTGATGATCTAAAATCTTGACTGAAATCTCTTCGTATGAAAGGTTGTTCTAAATATCTGAGCTTTCTAAGGGAACTACAATAGTGGAGTCACCGATGCACTTCTTTAGCATAGAGACGTGGAATACATGATGAACAACTAACAAGTCTGCGGGCAACTCAAGCTCATAAGCTACTTTCCCAACACAACTCACAATTCTATAAGGGCCAACATACTGGGGACTAAGCTTTCACTTTTTGCCAAATCTCTTTACCCCTTTCATGGGAGAAATTTTCAAATATACTAAATCACCAACCTCAAACTCGAGGTCCCTTCTTCTCACATATGCATATGATTTTTTATGACTCTGGGCTATTTTCAATCTTTCTCTAATCAACTTAACTTTCTTCGTAGCTTCAAATACTGCATCGGGCCCAAGCAAAGCGGCCTCACCCACTTCAAACCAACCTATAGGAGATCTATATCTCCTCCCATAAAGATCCTCAAATGAGGCATCTGAATGATAGAATGGTAACTGTTATTATAAGCAAACTCAATCAATGGAAAATGCTCATCCCAACTACCTTTGAAATCAAGAACACATGCCCTCAATATATCCTCTAGAGTTTGGGTGGTCCTCCCTGCTTGACCATCTGTTTGAGGATAGAAAGTTGAACTACGATGAACTTGGGTACCAAAACCCTTCTGAAAAGCTCTCCAAAACTGGGAAGTAAACTGAATAACCCTATCTGAAATAATGGACAAAGGCACTCCATGAAATCTGACTAACTCTCAGATATACAACTCAGCATAATCCTTAGCTGTATAAGATGTGTGAACTGGCAAGAAATGCACTAACTTCATCAATCTGTCTACAATAACCTAAACTGAATCATGATGACGACGCAAATGGGGTAAACCAGTCACAAAATCCATATTCACCTCTTCCCACTTCTAAGTGGAAATACCAAACTCTTGTAATATACCACCAGGTCTTTGGTGCTCCACCTTAACCTGTTGACAAGTTACACATTTAGCTATGAACTTCGCTACGACTAAGTCTTTGGTGCTCTACCTTAACTTATTGACAAGTTGAACATTTAGCTATGAACTCCACTATAGCTCTCTTCATGCCACTCCACCAATAAATTTTCTGCAAGTCGCGGTATATCTTGGTAGCACCTGGATAAATGGAATAACGTGCGCATGCGCTTCAGCCATAATCCGTTGTCTCAACTCATTTACGCATGTCACACATAATCTACTTTGGTATCTCAATATTCCATCTCCCCCTTGGGAGAAAACCTCCATCTTTTGGTCTTCAACTGACTCTTTTAGTTTGACCAAACCAGAATCCATATCTTGCTTCTCCTCCACTTCCGAAACTAGGGAAGATTCGGAACTACTCTAAACCCAAACATTCCCTTCAGCTGAGTCAACCAACCTAACACCCAATCTAGCCAAATGATGAACTTCTTGAGCTAACTCTTTTTTATCATTCTCTATATAAGCAACACTGCCCATAGATAATCTACTAAGGGCGTTTGCCACTACATTGGCCTTGCTCGAATGGTACAACACACTCATGTCATAATCTTTAAATAATTCTAACCACCTTCTCTGATACAGATTCTACTCCCTCTGAGTAAACACATACTGCAGACTTTTGTGATTCATGAACACATCACCATGCACACCATACAGATAGTGTCTCCAGATTTTCAAAGCAAACACTACAACGGCTAACTCAAGATCATAGGTTGGGTAATTATTTTCATAAGGCTTAAGCTGTCTAGAGGCATAGGCTATGATTTTACTTCTATGCATCAACACATAACCCAAATCAACTCTGGAGGCATCCCATTACACCATAAAACCATCTGTACCATCAGGTAATGCTAATACTAAGGATGAAGTAAGTTGAGTCTTCAACTCCTGAAAACTCTTCTCGTCGGAATCTGACCATAGAAACTTAAATTTATTTTGGGTCAATCTAGACATTGGGGATGTAATAGATGAGAAACCCTCGATAAAATATTTGTAATAGACAACTAGACCAAAGAAACTTCTAATGTCTGATAGAGAGATAGGTCTAGGCCAATTTTTTAATACCATCGGTGGAAACAATATGATCAAGAAAGGACACTGATCTTAGCCAAAATTCACACTTGCTGAATTTGGTGAACAATTGATGATCCTTAAGAGATTGCAAGACAATTCTAAGATGGTCTACATGGTCATCCTCACTACGGGAGAACACAAGGATATCATCTATCAATACTATTACAAACATGTCAAGATACTATTTGAACACTTGATTCATGAGGTCCATGAAAGTTACTGGGGTATTGGTTAGCCCGAAAGACATAACTAGAAACTCAAAATGACCATAATGGGTTCTAAAGTTTGTCTTTGGAATATCACACTCCCTTACTTTAAGCTGATGATAGCCGAATCTAAGGTCTATCTTTGAGAAATAACTTGCACCTTAGAGTTGATCAAATAAGTCATCGATTCTAAGAAGAGGATATTTGTTCTTGACTGTGACCTTATTTATCTGACAATAGTCAATGCACATTCGCAAGGAGCCATCTTTGTTTCGTACAAATAGGACAAGAGCGCCCTATGGAGAAACACTAGGCCTTATGAAACCTTTATCTAAAAGATCTTTGAGTTGCTCTTTCAACTCCTTAAGCTCTGTGGGAGCCATACGATAAGGAGGGATAGAAATAGGTTGAGTATCTGGGAGAAAGTCAATACCGAATTCTATCTCTCTTTTGGGAGGTACCCTTAGGAGATTTTTGGGAAAAACATCAGGAAATGCATTGACCACTCGGACAGACTGAATTGTTGGAGTCTCATACTTAGTATCCTTAACTCAAACTAAATGATAAATGCAACCTTTTGATATCAATTTTCTGGATTTAAGGTAAGATATGAAATGACTCTTGGGAGACACTGAATCACCTGACCACTCAAAGACTGGCTCATCTGGGAACTGAAAATTCATCACTCGGGTGCGACAATCTATAGAAGTATAACAGGAATGGATCCAATCCATATCAAGAATAAGATCAAAATCAATCATATCTAACTCTATCAAGTCTGCAAACATGACTTTATGAAGGACAGTGATAGGACACTTTTTATAGATTTGCTTAGCAACAACTGACTCACCTACTGGAGTAGAAACCAAGAAGGGCTTAGGGATCTTTTCAGAACTTATCTCAAAATTCACTGCAACTAATGGGGTCACATAAGAGAAACTCGGCCTAGGGTCTAACAATACGTAAACATCAAAATAAAAGACACAGAGCATACCCGTAATAATATCTGGTGAATCCTCCTACTTCTAATGGGATGGTAAAGCATAAAACCGATTTTGGTGCTGAACGCCACCAGTACTAAATGATGCGCCCTGAGGAGGGGTTGTCAACCTAGAAGAGTTGGTGAACTAGTAGCCTGAGTCTGGAGACGGACATCTCTATTTACCTGTCTAGCATGCGGGCATTCTTTGATTCTGTTACCCATCTATCCAAAACCATATCAACCTTTCTGACCCCATAAACATTCACCCGCATGACTCTTACCACACTTAGCACATAGGGGATGATTGGGCTTTCCACTCATACTATTCTGAGATATGGACATAGAAGACTTACCCCACTGTTCCTGCCTATTTCTGGGTGCGGGAGCACTGTATGAAAAAGGTGTAGGCACAGATGAACGATTCTAAAACTATGAATAATTTTCTCCTCCAGACCTATTTTAACCATAATCAAAATGCCCTGCTCTAGCCTTCTTATTTACTCTCTCTCTTTCTTTTAACTTTTTTGCCTCAATCTATTATGCATGCATCATCAATCTAGCAATATCCATATATCCAATAAGCATAGTAGTCATACACTTCTTAACCACCAACCCAGACACACCGATCACAAACTTACTTATGTTTGGCCTAGGGTCAGCCATCTGATCAGGGGCATACTTAGACAACTGGGTAAACTTGAGGTAATACTTCTTCACTGTCATTGAGCCTTGCCTCAGGTTCATGAACTCTTCTATCTTATCTTCCCTCATCTCACGTAGGAATAACTTGTCTAAGAACACATCTTGAAATATCTTCCAAGTCATGGGAGTTGCATTCTCCCCTCTACTTTTATTCCACATCGCCACCCAATCATATGCAACATCTTTCAGCCTATAGGATGCAAATTCTACACTTTTCTCTTCAGAAATATGCATAATTTGGGTGTAATTCTTCACCTCATCTAGATAAATTTGTGGGTCCTCACCTGTTTTTTACCCAAAGAATTCCTTCGGGTTCATTCTTAAAAAATCTCAAATTCTGGTTGGGACTAAGTCCCCATCCTGCTGAGGTGGGACTGCATCCTGACGGTTACCTTGAATATTAGCTATCACAGATTAGGCTAGCGCCTGGAAGGCAACCCAAAACTCTGTAAGTGACACATTCTCATTCAAAGGATCTACGGGCTGAGGTGGCTGGTTATCATTTCTGCGTGCTCGACGAGGAGGTATTTTTTATCACGTGAAACCATAAGTTAGAAGAAAATAAAGACACTGAATGCACAATAGATCATGAAAGAAGAGATGATTTCCTAAAACGCTCCATAGCCACTTGCTCATAGATGTGGCGTGCTTCACACCGATGATCAAAACTCTACATAACATGGACTTTTTAACTCCCTAGGACTCCCTAAACCTTAGGCTATGATACCAAGTTTGTAATGCCCCAAAATTTAATTTCTGAGATGCCACACGATGCTCCAAACTATAAGTAGTCCTGAGGTAACCCTGGCTGCTTTTCTACTAAGTCTGAATCTCAACATAGGGGAAATATAAATATGAAAACATAATAAATGCGGAAATCTTATCTAAAACACACTAATCTCACAAGTCTTGGTAAAATAATACTGAAAAATCTAAATACTGAATCAAAAGTCTAAAACTGAATCTAGTAGTCTAACAAGCCTCTACTGACTAAATTTAGAGAGTCACTGGGACAGGCCCCAGCTGACTCAAACTATCTGAAATTAATAATGAAACATCTACTAATAAACAGCAAATCTGAATAGCTAAGTCCCCGAACTATGAGAACTCACCAACTGCAGAGATGTAGATGAGATGCTCAAAAATCACTCACGCTGTTGAGACTGAGCACCCGAACCTATATTATGAGACAATGTAGCACATAGACGTATATGTGGATCAGTGCTTTAAGAATGTACTGAGTATATGGGGATGAATGCAATAAGTAAGCAATATCATCACATTTTATAAAATCATGCATGCTAAATGTAAATGACATACATAGGCTTGAGTAATCTGAAATCTGAAGATCATAAATCATGAATAGTAGAGCACTTAATATAAATATTGTAATCCATTACACTTAGTTCTGAAATCTGTATTATGTTCTTATTCTCAAATCATATAGGCTAAGTGAAATCTGAAACTCATTCTTCATGGAAAAATACTTAACTGAAGGGAATTCTTTCAAAGCTTTTCTTTACTAGTAGGTAGGTTCTTTTAACTAACATAAACCATGTGAGAATTTATGGAGTCCAACATTTTTGTCCCCCTAAGGAGGAATCCTCACGTTGGGGAGAAGAGTCATACTCTTGCCAGGGAGTTTAACCTATCTAAGTGATCACATATCTATCATCCACGTAGAAGTGGGAATAATCTAAATCCTACATTGGTACATAGTTCTGGGATATAAAACTATAGTAGCGTACCTATCTCGGTGCTAAATATTATTCCCATTAAGCCTGTATGCTCATTCTAATGAAAATCCACTTTTAAAATAATCTAATGATTTATAATTAAAACCAATCGTATATCTGTATAGCTAAATCTATAATTTGAATCTTTAAAGTGGATTTCATATCTATTCTAAGACCAAAAGGTCAACTCTTTATCAATAATCTGAAAGGAATCTAGTCATAGGGTGCTTATAGCCCAATAATTTTTGAAATAGCAATCTTTAATTAGGGCTTAATGACCCAGGTATCAATCTCATGTTAAAACATCAAAATGTTCATGCTTGATAATGTAAACATTGATAATTTACTTCAAAATCTGAAAATTTCTGCAATATGCATGAAAATATGAACATAATCATGTAATTCAACTTCTAAATCATTGAAAATCTCATAATCTTGTAAATAACATTAACGGGTATAAACCCTAACTTCAATTTCATGGAAAATCATTTAAAAATTCAGTAAATTCATAATTAAAATAAGTTTTGGGCACAAGGATGAAAGGAGTATCCTTGTTTATAATCCCACATACCTCAATTGATGAACTAGATGTTAAAACTTGAATCTTGGATCTCTATTGATGCTTTAAAGATGAATTCTTAGAGTTCTTGTATTGAGAATCCTTAATCTTGAATTTCTTTGGCGAATTAATGGAAGAATTGGGTTTCTTAGAGAAGGATCTTTGATGATCTAGGGTTTTATTTTGAGAAGAAAGTTATGAAATAAGCATAAAGTTCTTTGGTATATGCTTAATGATGTGTTTTGGACGGATTGGGGCCTTGGGGATTGACCAAAATGCCCTTATTAAACTTTAAATCAGAACTGAAAATAGGCAAAAAATCCCGATTTACTGGGCCACCGCAATGCGCCACTATCAAGGTGGCTCTCTAGAAAAGGACGTTACGGAACTGGGCATTCACCGCGATGCTCCACAATTGTGGTGCCCCTTGAATTTCCATTTTGGCCCTTGGCGTGATGCGCCAAAATCGCGGAATCTCACTAGAATGGGACAATTGGAAAAATGGGATTCTTTGTGATACGGGGCTATCGCAGAGGGCCACTGGAATTTGACAATTGCGGATTTTGCCTTCTCCGCGATGCGCTAAGTGCCCAGGTGGCACACTGTCTACTTAAAAATGTCATAACTCCTTCACTGAGTGTTGGATTTGAGCGAATCTTATATCGTTGGAAAGCTTATTAAATTTCCCATACAGTGGGAGGTCTAAATCTGGAAAATTATACACGAAATAATTATTCTTCATTTTAAAAGATATCCCTTAACATTCTAGGGACGGATTTTAGCTAGAAAAGGTACGGGGTATTACACATCACATATGTATATGAACTATAGAAATCATTGTAGATCAAATAAACACAGCATCACATATGTATATGACTAATATATACAAACAGTTGTTTTGTATTTTACACTTGCAACTTCTAAAAAAATATCAATTTGATGAAAAAAGCCAAAATCTACCACAGAACTAACAACCATCTCCAAGATATTAAAGGTTTTAACAATTCGGATTAATGAAAAACATACAAAAATATCAGAACAAAATCAACAATAAAAATTAAAATAAAAAAATAAAAAATACCTTTGGTAGACGTGGCCGTGCAGTATCATCTTTTTTGGCTTTTCTTGAGGATTCTCCAATTTTTTTGACCTTCCATCAACCACTTTGTTGAGCTTTTTCAACTTAATGGGGTCGTTACGATGTTTTGATCTGTTTTCAACAAAGTTAGGTTTCTCGTAATCAGATACTCTAGGAACGAACCTAACAACCCGATTTATTGGTTCATTATTTTCTAACTGAGTTAATCCTAAATTAAAAGAAGGAGAGTCATCCATTTACTAAGTACTATGTTATTTAGTACTTGAAATAGATTATTTTGAAACAAAAAAGGAGAATCCAAATATCCAACCTATATTTTAATAAAGTAGAAACCAAAAAAATTATTGAATTACAACATGCAACAATTTGTTCATTCGGAATCTCCAATTTTTAGTTAAGCAAAGAAAAAAAATAACTAACCTCAGATCTTAAAAATTTAGATTGTTAAAAGGATATTAAGTTAAAATTGAATGCAAGTGCGTAGTAGTTAGACTCAAACAAGATTGGATTAGAAAATGATAACCGCCCCTTGATTGTAGCCTTCTTCTATGGAGAAAAATGGTGAGTTAAAATTGGTAAAGCTATGTATATATATTTTTAAAGAGAGAAACCTAAAAAGTGGGATTTTTATAATATATTTGGAGACATGGGATCTTTTGTAATAAGTGAAACATAAGTTGTGGGTTTGTGTAATTTTTCGAAAATTAATATATTGCGAATTTCGCTTTAAACCGAAAACCGATTTATATAAATTCAATAACCGAATATCAAACCAAAATACCTAATTTGTTAAAAAAAATAATCCAAATTCGAATCAAAAAACTAAAATTGAAATATCAAATTAATTTGGTTCGATTTGATATTTCAGTATTTCGGTATTTATGTCCACCTGAAACACCCTGGTTTCTGGACCTTAGAAAATTTCCTAGATTTATGGTTTCTGGGAAAGATATGACTTAGAGGAATGAGTCATACACTTGGGTATGGGTGGTATGGTCCATTCGTATGTTGACCAGTGTTGATTGGTAGGATGGATGTAGTTACTGGAATATGTGCGATTTGGGTGGTACGAGTCGTATTGTTGGGTACGGGTTGTTTGGTTACTTTAATTAATCTTAGACTTGGTAACTTAAGTTGGATATGAGTACGAGTGGCGCACCATAAGCCATATGCCCAGGTACAATTCATACCATGGACTTGTATAGTGGTCAATGTTCAAACCTTTTGGGATTCTATTCTGCCAGGGGTACGATTTATGGGTACTTGTCATACACTTAGATACGACCTTGGTTTGGGTGTGCTGTAACTTGAACAGTGTTGTGTCCAAGGGGAAAATTCTAGGGTACGAGAGGTGGGTACCACTCATACAGGATAGGTACGACTCATAAGGGTCAGTCATACCCTATGACCTAAATTAACTAAAGTTTAAGTGAGGGCAATCTGGATATTTTTTTACTTAACTTAATAAGTCTCACGACTTATATTTCACTTGGGAGTTTATTTGCCCTATTATTTTATTCTTAAACACTTGGAAAACACTCTTAAATTCTCTCTAGAGTTCTTGGGCGAAGGAAGCTAGGGTTTCATCTTAAAGAGTAAATTGGGGCTTGTCTTGGTGATTTCTCTCCATCATCATCTTGATTTAAGGCATATTCTATTCTCTTATTGTTATTTCTAACTAAAGGCATGGTTTTATATAATGTTTTCATGATTTGAATGTTTTATGATTTTGGATTTTCAAATATAATTTGGGGGTTTTGGTTATAAATGTTTGGTTATGGTTTTCCATGTTTTAATTATGCTTTTATATGCATTAATGGTGGTTTTGGATAATTGGTTGCATAGAAATGTTTATTTGGTAATGGACTTTGGTTTTGAAAATTGGTTAAGTTTTTTCATAAGATTAACACTATAAACCAAATTGGGAAAACACTAAGATGTTATTTGTCTTTTGATCTGCAGGTTGACAAAAAATTCAACGATCTTCATGATCTAATTGCTAAACAACATGAAGACTCAAATGTCAAAATTGATAAACAACATGCCAAACTTATGCACATGTTGACACACAACAATCACACCGATGAAAAGATAAACTAAATTGAATTTACGTTATATAATTAACGTATTTGTATTTGTATATGGATTATATTTGTGTCTTTATCATTTGCCTGATTTATCTTGAATATTGATTAAAAAAAAATAAGGTTCATATGCATCAAAAATTATTGTATGTAATTTTTGTTATAATTCCCTTTAAAATGGTTCACCTATATATACTAGTTTAATATACAACCACAGTTTTATGTAGAATTATAGTTCATATGTATATTATCTAACATACATAAATTGTGTTATGTATATTTTTTCATATGCATATTGTCAAATATACATAACTGTGATAAGACTTTTCATATGTATATGATCTAATATGTATATTATCTAATACCCATAAAATGTGTTTTGACATTTCATATGTATATTATATAATTTTATATGGATGTACCCACGGTTTTTGTTATTAAAATAGGATGGTATAGAAGCAAACATTTGGACAGAAAAGGGAGCATTCAATGTAAGTTAACTGTTGAAGCATTTTAAGGTTAATTATGACTATTTCTTAGTTGAAATTGGTGTTTTCAAATTACGCTTAGATATATTTTATAACAACATCAACAGAATCATGATGTGGGAGGTTCAGAAATGGGACATGTACCATCAAAAGAGAAGATTGATGAGATGGATATCGTCCTAATTGTGATTATCAAAGGAAAAATGATATTTTTTATTATAAATATGTATTTTTCTTATCCTTGATTGATGTTATCAAAATTATACTTACTTATATATAATACTAATTTCAACAGGATCATGAAGTAGGAGGCTTTAAAATGGGAGATGTATCATCACAAGACAATGTTGAAGATATGGATATCGTCACAACCAAGAAAGACAAAGGAAAACAGAGTATTTTTTTCTAAATAAAAGTTTTACATAGGTTGTTTCATATATAAATTTATTTTAAATTTTTTCTACTTAAATTATTTTATGATAAATTTTGATCTTGGTTTTTCGTGAATTTTGACTTATGTGTTTGCTAATTTCATTATTATTACTCAAACAATAATGATGTCTCAAACAAATGCATGTTGGAATGACGAGGCATTTTTTATTTAAACATTTTTGTTAATAGCTTTCATATTTACGTACATATACCCGAACTCATTTTACTTACATATACAAATATTCTGTAATGCCCCGAAAACGAGTCCCGGAGCATCACACGGTGCTTGAGGCTACGAGTAGCCCCAAGCTAACCCTTTGAGCCATTTTTATTCAGTTCAACACAAATCAATAGGATTTCCATAAATAACCCTCAAATATCAACAAAGTAATCATCATCCAAGAATAAAAGAATTTCAGAAAGATAACAAAATACGACTTATTAGTCAACTCCCAACATCTATACTAGTCTGACAAGCCTCTAAGAAAATCAATAAAACCAGCGAGCCATTGGAACATGCCCCAACTGACTCATACTCTGTTATCAAATGTAAACAATTCCATGAAACCAACATCAGACATCACGTCCTCGAAACATGAGGACTCACCACAACAGAGGATGCAGAACAGCGTGCCCAAAAAATTACTGTCAAACCTGGAACTGAGCACCTAAACCTACATTTCGAGAAAATGCAGCCCACATCCGAAGATGTGGGTCAGTACCATGGAAAGGAACCGAGTATATGGGGGTGTATGCAGTTGTATAAACATCATCATCATAAATACTTATAAGAAATATGTAGGATGTATGAAAGACTCACATAGCCCGAAAAAAATCATCATAATCATGAGAGGATGAAATAAGTATAATAACACATGTGAGTCATCATATAATTTGTCAATAACTTTAAGTTCATCAAGAATATCAATTCTCATAATGTAAATATCATTTAAATCTTTCGAAAGAATAACTTTCACAATTCCACTTTCAAATCACTTCACTGTTCACCATAGACACAAGAAAGAACACACACACTGGGAGATCCTATAATCGACATAAACCATGTGAGCTACATGGAGTCCAACGTACAACCCACGTTGGGGAGAGCCGTCCTATCCTTGACATCGGAGTAGGACTATCGATATCAAATCCACACAAACTAGTGATCACTATATAAATCAGCCCCAGTCTCCCTCCTATGGGGGCACATAGTTCTAGGGAAGTAAGGTCGCTTTATACCTCCCACTCGGTGCTAAAAATTTCTCTTGGACTTAGCTCAGATCATTTCAAAGACAATCCAAAGCAAAACAATTTCAGTAATATCTAAATATACATCGGGAGCCATCATGCTTCCTATCTATCAAAATCAACCACGTTGTGGATTTCTTTCACACTCGAGTTCAAAACAACTCCATTAAGACCAAAAGGTCAAATCATTCAACATATCTCAAATATTCAACATCAACGTGCTTATAACACACACTTTCTCAAAAAAATACAATTTCCAATGGGGATTCACGACCCAAATATCAAAATCATGATAAATATCGTTCAAGATTCATGCTTTATATCACCACACTTGTAAATTCATCTTTCAAAATCATAAACATCAAGATTTCATAATAATTATCATAAGATATAGGTTCATGCTTCAAATTCATAAAAATCAAATAAAAATCATGTCTTTGTAAAGAAAATTACTTTTGGCACAAGAACGAAAGAGAATTCTTGTTGAAAAACCCCACATACCTTGAATGATGAACTTTAGATCGATACTTATTTTTGAGATGTTAATCGTGTCTTTGAATGATGGTTCTTGGAGTTCTTGAACTAGGAACTTGGAATCTTGAATAAATTTGCAGAATTAATGGTGAACTTTGGAGGTTCTTGAAGTTGGATGTAGGAGCTTAGGGTTTTATTTTGTGGGAATTTGATGAAATATAACATATAATGCTTCTAATAGGCTTTAATATAGGGTTTGGACGGATTTTGGGTGAGGGGGAATGACCAAAATGCCCCTAAAAATTAAATAATTCTCGAATATGTCCTTTGGTGGACTATTTTGATAGTCTGAAGTAGATCAACCATAACGTTTTACTCTGATGTCCAAATTGGATGAAACTAATTTCATTAGAAAGAGAACTCTCATATATTTCCGTTGATATATAGTATCTCACCCATATCATTGTGTACAAAGAGTTATGATCGTTTGAAATTGACTCAAAAATTCACTTTTGATAGGCTGAAGTAGATCGACCATAACTTTTTGCTCCGATAGATAAATTGGATGAAACCAATTTCATCGGAAAGAGGACTCGCAGAGATTTCTATTGATAGATAGTAGACCACCCAGATCATTATGTACAAGGAGTTATGATAGTTTAAATTTGGAGCAAAAATACGTCAGGCCTCAGTACTTTTTCCTGCACGTTTTACTGTTCACTACTATTCACGGTTCGATTGGAATGTTCATAACTCGTCGCTCGGGTGTCCGTTTTGGATGATCCACATATCGTTGGAAAGCTTATTAGATACCCTACGCAATGGTGGGTCATAATCTAAGACATTCCACATGAAAAAATTATAATTCATTCTAGAAGATAGAACCCAATACGTTTACGCACAAAATTTCAACGAAAAAATTCCCGGGGTATTACATCATCCGCCCTTGGAAACATTCATCCTCGAATGACGCTAGACATGCCAAGATTAGATAGGGAATAGAGAATACAGCTGAAACCATTCGTTAGACTCATCACCACATCGTTTCTCACTCTGAATGCAACATAGAATGCATAAATTCAAGAAACTACAGCTGAACACATAATAAATGACAGCTGAACTTCTGCAACTTTTATCAAAAGTACATGATTTAGGAAAGAACGGTACCTTTGGCTTGATCGGAGTTCGCGGAAAATAGGTGCGGGTACTTGGATCGCATATCCGCCTCAGCTTCCCAAGTTGCACCCTCAACAGATTGGTTTCGCCGCAACACCTTGACCAAGGGAACTTCTTTGTTCCTTAGTCTTCGGACACTGAAATCAAGAATCTCAACAGGAATCTCATCAAAAGAAAGATTTTCTTGAATGTCAGCACTCACAGAGGAATCCACTACCACAGCATCGCTAATATGCTTTCTAAGCATGGAGACATGGAATATTGGATGAACAGAGTACAACTCGAAAGGAAACTCGACCTCATAAGCTACCTTACCAACACGGCTAAGAATTTTGTAAGGACCAACATAACGGGGACTAAGTTTCCCCTTCTTTCCGAATCTCTTCACCCCCCTCATGGGTGAAATTTTCAGATACACTAGGTCACCAACTTCAAACTCAAGGTCTCTCCTTCTAACATCTGCATATGACTTCTGACGACTCTGCGCAGTTTTCAATCTTTCCCTAATCAACTTAACTTTTTCCATAGCCTCAAATACCAAATCAGGACCACTCACAACCGCTTTACCCACCTCGAACCAACCTATGGGTGATCTACACTTCCTCTTATATAAGGCTTCAAACGGAGCCATGCCAATACTAGAGTGGAAACTGTTATTGTAAGCAAACTCTATCAAAGGTAAGTGATCGTCCCAACTTCCCTTAAAGTCAAGTGCACAAGCTCTCAACATATCCTCTAAGGTTTGGATGGTCCGCTCAGCCTGACCATCGGTCTGCGGATGAAAGCAAAACTCAAAAGCACTTGGGTACCAAGACCCTTCTGAAAAGCTTTCCAAAATTGCTAAGTGAATTAAGTACCCCTATCCAAAATGATAGACAAGGGAACTCCATGCAGTCTGACTAGCTCTCGGATATACAATCTAGCGTAATTATCACGCCCCAAAATCCCATCGGGCCGGGCTGGCACCCGAAGCTGAGAAGGCCCGGGAGAACCCGTTCAAATACCTGTACTTTCACTTACATGTCACCAAAAATTTGGACAGCACTTCGTTGCATATAGAAGGGTCTAATTACCTGTATCACCACAACACGCACAAATATATTTATGTAATACTTGGCTGTCAGGGCCACCATATATACAAATATAACATCACTATATAAACTTCCATGACTTTACCCATCCTTATGTCTACAAAGCCTCTAGGATATACATGACATAACTAGAGTCGGGATAAACCTCCCACCCACACATGACTCTTGTACAATAACAAAACATAAGGAACTGACTCGGAAAGCTCCGAAGCAAACTGGAGCTCACCAATAATAGTTGTATGACCTGGCTCCTATCTATGTTGTGTATAAGCTGAAGCACTTGTGCCTGCAGCATGAAATACAGGTCCCCCGTGAGGGACATCAGTACGAAATATGTACTGAGTATGTAAAGCTGTAAATAATCATATGTGATATGGGGGATCAAGAAAATTAGACACAAGTGAATAAATCATAATAGAAGTGAACCACACTTCATAAACACTTTTAGGATCATGTACACTATCATTAATCTGAATTGGGTTCTTGAATTCAAACACATTTGTGGAACGGTATACCTTCGTTCATTTCATTCTTTACAATTATCATTTGCCATTACCTCCTCCTAGAGAACCTCCAACCACCTAATAATAATCAATATTGTACCGTACTGTAACCATTAGGCTTCCCCCAGTACATATCAACTATAATCATATCAAGTATCGGGATCAGCCCATGCTAGGATTAAGCCCCTGAGCTACCACCCACACGTATATCAAGTAACACACATAAGAGATCTTTCCAAGAACTTAGTTCAAAAGCTTTTGAGATTATTACATTAGTGTTCATGCCAATATAGTACCTTTGGAACAATGATACATCAATAGGAACCAAGTAATAGACCTTCTATACAATAACGATGTAATAAAGACTCATTGGTACATAAACAATGTGTTTCAGAATCATCAATATCACAACAATAAAATAGGAGCCTTTTGGTATATCAATGAAACATTTTGACACTTTATAGAATGGAAACAACTTCGTTGGTAACGTAGAACAATACATGTTTTTTGGACAACCTCGGAATCTTACTTGATGGAACATTGGTGTTTTCATGCCAAAGAACATCGTTAGAGTATGCTTTACATACCTCGTTGTAGATTCGGATACAAATTCAACACAACTTCCCGCCTTTACAAATCACTTATCTACAATGAAATGTTTGGCATCTAGTATTAGCAACCCAACACCACAATTCTCTTCCATAATTCCATACAACCAATATTTGCAAAGCATTCCAAAAACCAACTTGAACAATAGGTTTATGTGTATATATATATATATAATCATCATTTCAATACCAAATCATCACACCAAATCCCTTCACAATTCAACACAATCCAACCATGCACAAGAATAATCCAAATCATTTCCAATCATCTTTCAACAACAATCAAATAACATACTTCTTATGCTCACATGCATATATATACATATACATATAAATAACACCAACATAATTTACATCCTTACCATAAAATGGCCTTTTTGATTTCGAAGTCTTGTTGGAACAAATAAGGGGTGCTTCTCGAAGCCCTCGAGACGGTGAACACAACTACGGAATCAATTTAGATTTTCTATGGTTGAATCACAAGATAATTGGAGTTGAAATTAGGCTAGGGTTTCTTATTCTTCAATAATTTGGATGATAAATGATGGATATGAGGCTAAGTATATGTATATAATGACCAATTTTCGTCCATGAGGTGATGGAAAATGACCATATTGCCCTTAAAATTTAAGTAAATCCGAATCTGTCCATGGTAGACTGTTTTGATAGGCTAAAGTAAATCGACCATAACTCTTTGCTCCGATAATGGATTTGGGTGAAACCAATTGCATTAGAAAGAAGGATCTCGGGGATTCTCATAGATATATAGCAGATCACACAGTTTATTTTGTACAAGGAGTTATGATCGTTTAAAGTCGACCCAAAAATCTGTTTGGCTGCAGTACTTTTGTGTGCAGAAAATTTCTGCACATTTATTGTTCATTGCGTCCACCGTTTTCAAGTTTCGAACATGCTCACTTATATCCAATACTCATCTGTTTTCAGAAATCTTTATATCGTTTGAAATCTAACTCGATAAACTTCGCATAGAAACTTCGACGAGCAAATTCCGGTATAAATAAAGTCGATTCCTATACACATATAATCAAACTATACACTTGAAACCATCTCAAAATAATCAATACTCATACTTAAACTAATATATACCTAACTTATGATCAATACATATACTCCAACACATATAACCATGGCTAATGCACGTAATTAAGTACGGGGTGTTACATCCTTCCCCGCTTAAGGACATTCGTCCTCGAATGTGAATGTAGTTATTTAGCCGAAACAAGTTCAAATTCATAATTGATATTCACGTCATCATATAGATATTATGCATATGTAAAAACTTACTTGTTAGTGTCCCAGTTCCACTCCTTGCACTTCTTTTTTACCTTTGAACAAATAAGGGTATTTGGATTTCATTGCTTCCTCCGCTTCCCATGTAATCTCTTCCCTTTGTTGATTTCTCCAAAGTACTTTCACCGATGCTACTTCTTTATTTCTCATCTTCTTAACTTGACGATCTAATATAGAAATAGGCATCTCCTCATAGGTAAGATCTTCTGTTACTTGCACATCTTCAATAGAAGTAATAAGGGACGGATCTCCGATGCACTTTCAAAGCATCAATACATGAAATACTGGATGCACTGATGAGAGTTCCTGGGGCAGCTCTAATTCATAAGCAACTTGCCCACATCTTCGAATAATCTTATACAGGCCTATATATCATGGACTCAACTTTCCTTTCTTTCCAAATCTCATCACCCCTTTCATTGGCGATACCTTCAAAAATACCCAATCGCCTAACGAAAACTCTAGCCCTCTTCTTCTACTATCCGCATATGACTTGTATCGACTTTGGGCTGTTTTCAACCGTTGCTGAATCACCTTGACTTTTTCTATGGCTTGATACATAAGATCCGGTCCGAACATAAGAGTTTCACCCGCTTCGAACCATCCTATTGGTGATCTACATTTCCTCTCATATAAAGCTTCATATGGTGCCATTTTGATACTTGAATGATAGCTATTATTGTAGGCAAACTCAATAAGAGGTAAATGATCATCCCAGCTGCCTTTAAAATCTATAACACATGCTCGTAGCATATCTTCAAGTGTTTGAGTGGTGCGCTCTGCTTGTCCATCCGTCTGAGGGTGAAAAGTTGTACTCAAATTAACTTGTGTTCCCAAACTCCGTTGGAAAGACTTCCAAAAGTTTGCGGTAAATTGAGTTCCCCGATCCGATATAATAGAAGTTGGCACTCCATGTAATCGGACTATTTCTTTAACATACAGCTTCGAATATTCTTCAACTGTGTAAGTGGTCTTAACGGGTAAGAAATGTGAGGATTTAGTAAGACTATCCACAATCACCCATATAGAATCAAATTTCCGAGCTGCACGAGGCAAACCTGTAACAAAATCCATGTTGAGCATGTCCCACTTCCAAATTGGAAGATCTATGCATTGCATATAGCCTCCGGGCTTTTGATGTTCCACTTTAACTCATTGGCAATTTGGACATTCAGCTATAAATTTTGCGATGTTCCTTTTCACGTCATTCCACCAATATACATCCTTCAAATCTTGATACATTTTGGTTGACCCTGGATGAATAGAATACCTTGAGAAATGTGCCTCAGTCATAATTCTTTTTCTTAGCTCATCAACAATAGGCACACATAGCCGATTTTGGCATAGAAGTACTCCTTCTTGCGAAAGCTCAAATACCTTCGTCGCACCATTTTGAACATTCTCCTTGAGTTGCAATAAAACAGGATCTGCATCTTGCTTCTCTTTCACCTCAGCTACTAATGAGGATTCTGTGGCATTATGCACAATAAGCTCCTCGTCCGGAGTTTCGAGAAGACGAACTCCTAGACTAGCAAATTGATGAAGATCTTTAATCATCCCTTGCCTTCCTACAGGTGACATTATAGCCTTATGACTCAACGCATCAGCTACTATATTCGCTTTCCCTGGGTGATACAAAATGTCAACATCATAATCTTTTAATAGTTCTATCCACCTTCGTCGCCTCAGATTTAGATCCTTCTGACTGAAAATATATTGTAAGCTCTTGTGATCAGTATATATATCAACATGAACCCCATATAAATAGTGGCGCCATATTTTTAAAGCAAAGATAACCACTGCCAGCTCAAGATCATGTGTGGGGTAATTTTTCTCATGTGGCCTCAATTGCCTTGAGGCATATGCTATCACCTTACTATGTTGCATTAATACACATCTTAAACCAATTCTCAAAGCATCACAATACATTGTATACCCTTCTGTACCTTCTAGAAGTACCAACACAGGTATAGAAGTCAACTTATTCTTCAATTCTTGGAAACTCTCCTCACACGCACCATTCCATTGGAACTTGGATGCTTTATGTGTTAGCTTAGTTAAGGGTGCTAAAATAGAAGAAAAACCCTCAACAAACTTTCTATAATAACCAGCCAACCCAAGAAAACTACGAATCTCCGTAGGCGTTGTGGGCCTTGGCCAATTCTTCACAGCTTCTATCTTTTGAGTATCAACCTGTATGCCTTCATTTGATACAATATGGCCCAGAAATGCCACTGACTTTAGCCAAAATTCACATTTAGAAAATTTTGCATACAGCTTGCAATCACGAAGAGTTTGCAACGCTTGTCGTAAATGATTAGCATGATCCTCTTCTGATCTAGAATAAACTAGAATATCATCAATGAAAACTATCACGAATACATCTAGAAATGGCTTAAACACCCTATTCATTAAATCCATGAAAGCTGCAGGTGTATTAGTTAGCCCAAATGACATAACTAGAAACTCATAATGACCATACCTTATTCGGAAAGCTGTCTTGGGTATATCTTTTTCTTTGAATCTTACTTGATGATAACCTGACCTCAAATCAATCTTAGAAAAACATTTGGCACCTTGTAACTGATCAAATAAATCATCAATTCTTGGAAGAGGATATTTATTTTTAAGAGTCACTTTATTCAGCTACCTATAATCAATACACATTCTCAATGTGCCATCTTTCTTGCGCACAAACAGCACTGGTGCTCCCCAAGGGGAAATACTAGGCCTAATGAACCCCTTTTCTAGCAAATCTTTCAATTGCCCTTTTAATTCTCGTAATTCTGTTGGGGCCATTCTATACGGAGGAATTGAGATTGGCTTAGTGCCTGGTATCACATCAATACCAAATTATACTTCTCGTTCAGGAGGTAAACCTGGAAGATCTTCAGGGAATACATCAAGAAATTCACTTACTACTGGTACAGTGTGAAGATCTGGTGATTCCGATTCCGTATCCTTTACTCTAACTAAATGACATATGTAGCCCTTGGAAATCATTTTTCTCGCTTTGAAATAAGAAATAAATCTACCTCTTGGTGCGCCAATCTTACCTTGCCATTCAATAACTGCTTCATTAGGAAAATATAAATACATCTTTTTTGTACAACAGTCAATTTTGGCATAACAAGACGCCAACCAATCCATACCCATTATAACATCAAAATCTACCATTTCTAGTTCCACAAGATTGGCTATCGTGTCTCGACCACACACAGTTACTACACAATCTTTATAAACTCTTCTAGCAATAATAGATTCCCCAACCGGGGTAGACACTTCCAACGGCTTATCTAACAATTCGGGGGTTCTTTTGAACTTTCCAGCAACCAAAGGAGTAACATATGATAATGTAGAACCGGGATCAATTAGAGCATATACATCAAATGAAAATATGGACAACGTACCCGTGACCACATCTGGGGAAGCCTCTAGATTTTGTCGATCCGCTAAAGCATAAGTGCGATTTTGAGTCCCGCTGGAACTGGCGATTCTTTTTTCAATTCTAGCATGACCCGCAGGTTGTGCGCCCCTACCAGAATAAGATACCGGTGATGATGATGCAACAGTTGATCCCGAAGGTCGTGCTACGCCACCTGCGCCCCTTCATGGGCATTCTCTCATCATATGTCCCATCATACCGCACCAAAAACAAACATTTGTTCCCATTCGACATATGTACATATGATGCTTTCCGTATCGATTACATAGCTCTCGAGAAGGTCTCGATTGGCTCATGTTCCCTTGCCCATGATAACCCACTGATCGCGAACTATGACCCTCACTTCTTTGCCCAAATTGACTGCCTCTGAACCCCTGATGCTGTGGTGGAGCACTAGCTGCAGAATAAGAAAATAATGGCCTAGGTGGTCTAGCAGAAAATTGAGGTCTAAAGCCTCCCTGTGGCGCCATAAACTGCCCTGTAGATCTGGCCCTCTTAGAAGATCCACTTTCAAATTCCTGTGTTCTTTTTCTTTGCCTCTGATCTTTCATTTTCTGTGCAAATGCTTGGATCCTAGCTATATCCATGTCTTTATTCAGTGCAGCAATAGTACAATCCCTAACCAAATACGGATCCAATCCATCCACATACCGATGAACTCTGTCATCCATAGTAGCTATAACATTAGGAGCATATCTGGACAAAGAATTAAATCGAAGACTATACTCCCTCACACTTGTATTACCCTGTCGAATATTTAAGAACTGATCCGCACGGGCCTGAAGAGTCTCATATGGAAGATAATGATCAATAAATGCCTCTTTGAACTCTTTCCAAGTAGCTGGGGGTGCATCAATGCCCCTTGATCGTTTCCAGTCTTCATACCAATATATAGCCTCACCTTTGAATCTATACGCGGCTAACTCCACTGTCTCTCTGCTCGATAAATGCATCACCTCTAGGGCCCTTTGGATCTGATCAATAAAGTCCTACGGATCTTCATTAAGATCGGATCCGATAAAAGTAGGCGGATCCATCTTAAGAAAATCTTGCGTCCGAAGACTAGCCGCCCTATCAGTACCGCTAGAACCCGCGGCAGGAATAGCTTATCCTTGGACTTGACCAGCAACAATCCGGGTCAACAGTTGTACTGCATCCCTTATATCCTGATCAGCAGCATTAACAAGTGGTTCTGTGAATGTGGTTCGCCTCCCACTTATTTCATCTGGAGTGGAAGACATTTCAGATACCCACTCAGCTTGAGCTTCACTCTGATTACCTTGTACAGGTGGTGACTTACTAGTCCCTTCTCCGACAGCCACATCTACCCGCTCGCCGGTATTCTTACTTTCGGTATCCGGCATTCTTACTGTAATAAGAGAAACAAATGGATTCAGTGGTTAACTATGACTTCATTTGCTATATAAGCTCTATGGCACGATCTATGATCTGAAGGAAAGAAACAATTTCCTAAATGTCCATAGCCTTCTGTTTATAGATGTGGTGCACAACACACCGATAAACAAGACTCTACGTAGACACGGCTTAGTAGACTCACTAGGACGAACCTCTCTGATACCACTTTTATCACGCCCCAAAATCCCATCGGGCCAAACTGGCACCCGAAGCCGAGAAGGCCCGGGAGAACCCATTCAAATACCAGTACTTTCACTTACATGTCACCAAAAATTTGGACAGCACTTCGTTGCATATTGAAGGGTCTAATTACCTGTATCAGCACAACACGCACAAATATATATATATGTAATACTTGGCCGTCGGGCCACCATATATACAAATATAACATCACTATATAAACTTCCATGACTTTATCCTTCCTTATGTCTACAAAGCCTCTAGGATATACATGACATAACTAGGGTCGGGACAAACCTCCCGCCCACACATGACTCCTGTACAATAATAAAACATAAGGAACCGACTCGGAAAGCTCCGAAGAAAACTGGAGCTCACCAACAATAGTTGTATGACCTGGCTCCTATCTATGCTATGTATGAGTTGAAGCACCTGTGCCTGCAGCATGAAATGCAGGTCCCCCGTGAGGGACGTCAGTACGAAATATGTACTGAGTATGTAAAGCTGTAAATAATCATATGTGATATGGGGGATCAAGAAAATCAGACACAAGTGAATAAATCATAATAGAAGTGAACCACACTTCATAAACACTTTTAGGATCATGTACATTATTATTAATCTGAATTGGGTTCTTGAATTCAAACACATTTGTGGAACGGTATACCTTCGTTTATTTCATTCTTTACAATTATCATTCGCCATTACCTCCTCCTCCCGAACCTCTAACCACCTAACAATAATCAATACTGTACCATACTGTGACCATTAGGCTGCCCCCAGTACATATCAACTGTAATCATATCAAGTATCGAGATCGGCCCATGCTAGGCTTAAGCCCCTGAGCTACCACCCACACGTATATCAAGTAACACACATAAGAGATCTTTCCAATAACTTAGTTCAAAAGCTTTTGAGATTATTACATTAGTGTTCATGACAATATAGTACCTTTGAAACAATGATACATCAATAGGAACCAAGTAATAGACCTTCTATACAATAACGATGTAATAAAGACTCATTGGTACATCAAAAATGTGTTTCAGAATCATCAATATCACAACAATGAAATAGGAGTCTTTTGGTATATCAATGAAACATTTTGACACTTTATAGAATGGAAACAACTTCGTTGGTAATGTAGAACAATACATGTTTTTTGGACAACCTCGGAATCTTACTTGATGGAACATTGTGTTTTCATGCCAAAGAACATCGTTAGAGTATGCTTTACATACCTCGTTGTAGATTCGAATACCAATTCAACACAACTTTCCGCCTTTACAAATCACTTATCTACAATGAAATGTTTGGCATCTAGTATTAGCAACCCAACACCACAATTCTCTTCCATAATTCCATACAACCAATATTTGCAAAGCATTCCAAAAACCAACTTGAACAATAGGTTTATGTATATATATATATATATAATCATCATTTCAATACCACATCATCACACCAAATCCCTTCACAATTCAACATAATCCAACCATGCACAAGAATAATCCAACATCATTTCCAATCATCTTTCAACAACAATCAAATAACATACTTCTTATGCTCACATGTATATATATACATATCCATATAAATAACACCAACATAATTTACATCCTTACCATATAATGGCCCTTTTGATTTCGAAGTCTTGTTGGCACAAATAAGGGGTGCTTCTCGAAGCCCTCGAGACAGTGAACACAACTACGGAATCAATTTGGATTTTCTACAGTTGAATCACAAGATAATTGGAGTTGAAATTAGGCTAGGGTTTCTTATTCTTCAATAATTTGGACGATAAATGATGGATATGAGGATAAGTATATGTATATAATGACCAATTTTCGTCCATGAGGTGATGGAAAATGACCATATTGCCCTTAAAATTTAAGTAAATCCGAATCTGTTCATGGTGGACTGTTTTGGTAGGCTAAAGTAAATCGACAATAACTCTTTTCTCCGATAATGGATTTGGGTGAAACCAATTGCATTAGAAATAAGACTCTCGGGGCTTCTCATCGATATATAACAGCTCACACAATTCATTTTGTACAAGGAGTTATGATCGTTTAAAGTCGACCCAAAAATCTGTTTGGCTGCAGTACTTTTGTGTGCAGAAAATTTCTGCACATTTACTGTTCATTGCGTCCACCGTTTTCAAGTTTCGAACATGCTCACTTATATCCGATACTCATCTGTTTTCAGAAATCTTTATATCGTTGGAAATCTAACTCGATAAACTTCACATAGAAATTTCGACGAGCAAATTCCGGTATAAATAAAGTCGATTCCTATACACATATAATCAAACTATACACTTGAAACCATCTCAAAATAATCAATACTCATACTTAAACTCATATATACCTAACTTATGATCAATACATATACTCCAACACATATAACCATGGCTAATGCACGTAATTAAGTACGGGGTGTTACAGTAATCCTCAGCAGTATATGAAGTATGAACAGGCAAGAAATGAGCAGACTTAGTCAATCTATCAACCACAACCCAAATAGAATCATGATGGCGTCGGGAAGGAGGTAAACCAATCACGAAGTCCATATTTATCTCTTCCCACTTTCAGGTGGGAATACTAAACTCTTGCATCATACCACCAGGTCTTTGGTATTCAACCTTAACCTGTTGGCATGTTGCACACTTAGCTACAAACGCTGCTATATCTTTCTTCATGCCACTCCACCAATAGATTTCCCGCAAGTCTCGGTACATCTTGGTGGCACCAGGATGAATAGAATATCGCGCCCCGTGCACTTCAGCCATAATCGTCTGTCTCAGATCATCAACATTCGGGACACACAATCTACCCTGCAATATCAACACACCATCTCCCCCTTGGGAGAAAACCTCTACTTTTTTGTCCTTGACTGACTCCTTCAATCTGACCAAACTAGCATCTAAGTATTGTCTTTTCTTCACTTCCGAAACCAAAGAGGATTCGAAACTACTCTGAACCCCTATACTACCTTCAGTAGAGTCAAACAACCTAACCCCCAATCTAGCCAAATGATGTACATACCGAGCCAACTCTTTCTTACCTTCTACCACATGCGAAACACTACCCATGGACACTCTACTTAGGGCATCCTCCACAACATCGGCCTTGCCCGGATAGTACAGCACACTCATATCATAGTCTTTTAATAATTCTAACCATCATCTCTGCCTAAGATTCAATTCTCTCTGGGTAAACACATACTGCAGACTCTTATGATCAGTGAAAACATCAACATGGACACCATACAAATAGTGTCTCCAGATTTTCAAAGCAAACACAACAACAGCCAACTCAAGGTCATGGGTGGGGTAATTTTTCTAATGCGATTTCAACTGTCTAGAAGCATAAGCTATCACCTTACCCTTCTGCATCAATACGCAACCCAACCCAACTCTCGAAGCATGACAGTACACCACAAAACCATCAACACCATCAGGCAAAGTCAAAATAGGGGCTGAAGTGAGTCGAGTCTTCAACTCCTGAAAACTCTTCTCACAAGATTCGGACCACAAGAACTTCACTTTCTTTTGGGTCAACCGAGTCATAGGAGACACTATAAAGGAGAAACTCTCAACAAAATAGCGGTAATAGCCAGCTAAACCCAAGAAACTTTGGATATCAGTCGGAGAAATAGGTCTAGGCTAGTTTTTAACAGCTTCGGTCTTTTGGGGATCAACTCTAATACCCTCGGAATAAATAATATGACCAAGAAAAGCAACTGACCTTAGCCAAAACTCACACTTACTGAACTTGGCAAACAACTTGTGATCTCTAAGGGTTTGCAAGACAGTTCGGAGATGATCAGAATGTTCATCCTCACTACGGGAGTACACCAGTATATCATCGATGAACACTATGACAAACATATCCAGATATGGTCTGAACACTCGATTCATGAGGTCCATGAAAGCTGCTGGGGCATTAGTTAACCCAAAATACATAACAAGAAACTCAAAATGGCCATAACGAGTTTGGAAAGCGGTTTTCGGGATGTCACACTCCCTAACTTTGAGTTGATGATAGCCAGAATGAAGGTTTATCTTTGAGAAATAACTTGCACCTTGCAATTGGTCAAACAAATCATCTATTCTCGGAAGGGGGTACTTATTTTTTATGGTGACTTTATTCAGTTGGCGGTAATCAATGCACATACGCAAAGATCCATCTTTCTTTCTCACAAACAACACAGGAGCTCCCCAAGAAGAAACATTGGGCCTTATGAAACCCTTATCTAGTAGATCTTTGAGTTGCTCTTTCAACTCCTTAAGTTCTGCAGGGGCCATACGGTAAGGATGAATAAAAATGGGCTGAGTATCGGGAAGAAAATCAATCCCGAACTCTATCTCTCTATCAGGAGGTATCCCTGGGAGATCATCCGAAAAGACATCAGAAAACTCATTGACGACATTAACAGACTGGAGAGTTGGAATCTCAGACTTAGTGTCTTTGACTCTAACCAAATGGTAAATACACCCCTTGGAAATAAGCTTTCTAGATTTGAGGTAAAAGATAAAATGACTCTTGGGTGACACAGAATTCCCAGACCACTCAAACACGAATGCACCCGGAAAATAAAACTTGACCATTCGGGTCCGACAATCAATAGAGGCATAAGAAGAATTCAGCCAGTCCATACCCAGAATCACATCAAAATCTACCATGTCTAACTCAATCATATCAGCCAACAAGACTCTATGAAGAACGGTAATAAGACACTTTTTATACACTTTCTGGGCAATAATCGAATCACCCACTGGTAGAAACTAGGATAGGCTCAGGAATAATCTCAGGACTCATTTCAAAATTCACAGTAATCAAAGGTGTAACATATGAGAAACTAGATCCAGGATCCAACAAAGCAAACACATCAAATTAAAATATACGAAGCATACCAGTAACAACATCGGGAGAGTTCTCCTATTCCTGGCGGGACTGTAAAGCATAGAATCTATTCTGGCGCTGGAGCATAGAATCTATTCTGGGACTGGGCGAGTCGCTGGAACTGGAGCACTAACAGTTTGAGTCTGGGTCTGAGGGCGATAGTCATGACGCCCTTGTCCATCCTGTGGACAATATCTAACTCTGTGACCCATGTCACCACACTGGAAATAACCCCTCTTCTCACCCCAACACTCACCCGAATGAGCCCTACCACACTTAGGACACAGGGGACGATTTGGCTTACTGTCAGCATTGTACTAGGACCTGGATGCATATGACCTGCTACCTTGGTCCTACCTACCTCTAGGCACGAGAGCACTAGCAGATGACGGTGCTGGCATAGACAAACGATCCTGATACTGAGGGCGACTCCCTCCCTGCGATCTAGTCTGACCCTGTCCGTGCTGCTCAGACCTAGCTCTCTTATTCCCTCTCATTCTATCTCTCTCCTTAATCTTGTCTACCTCAATTTGTTGGGCATGAGTCATTAGCCTAGAAAGATTCATCTCACTATTCAGCATAGCAGACCTATACTCCTTAACCACATAACTAGACACTCCAGTCACAAACTTACTCATACTAGCCCGATTATCAGCCACTAAGTCAGGAGCATACTTGGCCAACTGATTGAACTTTAGACAGTACTCCCTAACAGTCATAGAGCCCTATTTCAGGTTCATAAACTCTTCCCCCTTCGCCTCCCTCATCTCCAAAGGGAAAAAATTATCCAGGAATGCATCCTGGAACTCTTGCCAAGTCATAGGGACAACTCCCTCACCTCTACCTTTCCTCCAAGCAACAACCCAGTCATAAGTTAGGTCTTTTAACCTATACGCAGCTAACTCCACACTATGTTCCTCAGATACATGCATCACCTGAGTAATCTTCCACACTTCCTCTAAAAACAACTGTGGATCCTCATCAGACTTGGACCCATAGAATTCCGGCAGATTCATCCACATGAAGTTACGGATCCTGGCAGCAGCTGAATCACCTCCCTGCTGCTGTGGAGCCAGGGCCGGGTAGGCCTGAACATTTGCAGTAACAGCTTGGGCCAGCGCCTGAAAGGCTGCCTGAAATTCAGCATGAGACACATTTTCATTCAATGGGTCAGCGGGTTGAGGTTGTTGACCATCATTATTTCTTCTCGCTCGATGTGGAGGCATATTTCTGAAAGAGGAGAGCACGAATCAATAGAAGAGAGAGACACTTTAAGCATGATAGACTTCTGAAAGAACGAATCACACTTTTTCCTAAAACGTCTTGTAGCCTCTTGCTCATAAATGTGGCGCGCTACACACCGATGATCTAGACTCTACTTAACGCGGCTTGTCAGACTCCCTAGGACACCTTAAAACCTTAGGCTCTGATACCAAGTTTGTAACGCCCCGAAAATGGGTCCCGGAGCATCACACGGTGCTTGAGGCTACGAGTATCCCCAAGCTAACCCTTTGAGCCATTTTCATTCAGTTCAACACAAATCAACGGGGTTTCCATAAATAACCCTCAAATATCAACAAAGTAATCATCATCCAAGAATAAAAGAATTTCAGAAAGATAACAAAATATGACTTATTAGTCAACTCCCTACATCTCTACTAGTCTGACAAGCCTCTAAGAAAATCAATAAAACCAGTGAGCCATTGAGACATACCCCAAATGACTCATACTCAGTTATCAAATGTAAGTAATTCCGTGAAACCAACATCAGACATCACGTCCTCGGAACATGAGGACTCACCACAACAGAGGATGTAGAACAGCGTGCCCAAAAAATCACTGTCGAACCTGGAACTGAGCACCTGAACCTATATTTCGAGAAAATACAGACCACATCCGAAGATGTGGGTCAGTACCATGGAAAGAAACCGAGTATATGGGGGTGTATGCAGTTGTATAAACATCATCATCATAAATACTTATAAGAAATATGCAGGATGTATGAAAGACTCACATAGCCCGAAGAAAATCATCATAATCATGAGAGGATGAAATAAGTATAATAACACATGTGAGTCATCATATAATTTGTCAATCACTTTCAGTTCATCAAGAATATCAATTCTTATAATGTAAATATCATTTAAATCTTTCGAAAGAATAACTTTCACAATTCCACTTTCAAATCACTTCACCATTCACCATAGACATAAGAAAACACACACACACTGGGAGATCCTATAACCGACATAAACCATGTGAGCTACATGGAGTCCAACATAAAACCCACGTTGGGGAGAGCCATTCTATCCTTGCCATCGGAGTAGGACTATCGATATCAAATCTACATAAACTAGTGATCACTATATAAATCAGCCTAAGGCTCACTCCTACGGGGGCACGTAGTTCTAGGGAAGTAAGGTCGCTTTATACCTCCTACTTGGTGCTAAAGATTTCTCCCGGACTTAGCTCAGATCATTTCAAAGATAATCCATAACAAAATAATTTTAGTAATATATAAATATACATCGGGAGCCATCATGCTTCCCATCTATCAAAATCAACCACGTTGTGGATTTCTTTCACACTCAAGTTCAAAACAACTCCATTAAGACCAAAAGTTCAAATCATTTAAAATATCTCAAATATTCAACATCAACATGCTTATAACACACACTTTCTAAAAAAAACACAATTTCTAATGGGGATTCACGACCCAAATATTAAAATCATGATAAATATCGTTCAAGATTCATGCTTTATATCACCACACATGTAAATTCATCTTTCAAAATCATAAACATCAAGATTTCATAATAATCATCATAAGATATGGGTTCATGCTTCAAATTCATAAAAATTAAATAAAAATTATGTCTTTGTAAAGAAAATTACTTTTTGGCACAAGAACGAAAGAGAGTTCTTGTTGAAAAACCCCACATACCTTGAATGATGAACTTTAGATCGATACTCATTTTTTGAGATGTTAATCGTGCCTTTGAATGATGGTTCTTGGAGTTCTTGAACTAGGAACTTGGAATCTTGAATAAATTTGCAGAATTAATGGTGAACTTTGGAGGTTCTTGAAGTTGGATATAGAAGCTTAGGGTTTTCTTTTTGAGGGAATTTGATGAAATATAACATATAATGCTTCTAATAGGCTTTAATATAGGGTTTGGGCGGATTTTGGGTGAGGGGGAATGACCAAAATGCCCCTAAAATCAAATAATTCTCGAATCTGTGCTTTGGTCGACTGTTTTGATAGTCTGGAGTAGATCAACCATAACGTTTTACTCCGATATCCAAATTGGATGAAACTAATTTCATTAAAAAGAGGACTCTCATATCTTTTCGTTGACATATAGTATCTCACCCAGATCATTGTGTACGAGGAGTTATGATCGTTTGAAATTGACCCAAAAATTCATTTTTGATAGGCTAAAGTAGATCGACCATAACGTTTTGCTCCGATAGACAAATTGAATGAAACAAATTTCATCGGAAAGAGGACTCGCAGAGCTTTCCATTGATATATAGTAGATCACCCAGATCATTATGTACAAAGAGTTATGATCATTTAAAGTTGGAGAAAAAATACGCCAGGCCTCAGTACTTTTTCCTGCACGTTTTACTGTTCACTACTATTCACGGTTCGATCGGAATGTTCATAACTCGTTGCTCGGGTATCCGTTTTGGATGATCCATATATCGTTGGAAAGATTATTAGATAATCTATGCAATGGTGGGTTATAATCTAAGACATTTCGCACGAAAAATTTATAATTTATTCTAGAAGATAGAACCCAACACGTTTACGCACAAAATTTCAACGAAAAATTTCCCGGGGTATTACATATTAGTTATATTTTGTAACAAAGTCATGTTACAATGGTGATTTATGTATGCACATTCAATTTATATATATCTATGCCTGTTATGTATGTGCTTTACCTGTATGTATATATCTGCCTCACTGGAAAGTATATGTCTGCCTGTTCTTGACAGTTATCAATACATATGCTCGAGTGAAAAGTATAATATAGTATGTCTTTGATATATGTTTGCCTTATTCTATGTATATGCCTGCTTATTGATATGTATGTGCAATTGATAATGAATAGCCATATATGTATAAATCTGCCTGTTATGTATATGCACTACCAATTTACAAATATATCTTGCTGCATATTTTTGTATCTTATTTAATTCCGTCTACAAAAATAATATCGACTTATTTTAATAAACAGAACAATAAATCAATCAAGTCAAAATCTCATCATATTTATGACATTTTACTTTGCCTTCACCTATTATTCATAATTTAAGAGATGTGATTCAGAAACGTCATTTTATCATCACTCTCCATAGACAATTGGAGATATCAACATAGTCTTCGTAGATAATCGAAGACAACATTCATTACATAGTCTATGTAGACAATCAGAGACGTCATTTTATCATTAAGGCTCCGTAGACAATAGAAGATATCGTACATAATCTTCGTATACAATCAAAAACAACATTCATGACAGTCTTCGTAGACAATCGAAGACAACATTTATCACACAGTCTCTATAGAAAATCAGAGGCGTCATACATCAGTCTCCATAGATAATTGAAGATATCATGCATAGTCTTCGTAGACAATTCAAGACATCATTCATCACATAGTCTTCGTAAATAATCGGAGACAACAATCAACATAGTCTTCATAGACAATCGAGGACGTCATTCATGACATAGTCTCTGTAGACAGTCGGAGGCATCATTTATCATTTAGTCTCTATAGACAATTGGAGATATCATATATCAGTCTTCATAGACAATTGAAGACGACAATCATCGTCAGTCTTCGTAAACAATCGGAGAGGACAAATCAACATCAATCTCCATAGACAATTGGAGATGTCATCCATCAGTCTCCATAGACAATTGGAAATGTCATCCGTCAGTCTTCGTAGACAATCGAAGACAAATATCATACATTCATCTCCATAGACAATTAGAGATGTCATCACAGTCTTCATAGACAATCGAAGACACCATTCATCAACATCAGTCTCCATAGACAATTGAAGATGTCAACACCAGTCTTCGTAGACGATCGGTAACGTCATCATTCAATACCAGTCTTCGTAGATAATTGAAGACGTCATCATTCAATACCAGTCTCCGTAGATAATCAGAGACGACAATCAACATCCATATCCATAGACAATTGGATATGTCATCAAGTTTTTCTATACAATCGAAGACATCATCATTCAACATCAGTCTTCGTAGACAATCAGAGACAACAATCAACATCTGTCTCCATAGATCATTGGAGATGTCATCAAGTCTTCGTAAACAATCAGAGACATCTTTTATTCATCACATAGTCTTCATAAACAATCGAAGATAACTTTAATTCATCACATAGTCCGTAAAAAATTTGAGTCATCTTTCATTTTTAAATCCCCGTAGACAATCGGAGACGTCATACATTTTTCAGTCAAAATACAATCCACAACAACAAGACATTTCTTTTCTTTCCCAAAAGATAGTTTTAGCCATGAATCATACACTGAGCAAATTTTGAGAACCGCCTCAAAATTTACCTATTTTCTTATTTCGAACTACATTGACCTGATTCTCGTGACACTCGAGATATGTAGGAAGCTATGTGCAAAGTTCGGCTGTCACAATCATAATCATTCTTTCTCCCCAGCAAGTACACAATCTTACATCCTCAACATCTCACAACTCGATACTAGGGCAATTTTGAAAGGAACATCGAGAATAGATGAACACTTCTATTTTCAAATAGTCCATATTTCATTAATTACTTCACACGGTCTTTCACCCTTAATAACAAGGAAATTTGCCTAATTTTGAAATTACACCCGACCTGATTTTCATACAACTCAATGTATGTAGGCAACTCTAAATTGGAGTTCAATTGAATTTTCATCAAATTATTTTTGTCAAGAAAAATTGGCTATACGTCAACGTTTTCGTTTAAAGACTTCTACATCGCCTTCAAATGAAAAGGGACAACTGTTGACACCCAATTTTTGCTTTTCGTGCTTAAAATTAATGTCTTCAGGCTTCCTGATCATTAAAAGGTACAAAATATAATTTTCACATATTTTTTACCATTGTTAATAAATTATTGATATTTATCATTACTTTAGAATTTTATCAATTTATTTTTATATTTTTACTTTTTATAATTTATTAATAATTCTTTGTACATTGAGATTTTTATCAATTCATTATCGTTTTAATAGTTCACAGTCATCTACATACGTATACAACATAACACTACAATCCATTTTACATATTAATTGTTTATAGCGTAATATATTTTTTTCAAAGATAGTTATACCTGTTTATATTTTTCTACAGTTATATGTATCGATATTTTTGTATCTTATTTAATACCATCTACAAAAATAATATCGTCTTATTTTAATACACAAAATAATAAATCAATCAGTCAAGGTCTCGTCATATTTATGACATATTACCTTGTCTTCACCTACTATCCATAATTTAAAGGATGTGTTTGAAAAAAAGTTAGATTTGATGTTTTATTTTTATTTTTCCTTTTTAAATACCCAACATAAATGCACACAATAAATATAAAAAATACATACGTACACAATATTACGTCATATTTTTATAATATTTTTAAAATAATTATATTTTTTAAATATTTTTAATATTTTTTTTATTTTTTTTATAACTACAAATTAATGTTTGTATTTTTATGATTCACAAATATTAAATCGAATCAATTATTTTTATACATAATATAAATAATTCAATATGAGTAGGTTTTTAAATTTCAATCCTGTCAGCACAAAAGGAGGGAACACTCATACACATTGACATTTTCCTTTAAAACAACACAATGCACACAGACACACACTACAGACACAATACACACATATACACATCGGCTCTCTCTCCTCCCTTCCCATTTTTTCTCCTCTCCCACTCTGTCTAAAAAATCAGATCCAGCCACCATCACCACCTGCGACCCCTTTCCAGCCGCCCCCACCATGCTCCCCTCCCCCGTTCGCCAAAATAGGCTAGATATGACCGGAAAACCAACAAACCAATTTTTTTCCGTCTTCTTCGACCAAATCTGGCCGGTCGCAACAAACTCCGGCGAGCCCCATCTCCTTCTCCCACCGCCGCCAGCCTCCACTGGTTGGCAAGACGAAACCAACCACTAGTCCAGCTGCCGCGGCACCCCTTTTCTCCGTGTTTCCGATGAACTCTATAAAAACTAGCAACCATGATATTATTTTTTTAGATCTGACTGGCATTCCCCATGAACTCCAGTAATCACTTTCCTTTCGTATTTTTATTCATATTCATGTACATTTTTAGTTTCAAATGCATTTCATTATTTCAAAAAAAATAAATTCTCTTATTGATTTTGTGTTTGATTCTAAGGACTTTGAAAGCCATTCTCACGTTTTATTTTGGTCATATCTTGTTTGGGTTTTGAAAAATGTGTACATGACTTTATTTATCTTTTTCATGACTTTTATGGATGACATTGACTTTGTGTTTAATTCATTTATTGACTGTTGCTTTATTTTTTTCTTCACATGTGACTAGTTCTTTTTATTTATTTGAACCAATAATATATTCTTTTAGAGTTTTCCAACAGACCACATTTCTACTAGGTTTAGCTATTTTTTGCTACTTGTTTTGAATTGCTTTAACATTATTATTTTTTGATTATTTGATATTAATTTTCAGTTTGGAAAGGTTTTAATTTATTTAGCCAATGATATTATTTTTTTGTCGGATTTATGAGGTCATCCCATTAGAAAGACGGACTTTTATTTTACATCAAGCGTTGACACATGACTGATGAAGAAATTATCCGTCGATTTTCGAGGCCTTAACAAGTAAAAAGATGAAATTTTACGTATGCAAATACGTAACAAAAATTAATATTTTTGGACGATGACGAAATTTTTATAATATTTCAAAATTTTATTTGAGCCCACTCTTAACAAAAAAAAATATTCTTAAATACGTATATCCACACATATTCTTTTTCAATTTATTTCGATTATTATTTATTTGTTATTAACATTTTTATTATAAACATTTATACAGGTTATTGGAAAGACTTATCAGGGATGACAGTCAAAGAAAACTTTAAATTATGTGCTTATATTTTTATATTCTTGCATTTGTACAAATGTTAATTATAGTGAAAGATTTATTTTTGGAGCGTTGGGTGGATATTCTTTATTTAATTTTCACTATTCGTTTAGCAAATTTAGCCCGTTAGTATTTATATAAAAAGTATTAGATATATTTTTTACATTAAAAAATATTACGTAGTCTCTTTAGAATAATTTTTCTTTATTCAATATTGTCTTTTTTTTTACATACATATATTTATATATATTTTACAACAGCATATACATTAATATTATTTTAATACATATTTTATATTTGTATTTCTTTTTCCTTTTTGTTATTTAGGCAAATGTAGACCGTTAACACCGATACAAATAAATTTAATTAAGTAAATTTACACGTTTACGTCATTATGTAGTTTTTCTTTTCAAATAAAATTTTTCTCTCCATAATCTCGATCAAGTCCGTAGTATTATGTGTAAAAATACTTTTTCTTTTTATAGTACATAAAAGACACTTTCTTTTCACATGTCACAAAATTATTATTTTTTCACAAGCAATTTGTACATTTTTATACATATTTTTTACATGTGTTTTATAACAATATGTTTTATTATTTAATATACATATACATTTACATTTATATTTTTTAAAAGAATTATTTTATATTTAATACACACACTCTTTACATTATACCTCCTCCCTCTTTGATAAATTTAGTTTAGCCGGGTACCACAGTTATGAATTCTGAGGGATGCCTAATTTCTTTTCGTTGGGATAATTTGAACTCTCACTTAGAATCTCAATTGATTATCGCAGACTGAAACATCAATCATACGTGTTAATGAATAAACAGGTTTTCTTATTTTCCTTAAAAATTAGGTGGCGACTCTGTACAAATTTCAATTCTTTTAGAGTCCATTAGTCGTGCTTGTTTAACTTTGGCGAAAACAGGGCATGACAATCTCCTTCCATCCTCCTATTGCCCTTCACAGATTGCTTGCCTTTATGCTTTGTTTGAAATGTGACTTCTGCTACTTCTTCATCTCTTATACTTAATCTATGTTCGTGGACTTGCAACTTGCTAATCAGCTCTACAACTCAGATCACAAGATTCCTCTATTGCTGAAATCTTAGACTCGAACCTAGCTGGTATGCTTATCATCATCATCTCCACCACCTTTGAATCTAGAAAATTTTCACCAAATAATCTTATTTTGTTTACAATTTTTAGAAGTTTGACAGAGTACTCTTTCAGAGTATCTTTTTCTTTCATCCTTAACATCCAAATTCTCTTTTGAGGATTAAGAGTTTGATTTTTTATCACTCTATCACTTCCGTTGAACTCCTCTTTTAGCATCTCTCATGCTTCTTTAGATGTTTCACAAGCCATTATTCTTGTGAAAATCACATTTGAAAGTGCTGAATGAAGACATGTAAGAGCCTTTGGTTTCTTGGACTTTGCATCTTCATAATTCTTCATTTGTGTAACAATTGGATTTGGTCTAAGTGGAGGGGATCATTTTCACTTTCAACTGCTTCCCATAAACTAAGACCTTTGAGATAGTCTTCATCTTTATTACCCATATGTGATAATTTTCTCCTATAAACATAGGAGGGCCTGCACCCAAGAAGTTGTTGGATGTCATGTTACTGCTGCTCAGCTCTCTCACCTTAGAAGAACTGAAGAAAAAACTTATCTTTAAGCCTTCCAGATCCCTAAAAAAGAAAGGATCTTGATACCACTGATAGAATTTGAAACTAAAGAGAAGGAAAAAGATAAGGATCAACAGTCGTTTTTCATTCATACCTTCATATTACTAAAGGACCACACACATAGCTACATAAGTCTTATAAAGTTGGTAGACACATTCCACAAAATAAGGATTGTCATTCATTTATAAAGATGAACATAATATTTAAAAGGAAACTATTAAACAAAAGACTATCTAGAAAAATCTCATATTCTAACATTTCAAACACCTTTTGAAACTCCCCTTCCAAATCCTAATACTCCTCATAAAATCCCTAACCAACCAATCCCTTCAATCTTTGCAGCATCCCATCTCCATCACCCTGTTTACTCACTAATGTACGACTTGTTAGTACTTATCATAACAAAGTATAACATCATAACAAAGTGTTCGTTATTTATGATATTTGATGAGTTGGGGTGTTCAAGATTTTCCTTTAAGTACAAAATATTAAATGGTATTGTTTCAATCCTATCTCAGCTTTTCATCGGTATTCATACTTTTGAGAAGTTAATATTCATAATGTTTGCCTGAAACAGAACATTAGGAGGACATTCCATCAATTAAAGACTGGTTTCCTTCAGATGTTGTGAACTTTTCAATTCATCCAGAGTGATTGAAAATTTGTACCTCGATTTAATGGCTAAAGAATTCCATGACACGAAACTATGGGTCAAATCACAAATGGGTGAAACATGCATTGAAGTTTGAACATTCTCATTCGTAAAACATAAATGTAACAACTAATAAGAATATAAACATACAACAAAAAGTTCAGCATTTGGAAGGTAGCATCATACTGCCTCTCAAGATAAGCTTCAATTCTATGCATATATGCAAGATAAAAATGTAAAAGTCGCCATTTTTATCTGAGGGAGGTAAAATTAAATAAAGACAGGGTAATTAATAATGTGAAGAATCAAAGAATTTTCTGGAGAGATGTAAAGCTTACTGTGATTGCTATGGATGTAGACCTTAAGGCAATTATTTCCCATGTCCTCTTGTTCTTGTTCAATAGTTCTTGCAGAATCCTCAGCAGCAGTGCCGCAATTATGTAACTCAATTGACTCCAAAGTACAAATTTTACCAAAATCTGTTGGAATTTCTTTCAGGTGGTCACATTTCTTCAGAACAAGGCATTTTAGATTTGGGAAGCTATCACACGTAGCTTCTCAATGCTTAATTCCCAACGCTTAATATATAGCTCGCTAAACAACAACTTCAAGCTTCCGAACTTGTTTTCATCACTCAATCTCCATACTTCACCACTAACTACAAACTTTTAAGTTTGAGCTCTTCCAGATCTGGCAACATGACGGCTTGATATGTCTTCCCAAGGAAAATGATAATTGCCTGCTAAAGTCAACCTCTTGAGAGATGTTGGGAAAACAAAACTCTTGACGGAGATTATTGGCCAAGACCAAGAAGTATATCAATGACGAGATTGGCCTTACGCTCAGTTCTTGAGTAAGCTGTTAGATGGGCGATCAATCTTTTTAGATTGGAAAAGCTAGAGAAGACTTCATGTGTACAACTAGTGAAACATAGACCGGAAAGTTCCTCTAGATTTTGCATTCTCTTCTAGGACTGGGTAAACAACTAGCTCTCCCCATATGTATATGCCTTGAGTTTTTCATCATCCATATCTTCCCTGGTAAAGTTTTATTTGAAAAATGTTGTTCATAAATTAGTGTTTGCAAATTTTGACGCTCTGAGATTGATGCAGGAAGATCACCGTTAAATTTAACTTTGAGATATCTTAAATGAAATAACTTTGTAATCACACGTGGAAATGAAAGGAACTCTTCATGGAAGATGGTCAATACCCTGAGAAGGTTGAAACAGGATAAAACTTCAAGTTTTACAGGAGGACTACCAATCAATTTCCCACGAATGTTGAAACAGGTTGCAGAAGGTCGTTCTACAGGAAATACATACATAAATTTTGCAATAGGGGGTAATAGCTTACAAAAATCATCAAATGAATAAGATTGGTTTTGGAAACTGAAGCGACGAACATTATGTTTGGAAACTGAAGCGACGAACATCATGCTTTTGTGTTAAAGGAAGAGTACTAGGGACTTGGTCAGTTCTCTCAACACGGATAAACTTTATCACTTCAGCCTCTATCAAACAGAATTCCCGCAGTAGATCATGCATTCTACATCTTTTTATCTCACCATTGAATCTCCTTTTTCTAACCATTATCAAGTTCCTGTCAATAAGATTCGTCAAAAAATCTACTGCCACTTCCTTCAAACTTTTACCACTTCCAGGTGTCCTGAAACCCTCTGCGATCCATAGAAAGAAAGCAAGGTTTGAGGTGATTAGGTAAGTGGTGGTAACTCAAACCAAGCACTCCCAAGCATTTATCTGGATGACTAGCAATGATTTCAGGGGCAACATCATTCCAAATATGTAATGTCCTGGCCATTTTGGAGGGATGTCCTGCAATCACTGAAATCATTAAAGGTAATCCTTGGCTTTTTTCTACTATTTTCTTTCCAACTTTTTCCAACTCAATGATTTCGACATATGTTTTGGAAAATCATGTTTTGGTCCAAACCTTATCACAAAGTAACTTCCAACTGTTTCCTAGATTTAAGAGGTTTATCTGATGAGGAAGACTACAAGGATTTGCATACATTGCTACGTTAGTATCCCTAGTAGTCAATAAGATTAGACTCCTGTTGTTGTAATCAGTAAATAGTTGTCTTGTGCTATCCGAAATATCCGTACTCCAGATATCATCAACAGCCACAAGATATCTTCGACCCTTTAGATTTTTCTGTACTAGGTCAGCTAACTCATTGTCATCCATCTTATCATAATCTTTTCCATTGAAAATATTTGTTTGCTTTGAAATACAATGTAACACATCTGATAATACATTTCTACATCGATATTCCTGAGAGATTGTAACCCAGACAAATATGTCAAAATGATACCGGATGATCATGAGTTTTTCTAGCGAGTGTTGTTTTACCTATGCCTCCCATGCCTGATATTGTGACAATATCTAGATCTGACTGTGGCCCTCTCAGGCTTTCAACTATTTTCTCCAAGTAATCATCAAGTCCAAGCACAATTTCGTCTTCCAAATTTGACAGCATTATTGAATTATTTGTAGACTCAAGACTTTGATCATTATCATCATCAGCATCATGAGTTCTGGTGCTAAAATTAGAAACGATCTCCATGACTTGTTTTGTTGTTGTATCCATTTTTTCAACAACCGGTAGCAAGTCGTCGTTTTGTAAAATTCCAAATGACGATGAAAGCTTGAGCTCAATAACATCTTCTGCATCACTAGCAGCAACTCTTATTTTTTCGTCAAAAAATTTGATCATTTCAGGGTCAGATCTACTAGTACTATTGCTAATTTTTTCAAGAACAAGTTAAAAATATTCAGGAGTTGCATGAAGATATTCGAGCGACGTTTGAGCATGAATTAACTTTGGATTTCTCTATTCAAGAGTTTGAAGAAAAGAAATTACAGCAGTATAAGCTGCCATTGATCAACTACTCAAGAATCAGATTTAATTCAAGATATCAAATACTCTTTTTTTCTTCTTCTTCTTCTTATAGACAACTTTTACCTAGCTTAAAAAGAGCTCGTTTGTGATTGTTGTTTCAAAACTGTTTAGGGATTTTTATAAAATAGCTTTTCAAAGTGTTTTTGATAAACACATGGGAAAAAATTCAAATATGGCTGTGGGCGATGCAATTTTATTAAATTCAAATCCGTACAAAATTCAGATTATATTAAATTCAAAATATATTAGTCCCAAATAAATATTGCGGATTAATATAATTGAATTAATTATTTAAGTCCAAATGTGTTTGGATTTAAATAAGGCCCAATATTTATTGGGTTAGTCTATTAATTTGGGCTACAAATGATGAACCCACTTTACTAAGCCCAAGATATTATCATATTCTAGAAGCCTAAATAAGCTTCACGTTTCAAATGATGTGGCATGCCAAGTCAAGTGAAGGAGCCAATAGGACCGTGCCACATGTCAAAATGATGCGGCAGACTCATGAAATAAAAGCCCATAAAAAGGCACCACATCACTTAAATCTGATTGGTCAAAGGAAGTTCATATTCATCATGACTCTTCCTTTCCTACAACTATAAATAGGGTTCTCATAATTTAGAAAAGGGATCCCAGACCCCCAGAACTCTAACAAGTAGCAAGAAAAAGTTCGTGGATCAAACGCCGCAATTTCTCTAAAAAGCTCAAGCATTCAAATCAAGTTCATCAAGATTCAAGATCAGGACCGCAATATTCAAGAACAAGCTCCAAAGCCCTTGAATTCAAGCACAAGTCAAGATCAAGTCTCTCAAGTCCATCAAATCAAGTTCAAATTCAAGATCAAGCTTTAAGCCCTTGAATTTATATTTGAAAAGACGATTCAGAGGATTCATAAAGATTGTAACACTCACGCATTGAAATCAATAAATTGATTGTTGCAATATATATTTTCTTGTCTCGAATTATTTATTTTTCGGTCTCGAAATTATATTGTCCAACAAATTCTGGCACGCCCAGTGGGACAATCTCTACCTCTCATCTCAACTTTTTATACTTCAAAGTTTAAGAACAACGAAATGACTTTCAAGAAGGTCAATTCTCAATCACTGTTTCCAAGGCTGCAGATTCAAAGTTCTCTGGTGAAGTAGAAAACATCCTTGGTGTTACTTTCGAAAGCTTGGGAGCTGTCACAAGAAGCAAGGAAGGCTTGCTAGGACAACAAACACATCCAGTGTCGTCCGCTCCAGCTCCAGTTTTTGGATCTTCAACCCCAAAAGGAACGAAGTCCAATAAAAGTGCTTCGGAAGGACGAAGCAGTGTGGAAGAATCGCTTAAGAAGACTCATTTAACATAACCCGACCCATACTCATTAAAGTATTTTTTTCCTACAACAATAACTATTTTTCTGATCAGAAAAAATAGTGATTAATGTATATCTTTTGGCTATTTCTAGTCAATTCTAAATCATTATAAACGTTACGCTTAACATAAACCTCAAAAGTTTTATCCTGCAGTAACTGATTAGTTTTAATTTCAGTGACTACAATATATACTCCAAAATTGTAAGAAATAAGCCAATGAACGATTAGGGCAAACAAGAAAAATAAAGAGGCATACCAATAGAATAATTTCTTCATTCTCCCATCACGAATTAGGGGAGCATACATTGTTGAAAAATCATTTTCAAATAACGGCTTAAAAGAAGTCTACTATTCCAATTATTCCACCATGTATATGGGATAACTTCTCCCATTATTATGGTATAAATGGTGGAATAAATAATCCCGATACTAATTAATTTTAGATATTTTGAAATTAATATTAAATCTTTTAATTAATGACGTGGACATTTAATAAAAGACCACGTGACAAAGTTATTTTTAAAAATCCATCATTAAAAAGTAATGACATGAGTGGATTGATTTTGTAATGGTGATGGCATGAATGAGCCGAACTTTTAACTGATGGCATATATGAGTGATTTCTGATAGTTTAATGGCATATTTGAACCTTTTTGCTTATTTTAATTAATGACGTGGACATCTAATAAAATGCCACGTAGCAAAGTTGTTTGTGAAAACCACCGTTAAAAAGTAATGGCATGGATGAGCTGGTTTTGTAACGGCAATGGCATGAATGCGCTGAATTTTTAACTGATGGCATAAATGAGTCATTTCTGATAGTTCATTGACATATTTGAGCTTTTTCCCTAAACACATTGTGTTTGGATAATCTTTTTAAAAAAGTATTTTTTTTAGACAAATGACCAAAAAAGACATGTATCAATAAACTTTTACTAATAAAATCAATTTATATAAAAAATTTATTTTAAATATCGATTATAATATTTTTTATTAAAATTTTATTTTTATTTAATTAAAAATTACAAACTCTATATTTTTCAGCCAATACTTATCTATCTCTATCTATATCTATATTTATATCTATATCTATAATATATTTACAGTGTGAAGACCCGTAATTTGAACCTTTTGCCCTTCATTAAAAGTCACAAAATCATCTTTTCATTTTATCCTAAAATAATTATTATTTATTTAACTTTAAAATCAATTAAAATACTTATTTAATTAACTATTCTATATCAATTAGAACACTAAAAAAGGGACGATTGGCTAAATACTTGTCTGACCCACTTGTGAAACTAATAGAATTGACTCCCTAGCATTAATTTCTTTTTTTTTTTAACCTCTTATATATATATGCTTATAATATGCTTCTTCTACTTCTATGTATTTTTTTATTTTGATTTTAATTTTGATTCAAGTAATGCTTATTGTTGATCATATTCTTGTGTAGTTTCTTTCTTTATTTTTTTTAGTTGATATTAAAAATTATATAATCAACAATGGTTATGATTCTTCACTCTTGATAATTTCTTGTATTTTTTCTTTCAGTTGAAAGATTAGATGAAACAAGCATGTTATCGTCGAAGAGGTTGTTGAAAAAGTTAAAGATTTATCTTTTTTTTTAATTTATTGATTATTTTTTTTTTCTTATTCAATTTACGTAAAAATTTCTAATCTTTAGAAATTTAAATAATTCTCTCTAATCTATTCCAGATATTTATAAGGTATTTTCGCAATCTATTATTTTTGGTTTGGCTGTTAAATTTTATCTTATTGAGGATTCTTTTCTCCTATAAACAATAGAATAGCAATACAATCTACTCTTAAGAATTTTGTTTACGGGAAAATTATTCTCTCGGCACACAATTATCTTGATGGTGCTTATGTATTTTGTTGGGATTTTTAAAATATGTTTCTTTTATTTCGTATAATAATGAGCCGTAGATTGTATTTGTCCAGAAAGTGATGTGCATCATACAATAGTTTTTTTGTTATTGTGAAAGAGGAGAATGTTGGCTGTTAATGATGTTGGGGCGCTGGTTTGGTATTTTGGAAGCAATGTTTATTGATATTGTTGAATTGTGTATGTTTATAGATCCATGTGTTTTAATTAAATTTAGAGCTTGTTTGATAATATCTCTGAATCTTTTGACAGTAATTATGGACTCTTATAGATTATCTAGATTCTAAAGAGATTGATTTACTTATTTAATTAGAAAATTATAAATTTTAGCAACACTTTTTGATAATTGCATTAATAAATTTTTTATTGCAAGTTATAACAACATTTTAAAATATATATTATTTTTGTTTTATTTCCAAATTTTGGAATTTAATTTTATACATTAAAATTAGTTTCATATTTATAGGATTGTAATCGATCTTCTCCTTAAATAATGTACTAATAATTATGGTAAAAATATATTATGATATTTTATTTCAAAAAGTTGTATACTTTTCTGAAACAATTTTATTAAAAGAATACTTTTATTTTGACTTAAATACTTTTTCATTCTCAAAGTACGTTTCTTCGCCATTGACATACTCAAGCTATTTCTTGAAAAAAAAAAAATTGGGGTTTACTCATCTTTTTCTTTCTTATCTAATTTTGGTTTTTCATTCTCCATTGACATACTCAATTGCAACAAAGTTTTTTGTTCTTCTACGTCTTGTTGTGATAGATGTTCATGAACATACTTCATTAAAAAGGTTATTATTCAACCAATGATTTATTTTTCTTCATCAGAAATTCTCTTTCTTCTAATTTTCCTTTTGTTCTTTAAAAAAATATGATATAGGGAGTATTGTCAATTTCTTTGTTAAATACTCATTGAATATAACAATAAAAGACATGCCAATGGATATTAGAGAAAATATTGAACAATATATTATTTGTGTTGGTAACAACATAAATAAGGATTTGAATGTAGATCGAAATCTTTCACAAGAATAATATAATGAAAATTATCTTGTATATACTTATTTGACTGTTTCATGTATGAAATCTGTATAAAATCAGTATGAAAATCAACATTTATAAAATAGTTTCTTACATGTTATATTTATATGAAATGAGTATAATGATTACAGAAGTTGGTATAGAAATTGACTTTCACCAAATATCATACGTTATTATTTATTTTAGTGTATGAAATAAATATACAAAATTTTATTTTTTGAATTATTTCGTGTATGAAACCTGTATAATATCAATATTATATTCAAGATTTATAAAATAGTTTCTTACATGTTATATTTATATGGAATGAGTATAATGTGATCGTGTTATTCAATTAAGAAGATATACTTAAGATTATAAATTGAATGGAATCAGTTTATAAAGTGTTTTCTTACACGTCACATTTGTATGAAATAAATATATAAACTGATTTTTATGGATTGCTATATTCAATTTAGGTGATACCAATTTATATACTCATTCCATACACTATGCATTAGTCTCTTTGAATCAAAATTCTATCTCATCTACTCTTGTATTAAATTAAGATTTAATGAATACTGCTATATTTCATACTGAAAAAAATCAAGATTTATAAAGAAAAATTACAGTACATCTGATTGACACAAACTTAATTGATATCCAGTTCATTCAACGACGTTAAATATGAAACAACTATTAAATTAGCATAATATTGAATAAAAAACTGCTTAAATACCAAAACTAAACTTTATTCATACCATCAATCATAGAAGACAACAATAATGAGCACCAAAAAACATTAAAATACAATATTCATGTCTATATATGCCTTGTTCTTTTAGGGACAATTAAACTAATAATGTCTCTCAAAATCTTCAAACCACCGAGTCTGCTCGTAACATTGCCAGTCACCTCACTTTCACTTATCACACCATCTTCTTAGTTTTTTCGAACATAATCCCAAAGTAACACATTATATCTCATATGATGGTTGGAAGCATTGAACTTGTTGGTTGAAATATCAACCTTAATCTCAATTTTGGTTGAATTAATATTAGTCTTCAATTGTTTTGATATTGCACCAACCAATCCTTTATACTTTGAATCTGCATCATACATTATCCATCTACAACAAAATCTTTAGGTCTACCTATAAACATAATACATATTTCATTAGCAAGAATTGTATGAAATTTCCCAATTTCTATATATGAAAAATTCATATTTTCAACAGTACTTTCATATTTTCAACATATTAAAAAAAAATACACAAATCAATTTATGTTAATGGATTCAACTTTCAGAATTACTGTACTTGAAAATTCATACTTCTCAACAAATACTTTCATACTTTCAACATATAAAAAAACAACCTCAAACCAATTCAATAAATAAACGTTATATCTAATTTGCTTAAAACCAATGAAAGCATAATAAGATTTATGAAAAAACGAGCAACGTAACATATCAATTTTTTTTCGTTTTCGTTTGATATATGAAATATTAATTGTCGAACATACAAAATAATTTGTGAAATATGGGAGGAGTAGTTATGATAGTTGTATCTACTTTAAGAAGGTAAGTGGCGATTCGTTCATGTATCTTCTCTTGTATGTTGATGATAAGTTGATTGCAGCAAAGGATATGAGAGAGATAATAAAAGTCAAAGCCCATCTCAGCAAATAGTTTGAGATGAAGGATCTAGGAGCAGCAAAGAAGATTCTTAGCATGGATATTATGAGAGATAGAGAGAAGTGTAAGTTATACTTGAGTTATAAAAAGTATATTGGGAAAGTGCTTCACAGGTTCAATATGAAAAATCTGTAAGTACTCCATTGACAGCTCACTTCAAACTCTCGACCACTTTATCTCCAAAGACAGATGATGGGCGTAACTCTATGTCTCGAGTTCTATACTCTAGTGCCGTCAGGTCTCTTATGTATGCGATAGTGTGTTCCCGACCAGATTTATCTTATGTCGTCAGTGTAGTTAGCAGATACATGGCAAATCCTGGCAAAGAACATTGGAAAGAAGTTCAGTGGATTTTCAGATACTTGCATGGATCTGCTGATATTTGTTTGCAGTTTGGGAAAAATAGAGATGGAGTAATTGGGTATGTTGATTCTGATTTTGTAGGAGATCATGATAAAAGGAGGTCCCTTACAGGCTATTTTTTCACCATTGATGGTTGTGCTATTATTTGGAAAGCTACCTTACAGACTACGGTTGCTTTGTCAACTACTGAGGCAGAGTATATGGCTATTTCAGAGGCTTTCAAGGAAGCTGTTTGGTTGAAGGGTCTGTTCGGTGAACATAGCAAAGACTTAAAAATTACTATGTTTTTTTTGCAATATTCAGAGTGCTATCTTCCTTACAAAAGATCAGATGTTTCACGAGAGGACAAAGCACATCTATGTTCGATATCATTTTATGCGTGAAATTATTGCTCGTAGTGATATTGTGGTGAGTAAGATTAGTACTCATGATAATCCTGCTGATATGATGACCAAGACACTACCAAGTGCCAAGTTTGAGTAGTGTTTGGACTTGGTTAGTGTTAGCTGTTAAGACATGCCCTTAGGGGATTTTGTGGAGGAGGTGGAGAGTTTGTCTTGAAATAGATTTGAGTTTTGAATTAGAATTCGTGTCAAGGTGGAGATTGTTAGAGTTGTGACCCAAATTTTGTTGATTCGGCCCAGAAAATTTCACGGTGTGACCCATGTTGGTGATTTTCAATGGGGTCTATGGTGGTAGCGTAGGAATCGGGCCGACAGGCCCGATATGGACCTTTATGTTTTTTATCCTACGACTTATTTTTATGCACATATTATATACGTGCATTTAGTGAGTTGTTTTAGGTATTCAAAAAATTTAGCCTTCTCCATATTGTACTCTCTCTCCATTATAGTGAAACCTCATTTGCCTCTGTCCGTGGTTTTTCTCGCAAGGGTTTTCACATAAATCTGTGTGTTGTTCTTGTTTTTTTTTACTTGTGATTTGCTTACTCCGTCCGAATCATAATACTATTACTTCTAACAGTAGAGAAATAAATATTTTGATTGGGCGATAATTGACTAACAATGAGAAACCCGTATATCTATAGTAGTGGCTCTATATTAACAAGAGGATGAGATATTGGTAAAAAAAATTGATGTCTCTGTTCGAGCAATTCATCTTCTTTGGAAGTACTATGTTTGGATAGCGGGTTGGGATAATTTTACCTTTCTAATTCATAGTTAAGGTGTGAGATATTAAGAAGTAGCAATAAAACTTAGAGTTGCGGAGATTGACGCTTAATCCTAACTAGGATAATTGATATCGTCAATTAATAGTTTTACATAGATTGAAGCCACCGAAGGCTATTTGGTTGGTGGTCCACGCATTAACATATTGGAGAACTTGTTATTAGCGAGGTAAGTGAGACTTTAAGCTTTGGGTGCTTGATTTTCAAATTTATTTTAAAAAGTGTATTTTTGTCTACCTGATCCATGTGTTGGGACGAGCGTGTTCTTGGAAGAATCGGTAGCCTTTAAGGCCAGTCGTGTATACTTTATGTTTAAGCATACCAATTCTCCTGTTATAAATTATTTCGTGATATGATATTATATGATATGATTGTGTATTATGAGATTGGGGCATTGTGTATGCTTTTTAGTTTGATTGGGGCATTATATATGCTTCCCTTGAGCATTGTGTATGTTTGTTGATTTGATATGGGACAATGTGTATGCTTTCCTTTAGCATTGTGTATGCTTGTTGATTTGATATGGGACACTGTGTATGCTTCCCTGAGTATTGTGTATACTCCCGATACGCGTTGTGTTTATTCCCAAAACTCCTGGTGTTGGCTAATTACTTTAATTACAAATTATGATAAATGTTTTGTATGAATTGTATTGAGGTATATGGTTCTTGATGAAGGATTTTTGGGCCTCATTGGTCACTTTATTATAATATAATTCCTGTGTGTAATAACTTTATGTTCTTGGTGTTGTAGTATTTTCTAATACTTGACCCAGGAGTACTTAAAGTAGTGAGCCGATGATCTTACTGAGTTATATTTATATATAGCTCACTCCTTACTTATATGTCTGCAGATTCTACCGCGCAAGGTGAAACTAGTGGGTGAAGGTTCCTTGATAAGGATCCTATTGCTAAAGTGAGCCTTCGCATTATTCGTGGAGGCTTTCATTTCAACTTTATTGATTTATTTTATGTTTCTTTTCGTTGGGTTTCCATGCCCGAAGGTTGAACTCATGTAACTCTATTTTTGATGTTTCATGGTCTTAGTGTGAGATTTTGGGACAAAGAATTAGTTCTCAAGTGATTGTTAAATTTATAGTTTGATTATGGAATTTTGTTGAACTAATATTCTCTATTCATTGATGCTTTGAAACTATACATATCTTACTATAGAGATTATTATCTGGTAAAGTGGAAGGAAGATTAATTCTCCCGACAAGTGGTAATAACAGGTGTCAGTCACGTCTAGTGATTATTTTGGGATATGACATTCATGACCTCCCAAGTGAATTTCGGATGCTTCTACAAGAGCCCATTTCTACCTTCATTCGTGATATCTCCTCAAAATCAAGACGAGTTGTTGTTGTTCATGATTATTTGATATCTTATAATGTTCAGGTTGTTTCTTTCTTACCCAATGTTGAATCCTATATGTTTAATTGCATTTCAGCTTTCTCTACGTGCAGTTTGAGTGTGTTAGACGTCCAACTTGAAGAAGAATTGCTTAAAAAGCTACCCTCCGTTGAAGGAATTTTAACAGATGAATTCAGGGAGTTTTCAGATTCTCAGCTTCCATATGTTGATATTAGATCAGGTGATATCCTTAATACAAGTAAAGTAATTGAAGCCAAATATCTTGATGTGATAGCACATGCAGAATTTACTCTGAACAAGAAACAATGGCAATTGCACCTATTCTGCCTACTAAACTCCATCATAGGAACAATATATGTTTTGAGTGGCTGAACAAACAACCTCTAAACTCAGTTCTTTATATATATTTTTGAACGGCTACTTCATTTTCTATTAGACAAAATAAGGAGCTTGTGATGGGATTAGAAAAAAGTATGAAAAAGTTCATATGGGTGTTGAGAGATGCCGGTGAAGGAAATAGAAGACTTGAGCTGCCGAAGGGTTCGAGGATAGAGTAAAAATGTAGGTTTAGTGGTGTAACACCCTGAGATCCCATCTCGAGACGTCACACGATGCTTATGGATCCAAAGGACCACAAGCTAACCCTTTACTAATATTTGTACCTGTACACAACATAATATCTGAAGTAAATGCGGAAACTAGCCATAAGGTTCAACACATCTATACATACTCAAAACTGAAAACTGAATACTAATACATCTGTATAAAAAGCCTCTAAACTGTCTGAACTGTGGAGTTGATGGGATTTGTCCCCAACTAACTCCGTCAACTGAAAATAAAAAAAAAATCTAATGCAATCATAGTAAATTGAGATTCATCCCCAAAAGAAAAGGACTCACTGCTACTGTTGCTGACTGGGACTGAACTGATGGGGATACTCTGGATCCTATGCCTCTGAACCTATGGAGTTAAATAAAACACCATAGCGCAAATGCGTCAGTACAAAAATATACCGAGTATGTAGACGAGGTAAGGCTAAATGCAAGGGCTTATGCATGAACATAACTTAACTGAAATAATATGCAAGAGGTGGATTAACATACATAAAGACTCTGTAATTACTGAACATACTGCACATACTGTCACTGAGAAGACTCAGACTAACTCTGGTAACTGATACTGAATATACTGAAATTCTAAATTTTTAGGACATACTGAGATTACGAGTATCTGAAGCTTCTGAAACTGATATCAACCCTATCTAACAGGTTGTTTCCGAATCTGCTAATAATAAGAATGATTGACTGAATCCGAGATCAACCCTAGCTAGCAGGTAGTCTCTGAATCTGTGGATAATACTACTACTTGATAAATGATTTTGAGATCTGATAACTAATTTTGAGATCGGCCTATCTAGCAGCAGATCTTTGAATTTGCAAATAATCATACTTGATAGGCTGTATCTAAAAGCCTTGAATTCTATACATTGAACCAAGCTCTTTATTGAAGTTTGAGACTGATTCTGAAACTGAGACTGTGGGAAGTAGTCTTCTAACCGACATGCCCCGCCTAGCTAAGTCGGGGTCCAACCTATGCCCCAGTAGGAAGGGTATCAGTACCGCGCCACCGGTAAAGACAACTTTATGTGACCCTCATCTATAAGGTACTCAAACAAGAATGGTGAAACCCTCATCTAATAGGTCAAGCCACCTCATCTACTATCAACTAGCAGGTATGATATCTCAACCTATGCTGGCTACGTAGTTCGGGAGCGCAAGGATTGCTTCTAAGAATCACACTCTCTACTAGTAGGTAAGTTCCCATCCTTGAGCTCACTCGGTGTTGAATCCTACTTCGAACTGAAAGATACTGATTTGATTCTTAACTGAACTTAGACTGAGCTGAATCTGATATTGATCATATTTCTGAAGAGATCTAACTGAGTTACGCTGAGATTACTTAGTTCCGTATCTGACGAAAAAATGTATCAAATCATGGTATCTGACTGACGATATAGAGCTTGAATAGATTACTCAAATAACTTCTGAGATTAGAATTGAATCATTTGAATACTATTAGATTTGAGCTGATTGACAGGACTGGGGCTAGATTACTAGCGATACAGTGATTACATAGATTTCTGAGATTACTGAGGTTTCTTATGTTCTGCACTTGTCTGAGGATACATAGTTCTATAGTTCACTGAGTTCTGAGAATTATGGCTCGATTGGAATTATCGCGAAACTGACACGGGCTCTAGACAACAGCTCTATTGTTAGGTATAAATACCCCCAGGACTCGATAACATAAAAGTAAAACATAATCATTCTTGCATCATCACAATCATCCATTCATCATCACAATCATTCATTCATCAACACAAGCATTCATTCATCATCATAACCATTCATGCATCATCACAATTATTAAAGCATCTCTCAAAGTAATTAGAAATCATAAAATACTTTCCCCTTCAAAATCCTTAAGGCATCGCATGAAATATTTAGAAAATATAGACCTCTATTCATCATCACAATCACCAAAGGGTCACTTCCAAGATTTAAGGATCATCAACATCGGTTCATCATTATATACTAGCCTAGGGAAAACATGCTATTAGATTATACCCCATTTAACGAGGTCTTACATCACGTGCTTCATACCTACATCAGTCTTGACATGTATTTGGATGTCACATCATTTGGGAAACTTCATACTATCATGTCATAACTTACTTGCTAATCACTTGGCATGTATTAAAAACTTAGCATATAGCAAAGAGCACATAATTTGGGAATTTACTACTATCACATCTCCACTTGTTCACAAAGGTCCTTCAATAAACACTAGGCATGCATAGGTTCACACTTATTTAAGGATTTCCTACTGTCATGGAATAATTCATTTACTTGGGCATTTGATGACACTCATAGTTCTCAAAGTCTTATACATGTAGGGGAGTGCATATAACAACATGCCATACGTCCATCGACCTAGCTTCACGAACATTTCATTAGCAACCATAACACATAAAAATATCTTAGAAGTCATTATTTTCATAAGGGTGTAGCATGTATTTGTTATTAGAGCACAATTTAACTACAATTCTTGATTTCTAGTCTCTTAGACATTCTATCAAATACCTCACATGCACAACTTAGGCATAGGTATAATAACCCAACTACTCACCATGAACAACCAAATTTATATGTTTCCAACTCATATATTATCATAGATTCATAAAAACTACATAAATATCCCATCTTGGAGATCATTCAACATCAACAACAAGTACATAATCCATTTACCACACAAATACCACATACTAAGGACAAGACTTGATTCTTGTAGACAAACATGAATCACAACTCACAAGAATCATTAAAAATTTCAAAACATAAATCTTGGAGATTTGGAAAAGGGTAATTGAGATTCTTGGATGAAAGGGACCCAAGAATCAACATCTACATACCTTGGGGAAACTTCTTTCTTAAAGGTTCTTGATTTCTTGACTTCTCTTAATTTTTCTTGATTTTTCTTGAAGAAAAAATAAGGGTTTTGATCTTGGAAATAAACCCTAATTTGATGTTTTGGATGAAGAAGAAGTTATGAGCTTTGATTTGGGGTGATTGGGTATTAAATAGGGTGAAAAATGACCCAAAAATCCCTTTAAAATGGTGCTTCAACGCCTTCTCGGACAATTTTGAAGGTCAGAGTGACGGACCATCACTTTGGTGACTAACCATCACTCCCACCATCACTTTTGGTACATAAAAGGCCCTTACTTCTTCAGTTTTGACGGCCAAAGTGGCGGTCCGTCACTAACTTGACGGTCCGTCAGTTTGTCCTTCACTCCTGGACAGCTCGGACAGCTCTCAGTAAAATGACCATAACTTCTTACTCCGATATCGGATTTTGGCAAAATTGGTATCGTTGGAAAGATAATTCAATTATATATCAGTTGGTAGGTCATGATATCAAAAATTCTTTGTATAATGATAGATATTCTCGTTTGAAGTTGACTATGGCAATGTCCTTCTCAAGAATTTAATCGGTAAGGGATGTTTTGATTCGCCTAATAGCTAGGACGTATTTAAGGCCGTAATACACATCAAACTTGATCATAAAACTACCAAATCACTAATATTTATTTCTCATGAGCTTGAATCATAGTTCTACTATCGATTAGGATTCTCGGGGTATTACAATATCTCCCTCTTGGGAATATTCATCCTCGAATGTTGCTTGATAGACTGAGAATACAGATCAACAGAACTTACTCATGATATAGAAACCTCTCAAGGAATGAATACGTAAATAGAACGACTGACATACTGAGTTCTCACACTGAGCATGCATATTTGATGCATGGATGTCTAGCTAAGCTGATTTTCGAAAGTACGACTTGACAATGCAATAACGACTGATGCTAACTTCATAAAAGAAGTCTGAACATGCATCGGTATAAGTCTAATGGCATGCAACATCATAATACTATGAGGTATCTCCCCCTTCGGACTCTATGTCCCTCTAAACACATTTCGCTGAAATACTGGGGCGGTGTGCAGGGCACCTACAGACTAGGTCATAATTGATCGAATGAGATCTGAAACTCATGCATGACTCATGCTAAAATACAAGCTCAAAATGGAAATAAGGGATCTAACAATGCATATCACAAAGATGAAGGGCTCATAACCTACCCGGGTCTATGTCAGGGAAATCTTCATGATCATGGTGAGTCTGAAGTGCATAAAATTTGTTATGAGTTGAAAAACGACTGTGCTGACTTTGGTGGCCTGGATTAGGATAGTCTCGAACTTTGTGACCGGTCTCGCCATATCCAAATCACACATCACTACTGTCTCTACATACACCCTTAAGGTTCTTACCACATTTTTCACACAGTGGGTAGGTAAGACCCCTACTCTCACTACTCTATATCTTGGAGCGTGGTGCACTAGCTGAGGATGGAGCTGGGACTGAAAACTTCTGACTATGGTGAGAACGGTTACCACTCTGTGACCCTGCTTTGGAGAAACTATGACTACTTGTTCTGGCTCTCTTACCCACTCTCTCTCTTTCTTTCATTTTATTTGCCTTAATTTGTTATGCATGCATCATTAGCCTCGAAAGATCTATATCTCTATTGAGCATGGAAGCTCTATACTCTTTCAACACATCACTTGATACCCCAGTCAAAAACTTACTCATACTCACTCTAGGGTCAGCTATCAAGTCGGGAACATACTTAGCTAATTGGTTAAACTTAAAACAATACTCTTTCACGGTCATAGAACCTTGCCTTAGGTTCATGAACTCTTCTGCCTTATCCTCTCTCATCTCTAGCGGGAAAAATCTATTTAGAAAGGCATCCTGAAATACTTTCCAGGCCATGAGAGCCTCATTCTCCCATCTACCCTTCCTCTACGCTACAACCCAATCATAAGCAATATCTTTCAGACTATAGAAGGCTAGTTCTACGCTCTCTTCTTCAGATACATGCATAACTTGGGTGATTTTCTTTACCTCTTCTAGAAACAACTGCGGGTCCTCACCTACCTTAGACCCAAAGAACTCGGGAGGACTCATCCTGATAAAGTCACAGAGTCTAGCTGTGGCTGCATCATTACCCTGCTATCGAGGAGTAACAGCCTGATTATTGGTATGCACTATAGTTTTCACAGCTTGGGCTAGCGCCTGAAAAGCTTCCCAAAACTCGGCATGTGACACACTTTCATTCTAAGGATCTACTGGTTGAGGGAGCTGATCATCGACCCCACGGACAAAATCTCTGCGAGGAGGCATACTCTGTAATTGAAAGAAAGAAGTGGATTAGACTGAGGATCCACCGAAGCTTATGCTCACTCGCACGATCTGAATACTGAAAGAAGGAAAACTACTCCTAAGAATATCCTGTAGCCTCTTGTACGTAAATGTGGCATGCAACACACCCATGCACAAGACTCTACTAGATGCGGCTTTTCAGACTCCCTAAGACACTCTTGAAAACCTTAGGCTCTGATACCAAGTTTGTAACGTCCCGAGATCCCATCCTGAGATGTCACATGGTGCTTATAGTCCCGAAGGACCACAAGCTAACCCTTTACTGATATCTGTACCTGTACACAACATAATATCTGAAGTAAATACGGAAACTGGCCATAAGGTTCAACACATCTATACATACTCAAAACTAAAAAATGAATACTAATACATCTGTCTAAAAAACCTCTAAACTGTTTGAACTATGGAGTTGATGGGACATGTCCCCAACTAACTCTGTAAACTAAAAATATAAAGAAAATCTGATGCAATAATAGTAAATTGAGATTCGTTCTCGAAAGAAGAGGACTCACTGTTACTGCTGCTGACTGGGAATGAACTGATGGGGATACTCTGGATCCTATGCCTCTGAACCTATGGTGTCAAATAAAACACTATAGCGCAAATGCATCAGTATAAAAATATACCGAGTATGTAGACGAGGTAAGGCTAAATGCAAGGGCTTATTCATGAACATAACTTAACTGAAATAATATGCAAGAGGTGGATTAGCATACATAAAGACTCTGTAATTACTGAACATACTGCACATACTGTCACTGAGCATACTCGGACTAACTCTGGTAACTGATACTAAATATACTGAAATTCTAAAATTTCTAGACATACTGAGATTATGAGTATCTTAAGCTTCTAAAACTGATACCAACCCTATCTAACAGGTTGTTTCCGAATCTGCTAATAATAAGAATGATAGACTGAATCCGAGATCAACCCTATCTGGCAGGTAGTCTCTGAATCTATGGATAATACTACTACTTGATAAATGATTTTGAGATCTGATAACTGATTTTGAGATCGGCCTTTCTAGCAACGGATCTTCGAATTTGCAAATAATTATACTTGATGGCCTGTATCTAACTGCCTTGAATTCTATACACTGAACCTAGCTCTTTCTATAAGTATGAGACTAATTCTAAAATTGAGACTGTGGAAAGTAGTCTTCTAACCGACATGCCCTGCCTAGCTAAGTCGGGGTCCAACCTGTGACCCAGTTAGAAGGGTGTCAGTACCGAACCACCGATAAAGACAACTTTATGTGACCCTCATCTATCAGGTACTCAAACAAGAATGGTGGAGCCCTCATCTAATAGTTCAAGACACCTCATCTACCCTCAACTAGCAGGTATGATGTCTCAACCTATGCTGGCTACGTAGTTCGGGAGAGCAAGGATTGCTTCTAAGAATCACACACTCTACTAGTAGGTGAGTTCCCATCCTTGAGCTCACTTGGTGCTGAATCCTACTCCCAACTGAAAGAAACTGATCTGATTCTTAACTGAACTTAGACTAAGCTGAATCTGATATTAATTATGTTTCTGAAGAGATCTGACTGAGTTATGTTGAGATAACTTAGTTCCGTATCTGATGGAAAAAAATATCAAATCATGGTATCTGACTGGCGATATAGAGCTTGAATAGACTACTCAAATCACTTCTGAGATTAGAATTGAATTATTTGAATACTATTAGATCTGAGCTGATTTACAGGACTGGGGCTCGATTACTAGCGATATAGTGATTACAAAGATTTCCGAGATTACTGAGTTTTCTTATGTTCTGCACTTGTCTGAGGATATAGAGTTGTGTAGTTCACTGAGTTCTGAGAATTGTCGCTCATTTGGAATTATCACGAAACTGACACAGGCTCTAGACAACACTCTATTGTCGGGTATAAATACCCCCAGGACTCGATAACATAAAAGTAAAACATAATCATTCTTACATCATCACGATCATCCATTCATCATCACAATCATTCATTCATCAACACAAGCATTCATTTATCATCATAATCATTCATGCATCATCATAATTATTAAAGCATCTCTCCAAGTAATTAGAAATCATAACATACTTTCCCCTTCAAAATCCTTAAGGCATCGCATCAAACATTTAGGAAACATAGACCTCTATTCATCATCACAATCACCAAAGGGTCACTTCCAACATTTAAGGATCATCAACATCGGTTCATCATTATATACTAGCTTAGGAAAAACATGCTATTAGATTATACCCCATTCAACGAGGTCTTACATCAAGTGCTTCATACCTACATCAGTCTTGACATGTATTTGGATATCACATCGCTTGGGAAACTTCATACTATCATGTCATAACTTACTTGCTAATGACTTGGCATGTATTAAAAACTTAGCATATAGCAAAGAGCACATAATTGGGGAATTTACTACTATCATATCTCTACTTGTTTACAAAGGTCCTTCAACAAACACTAGATATGCATAGATTCACACTTATTTAGGGATTTCCTGCTATCATGGAATAATTCATTTACTTGGGAATTTGATGACATTAATAGTTCTCAAAGTCTTATACATGGAGGGGAGTGCATATAACAACATGACATACGTCCATCGACCTAGCTTCACGAACATTTCATGAACAACCATAACACATAACAATATCTTAGAAGTCATTATTTTCATAAGGGTGTAGCATGCATTTGTTATTAGATCACAATTTAACTACAATTCTTGATTTCTAGTCTCTTAGACATTCTATCGAATACCTCACATGCACAACTTAGGCATCGTTATAATAACCCAACTACTTATCATGAACAACCAAATTTTCATGTTTCCAACTCATATATTATCATAGATTCATAAAAACCACATAAATATCCCATCTTGGATATCATTATACATTAACAACAAGTACATAATCCATTTACCACACAAATACCACATACTAAGGCCAAGACTTGATTCTTGTAGACAAACATGAATCACAACTCACAAGAATCATTAAAAATTCATAAGCATAAATCTTGAAGATTTAGAAAAGGGTACTTGAGCTTCTTGGATTAAAAGGACCCAAAAATCAACATCTACATACCTTGGGGAAACTTCTTTCTTGAAGGTTCTTGGAGAGATTCTTGATTTCTTGACCTCTTGATTTTTCTTGATTTTTCTTGAAGAAGAAATAAGGGTTTTGTTCTTGGAAATAAATCCTAATTTGTTGTTTTGTATGAAGGAGAAGTTATTATCTTTGATTTGGGGTGATTGTGTATTAAATAGGGTGAAAAATGACCCAAAAATCCCTTTAAAATGGTACTTCAGCGCCTTCTCGAACAATTCTGACGGTTAGAGTGACGGACCGTCACTCTGGTGACTAACCATCACTCCCACCGTCACTTTTGGTCCATAAAAGGCCCTTAATGCTTCAGTTTTGATGGACAAAGTGGTGGGCCGTCACTAACTTGACGGTCCGTCAGTTTGTCCGTCACTCTTGGATAGCTCGGACAACTCTCAGTAAAACGGCCATAACTTCTTACTCCGATATCGGATTTTGGCAAAATTGGTATCGTTGGAAAGATAATTCAATTATATATCATTTGGTAGGTCATGATATCAAAAATTCTTTGTATAATGGTAGATATTCTCGTTTGAAGTTGACTATGGCAATGTCCTTCTCAAGAATTCAATCGGTAAGGGATGTTTTGATTCTCATAATAGCTAGGACGTATTTAAGGACGTAATACACATCAAACTTGATCATAAAACTACCAAATCACTAATATTTATTTCTCATGAGATTGAATCATAGTTCTACTATCGATTAGGATTCTCGGGGTATTACTAGTGGTAAGAGAATGGGCACCACAACCAGAAATCTTGGCTCATTCTTCCACGGGTGGGTTCATGAGTCATTGTGGATGGAATTCTTTAATAGAGATTATTACTATGGGAGTTCCTATAGCTACTTGGCCTATTCACTCTGACCAACCGATGAATGCTTTCTTTGTCACGGAAATGTTGAAAATAGGCCTATTTGCGAGGGAGTGGGAGAAAGATGAGGATTTATTAAATGCATCCACTATTGAGACTGTTGTGAGGAATTTGATGGAATCAAAATAAGGTGATGCAATTAGGATAAGATCTGAATGGGAAAAGCCTTACGACGTTCTGCAGAGAAAAGGGGTTCTTCTCGAACAAAATTGGATTCTTTCATCGGGCATATCACAAGATAAACTTGATTTTCATAAGAATTTGGCAAGGCAGACGATTCTAGATCGATCTTATTTGATTTTCTTTTATAAACTAGTTTGGTTACTATTTAAGTTTCTTTATGTTTGATGTTCCATCTGTTACTGCTGCAGTTTTATGGAATAATTAGTTGTTTGGTTATACGAGGAGTCTAATAATTAATCTAGTAGAATATTTAGTTTCTTAATTTTTAGTACGAGTCTAGTAATTTAGATGTATAAGGAATCTACAACTTTGTTTATGTGCCTATATTAAGGCTTATGATTAACAAAGTTAATATGAGAAATTTTTTCATTCATATTTTCTATTTTATTGTTTTCTTTTCCCTCCAAAAATCGTAACACTTTAAACTTGTTATTTATCTGTTTCTTGGCTCAGTATCTAAAACTTTCTATGGTCGTCAGTGAGATGATTTCTTTGTATTTCATTTTTGTCACTGAAGAGCATAGCTTAATAGATGATTAATCTGATTCTAACCAAATACAGGGATGATGTGGAGAATGATCTTTGTATACAATTGTGTTGTTTGCATATGCTAAATTGGTTGTACCCATATGTCCTATATTAGACTATTTTATGACATGGTTCTACTTCTAGAATGGTGAGTTCTGATGCATCCACAGACTGGTATGGATTTATATGCATTGATGGCTGGGTTAACAGGTCGAATATTACAAATGCTAATAATATTGGTACACTCTTTCCATTTTCATCTTTCCTTTTTTTTAATATGTTGATATTAGCATGAACCATCTCTCTGGCACCATCCTACCTGAAATAGGAAAGCTCACTTCTTGTCCATCTTGACTCATCGATGAATAATATTTTAGGAACAATCCCACCTGAAATAGTTAAGCTCACCAATCTTGTCCATCTTGACTTGTCGATGAATCAAATTTCAAAAACAATCCCACCGCAAATTGGCTGTAGTCATGGTTCAACTTCTAGGACAATTCCATCTCAACCACTTTCTACACATCTCTGAGATCATGTCTATTTACAATATCCCTTTCTATTATGTTGGAACCGCTATTCACATTCAACAAGTGAATCCTTGGTTTCGTGGTTTGGATTCTCATACTATGACGAATATTTAATTCCATGATTTTGATCTTCACTTTTTGCAGCATACCATCACTGCGAGCCAGTTTGCTCCCTAGTACGTAAACTTGTTAGTACTAAATATAACAAAGTGGTAGTTATTTATGATTGTTTGATGAGTTGGGTGGTTCTAGATTCCTTAAGTGCATCAGAATGTTATGAGGATATAGTTTAATAAAACATCTAATAAATGTTTAAATATGCTCGGGATAGTCAGAACCAGATTCGTTGTTGAGCTATGCTTTTACAAATTAGAGAAATACGAGATCAGAGACTAGTCTGATTCAAGATATTACAATAACAAAGTGGGGTCTGTGGACCGAGGAGGGTAGAATGTACGTAGACCATACCTTTACCAATTTTAAGAGAGATTTTAAAATTTCATATTTTGTTATCGAATAATCTAACTCAATAATACTGTTCAAATCTGCTACTCTATTCCTCATGTCATCTCCCTCTGTTGAAGCCATCAAAGTTTTCTGTTGTAAAATGTTCATCTCAACACACCTATGGTTTATGGCCTAATGGTTGGTCCAACTTTCAGATGCTTTATTACGAGTTGAGAATTCTTGGCTGATTTTAATGCAATGGGCCTGCAGCGATAGGAAATCCAAATGGCATACTCTCCATGAATGAATTCCTTCCACAATGATTCATAAAACCGCCCATTGAACAATCTTCTAAAATTTCTAAGTGTAGTGTTTTATCTCTTGCTATAATCCCTCTTCCTTTTATTCTCTCTTCATATACCCTTCAGGCAGATGAATTTTTCTAACTTTACTTGTAAAAACATCCATTTTGTCAGCATCTCTGAGTATCCAATGACCTTTTGTTGGATTTTTCTAGTCTAATAGCAATCTCTTTGACTTCTTTATCACACAATGAAGTAGTTGTTCCAAAAGACGAGAAAATAACTGAGTTTGGTTCTTATTTGTCAAGCCAATCTAGGGACTTATGGCATTTGTTGAAGTCTTCTTTATCCTTCTTAGCACCAAATTTTGAATGGACCTATAGACCATAGTTTCGTGCCATCGAATTCATTATCCATTTAATCAAGGTACAAACTCTCAATCACTCTTGATGAATTGAAAAGTTCACAACATCTGATTTTCCCAACAAAGGGCACTACTTGTTTATCCCCAGAACTCATAGTGTTCAATTCCAGGTTAAATAATTTTCCCTTTAACATCCCAAAAGTACGAATAACGACAAAAACCTAAGATAGCATTGAAATAATAACATTCAATATTTGGTACTTCAAGCAAATCCTGAACAACCATTTTGCTATGATGTACTAAGTTTGAATACTAGTGAAATAACAAGGTGATGGAGATGGTACTTCGCAAAGAATGATGGGATTAGTTGGTTAGGGAATTTATGAGGAGCACTAAAATTTGGAAGGGGGTCCGAGGCTTTGCTTCTTAAATGTGAACTATGGTTCCAACATAATAGAGAGGGATATTGTACATGGAAATGAGTCAAGAGAGGTTAGAATGTTTGAGATGTCCATATGCATTGGAAGCGGCACCATGACTACATCAACTTTGAAGTGGATTTATCGGCATTTGCAAATTTTTTGGAGCAGGACTATTTGAAAAGATAAATCTTGGAATTGAATGCTTGAATATATCACAGTACAAGTGTAAATGCACATGTACCAATGAAATTTGATCACATATATAATCTAATTGGGTGTTAGGCCATGAAAATCAAATACAAATTAGAGTTGGAGTAGGAGTGTCACGGCCAGAGGCGAATCTTGAATTTGAAAAGCACGGGTGCATCTCTATCTTAACATAAGCGCTCGAGAATCATCCAATGACGACTAAGAGATAGTATCGTGTTAGACTGAATGATCATTAGAGGCTTAAGCAATGACGAAAGTACAAATATATACACCAAATATGGGTTTTAGGGTAATATATAAACCTTTAACTTTTTTTAAACAGATGAGTGCAGTAGCCTAGTGGTTAAGGGTAGATTGTGTAAGAAAGATGGTACAGGATCAAATCCTCACTATGCTACCTTTTTTGTTAAAAATTGATAACACCAAAAAATAGCAAAGTGAAACTTGACCCTGGGATTCGATCCCGAGTCACTTTTGCAGGAAACAACATTTAGAACCAACACACCCAAAGTTCTATGGTGTTCTATAGGGTACACATAATTTATAAGGTATATACATGTACGTATACAGAACATTTTTGGAACTTAACGGGTGCACGTGCACCCCCACCCAACACATGGGTCCGCCTCTAGTCATGGCCCAAACCTTGACCCTGACTGTGACGAACATCCCAAATCAATGAAGGCCAGAGATGTCCCCTTAACATTATATTATAAGAATAGTTATCATTAAAGTGCAAAAAAGGACCATAGTTATGAAGTTCAAGGGAATCAACAATCAAAATTTAAGTACTGAAATATGACATGAAAACATTTATTTAACTTAGTCTACGAAGCCTCTAACAATATGAATAAAATCCTATGTCGGTACATGGCCCCGACAAATATCATAAAATCAAAATAAACCAAGTCTGACTAAAAATAATAAACATGGCCCTCCGAAATAAGGAGTACTAACCATCCGTTATCTTCCATCCCGATTGTAATCCTAATGTTGAACTGAATTGTGAGAATGAGCTTCGAAACCTACATCATGAAAGGATGTAGCGTTCGGGGACGGTGAATACAATGAGTACTGACATCTAATTCAGGGAAAAGGGAAAAACATTTCATAAAGCAACTTATAAAACTCATTTTGTCATTCATAATAGAAAAGTATGGGACAGGGATGCAGAACATAAGGAAATAACTATTGAAAAACTTAGTTCTAAAATCTGTAGGTTTTTGCTGACATCACGTAACCCACGAACTATATGGGTCCTGTACTCCCCAATCGGTGGGACCTCAGTCCATATTTGATGCAAGTATTAAAATTTGGCTAAAGTCACCAATAGTCTAAAGCCACCATTTTATCCTCATGTTAAGGACTCTATTCTTCGTCCAATTAAGGTACAACATCCCTATGTTGGTAGAACATAGGTTCTGACTTGATCGCGAGGACGTGCTCCTTCTCGGCGAACTACATAATTTCCTTTAAGACCAAATAAGATATGTTTCATAACCATTCATCTATAGAGTCTTTAGTTAAGGTATTCCCATATTGGTATCTTCATACTAAGACTTGCAAGTCATTCATATCAAGCCAAACCATTTTCATATAACATTTTAGACTCCTAATTCCATCTTTAAAATTCATAAACATAGCCCCCATAGGGATTTTGAAGATTCATTAAACTTTCATCAGTTCATGCCATATATTATTCAAAAAATAGAATAAACATCATAATCCTCATTGAAAATAAGCATTTTAAATGGATTGAGGGTCGTATTTTCATCATACATAAGCTTAAAGGTTGTGAATCCATGTTACCAAACTCATCATTTTCATATGATAAGTTTGTGTCTCAAAACTCATAATTAACACTTAGAAAACTCTTAAAACAAGAGGAAAATAAATCAATATTAAGCTTTCACAACAATCTCCTCAACCCTAGTTTCAAACAATTGTCAAAGAACACGTAATTACCAAGTAAATTGACATATTGAAACAATATTTAAAATAAGTAGTGTTCAACATGTGTTTTTGATGAAGAACAAGAAAAGAAACCGTGAGAATTATCTTTAGTCCTTGCTTCTTGAAGCTTTGAGAATTCTTGGGCTTAGATAGGATAAGAGGAGAGTTTAAAATCCAATTTAGGTAAAACCTCAATTAAAAAGAATCTTTGGGGAATAATCTTGATCTTGGGAGCTTGAAAATCCTTTCTTGAGTTCCTGAGATTTGGGAAAGAAGAGGGATTAGGGATTTGGGGGATTTCTACTATTTTAGGGAGACTTTTGGATACTTAAAATTAGTTGGAGGGGTTATATAAGTGAAAGGACTAGTTTGATCTTGATTTAATAAGAAAATAATAGAATTTTTACGTCGACAAGCGGTTGGTTGGGTTGAAAAAAAGACTCTAAGATATTTAATTTGGTAGGTATTAGGACACCTAAATTTTTATATTCCAAGAGTAATGATCATTGGAAATTGACCTCAGTAAGGACGTGTACTGAAACTCAATCAGTAGGAAAGTTCTCAACTAAACTTTGAGCTAGGAATTTTCTATGACCTTAAGAATTGACCTTCACACTTATATCTAAATAGTCATTGAGTTAGGGTCTGTACAAGTATGATGGACAACTTAAATTTATCACGACCTGAGATGAGGTCCTAGTCACAACGGGCACCTAAACCACGAAGGCCTGAGAGATCCCTTAGCATAGTATCATAAACATAATTCATATGAAACAGAAATGCGGAAGGTATAATGAAATTCAAGGAAAACTTATAATCAGACTGTGTCAAATAAAGTTATGATGATACAAAAAATAAATTCCGTCTACGAAGCCTCTATTGAATACTAATTGTCTAGGCCGGGACAAGGCCCCCAGCTGGACCATAAACTGAAAGAAGTCAACATATGAATATATGTCTTCCAACTGATGTGATGGACCATGGAGTTGTGACTCAGAACCTACATTATGAGATAATGTATCCACCACGAAGACGGTCAATACTTGGAATGTGTTGGTATGCAGAATAATCCAAAAATAACATATATTTCATATAAAATAATTAAGAGCATTGTGAAAATTATTCAACATAATAGAGATCAAAACACATGGGCATACTTAAAAAATTCAATCATCCTTGTAAAGCATACACTCAACTCTTTTCTTTAACTTATAGGTAGATGGTACACCCTTCAAACATAGTACTCACAGGCTATATGGGTCCGCCATTAACTTATCAATTGGGCCCCCAATCTGAGTTTGCCGCAAGGATTGGAGTGTCATGAAAAAGAAGGTATGCCCCTTACCAACATACCATATTATCCCACTTACCGAATAATATATCATAAAATCCGTGTCGGCAAAACACAGTTTCCAGCAATAATATATCTAAGCTTGTGCCTTCTTCGGGTAACCATTTAGCTCTCTTTAAGCCCAATTTTGGTCTTTGAAAATATGCTTAAGAACGTTCATTTCTTTCATGCTAAGGGAATTTCGTGATAGGTATTGTCATACCTAGACATGCAAGTCATATCTTATCATATCGTATCCATAGCCCTTCTTATTCAAAACAAATTATTGACCATCAAGATGATTCAAATATCATAAAAGAGTTCTCTTTCAAAAAGGACATATGAGTTTGGGAAAAAAATTTCATTCAAGACATAACTCTTAGGTGGTCATTTCATTCATGATCTATACAAGTTTCATGAGAAAAAAGGAATTCCTGAATCACATTAAGTTCTCTCCATAAAATCATACAAAGAATCAATCCATAATTTAATAAAAGGGCATTCGAAACATCAACTTTCTGCATTCATTTGGGAATCCACAACAATTGTCAACTTCATAATCATTATCATAAAAATAGGGTTCATAGTTTAATCACTTCAAACAATTCAAAATCCATAATGTCCATACACAATTCAAATCTCAATTTCATCAAAAACACATAGTAAGTGCATAATCCATCATAGAAAGTGATTTTGTAAATCATGCATTTTCAGACTATTTCAAGGCCTTACCATATATATATAAATACAATTTAGAGTATTGTAAAACATACTTTTTAAGATCATGAATTTTAGGATAGTTCTACATTCCTTTTTGATGAACAAAATTCATGATATCTTGACTCTAAGTCTTGGAAGTATGAGTTTTGAAAGAAACCCTAACTTCTTTCTCTCTTAAGATTGGAGAGAAGAATGAGCGATGCGAAACTGATATAGAATAAGCAAATAATATTTAAAGTGTGATTTAAGTCATAGGTGTAGGATTTGAGGTGAGGAAAAGACCAAGATACCCCTAAAGAAACCAAAAACAATTGCAGGATTTCTTCAGTTGACGACTAAGTTGACAACTTGTCACCTTAGTCATCAATCTCTAGCTTGATTTTTCCATTTACTGGATAAGGTTGATGACTTGAGTTAATGGCTCATCACCTAGTTGAAGGCTCATCAACTTAGTCGTCACCTATTTGAAAACTCGTCAACTTAGTCGTCACCTTCTGACAACAGAGTAAAATGAGCGTAATTTTCTACTCTGATATCGGATTAAGGTGAAATTGTATATGTTGGAAAGAAGACTCAAAGATATTTGATTTGGTATGTAGTATACATATAACTCGTTATATTCTTGGAGTAATGGTCATTGGAAGTTGACCCATGTTGGGATGTCCACTAAAACTCAATCGGTAGAAAAGTTCTCAACTCACCTTTGAGTTAGGAGATTTTTATGACCTCAATTAATATCAAAATCTTTTCCCACACTATAGAATTTATCATCACACCTTATATTGATATAGAATCATCCGTTTTGGGTCTATACATGTAGGAACGACAGTTTGAATTCTAGTCTGAAAATGTGAGGCGTTACATTATCTGCCCCTTGGAATCAATCGTCCTCGAATAATGGGTAGGAACTTATTGAAGCTTTAGAAGTACAGAATAAAGGATGTAACTTCAAATTAGAAATTAGTCATCAATAGAAAAGAGATTCATGAAATCACCAAGTAAATCATGTACGTACAAATCATGGGATAATGAGACATGAAATAAACATGATCTTAGGCATGAGTTCTATGGAACATGATCATAACAACATAAGGCATGAATTTTTATAGGTATCCTCAGCCTGATTATGATTGATACTAGACACAAATGAAATTTTCATGGGACATAAGAATGGAATAGAAGCATTCTCTACCTCAAATGATACGTCTAGTAGCCCTTAAATATACCTACGCTTTTAACTATGCTTTCAACTATGAATACCACACTTCACCATTTCAATCTTATAATTCCTCTGCAAAATACCTAACCACAAAAGCTTGAGTCTAACTACATATTTCTTCCATGTTGACGCCTAACTTGGAGTTAAAATGATTCTAGCTTAAGCTATGGGACCCTTTACTATACACCACTCCAAGAATACTTCTCGACCTTACCACTATGATCAAACAACCTCAAGTCTTAATCAAGGAGTTCCAACTACTTAACACAATGATTTATGTATCCATCAATCACAATATTCAAGTCTATCTTTACGACACTACTTTATGGATCTCCCAACCAAAAACCAACAACCTCAATCACTCTCACAAAGATTTTCACCACATCTCTCCGTCCTAATTATTTCACATAATAAAAGTTCACCTCACTCCTCCCTCTTCATTTGTAACCTAGTCCGAGTAGCCACATAAAAAATTTTAGTATTAAAGAATATCCACTCCCTTATCTAAAACATTACTCCGTTGCCACTATCATTATCACCCCAGCATAAGGAAGGTTATTGAGGACTAGAGTACAAGTATCGGGATGGGAGTGACACTATTTAATTATGACTCTTATTTGTTGTACTACTCAAAATGAGACCCGCAAAGTGAGATATGGTGCAATAGGCATGAAACACCTCATAGAAACCACCTAGATCATACATAGTGGGTCATTTGGAAATAAACATAACGTAGCATGATTTCTTTAAACTGGGCATAGAGAAAAACATGAGTGCATATAACATAAATCCAAGATTGAATATTCAAGGAATAAGGCAAGGATTGTCCCTAGAAGCTATTTCTTCTCATTCTAAGAACTGAGAATGGTCACGAGTTTGCATATATAGCATTACCTTGGGCTGAGACATGACATAAAATGAGTTGGTAACATATATAGAGTAAAGTTTCTTAGAACTAAGCATGATATGAGACATGAATTTATGGATCACGAGCATCATAACATAGAACTTGAATACTTGAATGCTTGGATTGTTGAGGGACATTATTGCTTCTAGTTTTGAGGGTGAAACATGGACATAAGTTGCATAGAGAACTTGAACCTTAGGCAAAGGCATGACTTGAATACATAAGACATTAGCAGAATGTCCTATTAAATTAAAGTAGGAGTTTACTAGAATAGGAATAGATTTATCATGACTCTTCACTGAAATTTGCCACCGTGATAAATTCAAGAACTACCTTAGTCCATCATCTCCCCCTTCATCAAAGTCACAATGCTAGACTTGCGGGCATATCCTCTCAGTAAATCTATAACCAAAACTATCAACCCAATGGGTATCATCATACACATGAATGCTAGACTCGCTCTGATAAACCATATAGGAAAAGTACTAAATTCTTTCTAAGACATTCCTTCAAGGGTTAATACTCTTAACTTTATTTAGCCTACAAATCTTAAACGCTAACCTTAAAGCTCTCAAGTTGAGGTTTTTAAAGTATAGGATAACTCTTTTAGAAAGATTTTTACTTTTTTTAACGTCTTGGGAATGTAATAAGTGTAGAGGGGATGTTCTAATAGGTGTCAGAGGACCCAAATACCCTAAAATAAATTTCAAAACATCACTTTGTTGACGAAGGGGAAGGGGTTCATGGAGAGGACCCCAACGCAGACGCCCAGCCTAACGGTGCATGGCCCATCATGAGACTCTTCCTGCGCGGTACAATGCCTGGCGCAAATATGAGGAAGTGACCCCTCGTGGGGTCCCTCGAGGTATGGGGACATCATGAATTGGATTCCTTGCGATGCACAACCTATTTTCCATGCCCAAATTTTCCCCAATGCATTTGAATCAATCCCGAGACATCCTATATTCAATCTAATGACCAAGTAAGCTCATTTTAAGCTCAATTTTAGACTCCCTAAACACCCAAGGTTCTAAAACTTTATTTCCTCAACACTAGCTCTCACACTTATCACAATTATCCACTCAAACTTTTCATAAGTTATCAACCTAAGATCTTTCAAACATCAAACCAAGCCTACGGATTTACTCCTATAAATCTCATATCACTGTCCTCGAGATAACATTCTTATCACCACAATCAACATCTAAAGTTAAAGTTTAACATCTATTGCCGATCATGAATTTACAATGAAACATCACACATACTGTACCCATCCATCAAAATATATAAAAAAATGGATCAACCCAACTTTCTTATTTCACTTACCGATGGTCTACAACACATATTCTCAACAATATTATAACTACACCTTAAAATTAGCTACACATCTTCGCACCTACTAGACTGGCTTACAACTACAAGCTAAAAATATCAAGGGATTCTCGAATAGTCAATCTTAATCTTATAACATAATCTATTATGGTCTATTAGCACATTCTCCTTCCTCACATCACATTTACTTACACATACGCACCTTTAAAATTCCCTCACGATTCTATAAACTCCTCTAAGTTCCCCTTTCTTAGATTTTCCAATTGAATGCTACTTTATAAATTACAAGCCAATCTATTTTTTCATTCATATCCTATGATCAATCCTTACTACTACAATAACTAGCCATCATGAGATTTTTCCCTATTTAAGATAAATTCTAAATCACAATAACTAATCACTTCCTCTACTAACTACTACAAATCTACAAGTCTTTCTACAACCATAGCCAATCACCATAACAACATACCACCCCCAATACCCTCTTAATAATTACATAAATACAAATATCCTTTTTTATTCAAAAGTTATCCCCACTCTAACTTTTAAACTTATGATATCATATCACTAAACTGGGGATCACCCTACAGCTCATAGGCCATAGTACCCCAATTTATACTACCTCTTGAGCGAAAATACTATGCCAACATTCATATACATACTTTTCTCCTTAAGCGAGACTTTTGCAATAAATTTTTAATAGTATTAAATAGCCTCTTACTTCTGGATGAAACACACGATTCACAAAGAGAGAGGTACACATTTGAATCCATAAGCTTTAATGCACTAATGGAATTCTTTTAAGTCCTTATGCCATTTCACAACCTTTTGATGACTCAATAAAAAAGGACCACATCATTAGGAATCTAAGATTTTGCACTTGTATTACTTCGATAATGAGTTGGAACCCACAATATTAGACCAAGGAAAATGTAACACCCCAAATCTGGTAGCCAGAATGCCACACGGTGCTCATGACCCCAAAGGACCATAAGCTAACCCATGACTGATATCTGTAACTGAGCACAGCGTAACATACTGTATAAATGCAGAAAAGGGATGAAAGGCCATAAGGTTCAAATATCTAATAAAACATAACATCAAGAAATAAGGTATATCAATACCAAAATACAACTGAAATAACTGTTTGAACATGCTATAGTCTGGAAGCCTCTAAATTGTCTAAAAACTGTGGAGTTGATGGGACATGTCCCCAACTAACTCAGGACTACTAAAATAATAAAGTAATAAAATAATAATGCTATCCTCGAATGATTAGGACTCACTGCTAGTTTGGCTGCTGAACGTCTGATCTACTAAGGATCCTCTGGAGCTCGTGCTTCTGAACCTATGGTATAAAACACCATAATGGAAATGTGTCAGTACGATTGAATGTACTGGAATGCAAGTGAGGTAGGTTGAATACAAGGAGTTTATATGGATGAACAATACTATCTGATTGAATAACATAAATGTGAGAATACATACATGAATACGTGAATTGTAACAAGATCATGACATCACTGAATCTGAATACTGATAACATAAGTTTCGTATAACTGATATACTATTATCTAAATGACTGTGTCTGACAGTCCTATTTATGATGGAACTAGTTGAGTTCCATACTGAAGTGGGTGACTGTATCTGATAGTCCTACATTCTATAGAAGTATCTGAGTTTTATTACTGAGATTGAGACTGAGACTGTAACTGTGGGAAGTAGTCATCTAACCGACATGACCCAAATAAGATAAAATAATTGAGTTGGGATCCAATCTGTAACCCTAATTAGAAGGGTGTCAATATCACGCCACTGGTAAGGACAAGTTGTGAGTAATCCCTCATCTAACAAGTACTCTAAGGAGAACGGTGGGACCCTCATCTAGAAGGTTAAGTCACCTCATCAACCCTCATCTAACGGGTTAGATGTCTTAAGCTACGCTGGCTATGTAGTTCTGTAGTGCAAGGATTGCTTCTAAGAATCACACCCTTTACTCGCAGGTAAGTTCCCGTCCTTGGGCTCACTCAGTGTTGAATCCTACTCTCATCTTATTAGACACTGAATTAATTATATTGAACTGACTGGACTGAGTTCACTAAGTTTCATTAACTGACAAAATATTATTGAGATCTGATAACTGACTGAGATTACTGAGTTTTCCTGAGTCATGAGACTGACTGAATTCTACTGAACATGGCTTGACTGAGAGTGTCTTGAAAACTGAAACTGTCTCTAGGCATACAACTAAATTATGGGGTACAAGTACCCCCAGGACTCTATTACATGAAACTGACAAGACATGACACTTCCTAGACTCATGAGCATAATCAACAATCCATAATACAATCATTGGGGAATTTCATGAGGCACTTGATTATCATTGTTTGGTACATGAATAGGAATGCATATAAATATGTCATAATTTCATAGGGCTAATATCATGAACAATCCATCAAATAATTTCAATGCATAACAATAACATGGAAGTCATTTTGAACATAAGGGTAAAGCATGGGTTCATCAATTTGGTCATAATTGAGTCCTAAAGCATGATTCTTATTCTCTTGGGCATTTTATCAAACATATTGCATGCATAACCTTAGACGAAGGCATATACACTAGTTCATACATCATGGTTACTTTAATCAACTCAATATAAAAGTTTCCAACCCACATACTATCATAATTTCATAAAAAGTACATAAAAACTCCAACTTGGGATTCATATAATCACATCAACATAATTAAATTAACTTACCACATGGAAATCAAAATTCATGAGTTTAAAATGGGATTCTTGAGCTTCATGGGTGAAAGAAACCCATGAATCAACACTTTACATACCTGGGTGGATGATTTCATGAAGATTAGTGGAGCAAAGCTTGAATTCTTGACTTGGAATTAAACATCTAGGGCTTCTTGTTCTTGTGGATTGATCTTTGAGGGAAACCCTAATTTTGTGTTGTGGATGAATAATGAAGTTATGAGCTCTAGTCTGGTATAATTAGGGGTTAAAATGGGTGAAAAAAAAACCCAAATACCCTTTTAAAAATGACTTAAAATTGCTAATCGAAAGTAGCGATGGTTTTGGCGATGGTCTGTCGCTGGCTCGACGGTCCGTCGGTCCTGACCGTCGCGTTTGGTCAGAACTTGAACTTTCTACCTCGTCTGCGATGGTTTGGGCAACTGTCTGTCGCTAGCTCGATGGTCTATCGCTCCTGGCCATCACACTTGACTAGAAGTCGAGTTCACTGCCTTAGTTGCAACGGCTTGGGCGACGGTCCGTCACTAGCTCGACGGTCACTAGCTCGACGGTCCGTCGGCCTGAGCGTCGCTTCTGGGAAGTTCCAACATTTCTCTGTAAAACATCCATAACTTTTTACTCTGATACCAAATTTGGATGAAATTGGTATCGTTGCAAAGCTAATTCAATTTTCCACATGATAAAAAGTCAAAATTAGGGAAATTCTATCTAATTTAAGCATTAATCATTTAGGAAGTCATCACTAACTCTTCTAGAGACTAGATTTGACTTAAAAAAAGTTCGGGGTATTACAGAAAAAATATGGATAACCTTCATATGGACAACACTATTGCATGATCTAGAGTATGAAAGATTAGGAAACGTCTCCTAAATACCCAGTAGCCTCCTAATTATAAGTGTGGTGCACACCACACCCATAAGCAAGACTCTACTAGACACAGCTTTATAGACACCCTGGGACCCTGATAATAATTTGATACCAAGCTTGTGATGACCCGAGCTGAGGCCTTGGCCGTAACGAGCATCTCAAACTAAGAAGGCCCAAGAGACCCCTTTGTATACTTTCATAAAGCCTAATTCATATGAAACAGAAATGCGGAAGATATAATAAAATTTAAGGAAAACTTATAATCAGACTATGTCAAATAAAGTTATAACTACAATAATCGAATCCCATTTACGAGGCCTCCACTGAATACTAATTGTCTAGGCTGGGACAAGGCCCCCAACTGAACCATAAACTGAAAGAAGTAAACATATGAATAAACATCTTCCAAAAGATGGATGGCGCATCCAACTCTGTCATATCCAAAAATTTTATTGTTGCGATGGACCATGGGACTGTGCCTCGGAACCTACATTATGAGACAATGCATACTTCACGAGGACAGTCGATACTTGGAATTTATTGGTATGCAGAAAAATCCTAAAACAACATATATTTCATATAAAATAATCAAGATCATTATGTAAATAAAAAGCATAATAGAGATCAAAGCATATGGGCATACGTAATAACTTCAATCAACCTTGTAAAACATAGACTCAACTCTTTTGTTTAATTCAGAGCTAGATGGTACACCGTACAAACATAGTACCTATGGGCTATATGGGTCCGCCATTAACTCGTTAGTCAAGTCCCCAATCCGAGTTTGCCGCAAGGATTGGAGTTTCATGAAAGAAAAGGTATGCCCCCTTATCAACATACCATATTATCCCACTTATCGGATAATATATCATAAAACTCGCATCGGCAAAATACGATTTTCAGTAATAAGTTATCTAAACTCATGCCTTCTTCGGGTATCAATTTATCTCCCTTTAAGCCCAATTTTAGTCTTTTAAAACATGCTTAAGAAATTTTATTTTTTTCATGCTAAAGGCATTTCATGATAGGTATCGTCATACCTAGACTTGCAAGCTATATCTTATCATATCGTATCCATTGTCCTTCTTATTCAAAACATGTTATTGAAAAGAAGACTCGAAGATCTTTCATTTGGTATATAGTAGGACATATAAATAGTTATGTTCTTGGAGTAATGATCATTGGAAATTGACCCAAGTAGGGACGTCCACTAAAACTCAATCGGTAGAAAAGTTCTCAACTTGTCTTTGAGTTAGGAGAGTTTTGTGACCTTAATTCATATCCAAATATGTTCCCACACTATAGAATTAATCATCAAACTTTTATTGATATATAATTATTTCGTTTGGGTTTATATATTTAAGAACGATGGTTCAAATTCTATTCCAAAAACATGGGGAGTTACAAAATTCTAGCACAAAAATGAGAGGTGCTACATTATCTCCTCCTTGGTCATTCATCCTAAAATAATGGATGGGGACTTATCAATGTTCTATGACCATGACATAAGGTCTAAAACTTCACAATAAGAATTTGTTTTTAAATCACTTCAACAAGAGAGGTTTCATGAAACATAAAGTAATTCGATTAAACACGAATCAAGAGAAGTATGAGATTTAGCGTAGCATGATATAGGACATGAGTTAAATGGAACATGATCATATCAACGTGAGGCATGAATTTTCTAAAATCATTGGTCTAATTAATATTGATACAAGACATCAAATAAGATTTTCATAGGACATAAGGATAGAAGTATTCTCCACCTAAAATAATACGTCTAATAGCCCTTAGATTTAACAATGCTTGTCAACGATGCTTTCATCTACGAATACCACACTTCATCATTTCAATTTTATAATTCCCCCCGAAAACATATAACTACAAGAGCCTGAGTCTTACTGTATATTGCTTCCTTGATACATCCTAACCCGAAGTTAAAATATGCCAGCATAAACTATAGTACTCAATACTCCACATTTCTCCAAGAATGCTGCTCCATCTTATCACTAATATCAAACAAACTTAAGCTCTAATCAAGGAGTACTAGCATCATAGTATCATGATATGCATATCTACAAATCACAATACTCAAACCTATTATTACCATACCCACTTTAAGATCTCTCCATCAAAACCAACAACTTTTATTACTTTCCTATGGATTTACGCTACATATCCCCTTCCTAAACAATGTACACAATGAAAGTTCATCTCGTTCTTCCCTCTTCACCTATAAACTTAGACTGAGTTGTCACACCATAATGTTTACAATAAGAAACATATACTCTGTTATCCATATCACTACTCCACGGTCATCATCACAACATAAGAAGGGTCGCTAAGGTACTGGAGTATGAGCTTCAGGGATAGAAGTGACAATATTCAATTATAACTTATATTTGTCTCACTACTCAAGGTAGAGTCTGTGATATAAGCTATGATACAATAGGCATGAAGTTCTTCATATATTAAACACCTAGATCATAAATAGAGGATCGTTCGGGCATAAACATAACATAGCATGAGTTCTTAGGACTGGGCAAAATAAGAAACATGAGTGCATATATCATGAGTTATATAACATAAAGTCAGGATTCATATATTCAAGGAGTAAGAAAAGGATTGCCGCTTGAAGTTATTGCTTATCATTTTAAGAACTGGGAATGCTCATCAGTTTGCATAAATAACATTAGTTTAGGCTAAGACATGACATAAAATGAGTTGGTAACATAAAGGGAGTATAGTTTCTTAGAATTAAGCATAAAGTGAGACATGAGTTTATCAATAATAAACGTCATAACATAGATCTTGAATACTTGTAATCTTGGATTGTTGGGAGATGTTATTGCTTTTATTTCAGGTGTCACAGCATGAACATAAGTTGTATTGAGAACATAAGTTGCAAATGCTAAGTTGCACTGAGAACTCGGACCTTAGGCATAGGCACAATTTGTATGCATAAGACTTTGGTAAAATTTCCTCATAAACCAAAGTAGGAAGAATCTACTAGAATAAGAGTAGATCTCATCATGACTCTTCGCCGAAGCTCACCACCACGAGAAACTTCAAGATTTGACTTAGTTCATCATCTCTTACTTAGCTTAATGGTTACTATCCCAGACTTGTGAACATATCCTATAATTAAATCCATAGGCACAACACTCAACATAAAAGGGGTATCACTATAAAATATAATATGAAGACACTAAATTCTTTCTAGGACATCCATTCTAGGGACACTAATCTTAACCTTTTTTCTAGGTTCTATAGTCACCACCCTATAACTCATACTATCATAGGCATACATATCCATATTCACTAACACATTTACAATCCATTTTCCACTCCTTAGATACTAGAATTAATCCTTTAATTTCATATCCTTACCGCTTAAAAAAACTTTTAAGACTATACCAAGAGTTCACATCGTCTATCTATATTTCACTCAATTCAGCTCTAAAGAACACCAATAACAACTCTCTAGTCTTCTCCATACTAAGAAATTCAATAACGTGAACAAGGTACAATGACACTTATAATTCAAGATCGAGTACACCTTATTCTTATAACTTAGGGCTTTTATCAATCTAATGATATAGCCACAAGCCATCGTTTCAACACTAGTCATCATGTATATATCACAATTATCCACTCAAATTTTTTCATCAGTTATCAACCTAAGCTCTTTCACACATCAAATCAAGCCTACTAATTTACTCCCATAAATCTCGCATCACTATCCTCGAGCTAACATTATTATCACCACAATCTACATCTAAAGTTCAAACTTAGGGTCTATTATTAATCATGTACTACCGATGAAACATCCCGTATACTAATCAAATAAGGAATTATCAACCTGAATTCCTTATTTCAACCTAAATTCCTTATTTCACTTAATTACGGCCTACAAACATATCTTTTTCACAACATTACTACTACGCCTTAAAATTTACTACACATCTTCTCACCTACTAGACTGGCTTATAATCATAGATAAAAATCAAGGGAATCTCAATGTAGGAAAAATACATAATCAGGATAGTTCATCTTATGACATAAGCCATTACGATCTATTAGCACATTCTCCTTCATCACATCACATATACTTACCCATGCATACATTTAAACTATCTTCAAATTCTATAAGCATCACTGAGTCCCCCCTTTCTAAGATTTTCCAATTGAATTCTAAATTTATAAATTATCAGCAAATCTATCCTTGCATTGACAACATATGATTAGTTTTAGTACTACAATAACTAGTCACCATGAGATTATTTCCTATTTCAACTAAATACGTAAATATTTTAACTAACCACTCTTTTTCTATCTACTACTATAAAACGATTTGTTAATTTTGGTATACATTAACCAATATCATAAGGGCATACCACCCCCAACACTCACTTAAAGATTACACGAATATAACTAGATTTTTCACGTAAAAGTTATCCTCACTCCGACTTCTATACTTATGACTTCATATCACTAACCTTGGAATCATCTTACTATTCATATGTCATAACACCCTAATTTATGCTATCTTTCGGGTAGAAATACTATCCCAATGTTCAGATACATAACTTTCCCCTTAAGCGTGACATTTGGAATAAAGTTTTTTGAGCACTAACGAAATCTACGAAAGTTCTAATGCAGTTTCATATAACTTTTTTGATGACTCAATCGAAAAAGATCACATTATTAGCAATATAATCTTTTACACTAGTATCACCTGAATGATAAGACAACGAACAAAATTAGAGCAAGAAAGGAATTTGGATAACTTCCATATGGATAACACTATTACACGATCTGGAGCATGAAAGAATGGGAAACATTTTCTAAATACCATGTAGCCTCCTGATCAAAAGTGTGGTGCACAACACATCGATAAGAAAGACTCCTAGACACAACTTCATAGACACTCTGGGACCTTGAGGCTTTGATACTAAGTTTTTCACGAACTGAATCGTGGCTCTAACCATGACGGGCAATATTATATCATAACCATAGTTATAATTAAAGTGCAGAAATAGGCTCATAAATTATGAAGTTCAAAGGAATCAACAATCCAAACTCAAGACCTAAAATTTGACATGAAAATATTTATTAGAATTAGTCTACAAAGACTATAACAATATGAACAAAATCCTATGTCTATATATGGCCCCGACGAATACCATAAAACTAAAATAAACTAAGTATCACTGAAAAGTATAAACATGGCCCTCCGAAAGAAGGATGGCTCACCACCCGTTAGATGTCGTCTCTAGTGTAATCCTAATTATGAATTAGATCACAATAATGAGCTTCGGAACCTACATCATGAAAGGATGTATCATATCGGGTGGTTAATACGATGAGTACTGGCATGCAACCCAAGGAAAGGAGATAAACATTTCATAAAGCAAGTCATAAAACTTATTTCATCATTCATAATAGAAAAGTATGGGATAGGTATGTAGTACATAAAGCCATAACCATTTTAAAACTTAGTTCTGAACTATGTAGATTTTCACCGACATCACGTAATCCATTGGTTATATGGGTCCAGTACTCTGCAACTAGTGGGGCCTCAATCCATGTTTGCCGTAAGTACTGAGATTAGAACAAATTCACTAATAGTATCAAGAGACCATCTTATACTCATGTTAAGGACACTATTCGTCGTCCAATTAAGGCACAATATTCCTATGTAGGCAAAACATATGTTTTGGGCGTTACTCAAGAGGACGTGTGCCTTCTCTATGAACTACATAATTTCCTTTAAGCCCAATTAAAAGATGTTTCATAACCATTCATCCATGGAGTCTTTTTTTAAGGCATTCCCATATTGGTATTGTCATACCAAGACTTGCAAGTTATTCATAACAAGCCAAATCATTTTCATATAATATTTTAGAATCCCAATTCAATCTTTAATATGCATAAACATAGAAACCATAGACATTATGAAGAGTCATTAAACCTTTCATTATTTAATGCCATATATTATTTATAAGATAGAATAAACATCATAATCCTTGTTGAAAATAAGCTATTAAAATGGATAGAGGGTCATATTTTCATCATGCATAAACTTAAAGATTGTGAATATATATTACCAAACTCACCATTTTCATATGATACATTTTGTCGCAAAACCAATTATTAACACTTACAAAACTCTTAAAACAAGAGGAAGCAATCAATATTAAGCTTTTTCACAACAATCTTCACAAACATAGTTTCAAATAATCATTATAGAGCATGTAATTACCAAGTAAATCGATACAATATTTAAAGTAAGTAGTGTCCAACATGCTTTTTTGATGAAGAACTAGGAAAGAAACCGTGAGAATTAACTTTATTCCTTGCTTCATGAAGCTTTGAGAGTTCTTGGACTTAGAAAGGATAAGAGGGGAGTTTTTAATCCGATTTAGGGAAAACCTAAATTAGAAAGAATCTTTCATCTTGATCTTGGGAGCTTTAGAGATTGAAAATCCCTTACTGAGTTCATACGATTTGGGAGAGAAGAGGGATTAGAGATTTGGGGGATTTCTACTAGTTTAGGGCAACTTTTGGGGTACTTAAAGTGAGTTGGGGGAGTTATATAAGTGAAAGGACTATTTTGCCCTTGATTTAATAAGAAAACAACAAAAATTTTATGTCTGGGAAGGGGTGGTTGTTTTTTGCATGGCACCAGCTTTGAGCCACATGGCCAATCGCACGGCACGAGCTGTGCCTCGGGCAACTTGGACAGTGTCTCACTAAAATGCTCATAACTTTTTACTCCGAACTCAAATTGATGAGTGATTGGTTGCGTTGAAAAGATGACTCGAAGGCATTTAATTTGAAGTTAGTAGGCCACATAAGTCATTATATTCTAGGATCTATACACATATGAAAGACTATTTAAATTCTATTCCTAAAGTGTGGGGTACATGGACTTGGAGTTGTGTTTAGCCATGGATATAAATTAGAGTGGAAAAAGTGAAAACAACTTCTTGGAATTTTTCAAATTCCAAACTTCAAGTTGAATTTCGAAATTTTCCAAAATTTTATTGCCAAAAACGTTTTCCGAAATTCAACTCTGGAAAAAAGCAAATGATATTCATGGACAAATGCCTACTAAATATTGATACGCCCAAATTACAACTCTCGATAGAAAGCGTAAGCGGTCGCTGTCAAATATAGAACCCAACTAGGTTAGGTGTCGAATCCCACAGGGACTATTGTGCTCACTAAGTATTGTAATCGTTATTGGACTGTTGATCAGAGGTTCCTAAGAAGAAAAGAGGGTTTTAACTTATAAAATAATTAATTTTAACAAGAGTATTCCACTAATGATTCTCTTTGTAATTCGTAACTTTATGAGATTAAACAAACCAGGGTTATGGTCACCAAAATGCTAGCACCATTCGGGTTGTGAATCATTTATGAGTTCCACTTGGCAAATTCAATTGCAAGAGAGGTTGATTCCTATTATTTATCCCTTACATTCTCAACCTAAGTGGATAGATTATCCTCTAATTCTCTCAAACTCAAAGGATGCATTGTTCTTTCAACCCATTTCTCATGTTAGCTAATCTTGTTAGGGAATTGACTATTACTCTAAAGGTTAAAGACCTTAGAATTCATGTAAACACTTTTTTTTCAACAAACACTTTCCTTTCAGACAAGTGATGTTCTAGGGCTCACTCTTCAAGTTTGCAACCAAGAAAAGTGATGATAGTGAAGAAAGGTTTATGCAATATCATTTAGTTATGGAACTCAATTTGCTTCCCAACCCATAGATGCGTTTCACATTAAGGATCCCATAACCCTAATTATGGGGTTTTAGCCACAATACTCCATAGACGAAGAAGAAATAATTCTTGTATTATTCATAATTAGATTAAGAATTTACTTACAAAGAATCTCAAGAATCAGTTCTTGAATCTTCAATAATCAATGTTCAATGATAAATCTCTTCAAGATCTCTAGAATCCCCAAAGTAAAAGGTTCACCAGAGTTTCAATAGATGAGAAAAACTTATAAAAGATAAAAGATGCGTTCTTAACCCTAAATTTGGTATTTATATGTTCCCAGCTAAAAAAAGAATTTAAAATTTAAAAGTAAAAAAGCCGTGTCCTAGTTGATGGTCTATATAGTGGTCCGTCTAAGTGTTGACGGTCCACCATCTTGTCAGTCACTCATTTCTTTCAAATCACAGTTTCTAGATAAGACCTGACGGTGACACTGGCATTTTGTCGCAAGAATGACGGTCCACCATACTGATCATCACTGAGTCTCTCTAAAAGGTGGTTTCTGGATAAGCATTGACGGTCCATCTGGTGGTCCATCGTATGGCTGACGGTCCACCACATTGATCGTCACTGAGTCCCTTTGAAAGGTGGTTTCTGGATACGGGTTGACGGTCCATATGGTAGTCCGTCACATGGCTGACGGTCCACCATATGGTCCATCACTCAAGACATTAGCATGCTATGTTCTGTTTTGCCTTGATGGTTCACCTGGTGGTCCGTCGCAAGACTGACGGTCCACCATTTTGACCTTCAAACTCACTTTTCTACTACTTTTTCCAGTTTTCTTCTGTGGTTATCTCCTTTCACTGAAAACACTAAAAACATTATTAAATAACACTTAGGTTGCTTGAAAACATACAATTATCCTAAGAAAATGATGCTAACTATTCCTTCAGATACCGTAACATCAACACCCTTAACTTAAGATAATTGTTTGTCCTCAAGCAACTCAGCACCTAATTGCACACATGAACAATAAAAATACATGCAACCAACCCTTGAGACATTTTGATGCAACTATTCACTCATTAGTTCAATCACATGCATTCAGCCCACCAGGATTCACACCTAGCATCTATCATAGTTCAGTCCTACAAGCATCAATGTTACATTCTACAGAGAACAACAAAGTTAAGTGAAAATTCAGTTGCCCTCACAATAATGAAATCCACCACTCGCTGTATGATGTGGACAAAGTCTAACTCTCACACTCAAAAAGAAGTTACAACCACAGTCTAAGTACCCATAGGCTTTCCCTAACCATACGACACTACCTCAAGGTTGACTCACTAGGATCAAACAGGTCTTTTTAAGTCTTGTAATAAGGTTTTGGGTCAGGTGGGGTATGTTTTTGGGTAAAGTGACTCATTGAAACTTAACTCTCATTTCCCTAGAATATTTTCATCCTCAATATGCTATTGTAGCATACCACTTTTTTTTTTTTGAAATACCCTCGACTCATGTCGATGCATTCATCAGCCAATTGACTCTAATTAGATTCTAACTTACTTTCCATTTGGCTCTTTCCTTTAGCCACCCTTAACTTAGATGTTTTGTATAAGTTGGAAAGAAAAATGTATTAGTATTTGGACAAGGCTAGATCTGAATGTTGAAAACCTACGGAGAGTAACTCACAGTGATAGGATTTTAAAACGGGTTTTAAAGGCACAAAATGGGTTCAAAAAGGGGTAATTATTTTGGTAGGGATGTTTATTTAGGCTAGATGGACTCAAAGTACAAGGAGGCCTATTATCCTATCCCAATGAATCCCCTAGAAGACTATATCAATGATTAGGGAAAGTTCTAGGTCTTAACCTATGAAAGAACTGCACGTAAAATCTCACACTCACAGGCAACAAAATTTAACTTCCTTTGCAATTCTTTGAATGTTCATCGCATGTCTCATGCTTCTTCTAGACTAATGCTAAATGCAGAATTATTGAGAGTTCTATACACATGTTTACATGATAGAGTAACTAATTACATACACATGATCATAGTCTTATGCCAACATCATTCATTATCCATATTTACAACAAAGTACTGAAACAGAAATATTTTATAGATAATCTTAAACACAGATATTTACAACACAGGCTACAGAATTTGAAATGGAAAAAAGAAAAAAAACTAAACATGTTGATTTTACTAGATAGCACATGATTGGATACAGAATATCGACAACAACATCAAACCATGATGTGAATACACACATCCCCACACAGAAATATATGCATTATCCTCAAAGAAATAACTTACTATACATGGTTGGACTGGGTTATTCTCTTCGCCTCCTATTCCTCTGAGGCATTTGTCAGGTGGGGTGATGTTCCTGCGTTCTCCCCCTATGCAATGTTGTCCCCTATGGTAGTAGGATCACTCACAACCTCAACCTTCACAATTGGAGGAATCATCTCCCGAACTGATCCTGTACTTCCCCCCCTTTCTGGGGCAGCACTAGTAGAGACTCCTGACACTTCATTTTCTGTCTCTCTTTGCTTCTTTCAGCTTATTTCCTTGACTTCTTTGTAGCTTTTTTCAGGTTATGTTGATCTAACTCCTCGGGTGACATGGCTTCTCTCTTCCTCTTTTTTTCTTCTTTCCTTGCAGCTCTTTCATCCATTTGCTGCTTGCCTTTGTCTTTCACAGGTCTGCCCATCAAGTCTAGAATTCCTTCCTATTCATTACTTACCACTAAAGTCAGGTCAAATGCAGGCGGTTGTGACTGTTTCTCCTTCAACTCTACTATGTCAGCCTTTGCCTGCTCAAACTCTGCCATGAGCTTGGCAAGATCAGGGAGAGACAGTGCATCTAGGCTTTTGTTGATGTGGGCCTCCATGTTATCCATTCTAACTTGAATAGTTTGAAATGTTCTGACTACTTTGACCACAATTTCATCCACAAAAGGCTTGAAATCTCCAGCCCATTTTTCTAGCTGTTTCTGAAATCGCTTTTAGTTCTTTACCACCTTAACAAAATTGTGCTGGTTGAATCTATACTCCACAAACACCGGTCCCCCAGCAAACTGTGTAGACTCTGACCCTGCAGACATGCCCTGGGGCACATAATCAGGTGGTACATACGTGGTGATAGGTAAAGGCATACCTTCAAGCATTTCTGCGATCTCTGGAACTGGGGAAGACTGAGGCTGATATGCTGGAGGCTTGGTCACCCGAATTTCGAATTTTGATTCGTCCTTTGACTTCTCAATGTACTGCCTATGTGTATCCTGTACTGCATTATCAACCCCATGGATCAGCGGCACACCAGCTTGTTTGCATAACCCAGTGTTCAAACATGGGAAGGTTATAGAAGTGGTCACTTTATATGCCCGCACGAACATCTCGTCAGCAATTAGCTGGCCAAAATTAATTAGCAGTCCTGAAACCAAAATGGCTACTACTACTGCTCTGTGATGATCCATGTTTCCATCTACTTTTGTTGGCATTAACCTCAACCGAACAATAGCCCACCAAAACTTAGCTTTAAAACTAAGAGTAAACTTTGTGATGCGCTCTTTGGGATTAGTCACCCAGGAAGTATTTCCATCATCGGTCAATAAAGAAGCAGCCCAACATCTCTGACCGGAAGCATTTTGCCTTCTATACTCAAAATTTGGGACAACGGGTGAAGCCTCATATCTTGGCCCGAATAGCATCCTGTTAATTGTTCGGGCTGAGATATCAACAGTGACCCTTCGAACCAAAACAGACTCCCTATTTGGTCTATTTGAGATTGGAGTTCCCTTTGGGCATTACACTTTCACCAAACACAGATAATTTGCGAAGAATTCCCTCACCCAATTTGGTTGGTACTCTCCTGGTGGCCTGCTCACCCATGTCAGTCCATATTCATTGATCTGGTTCTCTAACTCAGGATATTCATGAAGTTCTATTGTCAGATATCTGATGTTCCTCTATGAATGATCTTCTGATCCCTCGAGCTGTGGGTGTCAACCCGTCATAAAACTCTTTTAGTGCTCCCTCTATTTGCCACCTGATGGCCTCTCGAACCTGTGGATCCTTCCACCTGATAACATTATCACCCTCCGATACAGCTTCAGCATTAGGATCATCTGTTTGATCCCCCACAATAACATTTTCAGTTTCACCTGCTACCAGCAATGGTTGAGTTGCAGCAACAGTTGCCTCATCGGAGGTTGAACTTGAACTGCTAGAGGTACTCTGACTCTCCTCTTTAGACAGGGAGAGTATGCGATCTTCTCTTTCATTTTGCCTGGTGTTGTAAGACGGAGCGGACACATTCCTACCTCATTGAGATCTTTCTCCTCTGGTTTATGGGGTTTTTGGATCCATATCATCTGAAAATTACTTAAAAAATTAGTTCTGCATTCAACACAATAAAAATAATGCATAATTAGGTCTAACGGTAGGTTTGATGGCCCACCAGTGGTGGGACGGTCCACCAACTCTACCGTCATTCATTAAGTAGTGTTCCAGAAAAATTTGCATCTTCTGTGATGGACCACCAGTTTGACCATCTCACCTTCGTCTTCAGCCATCCTTTTGGGTTCGACCATTTTGTCGAACAATAGCACCTCATATCATTTTTTATCTATCAACACAGCTCTAAGCTCATACTTTAAGCATATTGGCCTAAGTTTACAACTAGTATTGCTCAGATTTCATACAAATTGGTACCATGAGTCATTCGAACTCATTACACTAAGAACAAGCTAAAGAAACAAACCAAGTTGTTATACTTATTAGGGAAATTTAGAAGAGGAGGTTTCTTTACATACTAGATTTTGCAGTCACGCTTTGTTCTTGAAGCTTCAGAGAGAAAACTAACTCACAAATTCAAGAACTAGCTTTTTCTTTTATTTGTGGTGAATAGAGGGAAGGAGTAACTAGTATAAATATAGAAAAAAATGGAGAAGATAGGGAGTCTCAGATGGGATAACTCCTTTCAGGTTCTTTGAATCTTAAGGAAGTGGACAACCAAAGGCCATGGAATGGTTACCATGGATGTACCCGCTCAAATTTATTCACAAAGTCACACTTTGGGTCAAATACGGAGTAATTATAAAGAGCATCGATTTAACCCAACCCGATTCAGAGTTAGGGTTAAAGTGACGATCACATTGACGGTACGTCAACACTTTAACGGACCACCACTCTTAACGTGACACACTACCTGAGTTTATGTTTTCCTATTTTGGTGTGAAGGTAAGTGGGATGGTCCACCAAAACTGTGACGGTCCACCATATTGACCGCCACTTCTTACCAGAATGTGGGTCACCAATCTTATTTCTGACGGCTGTTGTGACGTCGCACCAGGTTCGTGACGGTCCGCCACTCAGGCCGTCATGGCTTATCCAGTGAATGCTTTTTCTTGCCAGTTCTTGACGGTTGAAAGTGGTGGTCCATCAAGAGCTTGGTGGTCCATCAAGTCATCCGTCACAACGTTCCAGTAGCTCAGATGTACGCCTATCTTCCTTTTTACTACATTTCAGGCCCTGCACACTTCATAAACACATCAAAATTGCACAAGAACATAAAATAGACTCTAACTATGGTTACAACAACATGTTGTGGGTTGCCTCCCACTAGCGCCTGATTTAACATCGCGGCACGACTCAGGTATCTCTAGTACTCAGACTTCATCGAGATAAAAGACATCAACACTTTTTATTAAGTCTTTTGTACCAATATAAAGTTTGATTCTTTGTCCGTTCACTTTGAAGACACTACCATCTTCGTTTTCAAGCTCGACTACTCTAGATGAGTAGACTTGGCTAATTTTGAATGGACCCGACTATTTAGACTTCAACTTACCTGGAAATAGCTTCAGTTTGGAGTTAAAAAGAAGTACCAAATCACCTTTCTTAAATTCTCTCTGTGCAATCCTTTGATCATGGTATTTCTTCATCTTCTCTTTATACAAGTCGGATCTTTCATAAGCCCTGAGATGGAATTCATCCATCTCATTTATCTTCTCCAATCTTAGATCAGCTGCTTCCTTCCAATACACATTCAGCCTTTTGAGAGCCCACAAGGCGTTATGTTTAAGATCGATTGGCAAATGAAATGCCTTCCCATAGACTAGATGATATGGTGACATGCCAATAAGTGTCTTAAAATTAGTTCGATACGCCCACAAGGCGTCATCTAGCTTTCGGGACTAATCTTTCTTATTATCATTCACAGTTTTGGTAAGAATAGCCTTGATCTTACGATTCGACACATCCACTTGTCCACTAGTTTGTGGGTGATACGGAGTTGCTACTCGGTGTTTCTTTACTCCATACTTTGTCAAAACATCCCTAAAAGCTTTATTGCAAAAATGGGATCCCCCATCACTTATGATTGTTCTTGGTATCCAAAATAGGAGAATATGTTCTTCTTCAGAAATGCTATAACTCTTTTTCCTTCATTGTCAGCCAAAGAAATAGCTTCTACCCATTTCAAGACGTAGTCCACAGCTACTAGGATGTATTTTGACCCATATGAGTTTACAAACGGGCCCATAAAGTTGATGCCCCATACATCAAACAACTCTACTTCCATCATTTTAGACATTGGCATCTCATTGCATTTGGAAATTGATCCTTTCCTCTGACATTGATCACATCTCCAAACAAACTCATATGCATCTCTAAATAGCATAGGCCAATAGTAGCCGCTCTGCAATACTTTTTGGGCAGTACGGTCACCTGCATGGTGACCACCAACAGGTGAAGCATGGCATGCTCCCAAAATACTCAGCACTTCTATATCTGGGACACAGCGCCTAATAACACCATCTGCACATCGCCAAAAAAGATAGGGCTCATCCCAGAAATAATGGGTCACATCATGAATAAACTTTTTCCTTTGGTGAAACGAAAGATTTTCGGCATCACCTCACTTACCACGTAGTTTGCAAAATCAGCATACCACGTAATCTGCTCGAGCTTCGCAGCTATTATCTTCTCATATGGAAAGGAATCATCAATATCTAACTTGTCCTTGATTGTTTGTTCGTATTCAAGTCTGGATAAGTGATGAGCCACCTGGTTTTCATATCCCTTACGATCCTTTACCTCAAAGTCGAATTCTTAAAGAAACAATACCCACCAAATCAATCTCAGCTTCACATCTTTCTTAGCCATTAAATACCTCAGAGCTGCATGATCCGTGTGGACCATCACCTTGGTCCCTAGCAAATACGCTCTAAATTTCTCAAAGGCGTAAACTAAAGCCAGGAGCTCCTGTTCGGTGATAGTGTAGTTTTTTTAGCCTCATTCAGGGCTTTGCTGACATAATAGATTGGATGAAACAACTTATCCTTTTTTTGGCCCAAAACAGCTCCAAGCGCCACCCCACTAGCATCACACATTAGTTCAAACGGCTTTGTCCAGTCAGGAGTAATAATAACTGGTGCTTCCACTAATTTTAGCTTAATGCATTCAAACGCCTGTCTGCAGTCATCATCAAAATAGAACTTGGCCTCCTTTTCAAGAAGTTTGCATAATGGGTTTGCAACCTTCGAGAAATCTTTTATAAATCTGTGATAGAATCCTGCATGGCCAAAAAAGCTACGTACCCCTTTTACAGAGATGAGGGGAGGTAGTTTCTCGATGACCTCAACCTTGGTCCTATCCACCTTATACCTTTTGCAAAAATTTTATGACCGAGAACAATGCCTTCCTTCACCATGAAGTGGCATTTTTCCCAATTAAGGACCAGATTAAACTCTTCGCACCGCTGTAATGCTTGACTTAAATTCAGCAAGCACGAGTCAAAGGAATCTCCAACAACTAAAAATTCATCCATGAACACCTCCAAGGTGTCTTCAACCATATCAGAGAAGATCGATATCCTGCACCTCTGGAAAGTGGCCGGTGCATTACATAAACCAAAGGGCATACTTTTAAAAGAAAATGTGTCGTATGGGCATATGAACATCGTCTTCTCCTGATCTTCAGGAGCAATGGAGATCTGGTTATACCCCGAATAACCATCCAAGAAATAGTACCAACCCCTACCTTCCAATCGATCGAGCATTTGGTCCATGAATGGCATTGAAAAGTGATTCTTTAGTGTCCACAAATTTAGCTTTCGGTAGTCCATACACACCCTCCACCCTATGACAGGCCTGAGTAGGATCAACTCGTTCTTCTCGTTTGCTACTACCTTCATGCCCCTTTCTTGGGCACATACTGTACAGGACTCACCCATTTAATATCTGAGATTGGATACACAACCCCTGCATCTAGCCACTTAATGATTTATTTCTTCACCACCTTTTGCATAGGTAGGTTCAGGAGACGTTGATGCTTAATAATAGGCACACAATCTTCCTCTAGTTGAATCTTGTGTATACATATGCCAGGAGGAATACCAATGATATCTGTAATAGTCCAACCAATAACTCTCTTATACCTCTTAAGAACAGAGATGAGAGCTTCCACCTATTTTTCACCCAGATCTGCAGCAATAATAACCGGCAGTGTATTTTCACTACCCAAGAACACATACCTCAGATAAATGGGTAGCTCTTTCAACTCTAATACAGGTGGCTCTTCAATGGATGGTTTCGCTAGTGGTGAAGTTCGATTCTTAAGGTCAAGATTAAGCTTCTTAGAGGCATAAGAATATGACCCCGTTCCTGTCAAAGCACAGACAGTTTCTTCATACTCCTCAATATCCTCACGATTAAAATTCATAAGCACAACAGCTAATGGTTCAACAGTAAGCTGCTCCTCTATAGATAGTTCCTACTCGTCCTCATAATAAACATCAACTATAGAGAACACATTCATTTCTTTGTGTTGCTTCATTGATTTGCATACATCGAAACATACCACTTCGTCATTCATTCGAAATAAGAGCTCATTCGCTCACAAATCAATCAACATACTTCCGGTTGTGAGAAAAGGTTGACCCAATATTATGGACACCTCAAAGTCCACCTCGCACTCCAAAATAATGAAATCCGCAGGAAAAATGAAGGTAGCCACCTTTACTAATACATCATACAGAATACCAACAGGCCATTTTACCGATCTATCTGCCATTACAAGCCGCATATTGGTTGGTGTAGGATCTCCCAATCCCAATTTTTTATAAATGGCTAGTGGAATCAGATTAATGTTATCCCCCAGATCACACAAAGCCTTAGCAAAATAAAAATATCCAACCGTGCAAGGAATAGTGAAAGCTCCCGGATCTGCCTTCTTCTGTACTAAGGACCTTGTGGCAATCACACTGCAATGATGAAAATTATCCGCTAATTCATAGCTTCCTGCCCTTTTATTTGTCAAAAGGTCCTTCATGAATTTGGCATACCCTGACATTTTCTCCAGTGCCTCTACCAAAGGCACATTAATAGCCAGCTGCTTTAGCATGGTCATGAATTTACTGAACTTAGTGTCATCAGTCTTCTTCTTCGGTCTCTGAGGAAAGACAGGTGGTGGTTTTGGGAGAGTTTTCTCCACCACTTCCTTTTCTTTGTTTTTATCATCTTCTACTACATCAGAATGCTGACAGTTGGGTGTAATATCATGAATGATCTTGTCAGATTTTTCACCCTCTACGGGATGATCCCAATCTACTTCATCAACATTCTCTGCTACACCATCAACTACCGACTTACCCACAAATGGGTTTTCCAACACCTTGCCACTCCTGGTAGTAATTGCCATACACGACCCATCTTTTCTTAGATTTTGCACTGTGTCACTTGGTAGAGTGCCAGCCTTCCTTTGATTAAATGCCGCAAAAAGTTGACTGATTTGCTGATCCAACTATTTTATGGAAGTGGAATGTGAATCAACCAATTAATTCATCAAAGATAAATAATTTTTCACTTCAGATACTCCCGTGTTAGTTGCCTCTACTCCCTTCAACAGTTTAGCCATCATGTCCTTCATGGACATCTTCCCAGAGTTAGATGCAGCAGCTTTACGATTCCCAGGAGGAATATATAAACTACTCATGTCATTCTTATTCTTCCAATTTCCTTGATCTCGATCCTTGTACCAAGATTTATCATAGTAGTTCTGACCTTGGTTTCCTTGGCCACTGCCTCAGAAACCCCCTTGATTACTCAAGTAATTTGTTTTTTTCTCAGAATCAGAGTCATCTCTTCCCTATGATGCAACAGGTTTAACCTTCTCTGTCTTTCAAGATAATAAATACTTAGTAAGAAGTTCCATCTGTATTTTCATGTGAGCCATATCTTGGTCACGTTCCTCTTCCCTTCGTCTCTGTTCTGTAGTTATGCCAATAGATACAGTAGAGTTTGCTACCTCAGAATCCCTGGTATGCCAAGCTCTACTCTGCTTTGTTATACGATCAAGCATTTTAGACGCCTCAAGAAAAAAAAGGTCCATAAATGACCCACCCGCAGTATTATCCACCACTAGCTTAGTCACCGAATTCAAGGCCCTATATAATATCTTTTCAAGGTGGATGTTGGTCATCTGATGATTCGAGAACTGTGTGAGCTTTTTTTTTAACCTCTCCCAAGTTTCATGAAGAGCTTCAGTTGGAAGCTGCCAAAAATTTCTGATTTCATCTCTTAACTATGCCCTCTTAGACGACGGAAAGAACCTTTCTAAGAAAGCATCTTTCAATTGCCTCTAATTCGTAATAGAGTCGGGGGTTAGCCCATTCAACCATAATGTTGCTTCTCCGTAAAGAGACAACGGGAATAATCACAACTGGATAGCATTTTTCCCCACTCCCAGATTGTCAAATGACTTGCATATTGAAATGAAGTTGATCAAATGCATATTCGGCTCATCACCAGCAAGCCCACCGAACAGTCCCTTCAGATCCAACAACTGGATCATCGTACTCATAATATTAAACTTGGCTCTGGGTGCTAAGAGCGGAGGAATAATAGCCCCTGTGGCACCAGCCTCATCCAACTCATCATCATCATCATCATCATCAAGAGCAAACTGAAAAGCTCGGCATTCTAGTCTCATTCTAGCCTTGCAATTTATGTTGACATTCCTGTTTACTAGTGCAACTTCATCATCTGCACGCCTTGGATTTAGTAACTCATCATCACCCAGGTCTTCATCGTCTGGGTTTACTTCGCGGACAACATTATCAACATTTTGCTACTTCACTTGAGTGCCTTTTAGAGCAGCTAATCTAGCCTGCTCCTGCTGAGCAACTACCTTTTCTGGGTCCCGTTGACCATCTATTCTGCCAATAAGATGTGGTTCAGGATTAATAGGTAATAATGGTTGACCCGATCTTCGAGTATTTGGCATGCAAAACACTCAATCTACATAAAACAAAAACAACAAACAAAAAGTAAAATCAAGGAATCTTTGACCAAATGGTCGATTAACAATCACAAACTTAGTTGACAACCGTATTCCCCGGCAACGGTGCCAAAATTTGATACGCCCAAACTACAACTCTCGATAGAAAGCATAAGCGGTTGATGTCAAATATAGAACCCAACTAGGTTGGGTGTCGAATCCCACAGGGAATACTATGCTCACTAAGTGTTATAATCGTTATTGGACTATTGATCAGAGGTTCCTAAGAAGAAAAGTGGGTTTTAACTTATAAAATAATTAATTGTAACAAGAGTATTCCACTAATGATTCGCTTTGTAATTCGTAACTTTATGAGATTAAACAAACCAGGGTTATGTTCACCAAAGTGCTAGCACCATTCGGGTTGTGAATCATTTATGAGTTCCACTTAGCAAATTCAATTGCAAGAGAGGTTGAGTCTTATTCTTTATCCCTTAGTTTCTCAACCTAAGTGGATATATTATCCTCTAATTCTCTTAAAATCAAAGGATGCATAGTTCTTTCAACCCATTTCTCATGTAAGCTAATCCTCTTAGGGCATTGGCTATTACTCTAAAGGTTAAAGCCCTTAGAATTTATGTAAACACTTTCTTTTCCCAACAAACACTTTCCTTTCAGACAAGTGATGTTCTAGGGCTCACTCTTCAAGTTTGCAACCAAGAAAAGTGATGAAATTGAAGAAAGGTTTATGCAATATCAATTAGTTATGGAACTCAATTTGATTCCCAACCCATAGATGCGTTTCACATTAAGGATCCCATAACCCTAGTTATGGGATTTTAGCCATAATACTCCATAGACGAAGAAGAAATAATTCTTATATTATTCATAATTAGATTAAGAATTTACTTACAAAGAATCCCAAGAATCAGTTCTTGAATCTTCAATAATCAATGTTCAATGATAAATCTCTTCAAGATCTCTAGAATCCCCAAAGTAAAAGGTTCACCAGAGTTTCAATAGATGAGAAAAACTTATAAAAGATAAAAGATGCGTTCTTAACCCTAAAATTTGGTATTTATATGTTCCCAGCTAAAAAAAGAATTTAAAATTTAAAAGAAAAAAAGCCGTGTCCCAGTTGACGGTCCATATGGTGGTCCGTCAAAGTGTTGACGGTCCACCATCTTGTCCGTCACTCGTTTCTTCCAAATCGCAGTTTCTGGATAAGACCTGACGGTGACACTGGCATTCCGTCGCAAGAATGACAGTCCATCATACTGATCGTCATTGAGTCTCTCTAAAAGGTGGTTTCTGGATAAGCATTGACGGTCCATCTGGTGGTCCATCGCATGGCTGACGGTCCACCACGTTGATCGTCACTAAGTCTCTCTGAAAGGTGGTTTCTGGATACGGGTTGACGGTCCATGTGGTGGTCCGTCACATGGCTGACTGTCCACCATGTGGTCCGTCACTCAAGACATTAGCATTCCATGTTTTGGTTTGCTTTGACGATTCACCTGGTGGTCCGTCGCAAGCCTGACGGTCCACCATTTTGACCGTCAAACTCACTTTTCTGCTACTTTTTCCAGTTTTCTTCTATGGTTATCTCCTTTCACTGAAAAAACTAAAAACTTTATTAAATAACACTTTGGTTTCTTGAAAACATACAATTTTCCTAAGAAAATGATGCTAACTGTTCCGTAAGATACCGGAACATCAAATGTCAAAATGATGAGTAACAGAAATTAATGTAGTAAAATATCTGATGCAGTTTCTGCAGCATTTGAAGTATGTTAGTATATTCATAAGAAAAATAAAGACCTATTGGAAGGAGTGAAATTGTTGATTTCACCAAAGACTGGACTTTCATTTGTTAAAAGTTAAACTTTCTTGCAAATTATCTTGGCAAACATTTATTCATATTAAAACCATATTATCTGTCAGGAGAGAAATACAAAGCAAGCATCCAACTTATAGGCATAAAAGTTAAAGATACTGAAATTACTTCGTCTATCTTGTGATATGCGCGATGAAAGAATCCAACTCTTCTCGAGAAGCTCCCCCTTTCTCTGTGGACTGTCTTACAGCTTCTCCCAATTCTTTTGCTCTTTTTCTAATCACATCTCCTTCTTTTGATGTCATCAACTTCCTCACAACATTTTCTATAGTGGATGCACTCACTAGCTGCTTGCGTTTCTCCCACTCCCTAACAATCAGGCCTATTTTTAACACTTCTGTCACCAAAAAACCAGTCATTGGTTGGTCAGAGTGCATAGGCCAAGCAGCTATAGGCACTCCCATAGTAATGCTCTCTATGCAAGAGTTCCATCCGCAATGACTCATGAACCCTCCTGTAGATGAATGAGCCAAGATTTCTGGTTGTGGTGTCCATTCTCTTACCACTAACCCGACCCCTTTTACTCTTTCCTCAAACCATTTAGGCAACTCAACATTTCTAATTTCCCCTTTAAAGATATCTCCTCTATCGGCATCTCTCAACACCCATATGAACCTCTGTTTGCTTTGCTCTAATCCCATCGCGAGCTCCTTGATTTCTCTATCGGAAAATGAAGTTGTTGTTCCAAATGATATATAAAGAACTGATCTCGGAGGTTGTTTGTTCAGCCACTTCAAACATGTATTATTCCTATTTGAAATATGAATGAGTTTAGTAGGCAGAATAGGTCCAATTGCCCATTGTTTCTTGTTCTGATTATTTTCTGCTTGTTCCAGCAAATCAAGAAACTTGCCTTCAATTACTTTGCTTGTATTATGGATATCACCTGATCGAATATCCATGTATGGATGATGAGAAGCTGAAAAGTCCCTGGCTTCATTGGTTGAAATTCCTTCAAGGGAGGGCAGCTTTATAAGCAGTTCCTGTTCAAGTTGAACAAACATCTTCAAAGATGAGCATATCATACTATACGAAGTGAAAGCTGAAATGCAACGAAAAATATATGATTCAGCATTGGACAAAGAAGCAGTATCCTGAACATTATAGGACATTAATGGATCATGAACAACAATGACTCGTCTTTCTTTAGATGAAATATCACGTAAGAAAGAAGCAATGGGCTCGCGAAGAAGCATACAAGCATCCCATGATGGCTGAAGATGTGATGGGAATTTGCTCAAGGCATTAAAATCAGGCGGTGGTGAGGTAAATTCAGGAGTTGGGAGGTCATGGAAATGGACTTTGGCTATGTCTGAAGGATTTAAGGCGTTGGCTCGGATCCTGGCTTGACGATTATGTGTGGCCGAGCCAACAAAGTAGACAGGAAGACCATACGAGGAGATTAAACATGAAAGTTGGAGAAGTTGGTTGAGATGGCCTTGAGCTGGAAATGGAACCATCACTATAACTACTTCATCTTGTTTCAATGTTATAAATTCATGGTTTGGTAAATTCTCATCGCTCCACATGGAAGAAGACAAACCGGAGTGTTGTAATTGTGTTGGATCCTCCCGGTGATCTCCTAGTTGAGCTTGTGTCATGGTAGAAGTAGGGTACGAACTTTGAAGCCTATGAGAATTGTTTTTACAAGACTAATTATCTTCTACCTTATTAGAACAATGGTTAAAAGTAACTCAATAATAATATTATTTATTCAAAGTAAAATAACAATACCATACCGAATCTTAAATCACAATATACTACTATAATATAATAATAAAATATGACGATGGTAATATTATTATATCAATATAATCATGCTGAAAAATTATTGTAAGAGTAACATAAATTACTTATTAGTAAAACAGTAATACTAAAAATTAAATATGTATTACTAAAATAATATTTATAAGTACTATATAAATCATTGTGCTGAACACTTCGAAAAAAACGTTAGGAAGTAATAGGAGTAAAAAGAGAATGTGTTGGTTGGTTGTTGCTGGTAAGGTATGGCTACTTATAGGAGTGAATTTCGGTAGAAAACACTTTCTATTGGCCAATGATATTTTAGTTTGAATAATTCTTGGCCAGAAAATCACTTGCCTAACTTTGTTCTTGCACACAATGTAATTAAGGCTCCATTTGTTTTTTTTTTAAGATTCAGACATCTGAATCTGAATACATATCTGAATGATTAAGATGTTGTCTCTAAATCTAAAAATTGAATGATTAAGACTGTTTGTTTTTCAACATCTAAATGTGTAAAAAAAAAAATTTGTATACATAATAAAATAAAAAATTAATTATATATTAAAAAACTATGTAATTTAATATAAAAAAATTATTAGTATTTGATTGAGAAAAATATTTATGTTTATTAGTGATAGTGGAGATGACTTACAATCGTGGTTGCGGTGACGATGATTGATGTTAGTGATTAATAATGTTGGTGGTGATAATTGTGATGGTTGGTATCATAGTGAATGTTATGATGGTGGTGGTTGTTGTGATGTAATGTTGCTTGATGATAGTAGTTTAAGGTGTTGATTGTGTTGGCTGAAACATGAATGCATAATGATTGATGATGTGTTGGTGCTAGTTGGAGATGTTATTTGTTGTGATGGTGGAGATGGTTGTTAGTAGAGATAAATTGTAGCGATGGTACTGGTTGAAGTGATGGTAGAGGTGGCGTTACTAGTGACAATGGTGGTGGCAGCCAAAAAATGTGTAGAAGTTATGATGTATTAGTGGTAGTTAGTGGTGGTGCTTAATTGTGATAGATGAGTTGGTTGTTAGTAGGGATTGACTGGTAGTGGTTGCTAATTGTGGTGTTATTGACGACAGTGGTGGCGGTGAATATAATTAGAATAAAAGAGGTAGTAGGTATGGTAGCAGTTGACAATTGTGATTGGTAGCGGTATTTTTTGTCGATGGTGGTTGTGATGGTGGAGGTGCGTGGTGGTGGTGGGTGGTGGTTGACAATGGTGACGGTGGCAGAGGTGGTGACTGCTGAATATGAATAGAGGTGAATATTATCTAACACCAGAATATCCGTTCATACCTATTAAAACTTGATTCTAGATCAAAATGATTAAGACCTATTCAGACTTATTAAGAGTTAAAACCTAAATAAAAAATAAAAACACTTAATGGTCTGAAGTCTGAATTATTTAGATTCAAACCTCCATTAAGTGCAAACAAATGAGGCCTAAATATCACTTGTGACCACATATTTTTACTTTGGCTCAAAGAAATATTAACAATATCGAATAATTATTTTAAAATATAAAATAATTAGAAGATAAATGGAAAATTACATAACAAAATTTGGAGGTGTGGAAAGAAAAGTATATATGTGGTGCCTCGCCCCATTCCACTTCATAAAAAGGAAATTAAAGCCAGATGGGCGACACAAAGTGGATTGAAAAAATAAAAAGCGAGATCGACAAATTAAATTTTTGTTGAATCACCCTCTCTGCATGCCTCGGCCCATTCCAATTCGTTTATCATTTCTACGAAAATAGTACTATCTGTCTTAAATCTTCTTCAAAGTAAATTGGAAGGGAAAAGACATCATTTTCACCCTATACTATACAAGAAAAGTTTAAGTTACACCTAAATTATATAAATGACCTATTACACACCTTAACTATATAAAAGTGATATTATTACCTCCCCGCGACCCCCATTCTAAGGCGCGTGTGTTACACTTATTTTAGGCGCGTCCAGCCTATTAAATAACAAAAGTAAACGGCTAAAAACATTAAGAAAAAAGACATCGTTTCCACCCCAAACTATAATTAAAAAGTCGAATCCACACCTAAACTATATAAGTGATCTATTACACACCTTAACTATAAAAAAGTGATACTTTTTATTGACGTGATGCTGACGTGGCAGCGCGTGTAAAATACTACACCACATGCAAGTGGTGGTAGCCTGACAGGGTGTAAATAGTTTCACTTTTTTATAGTTTAGATGTGTAATAGGTCACTAGTATAGTTTAGCTGTGGCTTCGACTTTTTGGGTATAGTTTGGGATGAAAACGATGTCTTTTTCCTAAATTGGAAAGAATTAATATTATATGTCCATACCTAAATTCTGTTTTATTACATACCCATACCTAAAATCTGTTCAAAGTTTTTCTTTTCCCTAACATCATAATCCCATCCTTTAAAGGCTGTTTCCTCATTAGCTTACAATCCTTGTTTTAAAAGCAGACAATAATGCGTGTATAATTAGATTTCTAAAAAAAATAAAATCAAAAGCAATAGTTAGACGAACTCAATTAAAAAGAAGTCATTAATTTGTATAGGTATTTTATAGCCAGCAGTAATATAATAATATTTAATTTGTACGTTTTGTTGATGTTTGTCCTGATTTTCTTACCACAATTGGATTTTTTTTTAGGTACCATAATTAGATTTTTCTTTTAGGAAAAGGAAGACATATTCTCCATATTTGGCTAATCCTTATTCTTGTAGGAAAAAGTTATAGACTCTATAAATAAAGACTCATTTCTTCTGGTTTTGTAGCATCCACAATGTAGTCCTAGGGGTTTGAGAGTTCATTTGGGGGAGACTTTGTGAGACACAAGTGTTACAGTATCACTTGTGTGAAACTCTTTTTATTCCAAGTGAATTTTGTGAGTTTGTCTTTCTTGACAGTTTGTACTCTCTTTTATATAGTGGATTGCCCATCTTCCTTTGTGGATGTAGGTCGATTGACCGAACCACGTCAAATCATTGTGTCTCCTTTGGTATATTTCTCTTTTGTCTTCTTATTTGACGTCTTTCGAGATTTGGTTTACTAGCTTCTGCATGACACCTGATTATTTAGATCCTAACAAGTGGTATCAAAGCGAGGTAAAAATTGGGTGTTCATCTTGGCAGATTTAGTTCTAGTCGCAACCTATTTGACGATAATGAAGATTTTAGTCTGAGAAATTTTATCAGAGTGTTACTCTGTGTAGAGGCAAGAATTAATGGAGGAGATTTTAGAGATGGAGATTGAACATGTTGAAGACCACATGAAGAAGGTGAAACAAATTTATTTTATCAGAAATTTAGGCCAAGGGGGAGAATTGTTAGTGTTTGTACCGACTTTCTTATCATAATTGGGTTTTCTTTTAGGTACCATAATTGGATTTTCCTTTTAGGAAAATGAAAACATATTCTCCATATTTGGCTAATCCTTATTCTTGTAGGAAAATGTTATAGACTTTATAAATAGAGACTCCTTTCTTCTAGTTTTGTAGCATACACAATGTAGTCTTAGGGGTTTGAGAGCTTCGTTTGGGGAGACTTTGTGAGACACAAGTGTTACAGTATCACTTGTGTGAACCTCTTTTTATTCTGAGTGAATTGCGTGAGGTTAACTCTCTTGACAGTTTGTACTCTTTTTATACAGTGGATTGCTCATCTCCCTTTGTGGATGTAGATCGATTGACCGAACTAAGGGTGTCAAACGGGCCGGGCTGACCCGGCCCGACCCGGCCCTATTAGCTAACCCGGCCCGATTTGACCCGGCCCGGTAAGCCCTAGGGCTTAAGGGTTCCGGGTCCCGGGCCGGTTTTTTTTTTAAAATGGGCCCGATTAACCCGGCCCGGACCAAGCCCGGTCCAGGCCCGCCGGTTAACCGGCCCGGCCCGGCCCGGAATATAAAAAAAAAAAAAAAAAATTGGGTCCAAACGGCTAGTTTGGGCCCATTTAATTAAAAAAAAAAAAAAAAAACTTTAAAAAATATTTTTTAATCCCCAAAAAAAATCTATAAATACCCTACAACTTCAAATCATTTTTCACACAATTTTTCACTCTCTCAAATCTCATTCTCTCTCAAATCTCAATTCTCAATTCTCTAATATTCAATATATTTAATTTCTTAAAGTGTTCACTTTAATTTTTTAATTTTCGTTTACAAAGTACGAGCGGAAGTTTCCAAAGTCGCAATCTTCGGATACTTCCAAAATTTGGTATTGTCGTTCCATCTCTTACGTTTAATTTTTATTTATTGTATTAATTGTTTATTATTTAATTTTATTATATTTGTGTATTTTGAATATTTTTAGTTTAATTTAATTTATATTATGGATAAATTAAAAAACCTCGCTGCTAAAGGTGTTAAAATTTTTTGTCCCGAAAGCGGTAGTGGTAGTAAAAAGCGAATTACTAGTGGTAGAGGTAGTTCAAGTAATAGATATACCCGTGTGCCTTCGCCTCCGGTACCGCTTGGTACACCTTTTGAGGAAGAAATAGGTGTAGGTGCTCACGATATGGATTATGTAGAAGCTCAGAAAAATTATGGTATAGAAGAAGAAAATGAAGTAGATGCAGTTAATTTAGACGAAGATAATGAAAATATTGCTGAAACACCCGCAGTAGGAGATGCTAACGTTAGATCTGAATCAGTTAATCTCCCTTCCCGTCCTCCCAGTGCCCCAAAACCTCGTAAAAGAACTAGTATTGCATGGCAATTTTTTGAACGTATATCAGATATTGAGGTGCAGTGCAATATTTGTCAACAAATATATAAGCATAGAAGTGGAGGCAAGCAAGGGGGTACGGGTACGTTAATGAGACATATAGATGAAGATCACAAAAGAGAGTTAAATATTGCAAAAGGTGGTGGGGATGTTGGTGGGTCAACGCAAACTAGAATGGACCCAACAACCGGTCAAGTAGCGAAAAAGTATAATAAATTGAGGGACAGGGAAGAAATAGCTAAAATGGTAGCTGTGGGTTATTTGCCTTTTAGTTTTCCTTCTTCTGATGCTTTTATTCGTTATATACAAGCAATTTATAATCCTATGTTTAATGGTATTCCTAGAACTACTTGTCGGTCTGATATTTTTAGACTCCATTCACAATATTGTTTTTATTTATCAACATTGTTAAAAAATATTCAATGTAGATTGTCCCTAACTTCTGATCTTGGTCGTGCTGTAAATAAAAATGATTATTTAACCGTTACTTGTCATTGGATGGATAGTAATTTCGTGATGCAAAAACGTATTCTTGCTTTTTTATATGATGAAGATCGTAAACATACTGGACAATTTATTACTGATTCTATTGTTAAAATTGCCGGATACTATGGTATAGAAAATAAAATTTTATGTATTGCTTTTGATAATGCTTCTAACAACAAGACTGCTATAACAAAAATAAAATCTACGCTATCTCCGTCCTTGCCTGAAATTTTTCATATTAAGTGTGCATGTCATATATATAATTTAATTGTAAAAGATGGTCTTGAGTTTTTTGAGCTTTATATTGAAAAAATTCGTCTTGCCGTTGGTTTTATTCAAGGAAATAATCGTAGACCGAGAATTAGAGAATTTAAAGTTAAATGTCAAGAAAATGGACTTACACCGATTTTGATGCCTGAGGAAATTGATACTAGATGGAATTCTACGTATGAGTTTTTAAAAACTTGTTAAAAATATAGAATTCCTATTACACTAGCTTTTAACCAACATTGCGGTTCATTTGCTGATTCTGCTGATTGCATGCTACATAATTCTGATTGGGTTGTAATTAATGATCTTGTTATGTTTTTAGAAAAATTTTATGTAGCTACGGTTGAATTTTTCGGTGCTTACTATCCTACTGTTTGTAATATTTTGGCATATATAGCCGATATTTCTGGTTTGCTCCAACAATATAAAAATAAAGAAGGTTATAAAGAAGCTGTTGGCGCCATGTTTACAAAATTTAAAAAATATTTTTTCCCGATTCCCCCTATTTACTTGGTTGGTGCTATGCTAAATCCGTGCATGAAATATAATAATATGTGTCACTTTAGTACTCTTATTTATACTAACTTAGAAATAAATACTAACCATGATTCTGAACAAGTACAGCCTGATTTGTGGACGGCTACGGCTGATGCAAAAGATTATATAGAAAAATTATATAATCACTATGCTGATTTATTTGATTCAGCCGTACCTACAAATATCACTCCAACTGTCGCTCCTCATCCTCCCGAGGAGCCATCATCTTCTAAAAGGCCGGCACATAGTGGTTTTTCTGATTCGTTTTATGATTTAAATTGTTGGAACAGTGTTGATGAGAGAACTTACACATCAACTTATCGGGAAGAGCTGAAATATTATCTTCGGACGGCACCAGAGGATCGCAGACGACGGATCAACACGCTGGATTGGTGGAGGAATAATGAATCACAATATCCTGTGCTTTCAAGATTAGCTAGAGATATCTTGAATGTTCCAATGTCAACCGTTGCATCAGAGAGCGCCTTCAGTCAGGGACGACAGCAGCTTGGAGACAACCGGCACTCATTGGGAAGCAATGCAATGAATGTTCTAGTTTGCCTCAGAGATTGGATTAGAGCGGAAAGAAGAAACCAAGGAATGGAACTGGAGCCGAGCGACGAGCTGAAACTAGAAGAAATTATGACTTCACGGGAGAACTCAGCAGAATCAAGTCCAATGCATGGTTTTGCCCCCGTTGACTTTGATTATCCTATGCAAGTTCCCATTAATATTAACATGAATGAGTTGGAAAAAATGATGCATAATTTATAGATTTTTCATTCATGTAAATTATAAATTTTGGATCATTTTGCAATCAATAAAATTCCCCAAATTCATTCAGTCCTTAGTCGTTGTTTTTTTATTTTTTTTTTGAATATTTGTGCATATATCTTCTATAGAAGTGTATATTTAACGTATACATGTGTATATGTTTTATAAATTAGTATATAAGTATATCTATACATATTGTAATGTATATATAATGTAGTATATTTTATAAGTAGTAGTATATATACATTTAATGGTGCGTATACACGTGTATATATCTTCTATAAAAGTGTATATTTAATGTATACATGCGTATATGTTTTATAAATTAGTATATAACTATACAAATATATATTGTAATGTATATACATTATAGTATATTTCATTTAAAGTATTACATATACATAGAATAGAGTGTATATATGTGAATGGATCTTCTATAGACGTGTATATTTAACGTATACATGTGTATATATTTTATAAATTAGTATATAACTATACAAATATATATTGTAATGTATATATATTGCATATATCTCATTTAAAGTATTACATATACATAGAATAGAGTGTATATATGTGAATAGATCTTCTATAGACGTGTATATTTAATGTATACATTACTTTATGTTTTATAAATTAGTATATATATTGTAGTATATACTTTTTTTAAAGTAGTACATATATATTGAATGGTGCGTATATATGTGTATATATCTTCTATAGACGTATATCTTTAAAGTATACAAGTGTATATGTTTTATAAATTAGTATGTTACTATATATATATACATATTATTGTATATATATATATGTATATCACTATATTGTAGTATATATTTTATTTAAAGTAGTACATATATATTGAATGGTGCATATATATGTGTATATATCTTCTAAAGTAGTATATATTTAACGTATACATGTGTATATGTTTTATAAATTAGTATATATATATATTGTAGTGTATATATATATATATATTATACTATTATAGCAAATGTTTTATTTAAAGTAGTACGTATAGTCATATATAATTATATATTGAATGGTACGTATATATGTGCATATATCTTCTATAGAAGTGTATATTTAACGTATACATGTGTATATGTTTTATAAATTAGTATATAAGTATATCTATACATATTGTAATGTATATATAATGTAGTATATTTTATAAGTAGTAGTATATATACATTTAATGGTGCGTATACACGTGTATATATCTTCTATAGAAGTGTATATTTAATGTATACATGCGTATATGTTTTATAAATTAGTATATAACTATACAAATATATATTGTAATGTATATACATTATAGTATATTTCATTTAAAGTATTACATATACATAGAATAGAGTGTATATATGTGAATGGATCTTCTATAGACGTGTATATTTAACGTATACATGTGTATATATTTTATAAATTAGTATATAACTATACAAATATATATTGTAATGTATATATATTGCATATATCTCATTTAAAGTATTACATATACATAGAATAGAGTGTATATATGTGAATAGATCTTCTATAGACGTGTATATTTAACGTATACATTACTTTATGTTTTATAAATTAGTATATATATTGTAGTATATACTTTTTTTAAAGTAGTACATATATATTGAATGGTGCGTATATATGTGTATATATCTTCTATAGACGTATATCTTTAAAGTATACAAGTGTATATGTTTTATAAATTAGTATGTTACTATATATATATACATATTATTGTATATATATATATATGTATATCACTATATTGTAGTATATATTTTATTTAAAGTAGTACATATATATTGAATGGTGCATATATATGTGTATATATCTTCTAAAGTAGTATATATTTAACGTATACATGTGCATATGTTTTATAAATTAGTATATATATATATTGTAGTGTATATATATATATATTATACTATTATAGCAAATGTTTTATTTAAAGTAGTACGTATAGTCATATATAATTATATATTGAATGGTACGTATATATGTGCATATATCTTCTATAGAAGTGTATATTTAACGTATACATGTGTATATGTTTTATAAATTAGTATATAAGTATATCTATACATATTGTAATGTATATATAATGTAGTATATTTTATAAGTAGTAGTATATATACATTTAATGGTGCGTATACACGTGTATATATCTTCTATAGAAGTGTATATTTAATGTATACATGCGTATATGTTTTATAAATTAGTATATAACTATACAAATATATATTGTAATGTATATACATTATAGTATATTTCATTTAAAGTATTACATATACATAGAATAGAGTGTATATATGTGAATGGATCTTCTATAGACGTGTATATTTAACGTATACATGTGTATATATTTTATAAATTAGTATATAACTATACAAATATATATTGTAATGTATATATATTGCATATATCTCATTTAAAGTATTACATATACATAGAATAGAGTGTATATATGTGAATAGATCTCCTATAGACGTGTATATTTAACGTATACATTACTTTATGTTTTATAAATTAGTATATATATTGTAGTATATACTTTTTTTAAAGTAGTACATATCTTTTGAATGGTGCGTATATATGTGTATATATCTTCTATAGACGTATATCTTTAAAGTATACAAGTGTATATGTTTTATAAATTAGTATGTAACTATATATATATACATATTATTGTATATATATATATGTATATCACTATATTGTTGTATATATTTTATTTAAAGTAGTACATATATATTGAATGGTGCATATATATGTGTATATATCTTCTAAAGTAGTATATATTTAACGTATACATGTGTATATGTTTTATAAATTAGTATATATATATATTGTAGTGTATATATATATATATTATACTATTATAGAAAATGTTTTATTTAAAGTAGTACGTATAGTCATATATAATTATATATTGAATGGTACGTATATATGTGTAATTGTTTATACTTTATATATTTTTTTAAAAATATATGTTGTATATTGGAGTGTATATAGTGTATATTGGATTTTTTAAACGGGTTTGACCGGTTTTTAACCGGGTTTGACCGGATTGGGTTTAGTGGGCCGGGTCCGGGTGGGTTTTAATTTTTTTACTGTTTGGCCCGGCCCGGTTAACGCCAAACCCGGCCCGAAACCCGGGTAAAATGGGAGGGCCGGTTCCGGGTTGGCCCGGCCCGGCCCGTTAGACACCCCTAGACCGAACCACGTTAAATTATTGTGTCTCTTTTGGTGTATTTCTCGTTTGTCTTCTTATTTGGCGTCTTTCGAAATTTGCTTTGCTAGCTTCTGCTTGACACTTGATTATTTCGATCCTAACACATATTGATATTACAAATACAAAAATAAAATGAAATAAAAAAGAAACTCAAGCCGAGATTCGTGACACAAAGTTGATTGAAAACATAGAAAGCATGATGAGTAAAATTTTAATTTTTGTGGATTTACCCTCTCTGTCTCGCCCCATTCGACTTCATTTATCATTTCTACGCAAATAGTTACTATCTGTCTTGAATCTTCTTCAAAGTAGAAAAAAACCGATATTACATGTCCATACCTAAAATCCGATCCGTTAAAAGTTTTTTTCTCCAACATCATAATCCCATCCTTTAAAGGCCATCTTCTCATTAATTTACCATGATTGTATTATAAGTAGCCGATAATAATGCATAATCACATATCAATATTCTCACATTTATAGTCATATTTTTAGGTGACTATAAATAGGCACTTAGGGAAGATGAAAAGAATCAAATTATTGACAAAAATTTAGCCAAAAACAGAAGAAACTTTTCAATTTCTTACTTAATTATTGTGACCTTTGGTCTTCAACAGTCTACTCAAAAACCAAAGATATTAAAATAGACTGGCTGCTGATCTTTGTATTCAATTCAGTTATTTGTATATGCCAAAATGGTTGTATCCATATGTCCTATATTAGACTGTTTTATGACAACTTTGTTCATAGATTTGTATGTCCCACGAAAGGTTTAACCTGCGGAGCTTTACTTGCTTTATTAGACTATAGTTGATTTATCACATGTTCACTCAACTAATAGTTATTAGGAAAAAGACTCAAATATGCTACTGAACTATCAGAAATGACTCATTTATGTCATCCATTAAAAGTTGGCTCACTCATACCATCGCCGTTACAAAACTGGCTCATCCATGCCATTACTTTTAACAACCAGCTTTTAGAAAATAACTTTGCCACGTGACAGCTAATTAGAGGTCCACGTCATTTTTAAAATTTCTTTATTTTTTTTTAAATTTAATTTTTAAAAAAATTATAATTTTTTTTTATTATAAATATTTTTTTTATAAATATTTTAAAAAAAAAAAAAAAAAAATTTAAAAAATCCCTCAACTTTCAAACCTTATACATTATATATTTATAAAAAAAATCTTATCCTAAAGAAAACTACCCCAATCATCCCCACCTTTTCCTCAACCCCCTCAACTTCCTAATACAAAAGATCAAACTTACAACAAGGAATCAAGAGAACAACAAGAACAACATCACTAGAAAATCAAAGGCCCCACTCGGCTTCTCTAGGTTTTCAAGGCAACAACGACAATATTTAGCAAGATAGATAAATAACACAAAATTGCAATAACTATAGTGAATCGAAAGAGCCCCACACGGCTTCACTATATGAAGATACAAACAACAAGATTACAAAATGATAGATAGTAACTTGACACAAAATATCCTAGAATCTAAGAACCCTAACATGAAGATTAGGAACCTAAGACTAAAAGATATTTACACCAAATTCTTACTTGAATCAAGAGGAACTCATGAACCTCAAGACCCCCAAGTTTCTAGCCAAAGAACAACAAAAGTGTTACTACACTTTGTTGTCTAGTTTTGGGTTCACTCTCAAGAACAAGAGAGAGAAGTTCTCAAAATATTACAAGACTTGTGTTTCTTCAATAATAAAAATGAGCTAAGTCCAAGAAATAACCCTATTATTATCTATTTATTGTACACAAAATAAAAGAAAAATTACCATTCTAGCCTTGGTCTTGGGTGACTTTGGAGGGTAATAAACTTACACTTCAAAGCCCCTCTTCACACTTCAAAACATGAAATCCCTTAGATGAATTAATTACAAACTCACACACGGCCATTTGCATGAACATGGCTTGGAGTTTTTGTAACTCCCGAGCTTGGCTACGTGTGAATGGTCTTGAGCTAGTTGTACTTGTATCATCCTCTCCATCTTGAAGGGAATTTGTACTCAAATTCGATGGATGTTCATCCTCAACCGTGGCAATAGGAGAGAGGTCACATATGTTGAAGGTGTTGTGCACTTGATATTCCGGAGGAAGGTCAATTTTGTAGGCATTATCATTGATTCGTTCAAGTACTTGAAAGGGACCATCACACCTCAGCATCAACTTGGTTTTCCTTTGTGAAGGAATCCGGTCTTTTCTAAGGTCCACCCAAGCCCAATCACCCGGTTCAAGAATAAACTTTCTTCTCCCCTTGTTTGCTTTCTTAGCAATCTCTTAATTTTTCTTCTCAAGCTTTTGCCTCAGTTTCTCATGCAATTTCTTTATGGCTTCGGCCTTCTTGCTTCCATCTAAGCTAATCATAAGATTACTTTGCAAAGGAGTTAAATCCAAAGGGGTGAGGGGGTTGATGTCGTATACACACTCAAAAGGAGTCAATCCCGTACTTGAGTGTATAACCCGATTGTATGCAAATTCCACCAAAGGTAGGTGGTCCTCCCATGAAGTCATTTTGTCTTTAACCATTGACCGTAACATAAAACCCAAAGTCCTATTTACAATCTCGGTTTGGGGGTGGCAAGATGTAGAGAATAGCAATCTAGTGCCAAGCCTACCCCACATTGACTTCCAAAAGTGACTAAGGAACTTAGAGTCCCTATCACTTACAATGGTCCTCAGAACACCATATGCCATCTGAGAAAAACGATCAACCACAACAAAAATGCTATCCCTACCTCGTCTAGTCCTCGGCAATCCTAACACAAAATCCATAGCTATATCAAGCCAAGGACGTAAAAGAGTGGGAAGCGGGGTATATAACCCGTGAGGAAGGAGCCGAGACTTGTCTCCCTTTCAATCTACACATTGGCCTCAAATCCTAGCCACATCCTTGTGTATTCTAGGCCAATATAGAATTGCTCCTCCAATATCCCGAGGGTCTTGTCAATCCCAAAATGACCCATTATACCGCCATCGTGTGCTTCCCTCACAAACAACTCTCTCCAAGAGCTAGAAGGTACACACAATCGTCTACCTTTAAATATGTAACCATCAAACTTGGCATAAGGATTTAAACCCCTATCCAAAATCCACTTGTCCCTACCCAATGCTTCATATTCCCTAAAGATAGAAGCAATGTGAGGATCCTCAGGATACAATGACTTTAGGCTCTCAAAACCCATTAACTTTGAAGACAAAGTGGACACAAGTATATGTTTTCTAGACAAGGCATCGACAACCACATTGTCCTTACCCTTCTTGTATTGAATAACATAAGAGAAGGTTTTTAGAAACTCAATCCATTTGGCGTGCCATTTGTTAAGCTTGTCTTGTGCCCATAAGTGTTTCAAGGATTCATGGTCCGTCCAGATCACAAATTCCTTGGTCCATAAGTAGTGTTGCAAATTTCCCAATGCTCTGATCAAGGCTTACAACTCTAAATCATACGTGGAGTAGTTTAGAGTAGCACCCTTGATCTTTTCACTAAAATAAGCAACGGGTTTTAAGCCTTGCATCAAAACAGCCCCTATGCCTACTTTACTAGCATCGCATTCAACTTCGAACGTCTTATCAAAGTTGGACAATTGTAACAAAGGCGCAGAAATGAGCATAGCTTTCAAAGCTTCAAAAGCCTTAGCTTGCTCTTCACCCCACTTGAAGGGTTGGACTTTCTGAATGACCTCGGTCAAGGGGGAGGCTATGGTGCTAAATCCTTTGACAAACCTTCTATAAAAACTAGCCAACCCATGGAAGCTTCTTACTTCACCAACGGTTTGTGGGATTGGCTAATTTTTGATAGCGTCTATCTTGGATTCATCCACTTCGACCCCTATTGAACTAACAACAAAACCCAAGAAAAAAACTTCATTAACACCAAAGGAACACTTTTCAAGATTGTCGTACAACTTCTCTTTTCTAAGCACATCAAAGACACTTTGTAAATGCAATACATACTCATCTATGGACTTGCTATTTACCAAGACATCATCAAAATAAACAACAACAAACTTTCCAATAAAAGTTTTCATCACATGATTTATTAGCTGCATGAAAGTACTTGGAGCATTGGTTAGGCCGAATGGCATAACCATTCATTCATAGAGACCAAATTTGGTCTTGAAGGCAGTTTTCCATTCATCACCGGGTTGCATAAGAATTTTGTGATAACCAATCCGAAGATATATCTTGGAAAATATACAAAAACATTCAACTCATCAAGAATGTCATCTAATCTATGAATAGGGTGATAATATTTTACCGTAATCTTATTTATGGCTCGACATTCCACACACATACGCCAAGTTCCATCCTTCTTTGGCACTAATAATACCGTAACCGCACATGGACTCATTCTCTCTTTGATGTAACCTTTGTTGAGAAGTTTTTCAACTTGTCGTTGTAGTTCTTTGGTGTATGTAGGGTTGCTTCTATAAGCCGGTTTGTTTGGCAATTGTGATCCCGGTACAAAGTCAATTTTATGCTCAATACCCCAAAGTGGGGGCAATCCTTGCGAAATTTTTTTGGGAAAAACATCTTCATAATCCTGCAACACAAGAGAAATCAAAGGAGAAATATAAGAATTAGCGGGGTTAGTGTTAAAACAATGTGCCAAAAGAAGCATGGGTGTGTTCTCATCGTGATCCATGAAGAGCTCCTTCTTTCTAACCAACATCACCATATTTTCTTTTCCATTTGATGTTGAGGCAGCCCCGGATACCCCCACTACCCCACCTACAGGTTCCCCCTCCTTTTCTTTATTTTCGGATTTCTTCCCCTTTCCTTTCAATTCTCTCATCCTTTGATGCAACTCGTTCACTTGTGAAGGTAAAAGTGGATGAAGTGTGACCTTTCGACCATCCTTCTCAAGTGTATATCGATTAGACCTCCCATCATGTTTGGTAGACCTATCATATTGCTAAGGTCTACCTAATAACAAGTGGCACACTTGCATTGGTATTACATCACAAAGAACTTCGTCATGGTAGTTTCCTACCTTAAACCATAGCACACATTGCCTCATGACTTTCAATTCACCACATTCATTCAACCATTGCAAATTACAAGGGCTAGTATGAAGTATAGTGGGCAATTTCAAGAAGTTCACCATAGCAACACTAACAACATTTGCACAACTACCACTATCTATCACCAAAGTGCACACCCTACCTTTCACAAGACACTTAATATGGAATAGATTCTCCCTTTGGCTAGGATCATCTATTGCCTTACTAATCATGGCATGCCTCACTACAAAGTTTGTAACAACACACTCTCCTTCTTGCGGATAAAAATCTTCCCCATCATCATCATCATGTGGCTCACCCTCTGTTTCCTCTCCATCTTGAGGCTCGGCCTCATTTTCCTCACTTTCAACACCCACTTCTTTACCAACAAAATACAATCTACCTTCCCTTAGGATTACATTGTGTTGTTTAGGGCATTCGTTAGCTTTATGTGCCCAACCTTGGCACTTGAAGCATTGGAACCCTTTAGGATTAGGATACTTGTGAATTTTTGCCTCGGAGGAATTTTGGGGACTGTTCTAGGATTGGGCATCCTAGAAATGGCGGGTTGGTCCTTATTTTTGGGCCAACCCAAAGAAGATTGAACCATATCCTTTACCATTGGCCAACCCGAGGTCGATTGTCCCTTTGCTTTGAACGACGACCTCTCTTTAAGTTCCCCTTCCATCTCAAGAGCCGCTTGAAAAATACCTTTGATGGTATCAAACTTATGAAGTGTCAAATGAGTGGAGATCTCTTTGTTCAACCCACACTTGAACTGAATGATGTCATGACTAATTTGTTCTCCACGATGATCAAGCTTCAACATAAGTTGTTGAAACTCATCATAATATGCCATCACTTTTCGATTCCCTTGTCGCAAATTATACAACCTAGCAAGAAACTCATGACGATAACTTTTGGAAAGATACCCTTTCCTCATTAGATACCTCAACCAAAACCATGGTGGTGGTTTTCCATCAATCAACTCATTACCAAACCGTTTGACGTATTCCCACCATGTATTATCATAACCTTCAAAGTGAGCTATGGAGTAACAACTCTTCTTCTCTTCCGAGATATCATTCACTTGAAACACTTTATCGCATGCTGATTTCCAATAAAGATAAAACTTGGGGTCACTTTTACCCTTAAAGATAGGTAAGCTTAATTTGATGGTATTGATGCCTACGTCTCTCTCTTGGTGTCAGTTTCCCCTTTCTTCATAGCCTTAGTATCTTCTTGGATCCACTCGTCCCCCTCTCATCTCATCTTCCCTAATGTAAGCCTCATCAAAGGCTTCATACCCTTCATAATCCACTCTATCATATTCCTCAAAGTGGACGGGACAGTTTTGGACATTTGGGACTTAATTTGGAGGAATTGTATTTTATGGAGGTGGTAGTATTTGGTTTAGTAGATCTCGGAAGAGAGGGTTTGGATTTAGTGGAGGTATTGGATGTCCAAGTCCTTCTTGCGGAACTTGAGGAGTTTAGGAATGGTTTGGTCTATTGGAGTATCGGGTTAGGGGGTTATGGGTCATTTGGCTTGCGACATTTAGTGGAGCTAGTGAAGGATTTGGCAATTGTGGACATGTTTCGGGAGTTATACGGGAATTCCTAGCTTGATACCTTTTACATGAAGCCAAGCACGTGAGTTTCAATGACTCCAAGCCTTTTTCACATTCTTGGCCATGTGTGAGGCCCTTGTGAGCCCATCTAATGGCTTATATTTAATAAAATGTGAAGAGGCCCACCAAGACACCCCAAACCCACCCACTTAAATGCCAAGGGTATTTTGGTATTTGTCCCTCCTTTCTATGTGACTATATAAGACATGTAATAGGGCTAGTCTTGCTTTAGTTCATTCCTATTATTCAAGAAACAAAAGACTTGTAAATTTTTTACTTCTCTTTCTCATTTGGAGAGGACAAAACCGAATTCTCACTAGTAGAGTGATACTAGTGTTGTATCTTGGCTAGAAACTAGGTTCTTGGGGTTCTTTGAGTTCCTCTTGGTCCAAGTAAGAACTTGGTATTGATATTTATTAGTCTTAGGGTCCTTTGTCTTGTTAGGGTTCTTAGATTAATGAATATTGTGTGTCAAGTTTCTATCTCTTTCTTTGTAAATCTTGTTAACATTGTGTTATTGAATATAAAAGTCTAGTGAAGCCGTATGGGGATATTTCAATTCACTAGCAATATTTTCTTTGTTGTTCTTGTTGTTCAACTCACTTTTGTAGCTCAAACAAGTGTTGCAAGCCTAGTGAAGCCATGTGTGGCCATTTCCGATTCACTAGCACTTTGATGTTAATGTTGTTGTTCTTGTGTTGGTTGGAATCTGTTGATACACACTTAGTATTATATCATTTGGTATCAAATCCATCTTTGGTATTGTTCTTAGAATACCAATTTTGGGCTTTCTTTCTAAGAAGATCAAAAAAAAAAAAAAGCTGAAAACTGAAAAAAAATTCTAGAAAAGTGCAAATCTGTCCATTTTGTGTTCTTGGCCAAAAATTGTGTTGTTGTTATATTGGCCAAGATTTTCTTGTTGTGTGTCTAGAACTTGTAGTCTTTTATTTATTTAGAGTGTTTCTATTGTTGGTTTCTTTCTCATCAACACTAAAAAGTGTCCAAATCTAAGATTGAACTTGAACTTGTTGAAGTTGTAGTTGTGAACAAGGTGTGGCCGAGTTGGATGATGTTGTTACCTAAACCTTGGCCGATTTGATGGTCTTGTTGTAGTGGAGTTGGAAACTGAAATTTTTGTTGTACTTGGAGTTGTTTTTGTGGTCTTAAGGTTCTTCACCCTTTCATCATCTTGTTAATCCTTAAAGTGCAAACTAGACCTAAAAATGTGAAAGACAAGCTTGTAGTAGTTGTTAGTGAAAGACTTGTCCCTATCACTTCAAAGACTTTTCATATAATTTTCCTTGATTTAAGGACCTTGTTTCAAGGATAAAGTTCAAAGAAGTCAAGTTTTGCTTTTGAAATTTTAACAAAAAGGCTTCAAGACCACTTTTCCCTCCATTAACCAAATACACCAATTCCAAATTTTATATTGATCAAGACTTGAAATTGGGAAATAAAATTTTGATAAAACTCGAGGCCAATAGTGGACTGTCACGTCACTAAAGTACTGTTCACGCAATATTTTTGAGTTCAAATTTTAGATTTCTTAGTTTCATTTTATTATTTCCTAGTTTCGTTTGTTTGCTCGACACTAATTGACAACCTAGTAATACCCTACTAGCTTGTAAGTTAGTTTTGTGTACGTTTTTCGTGTTAACGTTGTTTGTTTGTGTGCTTTTGTCATTTTATTACGTTGTAACTCTTGGCTCTAGTACGATGAGAATTCTTTGAGTTTCAAACAAGAATCCATTTCAGGCAAGAGCATACTCATACCTTACGGATTCCCGGGTTCCTAGCCAATCTACAACACTTGTGGAACTTGAGTGTGAGTGAGGAGAGAGATTTTAAACTAACTTGTTTGTTTCTTATGTAGGTGATACCATAATAATGGAGGGAACCATGTCTCAAACCGTAGATTCTAATGAAATGGAGAATATAAGGGTCACTCTTGAGGCTATGACCCGAGCTTTTGAAAGGTTGAGTATGGAAGTGGGAACCATAAGGGGAGAAATAATGACTATTAGTAGGAGGTTAGAACAAGTGGAGAGTCAAAGGAACTCTCGTCCTTCTACTCCTCGACATGTTTCATCAAGTGGACATGATATAAATTTCTCTGCCACCGTTACTCCCAAAACATGGCAGCAATTGCCAAATCCTTCACTAGCTCCACTAAATGTCGCAAGCCAAACCACTTATAAACCTCTAAACCGAGACTCCAATAGACCAACCCATTCCCAAACGCCTCAAGTTCCGCAAGAGGTACTCAGATGTCAAATACCTCTACAAAATTTGAACCCCCCTTCCAATCTCCACTAAACCAAAGACTACCACCTCCATAAAATCTAATTCCTCCTAATCAAGTTTCAAATATCCAAAACCATCCCGTCCACCTTGAGGAATATGGTAGATAGGATTATGAAGGGTATGGATACTTTGATGATGCCTACATGAGGGAGAAAGAGATGAGGGGGGATCGTGTGAATCCAAAAAGATACCAAGGGTATGGAGAAAGGGAAAACCGACACCTTGAGAGAGACGTAGGCATCAATACCATCAAATTAAGCCTACCTATATTTAAGGGTAAAAGTGACCCCGAGGTGTATCTTGCTTGGGAGTTGGAGTGTGATGAAGTGTTTCAAGTGAATGATATCTCGGAGGAGAAGAAGAGTTGTTATGCCATAGCTCATTTTAAAGGATATGCTAACACTTGGTGGGAATACGTCAAACGGTTTGGAAACGAGTTGATAGAAGGACAACCACCATTATGGTTTTGGTTGAGGTACCTAATGAGGAAATGGTATCTTCCCGAAAGTTATCGTCATGAGTTACTTTCTAAGTTGTATAATTTGCGATAAGGGAATCAAAGTGTTATGGCATAATATGACGAGTTTCAACAACTCATGTTAAAGATTGATCATCAGGGAGAACAAATTGGCCATGACATTATTCAGTTCAAGTGTGGGTTGAACAAAGAGATCTCCACCCATTTGACGCTTCACAAGTTTGATACCATTGAAGGGATTTTCCAAGTGGCTCTAGAGATTGAAAGGGAGCTTAAAGAGAGGTTGTCATTCAAGGCAAAGGGACCATCAACCTCGGGTTAGCTGAGGAGAAAAGATATAGTTCAACCATATTCGGGTTGGCCTAAAAAAAAGGACCAACCCTCCACTACAAGGCTGCCCGAGACTAAAACAGTCCACAAATTTCCTCCTTGGCAAGAAGCTCACAAGTATCCTAATCCTAAAGGGTTTCAATGTTTCAAGTGCCAAGGTTGGGGACATACAACAAATGAATGTCCAAACCGGCATAATGTGATCCTAAGGGAAGTGAGATTGTATTACCTTGGTGAGGAAGTGGGTCTTGAAAAAGAAGAGAATGAGGCCGAGCCTCAAGATGGAGAGGAACCCAAAACTGATCCACATAATGATGATGATGATTGTGAGGATGCTTATCCGCAAGAAGGGGAGTGCGTGGTTCCAAACTTTGTAGTGAGGCATGCCATAATTAGTAAGGGAATAGATGATCCTAGCCAATAGGAGAATCTATTCCATAATAAATGTCTTATAAAGGGAAGTGTGTGCACTATGGTGATAGATAGTGGAAGTTGTGAGAATGTGGTTAGTGTTGCAATGGTGAACTTCTTGAAATTTCTGACTATACCTCACACTAGTCCTTACAAGTTGCAATGGTTAAATGAATTTGGAGGGTTAAAGGTCACAAGTCAATGCGTGATATATTTTAAGGTAGACAACTACCATGACGAGGTGCTTTGTGACGTGATACTAATGCAAGCTTGTCACTTGTTGTCAGGAAGGCCTTGGCAATACGATAGGTCGACCAAATATGATGGAAGGTCCAATCGGTATACACTTAAGAAGGAAGGCCGAAAGGTCTCTCTTCATACATTATTGCCTTCCCAAGTGAATAAATTACACCAAAAGATGCGAGAATTGAGGGAAAAGGGAAAGAAGGCCGAGAGTGAGGGGAAAATAGGGGAACCCGAGAGTGAGGGAGTAGGGGAAACCGAGGGGATCCTAATTTCTAAGGGGCAATGAAGTGTGGTGATGATGGATAGGAGGAAATAATTATTTATGGATCATGACGAGGACACTCCGATGCTCCTCTTGGCTCATTATTTTAATACTAACGCCACTAGCATTTACATTTCTCCTCCTATTTCTCATGTTTTGTAGGATTATGAGGATGTCTTCCCAAAGGAATTACCACAAGGATTGCCCCCACTTTGGGGAATTGAACACCAAATAGATTTTGTGCCGGGTTCACAATTTTCCAACAAACCAGCTTATAGGAGCAACCCGATGGATACCAAGGAATTGCAACGCCAAGTTTAGGAACTCCTCAACAAAGGGTATATCAAGGAGAGTATGAGCCCTTGTGCAGTCCCGGTGCTACTAGTTCCCAAGAAATATGGGACTTAGCATATATGCATTGATTGTCGAGCCATCAACAAGATAACGATAACAATCGTTACCCTATTCCTAGGTTAGATGATATTCTTGATGAATTGAGTGGTTCGTGTTTGTTTTCTAAAATTTATTTGAGGAGTGGATTTCACCAAATTCGTATGCAACCGGGTGATGAATGGAAAACCTCCTTCAATACCAAATTCGGTCTCTAGGAATGGATGGTTATGCCATTCGGCCTAACAAATGCTCTAAGTACTTTCACGAGGCTAATAAATCATTTGATGAAGCCATTTATCCAAAATTTTGTTGTTTTTTACTTTGATGATGTGTTGGTGTATAGTAAGTCCTTAGATGAGCATGTAAAGCATTTACAATGTGTGTTTGATGTCCTCCGAAAGGAGAAGTTATATGCTAATCTAGAAAAGTGTTTTTTTGGTGTCCATGAGGTTGTATTTCTTGGATTTGTGGTGAGGTCAAGAGGGGTCGAAGTGGATGAATCTAAGATTGACGCCATTAAAAATTGGCCAACTCCCAAAACCATAGGTAAAGTGAGAGGCTTCCACGGGTTGGCTAGTTTTTATAGACGTTTTGTCAAAGAATTTAGCACCATTGCCGCCCCCTTGACCGAAGTGATTAAAAAAGATCGTCCTTTCAAGTGGGGAGATGAACAAGCTAAGGCCTTCGAGGACTTAAAAGCTATGCTCATCTCGGCCCCTTTGCTACAATTGCCGAATTTTGACAAGACTTTTGAGGTCGAATGTGATGCTAGCAAAGTCGGCATAGGCGCGGTTTTAATGCAATAATTGAAGCCTATTTCCTACTTTAGAGAAAATATCAAAGGAGCAACTCTAAACTACTCTATATACGATTTAGAGTTGTATGCCTTGATTAGAGCCTTGGCCACTTGGCAACATTATTTATGGCCTAAAAATTCATGATCCGAACGGATCATGAATCGTTGAAGCATCTACGGTCACAAGACAAGCTTAACCGGTGGCATGCCAAATGGATTGAATTTCTTGAAACTTTCCCTTATGTTATTCAATACAAGAAGGGTAAAGACAATGCGGTTGCCGATGCTTTGTCCCAAAAATATGTGCTTGTGTCTACTTTGTCGTCTAAGTTGATGGGGTTTGAAATCCTTAAGTCTTTATATCCCGAGGACCCTCACTTTGCTCCTATCTATTGGGAAAGTGAAGAGCTGGATAGGGATAGGTGGGTTATGGATAGGGGTTCCCATCCCTATACCAAATTTGATGGATACTTGTTTAAAGGAAGACGATTGTGTGTTCCCTCAAGTTCGTAGAGAGAATTATTTGTGAGGGAAGCACACAATGGAGGTCTAATGGGCCATTTTTGGGTCGAGAAGACCCTCGGAATTTTGGAAGAACAATTTTATTGGCCTAGAATGCACTAGGATGTGGCCCGGATTTGCGACCAATGTGTTGAGTGCAAAGGAGCCAAGTCACGGCTCTAACCCCATGGGTTGTACACCTCATTGTCCACTCCTTTGCGTCCTTGGCTTGACATATCAATGGACTTCGTGTTGGGATTGCCGAGGACTAGTAGGGGGAGGGATAGTATTTTTGTCGTGGTGGATCAGTTTTCCAAGATGACTCACTTTATTCTTTGTTCTAAATGTTATGATGCGCTTAGTGTAGCCTCTTTTTTTGTTGATAATGTTGTAAAACTTCATGGTGTTCCGAGGACCATATTGAGTGATAGGGATTCTAAATTCCTAAGCCATTTTTGGAAGTCCATGTGGGGTAGACTCGGTACTAAGTTGTTGTTTTTGACTTCATGCCACCCACAAACTGATGGCCAAACGGAAGTAGTAAATAGGACCTTAGGGTCTATTCTATGGTCCATAGTTAAAGGAAAAATGACTTCTTTGGAGGAGCACTTACCGTTGATTGAGTTTTCTTATAATCGTGTTATACACTCAAGCACGGGGATGACACCCTTTGAGTGTGATACGGCATCAACCCCCTCACCCCTTTGGATTTAACCCCTTTTCCAAGTGATCTTATGATAAGATTAGATAGGAGCAAATGGGCCGAGGACATGAAGAAGCTACATGAGAAGGTGAGGTTGTAGTTTGAGAATAAAAACCAAGAAGTTGCGAGCCAAGCTAACAAAGGAAGAAGAAAGCTCATTCTTGAACTGGGAGATTGGGTGTGGGTGTACCTAAGGAAGGATAGATTCCCGTCTCAAAGGAATGCTAAGTTGATTCCATGGGGTGATTTCCCGTTCTAAGTATTAGAAAGGATCAACGACAATGCCTACAAGATTGATCTACCCCTAAAATATCAAGTGCACAACACTTTCAATGCGTGTGATCTCTCTCGGGTGAAAACGGTGGAGGATGGCAATGATCCGAATTTTAGTACAAATTCCCTTCAAGATGGAGAGTATGATATGGGAATTCCTAGCTCGAGACCTTTCACACGAATCCAAGCATATGAATTGCAACGACTCTAATCCTTGTTCACATTCTTGGCCATATGTGAGGCCTTTGTGAGCCCATCTAAGGGCCTATATTTAATAAAATGTGAAGAGGCCTACCAAGACACCCTCAAACCACCCACTTAAATACCAAGGGTATTTTGGTCTTTGTCCCTCCTTTCTAAGTGACTATATAAGCCATGTAATAGGGCTAGTCTTGCTTTAGTTCATTCCTATTATTCAAGAAACAAAAGACTTGTAAATTTTTGACTTCTCTTTCTCATTTGGAGAGGCCAAAACCGAATTCTCACTAGTAGAGTGATACTAGTGTTGTATCTTGGCTAGAAACTAGGTTCTTGGGGTTCTTTGAGTTCCTCTTGGTCCAAGTAAGAACTTGGTATTGATATTTATTAGTCTTAGGGTCCTTTGTCTTGTTAGGGTTCTTAGATTAATGAATATTGTGTGTCAAGTTTCTATCTCTTTCTTTGTAAATCTTGTTAACATTGTATTGTTGAATATAAAACTCTAGTGAAGCTGTGTGGGGCTCTTTTGATTCACTAGCAATATTGTCTTTGTTGTTATTGTTGTTAAACTCACTTTTCTATCTCAAACAAGTATTGCAAGCCTAGTAAAGCCATGTATGGCCATTTTCGATTCACTTGCACTTTTTTGTTCATGTTGTTGTTCTTGTGTTGGTTGGAATCTCTTGATACACACTTAGTATTGTATCAGGGGCTAATGGTGGCAGAGGAATTTCTATCATGTCCACTTGAGGAAACATGTCGAGGGGTAGAAAGGTGAGAGTTTCTTTGACTCTCCACTTGTTCTAAACTCCCACTAATAGTCATTACTTCTCCCCTTATGGCTCCCACTTCCGTACTCAACCTTTCAAGAGTTTGGGTCATAGCCTCAAGAGTGACCCCCATATTCTCCATTTCATTAGAATCCATAGTTTGAGACGTGGTTTCCTCCATTTTTAAGGTATCACCTACACAATCAATAAATAAGTTAGTTTAAAACCTCTCCTCACTCACACTCTCTAGGTTCACTCACACTCAAGCTCCACAAGTGTTGTAGATTGGATAGTAACCCGTGATTCCTTAAGGTATGAGTATGCTCTTGTCCAGAATGGATTATTATTTAAAACTCAAAGAATTCTCATCGGACTAGAGCCAAGATTTACAATGTATTCAAACGATAAAAGCACACAAACAAACGTTGACAAGAACACAAAGCTTCAAAGGGCTAATTGACAAGCTAGTAGGAATGTACTAGTTTGTTAATTAGTTCTCAAGTCAATTATATGAAACTAGGAATCAATAATTAGAAACTATAACATCCAAATTTGAGCTTAATTATCATGTGAAAAGTAACTACGGTGATGTGGTAGCATGTCATTGGCCATGGGTCCACATACATTGTTCATCAACTTGAAGCCTTGGTCCCTTATATCATGTGTAATGGATGACTTGTTATTGGGAGGGAAACATAAATTTTTGTAACCTTTTTTTTTTTAACTTTTTCAACCTCAAAAGGCAATGTTTGACCTTACTAGTTCCACAATACAAGGTTCCTTGTTTTAAGGGAAAAGTAGTTGTCAAGTCTAGAAAGGTGATGTTGGCAAGTCTTCTCACAAACAACTTTTTCAATTTTGTCTTGCAATCTTTATGGATCTATTTCTCTTTTAAGACATAGGATGAAGAGAAACTTTTAAGATGAACAAAACATCAATACCTTCAAGAACAAAACAAAAATACACCACAATGGCACTCCAATATCCAATACAAGTTAAACTCAAGGCCACTTCAAGTTTTCACCACAAGAAGTCTTTTCTTATTAAGCTCAACTTTAGATTTAGACACTTTTTTTTGTGTTGGTGGGGAAGAGACCAATACAAGAAACAAACTAAAAAAGTAAAATCTTTTGTATATCTACAACCAATTTTTGACCAAAATGTTCAAGAACACACTTTTTTGGTAAAAGCTTCCCAAGGTTGGTTTTGTAAGAACAAAACCAAGCCTTAAGCTTTGATAACAAATGATAAAAAAGATCAAACTTACAACAAGGAATAGAGAGAACAACAAGAAAACCATCAATAGAGAATCAAAGGCCCTACTCGGCTTCTCTAGGTTTTCAAGGCAACAACGACAATATTCAACAAGATAGATAAATAACACAAGATTACAATAATTGTAGTGAATCGAAAGAGCCCCACACGGCTTCACTATATCAAGATACAAACAACAAGATTACAAAATTATGGATATTAACTTTACACAATATATCCTATAATCGAAGAACCCTAACATGAAGATTAGGACCCTAAGACTAAAATATATTTACACCAAATTCTTACTTGAATCAAGAGGAACTCATGAACCTCAAGACCCCCAAGTTTTTAGCCAAATAACAACAAAAGTGTTACTACACTTTGTTGTCTAGTTTTGGGTTCACTCTCAAGAACAAGAGAGAGAAGTTCTCAAAATATTACAAGACTTGTGTTTCTTCAATAATAAAAATGAACCATGTCCAAGAAATAGCCCTATTATTGTCTATTTATAGTACTCCACAAAATAAAAGGAAAATGACCATTATATCCTTGGTCTTGGGTGGATTTGGAGTGTAATAAACTTACACTTCAAATACCCTCTTCACACTTCAAAACATGGAATCCTTTAGATGAATTAATTACACACTCACACACAGCCATTTGCATGAACATGGCTTGGAGTTTTTGTAACTCCCGAGCTTGGCTACGTGTGAATGGTCTTGAGATAGTTGTCCTTATATCACTTCCCAACCTTATACATTATATAGTACACCCATAAATACACAAATGGGGACATAGAAAAACACAAAGATAAGGGGAACGAATAGGGAGGATTAGGAAAATAAAAAGGACAAAAACAGGAAGAAAGGGAGAGGAACCTTGAAAAAATAACACGGACTGTGAGAGAAAAACAAGAAAATAGAAGAGTTAAGAATAAAAGGATTAACATTTGATAGAAAAAAAAAATCAAATAACATAAATGGGTAGACAACGAGTTGGAGTTTGAGGTTTAGTTCGTGGTTTCGAGTTCGCAACGTCTTCTTTCTTTTGTTGGCAACTATTTTTCCAAAAGGTAACCCTTTACCTTTCTTTGAATAATATAATATCGCGATTATGAAAAATTCAATTTCAATATGGTCATCTTTTTCATTTGGTAAAATACGACAAGAATACGGTTCCGTCCTTTAATATCATTTCATATAAGGACTAGCAATGGTTATGATGAACTAGAATTTCAGGTTTGAATATTTTGGGTTCATGTATAAATATGCTGCCACGTGGCAAAATAGTTTTCTAAAAACCGGCTGTTAAAAGTAATGGCATGGATGGGCCATTTTTGTAACAGCGATGGCATGAATGAGCCCAACATTTAACGGATGGTATAAATGAGTCATTTCTGATAGTTCAGTGGCATATTTGAGCCTTTTCCCTAGTTATTATTATAGGAAGTCACTTTCTTTCTTGAGAGACTGGAAGAATTATCCCCTGCAGGTCATGACTAAGGGTCCCTGTAGATCCTAATATGTGTGTACACTATTCTATGGCATGTATTATTTCATTGCATTATTTTATATCATCGTATACATGATTGGGTGATGACTAGATTGAGTATGTGTAACTGTATAGAAATGAGCAACATAAGACGGATTGATAAGAAGTTGGATAACTAGTGGTTTTGTAAGTTTATATATGCATTTGTAAATATGTATTGTAGGTAGGTGTGAATAGAAGGTATGTCTTGAAATTTGCGTCAATCTTATTTATCTTGTGTGTATATATGTATATACATGGAGTGTATTGTTGTGTCGTTTCTTGCGAATTAGTTGTTTCTTATTTATCTTGTGTGTATATATGTGTATACATGGAGTGTATTGTGGTGTCTTTTCTTGTGAATTAGTTGTTTTCTTATTTACTTGACTTGGTGTTATGTTTCGGATAGAATAAAGCAAACCACAAGCAGAAAGAAAATAAAAACACCCAGATTTACGTGTAAATCCTTGCGGGAAAAACCACGGGCAGAGGCAGAGAAATTTCACTATGAAAGGAGAGGAGTACAATGTGGAGAGACGTAATTTTTAAATAATTAAAATTGACCCAGTAACTGCACTTATATAATACGTGCATAAAAATAAGTCCTAGGACCGATCCCTACGCTACCACTACAGACCCCATTGAATATCACCAATATGGATCACACCGTAAAACTTTCTGGGCCAGATTAACAAAATTTGGGTCATAATGTATTATTGGCATGTAATGGTAATAGAATTGTGTTTAAGGATTGTCATGAGAGAGGAATAATGAAAGAGGAGCATAGATCTATTTTAAGGAGGATGAGTGCGTACGACATATGCTTTAGGTGGTTCCATGGAATTGTATTATTTAGTCGCGCGCTGAGGATAAATTAATAATATTATAATAAGAGGGAAGGCGGTAAGGTTGGGAACTAAAGTATGATTAAGTATATCAATATTCTTAAGTACGTTAAGTTTGTTAAAACTTGATAATCATCTATTTCCATTATCTTCTTGATTGATGTACATTATCATATATTTTCTAACTTTGGTAGGTCGATGATACCAATCAATACATGTGGTTGTACTGACTTTACACTTTCTATTTTTTTATTTTAAGAGTATAGCCATGGTTCCAAGTCAGATGAAGTTCTTGTAGGTGCAACAGTGTCCATTATTCAGCGGCTTCATTCATTCTACTCTGACATGAAGGTTGTGTCTTGAATAGTCTTTCTCGAACTTAATGCTTTTGTCCTGTCTTTCTCAAACTTAGTGCTCTTGTCCTTGTTTAGACTAGGTTATGAAAGTTTTTTGGTTAAATTTTTGCAATGTATTTATTGTAATACAGTTTGGTTTGAAATAAATATGTTTATTATGCTTAAAGTTTGAGTAAAGCTTCTAGTGTCACACCCCTTTTTTAACCAAAAAGAATTATATTAAGTTTGAAAGGGTTTTTTTTAGTAAAGTGATGAAATGAAGATTTGTTTCGAAAAGGATTCATTTCACAATTATATTCAGAGTTGCCACTTGACATAAATCTGGTGTGCCAAGTCATCTTTGGAAAATACTTTTTCAAAATGATTTGACTCTTTAAAATTGATTTGCGAACAGAGATTCTGGTTAAGGAATTCTGTTGAAGGTGTTAGGCACCCCCCGATCCCGTGGTTCGACCACGGTCGATCTATGGAGAATATTGACTAATTCGACACTAAGAGCGTATAAACCACATAAACACAACAATTAAAAAAACAAACACAAAAAAATGAATCCCGAAAAATATAATGTCCAATCCAATTATACAGTCCCAAAATAGAAAAATGCAGAAATGTAAACATATGCTAACTTACACTATTCCCAAACTACGCTCCAATGCTTTATAGGATGCCTCGGGTCTTTGTCACGGACGTCCTCCGAATACAAAATACTTCGGGGCATTCCCCGTTGAATAAGTAATATAATCTCGGGGCATTCCCCGGTGAATGAATACATCTTCAAATCTTATGCGGTAAAGTAGAAAGAAATATTCACACACACATTTAAAAATTCAACAAAACACCATTCCTAAAATTTGCCTACCCGACTTAGCATTTGCCTACTAGTTTCGATCTAAAACATGATATTATTAAACATAGAGAATTCGACACATATTTTGCATCAAACAAACATCAATTAATCAATACGAACTAATCACGTTCATTATCTATCCATTTTCAATTCTCACCCCCCAAATCTATTCTCAACATGATTAGACCAATTCAATACACAATCCATCAATCAAGTTTTCACATCCAAATCCAACATTAACCAACAAAACGAAGATTCAAACATGCCAAACACACAAATCATTCATAATTACGTAAAATTAAAGGGAGAGAAGATAGAATTGGACCTTCTGAATGCTTTCGATTGACTTAAGAAGAGAATAAAACCTGTCCCAGAACCTTAAAGAATACTAACAAAATCTCAACTCTCCAAATCAGCTGAGAAACAGCCCAGAAACTCGATAACCCAAATTCAACTCTCCCAATAGTTGAGAAAGAGCCTAGAAATGCGATAACCCAAATTTCAATTTGAACAAAAATAGATTTACGAATAGAATTAATGAACAATCGAGACCGAACACTGAAGTATAGCCAAAACAAAAAAATCTGCAAGGAGCAACAGGTACCAAAAATTAGAATTTTAGAAAAACCAGTAGAAACCATTGAGTCCGGAGCTCCGGCAAAATCAAACGGCGATAGGAAAATGACAAAAACGGGTTGGATTCATCTAGATATCATCCAGAAATCAAGAAAAACAAGGGAATTTGGGGAATTTTGGGGCTGGGGGGGGGAGTCGAAAGGACGAATTTGACGCCAATTCTGGCAAAATTTTCCCTAGAAAAAGCTCAAAAAATACCAAAATTCTCCCCCAGTTTCACTATTATTTCACCGAATATCCATCAAAAACCCTTTATTCTCTTATTTTCTCCCTCCTGTGTGCGTGTGTGTATTTTTTCTGAAGAAGAAAACCCCCCTCTTTTTTTAGTGAATACGCGCATTCTGTATGTGTCTCTGTATTCTGTGAGAGTGTATCTATCCTTTTCTATTTTTGTATGTGAGTGATGAATATATTGTGTGGGATCTATGAATAATTGTGTGTGTATATAATTTCCTTATAAGAGAGATTAGTGTGTGAGGTAGTGGCAAAAAAAATATGCAAAATAAATCTAGGTAGGGGTGACGTGGGTGGGGGTGGGGTAGAGGTGTGAGGTGTCCTAATTTGATATAGAGGGGTTGTTAATTTGTTAACAAAAGAATATTGAGGATTGGGTTGGTTAGGGACTTGTTATTTTGTCTACTAGTGGGAAATTATCCCATGATTGATGTTACATGGTAGGATAAGATATATAGGTAGGATTGATTTTTGGGAGGGGAAAAATTAATTATCTACATCACGTCCCTTTTTGTTTGTAAACACAACGTGTTTGCAGATAGCGAGACAAATATTTGACCCAACCACTATTCAAAAGAAAGCATAGAGGGACGGAGGGCAACCAAGTCTTGATTTAAGACGTCCTACCTACCCAAGTTTTGAGGGAATCCAGTCACAAGTATCTCCAAGGGTTGGTAGGAGAGGGACTATACCGAGTTGGTGAGTCAAGTGAGGCCCTGTCGAGGTTTCGATCTGTGATTCTGTTATTACATCAAAAATTAAATATACAAGTTAAAAAGATAAATGAAATTACAAAAGTCATATCTATGCATCTTCTTTTGGAATCTTGACTTGAGTTTCTAATGCTTCCAAAATTGAAAAAAGATCTGATCTTCTTTGGATTGACATTGAGAATAGACTTTTTCTCCATACAAAATTTGTGTTGGAGATGAACTCACAAATTGACCAAGTTCTGTTAGTGGTACTTCTGAACTTTGATCCTGAATTTGATAATCTTCACCCTATTCTTCAGGCTGGCTCCTGACTTACAATTTCTTCACCTTGTTGCTTGACTTTCATTTTCATAATCCTGTTCTCCAGGCGGGCTCCTGACTTGCTATTTTTGATCTTTTGATTTTTCAATTTCTCTATCATGTTCTTTCGGCGGGCTCCCAACTTATAATTTCCTTATTTACTTTCAATTTATTTACCTTGTTGCTTGACTTTTAATCTCTTAACCTTGTTACTTGTATTTTAATTTTTTCTCTCTGTTTTTTAGGCGGGCTCATTACATGTCATTTCATCACCCTGTTCATCGGCGGGCTCCTGACTTGCAATTTCATCACCCTATTCTTTGGGTGGGCTCTCAACTTGCAATTTTTCTCACTCTGTTCTCTAAGTGAGATTCCGACTTTCAATTTCATCACCCTATTCTTCAGCCGGTCTCCTGAATTGCAATTTCATCACTCTGTTTTTCGGGCGAACTCGCGACTTTCAATTTTATCACCCTGTTCTTCAGGCGGGTTCCTGACTTGTAATTTCCTCACTCTATTCTCCGAGCGAGCTCCTAGCATTTGATTTCATCATCTTGTTCTTCAGGCAGGCTCCTGACTTGTAATTTCATCACTCTATTCTTTGTGCGAGCTCTCGACTTTCAATTTCATCACCCTGTTCTTTAGGAGGGCTCCTGACTTTCAACTTCATCACTCTATTCTCTGGGTGAGCTCCCAACTTTCAATTTCATCACCCTATTCTTCTGGCAAGATTTTGACTTTCAAATTTATCACCCTGCTCTTCAGGTGGGCTCTTTACTTACAGCTTCATCACTCTGTAGGCGGGCTCCTTAAATCAAAATCAAAACTAGAACGAAAATTATCCCAAACAAAGATTATGATAAAGAAAATTTTCATTTAGTTGTGTGTAATGTCCTATTTTCCAGGAAGGTCCTGAACAAAAAGTAATGTCCCATTTTCCAAGAGGGTCCTGAACATAAAATAAATTTTAATTTTTTAGAAGGGTCCTGAACATAAAGTAATGTCCTATTTTCTAGAAGGATCCTGAACATAAGTAAATTCCTTCTAGGAGGATCCTGAACATAAAGTAATGTCCCATTTTCTAGGAGGATCCTGAACATAAGTAAATTCTCATTTTACAGGAGGGTCTTGAACATTAAGTAATGTCCTATTTTCCAGGAGGGTCCTGAAAATAAGTAAATTCCCATTTGCTAGTAGGGTCCTAAACATAAAGTAAATTCTCATTTTTCAGGAGGGTACTAAACATAAAGTAAATTCTCATTTTTCAGGAGAGTCCTGAACAGAAGGTAATGTCCCACTTTCCAGGAGGGTCCTGAACATAAAGTAAATTCCTATTTTTCAGGAGGGTCCTGAACAGAAAGTAATGTCCCAAATATTCTTTCCCAATGGTAGCTGAACCTACTAAATAGAAATTTGCCCCTGTTTTATCAAAGAAAAAAATTGTTAGTTAAAACTCAGTGGTGGTTTGAAGCACTTGGCTTCCCAGGAATCTGCTCCAGCACTTTTTCCTTTCATCTTTATTTTAGATTGCTGATATTTGTCCCTGTCTTGTCGTATCATTGACCCAAACAAAAATTAAGGGAAATGACTTTAACTCAAACACCGAATTTCTATTTTATAATGCTTCTGAGATGCACCTTTTGAAACCTGATATTCCTACGAATCTAGAAACCTGTCGGTTGATAGACTTCCTTTGCTTTGTTTTGAATTATGATCATATTTCTTTCATGTGCTGGTCCTTGGATTTTCCTCATGCAATTGGGAAGACTGGTAGTAAATTTTGAAATTTTTTCTCACTTGTTTTGACATAGACTTGACTCAAAATGTAAGGAAATGATAGTGACTTTTATTTTGATAAATGACATAAAAAAATATAAAAATATGAATATGTAAATGAAAGAAAAGGTCAATGTCCCTCTTTTAAAAAAAACTTATCTGAATACGACAACCAACTCCAATGATTATGACATGCATTTTGGATTAAGCTGCCTGATCTTTCTACCCAAACTTCCCATTTGTTGTTGAGTACGTACCTTTGCCGCTGAGTCACTTCTTCAAACCCATTGGACTCATACACCTTATTCAATTGACGACATCTTGAAATATTTTTTCTAACAAGCCTCTTTCTTTTTTATTTCTCTCAAACTCGCCATCGCCTTACGGTGATCGTAGGGTTTTCACTAATAAGACTCTCTTAATTTTTATTTCTCTCAACTCACCATCGCCTTACGGTTCCCGTGAGGGTTTTCACCAATAAGACTCTCTTATTTTTATTTCTCTCAAATCACCATCACCTTATGGTGCCCGCAGGGTTTTCACCAATAAAACTCTCTCATTTTTATTTCTTCATGTTTTCCTATGATGATGCAGAAAATATAATGGCAAAACATTTCCATGTATCCATCGCATGTTCAGCCTCATAATTCTCAAAGATTGATCTGAAGGTCTTTCTTTGGTTGAACTTGACTTTTAGATAAGGTTAAAAAGAAAAGAATGGCAGGAGGCTCAAACGACACTTGAAATGGGGTGGGACTTACAACATTTTGGAATCAACTCAAACAATAAAAATTAACTCATGCCCCCGTTTTTGCTGACTAGGTGACTCTAAATTATTAATTTGATTGGACCGAGCCCTAGGTAGGAAAACCTACGTATCTCACTCCTGAGAGAGGAGAATCAGGTCACATGTAGTTCCAACTGCTTGTTCTTTGTTTTGATTTGATTTTTTTCTTTTTTTTTGTACTCTTTCTTTTATTCATTTTTTCTCAACACTTCATCTTTTGACTCTGCTTTGATTGAAAAAAAGAATATGAAAGAAAATAGAACTAAGACCCAAACAGGGTAAACAAAGGATGACACAATGTTTGAATAGCAGAATGAGATGTTTTCATCATATCAATCTTAAAAATGTAAGTACTACACATGCAATAGAGCTAAAAATGGATAAAATATCATACATAATATCTTTTGACTGCATCAACATTGATAGTCATTTCTATCATTTTTCCTTCTACATCTGTCAAATATAAAGCTCCTTTGGGCAACACTTTCTTCACAACAAAGAGACCTTGCCAATTTGGTGAGAACTTGCCTTTAGCTTCCACCTGATGATGGAGGATACTCTTCAATACCAACTAAATAACTTCAAAATTCCTGGGACATGCCTTTTTTTTATATGCTCAATACATTCTCTTTTTATACAATTGTCCATGACATACCGACGTCAACCTTTTTTATCAATCAAACTCAATTGTTCCAGTCGGGTTTTGACCCACTGATCATCATCAATCTCTGCTTCCACAATGACTCGAAGAGAGGGAATTTTAAATTCTGCGGGAATCATTACTTCTATCCCGTATACCAATTAATAGGGAGTTGCCCCTGTTGAAGTGCGAACAATAGTTTGATAGCCTAGCAAAGCAAATAACAACTTCTCATGCAATTGCCTAGACCCTTGTATCATTTTCCGCAGTATCTTTTTGATATTCTTATTGAAAGCTTCCATGGTGTCATTTTCCTTTGGACTATATGGAGTGGAATTTTGATGTGCGATCTTAAACTGTTGGCACACTTCTTGCATCAAATGACTATTGAGATTGGAAGTATTACCTGTAATGATATCTTGGGAATTCCAAATCTACAAATGATGTTGGCATGAACAAAATCTACCACCTTCTTCTTTGTTACTGACTAGAAAGTTATTTCTTCTACCCACTTTGTAAAGTAATCAATGTCTACCAAAATGAATCTATGCCCATTTGATGCTTTTGGCTCAATCGGTTTAATCACGTCCATCCCCCAAGCTGCGAAAGGCCATGGAGAAGATATTGCATGCAACTCAACAGGAGGAGAATGTATCAGATAACCATGTACCTGACATTGATGACATTTCTGAATGAAACGAATAGAATCCCTCTCCATAGTAAGTCAATAATAACCTGCTCGAAGTATCTTTTTTAACAAGACATAACTGTTCATATGCGCCGCATACTCCGGAGTGTATTTCAATAATAATTGCCGAGGCTTCTTTTATATATACACACCTCAAAAATCCTATATTAGGGGTTCTCTTGTACAAGATACCCGCACTAAAGAATGATCCACTAGTCAAACACCGAATAGTCCTTTTTTGATCACTGATAGCATGTGTTAGGTATTCTTCTGATTGAATGTATCACTTAATATCAAAGAACCAAGGTTCACCATCGAGATCTTCTTCAACTGCATTACAGTAAGCACGTTGATCACGACTCTATATATGCACTGGATTGATATAGACCTTATTAGGATATTGGAGCATTGAAGACAAAGTGGCTAAAGCATCAGCAATCTCATTGTCAATTCTTGGAATATGTCTAAACTTTACTAACACAAACCGTTGAAATAGATCTTGAAAGCATTGTCAATACGATATGAGCTTTAAATCTCGTGTCACCCAATCACCTTGAATCCGAATGACGAGCAAATATGAGTCACCCAACTCTAATAGTTCCTGGACTCCCAGATCAACAACTAGCCTTAAATCCAGAATGCAAGCTTCATATTCCGCCATGTTATTGGTACAATAAAATTAAAGTTGTGCTATTACCGAGAAATATTCCCCGATGTAGAAATAAGAACCAAACCTATTCCAATTCTTTTTATGTTCACGGATCCATCAAAGAACAACTTCCAACCTGGTTTAGCATCTACGATGATTTCATCGACACATAACACCTCTTCATCAGGGAAATATGTCTTTAATGGTTCATACTCTTTATCAATTAGGTTCTCAACAAGATGATCTGCCAAGGCTTGGGCTTTCATGGAAGTTTGAGTCACATATACAATATCAAACTCGGTAAGTAATATTTTCCACTTCGCTAGTTGGCCTGTTGGCATAGGCTTGTGAAGGATATACTTCAAAGAATCCATACGGGAGATGAGATAGGTAGTGTATGATGAAATATAATGCTTTAACTTCTATGCTACCCATGTTAGGGCATATCACGTCCTTTCAAGGAGAGTGTACTTAGGTTCATACATTGTGAACTTCTTGCTAAGATAATAAATAGTCTGCTCCTTTTTTCCTGTGACATCATATTGACCCAATACACAACCAAACGAATTATCCATAATTGACAAGTATAAAATCAAAGGCCTGCCAAGCTTGGATGGCACCAGCATCGGTGGATTTGACAGATATCTTTTAATTTTATCGAATGCTTTCTGACATTCCTCAGTCCACTCAACCGCAACACTCCTCTTCAGTAACTTAAAAATAGGCTCACAAGTGGTTATGAGTTGAGCGATGAACCTACTGATGTAGTTCAATCTACCAAGAAAATGCATCACCTCTATTCAATTCTTGGGCGATGGAAGATCCTGAATGGCTTTGATCTTTGAAAGATCCAATTCAATACCCGGACGGCTGACTACAAACCCCAACAACTTTCCAGACGAAACTCCAAATACACATTTTTCCGGATTGAGTTTGAGATTATACCAGAGAATCCATTCAAAGAACTTTCTTAGATCTTTAACATGGTCATCCTGATTCTTTGATTTGATCATCACATCATCTACATATAATTCAATCTCCTTATTCATCATATCATAAAACATAATAGTCATGGCTCACATGTATGTTGCTCCAATATTCTTCAAACCGAACGGCATCACTCGATAATAATAAGTCCCCCACAGTGTGATAAAAGACATCTTCTTTGCATTATCATTATCTATAATGATTTGGTGGTATCCGGTATAGAAATCCACAAAAGGACAACCTCATGTTTAACGTAATTGTCTAGTAGAATGTGGATGTTGGGCAGTGGAAAATCATCCTTCAGACTTTCTCTATTAAAATTACGATAATTAACACATACTCGAATCTTGTCATCTTTCTTTGGGACAGGAACAATATTAGACAACCAAGTAGGATAACAAGCCACTCGAATGACTTTGGCTTCAAGTTGTTTCATAATTTCCTCTTTGATTTTTATACTTACATCAGTTTTAAACTTCCTTAAATTCTGTTTGACAAGAGGGAATGTAGGATCAGTTGGAAATTTATGAGCCACTAATTCAGTGCTTAAACCAGGCATATCATCATAAGACCATGCAAAAACTTTTTTATACTCAATTAATGCTCGAGTCATTCCCTCTTTTAACTATGGCGAAGCATGCATGTTTATTTTAGTTTCCTTAATATCTCCTGGATCTCCCAGATTAATCGGCTCAGTTTCATTCAGATTAGGGTTCGGCTTATCCTCAAACTATTTCCATTCTTTGTTTACTGCCTCAAATGCCGCTTCATAATCATATTCTACCTCTTGATTCATTATATCATGTTTAGATTGGATTTTAAGATCAGGATGAAAATTTCGCATGCATGTCATATTACTAGAATCAGCATAAAGAGAACTGTATAAGGAAAAAGACAAATAAAATATATTAGACAAAAAACAAAAAGGACATTGCATTTCATTTAAAAGAAAAGATAGGAGGGTTTAGGCATAAACAACAACAGAACATAAACAAGATAGATTTTGAATTACAACCCTGAAATAACTCGGATAAACATAAAGAAAAATAAAACAAACTACCAAAACTCCCTTCTAATAGGGAAAAAAGTGACTTCCCAATTGTTGAGCTGGACATCAGGACCTATGAACTGCATATCTGCCTTTCTGGTAACTTCTCCTACTTCAACTAATAGGTTTTGGACGTTATCAATTAACTCAGCTTCAAACTCTATAGGCTTCATAACACTTCTCTTGACAAATGACTTACTGAGTGGCGGCACTGGGTGAGGGAGTGACCATGTTTCCTTTTTATTTTTCCTGACCTTTTTTCTAATCTTCAGCTGTAGGTTTGAATCTTTGACCAAAAGTGCCCATGTTCTCACTCGGGCATATGGGATAAACTATACTGTGTAAAGACACTCCTAAACCCTTTCCTGGCTTAAATTCATATCGCAACATATCATTTACCATCATGACCGAAGTAGAAGATAACTGTGGCCCTGGCATAACCTGCCTTTCAAATAGATGATTCACCAACATTATATCGAAAGAGTGATAGACAAATGTCTCCCCTACATTATTTTCTTAAACAAAATGCATGGGAGAGTCTTCGGAGATGGAAATCCCCTTCACCATGAAAACTACTTTTTTCTTATCATGCTCGAACTTGATCATTTGACACAATGTAGATGCAATTGCCCCAGCCTTGTGAACCCATGGTCTTCCCAACAACAAATTGTAAGAGGAATCGATATTCAATACTTGGAACTCTATGGATAATTCGACAGGCCCTATAGTAAGCGTTAGCTCTATTTCGCTAATGGAGTCTGTTTTTGCTCCATCAAAAGATCTGACATATACATTGTTGGGTAGAATCCTCTCAGAACTAATATTTAAATTTCGCAAGGTAGACATAGGACAAATGTTGGCTCCAGAATCTCCATCAATCATGACATGCGTGACATAGATATTTTCACACTTCATAGTAATGTAAAGGCCCTGATTATGCCCCGTACCTTCTACAGGAAGTTCATCATCGGAAAATCTAATCTGATTCACCTCAAAGATCTTTCCAACAAGTTTCTCCAACTGATTCACCGTAATTTCCCTAGGAACATAAGCTTCATTCAATACCTTTAATATAACATTACGATATTCCTTAGAATGTAACAACAAAGATAGAAGGGAAATTTGAGCAGGTGTTATAACGCCCCGATTTTCTGAATCAGAATGCTACACGGTGCTCATGACCCCGAAGGATCACAAGCTAACCCATGACTAATATCTATACCTGTAAACTGCATAATATCTCATAAAATACAAAAATATGAACTAAAAGTCCATAAGGTTCAATATTGCATAACTGAATCACAATAACATCTAAATAAAGTGGTATCACAATACCAAACCAAATTGAAATACTAAAGTCTAAATCTAAAAATACTGTAGTCGTCTGAAAGCCTCGAACTGTATGAATAAGGAGTGGATAGGACATAATTCCCCAACTAACTCCATAAACTGAAAGCAAAACTAAAATAATAAATGAAGTAATAATCATATCATCCTCGAATGAAGAGGACTCACTACAACTATGGACACTGAAATCTGCAATGCTACTGTTGCTTTGGAAATCAAACCTCTGAACATATGGCATAAAATAAAACACCATATCGCAAATACATTAGTACGATTGAATGTATTGAGTATATGAGTGAAGTAGGCTAAATGTAAAGGGTTTATATGCATGGACTATGCTGACTGATATAAATGTGAGAATACATACATACACACGTAACTACAACTGAACTAGTGGTGATGCTGACTACGGTATCTAAATATTAACAATATGAGTTTACTGATACCTAGAATAACTAATAAATGAGTTTTGAAAACTAACATAACTGATAACATGAGTGACTATATATAACAGTCTTAAATCTGATGAAACTGTCTGAGTTCCGTACTGTATCTGAGTAACTAAATCTGAGATCAGTCCTATCTAGTGGGTGATCTCTGAGTATACTGATAGTATAGATGGTATGACTAGTCTGAGATCAGTCTTATTCTAGCAGGTGATCTCTAAATATACTGATAATACTGATACTGATTGACTATATTTGAGATCCGTTCTATCTAATGGGTGATCCCACATTCTACTGATAATTATATGGATGGACTGTATCTGATAGTCCTGAGTATGTACTACTTAGCTGTGTTGACTGTATCTGATAGTCCTGATTCTACAACTAAATTTGTGGGAAGTATTTATCTAACCGACATGCCCCTTTCTAGTTATTCTGGGGTCTAGCCTGTAACCCCAGTTGGAAGGGTGTCAGTACTATGCCATGGGTAAAGACAACTGCTGTGGAGTTAGTCCTGCCTAACGGGTGACTCCTGAGATCAGACTTATCTAATGGGTGATCCCTGAGTATGACAGTCCTATCTAGCAGGTGACATCTCATACCAACGCTGGCTACGTAGTTCTGGAACTTAGGGATTTCTTCTAGGGATCTCAGTTCTCTCTAATGGGTGAGCCACCATCCCTAGGTTCTCTCGGTGTTGAATCCTATTCCCAACTGAATGACACTGAACTGATTTCCTAGTTCATACTAGGAGTAACTGAACTGCATTACTGAGTTTCACTGAATTCCCATGACTAGTGGAATACTATTGAATTCTGTTAACTGACTGAACACTGAGTTTTGGTAGCTGGCTGAGTACTACTGAAATTCCTGAGATCTAAGTTGTATACTAAATACTACTGAAGTCTGAGCTGAATACTAAACTGAACTGTACTGGACTGAGATTTACTGAGTTTCGTAGACTAACAGAATATTAAACAATCTGTTAACTAACTAAAATCTACTGACCATAGCACGACTGAGAGTATCACTAAAATATGACATTGAATCTAGGCACACAACTATATTTTTTGGGTACAAGTACCCCCAGGACTAGATAGAAGGAAACTGACATTTTTTGACATTCTTGAATACATGATCAATATCAACCATTCATAATAAAATAAGTTGGGGGAAATTTCATGAAGTACATGGATATCACAATCTTTTACATGGTAGGAATGCATATAATCAAAATCATAATTTCACACCCTAACATCATGGCATTTCAACAACATATTCATTATACAAAAATAGTATGGAAACTATCCAAGCATAAGGTTAATAGCATGAATTCATCTTTTGGACCATATTAACTCTTAATACATGTTTCTTGTTTCTCTTAAACATTTAATGAAACACCTTACATGCACAATTTATGGCATAGGTATATTCACCAATTAATACATCAAAATCAACAATATTCATGGATCTCAACTCATGTGTCACCATAGCTTCATAAAATCACACAAAAATTCCAACTTGAGAATCATTCAACACCACAACATGATTATCAACAACCTACAAAAGGAACAACATAATTCATAGATTTCAACCTTATGTGCTAACATAGGTTATGAAAATACATAAAGATCCCAACTTGAAGCCATACTACAACCATCAACATGAACATAATCACACCAAAATAAAATATTCACAATACATGATTTAAAACTTGATTCTTGAGATCTATGGATTAAAGGAATCCATGGATGAACACTACGCATACCTTAGATGGAAGATCCGTAAAAATTAACGGTGAAACTTGCTTGAATATTGAAGCTCCTATGAACACTCTATGGTGTTCTTGAGAGAATTTTGCCAAAACAGAGTATAATTTGCTTCTAACTGACTCAAATCCCGTGTTTGTGGGTATATATAGGGTGGGAAAAGGACTAAAATACCCCTAAGGAATGAGAGAAAGACGCAGCTGTCCCTCTGTTGTTTACAGGCTGATAGGCCGAAGTAAATTGATCATATCTTTTTACATCGATGTTGGATTTAGATGAATCCAATTGCATTGGAAATAATACCCAAAGGGATTTTATTTGATATACATACACTCTCCCAGTTCATTATGTATAGAAATTTATGATTGTTTGAAGTTGACCCTAAAATTGGAGCCTGAAATGCGCTCGGAATGCGGGAGCATTTCAAACCAGAGGGTTATGCCACTTAAATGCACCCAAGATGTACCCGGAGTGTGTCCAAGACGTAATATTTACTTTACCCATCATAACACAACTTAAAAATTAAAAAACGGACATCGGGAAGGCCTTAAAATAATTCCTCAAAGTTTGGAACTTTATGGAAATGAAAATGTTTCAACACTTAGCCAAATTTTTAAGTGCTAAGCTTCTCTTGATAAGCTTAAAAGAGCTTTAACGACTTGAAAAACATACAGGGTATTACAGGAGTCTTCTTTAACTGGTCTATGATTGAATACTCTAGCAATTTCATCTTCTTCAAGAATTCTGTGACTTCTTCGGTGACAGGCTTTTTTTAGAGACGATTGCCCATTCATCATTGGTTTAGACTTTCTCAACCCTTCTAGCCTAAAAAATCTCCCCAAACGAGTCAAACCCCTACCTCATATAATTCCTCCATGATTTCCTTTCCCTGATAATTCATCACAGTCTGATTATACCTCTAGAGGATGCTTTTCGTATCGACTAACGGGAGTTGGGTCACCGGCTTGATCATAATAGGTGTGGAAGTACTCCTTTTACCGTCAAAATAGGCTTTCTTGGAGCTGCTACTATCAATAACTTGGGTTTGTCCTAACTTAAAACACCAGCTTTTTCAACTTCTTTTACAATGATCATGGGTTTTCTCATGTTTTTTTGGGCTTTATCTTCCACCATTTCTTTTCGGCTCAATGACATCGCCTTCAATGAATCTGCCACATTCACCGATTTATCCTCATTATTTTGTATTCTAAAAATATGCTTGTAACACACCGATGACTATTTTCCACCATATATTAACTCCAACATGTTTGCTTCAGTATGGGCTGACAATGGATTTTGGTTGATATTTGAAATCTCCAGGGCTTGTATCATAATCTGATTTGTGTTGATAAGATCCTAGATGGCTATCTTTAAATACCAATATTTCTCGGTATCATGCCCCAATATGTCAGAACAATATTCACACCTTAAAGAATAATCAAGATTCCTCAGAGGTGGATTCGAAAGCTCTCTTGAATTGGGCTCAAGACCTTTATCTTTTTCAATCTTTGAAACAAACTAGAATATGACTCTTCGATAGGTGTGAACTTATTCTTGACTAACTTCCCTTTCTTAAACTTAGGCCAAGGGTGAAAACCAGATTTGGAAAGGTTTTTGTAATTTTGTGGAGTTGAGGTACGATTTTGAGGATCTGGTGCATGCCATTGTGGGTAGAAAAGGGGTTTGGACATAAGGTTGTGTGCTATATACTGGGTATGGGGGTGGAATAGAATATAGTGGGTTTTATAGAGGGTAGTAATGATGAGGGGGAGTATATGGAGCTTGGGCATAGATTTGGGTTTGGGACTGGGGATCGGGGTGAGGCGGTGTTTTTGGATAGGCTTGTGGCCCAGCTACAACATTCGCCACATCCTCCTTCTTTTTTTTTCCCTTCAAGAGTTCTCGAACCACTTTGAATTGCTTGGGTGGTGGCCTTTAATACAGCAAAAATCACGATTTGCACGGTCTTGATACCCTCTTCTATCATCTCTCCCATTTTAAGGACTTCAACAAAGGGCTTACCTATCGCTGGAAGTAAGTGTTGGAAATAGATTTCATTTTGTGCCTGAATTAAGACCTCCACCAATTTACTTTCTTTCATCGGAGGTTTTAACCCAGCGGCTTATTCATGCCACCTTATCGTATACTCCCTAAAGATTTCAAGACTTTTCTTCTTCATATTAATTAGGGATTTCTCATAAGGAATCAGTTTCACACTATATTGAAATTGTTGCACAAATTCATTAGCTAGGTTATCCCAACTATTCCACTTGTCGATGTCCTAATCAAAAAACCACTCTGAGGCTAGACTCAAAAGACTTTCACCAAAACAGGCCATGAGTAATTCCTCTTTACCTCCAGCAACCCTAATTAATTACAATAACGCCTCAAATACGCCACCGAATCCCCATGTCCATCATACTTCTCAAACTTTGGAATCTTAAATCCAAGAGGAAGGTTAACACCTAGAAACATGCATAAATATTTATATGAAACACTTTTATAACCTCCAAGTCCCTGTAAATTTCTCATGGGCAATTCTAGACTCTTCAATTTCTGTGCCATGACTTTTTGTTCCTATGTTGCAACAGGCTTCTCTATATCAAATGGAAATGCAGGTGGATGAGTGTACCCATATGGCTCATTTATCTTCAAAGTAGGCTCCAAGGAATAATACGGATCATTCAAAACCTTCAACACTGGCTCACTAGCAGATCAAGGGAGAATGATTGTTTGACGAATAGCATAAGTAGGAGATTCAGGTGGTGGAGGAGCCACAAACACAAGTTCCATAAGTGGTGCTGAATGAGCAGAAGGCCTCTATTCAGGGACTGTCATAGGCATACTAGAAGTGCCAGGATAGTACTAATGTGGTGTGAATCCAAGCGCGTAGTGGGGCGTATCAGTAGGACCAGAAAACTGTGCTTAAGACAGCGATAGATAATTAGAAGTGTTGCCAAGATCATTCGGGTATGGAGGAGGAGGCATTCCACTGACCCAGGCTCTGTGCATTTCTACCAGTTGTTGTTTGAGTCTCAATATATCCTCATTATGTTTGGAACCTCCTTCCCCAGGACTCTGATTCGGGTCAATGAATGAATTTTCTACTTCTTTATTGTCCATAGCGAGCTTTTCTTTTGATCTAGTAAAGTAAGGATGACTAGCCAGAGTGTTATAAAACAACCACTTTTATCTGAAAGAACATGATCATTAAAGACAAAACCCGTTAGGATTAGGTCACACAACAAGCATGGAAATCACATTGTATACATATCCTTTATTCATGCACATTTCCACCAGTCTTTGAGGGTAATGAGGCCATTATAACATCATCTCGGCCTATCCCTTACACTATTTTTCTCTTCCCCTCTCATCAGACCTCGTTATTTTCTACTTTTTACCCTCGCTTCTCTCTTCTTTGCATCAGTCTTTTTTTTCTTTTTTCTTCTCTCACTATTCTTTTTTTCTTTTCTTCTCTCTCTACTTTATTTATTTTTATCATTCTTTATTGAATTTGCTTTTATTTAAAAGAAGAAAATTGAGGAAAACAAAGAAACAAAATGATTAGATCAAACCCAAAAGTAGGTTGCCTATGTATCATGTTGTACATGAATTAGATCTTGCATAGTTCGGGAGGTATGCACAAAGTTGATGATTTTTTATTTTTGATTTTTTTATTAATGACAAAAACAAATAAAAGAAGGCACAACACAACATCATTACATTTTCATAAAAGAAACAACGAAAACCGACTCCGAATTTAAGACAACCTTAAAACTAATCAACAAAGATTGAACAACACTCTAGATCAATGGGACAACATGCATAACACTCCTAATAAAGACTCAAATGTTGAAACAAAATTGACACCAACCTAACAAAGACACAACAAAATAAAGACAAAAAAACAAAGGAATCAAACTAAATAAAAGATAGGAAGTGCCCCTTCAAACTGTTGTGTTGCGTGATAGCCCTGGCTGAGATGGACTTGTCTATGAAGTTCTCGCTTTTCCGCTCAAACTTTGTAATATATCCTACAATGCCACTTTGATATTTGGGAGAAAGCTTCTGGCACGTGTTCCTACCTATTGAGGAGTACACCTGAAAAGATTTTTCTGATACCCTTCCAAGTTGTGAGCAAACCTGATAATTGAACCCTCAACGCTTCCACTTTAACCTCCGTATCTTCATCCTGATGGTCATCAACTATGCATTCTTCCTATATTCTTTCTCTAAGTTGCACTGGTAATGGCCTACTGACACCCCGAGGTATAGATTGAAGCCAGACGCTATATCTCTGAGTGTACCCTAGATTATCTGAACCTTCCATGAGAGTATCCACGCCCTGCCACATTGCATTATGCCAGAATTGCTCATATTTAATCTCACCCTTGGCTTGATTCCTAAAGTACTAAACATCTTTTAAAGGTCCATTATCGGTGGAACATCTTGCAATCTACCTAACTGATGCATTACCCTAAGGGGAGTGTATGTCTGGGTACAGTTAAGCAACATCAAAACAAGAAGGAGTTTCATGCCATAGCCGACAAAGATTGTTTTTGGGTGGATCCATTGATAGGTCCACAGAATATTGTCATCTGTTCTTGATTCAAGAAATTCAATCCAAGCATCGACTCCTACTGGTAATGAGAATTTATCAAAGCGCATTCTCTCTTCCATAGCTTTCACTTGATCGGAGAAACAATGGTCAATCACATCCTATTTTATCAAAGAAGGAGCATGCAAATGCTCCATCATCTATAGTTGCAATACTAGATTACTTCCTTAAAAAAACCACATCCCCCCTTTTACCTCAGTTAGGGCCTTATATATCTCCACTAAAATCATAGGTATGAGAGTAACCTTGTCCCCTTGCTCCTAATGAAATAAGGCAATCACTACAGATTGCCAATGAGTATTAACATGTCTTTCTTCTAGTGGAAACACTAAAGTGCCTAACAAAGCGAGGGTGAACATTCAAGGCACTTCCTTTCCCAACTCTTCTTAGTCATATAAAATTCATCCTAAAAATAATTAAAACCTTCCAAGGACCCGAATCGAGAGAATAAGTAGTTTAGGGAAATTCATGATTCGTTGAGGCATCCCGAATGCTTATTTTTACTTTTTAACCCACAACCCTATAGAAACCTCGTGCTAGTATGATTGTGTGCTCGGATCATTTTCAGACCGATATAAGACAATTGACACAAACCAGATATTTCTGCCAGAGTAGGCATCATTTCACAATTCCCGAACCTAAACACCAAACTACTAGGATCCCAAAAGGTTGACACTGCCTCCATCAGAACTGGACGGGGTGTAATATGCAGTAGCGCTGTAAGATTACCCAACATTTTCTATAGCTCATGCTGCTCAGAGTAGTTGAATGTATCCCACCACTTGATTAACCTTTTAGGGACCTTGGAAACCATCCGAACTCTAGACCTCATGGTTGGGTCCATCATAAAATAACACATAGGACATTAACTCAAAAATTTGATAAGAGAAAAAGATTCCCAACCCTTGGGATCTTGACACGGACATATGTCGAAGGGACAAACCACCTTATAACTCAAATTCATGGAATGGTACCACTAAATAGAATTAGCATACTTGGCTAAGACCAGCTAACAACACTAGACTATGAGGAGAAAGACTCTAGGCTTGGACTAAGGAAAAGGCCAAAATAAAATATTACTGAACCCACCAAGGGTTGCCTACGTATCCCTTTCTAAGGGATGGGAATCAGGTATGTGTAGTTCATCCAAATTGAACAATTAAAGATTAAACAACCGACTGAACCTTGACTTGAGAGACACGACCACAAATAGAAGATGAAAAACGTCAATAAAATCTTTTTTGGGGTTTTTAATTTGACACTTATCATAAAAAAATGACACCAACAAAATATGAAAGAAAAATCATTTTGGTATTTTCGTTATATTAAATGTACCCAAGTTCTACCATTTTTTTGAATTTTCTTTATAAAAAGATCCTATTTTAAAAAATCTTTTTGGAGTTTTTGAATTATGAATTCTGATAACGCTCAATCTACAGCTCTCGTAGGAGTGTAAAGCGGTCGTTAGCAAATATAGAACCCAACAGGGTTGGGTGTCGATCCCACAGGGAATAGCTTGGCCAACAAGTAAGCAAAATTACTAAACTTTTGGTGCAAGTCTCGTAAAAAGGGGGGATTTGTAATGTGTCACCAAAATAATTAAATAAAAGCTGAAAATAGCAAAGTAAAAGAGAAAGATTGTTACGTAAGTTGTAAACAATGAGAATTGAGGCGTTGGGGTTATGTCCACCTTCTGAGGTATACGTCTCTATTGGCTATGAGTGTGTAGAATTCTGACATGCAACTGCTTATACAGAATTGTATTCGATGGTAAATCCAGGCGTCTTTCGACCTATTCGAGGATTATTTCACTTTAACTCTTTTGAGCTTAAAGCGTGTCTAACGGTACGAATTCTCCAAGAGGTTAGTCTAGTTACGACACTAGCTTTTTAGTAGGGAATTTTAGGGGGTGACCCTACTACCTTGACATTATCTCTTTTCCAGATAGATAACCTTTCTTTCGAACAAGTTAAATGTTATACTGGCGTATTCTTACGTTTGAAACCACAAAGAATGTAGACTAAGATGAAGAGAATAATGATATAAGCAGTATACGTGTCGCGAACTCACAAACTCACAACAATAGATAGTATCTCATACGGCTTCCATAACCCCAACAGAGAAGTTTAGTTACCCATGAATGCGAAGGAGATCACGATTGACATTGTTGTTATACCACAAGATTGAGTAATTTCGTGTAGCTTAGGTGGTAGGCGTGAGGCGTGAATTCCTAGGCAAAGTAACGATTCTCTTGTTGTGGAATTTAAGAATAGAAGAGTAGAAGAAGAAAAATAGAATTAATGGAAAGATTAGAAGAGTTGTAGAATTGTTTGTAGTGGAAGATGAGAGGGATGGAAGGAAGTATTGTGGTCTCCCCGATTCTTCAAAATCTCTAGCATGATAGGGTATTTATAATACCCATATCCTAATCCTACTAGATAAATAAAATATCTAACCAAATCCTACTAGGCTAATGTAATACTTAACCCAATTGTACTAGGTTAATGTAACATTATCATAATCCAAATAAACTAATGAAATACATAACCCAATTGTACTAGGTTAATGTATCATTGTCCAAATCCAACTAAGTTACTGCAAATCCCCAAAGTCTTCAGAAATGTTGTTTTAGCCCGGGACAGATTTTCCATGCAGCAGTTTTGGTCCTTAGGCGTGTAAACTCCCTTCCCTTCCTTCGTGAGCTTTCTTTTGCGTCAAGTAAGCCATAAAATGCTGAATTCTGCATCATTTATACCTGAAACTTTACTAATCATGTTCGTTAACTCATTTACAGGAAAAAGGACTAAAAGTGCATGAAATATATACTTTGTTCTCAAAACTAGGCTAAAATATGGGCAAAATATATTGATATAGGCGTGTAAATTCGCCTATCATCAACACCCCACACTTGAAGCTTTGTTCGTCCTCGAATGAAATACCATGTCCTTCTAAACATCAACTTAGGGTTTCACAGCAACAACACAAAACATTTGTCAAGACAAGCACAACATTTATCAACAAAGAGTAGCTTTTCGATTATAGGTAGAAACAATTTAACCTCTACCATAGACTCGTGATGTTGATCAACTTGCATGCAAACGTTAAGGTACAAGGAATCATATATAACTACCCAAAACTCATCAACCATGTGTGTCTCACACTATAGTACCCATAATCACTCACAAGTATAGCATATTTTTCAAACATGGGTATGAAAATGTCCTTGCTCTCACTCTCACAAAGAATTCATATGTAGCAACTGATGACCATAGGCTTGCCCTTAATATAATACTCGACTAAATGTCAGAATGCTAAGCTTAGGATCAAGTAGGTCTTTTGATGGTTGTAATGTAGGCTAAGGGACGGGTAGGACTATTTTGGCCAGGAATAGTGACTAAGTTCCTAAGCGCTTTAATACATCACTTTGTATCATTGACACTTTTTTTTTTCTTTCAACCTTTCTTTCTTTTATTCTACCACCCTTGTTCTCCTCTTTTGTTTTTCAATTTTAAGCACAACTCGCTTTTCAGCTTTCTTTTCCTTTTTCTTTTCACAACATACTTCTTATGATAGCACTTTCTTTTTCATAACACATTCAAGCACCATTACAATTTATAGCATCATACTCACCCAATTTCCTCTTATGTTGTCACATGACTTTTTCACTTTAAAGAACTTAGGAATTTGGATCAAATTACGGTCTTGAAAAAAAATGGATTAGGCTTACATACAAGGTTGTCAAAGAAAATAGGCTAAAGGCTCAAAAGGGTTTAACTAGGATGATGTCCATGGGTAGGTAAAACTGAAGGTAAACAAATATAGGTTTCCAAAGAAATGCCTAAATCATATCCTAAACTTACACTCCTTATTTTCGCTTTGCATACATACCAGGCAAGTTCTATCATCAGCCACACACATAGAATATACGATTATCTCACACACACAAGGCACATGGTCGACTTGCTTGGAAGTAATATAGACTCTCGACCCAACAAGTGAAGGAATTGAACCACACAATATCACATAATGAGTCACAACTAGAGCCTAAACGTCTCAATAGTCACAATTGTAGTACATACTCTTGTTATAATCTCATGCTGCCAATCAAAATAATTTCATGCGAAGCTAGAAAAAACAACAAAAACAAAAAAACTAAAACACGAAAAAAAACAACAAAAAAACAACAAAATAAACAAACATAGATGCGATAGAGAAGTATAGCATACGATACCGCCACCCCACACTTAAACGGGACACTGCCCTCAGTGGAAAATAAATACGAGGAACCTGGTTAGTCGGACTCTTCCTCAATGTCGGGGGTCATACCCCCTTAGTCGGAATCATCATAAGAGTCGTCGTCAGAGTTCTCCTCCTCGTCAGAGTCTGGCAAGCGTCGATCGTTATCAGTCGGCACATCATCATCTAGAGGTTCCTCAAAGTATACGCCCACTCCACACATCTCCCGTGCATGCATGTTCATGGGATAGTTGTGGTCCAGCTATTGGAGCTCTGCAGCAGTTGGAACACGTCCACCACTCATCATAGTAAATCGTGTCATGCCGTAAAGATGACGGAAGAAACTCTCATCACGAGCATGTCTTTCCGCAGTAGTAAGGTTGACACCATGAGTTGTTTCAGCATCTTTGACCTTAGTAAGGTCAACCTTCTTTGGGTTATGTGGGAGTTTGTGGTCAGCTGGTTCCTCTTCGATATCCTCCTTCCGCAAGATTGCTGTCAACAGATTTCCAAACGTGAAGTGGGACCTTTTGTGGAGTCTGGCCTTCCTCATGGTAGAGCGAATGATTTCCCCAAAGTTGATAGGGACATTCATCATCAAAGCATAGACCAAACACACTCTATCTCTTGATATCTTGGTGTATTGAGTCCCAGGAATAAGGCATGAGTTGACAATACGCATCCAGATTCTTGCTTCCCTATTCAGTGAAGCATAGGGGAAGGTGTTGTGTCGTCCTGTGTCTTTATGTCTGCCCCACCTTTCCATCGATCTACTTCCACAAAGTGTGTGTCTAATTTCTCTATAAGGAGGCCTGCTGTACAGCTCTTTGAATGGTGCTGGGTCGACCGAAGGTAAGCCAAGAAAAGAGTTGATCCAGTCCACGTTGAGCTGTAACACTTGGCCCCGAATTTTGACTTCGTTGCCTGTTGTTTTCGGCGACCAGTTGGCGTAAAACTCTCTTGTCAAATCAAGATTACATTCTCCCATATCGCGGAAGATGAAATCCAGCTTCAATGCCATGATTTTCGCCAACATACGCGGCTCCTTCTTCGCTAAGGTGTCCTTGTTGATCAGGTCGACGTGAACATATCTTCTTTCTTTGTTGTTCCTGTACCATTCTTTGGCTTCCTCCTCAAGAACCCATTTTATTCCAAACATTCTGCGGGGTAGTTGTGTTGAGGATGAATCTCCTTGGTCCTTTCTACCTCTCTTCTTGCCCTTTTGGGAAGTGGTAGCCTTCTCCTTGCCTTGCCTCACTTTAGGTGCCATTGTACCTGAGACTAGAAATAGTATTAATGGCAGCACAATCTCAGTCGATACAATCTATAAACAAGCAATAGGGGTACCACCCCACACTTAGTTTTGTTGACACAAATCAGTGAAGTGAAAGTGGTCGATTACTCAGATTTCGTCGACATACGTTTTAGGATTATATTTCGACAAGAAAATCAGTAATGTATTACTACTTGATAGCCATTGCACTACTTTCATGTTAGATATAACAAAACTACTACATAGGGGTTGTAACATGGTATGGATGTTTTCAACAATCGCAACCTCCTAAGTCGGTAGGCAACTATAAGGCTTATCCCGATGAACGGGATAGTCTAGCATGTAAGTATCCAAGTAACAAGATCATAACATGATAGTCAATGTTCGTCACCATAGCAATTCCGCAAATCGTATAACAATGCTATTAAAACCAAATTCAAGTCGGAAACAAGTCAAGATTTTCCTACGTATATGTTTACTCACATGATTTTTTATCAACGATCAAAACACATGAACATCACCAATCAATCTTATACGATGTAGCAATTTATAATAGACATAGCAACGTAGTACTTACGAGAAATAAATGAAGAATAAGAGAGTACTTACTTGCTTGAAGCTTTTGGAGATGGTTTTGTGAATTGGAAGAGCAAAAAGAAAAATTTTGGGATGGTTTGGAGAGGGAATGCGGTGCCTTTAGGTTAATTTCTAGTGTGGTTATGTTTCAAGACTAAGTCCCCTTTATATAGGAAGAGAATGGGTCGGGTTTTGACCCATTTACAATCGGTTTTGGAGACAAAAATGCTACATATGCAGCGCATAATGCTCGGCATAGTCATGGTATATGCGGCGCATAGTCTATGGCATTTAGGGACATATGCGCCGCATAGTATATGGCATATGAGATCCTGAGACCTAATGCTATAGCATAGGCGGAGCATAGTCAAAAGCACACTTAGGAATGGGCGGCGCATAGTGTATAGAACACTAGATTCCGAGACCTTAGGCCATAGGATAGGTTGTGCATCGTTCGTGGCCTAGTTTTACCTAGGCCTAGCCTTCCTCGATGCCTAGTTTGGCATGAGCAATGCTCAATCCATAGCCTTATGCATCACTATTCCTAACTTACCAACTTTACCATACAATGCGTCCAAAATCGTCAATTGAAATCAATCTCCTCGTTGAATACCTCTTGCACCTATTTTTGCTTAAAACCAAATGAAAATGATTAGTACGATGGGTTGCCTCCCACCAAGCGCCTTAGTTTTGGTCGTGGCACGACTCTTATTTTTGGATTTTCATTATCAAAAGTAAAACAAGTAAAAAAAGAACGATAAAACGATAAAACGATGGGTTGCCTCCCATCTAGCACCTTTTTTATTGTCGTGGCTCGACATAGTTACCTCGAGTACTTAGACTTCGTCGAGATAAGTGATGGCCATAGAATTCATCAAGTCAAGAGGACCGATATAAGGCTTAACACGTTGTCCATTCACCTTGAAGACAATACCATTATTGTCTTCCAATTCGACTACTCCAGACGAGTAGACTTGGATAACTTTGTATGGACCAGACCACTTAGACTTTAACTTACCTGGGAAGATCTTCAATATGGAGTTGAAGAGAAGTACCATATCACCCCTTTGGAAGTTTCGTCGAACAATCCGCTGATCATGATACTTTTTCATCCGCTCCTTGTATAGGTCTGACCTTTCATATGCATGGAGACGGAATTCATCTAGTTCGTTCAGCTGCTCCAACCTCAGATTCTTCACATCATCCCAATTCAAATTTAATTGCTTCAATGCCCACAATGCCTTGTGTTCGAGCTCGATGGGTAAATGACAAGCCTTCCCATAGACTAGTTGATAAGGAGACATGCCAATGGGTGTCTTGAATGCAGTCCTATACGCCCATAGTGCCTCATCTAGCTTTCGAGACCAATCCTTCTTATTCGCATTAACCGTCTTTGCAAGGATTTTCTTGATCTCGCGATTGGAAACTTCTACTTGTCCACTAGTTTGGGGATGATAAGGCGTAGCTACCTTATGTTGCTTGACACCATACTTGGCCAAAACTGATTTGAATAGCTTGTTGCAGAAGTGAGATCCTCCATCACTTATGATAGTACGTGGTACTCCAAAGCGAGAGAAGATATTCTTCTTTAAGAACGCTACAACACGCTTTCCTTCGTTGTCGGCCAATGCTATAGCTTCTACCCATTTCGAAACATAATCCACAGCAACCAAGATGTACTTTATTCCAAATGAATTCACGAATGGACCCATGAAATCAATACCCCACACATCAAAGAGTTCTACCTCAAGAATTTTGGTCATGGGCATTTCATGGTGTTTTGAAATCGCACCTTGACGCTGGCATTGGTCACACCTTCTAACATAGTCGTAGGCATCTCTGAATATCGAAGGCCAATAATAACCACTTTGCAATACTTTTCTGGCCGTCCGATTGCCTGCGTGATGTCCTCCAACTTGCGAAGTGTGGCATGCTTCCAAGATAGTAGGCGCCTCTTCATGGGATATACATCATCGAATGATACCATCCGCACATCGTCGAAACAAATAAGGCTCATCCCAATAGTAGTGTTGTACGTCATGCATAAACTTCTTCCTTTGGTGGTAAGATAAATTGGCAGGTATCACATTACTCACCATAAAATTTGCAAAGTCGGCATACCATGGTAATTTCTCCATTGTTGTCGCTAATATCTTTTCGTCCGGGAATGCATCATCAATCTGAATTTCAGGTTGCGCCACATGCTCATTCTCAAGTCGAGATAGGTGATCAGCCACTTGGTTCTCGCAACCTCGTCTATCTTTGACTTCGAAATCAAACTCTTGCAGCAGCAATACCCATCTAATCAACCTTGATTTTGCATCCTTCTTTGTCATTAGATACCTAAGAGCTGCATGGTCTGTATGAACGATCACCTTAGTATCCAATAGATAGGCACGAAACTTCTCAAATGCATACACAACCGCTAGGATCTCTTGTTCAGTAACAGTGTAGTTCCTTTGGGCTTCATTTAGGACCTTACTCACATAGTAGATAGGATGAAATAATTTCTCCTTTCTCTAACCAAGAACAGCACCAACGGCTACACCACTAGCATCACACATGACTTCAAATGGGAGAGTCCAATCTGGTGCTACCATAATAGGGGCTTCAATGAGTTTTCCTTTAAGGCATTCGAATACCTTTAAGCAATCGTCATTGAAGTCAAACTTTGCATCTTTCTCCAATAGTTTGCACAATGGACTCGCAATTTTGGAGAAGTCTTTGATGAACCTACGATAGAAACCAGCATGGCCAAGAAAACTACGAACTCCCTTCACCGAAATTGGAGGCGGTAGCTTCTCAATAACCTCAATTTTTGCTCGGTCAACCTGTATTCCTCTTTCAGAGATCTTGTGCCCAAGAGCGAGTCCTTCTTTTACCATGAAGTGGAACTTCTCCCAATTCAGCACAAGGTTGAACTCTACACATCTTTGTAATGCCATGCTCAAGTTTGCCAGTCATGCTTCAAAAGACTCACCAACAATTGAAAAGTCGTCCATAAATACCTTCAAAGTGTCTTCAACCATATCAGAGAAAATAGACATCATACAACGTTGAAAGGTGGCTGGTGCGTTACATAACCCGAATGGCATACGTTTGAAGGCAAACGTACCATATGGGCATCTAAACGTTGTCTTCTCTTGGTCTTCGGGTGCAATACAAATCTGATTATAGCCTGAATAACCATCCAAGAAGCAAAACCATCCTTTCCCCGCTAATCGATCTAGCATTTGGTCCATAAATGGCATTGGGAAGTGATCCTTGAGTGTCCAAGAATTCAGCTTGCGGTAGTCCATGCATACTCTCCATCCAGTGACGGGCCTGAGTGGAATAAGTTCATTCTTTGCATTCGCGACCACCGTCATACCTCCTTTCTTGGGAACACATTATACAGGGCTTACCCATGTACTATCAGAAATAGGATACACAACTCCTGCGTCTAACCACTTGATGATCTCTTTCTTCACCACTTCTTGCATAGGTGGGTTTAGACGCCTTTGATGCTCAATGGTGGGTGTGCAATTTTCTTGAAGCTGAATTTTATGTGTACAAATCCCAGGTGGAATACCAATAATATCCGCAATGGTCCATCCAATAGCTCTAATATACTTGCGTAGAATAGCAATAAGAGCTGCAACTTGTCGCTCACCCAAATCGGCTGCCACAATGACTGGAAGAGTGTTTCCGCTTCCTAAGAGTGCGTACTTCAAATGACTTGGCAGCTCCTTCAATTCTAACGTGGGTGGCTCTTCAATAGATGGCTTAGCTGGTGGTGTAGGCCGATTCTTGAGATCAAGATCCAGCTTCTTGGGAGTATAGCGATATGTTCCTAATCCCGATAGAGCACAAATGGCTTCTTCAGAATTTTCAGCATCTTCACTCTCTCCATTCATGAGCACAACCTCCAAGGGATCATCAATAATTTGCTCTTCTTCAAGTAGTTCTTTCTCATCATCAAGGAAAACATCAGCCACCGAAAATACACTAAGATCTTTGGGTTGCTTCAATGATTTGCAAACATCAAAATGAACCACTTCGTCATTTATTCGGAATGAAAGTTCATTAGCTCTCAAATCAATGAGCACACTTCCTGTAGCAAGGAAAGGGTGCCCCAAGATTATGGGAACCTCAGAATCTGCTTCACAATCCAAGATGACAAAGTCTGCTGGAAAGATAAATGAAGAAACTTTTACCAAGACATCGCATAGAATACCAACAGGTCGTTTTACCGACCTATCCGCCATGACGAGCCTCATATTGGTTGGAGTAGGATCACCCAACCCCAACTTTTTATAGATAGATAATGGCATCAAATTGATGCTGGCTCCTAAATCACATAATGCTTTGGAAAAATTCAAAGATCCAACGGTGCAAGGAATAGTGAAAGCTCCGGGGTCAGCCTTCTTCTGAACTATTGATCGGGTAGCGATTGCGCTGCAGTGATGGACATCATCTTTCAACTCATAAATTGCTGCCCTCTTCTTTGTCAAAAGATCCTTCATAAATTTCGCATACCCAGGCATTTGTTCAAGTGCTTCCACCAATGGAACATTAATGGTCAGCTGCTTTAACATAGTCATGAATTTGCTGAACTTCGTATCCTCCTCCACCTTCTTCAATCTTTGGGGAAAAGGTGGTGGTGGGTATGGAATTGTTCTCTCCATGGATTTCTTCTCCTCTTGCTTCCGTTTTCAGCTTTTCCAGGCTGCACGTCGTGAGGAGTGACGTTAAGGACGTTAGGATCGGCTGCTGCGGCATCTTTCCCTTTCGCCTTATCATCAATTTCCGCTTCTTCGTCAACCACTTGCTTGCCTTTTACTGAAGTTTCCAGCACCTTACCACTTCGGGTAGTGATGGCCATGCATGACCCATCATTCCTTGGGTTTTGCACAGTATCGCTAGGTAAAGTACCAGCCTTCCTTTGATTGAGTGCTGCTGAAAGTTGGCTCAATTGCTGCTCTATTTGCTTGATTGAAGTGGAATGAGAATCAACTAATTGCTTCATAGAGGACAAATCATTTATTACCTCCGTTACTCCTGCGCTCGTTGCTTCCACTCCTTTCAGTAGTTTAGCCATCATGTCTTCCATACTTCCAGAACTAGATGTGGTGGCGTCACGTCTTCCAGGGGGAACATACAAACCACTACTATCATTCTTGTTCTTCCAACTACCTTGGTCCATGTTTCCAAATTTACCATGATAGTTCCGACCTTGGTTTACTTGGGCATTGCCTCGGAAACCCCCCTGATTGTTCAAGTAGTTGGCTTCCTCTTCCGAATCAGATTCGTCTCTTCCTTTTGACGCAATAGCTTTCACTTTTTCGGTCTTCCCTGATAATAAATGCTTTGTAAGAAGATCCACTTGCGTTTTCATGTGCGCTAAATCTTGATCACGTTCTTCTTGTCTTCTTTTTTGGTCTGCAGTCATGCCTATAGATAAAGTGGGGCTTGCTACCTCGGAATCCCTGGTATGCCAAGCTCTACTTTGTTTCATCATGCGATCTAGCATATTGCTTGCTTGACCAAAGGTAAGGTCCATAAAAGATCCTCCAGCTGCGTTATCCACCACTGGCTTAGTTATTGAATTCAAGGCTCTATACAATATCTCCATGAGGTAAACATTAGTCATGTGATGGTTTGGGCATCTCGCTAGCTTTGTCTTGAACCTCTCCCATGTTTCATGAAGAGCTTTAGTGGGAAGCTGACGAAAGTTGCTGATTTCATCTCTCAATTGTGCCCTTTTGGAAGGCGGAAAGAATCTTTCTAGGAAAACATCTCTCAATTGCCTCCAATTTGTAATTGAATCAGGAGTCAGCCCATTCAACCATAGTGTTGCCTCCCCAGACAGAGACAATAGAAATAGACGTAATCGAATTGCATTCTGACCAACACCAGGATTGTCAAAAGACTTGCATGTAGAAATAAAGTTGAGGAGATGCATATTCGGATCATCTCCTGCTAGTCCACCAAACAATCCCTTGAGTTGCAATAACTGAATCATGGTGCTTGTGATGTTGAACTTGGCTCCGGGCGCTAATGGTGGTGGAATTATAGCTCCAGTGGCTCCGGCACCATCAAGATCATCATCATCATCGTCGAAAGCTGGCTGCATAGGTTGGCGATCATGTCTATACCGAGCTTTTCTACCTCTTCTGTTGGCAGGTGTTGTGATTTCAGCATCATGCCTTGGGTTTAGTAATTCGTCATCACCTAAATCCTCATCGTCAGGATTTGTTGCTCGTGCAGGGTTATCAATGTTCTGCTGCTGAACCTGGGCTACGGCAAGGGCAACCAATCTTGCTTGTTCCTGTTGAGCAGCCATCCTTGCGATTTCAGCTTGTGCTTCCATTCTACCAATGCGTTGTGGTTCAGGATTGATTGGTAATAACGGTTGACCAGAACTTCGAGTATGGGGCATGCACTAAAATAAAAACCTGCAGTAGACAAAAACAAAAACTAAACGTAAAAGTATGAGAATCTTTGACCAAAGGATCTAGTAATTATCACGAACTTGATTGACACTTGTATTCCCCGGCAGCGGCGCCAATATTTGATAACGCTCAATCTACAGCTCTCGTAGGAGTGTAAAGCGGTCGTTAGCAAATATAGAACCCAACAGGGTTGAGTGTCGATCCCACAGGGAATAACTTGGCCAACAAGTAAGCAAAATTACTAAACTTTTGGTGCAAGTCTCGTAAAAAGGGGAGATTTGTAATGTGTCACCAAAATAATTAAATAAAAGCTGAAAATAGCAAAGTAAAAGAGAAAGATTGTTACGTAAGTTGTAAAAAATGAGAATTGAGGCGTTGGGGTTATGTCCACCTTCTGAGGTATACGTCTCTATTGTCTATGAGTGTGTAGAATTCTGACATGCAACTGCTTATAGAGAATTGTATTCGATGGTAAATCCAGGCGTCTTTCGACCTATTCGAGGATTATTTCACTTTAACTCTTTCGAGCTTAAAGCGTGTCTAACGGTACGAATTCTCCAAGAGGTTAGTCCAGTTACGACACTAGCTTTTTAGTAGGGAATTTTAGGGGGTGACCCTACTACCTTGACATTATCTCTTTTCCAGACAGATAACCTTTCTTTCGAACAAGTTAAATGTTATACTGGCGTATTCTTGCATTTGCAACCACAAAGAATGTAGACTAAGATGAAGAGAATAATGATATAAGCAGTATACGTGTCGCGAACTCACAAACTCACAGCAATAGATAGTATCTCATACGGCTTCCATAACCCCAACAGAGAAGTTTAGTTACCCATGAATGCGAAGGAGATCACGATTGACATTGTTGTTATACCACAAGATTGAGTAATTTCGTGTAGCTTAGGTGGTAGGCGTGAGGGGTGAATTCCTAGGCAAAGTAACGATTCTCTTGTTGTGGAATTTAAGAATAGAAGAGTAGAAGAAGAAAAATAGAATTAATGGAAAGATTAGAAGAGTTGTAGAATTGTTTGTAGTGGAAGATGAGAGGGATGGAATGAAGTATTGTGGTCTCCCCGATTCTTCAAAATCTCTAGCATGATAGGGTATTTATAATACCCATATCCTAATCCTACTAGATAAATAAAATATCTAACCAAATCCTACTAGGCTAATGTAATACTTAACCCAATTGTACTAGGTTAATGTAACATTATCATAATCCAAATAAACTAATGAAATACATAACCCAATTGTACTTGGTTAATGTATCATTGTCCAAATCCAACTAAGTTACTGCAAATCCCCAAAGTCTTCAGAAATGCTGTTTTAGCCCGGGACAGATTTTTCATGCAGCAGTTTTGGTCCTTAGGCGTGTAAACTCCCTTCCCTTCCTTCGTAAGCTTTCTTTTGCGTCAAGTAAGCCATAAAATGCTGAATTCTGCATCATTTATACCTGAAACTTTACTAATCATGTTCGTTAACTCATTTACAGGAAAAAGGACTAAAAGTGCATGAAATATATACTTTGTTCTCAAAACTAGGCTAAAATATGGGCAAAATATATTGATATAGGCGTGTAAATTCGCCTATCATCAAATTCTTGCTAAAAGAACAAAAGGAATATCTTTTTGATATTTTTGTTTTTGACAAATGAGTTCAAAAGGTAAAAATCTTTTTGAAATTTTTGAATTGTGAAACACAAAAGCCATAAAGAACTCTAAAAAAACTATGAAACTCTTTTTTGACTCACTTTTTATTGTCTCTTTTTCCGGTTTTTTTCAATATTTTCTTGCCTACACACTTTACTTCTAACACATGTTTTCTCCAAATCAGTCCGTCAAATGATCATGTTAACCTCAAAGATGCAATATTTAGCACGTAGGGATGCTTTAGAGGTGAGTCTCCTACAAAGGTACACGTGGGTCCCACTAAATCTCAATATGATACAGATAAGCATGACCTAAAGGATGACCTACGCTGGGGTCTACTAATAAGGCTGTTTGGGGAAACGTATAATCGATAGTGGCTGCGAGAGCTTTTCACCCACTCCATACACCTGACGGCTCCCCCTCCTAAAATAAGGGTGACTCAACTAGAGGTCATGTACACACGTGTACAACGAGACTTGTTGCAAAAAAAATGACTCAGGTTATACACATGATGCCAGATATAAAGCGATAACACATGAGAGGAAAAACTGTAAACACGTAGCAAGTAGGCACTCAACAATGATAAAATAAATACAAACAATAACACAAACAATCTATATACACCCATAATGTCAACCTAAGCCGATACAACTCCAAAAAATAAGCTCAAATTCTAAAAAGTATCCTCAGTGGAGTCGCTAAAGCTATCACACCCCTATTTTAACCAAAAAGAATTATATTGAGTTTGAAAGATTTTTTATTATTAAAGTGAAAAAATGAAGCTTTATTTCGAAAAGGATTCATTACACTTATATATTCAGAACCGCCACTTGACATAAATCTGGTGTGCCAAGTCACCTTTGAAAAATCCTTTTTTAAAATGATTTGACTCTTTAAAATTGGTTTGCGAACAGAAATTCCGGTTAAGAATTCTATTAACCGAGGGGAAGGTACTAGGCACCTCTCGATCCCGTAGTTCTACCACGGTCGTTCTCTGGAGTATATCGGCTAATTCAACACTAAGAGTGTATAAACAACATACACACACAACAATTATACAAACAAACACAAACAAAATGAATCCCAAAAAATATAATGTCCAATCCAATTATACAGTCCCAAAATAGAAAAATTCGGAAATGTAACCCTACGCTAACCTACGTAATCCTATACTACGCTCCAATGCTTTACACGATGCCTTGGGCCTTCATCACAGACGTCTTCCGAGTATAAAATACTTTGGGGCATTCCCTGGTGAATAAGTATAATATAATCGCGGGGAATTCCCCCGCAAATGAATACATCTTCAAATCTTATACGATAAAGTAGAAAAAAAAATTCACACGCACATTCAAACATTCAACAAAACACCATTCCTAAAATTTGCCTACCCGACTTAGCATTTTCCTACTAGTTTCAATCTCAAATGTGATATTATCAAACTTAGAAAATTCGACACCTATTTTCATCAAACAAACATCAATTAATTAATATGAACTAATCACGTTCATTTTCTATCCGTTTATAATTCTCAAACCAAATCCATTCTCAACATGATTAAACCAATTCAATACGCGATCCACCAATCAAGTTTTCTCATTCAAATCCAACATTAACCAACAAAACAAAGATCCAAATATGCCAAACACACAAATCATTCATATATACGTAAAATAAGAGAGAGATAAGATAGAATTGGACCTTCTGAATGCTTTCGATTGACTTAAGAAGAGAATAAAACCTATCCTAAAATCTTGAAGAATACCAATGAAATATTTACTCTCTAAATCAGTTGAGAAACAACCCAGAAACGTGATAACCCAAATTCGACTCTCCCAATCAGTTGAGAAACAACCCAGAAATGTGATAACCCAAATTCTAATTCGAACAAAAATAGATTTATGAACAGAATTGATGAACAACCAAGACTAAACATTGAAGTATAGACAAAACAAAAATATCCGCAAGGAGCAACGACTACCAAAAACCAGAATTTCAAAAAAACCTGTAGAAACCAACGAGGCCAGAACTCCAGTAAAATCAAATGACGACAGGAAAACGACGAAAACAGGTTGGATTTTGGCTAGATCTTGTCAATAAATCAAGAATAACGAGGGGATTTGGGGAATTTTGGGTTAATTAGGTCGAAACGACAAACTTGACGCCGATTTCAATGAAAGTTTCGCCCAAAAAAGCTCAAAAAAGACCGAACTTTTCCTCCAGTCTCACTATTCTTTCACCGTATCTCCGTCAAACACCCTCCGTTCTCTTATTTTCTCCTTCCTGTGTGCGTGTGTGTATGTTTTTCGGTGAAGAAGATACCCCTCTTTTTTTAGTGAATATGCATATTCTGTATTGTGTGAGAGTGTATATATCCTTTTCTATTTTTGTGTGTGAGTGATGAATATATTATGTGGGGTTCATGAATAATTGTGTGTGTATATAATTCCCTTATGAAAAAGATCAGTGTGTGAGGTAATGAAAAAAATATGTAAAAAATATAGGGGGTCACGTAGGTGGGGGTGGGGTAGGGGTGTACGGTGTTCTAATTTGATAGGGAGGGGTTGTTAATTTGTTTTCAAAAGAATATTGAGGATGGGGTTGGTTAGGGGTTTCTTATTTTGTCTTCTAGTGGAAAATTATCCCATGATTGAAGGTACACAGTAGGATAAGATAAATAGGTGGAATTGATTTTCGGGAGGGAAAAAATTATGTGTCTACATCTAGTACCCCCGAGCTATGACCGAATTCGCTACGAGGCACTCCAACTTCATAAGGGTCTTATTACCCCTGAACTTAATTTTAGTATATTTTTGTCACCCCTTTTAGCTGATGTGACACCTTTTTAGCTAATGTAACACCTTTGATGTGGGCCTATTTTTATGTAATAAAAGTGTCATGTTAGCACAAAAGAGTGACAAAAATATGCTAAAATTTAGTTAGGAGGTAATAGGTCCCATGTGAAGTTGGAGTGTGTCGTAGCAACTTTGGCCATAGTTTGAGGGGTTACTGGATGCTTATCTTCTTAAAGTTTCAAAAATGCTTTCCACAGTGGTTAAAGGTTGGGTGGTAAGGGTTCTTTTATTTAGGGTAGAATTGGGTTGGCTCCACACAATTTTGTGATTTGTTTCGTGAAAATTACAATGAGAAATTTTACACTTGAAGTCCCCCATACAATACTCCAAAGACCGCTATACACTCAAAAGAAACAATTTTTTATTTATTTTCACACACCTCACTACAATATCACTCAAACACTTTATTTTTCCTCACATGCTATTTTCCTCACACTGTTTGTGAAAAGATCTCCACAACTATTGAGTTCCTTATTTCTCTATATGATGAAATGAGAGAGCCTTCACCACAACTATTGAGTTTCTTCTTTCTCTGTATGATGAAATGAGAGATCAGAGGCTCTCCATTTATATCAAAATGTCTAGTCATTTCAGCCATATAGAAGGCTTATTAGGTGTTGCAAGTTGTTGCTGCAACCTTCCAATTCGCATTCTTTCTATTTGTAACCAAAACAAGTTTTTAGCCAAAACCTTGTTTAGCCACCACAACTTGTCCATTTAATTTTTTTGTTTTCCTTTAATGGGCATGGACCCATAAATATCTATTCAAGAATGGATACACCAGCAAGTTCTTTGCATAATTTGAACTTGTCCCTTGTAACCACCTTGACCAACACATCTGCATGATTCTCACTAATAGAAATCTTCTTGACTTGCATAGATCATCCTTTATATTTTCCCAAATACAATGATATTGCCAGTTGAAATGCTTTTCCCTTACATGATATATGGTATTTTTCTTGGGTCGATTGGACTTTGACTGTCATAATAGATAACATACTCCTTCTGATGTAAGCCAAGATCTTGACGAAACCGTTTCAGCCATTTCATCTCCTTTCCAGCTTTTTAGCAGTGGCAACACATTCTTCTTTAGTTGTACATATTACAACACACTTCTACATCCATGATATAGCTCCCCCCTAAAAATAAAAAGGTAAAAAAATATCTAATAGTGGATTTTTGGTTATCAAGGTTACATGCTCTATCATTATCTGTATTGTCCTTCAAGATTGGTTCAAATTTTCAAAACGCAAACAGTTTCTAGAGGTACCTCTCAGGTACCTAAGTATTTACTTGAATGATTACCTGTATTGTCAAGGAACCTGCTAACACCAACTACATCAAGCATATCATATCTAGTACATACCATTGCATACATCAAATTACTGAGTGTCGATGCGTAAGGAGCTTAGACATATTCTCTTTCTCCTTTATTTGTTGTGGGACACATCTTCTTGATCAACTTCTCATGAACATCAAGTGGTGTGTAAATGACTTTAGAGATCCTTATGTTGAAGCATTCTAGTACACGTTCAATGTACTTCTCTTCAGATGGCCACAACTTTCTGCTTGTTCGTTCTCTAAACAATCTTTATCCCTAAAATTTATTGTAATGGGCTTAAGTCCTTCATTTCAAATAACTTGAAAAAATGTCCTTTCAACTTGGTAATAAACTCCTTTTTCTTTTCCTACAATCAACATGTCATCCATATACAACAACAAAATAATAACATTGTTGATAGAAAATCTTTTAAAGTATACACACAGATAAGAAAAATGATTGTATTAGGTTGACTTACCATGGATGAGCCAAACTTCATATAGCACTTCCTCGGTTCCTTCTTCAACCCTTAAAGACTCTTATTCAATTTGCACGCCATGTGGTTCTTTTTGGATATTTCAAATCCTTTTTGCTGCTTCATATAAATATCCTCTTCCAAATCTTCATCAAGAAATGTTGTTTTTATGTCCAAGTATTCTACTTTAATATTTAGGCTTTCTTCTTAGCTTAAAATGGTCGAGTATAAGTGTCACGACCCGAAACGGGGCCCTTTCCGTGACGAGCATCCCGAACCATGAAGGCTCGGACGCCCTTCTCTCTCTGGTAATCATGCACAATATTCATAAATTATAATAGAAGATACAAAATTGCAAATCATTACGGAAATATGGTCATACTCTGAGTTCAATTAAACTATTAAAAATGAAATCCAATAACAACTACATACCATCTGAACCAGTCTGCGAAATCTCTACTACATCTGAAAATGACAACTGTCTGAAATTGGGAAAAGGCCCCCAGTGGACCTAAACCAAAATAAATATCATAATCGGAAATATAGAGTCCTTCTGGAATAAAGAAGGCTCACTAACTGCACACATCACTGATGTCTGAAAACTCTACGGCCTAGCAGGACCACTGAACTGAGCTTTAGACCCTGGGAGGAAGGGGAGGGGTCAGTACAAATGTACTGGTACGCAGAGCAATCCAAAAAAATGTATTTATATATATAATAAGTGAGAGCAATTCATAAAACATTTTACATATAATATATGAAAACACATGGGCACATTTTAAAGACTTTGAAATATTTCTTTGAAACTATGACTCACTCTTTGTCTTACTTCTGAGCTAGATATTACACCCTAAAATCTTTAATTCCACGAGCTATATGGAATCCTCTCTTGACTCGGCGGCCAATCCCCCAATCCAAGTTTGCCACAAGAATTGGAGTATCTATAAGGGGGACACGCAAGATCCCACACTAGGGTGCCAAAATCCCCAATCAAATCAATATGTCATGGTAGTGCACAAGATCACAAAGCAGGTCTCCTAACCATAGTCCCAATTTAGGATGACATGAATCAAGGTACACAAGATCACAAAGCATGGTACCATAATTCCGTGTTGGCAAATCATGGTTTCTAGCATAGAGTTTTTCAAATCGCACTTTCTTTGGGTAACCATCTAACTCTCTTTAAGCCTATTTTTAAACCTTTTCTAAACATGCATCTTTCTAAATTCATAATCTGAGAAATCTGATTTCAAACATGTGTTATATTCTGTTCTAAATCACTATGGCTTTAACTGAGTTTGTGTCATCACACCAAACTTGCAAGTCCTATTTCTGAGCCATATTGTGCCATGTATGATTCTTTCATTAAAACATAATTTAGACCACCCAAACATGCAAATAGTATAAAAGATTTCATGTTCCGAAAATACAAGTCAAAACTATGCTGAGATTATTCAAACATATGGTGGTCATGTGCTTTTGGCAAAATCGTGCACTCTTTCATTATATGAATATTTTCAACATTCATCAACATAAACAACTCTCTCTCTTTTGAAATGGAAATCATAATTCAAATATAACATCATTCAAGACATTTCACAACATGCTTTTCAAGATACAATTTAGAACAATTCATATCATATGAAAGATGGGAAAAATCATAACAAGAGAGGGGTTCATTATAATTCATGCTCTCAATTGAATATTCATCCTTAAACACATTCAGATATATATAAATAAATAATTTTTCAATCAATTTTAGGGAAGGTCTAAAGACCAAAATAATACCGTCAAAACTTCTAAAACATAATTACATTCATAAATCCAAAATTCTTTTTCTTAAAACATGATTTCTATGCCCATCAGATTTTAGAAAAATCCCGCGCACCTTATTTTAGAAGCTTTTGAATGAACACTAGCTTTTGCGATTCTATACGTATGATTGGTGGGTGAATCGTGTAGCCCTCGCAATGAGGATTCCGAATCTTGAAGAATCATGGAAAACCCATGGTTAAATCTTGAGATATTTAGTTTTTTAGTTTGAAATCCTAGGGTGAGTTCTTGATGAATTTTAGAGACTAGAATCATATTTTGGGGGTTTTGGGAGTTTAATGCTGTGTTATAGCTGGATAAGGGATGAAAGATACCCATTTTTCCCTTAAAAACGTGGAAAGAGAACCTGAAATTTTTGTGCGTGCGATAGCGCGTGCGTCACATGCTTATCGCATGATGCTACTATCTCAGTCAGTAAAATGGCCATAAATTTTCGCTTGGGTATCGGATTTAGGAGAAATTTGTATTGTTGGAAATCTAATTCGAAGAGCTTTCATTTGATATATAGTAGGCCACCGAGTTCTTCATATAAAAGGAGTTATGGTCGATTGAAGTTGACCCAAGTTTCGATGCTCACTCAAACTCGAATGATAGGAAAGCTTTCAACTCGTCCTTGAGTTAGAGAACCTCTATGATCTCAATTCATGCTTAAATAAGTTCACACACTACATAATTAATTAACATGCTAAATTTTCATAGGATTTATGACTTTTGGATCATCTAAGCATAGAAACGACGATTTTTCATTCTAGCCCGAAATGCGGGGTGTTACAAGAAGTCATTTGACAATAGCTGATCAATACCTTTCTTCTGTTCAAAGCCTTTTACCATCAATCGAGCTTTGTATCTGAGCAACTCTCCATTTCTATCTTTCTTCTGTTCAAAGGCCCACTTGCATTTGAGTTGTCTTTTACCTTTTGGAAGTTCAACCAGCTTGTAGGTGCCATTTTTCTTTAGAGAAGATTCCATCTCTTTTTGCATGGCTTTCATCGAGTGGCTCTTTTCCTAATGGTTTAACACTGCTTTAATACTTTCTGGCTCCCCCTCATCATTGATGAGAACACACTCTGAGGAAGGATACTTAGATGACTCTACCAAAAATGATGTTTACTCATGTCGGATCTATAAAAATGAATTTTTTTTGAAAGATCCGATACACACCCGTTAGCATTTGAAAGAATCCGAGCAACACAGTTTCTTGATTATAACTTTGAGGTAGTGAATATTCCAAGAATGATAAGTAACATGGTATAATAGGATAACTTTGCACTGATAGTATTAAAATTTTACTACTGTATATAACTTAAAACTGCTTTATATACCAACAGTTCATGAACTTACCATTTTCGTTTCACCTCAGGTAATCTTAACCGTTCAAATGGTTGATTATATCAACAACAACAACAAAGCCTCCTCCTTTATCTGGCCATGGGACCAGCAATATGTGAATGAACTCACATAGGAAGTGTTAAATTCCATGTTAAATATGTCAAATTCCACCAAGTTAAAAAAAAATACCAAGTAGAGACAAGATCTACATATTTTGTTTGATTCTGTTGGAAAGTGCACCATCACATGTATGACTTCGAACATGTGACCAAATGATAAAGTACTCATGTCTCTAACTGCTAATTGATACTACTGATTCTTTTTGTTCATCATCAGATCTCATAGACTTCAGTTCATTCGCTTAAAAAGATTGAATCCTCAAACTCCTTTTGATCCCATGGAGATTAACAGTGAAAATCTTGCAAACAATGAACTAATCAGTGAAGTAGTTGTAGTAATTGTTCCACTTCAAGCTCAAGGCCATCTCAACCAATTTCTCCAATTTGCCTGTCTAATTTCCTCTTATGGTCTCTCTGTTTACTATGTTGGTTTAGCCAACTACAATCATCAGGCCAAGGTTCGAGCCAACGCTTTAAAACCTTCGGATATAGCCAAGATCCACTTTCATGATCTCCCAAGTGGTAGAGGCGAAATCCCGACATTTTGGGATGCTTGTACGCTCCTACGCGACCCCATTGCTTCCTTCGTTCGTGATATTTCCTCCAAATCAAGACGAGTTGTTGTTGTTCATGATCCTTTAATGTCCTATAATGTTCAGGTTGTTTCTTCTTTGCCCAATGCTGAATCCTATATGTTTAATTGTGTTTCAGCTTTCTCTTCATACAGTATGATCGGCTTATTTGTGAGGTTGTCTGTCCAACATGAAGAATTTCTTAAAAAGCTACCCTCCTTAGAAGGAATTATGACAGACGAAGCCAGGAACTTTTCAGTTTCTCAGATTCCGCATATGAATATTAGATCAGGTGATATCCATAATACAAGTAAAGTAATTGAAGGCAAGTATCTTGATTTGCTGGCAGAAGTAGAAATTTATCAGAACAAGAAACAATGGGCAATTGGACCTATTCTGCCTACTAAACTGGATCATATCTCAAATAGGAACAATATATGTTTGGAGTGGCTGAACAAACGACCTCGAAACTCAGTTCTTTATATATCTTTCGGAACTACAACTTCATTTTCTGATAGAGAAATCAATGAGCTCGCGAGGGGGTTAGAACAAAGCAAACAGAAGTTCATATGGGTGCTGAGAGATGCCGATAGAGGAGATATCTTTACTGGGGAATCTAGAAGAGTGGAGCTTCCGGAAGGGTTTGAGGAAAGGGTAAAAGAAGTAGGCTTAGTGGTAAGAGAATGGGCACCACAACCAGAAATCTTGGCTCATTCTTCCACGGGTGGGTTCTTGAGTCATTGTGGCTGGAACTCTTGCATAGAGAGTATTACTATGGGGGTGCCTATAGCTGCTTGGCCTATGGACTCTGACCAGCCGAGTAATAGTTTCTTGGTGACAGAAATCTTGAAAATAGGCCTGATTGTGAGGGAGTGGGAGAAACGCGAGGAGTTGGTAAGGGCATCCACTATTGAAAATGTCGTGAGGACATTAATGAGATCAAAAGAAGGTGATGCAATCAGGCAGAGAGCAGAAGAATTGGGAGAAGCTGTAAGGCGGTCCACAGAGAAAGGGGGAGCTTCGCGAATGGAGTTGGATTCTTTCATCGCACATATCACAAGATAGACTTGTTTTTCACCAGAATTTTGCAGGGATGACGATTCTACCGCATTCTTGTTTGATTTTCTCTTTCCAAGCAGTTTGGTTACTTTTCAATTTTCCTTAAACCTGTTATTTATCTGATCCTCGGCTCCGAGCCTCGACTTATTTACACTACCTTAAATTTCTTTGATCTTGGAATGCACTGTATCTGAAACTTTTTACGTCTATCCCTGAGATGATTTCTTTGTATTTCATTTCTCTCTGAAGGTCATAGCTTAACAGATAATTAATCTGGTTCTAACAGAGTACAGGGTTGATGTGGAGAATAATCTTTATATACAATTCAGTTATTTGCATATGCTAAATTGGTCCTATACTAGACTGTTTTATGACAAAAGAATTTGTTCATTTATTCCTATGTCCAAAGAAAAGTTTAAAGTGGGTAGCTTTGTTGTATTTGTTTCTTATGATATCAAGATATATGGAGCTTCACTTGCTCTTAATTAAGGTTATGAATATCTAATGTGGAACAATCGTGTTTGTTGTTCGTGTTTCTACTATATTTGTTGCCTTGAAACAATCATGAAAATATTAAAAGCTACTATGTCTATCTTGTAGCAAGAAAACAACAATATAGCTCCTTCCAAGAGGTCTTTTAGATTTTCTATGTGATCAAAGTTCATTGCTATATGTGCATATGACTGAGATTATCTATAATATTAAACTCATTCTGTTGGTAGTAACAAGAGTTCAAAAGACTTTTTTATACCTATATATACACTTGTGCTCTGATGCATTCAAGCATGCAATTCCAAGATATCTCGTTTCCAATATTCCTGTTCCAAAAATATTTCCAATGGCTGATAAATGTGCTTCAAATTTGTTGTGGTAGTGACTGTTCCCTTTTTAGTATGCTTTGTCATTCTTTCTTTAGCATTGTGTCTTCACTTCTTCCCTCCTGTTGTCTCTTTTAACGAACTGCTTCGGAATTCTTTTACATGAGTTGAGGATCTATGGGAAACTAGGTATGTTGTTGTTGTTGATAAATGCACTTCAAAACTCAGAAGCGGCTGTAGTGATGGTTCCACTTCCTGACTCAACAAATTACTCCTCATTCCTAAGCTCATGTCCATTTATAATATCCCTTTCCATTATCTTGGAACCACTGCTCAAATCCAACAAGCGAAAACATGGGTTTTCATCCTCACATCTTGACATACATTCAATTCCATGAATTTCAAATACCATCTTTTGGTATCCTCACAAATTTCCAAACTAACTAGTCCCTTCATTTTTGCAGCATACCATCTAAGGGAAGCAGTTTGCTCACTAGAGCACAAACTTGTTAGTACTAATCATAACAATGTGATTTGATGAGTTGGGTTGTTCAAAAATTTTCAGAAGTATCTAATACTGAATGCTGTCTACCTGGAACATAACATTATGAGGATATCTGCTTGTTTAATAAATTGGATAATGAGTCTACAAGTTCAAGTTTCATCATCACGGCAACATGCATGTATTATTTTAAAGGTTAAAATTGGCGTATTTGATATTATAATGCATGTCTGCTCATCAACGATGGTGGCATTATTTTAATGGTTAAAATTGGTGTATTATAATGCATGTCTTCTCAATAATGTTTCCTAAGGTTAAATTAGGAAAATATCCATTAAAAGTTAATTCACCATATAATCCTTTAATAATTTTTATTTTTTTTAAAAGATTAACCCTCATCCAAGATTAAATCTTTTGTTGGATTTTCAAGATGACTAAAGAAGGCGAACCAAGTAGAGACAAAATATCTCAATATTTTATTTGATTCTGTTGGAAAGTGCATCATCACATTTGACCAAATGCTTAAAGTATCCATTTCTCTATCTGCTAATAATTGATACGCCTACTGATTCTTTTTGTTCATCATCAATCTCATTGCCTTAAAACAATTGAATCCTCAAACCCCTTTTGGTCGCATGGAGAATAACTGTGAAATCTTGCAAACAATGAACTAATCAGTGAAGTAGTTGTAGTAATTGTTCCATTTCAAGCTCGAGGTCATCTCAACAAATTTCTCCAATTTGCTTGTCTAATTTTGTCATGGCCCGAGCCTACACCCTGAACGTGACATGACAACTGAAACCAAGAGTGATCCCTAGCGAACCCTCGACCTGGAAAACTATTCGTAAACTCAACTTTAAAATTATTTGGAAGCTGGAAATACAGTTAGGTGATAAATCTCTAGAAATAAGAAAAGAAATTTAATTTGAAATACTGCATATGAATTTTGAAAGACAACAAAACATCCAACTGTTTAATGTCTAATGAAGAATCTATATAATTCATGAATTGAAAGAGTTACTGGGACATTGCCCGGAGCTACCTTTCTTGGAACTAACAACTAAAACTGAAACTATCTAATAAGCTGAAAAATTCTAACAAATCATCATCAAGTCCACTAGATGCAAAGAGGACTCATCACAAGCTGATACGGGAAGGTCTACTGAAAGGTCTGACTGTGGTCCTGAATCTATATGCCTGAATCTACATCATAAAATGATATAAAACAAAAAGAGCGTCAATACTTTAAATGTTTTGGTACATAAAAGTGGAAAGAAATTTGAAACTGACATAACCTTAAAATTTGAAACATAACATATGACATAACTTTGGGAATGTGAAAGAAAAGACTTATCGACTCTTCCCTTGCTAATTTGTCGGGACTAAAGTAGTGTGATGAATAAATAAAAAAAGACATATTGAAACTTAAATAGTGAACCTCATGAAATATAAACTCGAAACAATTAATTAAAATGTCATAGAAAAATCCTTTCATACAATCATTATAAATAATAAGTAGCTTGAACCAATGTCGAGTCTTTCTAAATCGGGGGAGTTTCTCTTAATCGACATAAACCATGCGAGCAATATGGAGTCCAATGTCTTTCCCACATTGAAAAGAGTCGTCCTACACTTTATCAGGGTGTAAGGCAAAACGTAACTTATGGATCCATCTCTTAGCCCGAAGGCAAACCTATGGTGGCAACGTAATTTTGGGGCATGTGACCTCGGACTCATACACAACTCGGTGCTAAATAATCCTCCCAAAACATAATAGCTGCTCATATTATAAGTCTTAAAATACTTTCTAAAAAATCATATTAATCTCTACAACTGTACCAAGAAAATTATCTTTCGTTGCGAGCCTGGGCTCTAAATCATTATAATTTGATTTCTCTTTTCAAGGTACGATACTTTTTCTTCACTTTTCAAGTCATGATATATTATATATAAGGATTTTCATAAATTATTCGTAAATTACTTACTTTTGAATGTACTTAATAACAAAACTATAGTTAAACCATTTGAAATATAAATGCAAATTTTTCAATACAGACTCCCAAGTCATGAACTTTTAGTGCAACTAACCTTCGGATATGGAAAGATACTGTACGCTCAAGAACCACTTTAATTTGGAAAATAATTCACAATACTTAAAGCATATAGAAGAAAATTATGACAGAACTCAAGAACGACACGTAGAATAATAAAATCTTCAAAACCCTAACTTGAAATCATGACTTAAAATGAGATTATGACACACTTGTGGCGACGAACAAGTTTTACCACGAAAAGTATTGCTCTTACGTACCTTAAAGATGAATGATGGGGAAGAATTTTTTAAATTTGGGGCCCTAACTTGATTTTTCTTGCAACTTGAAGGTTGGGAGCTTGAGAGAATGGGAAATGGTTTATTTTTTGATTTTAAAATGTGAGGGTTTTCTGAAGTTTAAGGAGTTTCTAATGTAGGAGGAATAGTTTCTAGAAGAGAAAAGACCATTGTACCCCTAAAATAAAGCTTCAATACTTGATTTTTTTAAGTGTACACTCATCTATGGGATACTAGGATCATGAAAAAATTTGAGGCATTATATTATCTCTCCCTTGAAATCATTCGTCCTCGAATGATAGGTAACTCTAAGATGAAAGTAGACACCAAACCATCAATGACTTTGTCCTACACTTAAGTTGGGAACATGAGTCTAGATATTTCAACTTAAAATCAGGATATCTATAAAGCGTACATAGACACGAAATCTTTAAAGCATGAAAATCATGACTTGAAGGATATGGAATATCCGTAGGAGTTAATAAGATAAGTAATGCTTGCTCTTCTTTCTCTAGGGATTGATCATGGACTAGGAAAGAAAGTTTTAACACACTAAAGCTGGAGTAGAGTAACTTCTTAACTACATTAGAGAGGAAATATGCTAGCAAGACAAGACATTGTTATGCACAAGCCAAAATCTCTTAAAGAAACTCAATGATACTAAAACTAGCCTTTGCTGAATAATTCACTATCTCCCAGTTGGACTCAAGTCAATAACTTAGAACTACAACTATCCCCAATTACTATACTATCCTCACTAAAATCCACAAAACAACATCACATCAAACACACATAAATAAGAACTCCAACATCAATATTAGCACCCTCATACTAAACATGCACTTTGGTTCTAAGCTATGAAAAATCATGCCATGAAATAAGGGTTTTGGGAACAATAAATTTCTACATATAGGGAAAGTTAAACAACATACAGTTGCAATAGAGTTTTTTGGTTTCTACTAGCTAGTCACAATCGGTTTGACCCCCACTAGTTCTTAAAGTAGTTCCCTTCTGGACAATCTGGCATGTTGTAGCGGATGATGAAGGAATCGGGGATCTACCCCCACTGCCTTATTTTGTTGATGGGCAATCCTTTAGGAAGTGATCTAACTGGACACATCTAAAACATCCATCTATACCCACCTTACGTTTTCCCAAATGAGACCTACCACACTTAGTACAAGAAGGGTACTTTGAGGGCCTTTGAGAAACACTACCTAGGAATGAGAATCATAAGTACAATAGCCGAAGATGGGGCTGTACCAGATGATCTCTTATGTAATAAGGACCTATTACCATTTTTATTATGGTTCACCTCATAGATTTTGCCTTTTTTCTTTGACAATCCACCACCATTGCTATCTTTTTTTTTTCTCCTATACCTTCTGAGCATACACCAACCTAGAAATATCCATGTCATTTTTCAACATTTCCCCTTTACACTCTAGTTTCACATTATCAGACACCCTAGATGCAAACTTTCTCATTCTGGCTCTCATATTAGACACCAACTCTGGAGCATAGCGAGACAACTAAGTAAACTCAAGAGCATACTCCTTAACAATCATAGTTCCTTGCTTCAAATTCACAAATTCTTCAACCTTAGCCTCCCTCAACTCCTGAGGAAAGAAGTGATCAAGAAATGCCACAGAAAAATCTTCCCAAACTGTAGGTTTAACATTTCTACCCCTAATCCCCTCCCACTTAACATACCACTAATAAACTACACCCTTTAGCTGATAAGAATCAAAATCAACTCCCTCGTTGTCACTAATATACATAACCATAAAAAGATTTTCCATTTCATCAACAAAATCTTAGCGGGTCCTCCTTAACTTTGGACCCAATGAAAATAGGAAGGTTCAATCGCATGAACTGACTGGCTCTATTAGGGTCTGCAAAATCTTTAGTAGAACCAATACTATCTAATCGATGAGATTGCGATGACACAATCTGAGAAAACATATGAATGGTTTGTCTAGAACTCAACATTGGAAACTTCACCTTGAGGGGACTAAGTACGAGTAAAGTTAGTCCTGGGAGCCCTTGGAAGACTAGCTGGGACAAGTGGGACCCCAGTAGGTGCACTCGAGATAGAAGTGTAAACTCTATTACGGGTATGCATCCCATAAGTAGGAGGTAAAAATGGGGCATTGGATGCAGTTGGGATGTTAGAAGTTGTTGTGGCTCGCTAACCTAAAGTTCATTTTGGAGGCATGATCTGAAATGCAGAAAAGTAGGGATTAGAAGATTTCTTTAAGGGTAACTACATTGCATAAACTAAAACATAAAAAAAACTTTCCTAAATTCCCTGTATCTTCCTATTACAAGTGTGGTACACTTGACACGACCCAAACTAAGGCCTAGTTGTGCCAGGCAGCTCGAGTCTGATCGGGACTGGAGACCGCCTCCAACACCCAACTGTAATCGCCTTGTACCTTATATCGGATGAATTTAGAACATATAACAAGATAAAACAACAATAATTTAAAGACATTTAATAGAGTACATAACCATAACCAACCAAATATCCAACCAGTGTCAACCCCAATGCCAATGCCAATACTAATACCAAGGCTGACACCAATACCGACACCACCCATGTCTATAGTAGTCCGACAAAGCCTCTAACTAGAATCAATAACATCTTGTAGAGACATTCCTCCAACCATAGTCAAAAATAAAAAAATAAATGACAATAATGAAAGAAGTCCATAGCATGAAATAGAGTCTTTCGGAGTATAGAAGCTCACCACTTCAGTCTGACATGAAGCTGTCCTCGAATCTAAGTCACTGAGTAGGAGGAGTAGTATGGATGGTTCCTGCATCGCGTGGGGATACAATGCTCGAAGGTGGTTAGCAGAATGAACACTAGCATGTACGTAAGAATAAGGATAAAATAATGCCATTACTCGAAACCAAAGTATATACCCATATGCAATCACATACATACATACATATATATACCATGCTAGGAAAGGAATCAGGTTTAGCATGCATTTAAAACCTTTAACCTGAGTTGTGTAGCTCTGTCATCCTAAATCCACCCACCGGGTATACGAGTTCAGCTCCCCCTACTGAAAGGGCCCCGGTGCCTATTAGCCATACGAACCGGAGAAAAACCTGAGATGACTAGTATATCTTTAAGATATAAGTGTGACATTATGCACACGATCACCAAGACCAAACCTCACATCGGCAAACTTGAGTTTCCAGTTTTGGTCCCCTTGGGACCTCCACCTTCCATGGCTTTGCTAACATGACCCCCTTTAGGCCCATATTAAAACTATTCACACATAACCAACCATTTACCAAGTAGTCTTCTTAATTAGGCATTAACCATTGGTATCATCATACCAAAATTAGAGTTGCAAGTCTATCCATTTATGCCATACCAAAGCCATTAAACCAATTTGACTCCAAACTTTCCAATTAAACCAAGACCATGGCCACCAAGGCCTTTCCAAACCATTTAAAATCAACCAAACCAATTTAAGTTCCGTTACTCTTTTATGTAATTCAAAGATTTCAATAGTAGTCAAAACTAAGTGACAAAATCATTCTCATTGGCATTTTAACAAACATGTTGAGGGCATATAACTTCCAAAACCAAAAACAAGTAAGAATTAATAATACCATGAAAACCATTCATTAAAACAAGCTTTTAGTTGAACTAACAATGAGGGTGGAGTAACATGCCTTAGACACCTAGAAAGACAGAGAGAAATCACCCTTTAGAGCCTTAATTGATTCCCTCGAAGAAACCCTATCCTTTTCTTAAACCAAGAGCTTGAGAGAGATTAAAGATTGTTTGATTGGGAATAATAGGTTAATGATATCCCCAAAGATGTTTTATGTCACGAGATCAAAAGGAATTATTAGGGAAAATGTCTAGAATACCCCTAATGTAAATTGTAAAAATCCCTCAGGTGGGTATGAGTTAACCCTCCAACTTGCCACCACAACATATGATTGGTAACATCCAATTATAACCAAAACAAAAGGTTAGACACCCACACACAGTCTACCATACGACTTTATTGCCCCAACTCATGACCAGATCATACGACCCGTATGGTCTAGTCGTACCCAAGACCGAATGCAAAGGATTAGACACTGGGCAACATAAAATTAAACTATACCACTCGTACTCTATCCTCACGGCTCTTAGTGAGCCACTCATACTTAGAGCCAAGTCAAATTACTAAGTTTCTTATTAAGTTAAAGATCAACCCAATGACCCATCACCAAACCATACAACCCATACCCACCAAGTCGTACCCACAATAGGAACCCAACCACTAATCACTGGACACCTTACGAGTTGGGTCACCTAACCCATACCCGCACCATATGACTCGTATGGTGAGTCATTCCAAGGACACTGAGCTGAAAGCTTAGGAAATTTTCAAGGGATAAAACCCAGGGTATTTAAATTCTCCCCTACTTAGATCATTCATCATCGAATGATGGAACAAGGCAATACGAGATTAATTTGGACCCACATATATTTACTCTTACCTTTAACTAATTTATATAATAAAGATGTTAAGAAGAACACATACCTTACGCATGAATTTTTGAATCGGAAAACAGGAATGGATACTTAGACTTCATGTCCTCTTTAGCTTCCCATGTAGCCTCTTTCACTTTGTTATTCCTCCATAGAACTTTTACCAAGGCCACGTCCTTGGTTCGCAACCGACGAGCCTACTGATCCAGGATCTCAATCGGGATCTCTTCATAAGACAGGGAATCCAAAATACTAATATCCTTAATAGGCACGATTTACGATGAGTCACCCATACACTTCCTCAACATGAAAAAATGACATACAGGGTGAATGGAGCTCAAACTAGAAGGCAAATCCAAGTCATAGTAACATTTCCAACCCTTCTCAAAACCAAGTACGGACCAACTTATCGGGAACTGAGCTTCCCCTTCTTTCCAAACCATATCACTTTCTTCATAGGAGACACCTTTAAGAACACTCTATCCCTAACCTTGACTTCTAGCTTCCTATACCTTATATCCGCATAGGACTTTTGGTGACTTTGGCAGGCCTTAAGCCTATCCCGAATCACCTTTACCTTCTCCATAGCTTGGTGAACCAAATTTGAACCAAACATATCTGCCTCACCAACCTCGAACCTCTTAATAGGAGACCTATACCTCCTACAATACAAGTACTCAAATAGAGCTATCCAAATAATTGAGTGGTAGCTATTATTATAAGTAAACTATAGAAAAGGTAAATGCTCAACCTAACTATCTCCATAGTCAATCACGTAAGCACGAATCATAGCTTTCAATGCCTCAATAGTCTTTTCTGCTTTCCCATCCGACTATGGGTGGAAAGCAGTACTCAGACTCATCTTAGTCCCCAAATCTTTCTGAAACAACTACCAAAAGATGAGATGAAAATTACATACCACAATAGGAGATGATAGAGACTGGTACCCCATCCAATTTCATAATCTCTTGGAGGTACAACCTTGCATAGTCCTCAGTCGAGAAGTTAGTCCTTACTGGCAAAAAGTGAGTAGACTTTGTCAACCTATCCATGATTACCCAAACCAAAACAAATTGACTCCGAGATCAAGGAAAACTGGTAATGAAATGCATGTTGATCACTTCCTACTTCCACTCTGGTAACTCAATTTCTTTATAGAATTCTCTGGGTCTCATGTGCTCAACTATCACTTGTTGGAACACTATGTACTTAGCCACAAAACTAGCCATATCCAACTTCATATTGTTCCACCAATACATATCCTTAAGGTCATGATACATTTTTGTCAAACAATGATGAACAACATAACGCGACTCATGCACCTCAACCAAGACCCTCTCTCACAAACTATCTATATCAGGAACACATAACCTCCCTTGGTATCACAAGGTACCTCACCACTAATCTTGAAAACTATCACCTTTTGCGCCCCTACATCACCCTTGATCCTTATTAAATAGGATTTAACACTTTTTTTCAATTTCAGCACCAAGAGACGACTGCACCACCTCCTGTACTAACACACCATCGTCTTCAAAGTCCAAGAGGCAAACTCTATGGTTAGACTGTTGGTGAATATCCTTCACCAACTCCTATTTCTCATTTTCCATATGAGCTAGACTCCTTATATATAACTTTCTAAGAGCATCAGTAACCACGTTAGCTCTACCTAGATAGTAGTGAAGATTCATCATAATCCTTGAGAAGCTCAAGCTATATCCCTTGGTTGAGGTTAAGCTCTTTCTGTGTAAATACATATTGCAGGATCTTATGATCAGACAAGATAAACACATACACTCTATACAAATAGTAATGCCAGATTTTTAATGCGAACACCACATCTAATAATTCTAAATCATAGGTTAGATAATTTTTCTCGTGCACATTCAAATGTATAGAGGTATAAGCTATCACCTTGCCATGCTACATCAAAATAAAACAAAGTCTCACATGAGATGCATCATAGTAGACCACAAACCCATCCGTGTCTTTCGACAAAGTCAAAGCCAGAGATGAAGTTAGTTTATCTTTTAAATTCTTAAAAATACCCTCACAAGCATAAGACCACAAAAACCTCACCTTTTTTGAGTCAATTTAGTCAATGGGGCATCTATAATTGAAAAACTCTTCACAAACCTCCTACAGTAACCAGCTAAACCCAAGAAACTCCAAATATTAGTTAGAGTCGTGGGTCTAGGCCACCTTTTCACCAATGCAACTTTCTGTGAATCCACCATGATCCCTTCAGTAGAAATGACATAAATCAGAAAAGTGACAATGGTCAACTAGAATTCACATTTTGAAAATTTTGCATACAACTGTTGCTTCTTCAGGGTCTGCAATACAATGTGGAGGTGATCAGCATGATTCACCTCGCTCTTAGAGTACACCAGAATATCTTATATGAGTACAATGATGAATAAATCCAGAAATTGACGGAAGACCCTATTCATCAAATCCATGAATGCTGCTGGGGCCTTGGTCAATCCAAAAGGTATAACCAGAAATTCAAAATGCCCATACCGGGTACAAAAGGCAGTCCTAGGAATATCCACCTCTCTAATATTTAACTGATGATACTCGAACTGAAGATCAATTTTAACAAAAAACTTAGCACCCCACAACAGATAAAACAAATCATCTATCCTTGGAAGAAGGTACTTATTCTTTACCATTACCTTTTTCAACTGTCTGTAATTAATACATATTTGAAAAGAACCATCCGTCTTACACATGAATAACACTAATGCACCCTAAGGAGACACACTAGGATGGATGAAACCCTTGTCTAAAAAGTCCTTGAGTTTTCCCTTAATCTCTTTCAACTCAGTTGGACCCATTCTATATGGAGGAATCGAAATTAGACAAGCATATGGAATGAGATCAATCCCAAACTCAGTCTCTCTACTAGGAGGAACACCAGGAAGGTCATAAAAAAAGACCTCAGGAAATTCATTCACCACTGGAACAAAATGCAAAGAAGGACCCTCCGAGTTAGAATCTTTAACCCAGACTATATGATAGAGAAACCCCTTGGAGATTAATCTCCAAGATTTAAGATACGATATAAAATTTTTCTTAGGATCTAGGTAACCACCTTCCCACTCAATGATTGGCTTATTAGGAAATTTAAAAATAACCTTATGGGTCCGACAGTATAGAGAAATGTAGCACGAGTGCAACCAATCCATCCCTAATATGACATCACAGTCAACCATGTCTAATTCAAACAAATCCACCAAAGTATCCCAACCACCCACAGATACCACAAAACCCCTATAGACTTTGCTAGCCACCACAGAATAACCCACTACGGTAGGAACAAAAAATGGGTCCGAAATATACTCAAAACCAAAACCAAAATGTACAACCACAAATGGGGTCACATAAGATAGAGTGGACCCCAGATAAAGAAAATAGTACATATTACAGGAAAAGAATTTCAACATACCAGTCATATCATCGAGTAATGCCTAGGACTCTTGGAAGTGGTGAGAGCATAGAGATAGTTTCAACCAATACCAAAACCAGATGGTGCACCCTTTGGTGTCGGAGCTGAAGAAGAGGCAACAGGAACCGTGTTCTCCCCTGAAGTAACCTTGGCCACTGGATCGTTCTTAGTCATGTGCCCTGGCTGACCACAACTGAAGCACTTATTCCTTCTTTCTTCATAGTAACCTCGATGCAATTGAAAAAAAAATATGCAGGGAGGATATGATAGAGTTGACTGGGCCCTACTAGCCTGAGATTGGGCACCCTATGCCCTAAAGTTTTCGCTACCTTGGAAATTCCTATCACCCAACGGCTTCGACTAGGGAGCACTAGCCGTTAAGTAAGACCTAGAATTGCCCTACTTCTTCTTGGGCCACTTCCTACCATCCCTGCTATTTTGCAGTTGGCCACCACCCTACTCAGAAAGTATAAACTTCTTTCCCTGCCTCTCCTTTATCTCAGCCTACTTCTTTTTCTTTTTCTTTGCCTTCTGCATGTACAATCGACCTGGAGATATCCATGTCCTTGTTCAATAAGACAACTTTGCTTTCCAATATCAAGTCTTGGGACAACCTGAAAGCTAACTTCTTCATTCTATCCCTTATTTTAAAAACTAACTCAGGAGCATACTGAGATCACTGGTGAAACTTCAAAGCATACTCCTTGACTGACATCTTTCCTTGGTTCAAATTAACAAACTCTTCCACCTTCACTTCCTTCAACTCTTGAGGAAAGAAGCAGTCCAGGAAAATATTAGAGAAATTCTCCCACAGGGCTGACTCATCATCGTCACCCCTTGACTGATCCCATTCCTCATACCACTGGTACACCACATCTTTCAACTGGTAGGCAGAGAACTCCACGCCCCCCATATTAGTAGGCATGCATAACATGGATGATTTTTTCTATCTCATCCAAAAACCTTAAGGATCCTCCTCAACCTTAACACTAGTAAAGGTCGGAGGGTTCAACCTCATAAACTGGCCAACCTTTGTGGCCTCAAAAGATGGAGTAACAGAAGTACCAGGCTCATCCTGAGAAGCTACCAACTATGCCAATATATGGATAGACTGACGAAACTCAACATTCGTCATATCAGCTTGAGGAGCTCGAGAAAGACTGGAGGGAACCAGTTGAACTCTAGGAGGAAAATCAGCAATTGGACCTCTAGACTGAGTGTAGACCTCATAAATAGAATGGGTCCTATCAATATTGTCCTCAGGTAGGACATAGGAGTTTTCGTAAGCTTCAGATATTTGAGAAAGCATGATTTGAAAAGTGAACAAATAGGAATTAGAGGAGAATTCAGAACCTTAGAATCTACCACTAGAAAATAGACCATAATAAAGAGAAACATTAAATGACTCGTAGCATCCCCCATATGAGTGTTGCACACTACACACCCTTAAAAGAAACTCTACTCAACACAGCTTTGTGGACTCCTAATTGACCATGAACCTAGGACTCTGATACTAATCTGACATGACCCGAACTAGGGACTAGTTATGTCAGATAGCTCGAGTCTGATCAGCACTGGAGACCTCCCCTAATACCCAATCGTAACCACCTTATATCATATGTCGAATGAATTCTAAACATATAACAAGATAAAGAAACAATAATTGAAAGATATTAAATAGAGTCCATAACCATAACCAACAAAATATCAAACCAACTATCAAACTAGTGTCAACCCCAATGCCAATACTAATACAAAGGCTGACACCAATACCAAACCCATTCATGGCCATAGCAGTTTGACAAGCCTCTAACCAGAATCAATAACAACTGATTGGGAAATGGACTCGACCATAGCCAAAACCAAAGCAAAGAAATAATAATAATGAAAAAAGTCTATAGTATGAAATGAAGTCTTTCGAAGTATAGAAGCTCACTACTTCAGCATGACACAAAGTTGTCCCCAAATCCAAGTCACTAAGTAGTAGGAGCAGTATAGACGGTTCCTACACCACGTGGGGATACAACGCTCAAAGATGATTAGCAAAATAAATGATAACATGTACTCAGTAATAAGGATAAAATAACTCCATTATTTAAAACCAAAGTAAATAACCATATCCAATCACATACATACATATATATACACACCAGGTCGAGAAAGGGAACCAGGTTTAGCATGTATTTAAAACCTTTAACCTGTGTTGTGTAGTACTATCATCCTAAATCTACCCACCGGCTACATGGGTTCAGATCCCTGTAATACCCCAAAGTTTTCTAGCTAATTTTTGTCTCAAGAATGCCAAGTATTAGATTCTAAATGGAATGATGTTTATTCCATGAGAAATTTTCAAGATTTTAACTTTTTGTCATGTCGGAAAATCAATAAGCTTTCCATCAATAAAAAATTTGCCTAAATTTGATAACCGGGTAAGAAGTTATGACTATTTCAAGTTCCCATCGTAAGACAGCGCCATATTGGTCAGTGTCCCACCGCGCCACAAGCTAAAATGGCAATATTCCTTTTCTAGTGTCTCAGCACAATTTCCCCCACATCGCACCAAACTTCCAGGTCACAAATAAAGTATCAACGCAATGGATCCACGTCGTGCCATCCCTCAATTTCTCAGTTGTCAAATTCCAGTGACACGACGCGATAGCACCGCATCGCGCCAGGGGTATAATTCAGGAAATTTTCACTGAAATTAAAAGACGCATCCTGGGTTAAAAGGGTCAATTCCCCACTCCTATTTAAGCCCTTTAACACGAGATTCAGCTATTTGAAACCCAAAATATACTAGTTTATCTCAATTTTCTCTCAAGAACAAGCTAGCGTTTCAATTGGGGATTCAATTTCAAGAAAATCTCTTCGTCAATCTTTGCTAAATTAACTACTAAGGTATGTCATGTGTTGATTCATGGGTTTCTTTCACCCATGAAGCTCAAGAATTTTTTTGAAAATCCAAGATTTGTATATTTATGAATGTTTATGATTTGATTAAATTGAAAATTGGTGTTCATGTTGTTGGTTGGTTTTATCCCATGTTATAGACTATTAATTAAAAGAATTGATTCTAATATGTGATAAATTACGTGGAATTCATGATAAACCCTTTAATTTACAAGTTGATTAATGTATCCTTGATTACTAGATGTGTTGATGATTGTATAACCAAAGCATGCTCCCCATATGTTTGATTAAATGCCTATCTGAAGGAAAAGTTCCATACTAGTATGATAATATGAAATCCCCATTTATGTACAAGTTATATATGTCAATTGTTTGATGAATGTCTTAGCCAATGGATTATTTATTGTTGATGTTGGTCCTATACTCAAGAAAGTCATGCTTTGTCAGTTTCTTTCCATAGAGTCCTGGGGGTACTTGTACATGAAAAATATAGTTGTGCGCCTAGAATCAGTGTCATGTTTTCAAGATATTCTCAGTCAAGCCATGTGTAGTAGAATTCAATCAGTGTCATGACTCAGGGAAAACTCAGTAATTTTAGTAATCTTAGTTAGTTATCAGATCTCCGTAATATTTCGTCAGTCAACGGAATTCAGTTGATTCAGTTCAGTTCAATAATCCATGTTCAATGTCTATTCAGATGGGTGAAGGAATTAGCAACGAGTGAACCCAAGGATTGGAACACACACATTGTCAGATGAAGGTGTAATTCTTAGAAGTCATCCTTGCGATCCAGAATCATGTAGCCAGCATAGGTTGAGACATCAACACTATCAGATGAGGGTTGATGAGGTGGATAAACACTATCAAATGAGGGTCCCACCATTCTCTTTTAGGGGATACTATCAGATGAGGGTCACCCACAGCTTACCCTTACCAGTGGTGCAGTATTGACACCCTTCTAATTGAGGTTATAGATTGGACCCCAACTTAGCTATAATGCATTATTGGGGCATGTCGGTTAGATAACTACTTTTTATGGTTTTAGTTACTGAATTTAGGACTGTCAGATACGGTCATTCAGTGTCAGTAATAGAACTTAGATAGTGCTACAGAATTTAGGACTGTCAGATAGAGTCAAATCAGAATAGTACAGAACTTAGCTAGTTCTATCAGATTCAGGACTGTCAGATACAGTCACTCATGTCATTAGTTATACTAGTCATTAGGACTTAGTTATCAGTCATGTCAGTTAATAGTAAATTCATGTTATCACGATCTCAGATATAGTTACTACGTATTTATGCATGTATTCTCACATTTATATTAGTCATTTAGATAGTATTGTTCATGCATATGAACCCCACGCATTCAACCTACCTTCCATGCATACCAGTACATTCAAAGTACTAACACATGTCTTATACCAAAGGTTCAGAAGTACGAGCTCCAGAGCACCAGTAGCATTCCAGTCTCAGCAGTCATAGTTAACAGTGAGACTCATCTTTCGAGGATACGGTCATTTATTTATTATCTTATTAAGTAATTTATTAGTTGGAGTTAGTTTGGGACATGTCCCTTCAACTCCTTATTCAAACAGTTCAGTCAGTTAGAGGGTTTCCAGACTATCATGTTTAGTTAGTTATTTCAGCTATTTTGGGTATTTCATACCCCATTCAGATGTTATATCTTTATTAGTTATGTTACAGTTTTGAACCTTATGGCCTTTCAGTTCATGTTTCCGTATTTATACAATATATTATGCAGTGTACAGGTACAGATATTAGTCATGGGTTAGCTTGTGGTCCTTTGGGGTCATGAGCACCGTGTAGCATTTTGGGTACCAGATTTGAGGCATTATAAACTTGGTATTTGAGCCAGTTTCAATAGAGTCCGAGGAAGTCTAAAAAGCCTCATCTAGTAGAGTTTTGTACATGGGTGTGTTGCATGCCACATTTATGTGCAGGAGGCTATAAGATGTTTTAGGAAAAATTTCCCTTCTTTTAGTATTCATGTCGTACCTGTGATCATAATCTCAAGTCTATCTCTCAGTCTAATCCGTTCCCTCTTTTTATTTTAGAACACACCTCCCAAGAGAAGAACCTTGCCTATCTAAGAAGATCCCTTGGACAAACATATTTCTCACATAGAGTTCAGGTTCGCATTTAATATTTTTGCTCAGTTAGTTGCTGCTCAAAATGAATGACCAATTGATATTCTGGTCAATCCAACGGCCAATTCAGCTGCAGCCAGGATTCAAAACTTTACCCGAATAAATTCTCTATCCTTTCTTAGGTCCAAGTCAGATGAGGACCCTCAGGAATTCATTGATCAGGTTCACAAGGTTATAGACATCATGAGGGTTACTCTTAGTTAGAGTGCTGAGCTAGATGTATACCAGTTGCAGGATGTTTCTCACACTTAGTTGAAGTAGAAAAAGTCAGAAAGTCCAGATGATGCAGGGCCTATAGAGTGGGAGGAGTTTGTCACCATATTTTTAGATAGATTCTTTCCCCAAGATCTTAGAGAAGCTAAGGTGTTAGAATTTATAAACCTCAGGCTGGGCAACATGATGGTTAAAGAGTATTCTCTTAAGTTTACTCAATTATCCAGATATGCTCCCCATGTGGTTGCAGACAGCAGGGCCAAGATGAGTAAGTTTGTTTCAGGGGTATTTCATAGTGTGGTGAATGAGTGCAAGTCTGCAATATTGAATAGTGACATGACTTTAGCCAGGCTTATGACTCATTCTCAACAGATAGAGGAGTAGAAGATTAAGATGATAGAGAAGTAGAATAAAAGATCAAAGACAAGTAGTTTCAACTTTGCTCAGCCCAAATCAGAAGGAGGAAACCGTTCTCAGTTTCATCCTAAGTCATCAGTTCAAGCTCCTTCTTCAGCCAGTGCTCCATCTCCTAAGTTCAAGGAATTAAATAGAGATAGGGCACCAGGCTCTAAGTCTCAGGGAAGTGTCAGCAATGCCCAAACAAATCCCCTTTGTTAGGCTTGTGGTAAGAACCACAAGGGTGCTTGCAGAACCGGTAGAGATGTCTATTTCGGGTGTGGTAATCCAGGCCACAGAGTTAGAGACTTCCCCTAGTCAGGTTATCAGAGTTATCTCCACTCCCCAGCTCATTACAGTCACTCAAACTAGCAGGGTGCCACTTCCAGTGCTACTACTGGGCAATGCCCAAACATATTCTATGCTATCCAGTCCCGGAAAGATTAGAAAAATTATCCTAATGTAGTCACTGGTACGTTACAGATCTTTCATGTGTATGTTTACGCTTTGCTAGATCCAAGAGCCTCCTTGTATTTTGTTACTCCCTATATAACAGTTGATTTTAAAATCAGTCCCAAAATTCTAGCAGAGCCCTTTTCAGTCTCTACCCCAGTGGGTAAAACCATCATAGCCCAGCGGGTATACAGGAACTTCCTAGTTATGATATTTTAGAAAGTCACTTCAGAAGACTTAATCGAATTAGAGATGACTGGTTTTGATGTAATTCTCATCATGGATTGGCTTTATTCTTGCTATGCCATAGTTGAATGAACTCATCCTAGAGTGGAAGGGTAGTGTATCTGCTTTCAGAGGTCAGCTTATTTCCTACCTTAGGGAAAGAAAAATGATATCTTAAGGATGTGTCTATCATCTTATTCGAGTTAAGGACACTAGTTCTGAAATACCCAGTGTTGATTCAGTCCCAGTCGTGAATGAATATTCAGATATCTTTCCCGAAGATCTTCCAGGAATTCTTCCTGAAAGGGAAATAGACTTCGTTATTGATATTCTTCCAGATACTCGGCCTATATCTATTCCACCATATATAATGGCACCAGTAGAACTCAGATTACATGGTAATTCATTATCTATTGTCTCAGACATAGGTACCAGTTCACCTCTTATTTTTGGAAAGCATTCCAAAAGGGTCTTGGTACCCAAATTTATCTCAGTACAACCTTTCATCCTCAGATAGATGGTCAAGAAGAAAGGACCATTCAAATCCTAGAAGATATGCTAAGGGCATGTGCAATTGATTTCAAGGGTAGTTGGGATGATCACTTGCCTTTGATTGAGTTTGCAGATAATAATAGATATCATTCCAGTATTCGGATGTCTCCATTCGAAGCTCTCTATGGTAAGAGGTGCAGATATCTAATTGGTTGGTTTGAAGTTAGTGAGGCCTCAGTTATAGGGCTTGACTTAGTAATTGATGCCTTAGAGAAAGTCCAGTTGATCAGAGAAAGACTTTGGGCTGCTCAGAGCCAACAAAAGTCTTATGCAGATATTCATAGAAAGGATCTCGAGTTCTAGATTGGTGACTATATCTATCTAAAGATATCTCCCATGAAGGGAGTGAAGAGATTCGGTAAGAAGGGAAAGCTCAGTCCCCGATATATCGGCCCCTTCAAGATTTTCAGTTGATATGGCAAGGTAGCTTATGAGCTCAAATTTCCCTCAGTTCTAGTATCATTTCATCAATTCTTCCATGTCTATTTGCTCAAGAAGTTCATAGGTGACCCAACGGTCATAGTCTCTATTCAGAGCATAGATATTCAGAACAACCTCTCTTTTGAAGAGGTTCCGGTAGAAATTCTTAACTATCAGAATCATAGACTGAGAAACAAAGAAGTCCCTGTAGTCAAAGTTCTTTGGCAAAAATCAGTCCATTGAGGGAGTTAATTGGGAAGCTGAAGCAGATATGCGAACTAAGTATCCTCACCTCTTCTCCACCAACTCAGATCTAGATCAAGGTAATAGTTCTCCTTAAGCTTTTCAGTTTTTCATGTCCAGATTTTAGTTTTGACTTGGTATCAGTCTCATGTTCAGAATTCTATTTTTAAACTTTGTACTAAGTACCACTGCATATTCAGTCATATGTTAATGCATTATATTATTCACATGTTCATGCATCAGACATGCATTCTTCTAGTGAGAAATTCGGTTATCAATACTCTCAGCCATGCATTCATGTATTAGCTCAGTCATGAAATCATGCATCAGATATGCATGCTTAGTATAAATCTCAGAAATGCCAGTTATGTAGTCATTTTTCGAGGTTCATGTTCAATGTGTACTTGGGCTTATCATTTCTCCCCTCTCAGTCTGTCTTATTCGAGGATGAATGTTCTCAAGGTAGAGATATTGTAATACCTCAAAGTTTCCTAGCTAATTTTTGTCTAAAGAATGCCAAGTATTAGATTCTAAATTGAATGATTTTTATTCTATGATGAATTTTCAATATTTTCACCTTTTTCATGTGGAAAATTTAATAAGCTCTCCATAGATATAAAATTCGCCTAAATTTGATAATCGGGTAAGAAGTTATGACTATTTTAAGTTCCCATCGTAAAATAGTGTCATATTGGTTAGTAGTGCACCGTGCTAAAAGCTAAAGTAGCAATTGTCCTTTTCTAGTGTCTCAGTGCAATTTCCCCCGCATCTTACCAAAGGTTTAGGTCACAAATGAAGTAGCAACGCGATGGCTTCGCGTCGCACCATCCCTCAATTTCCCAGTTGTCAAATTCCAGTGACACAGTGCAATAGCGCCGCGTCATGCTAGGGGTCCAATTTGGGAAATTTTCACTAAAATTAAAAGATGCGTCCAGGGTTAAAGTGGTCAATTCCCCACCCCTATTTAATCCCTTTAACATGAGATTCAGATATTTGGAACCCAAAATATACTAGTTTCTCTTAATTTTCTCTCAAGAACAAGCTGGGGTTTCGATTGGGGATTTAATTTCAAGAAAGTCTCTCCGTCAATCTTCACTAAATCAAGTACTAAGGTATGTCATGTGTTAATTCATGGGCCTCTTTCACTCATGAAGCTCAAGAATCTCTTTTCAAAATCCAAGATTTGTATATTTATAAATGTTCATGATTTGATTGAATTGAAAATTGGTGTTCATGTTGTTGGGTAGTTTTATCCCATGTTATAGACTATTAATTACAAGAATTGATTATAATATGTGATGAATTACGTGGCATTCATGATAAACCCTTCAATTTACAAGTTGATTGATGTATCCTTGATTACTACATGTGTAGATGATTGTATAACCAAAGCATACTCCCCATATGCTTGATTAAATGCCTATCTAGAAGAAAAGTGACATACTAGTATGATAATATGAAATCCCCATTCATGTACAAGTTATGTATGTCAAGTGTTTGATGAATGTCTTAGCCAATGGATTATGTATTATTGATGTTGGTCCTACACTCAAGAAAGTCATGCTTTGTCAGTTTCTTTCCATCTAGTCCTGGGGGTACTTGTAACCAAAAAATATAGCTGTGTGCCTAGAATAAATGTCATGTTTTCAAGATACTCTCAGTCAAGCCATGTTTAATAGAATTTAGTCAGTGTCATGACTCAAGAAAAACTCAGTAATCTCAGTAATCTTAATCAATTATAAGATATCAGTAATATTCCGTCAGTTAACAGAATTTTGTTGATTCAGTTCAGTTCAGTAATCCATGTTCAGTGTCTATTCCGATGGGAGTAGGAATTAGCAACGAGTGAACACAAGGATGGGAACACACACTGTGTCAGATGAGGGTATGATTCTTAGAAGTTATCCTTGAATTCCAGAACTATGTAGCTAGCATAAGTTGAGACATCAACACTATGAAATGAGGGTTAATGAGGTGGATAAACACTTTCAGATGAGGGTCCCACTGTTCTCTTTTAGGGGACACTATCAGATGAGGGTCACCCACAACTTATCCTTACCAGTGGCGCAGTATTGACACCCTTTTAATTAGGGTTACAAATTGGACCCCAACTCACCTATAATGTGTTATTGGGGTATGTCATTTACATAACTACTTCCCATAGTTTTAGTTACAAAATTTAGGACTGTCAGATACGGTCATTCGATCTCAGTAGTAGAGCTCAGATAGTTCTACAGAATTCATACTGTCAGATATAGTCAACTCAGAACAGTACGAAACTCATCTTGTTCCATTAGATTCAGGACTGTTAGATACAGTCACTCATGTAATTAGTTATATCATTCATCAGAACTTAGTTATCAGTTATGTTAGTTAATAGTAAATTCATGTTATCATGATCTCAAATATAGTTACTACATATTCATGCATGTATTCTAACGTTTATATTAGTCAGTTAGCCAGTATTGTTCATGCATATGAACCCCACACATTCATCCTACCTTTCATACATACCAGTATATTTAAAGTACTGATGCATTTGTGTTATGGTGTCTTATACCATAAATTCAGAAGCATGAGCTTCAGAGCACCAGTAGCATTCCAGTTTTAGCAGTCAGAGTTAGCAGTGAGTCCTCATCTTTCGGGGACATGATCATTTATTTATTATCTCATTAAGTAATTTAATAGTTGGAGTTAATAGGAGACATGTCCCATCAACTCCTTATTCAGACGGTTCAGTCAGTTACAGGATTTCCTGACTATCAAGTTCAGTTAGTTATTTCAGTTGTTTTAGGTATTTCATACCCTATTTAGATGTTATATCTTTGTCATTTAAGTTACAAATTTAAAACTTATGGCATTTTAATTCATATTTCTTCATTTATATAGTATATTATGCAGTATACAGGTACAAATATCAGTCATGGGTTAGCTTGTGGTCCTTTGGGGTCATAAGCACCATATAGCATTCCGGGTACCAGATTCAGGGTATTACAATCCCCCTGCTGGAAGGGATGATATAGTGTGGAAACATGATACTTTAAAAGAATAAAACTATAAATTTATGTGTGAATTTAGGATATTTTGTTGGATATGATACACTTTGGTGTGAATTGCAGGTAAAATAGGTCTACAATAGTATTTGAATGAAAAGAGAAAAAAAAACTAAAAAGGACCAATTCTGATCGGTATACGAGTCATCCCTTGAGTCGTAAGCATTTGATACAACATATATGCTGAATCTTAAGAATAACAGAACTAAAAATTAACTTGAGGAGTTAAGTATACAGAAGATACGATTCAAATATCCCAGTCGTAAGTTAGGATGCGAGTCGTATAACTCAGTCATGAGCATAACAGAATTTCAGCTACTACTTAAGAGTTGATCTATCAGAAGTATACAAGTTGGAAGTCTAAGTATGACTCGTATAGGGAAGTCGTATACAAACCATTGTTCAAGAATTGGAAAGACTAAAGTCCCTGGTGGATACGAGTAAAGGACACGAGTCGTACACTCCATTTTGACTCGTAAGTAGAAGTCGTACGCTAAATAGAAACTTAAAGCTTTGGGAAGATCAGACACTAGAATGGATACAAAAAGATAGGGTACAACTCATATGATACCGATAGGAGTGAAGACCAAGTTGTACCGACAACTGAATTAACTTTACCTTTCCCATTTTTATTAGGATTTTTATGTTTTTTTGAGATACTATAAATACCCTAGGATTTATATTTTATTAGGTTACATTCCTTGATATTCTGTAACATTCTTTTACAACACTCTTATAATTGTTCTTAAGATTTTGGGTTTTTATTAAATTACAAACTTTGGAGTTTAATCATCTTATTCTTGTGCAACTGATTTTATGTTTTCTTCATTGATAATTATGGTTTCTTGCACAAATATGAACGAATAATCTCTTTGGATAGGGTTATGGAAACCCTGGCTGATTAGCTATGTAGAAGAAGTTTGATACTCAATTGTTCTAGGGTTTTTGCATGTGTCTTAATCTTCTTAACAATAATTAATCTCAAATATCTGCAGTAACTTGAGATAGCCTATAGTCACATCCTTCCTCATAAAGGAGTTTGGGATTAGGAAAAGAAGATTAGGTAGTAATTTAAGATTCACCTCCACCTTTTAGTTCCTGCTATCTCATCTAATTACTTAATCTTACCCAAATGAGTGAACTGAGGTCATAGCAAGGAGAAACAAGGAAACACCTTGAGAATTACCGGGTAAAGGGTGAAATATATCTTTGAGATTATCGAATAGTAGGTAAGACCTATCTTGTTGAATTTGCATATAGAATAACAAAACAGTCGAGTTGATTACGAGAAATTTATGGAGTTAAAAATCCAGGGGAATAGAAACCTAGTGTTCATATCATATTGTTTACAACTCAAGATTTGGTTACTACTCACGATTGATAACACAATCCCCTTATTTGCTTTTATGTACTGCTCATAGATTACATCAAGACAAGTAACTGTTCACATTTTCCATGTGGGATCGACCCTAACCTAGTTAGGTTATTATATTTGCAATTGACCGCATTTTACTTCTAAGTGGAGTGTAGTTTTGGGTGACATCAAATTTTGTCACCGTTACTGAGGAATACAATTGAGTAGTGAGTTGAATTGGTGAAGTTCAAAGGTTTTTATTTTCTATTTTTGATTCGGCATACGTCGGTGTATGCCAAGTACTAGGAGTAGAGGCAATCTCTTACTCCCTTTTGATCTAGAACTAGAGAGAATCCTTCAAACACTTAGAAGGTTGTCAGGAAAAGTTTGAGAAGGGGTTTAAGATCCCTCATCTATGGACCCAAATGTGGCACTCCTGCGTGTTCCATTAGATCCACATAATATTGTAGATTTATAGACACAACAACTGCTGGAGCAAGAATGTAGAGAAGCTGAAGAGGCTAGACTTGCTGCAAAAGTTGAGTTAGCTCAGCAAGGTGGACTGGTTAGGCCTAGACAGGTTGTTGATCATCGAGTTTAGACAGGAAGAGCTCCATTTATCCCAACATATCAATACTTAGACCCATATAATGAAGATGATGGAGATTTAGGTTATGTTGAACCTGCTGAGTCAGGAGCCACTGTTTCTCCTCCATTAGACCCAAATGTGAAGTTTGATATTACCAGTGCTATGATCCAATTGTTGAATTTGAATGGTGTATTTTTTGGTGCAGCTAAGGATGACGCAAACATGCAACTTACAAATTTTCTTGAGATCTGCACAAATTGTAATATTCCAGGGGTTAATCAAGAAATATTGAGATTGAGGTTGTTCCCATTCTCATTGACAGGTGAAGCATTACTATGGTTAGGGAAACTTACAAAAGGATCTATCACTACTTGGCACAAGTTAAAGACACTATTTCTGAGTAGATTCTTCCCCCATGCATGGATGCTATAGTTGAAGGATGAAATTTACAATTTCATATAATTACCTGCAGAGTCTATGTATGAGGCATGGTTTCGATACAAGAAGAAGCTGGGAATGGTACCAAATCACATAATCATATGATCTAACTTTTTTTGAGATCTTCTATAATCATTGAATGATAGTTCAAGAGCTATAATTAATAATATTTTAGGAGGAGCATTTATGTGTCTTCGTTGGGATGTTGTACAAAAAATAATACATGATATTACGGTGACCAACAGAGGGTGGCATACTCGAGATTCAGAATGGGGTGGTGGTACATATGCTATTGGAGAAATCAATACTTATGGAATAGCTAATGATATGGTAGCAGAAGAGTTTGCACAACTTTTTACAGATATTAGGCTTCTTAAAAAATAGTTTGTATCGATGAATACTAAGAAAGTGAATGGAATGGCACAAAGGTATTTGTTTCCATACCATTCGTGATTGAATCTGGAGAAAAGAAAAAATATCTGGATCATAGATTGGTGGATTTCCGAGCCCAAGGGAAAGGGAATCATGGTTGAAACTATTATAATGATAGATATAGATATAGGAGTAAAGAGAGAGATAGTGATTGGAGATGTAAAGACGACTATAAGGAGAAGAGTGACAAGTATAGTCTCCCAGGTAATCGAGATACAAAGTATAGAATGGAGGCACTTTTGTCTAATCTGGTTAAAGGGAAAAAAGTCAAGTGAATTGCCTCAATGATACTAACGCTGATCTGTCAGGATTGAACAAGAAAGTTAATTCACATGCTACAACAATCAAGTAATTGGAGCAGCAATTTGGTCAGATGTCATCCATAAGGAATCCGAGACAACTTGGCACTCTTCCGATCAATACAATGGTAAATCCTAGAAATGATAGTCAGTTTCATGCCATTACCTCTCAAAGTGGTAAGGTCACTACAGATCCACCTTTACCCACTATTGATGAGTAGAAGAATGATGATAAGACAATTAATGTTAGGAGCAACAACAAGAAGAATAAAGGAGAAGACAAAGCTACAGAGTCGGTGATGAAGCCCATTCCAAGACCTCTTCCTCCTTATCCACAAAGAACAAAAAAAAAACAAGAAAATGGTAAGTATCAGAAATTTTTATTTATGTTAAAAGAGTTGACTGTCAACATACTGTTTATAGAGGCATTAGAGTAGATGCTAGGATATGCAAAATTCATGAAGGATTTGATAACCAAGAAGAGGTCAGTCATATATGAGCCAGTTGATAATATTCATTATTGCAGTGTTGTAGGTACTAAATCATTGGTAGAGAAGAAGGAAGATCCTGTGCTTTTATAATACCTTAAACTATAGGGTCTTTCTACTTCACTTGAGAATTATGTGACTTGGGGGCTAGTATCAACCTCATGCCCTTTGCTGTATTCAAGAAGTTAGGGTTGGGAGCTCCTAAACTAACTACCATGAGACTAGTGATGGCTGATAGAATAGTAAAGAAGCTTGTTGGTATCCTTTATGATATTTTGGTAAAAATTTCCTCTTTTATATCCTACTAATTTTGTTATATTAGATTATGAAGTGGAATTTCAGGTCCCAATTATTTTGGGAAAACTATTTTGCTATAGACAGGATGTTGATTGATCTGGAGAAGGGACATCTGATGCTAAGACACAATGATGAATATGTGATATTCAACATATGCAAATCTATGAAGCAGCCTGACTAATTGAAAGTGATATTTGTGGTTGATGTATATGATCAGGAGGTAGATTTATTCCATGATATTGACGTAGTGACTATGTGGGATGATGGTTCTAATACAATTATTCTTGTTGAAGAGAGACTAGGTGTTGAAACATTTACAACTGTAATTATAAACTTTGACTTTAATGGTATAGAGGAGTATGAAGAGTTAGTAGGTGCACTGTATGGGAGTGGTTATAATTTTGCACCAAATAAGCTTGATTTAGATTTGAAGAACAGAACGACTCCACCAGCTCACCAATCCATTGAGAAACCACAGGTGTTAGAGTTAAAGTCCCTCCCATCTCACTTATGAATTTATGGGGGCTAATAATACTTTTTCAGTTATTATTTTAGCTAATCTAAGACAATCAAAAGTAGAAGCATTATTGCCAGTGTTACAGAATTTCAAAAGGGACATTGGATAGTCTATTACAGATATTATGGGGATTCTGCCTGGGTTGTGTACTTATAAAATACAATTTGAATCAGATTGTGTTCTATCTATTGAACATGAATGTTGAGTCAATCCTTCTATGCAGGAGGTGGTGAAGAAACAAATAATCAAGTTTTTGGATGTTGGTGTAGTATATCCTATTACTGATAGCATGTAGGTTAGTCCAGTGTAATGCATTTCGCTGAAAGGTGAAATTATTACTGTTCCTAATGAGAAGAATGAGCTAGTGCCTATGAGTCCAGTCACTGGATGAAGAGTATGGATGGATTATCAAAAATTGTATGCATGGACTCAGAAGGACCATTTTCTGATGCCTTTTATGGATCAGATGTTAGACAGGTTAGAAGGTAGAGGATTGGTACTATTTTGTTAATGGGTACTCAGGCTACAATCAGATTACTATTGAACCTAAGGACCAAGAAAAAATGACTTTTACATGTCCTTATGGGACCTTTGTATTTAAACGAATCCCATTTAGGCTATGCAACACCCTAGCCACATTTTAGAGATGTATAATGTCTATTTTCTTTGATATGGTCAAAGACACCATTGAAGTGTTTATGGATGATTTTTCAGTTGTTGGTGACTCTTTTGATTACTTTCTCATTCACTTGGCAAAGTCTTTACAAAGGTGTGAAGAATGAAATTTGATACTTAATTGGGAAAAGTGTCATTTCATGGTCAAAGAAGGAATTGTGCTTGGGCAAAAGATTTCAAATAAAAGCATAGAGGTTGATTGATCTTAGATTGAGGTAATTGAAAAATTACCTTACCTAATTTTTTAAAAGGGAATTTGAAGTTTTCTACGGCATGTAGGTTTCTATAGGCGATTTATCAAGGAATTCTTGAAGAATGCAAATATTCTTTGTAATATTCTTGAGAAGGAGGTAAAATTTAATTTTTTATGATGCATGTAAGAAGGCTTTTGAAAGCCTAAAAGAGAAGTTGGTGACTACTCAAATCATTATGTCTCACGATTAGTCTTCACCTTTCAAGATTATATGTGACGCTAGTGGATTGGCCTTAGGGGTTGTGCTGGGGCAACAAAAAGAATAGATCCTTTATCCCATCTACTATGTTAGTAAGGCACTAAATCTTGCTCAAAATAACTATACCGTGATAGAGAAAGAGTTATTAGTTGTGTTTTTTTGCCTTTGAAATGTTTAGATTTTATTTGATTGGGACAAAGGTGATTATGAACACAGGTCATGAAGAATTGCGGTACTTAATGATAAAAAATATGCAAAGATGAGGCTTATTCGGTGGGTGCTGTTGTTGCAAGAATTTGACTTTGAAGTGAAGGATAGAAAAGGTATAAAAAATCAAGTTGTGGATCACTTGTCTAGACTGAAAGAGGAAGCTATGCAGAAGGTTGGTACTGGGTTTGAGATTGATGTCAGTTTTGCAGACGAACAGATATTGGCAGTTTCCCAAGATCTAATTCTATGGTTTGAAGACTATGCAAATTACTTAGCCAGTCATCTAGTCCCTGATGATATTTCGTATTGGCAAAGGAAGAAGTTCATGCATGAGGTAAGAAAATTTTTCTGGGATGAACCTTATTTGTTTGGAATATGTGTAGATGGAATCATTTGTAGGTGTATACTTGAGGCTTTCCATTCATCTCCAGTTGAGGGCCATCATGGAGAGGCCTCAACAACTCACAAAATCCTACAATAAGGCTACTATTGGCCGATCGTATACATAGATGCTCATGACTACGCTTCTTTGTGATCAATGTCAGTGACAAACTACAATTTCTAGAGACATAAACTGCCTATGACTTCTATTTTGAATTGGAAGTGTTTTATGTATGGAGCATAGATTTCATGGGACCTTTTGTGAGTTAGTTTGGCATGAAATACATACCTGTAGTTGTAGACTATGTTTCAAAGTAGGAGAAAGTAATTGTGCTACCAAACAATGAAGCAAGGAGTGCCACTGCATTCTTGAGAAAGAACATTTTTTCTTGATTTGGTATGCCACAGGCTATTATTAGTGACGGAGGGTCACATATCTGCAACTATCTATTCAACAGTCTTCTTGAAAAATATGGAGTGAACTTTAAGGTTGAAACACTCTATCATCCGCAGACTAGTGGACAAGTCGAAGTGTCCAATAGTTAAATCAAGTCCATATTGGCAAAGATTGTGAATGCCAATAGGATAGATTGGGAATGAAACTTAGATGATACATTATGGGTTTACTAAACATCTTACAGAACCCCCATAGGTGCTTCACCTTATCATCTTATTTATGGCAAAGATTTCCATTTGCCAATCGAGCTTGAGCATAAGGCACTATGGGCATTAAAAAAGTTGAATTTAGAATGGAAGGATACAGCAGAATCAAGGTTGAATAACATCAATGAGTTGGATGAATTTCGGCTCAGGGATTATGAAAGTTCAGTATATTACAAAGAAAGGATAAAGTTCCATCATGACCGCAAGATTGAAAAGAGAGTATTCAAAAAAGGTGACCAAGTGCTACTATATAATTCCAAGCTTCATTTATTTCCAGGCAAGCTAAGGCCGAGGTGGCATGGTCCATTCACAATTATAAGACTTTATCCCAATGGTGATTTAGAAATAAATAGGGATGGTGATCACCCATTCAAGGTAAATGGACAAAGAGTGAAGCACTATATCGGAAATATAGAAGAGGTGAATGATGTAGCTGAGATTGACCTTGATAAAGGCTAAGTAATCAAGAATTGCGTCGTGCTACGATGTTAAATCAAGCACTGCATGGGAGAAAACCTATGTTTTTGTACTTATTTCATTTATAGGGTAATGTGTTTGTTCAATGTGCAGGACTAAGGAATGCAGACAAAATCTTGAGAAGGTAAAAAAGTAATCATATGGACTTTTTATGAACCATATCTATATAGTATGACTCTTGAGTAGGAGTTATATGGGAACAAAAATAATAATAAGGCAAAAGTATCTGGAATGGATATGATTCTAAGAACTAGTAGTACTCTCAAGGTACGATTTGTCACCTTGAGTCGTACCCACTCCATAAGTCCAGGTAAGTTCCAGGTTTGTACGAGTCAAAATAATTACTCATAAGCCTAGATACGAATCATATACACAACTCATACCCAATCTTACAAGGTCAAATCTTGGGTTGACCCAACCCAATTATTCAATTAAGTGACAAGAAAAGGGCACCCGATCGAGCACCCAGTTGAACTCATCGTACCCACTTTCTTTTTCAAACAAATTTCAAACTTCAATCCAGAAAAAAAAGTGTTCTCAACTTGATTTACCTACCAACAACTTCCAATCTTTCAAATTTGTAGTGTTAAACTCAAATTTGGTAAGCATTAGGATTCAAAATTAAGAACTAAAATTCTTATGTCATCCCTTTAGTTCCTAAATTTATTTTCTCTACATTGAAAAGTTGAAATGAGTAGTATTTGAGATTGGGAACTTGGTTTGAGTAAATTTAATACAATTTATTCAAATTGTTGGTACCTTATCTGTATTATTTTTGTTGAAAATATGAACTTGGAGAAGAACTAGGGTTTGGAAATAAATATGATATGTATGTATGGGATAAAATGATGATTATAGCTTAAATTAGTTGTGGGTATTTTAGGAAATTGCACCGGAGTCAAACTTTAAAGTTGGACTTCTATGTCACAGTGGATACGAGACCCCTTACGACTTGTACCCACTGGTATGAAAGTCGTAATGAGACTCGTACACACTGAAAACATGGAAGTTTAACAAATTTAAAGTTCTAGAATGGATGCGAGTCAATCATATGAATATTATTCAGACCATATGATACCCTCTTATTCATACCCACCTAGGAAGACTTAAATTAGTATAAATATTGCTAATTTGCATATGATTATTGGTAACGAGTCTTACCCTCCCAGTACGACTGGTTAAAGGAGTTATAAGCTGACCAGTGAACAAAGAGTATCCACTGAACAAAATACGACTCGATCATATGAGTCATACCTAGTTGGTACGACCAGTACCCACCACTCGTACCCGATTTAGACCAAGCACATTGAACTTTAGTTTTAAATTTTCCTTTTATTTTATTTACTTAGTTACTAATAATGGTGTATTTGTAGGTACCATGCCTCCAAAGAATGATTCCTTATCTAAGTAAGTTACTAAAAAGGTAACCAAGCAAGCACCAGTTGCTAGTACGAAATCTAGTGATTCTGAGTACAACACTTTATCCGAAAGCAGTGGGGAAGTTTATGACAAAACCTTAACAAAAAGGCTACACAAAAGGAGGAAAGCAGTTGCTAAAGAAAAGGGGAAGAAAGTAGTACCCTATGAGTCAAAATCACCCCCAAAGGGCCCATGGATTAAGAATCCTACTATATCTCATCCTCACCCACCTCAACCATCTTTTGACGATGATAATGTTGCTGATGATGGTTACATTGATGATGGGGCTTAATCCAATTTGAAAGAGGTAAATTTAGAGCATGCTGAAGATCCAGAGAATGTGAATGAAGTACCTTTAATAGCTCTACAGGACCCACCACTAGCACTTACCACAACTTTAGTGCCCATCATTGAATGATGGGGGTACCTTAGTATGTAGGAGATTTACAAGAGTGGGTTGTTCCATCTTCCAGGAGGCAAGATAAAAAGGGTTCTATATCCAGAGCGAAGAATGACTACCACAAGGATGTCAGAGTTACCTGAGTTTAAAGATCACTTCTGGCAGTATAGGTTTGATTGGATGATGAGAGTGCCTAAAAAATATAGCAAGTTCCTTGTTTGTGAGTTCTACGCAACATACAAAGGTGAGCTGTAGATGAAAAATCCATAGGACTAGTTGTGGAATAGAGGTGAGCCTATCACTTCCCTTATGGTCTATAGAGTTCGAGTTGATATTTCTCCCTGGACTATTAGGAGATTCTTATATGGACCAGAATATCAGGCTTCGGTTAACACTGTAGAAATGGAGTACAAAATGGAAGAGATAAGGAAGGTAACTTGGTGGACACTGGGTTCTGAGGATAAAATGGTTATTTTTTGGTGGACAGATGAGCATATAGCCTCAAATAGAAAAAATGTTGTTTGGATTGTAGGAGGCCCCAGGGTGATTTCATAGAAGATTAAGAATAGTACCCTCAACTTTGAGTGTAAGGTGTGGTGGACACTAGCTCGACACAAACTATGTCTTACGACTGGGGATAATGTTCTGAGCCTGGTCATAGATGGTATGATAGTTGGCTTCGCAGTTGGTTATGAGTTTGATATTAGTAAGTTCCTAGCCAGAGAGTTAAGAGACAGGGCAATTGAGGGTCAAAAGGCATTGCTAGCCTACCCCTGCATGATTATACAAGTTTTTTTGGTAATGGGAGTGTTGGAACTCCCTAGGATAGATGAGATGATTGAGGCCATAAAGACATTTGACATTGGATTATTAGAGATGTGGCCAACCCTTTAGCCCTACCGATGATACAGCATACAAATATTATGGTGAGATTATTCCCTCAGGATGATTAGACGAACATCCCTGCTATAGCTGTGGCTACAGAGGCCGAGTCACAGATAGAGGGCACACCTACAGATGTAGTGGTTACTTTTAGTACCCCTCCACCAGTCCAATTTGTACCAACTCGGCCATGGGGTATGCCTCCGGGTATTATGATAATCTTACAAGTATCTTGGACTGAGGTTGTAACTAAGTTAGCCACGCTTGATGCGAAGGTAAGCCACATGGATGGTGGAGTAAGAAACTGACTTAATAGGAAGTTTGAGGAGCAGGATAGACGAGTCCAAGGGTGCCTAAATGTTTTTGAGTCAAGGATCACTCGATAGTTGGGCAGAGGCAAATACCTGATGTTACTGAGATCAGAACCAAGGTTGCAGAGATTAAGAAAATGGTCTCAAAACATTATAAGTGATTGGTAGTTGCTGAGCTCATCATAGAGAAAGTGATTCCTACTATCCATATGCCTAATATTTGGGCAAAACTAGTGGATACATTGGTTGAGGAGACCAAAGAACAAAGACAAGAGAGGAATAGGAAAAGGAAGAAGAAATAAGATCAACCCAGAATTGATAGTATTCAGGATGGTTATAGGCCCTATTTGTGTGTAGTCCACTTGAGCCTAAAATGCCTAACCAAATGAATGAATCCCTCTGATCTAAATAATTGAGCCTTTGTAGACCTATTTTTTTGTGATACACCTTTCACCTTTCTATTTAAACTTACAATGAACCTGTTTTTTCCCTGGTCCTCCTGTCGACACTATGTACCTCAACTCAGAAAAATCATCTAGTTTGAGGGTGGCTATGATAGGGGTGCATAAGAGGAAAATGAGTATGAAAAAAGTGTGTAGAAGGGAAATATTTGAAACCTAAGAAGGTGTGGTGAAAAAAAAAGTTACAATGAAATGAAAAAGGAAAAGAATAAGAAAAATAAATGTTAGAAAACCACACCTGTCCTAATTAGAATGTTCTTAAAAGAAAAAGGGTTACATAAGGGTGAAAATAAAGGAAGAAGTGAAAAGTGAGTGGACCCTGAAAAATGAGTATTGTCTAGGAGGTTTAGTAATTAAATAAATCCCCAAAAGATATCATACCAGCCCCAAGCCTACGTTACAAGACAAATAAAGTCCTATAGTGATCTTACCATAACTGTCTGAAAACTTAGGAAAAAAGCATATGGGCAAGCCTATGGTATTTTGTATTCACTGGTGTTACTTCTTTATGATTGAGAGAGTCATTTGTTATATTCCTGAATAGATTAATTTATCCAAATAAAGAGTGAATGGGATTTCTTTGACTGCAAGCACACATGGGTTATGTTACTAGGTTGCTAGATTGTTTGATGAATGTAATCTATCCCGATGCCCAATTGTCTGTTGTTAATGTAATGCCATCGTCGGTTTCCCTCATTTTTCTACATATGCTAAATTGCTATATGCAGTTAAGTTTTAAAAGTTAGAATAAGGAAGGGGACAAAAAGATTGAAATTAAGTTCAAAATCACTGCCATAAGTTGCTTGAGATCTTTCTATTTAAGCAACGCCTCTGTTCTAGAAAATAGTATTTGTTTTTTTTCCTGAGGAAACACAAAAGTTTAAGTTAAAGGAGTTGATGTGGTGTGTAAACAAAACACTTTCAACACTTAAAACCACAACTTTATGTGTGAACTTAGGATATTTTGTTTGATATGATGCACTTTGGTGAGAATTGTAGGTAAAATAGGTTTACAATGGTATTTGAATAAAACAAGAAGTAAAAAACCTAAAAAAAACCTATTCTGATCAGTATACGAGGCAACCCTTAAGTTTTAAGCATTTGATATGACACGTAAGATGAATCATAAGAATAACAAAACCAAAAATCAACTTGAGGAGCTAAGTATGAGGAAGATATAATTCAAGTATCCTAGTCATAAGTTTGGATATGAGTCATATAACACAGTTGTGAGCATAAAAAAATTAAGCTACTACTCAAGAGTTAAAGTGTCAAAAGTATACGAGTTGAAAGTTTGAGTACAACTCGTATAGGTAAGTCGTATACAAACCAATGTTCAAGACTTAGAAAGACTAAAGTCTCAGGTAGATAAGAGTAAAGGACATGAGCCGTAAACTCCATTATAACTCATAAGCAGAATTCATATGTTGAATGAAAAGTTAAATCTTTGGGAAGATCAGACAATGGAATGGATACAAAAAGGTAGGGTAAAACTCGTATGATGCTGATATGAGCGAAGATCGAGTTGTACCAACTACCGACTTAAATTTACCTTTCCTATTTTAAGTATCTTGGGGCACGATTCAGGGGAATGGCAAGATTGATGAGGATGTCTCTAATCGTATTGGAGCAGGTTGGATGAAGTGGAGGCTCACCTCGAAAGTATTGTGTGATAAAAAGGTGCCCCTTAATCTTAAAGGCAAATTCTACAGATTGGAAGTCTGTCCAGCCATGCTGTATGGAGCAGAGTATTAGCCAGTTAAGAAATCCCATATTCAAAAAGTGAAGGTGGCAGAAATTAGAATATTACGTTAGATGTGTTGGCTTACTAGAGAGGATAGAGTTAGGAATGAGATTATCCAAGAGAAGGTGGGAGTGGATTCAGTGGAGAACATGATATGGGAAAGAAGGTTGGGATGGTTTGGGCATATGATGAAGAGGGGCATGGATACCCCAGTTCATAGGTGTGAGAGGATAGAAGTAGATGTCTTCAGGAGAAGAAGAGGTAGGCTGAAGAAATACTAGAGGGAAGTGATTAGACATGACATGGAGTAGATTCAGGTTACTGAGGACATAACCGTAGATAGGAAGGTGTGGAGGTTATGGATAGGGGTAGAAGGCTAGGATGAGTGTGTGGGTTATAGCAAGTAGTTAGAAGAGCTCATGTATAGCCGGGTTAGTATCCTAGGAATGTGTCTATAGGTAGGAGCCCCTAGTCAGGAGGGTTTGGGTGTGGTATGTGTGTTTTTTTTGTAGGTGTATGTTGCTACTAGCTTGGTTCCCTATTTCAGATGCCCTATTTCTTATCTCTTATTTTAGATTATGCTTATCTATCTTATTTCGTATTGCTCTGGTTTCTATTTTAGTAGGTCTTATTCCTTATTTATGTTATGCCATCCATCTTTCTTTATGCTTAATTATGCTCTTGTTTACTATTATTTATCGTGAGCCAGGGTGTATCGGAAACAACCTCTCTACTTCTTCGAAGGTGGTGGCATGGACTGCGTACATTTTACCCTCCCCAGACCCCACTTTATGGGAATACACTGGGTTTGTTTTTGTTATTGTATGTTATTTTGAGATACTATAAATACCCTAGGGTTTATCTTTTATTAGGTTACATTCCTTGACATTCTTTAATGTTCTTTTATAACACTTTTACAATTATTCTTGAGATTTTAGGTTTTTATTCAATTATAGACTTTGGAGTTTAATCATCTTATTCTTGTGCAACTGGTTTTATGTGTTCTTCATTGATAATCATGGTTTTTTGCACAAACATGAGCGGCTAATCTCTTGACTAGGGTTGTAGGAACCCTGGCGGATCAGCTATATAAAGTAAGTGTGATACTCAATTGTTCTAGGGTTTCTGCATGTATCTTAATCTTCTTCACAATAATTAATCTCTAGTATCTGCAGTAACTTAAGATAGCCTGTATTTGTATCCATCCCTACGAAGGAGTTTGTGATTGGGAAAAGAATATTAGGATAATAATTTAGGATTCACCTCCACCATTTAGTTCCCGACTTCTCATCTAATCACTTGATCATACCTAGGCGAGTGAACTGATGTCTTAGCAAGGAGCAATAAGGAAACAATCTGAGACTTACCCGGTAAGGGGTGAAATTTATCTTCGAGCTTACCCGACAGTTGATAAGACCTATCTTGTAGACTTTGCAGGCAGAACAACAGAAAAGTTTGGTTGATCACGGGAAATTCACGGAGTTGAAAAGCCAGTGGAAACACACACCTAGTGTTTGTCTCATATTGTTTCTAACTCAAGAACACTCAAGATTTGGTTACTACTTGCGATTGATAACAAAACCCTCATTTACTTCATGTACTGCTCGTGGATTACATCAAGACAAGAAATTGTTCACGTTTTCCTTGTGGGATCGACCCCAACTTAATTGGTTATTATATTTGCAATCGACCACATTATACTTCTAAGTGGAGTGTAGTTTTAAGTGACATCAAGGGCCACAATAAGTGTTAGCCGCATGAACCATTGAAAAAACTGATATGGCAAGTGTATCTCAAAAAATATAAGTGTGACATCATGCACACGGTCACTAAGACCAAACCTCACATCGGCAAACATGAGTTTCCAATTTTGGTCCCCCCGAGACCTCCACCTCCCATGGTTTTTCTAACATGGCTCCCTTTAAGCCCATATTACAACCATTCACACATAACCAACCATTTACTAAGGAGTTTATTCAATTAGGCATTAACCATTGGTATAGTCAAACCAAAATTAGAGCTTGCAAGTCTATCAATTTATTCCATACGAAAGCCATTAAACCAATTTAACTCCAAAGTTTCCAATTAAACCAAAACCATGGCCACCAAGGCCTTTCCAAACCTTTTAAGATCAACCAAACCAATTTAAGTTCTGTTACTCTTTTATGCAATGCAAAGATTTCAAGAGTAGTCAAACTATGTGACAAAATCATTCTCATAGGCATTTTAACAATCTTGTTGAGGGCATATAACTTCCAAAACTAAAATCAAGTATCAATTGACCATTCCCATGCAACCACATGTTCAAATCATAATTTTAACATGAAAAACCATAAGTAAGACATGGGAAAACATTATCCAACATTAAACAACCAAAACCCCTAACATTTATTTTTAAAACCATAATAATATCATAATAATAACATGAAAACCATTTATTCAAACATGTTTTTTGTTAAACTAACAATTATAAAGGAGTAACATTCCTTAAACTCCAAGGAAGGCGGAGAGAAACCACCCTTTAGAGCCTTAATTTATTGTGGTGAAGACACCCTAGCCTTTTCTTGAACCAAGAGCTTGAGAGAAATTTAAAAGTGTTTTATTAGGAATAATAGGTTAATGAGGTCCCCAAATATGTTTTATGTCGTGGGGTAAAAAGGAGTTATTAGGGATAAATATCTAGAATACCGTTAATGTAAATTGTAAAAATCCCTCAAGTGGGTATAATTTAATACTCTAACTTATCACCTCAACATACGACTGGTACCATCAAGTTGTAACCAGAATAGAAGGTTGGACACCCACACACTGTCTACCATACGACTCCATTTCCCTAATTTGTGATCAGACTATACGACCCATATAGTCCAGTCATACCCAAGATAAAATGCAAAAGGGTTAGACACTAGGCAACATACGTTAGACTATACCACTCGTACCTTATTCTTATGGATCTTAGTGATCCACTTGTACTTAGAGCCAAGTCAAGTTAATAAGTTTCAAATTAAGTGAAAGAACAACCCAATGACCCATCATCAAACTATACGACCCGTAACCACCAAGTTGTACACATAATAAAAACCCAACCACCAATCACTAGCCACCATATGAGCTACATCACCTGACCCATACCCATACCATACGAATCGTATGGTGAGTCTCTACAAGGTAAATGAGCTCAAAGTTCAAGAAATTTTCAAGGGCCAAAATCTACGGTGTTTCAGTGCTACACATCCATAATTAGGACTCTATTAGACATGACTTCATAGACACCGTAGGACATTTGAACTTTATGCTCTGATATAAAGTTTGTCACGGTTCGAGCCTACACCCTGGATGTGACATGGTACCTAAAACTACGAGTGATCTCAAGCGAACCCTTGGCCTGGCAAACTGTTCGTAAACTCAACTTTGAAATTATTTGGAAGTTAGAAATATAGCTAGGTGATAAATCAGTAGAAATAAGAAAAAAATTTAACTTGAAATACTGCATATGAACTTTGAAAGACAACAAAATATTCAACTGTTTAATGTCTAATGAATCCTCTATTAATCATGAATTGAAAGAGTTGTTGGGACATGGCCAAGAGATACTTTTATTGGAACTAACAAATGAAACTAAAACTATCCAATAAGCTAAAAAATTCTAATAATTCATTATCAAGAACTCGAGATACAAATAGGACTCACCACAAGCTGATATGGGAAGGTCTAATGAAAGGTTTGACTGCGGTCCTGAATTTGTATGCCAAAATCTACACTATAAAATGATATAACGCAAAAGGAGCATCAATACTTTAAATGTATTGGTACATAAAAATGGGAAGAAGGCTGAAGTTGACATAACCTTAAAATTTCAATACATAACATATGACATAACTATGGAGATGTGAAACAAATGACTTACTGATTTTTCCCTTGCTAATTTGTTAGGACTAGGGTAGTGTGATCAATAATTTATAAAAAAAAGGGCATATAGAAACTTAAATAGTGAAATTCATGAAATAAAAGACCGAAAAAAATTAATTAAAGTGTCATAGAAAACTCCTTTCATAAAATCATCATAAATAATAAGTAACTTGAACCAATATCAGGTCTTTCCAAATAGGGGGAGTTTCTCTTAACTGACATAAACCATGTGAGAAATATGGAGTCCAATGTCTTTCCCACTTTCAGAAGAGCCATCCTACACCTTTCTGGGGTGTAAGATAAAATATAACTTATGGATCCATCTCTTAGTCCGAAGGAAAACCTACAGTAGCAACGTAGTTTTGGGGCATGTGACCTTGGACTCATACCTAACTCGGAGCTAAATAATCCACCCAAATTATAAAATTTACTCATATTATAATTCTTAAAATACTTTCTCAAAGTCATATTAATCTCTACAACCGTACCAAGAAAAATATTTTTCTCTGCAAGCCTTGGCTCTAAATCATTATAACTTGCTTTCTCTTTTCAAAGATAAGATAATTTCTTTTCACTTTTCAAGTCATGATATATTATATATAAAGGTATTTTTATAAATTATTCTTACCTTTGTATTTACTTAATAACAAAACTATAGTTAAACCATTTGAAATATGAATGTAAACACCCAAGTCGAAAACTTTAAGTGCAACTAACCTTCAGATATGGAAAGAGACTATACTTTCAATTACCATTTTAATTTTGGATATAATTCACAGTACTTAAATCATATAGAAGAAAATTATGACAGAACTCAAGAACGACACTTAGAATAATTAAATCTTCAAAACCCTAACTTGAAATCATGACTTAAAATGGAATTATGACACACTTGTAGGGATTAGCAGGTTTTCCCATGAAAGTATTGCTCTTAAGCACCTTAAAAATGAACGATGGGGAAGAATCCTTTAGATTTGGAGCCCTAACTTGACTTTTATTAAAACTCGAAGGTTGGGAGCTTGAGAGAATGGGATAGTTTTATTTTAATTTTAAAGTGTGTGATTTTTCTGATGTTAAATGAGTTCTTAATGTAGGAGGATTGGTTTTTAAAAGAGAAAAGACCACTTTACCCCTAAAAAAAACTTTAAGACTTAATTTTTTTGAAGAGCACACTCGTCTATAGGAAACTAGGATCACGAAAAAAATTTAGGGGGTTACAAATTTCCTCTTATGGTCTCTCTGTTTACTATGTTGCTTTATCCAACTACAACTGTCAGGCCAGGGTTCAAGCTTGCGCCTTAAATCCTTCAGATATTGACAAGATCCACTTTCATAATCTCCCAAGTGAATTTGGGGTGCTTCAACATGATTCCAATGCTTCTTTCCTTCGTGATATCTCCTTAAAATCAAGGCGAGTTATTATTGTTCATGATAATTTAGAGTCCTATAATGTTCAGGTTGTTTCTTCTTTGCCCAATGCTGAATCTTATATGTTTAATTGCATTTTAGTTTTCACTAGTTTGAAGATGTTAACCTCCAACTTGAAGAAGAATTTCTTAAAAAGCTACCCTCACTTGAAGGAATATTGACAGATTAATTCAGGGAGTTTTTAGAATCTTAACTTTCGTATATGGTTATTAGATTAGGGGATATCCATAATACAAGAAAAATAATTGATGCCAAGTATCTTGATGTGATGTCATAAGTAGAATTTTTGTTGAAGAAGATACAATGGGCAATCACACCTATTTTGTCTACTAAACTCCATCGCAGGAACAATATGTTTGGAATGGCTAAACAAAAAACCTCCAAACTCAAATCTTTATATATCTTTTGGAACAAGAAATTCTTTTTAATAGACAAATCAAGGAGCTTGCGATGGGATTAGAACAAAGTAAGTAGAAGTTCATATGGATATTGAGAAATGCCAGTAGGGATAGATGACTTGAGATGCCACAAGGGTTTGAGGAGATGGAAAAAAATATAGGTTTAGTGGTAAGAGAATGGGCACCGCCACTAGAAATCTTGGCTCATTCTTCCATGGGTGGGTTCATGAGCCATTATGGATGGAACTCTTGCATAGAGAGTATTACAATGGGAGTGCTTATAGATTCTTGGTTTGTGCACTCTGGCCAATTGGGAAATGTTCTTGGTGAAGAAAATTTTGAAAATAGGCCTGATTTTTAGGGAGTGGGAGAAACACGAGGAGCTAGTAAGTGCATCCACTATTGAGAATGTTGTGAGAAAGTTGATGGAATCTGAAGAAGGTGATGAAAAAAGGAGAAGAGTCTAAGAAATGGGACAATCCTTACGATGTTCCACCGAGAAAAGAGGTTATTATCAAACAACATTGGATTTTTTCATTGGTCAAATCATAAGATAGACTAGATTTTTATCAGAATTTGTCAAGGCAGAAGATTCTAGATCTTTTTTCTTTGATTTTCTCTTTTCAAGTAGTTTGGTTAGTTTTTAATTTTATTGATGTTGGATGTTGCATCTGTTTCTGATCCTATATTTTTTTCTAGAATAATTAGTTGTTTAGTTAATGAGGAGTCCAATAATTGATTTAGTAGAATATTCAATTTCTTGGTTTTAAGAAGAGTCTAGTAATTTAGCCGCAGGAGGAGTATACAACTTTTTTTATGTTCCTATATTAAAGTTTATGATTAATAAATTTAATATGAGAATTTTTTTCATTCATATTTGCTATTTTACTGATTAGTGAAATACAAGATCAGAAACTAGTCTAATACAAGATATTACAATAGCATACCTAGTTCATTCCCACAAAATGGGGTCAGAGAAGGGTAGAATGTACGCAGACCATACCTTTACCATTTTTAAGAGAATTTTTTAAGAATATAGATGAATCTGATCCAATAGTACTGTTCAAATCTGATGCTCTTTGTGTTATCTCAGTTGAGCCCTTAAAGTTTTCACAACTTTTCAACCTCTTTGTTGTAACATGTTCATCTCGACGTGCCCATATCCTAACGGTTGGTCTAACTTTTAGATTCTTCGTTACAAGTTGAAAATTCTTAGATGATTTTAGTGCATTGGCCATGCAGTGGTAGGAAATCCAAAGGACATAATTTCCATACATGAAATCCATCCACAATGATTTATAAAATTGCCTGTTAAACAATGTGCTAAAACTTCTAACTGAAATCGCCTATCCTTACTACAATACCTTTTCCTTTTGTTTTTTCTTCCTACATTTTAGGCAGATGAATTTTTCTAACTTTACTTGTAAAAACTTTTTTTATCTGGATCTCTGAGTACCCAAATGAAATCTTTCTGGATTTTCTCAAGTACAATAGAAATCTCCTCGACTTCTTCATCACACAACGAAGAAGTTATTCCAAATAACACGAAGATAACTGAGTTTGGTCTTTGTTTGTCAAGCCAATCTAGGGACTTATGAAATTTGTTGGAGTCTTACTTTCATCCTTGCTAGAACCAAAGGGTGAATGGACCTACAACCCATAGTTTTGCATCATTGAATTCTTTAGCCACTTCATCATTACAAACTTTAAGTTATTTTTTATTAATTGAGAAGTTCACAACATTTTATTTTCCCAATAAAAGGCAGTACTTGTTTATTCAAATATTCCCAAAAATCTTAGTGTTGAATTCTAGGTAGAACAGGATTTTGTTTATCTTCCCACAAGTACAAATACCGATGAAGCTACGATAGGATTGAAAGAATAACTTACAATATCTGGTACTTCAAGAACATATTAAACTACCTCTTTGTTATGGTTAGTAATAAGTTTGCATATTAGTGGGATAAGTGAGGTGTATAGGTGGGGAATTCAAGAAGAATGATACAGTTATTTGATTAGGGAATTTGTGAGGACTTTTTGAATTTGGAAAAGAGGGAAGGAAGAGCCGGGTATGACTGTAATGACCTGTCGAGTCATTTTCTTTTTTTTGTGTGTTTTCTATATTTAAAACATTCTTATAGATACCCAGGTTATTATGAACTGCTGGGACTGGCGGTTTGGTTCCCATGCAGTTCATTTGGTTTCTATGCTAAATTCTTGTTTTAGAGCTTTTGGAGTTAAGAAATTGGTATCTGGGAAAACCTCCTAGGAATATCCTCAAATAAGAATTCAGACACTTTTGTTATCTCCTAAAGATGGGTTATAGGCTAGGAGTATCCTTCGTTTGAGTCTCGAGGCTTTTGAGATCATTTTGGTTTATTAGGTGTAATTTGGTTAAAACAAAACAGTGGGTGTGGGACCCATATTTTACCAAAACGCCCTTGATTGAAAAATTTTCAGTTCCCTTGAGTACAAAATTTCAATTCTATATGGTATCATATCTTATTTTCATGCACGAGGTTCCTAATGACTCCCGAGCATCTAGTCAAGGTTATTGGTTATAGCTGAAATTGCTGGTGCACCAGCAGGTGCAGCCCAAAAATAGTCATTACATTCGCGGACCATGGCCATATGTATAGAGGTCAAGGATTCTTAACCTTTGTGTTGCGATCTGATCACTGCATTTGCAAAGAAGGCTTGTTTGTCAAGCTCGACTATTACTCTTCGCATTTGTAGTGGACTAGCCATATTTGCAAAGGGTTAGCTTGTCGAGTCCCCATGTTCGTGGTAGGGGTCCTTCTATAAGATCCAATAAATTTTGACTAATTTATTTTGATCCCTCCTTCATGTTTAATGATAATTTTTTACTTGAATCATGATAAGTGATGTTAATGGAATGATTTAGGAAAGTTTCAAAATTTTCAAAAAACATTCGGGGTCATTTTGGGACCCCAAACTAGTGAGGATCCCCAATAGAGGCGTTCCATGCTATGTGCACACCATGATAAGGACAAGGAATGCCATGTGCCTTCCGCGATAGCACCGTTCCACGCCACTAGGCACAAATCATCCAATTCTATTTTTTACCTTGGGGTGGGGCTTTTTGGTCCTTTTTCCTTTAAAACAACTTTAAACATTCATAAATCCCTATAATCCGTCAGTTATCAGCTTTTTATCATTGTTCTTAAACTTTTACTAGAAGCAACTAAGGGTTTTGTCAAGTATTACACACTCGAGGCCTTAAATCAAGCTTTTCTTGAATTCACTGCATCAGAAGGCATGTTGGCCACTCTATATTTTACTTGTTATATTACTGCACCAAATTTCTTTTTTTTTACATGTTCTTAGTTGTTTAATTCAAACTAGGGTTGAGGGTCTTTGGTTGTTTTACACTTACATTGATTTTCCCATATTTTAAAAGGTTTCTTAATGGTTTAAATGGTGGATTCTGAATTGAATTTGGGTCTCATGATAATGGTGGAAATTTGGTAATATGGTTTCATAATATTTATGGATTCTTGTAGGATAGTAATGACATTAATCTCAAACCACATCATAATTTGGTTTATAAACTAGGATTTCATTATGACTAAATCATTTATTAGAAAATTCCATAACATTAAATGGCAAAACGGTATAAAGGTTTTGGAAACTCCCTTAGTGGCTATGGTTATGGATGTTTAAATAGACTTTTGAGTCTAAATGGTTAAATGTATATAACATGGCATAATCTGATAACTTTGCAAGTCTCTTGGTATGACGATACCAATTTGGAATTGTCTTAATAAATGACTCCATGGTAATTGGTTATTGTTATGTTAAAAATATTTTAATTGGGCTTAAAAGAATTTATGTAGCTCACCAAGAAAGTGTAGTACTGAGGGGGACTAGCACTGGAAACCACGTTTGCTGTTGATAGGGGTCTATAACCACTGTGTCTGATTTACACAGTATATTTTGGTAGGTTATCACCTTGGTGTCTTTAGTCAATTTCCTCATTTTATGTAGCTAATATGGATTGGGACCCTCCCGGTAGGGGAGTCATACCCATATAGCTTGTGGGTTCCTTTAGGTCAGTATGAACTACATAGTTCAGGATTAAATTTTTAACTGTCATGTCTCATGTTCCTTGTCCCCTATCCCGACATCCTATTATCTTGATGGCTATTGAGCATATGTTTTATGACTGGTTTTGGTAAATATATATTTTATTCATGTGTTTCATACTAGTTTCATACTTGTACATTTTATCCCTTTCCTTAGATTGCATACTAGTACTCGCCATACTGACTATCCCCAGCTGCTACATCATTTCATGATGTCGGTTCTGAGGGCTTTTCTTGTGATCCTATGTAGGTCTAGGAAATTTGGTACTTCTATTAAATGGTTGTTTGAGTGGTGAGCCACCCTTTATTCAAAAGGCTTAGTTTTCTTTATTTTTCATGATTTCAGTACTTACTTTTGGTTTTTCTGGGCCTAGTTTGGGCATATCCTGACTTGATTGGTATTTTTTATTTAGAGGCTTTGTGGATAGTGTTGGGAATTTCTTTGTGGAATTGGTTTTGGACTCTTAAACTTACTCTCTTTGACTATATATCTCTCTTATTCTATTGGTTAGCTTCAATAGTTTATTATTATTATTATTGTACTCTTGAGGTAAGGCTAAGAGGGTCATTTTTGGCCTTGGTTAACTTGGGATGCCGGTCACCGCCAGGCCCTAGTTTGGGTTGTGACAAGCTTAGTATCAGATCCAGTTTCGGGGTCACTAGTTTTCTGTCTACAAAGATGTGTTGAGTAGAGTCTCTTTTATGGGTGTGTAGCACGCCTCACTTATAGAGGAAGGCTACAAGGGATTTATAAATGTTTCCCTTCTTTGTGTTCAATTTTGTGCTAGAGATCTAGTCACTTTGAGTTTTCTCTAACTCTTGGATTAGTTGTTTTTTAGATCTTGCCTCTATAAAGATCTGAGGGTCGTATATACTCAATCGAAACCTCCATCCTAACTACCGCAAATATGGAGGAAGTTCACTCTACTCATGGAATGCAAACTCGGTATAGGGCCCATATATAATGCCCTGAGTTTTCATGAAGTTTTCATGTCATAAGCCTCTCATTCTTTTTCTTAGGAAAACAAATCCATCCTAAAGTAATTGTTACGCATAAGTGGACACTCTCATTCCTACCTCTGCCTTACAACTATTTTCATGAGAATTCATGTACTCATAGATCCGTTCAGTAGCTTATTATGTTTAAGATTCATTATTCAATTTATTTTAGTTGTGCATGATAGCTTATAGCCTCAGATTCCTCAGCATTCTCAGCTTAACTAGCCACATTCGAGGATGAATGTTCCCAAGGGGGAGATATTGTAATACCCCATATTTTCCTAGATTAAATTCATTCCTATAATGTAAGGGATAGCTTCCAAAATGAATAATATTTATTCCATGTGGAATTCTTTAGATTTAGACTTTTCATTGTGTGGGAAATTGAATAAGTTTTCCATCGATACCAAATTTGCCCAATTTTGACACTCGGTGAAGGAGTTATGATGTTTTTAAGTTGACAGTGTGCTACCTGGGCAGTCAGCATATCACGGAGGTGGCTAAATTCATAGTTGTCATTTTCCAGTGGACCTCCACAATATTGATATGTCTCAAAGAGGTCTATTTTCCTATTTGTCAATTTTTAGTAGTCCAACGCTATAGTGGCGCATCGCACTGAAAGCCAAAATGGTATTTCTATAAGGCACCGTGATAGTCGCGCGTCGCATTGAAGTTCCAGGTACCAATTGTCAAAATCCAGTGGGACAACTGATAGCTCCGCATCGTGGAGGCCCCCAATTTCCCAGTCGTCAAATTCCAGTGAGCCACCGCAATAGTGGCGCATCGCGGTGGCCCATTAAATTGGGACCCCAGTTCATTTTTCCAGTTTTGTCTAGAAGTTTAAAGAGGGTACTTTGGACTTTTCCTAAGCCCCCAATTCCATCCAAACACAATATTTAAGCCTATTACAAGCATTTTATGCTTATATTCATCAAAGTTTCTCTCAAGAAAAACCCTAACCTTCAACATTCAACTTCAAGAATCCCCAAGATTTCACCATTCTTTTCTCAAATCAATTCAAGATTCAAAGTTCCCAATTCAATAATTCCAAGAATCATCATTCAAGAGCACAAATAGAATCTCAAAAGCAAATTTGTTCATCTAGTTCATCCTCCAAGGTATGTGGGGTTATGAACAAGGATACTCCTTTCATCCTCGGGCCCAAAACTTGTTTTCAATTACAAAGTTATTTAATTTTATATGATTTTGTATGAATTTGAAATTAGGGTTCATACCCAATGTTGTCATTTACAAGATTATGAGATTTCAAGAGAATTATAAGTTGAATCGCATGTCTATTTTCATATTTACATGCTTATTGCAGTAATTTCCAGATTTTGAGATGAATTTTCATTATTTTTATTCACAAGCATAATTATTTTGATGCTTTTACATGAGTTTGAGAGATGGGGTGTTAAGCCCCAAGTTTATATGCAGAGATTTTGAGAATGGTGATGCTTTAAGCATCCTATGAGCTGATTATTTCAATTTTTCTATAAAGTTTTGATATTTTGATCCTCAGGTAAGTTTTGGAATCCACTTTACAGATTTACTATAGATTACAGAAAGCAAAATGGCTTTATTTACAGATTAATTTAGATAAATGCATAATAGGTTTCATAATAAACCCGTATGCGAGTTTTAAAGTGGATTTCTAAAAAGATGAGCACAGAAAATTAAAGGTAGTAGTATTTAGCACCGAGATGGGTATGATTCCAAGGTCTCATGCCCCAGAACTACATGCCACCATAGGATTAAGATTAAGTGCCCACGGTGGGCAGAGTTGTGATTATTTAAGCTGAGGTTATACTCCCTGGCAAGTGTATGACACCTCTTCCCAACGTGAGGTTTCTTCCTTAGGAGGGAAAGACATTGGATTCTATATAGCTTGCATGGTTTATGTCAGTTAAGAGAACCTCCTCTGCAGAATAGTTTTGCCCTAAAAGTTTAAAATCCTAACATCAAGAAATTTAAGATAAAGTATTCTCCATAATAGTAAAAGAGGAATAGAAAAGCTTTTCAAAAACTAAGTGTAACGGCACACAAGTTTTACTCAGATTATACCTTACTGAAAAGATAATAGCTACAAATTTTAGCTTTTAGCTTTCAGTAGTCAGTCCTTCTACACTTAGACAAAATGATTTAAAGGGAGAATACAAGTATAACTTTTAGAACTAAATATTATGGCTCACAAGATTTATAAAGTATGTTTTTCTTCTTATTGCTACATATTTCAGTATTTAAGATATTCCAGCTTATGTGAGTCATTTACATTTAGCATGCCTTTTTTTATAAATGATAATTATGAGATGACATTTTACTTATGCATTTCACCCCCATATACTCAGTACATCCTTAAAGTACTGATCTACATATACGTTTATGTGCTACATTGTCTCATAATATAGGTACAAGTTGTAGCATGTACAGTACAATTGCAGATTCCAGCCAGCAGATATGAGTCCTCCTACTTTGAGGATTTTAGTTAGATGTTATTTATGTACCTTACTTCCTTACTCATGTATATTAATTAGTGGTAGCTGGAGTCATGTCCCAGCTATCTATAGTCAGTATAGTAGAGGCTTCACAGATGTCAGTTAGAGTCAGTTATGTAATTTCATTTCCATTTTTCAGACTTTATCAGAATGTAAAATGGTATTAGTATTGTATTTTTTTCATCGATTCCATCATTATTATGTTTTCGCGCTGTAAATTCAGTCATTTTATACATATTATTCAGTTTCTTATGAGTTATGCCAGTAGAAAAGTTAGCTTGGATCACTTGTGGTCATCGGCACTGTGTGACGTCTTGGGATAGATTTTCGGAGCGTTACACCATACCCCTGACTTTACTGATCTAATTGGGATTTCATCGGTCCCTACTAGTCCTTCTCTTGCTTTTCAAGTTGAGGTTAATTAGTCTTATTAGAGAGATATCTCAAATGTTGAGTTCTATTGGCCCATCCATATGCTTGCTCAAATTGTGGCATCACAGTCTCGTCGTTTTGATCATGTTGGTTTTTCCCCTAGTTTTTCTGAAGTCACTCGAGTTAGCCAGTTTATGTAGCTGAATACCCCAACCTTTATAGGTTCTAAGCTTAAGGAGTATCCTCAGGGGTTTATTGATGAGATAGAAAAGATCTTCAGGGTTATGCATGCTAGTAATTCATAATGGGGTTGAGTTTATAGCTTATCAATTGAAAGAGGTGGCTTACTTGTGGTATGAGAAATAGGAATAGTTGATGGGTGATGACGCCGAGCTAGCTGGGTTGAAAGACTTTTTGGGGTGCTTTTCTTCATCACTTCTTTCCTTGGGAGTTAAGAAAAGCCAAATCTGAAGACTTTGTGAATTTGAAGTAGGGTAAGATGAGTGTTAAGGAGTATACGTTAGAGTTCACCCAGCGATCTCATTATGTTCTGGAGCTTGTGTCTAGAATTAAGTCCTGGATATATGAAGTTTTCTTTGGGTCTATCTCATTACTTGGTTTTAGAGTGTAAGGCTGCTATGCTGAAATATGATATGGATATATCGAGGTTAGTGGTTTATATGATACAGGTGAAAATGAAAAGAAGAAGTAGGTAGAAATAGGGAAAAGGCATAGTAAGAAGTTTAAGTATGTAGAGTAGGGTGCGATCCAGAAGAATACTGGAAAAGAGGGTAGGCAATGACCTAAAAAGAAGAACTGGGAAAATTATTATTCATCAGGTAGTTCTTATGCTCCTAAGCTTTCAGTTGATCAGTGTTTTTAGTTTAGCAATGGCTCTAAGGCACAAGGTGCCCAATTTTAGTCAAGTGAAAGCCATTCTGCCCCACCTTACCCTCTTTACCATTTTTGTGGGCAACTTCATCATGGATATTGTGAGGAAGGTAGGAATCTATGCTTTAATATTGGTTAGCCTATTCATTTTTAGCTAAATTGTCCTTCAGCGGAGTACACCTAGGTCTAATAACACCCAGGATGCTACTTTATAAGACTCTATGGCTAAAAGTACTACTTCAGGAATAAGAATTGTTCTAAATTGTCAATATGCACTCTCTACTCGTCGGGATTTCAAGGCATGTCCAGATATTGTCATAGATATGTTACAACGTTTTCCCCATTATATTTATTGCTTGATTGATCCCGGTTATGCCCTATTTTATGTGACTCTTTATGTGCCTGTATAATTTGATATTGGTCCTGAAAGTATTTCTGACCCCTTTTTTATTTCTACCTAGGTGGGTGAGTCTATTATTGTTAGAAAGGTCTATAGGGGTTGTGTAGTGTCTATCTTTCATATGGAGACTTTGGTAGATATAAGAGAGCTTGATTTGGTGGATTTTGACATGATCTTAGGATGGATTGGCTTCATTCATGCTATGCTTCTATGGATTGTAGGACACGAAAGGTCACATTTCATTTTCATAATGAATCAATAATTTAATGGAAAGGGAGTTCCCTAGTACCAAAAGGGAAGTTAATTTCTTACCTTATGGCTCAAAAATTGATATCAAGGGGTTTCTGTATCATCCAGTTTGGGTCAAGGATTCTAACTCTGAAAGTCCCTCCATGTAGTCTATTTTCATAGTAAATAAATATCGTGACATTTTTTCCAAGGATCTTCCTGGATTCCTCCTGATAGGAGAATAGACTTTGAGATTGATCTCATACTGAATACGCATCTTATTTTCATTCCACCTTATACGATGGCTCCAGTAAAGCTAATGAAAGTAAAGGAACAATTAAAGGATCTCGTTGTTAAGGGTTTCATCTATCCTAGTGTCTCTACCTGGGCTGCTCCGGTGCTTTTCATGCAAAAAAAGGATGGGTCTCTTCAGATGTGTATATACTATTATTAGTTGAATAAGGTTACAGTGAAAAATAAGTACCCTCTTCCTAGGATTGATGACCTCTTTGATTAGATTTAGGGTACCAAGTGCTTTTCTAAAATAGATCTCCGTTCAAGCTATCGCCAATAGAAAATTAAGGAGGTTGATATTCCCAAATCTACTTTTCAAACCCATTATGGACACTACGAGTTCTTGGTTATGTTTTTTGGGTTGACTAATTGATACCAAACGGTATCTACAAGAGCACAAAACAGTCCACAAACTCACAAAAATAGTCCACACGTACAAGACATCAAACGGAAACAACAAACACACAAACTTGAAAGATAAGGAGATAGATAACTTGACACAAAGATAATATAAAATGTAGCAACTAAAGAGTGTATCAAACTCTAAAACCTCTACAAATCACATTAATAAGCACCAAGTTCTTACGGGAACACAAGAGGAACTCGGTTCACTCAAGCACTCTCGTTTCTAGCCATCTCACAACACAAGTAGAACCTTTCACTTGTGAAGCTTAAAATGTTTGGTGGTCTACTCTCTTCTTGAGAGGAAATAAGGTGTTCAATGTTACAAAGTGATTTTAAAATGAGTTAACTAGGAGAACAAGACTAAAGAAACACCTTAAATAGTCTTTACAAAAAGGATAGCAAAAGGACCCCTTTGCCCTTAATGAAAGGGGAGTGGAGTTTTTCGGGCAGCCTTGGAACTGTATTTTCGGCCCCTAATGTTAGCCCCCACATGTCAATACTTACACTCCCTTGGGTGAGTTTGCAACAACCTCAACCGCGTCCATTTTCATAAACATGCCTTGAAGCCTTTGTAGTTCCCGAGCTTGACTTCTAGTAAATGGTCTAGAGCCCGTGACACCCGTATCATCCTCTCCATCTTGAGAGGAGTTTGACCTCAAACTCATGGGTTCTGCATCATCAATGGTATCAATCCATGAGAGATCACACACGTTGAATGTGTTATGCACTTGGTATTCCGGTGGCAAGTCGATCTTGTAAGAATTATCGTTGATTCTTTCAAGAACTTGGAATGGACCGTCACCTCTTTTCAGCAACTTATCCTTTATTTTGTTGGGGAACCGTTCCTTACATAGGTGTACCCACACCCAATCTCCCATCTCAAGTACAAGACTCCTTCTCCCTTTGTTGACTCATTTGGACACCTCTTGCTTCTTCTTCTCAAGCCGCATCCTCACCTTCTCATGCAATGTTTTCATCGATTCAGACCTCTTGTTTCCATCTAAGCTAATAACATCACTTGGAAAAGTATTTATATCCAAGGGGTTAGGGGATTGAAGTTGTAGACACATTCAAAGGGCGTAATGCCCGTACTCGAATGGATCACCCGATTGTAAGAAAATTCTATGAGAGGTAAGTGATATTCCCAAGATGTCAACTTACCTTTAACCATGGAATGTAGTATAGAACCCAAGGTTCGATTCACTACTTCCGTTTGGCCATCGGATTGTGGGTGGCAAGACGTAGAAAACAATAATTTAGTTCCGAGCCTACCCCACATTGACTTCCAAAAGTGACTAAGGAACTTAGAATACCTATCACTTACAATGGTCCTTGGGATGCCATGTAACTTAACAATATTTCAATAAACAAAGAAGCTACACTAGCCGCATCTTCATTATTTTTATATGGAATAAAGTGTGCTATTTTGGAGAAACGATCAATGACAACAAAAATGCTATCCTGACCCCTTTGAGTCCGTGGCAGCCCCAACACGGAATCCATAGAAATATCAAACCACGGGCATTATGGAGTGGGAAGTGGGGTGTATAACCCGTGAGGATGGATCCTCGACTTAGCACTCCTACAATCCATGCATTGGCCACAAATTTTGACAACATCTTTGCGCATCCTTGGCCAATAGAATTGCTCCTCCAATATCCCGAGGGTCTTATCAATTCCAAAGTGACCCATGAGACAGCCGTCGTGTGCCTCCCTCACAAACAACTCTCTCCAAGAGGTAGAAGGTACACATAATCGTCTCCCCCAAAACAAGAACCCATCAAACACTACATAAGGACTAGAATTTGAGGGCCTCCTTTCCCTACCCACGGCTTCACCTTCCCTAACTATAGGAGCGAAGTAAGGGTCCTCGGGATACAAAGACTTGAGTCTCTCAAACCCCAATAACTTAGAAGATAAAGTGGACACAAGAACATGTTTCCTAGACAATGCGTCGGGTACCACATTATCCTTTCCCTTTTTGTATTGAATCACATAGGGAAAGGTTTTAAGAAATTCAATCCATTTGGCATGCCGTTTGTTAAGTTTATCTTGTGTCCAAATGTGCTTCAAGGATTCAGATCTGTTCAGATTACAAACTCCTTGGGCCAAAGATAGTGTTGCCAATTGCCTAACGCTCTAACCAAGGCATACAACTCCAAATCATACATAGAGTAGTTTAGAGTTTCTCCTTTGAGATTTTCACTAAAATAAGCAATGAGATTTAAATCTTGCATCAAAACATACCCAATGCCTACCTTAATAGCATCGCATTCAAATTCGAACATCTTATCAAAGTTAGGCAATTGCAATAACGATGCCAAAATGAGCATATCTTTCAAGGTCCTAAAGGCCTTAGATTGCTCTTCACCCCACTGGAAAGTTTGGTCTTTTCAGATGATTTTGGTCAAGGGTGTGGAAATGGTACTAAATCCTTTGATGAACCTCCTATAAAAACTTTCCAACCCGTGGAAGCTCCGAACTTCACCCACAGTTTTTGGGGTTGGCCAATCTTTAATGGTAGTTATCTTGGATTCGTCTACCTCCACTCCCCTCGAGCTCACAACAAATCCAAAAAATACAACTTTATCCACACCAAAGGAGAATTTTTCCATATTATCATACAACTTTTCTTTCCTAAGAACATCAAACACACTCCTTAGATGCAAGACATGATCATTAAGAGACTTACTGTAAACTAAAACATCATCAAAGTACACGACCACAAACTTTCCAATAAACGTCTTCATTACATAATTCATTAGCCGCATAAAGGTACTAGGAGCATTGGTAAGACCAAATGGCATGACCATCCACTCATATAGACCAAATTTAGTCTTGAATGCGGTCTTCCATTCATCACCCGGTTGCATACGGATTTGGTGATATCCACTCCTAAGATCAACCTTATAAAACACACAAGAGCCATTTAGTTCATCAATCATATCATCTAGCCTTGGAATAGGGTGACGATACTTTACCATAATTTTATTTATGGCTTGGTAGTCCACGCACATTCGCCACATCCCATCCTTCTTCGACACAAGCAACACCGGGACCATGCACGGTCTCATGCTTTCCTTGATGTATCCTTTATTGAGGAGGTCCTCAACTTGCCATTGTAGTTCCTTCGTATCCTTGGGGTTGCTCCTATAAGCCAACTTCATTGGTAATTGCAACCCCGGAACAAGGTCGATTTGGTGCTCAATTCCTCGAAGTGGAGGAAATCCTTGCGGCAACTCCCTTGGAAATACATAATCAAATTCCTACAAAACATTAGAAATAAAATACGGGATAGGAGAAGTGGATGGGTTAGCATTCAAAACATGAGCCAAAAGTAGCATTGGAGTAGTATCATCATACTCTTTGAAAATATAGCCCTTGTGAGCCAACATTACCATCAAATCCTTACCCCTCAATGCCAAAACTCCCTCTTCACCCTCACTCCTCCCACTCTCGGGTTCCTCCCCCCTACCCATGGGTTCTTCTCTTTTTTTCCTATCCTTGCAAACTCTTCATTTGTTGATGCGCCTCACACACTTGTGATGGTGATAATGGTCGGAGGTTGTACTTACGACCCTTGAACTCAAAGGAATAATAGTTGGTTCGGCCATCATGCTTGGTCTACCTATCATATTTCCATGGCCGACCCAACAAAAGATTACAAGCTTGCATAGGAATGATGTCGCAAAGCACCTCGTCTTCATAATTTCCAACTTTGAACCGAATCACCACTTGAAGAGTCACCTTCAACTCTCCATAATCATTCAACCATTGGAGCCTATACGGACTCATATGTGTATTATTTGGCAATTTCAAGTGATCCCCAATCGAGGCACTATCTATATTAGCACAACTCCCGCTATCAATAATCAAGGAGCACACACTCCCCTTAATGAGGCACTTGGTGTGAAAGAGGTTTTCCTGTTGGCTAGGATCATCCAATGCTTTGCTAATCATAACTCTCTGTACCACATAGTTAGGTACTTCAAGTTAGCCTTCTTGAGGCCAAACCTCCACTTCATCATCATTACTACTCCTCTCGGCCTCTCCAACCTCTCCATCTTACGAAACTTATTCATTTTCAACTATTTCAAGCACCAATTCTTCCCCCAAGAAATATAATTTTCCTTCCCTTAATATCACATTTCTCCGATTAGGACACTCACTAGCCTTGTGTCCCCATCCATGGCATTTGAAGCATTAGAATCCCTTGACATTGGAAGAAATATTCGGTTTGCCCTCAAATCGGGGAGGAGGTGGTTGAGCACCCTTGCTCATGGGTGGAGGGGTCTTGAATGGTTGTTGCTTGAATTTGTTCCACCCCAAAGATGATGTAACCACTTATTTCCCCTTGGTCAAACCCGAGGACCCTTGGTGGGATTTGGTTTTGTATGCCGACCTTTCCTTGTTCTCTCATTCAATCTCTAAAGCTGCTTGAAAGACCCCTTCAATAGTTTCAAACTTATGAAGTGTCATGTGCATAGAGATTTCCCTATTTAGGCTGACCTTGAATCGGATGATGTCGTTGCTCACTTGCTCTCCTCTATGATCAAGTTTCAAGATGAGTTGTTGAAACTCGTCATAGTAAGCTGCCACACTTTTGTTTCCTTGCTTCAAGTTGTACAACTTTGTAAGGATTTCATGTTGATATCTCTCAGGAAGGTACCTTTTCCTCATAAGATACCTTAATCAAAACCAAGGAGGGGGTTGCCCCTTAATCAATACGTTGCCAAAACGTTTGACGTACTCCCACCACGTGGTAGCATATCCCTCAAAATGAGCAATGACATAGCAGATCTTCTTCTCCTCCGTGAGATCAGTCACTCAAAAGACTCTCTAGCATGTGGATTCCCATAAAAAAAACTCTTCAGGATCACTTTCTCCCTTAAAGATCGGAAGACCCATTTTTATGGTGTTGAGGCCAACATCCCTTTCCCGAACACCTTGGCCGCCCCTACCTTCAAGACCTTGGTTCTCCCTAGGTTCTACCCTTCTACCTCTCATCCCATATTCCATAAAATAAGTATCATCATGCATTCCATACCCTCCCCTTCGGCTCTCTCTTACAAATCCCTCTTCTCGCATTGGTGGGTTTTGGGCATTTGGAATTTGGTATGGAGGATTGGCATTTAGTGGTGGAGGTCTTTGGATTGGATGATTTTGGTTTGGAGGAGTCGGATTAAAAGGTGGAATTTGTGTTACGAATCCATCATGTGGGACTTGGGGATGTGGAGAATGGCTAGGTCCTTCAAGGCTTCGGCCTTGTGAATAATAGTTTGCTTGAGGTATGGCATTTGGTGCGTACATTCTTTGGTGTGTGTATTCAAGGGTAATGGTTGGGGATGTGTTTTAGGGAGTTGAGGGTCGAGAACTCCGTTGACATTCTACCCTTTCCATTCGTCCACTAATAGAGGCCACTTCTACTCCTAACTTCTCAACCGTAGCATTCACTCTAGCCACGTCCCGAGACAAGGACTCAAGACAAGCTACAAGGGCATTCATAACATTATGATCCATGGTTTGTGAATTGGACGTTTCAGGTTCCATGTGTGGTGGTTCCATTTGCAAATGTACCTACAAAATGAGAAAACGTTAGCTGAAAATACTCTCACACACTCCTTTCACTCGGCTCACCCACTTGGCCCTTCAAATGTTGTAAGCCGGCTATCAATCCTTGAGTGATTAGGAATGATTTTACTCTTGAGTTAGAATGGATTTCAGTTTTTAAGACTCAAGGAAGTTTCGTACGCACTTGAACCAAGAACAACAACGAATTGTAAACAAGCAAAGCACCACAAAGAATGTTGACACGAAAGACGTACTCAAAAACTAGTTCACAACTTAGTAGGTTGTTAGTTAGTTGTCAACTAGTATAGGATACAAATAGAAAGAAACTAGTAGATACAAGGAAATAAACTTAGAAGGTCCTATGACTTGAGTTTGTTGTTGATGTGGCCCACAAGTTTTATTTTGGCCATTTGGTATTGTTGTTTTTGTTTAAGTTTGATGTTGTCCCACTTAAATGACTCAATCTTGATTGTTTGGTGAGGCTTTTTTTGGTGTTTTGGAGTAAAAAAAGGAATTGGAACTCTTTTTCCAAAGTTCAAGGTGTCAATAAGATTTTCACCTACTTGCGCCAAAATGGCAAAACACCTTTTTGGCTTTGGTTTGTCCCTTTCCCCTTTTGGATATTTTTTTAAAAGGTTTGACACCCTTTTGGTAAGTAAGCTTTTTGGGAGGCCCTTTGTCTATTTTCCTCTTTGGTGTTGTCTTGAAACTAATTCCAAGACAAACACAAGACCTAACCTCTCTCTTCTTCTTTTCAAATCAAACACCCTTTTTGTTAAACATTCACCGTAAGAACATTATGAGGAACAATAAGAACACTTATGAACAACAACAACATTCACACTGTCCAACCCTTCAACAACACTAAACAAAGCTTCAAATATTGGACCTTAGACTCAAGTGGGATAGGGGGACAACAAGCTAACATACGAAACTACTAAGACAAGTAAAAATAACACCTAAATCTAGACACTTCTCAGCCAACACAAGTCACCAGATAACACTTTTTTTTTGCCTTTTTTTTTTTACTTTTTCAACTAGATGAGCCCAAGATTGGTGGTGTAAGAACATGACCAGCCTTCGCTCTGATACCAAATGTTACCAAACGGTATCTACAAGAGTACAAAACAGTCCACAAACTCACAAATATAGCCCACACGTACAAGACATCAAACGGAAACAACAAACACACAAACTTGAAAGATAAGGAGATAGATAACTTGACACAAAGAGAATATAAAATGTAGCAACTAAAGAGTGTATCAAACTCTAAAACCTCTACAAATCACATTAACAAGCACTAAGTTCTTACAGAAACACAAGAGGAACTCGGTTTACTCAAGCACTCTCTTTTCTAGTCATCTCACAACACAAGTAGAACCTTTCACTTGTGAAGCTTAAAATATTTGGTGTTCTACTCTCTTCTTGAGAGGAAATATGGTCTTCAATGTTACAAAGTGATTTTAAAATGAGCTAACTAGGAGAACAAGACTAAAGAAACACTTTAAATAGTCTTTACAAAAAGGATAGCAAAAGGACCCTTTTGCCCTTAATGAAAGGGGACTGGAGTGTTTGGCCTTAGAAGTGTATTTTGGGCCCCTAATGTTAGCCCCCACATGTCAATACGTACACTCTCTTGGGCGAGTTTGCAACAAGCTCAACCGCGTCCATTTTCATAAACACGCCTTGAAGCCTTTGTAGTTCCCGAGCTTGACTTATAGTAAATGGTCTAGAGCCCATGACACCCGTATCACTAATTCTCCATCTATTTTCATAGAACTTATAAATTATGTATCCAGACATTCCTTGGATTTATTAATTATAGTATTAATTGATGACATCTTGGTGTAATCCAAAAGTCAAGAGGATCATGCAAATCAACTTCGAATTATGTTACAGACCTTAAAGGATCAGAAGTTGTATGCAAAATTTTATAAGTGTGAATTTAGTCTAAGTGTTGTGACTTTTCTTGGGCATGTTGTATCCAGTGAAGAGATCAAGGTAGATCTATAAAAGATTGAGGCAATTAACAGGTGGTTGAGATCCACAACTCTAACCAACATTAGGAGCTTCTTGGGCTTGGCAGGTTATTATAGGAGATTTATGGAGAGACTCTCATCTATTACTTCTCCTCTCACAAGGTCGACTCAGAAAAAGGTATAGTTTATATGGTTTGATGCTTGTGAGGGTAGTTATGAGAAATTGAAGGGTAAGTTGACTTTTGATCCTATTTTGACCCTACCTAAGGGTACTCTGGGATTTTTTATGGCAGTATTTGGTTGCATTTGTATGCAGCATGGGAAGGTGGTAGCATATACTTCTAGGAAACTTAAGGTTAATGAGATAATTTATCCGACTCATAATTTAGAGTTGGCGGTTGTGGTTCTATGGGGTGCACATGGATATCTACTCAGATGATAAGAGTCTGTAGTATGTGTTTATGCCTAAAGAATTAAATCTCAGGCAGAGGCAATGGCTTGAATTACTTAAGGATTAAGACATGAGTTTGCACTACCATTCAGGTAAAGCTAATGTTGTTACTGCTGCTCTTAGCCCATTATCCATGGGGAGTTTATCTCACATTGAGGAGGAGAAAAGAGGATTGGTAAAGGATATTCACTGACTGGCCAATTTAGGAGTTTACCTTTTAGACTCTGAAGATGGAGGGGTAATCATTTAGGAAGTGGTTAAATTGTCTCTTGGGGATGAGGTTAAGGAGAAGCAGGTTTTGGATCCCATACTTATGCAAATTAAGGATGATGTGGGTCAATAAAATGTTATGGCTCAAAATTTAAAGGAGATAGCATCTTGAGATATCAAGGTAGGTTGTTTGTTCCTGATATAGATAGGTTGTGGGAAAAGATTTTGATCAAAGACAATGCGTCCAGATATACGATTCATCCAATTTCAACTAAAATGTATCATGACCTGAAAGAGATTTATTGGTGGAATAATATGAAAAAGGATGTGGTAAATTTTGTTGCCAAGTGTATAGCCTGTGAACAAGTCAAGGTTGATCATTTGAGGCCAGGTGGTACGTCTCAAGAGATAGAATTGCCCATATGAAGATGGGAGATGATTTCATTGGATGAGGTTGCTTGAGGTACGAATCTTATGCTTTCTCTCAATCCACATGATTTCATACTTTGAGTCTCTCTATGTTCATTGTTTCATTATGCTAAGAGTGCCCTAAATTCTCGTTAGGGGATGAATGATCCTAAGGAGGGGATAATGTAATACCTACGGTGTTTGGGAGTCCAAATAAAGCTAAAATTAAGTCTACATGACCCCTAGATTGAGTGCAAAACACTTTGGGATGGTTCAAATACATTGGTGGAGGTTTAGGACATGAATAATAACCCGGTGTCACGAGGGAACCACCACATGATGGCCCCACATCATAAAGGACCCTAGAGGCCACTGCTTCCCCTATAAAGTAGGCCCCACACTGTGAGAGGGCTTACTCGCGCTGGACCTCACAATGGGTCTCGCATCATGACCCCTTCTTTGTCGTTGGGATGTCATTTGATATGTTATTTAATGGCATTTGGGTATCCCGCATTATTAAACTGTCCCCTTTCACATTATACATTTCTAGGCCCATAATTACGACTAAATTTTTTCTAAAGAAGCATTCTACTCTTCTGAATTTACCTAGAATAAAAGGATTAGGGTTCAAGGATTAGAGCTCATCTCTGATGTATTCATCAAGGAATTTTTCATCAAAAATCCATGTTGAACACTCCTTTACTCTAAGTACCATTATATTATGTTGATTTACTTGGTAATTATGTGTTTTTAATGATTGTTTGAAACTAGGGTTGAGGGGTTTGGTTGTGAAACCTTTATATTGGTTTTGTTCTCATGATTTAATAGTTTTCTATGTACAAATAATGTGTCTTGAAGCTTAGATGTGTTACATGAAAATGGTGGAAATTAAATATGAATTTAACTTTTTACGGGCTTGCATTAAAAAGAATGACCCTTAACCTATTTCAAAATTTAGTTTTTCAATGAGGATTTTATGGTGATATTCCATCTCTTGAACTATTGCAAGGCATAAAAGGATAAAAGGTTTAAATGTCTCTTGAAAATCCCTTGGAGCTATGGCTATGGATTTTAAAATGAAATTTATAGTCTTAATATTTTAATGAAAATTGTATGGCATAATAAGGAATGACTTGTATGTCTTATGTAATACCCCCAATTTTGAAGTCACCGTGCAACTTACGACTCATCTCCTTAGGTCGTATGGGCATTATATGAGTTATAAGATGTAAGTCATAACTATGGCAATTTGGAGGGATTGAGATTCTATTCAGGATACGACTCAACCATATAAATCGTTACTTGATGTTACGAGCTGTATGAGGATAGGTTGTAAGGTCAATAGTATAGGTTCTCTGTGTTTCTGTCTAGGTTACGAGTGGATATACTGAAACGTATGGACATGTGAATAGCCATAAGATACCTCTAGTATGTTTACCAATGTGTGTCACTTTTGCAACTACCAAGCCTACGAGTTACTAGTCCAACTCGTACCCTCATCTTACGAGTTGTAAGATTGACCAGGGAATGTATTTCCTGCACGTTTTTTACAAGGGTCTTTATGTCCTTTCCCACTCTCTAAAAAGCCAAACCCATGTTATTTTGCATTTACAAGGGGTGGTATAAAATACCCTAAAGCCCCAAATCATAACAAAAACTTCAATTCCACCAAAAAGAATAAAAAAGGACCGTTTTCCCTTCCTCAAGAAATTAGGGCTTCTCAAGAACAAGATCAATTTAAAGGATTTTCTCAAAGCTTCTACTCCAGGTATGTGAGGTATTTATCAATGGGTTCCTTTCACCCATTAAGTCCCAAAAATCCTCTTTTTAGTTTGAGTATGAATTTTACTCTTTACTATGATGTAATTCAGTGAAAATCATGATATTTCCCATGTTTCCTTATGGAGTTTACATTCAAGCCATGCTATTAGCTTGTCCATGTGAAAAAATATTTTAAATTATTTAAATTCAAAACTCCCATGTCATGTTTAGTCAATACCATGTCAAGTTGTAAAATTCATATATTAGATCATGTAAACAAGATGTTCTCCTAAGTTTAACTTATCCTCGTGTTGTAATTCATGAGATTATCAGTTATTTAAATGCATTATGTTCTTGGTTACCTAAATTATAACTTTCTACCGATGTTTTAGATGGTGTTATTATATTTAAAGCATCATTCAGTGCTGGCGGGTTATAAATACTGGATACCTATGTGCTTACTCTTGTTTCAGACTTTTCAAATAATAAGTCAGTTCATTCATAACTATATTGTCATACTTAGTTTGTTATGATCATGTTGAGTACTTTCAGTTGAAATGTTCTTCTGAACTTAGTCAGAAACAATGTCAGTTTAGTTGGGAGTAGGATTTAACATCGAGTGAACCCAGGGATGGAGGCTCACCTACCAGTAGAGGGTGCGACTTTAGTAGAAGTCCCTAAGTTCCAGAACTATATAACCAGTATAGGTTTTTAGAGGTCTTCTGTCCAGTTAAGTGTTGACATTTTTTTAGGGTCACCTGTCAGTAGAGGGGACTTCCTAGTCCTTCGGGACACAATTTTAGTGGATCCACGTAGCCAGTATTAGTACCCATTGCAAGGTATTCACACCCTTCCAACTAAGGTTACAAGTTGGACCCCGATTAGATCAAATTAGGGCATGTCGGTTACATGATAGCTCTACAGTTTAAGTCAGTACTTAGCCTATATCAGTTCAGGTTAGATTAACCAAGTAGTCAGATTCTAAGTTATTTAGTTAGTCTTACAGATTAAATTTAGTTTATGCTTTACTTGGTCATGCATTCTCAGTCTTACATGTCCATGTATCTATGTTTGAATTCCATATGTATTCCAATTAGTTCTTACCTCACACACCAATACATTCAAAGTACTGATCGCAGACTTTTCTCTTATATTATGTTGTCTTATAACATAGGTTCAGAAGCACAGTTTCCCGATCATCCCTAAATAACTTAGCAGCTCCCCACAGTAGTAGTGGTGAGTCCTCATCCATTGAGGACGTGACATTTTATTTCTATTATTTTAGTATTACTTTATGTTCAGTCAGTTGGAGTTAGTTGGGGGTTTGTACCATCAACTCCGTATGTTTTAGAGGTTTACAGACTGACAGTCTAGTTTCTAGTATTTAGCAGATACTTCAAACATGTCATTTTATATATAAACTTTAGTATTTTAGTTGATAGTACTTTATCAGTTTATCTTTTGAACATATTATTTTATTATCATTTTATTCAGTTCTCGCAGTAGGTACTATATTATGGGTTAGCTCGAGATAACTTGTGGCCTTAAGCACCGTGTCGCGACTAGAAGGTAGCCTCGAGGCGTGACAAAATTTGATATCAGAGAATAAGGTTTTAAAGTGACCTAGTGTGTCTGAAAGCCACATAGAGTAGACTTTTTTGCATGGGTGTAAAGCACGTCACACTTATGGATAAGAGGCTACAAGATGTTTTAGGAAATTTTTCTTCTTTCGGTGTTCATGTCATGCGAAAGAGAAGGAGCTCAATTGAATTCCTTTTTTTAACTCATCCTTTATTTCGTTTATAGATAATGACTCCTATATGAAATAATGGAAGGAGGAACAAGAATCATCCTGCACCACCACCTGATCAGGAAGATCCCTTGAACGACCATGTTTCTAATGTCGAGTTCAGCATGTAGCTACTCAGAATAATCAGCAGGTTGTTTCTTCATCCAATCTAATGTTGAAAACCACTGCATCTAGAATTTAGTATTTCACTCGGATGACTCTGATACAAGTACGATCATGATCATGAATATTTTTTGAGTATGTTAAAGGCAACCGAGAGAGTGCACAAGTCTAAGTGTGAAGGAGGCCCAAAGCCGCCCATATGGTGCATTCAATGGGTACCCCTTTTGAAGATTAGTCACTAAAGGTCCCTTTTGTCATTTTTTTATTACTGTAATGTAGTATAAATATAACATTGTAGGGTTTATTTACTTAGTTAATTATTGTTGTAAGTTCTTGAAACACTTTTGAAACACCAAAATCCTCTCTCTACTTGAGGCAAACTGAAACTAATGTGGATTCACTAATGATTGTATTTTCTTGGAAACATTGGTGCTTGAGTAGTGGAATCCTCTCTTGTGTCATTGTAAGAACTTGGTGTTAGTTTATATGTTTTTAGGAGTTTTAGAGTTTAATATACTCTCTAGTTCTTATCTTATATTCTCTCTCTATGTCAAGTTATTTATCCCTTTGTATCTTAAGTTAGTCTTTGTTGTTGTTACCATTTGATGTGTTGTTCGTATGGGCTATTTTTGTGAATTTGTGGACTGTTTGAGCCTTCTTAGTTACCGTTTGGTATCAGAATCCCCTTTTATTTTCTGGATCTAAGTCTGAGAAGGATCTATGGGAGTTTTGGATGATGTACAGAAGGTGACAAACATCATAGGTGTCACTTCGAGAAAGAGTGCAGACTTAGTTGTGTATCACTTGCAGGGAATAGCCCATACTTGGTTCAAATAGTGGAAGGAAGACAGAGGAGTTGATGCGGGACTTATTGAGTGTGAGGAGTTTTCCACCACTTTCTTAGACAAGTTCTTCCCAATGGATTTGAGGGAAGCTAAGGTTCATGATTTTATACACTTGAATCTTGGTACCATGACTTTGCGGGAGTACTCATAAAAATTTACTTAGTTGGCGAGGTATGCTCCTACTATGGTGGCTGAATCTAGTTCTAAGATGAGTAAGTTCATATCTGGTATATTTTATAGTGTGGGCAAGGAGTGTAGGACCGCCATGTTTATTAAGGAGATGGACTTGTCTAGACTTATGGATCATTTTCAGTAGATAGAGGAAAAAACTTAAGAAGAAAGAAAGAGAGAATAAGAGGGCAAGAATTGGTAGCTTCAACTTCTCATAGTTGAAGTCAGAAGGTGGTAATTGTTCTTAGTTCTATTAAAAGTTTTCATCTCCATCCCTATCTTCAGGCAGCGCCTCGGTGCCTAAGTTTAGGCAAGACAATCAAGGTAGGGCGCCAGGATCTTAGACTTATAGTAGAGTGAAAGGTGGTCAAACCAATCCGCTTTGTAGGAAATATGGTAGTAATCATCAGGGAGAGTGTAAGGAAGGCAGTGATGGATGTTTTAGATGTGGCAATCTAGGACACAAGATCAAGGATTGCCCGATGGTTGGTCAGAAGGGTAAAGATGTTCGTTAATAGGGTTAGTATAACTTTTCATTAGCTCCAATAGGTCACCCGATGCAACAAGGTTCCACTTTTGGTGCTACCAGTGTGCAGTTTCAGAAAAGATAATTTGCTCTCCAGACTTGGAGTGATCAGGAAATTTCTCCTGATGTGGTTAAGGGTATGTTACAACTCTTCCATCTTTATGTTTATACATTGTTAGACCCCGAATCTTCAATTTTATTTGTGCCTTTTTATATAGTTGTAGACTTCAGTATCTGTCCCAAAATGTTATTAGAGCCTTTCTTAGTACATACGCTAATGGGTAAGTGTATTATAGCCAGACAGATATGCAGAAATTGCTCGGTTACAGTGTATCAGAAAGTTACTTCAGTTGATCTTGTGGAGTTAGAGATGACTAATTTTGATGTCATTCTCAGTATGAATTTTCTCCACTTGTGCAATGCCTCAGTTGATTGCAGAAATAGAATAATTCAGTTCAAGTTTCCTAATAAACCAGTTATCGAATAAAGGGGTAGTACTTCTGTGCTTAAGGTTCAATTTGTTTCTTATCTTAAGGCAATAAAGATTATATCCAGGGGATGTATTTATCATCTCGTTCGAGTCAAGGACTCAAATTCTAAAACTTTAAGTCTTGGGTCAGTTTCGATAGTGAATGAGTTCCATGATGTATTTCCTAAAGATTTTCTCGGAGTTCCTCCCGAGAGGGAAATTGATTTTGGAATATTTCTCCTTCCAGATAACCAGCCAATCTCTATCCTTCCTTAAAGAATGGCTTTAGCTGAGCTTAAGGAACTGAAAGAGCAGTTAAAAGTTCTCTTGGATAAGGGTTTCATCAGGCCTAGTGTCTCACTATGAGGTGCTCAAGTTCTATTCATGCACAAGAAAGATAGTTCTCTCAGAATGTGCATTGACTATCATCAGTTGAACAAAGTCATAATCAAGAATAAGTATTCTTTCCCCAAGATTGATGGCTTGTTTGACCAACTTTAGGGTGCAAGTTATTTCTCTAATATAGACCTCAAATACAGATATCATCATCTTAGAGTCAGAGAATTTGACATTCCAAAGATAGCCTTCAGAACTCGGTATGGTCACCTTGAATTCTTAGTCATGTCCTTTGGAATAACGAATGCTCCTGTAGCTTTTATGGATTTGATAAACAGAGTGTTTAACCAGTACTTAGACATGTTCATCATAGTCTTTGTTGATTGTATTCTTGTCTATTCCCGTAGTGAGAATGATCATGTAAGCCGTTTAAGGGTTGTGTTGCAGACCCTTAGATATCATCCATTATTCGCTAAGTTCAGTAAGTGCATATTTCAGTTAAGGCTAGTAGCCTTCCTTGGTTACTTCATTTCTGGTGATGGAATTCAAGTTGATCCTCAAAAGACCAAAGCAGTGAGAAACTAGCCTAGACACATCTCTACATCAGATATTAGGAGTTTCTTGGGTTTATCTGGCTATTACAGATAGTTTGTTGAACATTTTTTTTCTATTGCTTCTCCCATGTATAAACTAACCTAGAAGAAAGTCAAGTTTCAGTGTTCAGATTTTTGTGAGAATAGTTTTCAGGAGTTGAAGAATCGACTCATTTTTTCTCCAATTTTGTCTTTACTAGATGGCACAGATGGATTCATAGTATATTGTGATGCTTCTAGAGTTGATCTTATTTGGGTAATAATGCATAGAGGTAAGGTCATATCCTATGAGAATAATTACCCGACCCATGACCTTGAGTTGGAAGTAGTTGTCTTTACCTTATAGATTTGGAGGCATTATCTTTATGGGATTCACGTGGATGTGCTTACTACTCACAAATTTTTACAGTATATTTTCATATGGAAAGATTTGAATCTTCATTATAGAATATGGCTTTAGTTATTAAAAGATTATGATATGAGTGTGTTGTATCATTTGGGCAAGGCCAATATAGTAGCAGATGCCCTTAGTAGATTTTCTATGCATAGTGTTGTTTATGTTGAGGATGATAAGAAGGAGTTAGTCTATGAGGTTCATCATCTTACTAGATTAGGTGTTTGGTTGGTTAATTCGGCCGAACGTAGAATATGGGTTCAGGATGGTTCAGAATCTTCATTGGTTCCCAAGGTAAAAAAAAACAAGATACGGATCCTAGTTTAGTAAAGTTGAAGGAGGCATTCACAAAAAGTGGAGGTTTTCTCCCAAGCAGGAGATGGTATGCGTTATTGTCAGGGTAGATTGTTTGTTCCATGTGTTGGTATTTTAAAACGGAGTAAATTAGCAGAATCGCAAGATGGCCGATATTCTATTCACCCAGGGGCCACCAAAATGTACCATGATTTGTGGGAGATCTATTGGTGCAGTGGTATAAAGAAACAAATTGTAGAGTTTGTGGCTAAGTATTCAAATTACCAGAAGGTTAAGGTTTAGCATCAAAGTCCTAGTGGTGTTGTTTAGAAGTTTAGCATCCCCACATAGAAATGGGAGGTGGTGAAAATGGATTTTGTGATAGGTTTTCCTCGTATGCATTATCATCATAATTCGATAAGGGTCACTGTAGATAGAATGACAAAGTCAGCTCATTTCTTTCTAGTTCATATTTTGTATTCAGTTGAGGATTATGCTAGACTTTATCTCATGGAGTAGGTAAAGTTGCATGGGGTTCTGTTGACTATCATCTTAGATAGAGGTACTCAGTTTACCTCTCACTTTTGGAAGGCTTTCCAGAAGTGTCTTGGTATCTAAATTCATCTCAGTATAGCTTTTCATCCTCAGATAGATAGCCAGGTAAAATGGACCATTCACAATTTATAAGACATGTTGAGGACCTATGTTATTGACTTTAAGGGTAGTTGGGATGACCACTTATGTAATACCCCATATGTTTCTAATCTAGTAGACGAACCATTTTTCCTATGTATGAAACCTCCTATCCTGTGAGTCGCATTTTAGTGCATGACTTACAATAATTATCCTAGCGATAAGATAGCTTATGATACATTAAGCATATTCATATGAGTCACTTAAGGTAATACAAGCTAAGATTTTTTGAATCCATCAAGTTTTAGTGTTTGATTTTGCAAGGGTCATCTTTGAACGAGTACAACTCAATGTTAATGTGGTATTTCTGCATATTTCTACCCACCAAATTATATATAATTGAATTAGCTTTCCAACGATACCAATTTCGCCTTAATCCAATACCCGAGCGAAAAGTTATGCCCATTTTTGTGAGAGACAGTAAGAATAGGGGATTGGTTAGGCGCCGCCCAACCAAACTTAGGCGATTGGTTAGGCGCCGCCTAAGTCAGTTCCAATGCCAAAAACACTCCATTTTGAGTTATTTTGAGGGTAATTAAGTCTTTTAATAGTCCTTACACATCCCTAAATTTAACCCTATGAAATATATAGCTTCTAAACACATTACAACCCTATTAACATCTCAAAGCTCATCATCCAAGAGCACTAAAAGAGAAAAACAACTAGGGTTGCATAATTAAGCTTGAAGATCCGATTTCAAAGAAATTCCTCCGTCAATCATCAAGAACCTCCCTTCCAAGGTATGCATAGTGTTCATCCACGGATTCCTTTCATCCATGGAGTTCAAGAATCAATCTTTAAAATACAAAAGCTTGGTTGATTATGGTGATATGATCATACCCATGTTGATGCTTGTTTGTTTTGCTATATAATAGTATGCGTGAGTTGCTTTATGGATCCCTTTCATCCATAAAGCTCAAAAACCCTCTTTTTCATTATAAAGTATGATTTCTATATTGTTGGGTGTTGATGATCATGTTGTTGATATTGGGTGATTCCCAAGATGGAATCTTTATATGTTTTTTTTGAATTTCATGATATCATATGAGTTGAAAACATGTAAATTTGGTTGTTCATGATGTATAATTTGACGATTTCACCTATGCTTAAGATGTGCATGTAAGGTGTTTGATAAAATGCCTAAGAAACTAGAAATCATGCAATATAGCTAAATTGTGACTGAGTGAAGGATTTATCATATGCCCTTACGTTCCAATGACTTCTATGTTGATAATGTGCCTTATAAATGTTGTTGGAATACTCATGAACTATTCTTATGAGATTATGCTATGTTTATTTGCAAATCCTACTTATGAACAAGATGTATGATATCCATGCAATCCATATGAACTTCCATGCTATTGGTATGTGTTGCCAATATGATTATGAAATGAACATGATATTAAGATTGTGCAAGTACTTCCATGTGATATGAAATCCTTTCCATGCAATACATTTTTGATAACCATGATTAGTATGAGATCCCTACTTATGATATTATAAATTATGGACTCTACTCTTATGATCAAGTCAGCCATGTGTGTCAGTTTCCTTCCATCGGGTCTTGGAGGTACTTGTACCCAGAAAATATAGATGTGTGCCTAGAGCCATGTCATGTTTTCATGATACTCTCAGTCAAGCCATGATATATAGAATTCAGTCAGTCATGTGACTCAGGAAAACTCAGAAATCTCACTAATCTCAGTAGTCTAGTAATTTCAGTAATCTCAGTGCTCAATAACCTCAGCAACCTCAGTATTTACAGTCAATCTCAGTAACTTCAGTACTCTCAACCATTCCTCAGAACTTAGTACATTTCGTCAGTCATTGGAATCCAGTAAACTTAGTTTAGCTCTGCTAAACAATACCACTAGTATCAGTCCAGTTAATCAGTGTCAGTTCAGCTAATCAGTTCAGATCAGTTATTTAGTTCAGCTTAGTTATTCAGTTTAGTGTCCTTCAAATGGGAGTAGAAGTTAGCACCGAGTGAACCCAAGGATGGAAACTCACACGCCAGTTCAGGGTGTGATTCTTAGTAGTCAACCTTGTGTTCCAGAACTATGTAACCAGCGTAGGTTGGGATATCTTAACCCATCAAATTAGAGTTGATGAGGTGGCTTAACCAATAATTTTAGGGTTCCCACCATTCTCATTGAGTACTACCAGTATAGGGTTCTCACAGCTGTCCTTACCAGTGGCACGGTATTGACACCCCTCTAGTCGGGGCAGAGATTGGACCCCAACTTAGCTATTAAAGCGTATTTGGGGAATGTCAGTTAGATAACTACTTCCCACAGTTTCAGTTATAGATTTTAGGACTGTCAGCTATAGCTACCCAGTCTCAGTAAAGAACTCAGATAGTTCTTCAGATTTCAGTATATCAGGACTGTCAGATACAGTTAACTCAGAAATAAAATTGAACTCAGATAGTTTCCTTCAGATTTATGGACTGTTAGATACAGTCACTTATGCTATCAATCACAAAATTTATCAGAACTCGTGCTACCAGTACTCAGCTTCAGGACTGTCAGATACAGTCAATCAGACCAGTTCTTCATAATTCGAACTGTCAGAAACAATCATTCATTTATCAGTAATGCAATATCAGTCTCTTATTATTCAGTAATACAGTATCAGATCCATCACTTATTAGTTATTTACATATCAATATCAGTAAACTCAGTCTTTTAGAATCTCATTATCAGTACACTCATGTTATTAGTATTCAGACTCAGTAGTCCATATCTCTACGAGTTCAGTTACAGTTATGTATGCATGTATGTACTCTTACATTCATATCAGTCAGTATTGTCCATGCATATAACCCTTTGTATTTAGCCTACCTCACTCGTATACTCAGTACATTCAGACGTACTAATGCATTTGTGCTATGGTGTTTTCTCTTATGTTACACCATAGGTTCAGAGGCATGAGCTTCAAATCAGTAGTAGATTCTAGGATCAGCAGTCAAAGTTAGATGTGAGTCCTCATCCTTCGAGGACATGATGATTTCATTTCTATTTAGGTTTTCACTTTATTTCAGTAGTTGGAGTTAGTTGGGGACATGTCCCATCAACTCTATATTCAGTTCAGTTAGAGGCTTTTGAACTAGAAGTCATATTAGATGTTCAGACTTCAGTATTTATGTTTCTTTTTGGTATTGTTATACCATATTTTTCAAATATGTATTAGTATTGAACCTTATGGCCTTACAGTTCATGTTTATGCATATTTTATGAGATATTATGCAGTTTATAGGTACAGATATTAGTCATGGGTTAGCTTATGGTCCTTCGGGGTCATGAGCACCGTGTAGCATTTCGGTTTAGAAAATTAAGGCATTTCAAACTTGGTATCAGAGCCTAAGGTTCAATAGTGTCCTAGGAAATCTGAAAGCTGCATTAAGTAAAGTCTAGTACATGGGCGTATTGTGCACCACACTTATGTGCAAGAGGCTATGAGATGTTTTAGGAACAGTTTCCCTTCTTTCATGTCTCAAGATCATGCTATAGGAAGTTTCTTTAAGGTAACCATGTAGATTCATATCATGAACCCCTCATGTTCACTTTACCTTACTTTCAAGGTAATAGAAACAGTGAAGTTCAAATTCCTTAAGACAGGGCTTTCTTAGACAGTCCCTACGGTCAGTTATGAGATTAGCAACAGACTCAAACAATATCCCATCAATTCATTATTGTTCCAAGGTCGTACAGATTTTATTTATGATCATGAGAACTCATTCTTGAACCCAGAAGTTTAGCCGTAGTAGAGTTGGGATAGTATTATTCTATTTGATCAGACTATGTATTCTTGGGGATTAGACCAGTAGTCTTGAACAGTACGAGCTAAACACTTAAGTTTATTGACTCAAAATTAATCATGAAGGTGTGAATGTGATATTAGAAGTATATGAGGAAACAAAATCAGATGATGTGTTTAGTAAGACAGACAGGTGTTGAACATAATGTAGGTATATGATGGTAGATCAAGTACCTAAGACAAGCCCTCATATTTCAATAGTAGAGCCAGTATGTATAGAAAGAAGTAAGGGAAGACAATTCCAGACCCATTCTCATCTCAGTGCAGAGTTTTTCACTTCAGCTATCATGAAACCAACTCAGGCAATACATACCAACTCTATGGTCACGAACTATAATCATGTATGAATTCAATTTCCAGTATAAGGAGTCCCTTTTACTCCACAGTACGAGTCATGTTCCATGAGAACAATCTACTTTCACACACTTTCCATGGGATTATGTGCGCCTTCAGTTCCCAGTATAAGGGGTTTAGTTCCAGCTCCCTCAGTATTCGAATCATGTCCCACGAGTACAAAAAACTCTAGACTCAGGTCATGCAACTCATGACTCATGTACGCATATCATGATTTCCAGTAGACTTAGCTTCTATGACTCATGCTATGCCCCTACAGATCAGATACATTTAGACTATGTCATGTATATCCTCAGTTCAGACCTTATTGGTAAATCCAAACTATTGATATTTTATTCCTTAAGTTTCAGTCATGTGTCAAGTTTAGTTTGTATCTATTCATGTTTCAGGTCCTCCTGATTTACTCCTCCAGTTAGCTCTCCTTATGGAACAGTGTAGTGATGAGAAGTTGTTTAGATAAGAGAAGATTGTTGCATGCTTACTTTTCATGAGGGTGTAGTTGTGAAGATAGGCTTGAATGTCATGATAAATGTGCAAGAAAACGTCTAGCAAGGGGTCGTATTTAGAAGTTGGGAAAGTACAAGTGTAAGTGTACATTTAGATCTTTGACTTATTTCAGTCCCTAGCATGTAGCCATCAAAAACTCAGTTGCCAACTCAATTATAGTTTCAGTATCCAGCACTAAGTGATCAGTGTTCAGTCCTTGAATTCAGTACTTCTGTACTAGCTATAGGCTTAGTTATAATGTCATCTTCAGTTCAGTAACCAGATTTGAAACTCATTTCAGTTCCAGACATGCTTGACCATAGCATCCAGGTTGTTAGTACTCAGTTATCAGTGTTTCAGTACCCCAGTTTATAGAATACCTCAGAGCCATGTCGTACGCTTGGTCTCGCATTCAAAAATAAAACAGACTTTATGAATCCATGATCAAATACCTCATTCTACTTAGTTAGTCCTTATCTCTTATGCATAAAACTCAAAAATCTCATCCCAGCTATTCAGACTAAGTACAGTTTAGCTTTGCAAATCCAGTATTCAGCTATCAGTTATTCAGTTAATCAGATAAGTTAGTGTATTTATGCACTCGTGTTCAGCTCAGTTCATGTATCATGTCTCAGTTTCAGATCCTAGCTATTCAGTCATGACTCAGTTCCTAGGTGTCTTGCGCATCACCTTAATTTCCCGCAGTAGCTCATCCAAGTTAGTATCCTTTGAGGGACATAGTGTCCCAAGGTGGAGATACATCATACCCCCAAAATTTCATGACATAAACATGTTGCTCTATTTTTTTTTATGAATCCAGTTTGGAGAAGGGGTACTCATAAGTTAACCCTCAAACTCCAACTTCAGTTGTATGCCATGTTTTCAAGATTCAGTTCAGATCATGATATTCAGTATATCTACTATGTCCCAGACTTAGTTATGTTCTCATGTTTCTGATCATGCATATGGAGTAATTAATCTCAAACTTATCAGTATTATCAGTTCAAGGTAACAGTTTTTCTTAAACTTACTCGTTATTATGTTCATATTTCAGTGCCAATCTTGGTATTCAATTCCATGCTCAGTTTTTGGTTAAAACTTGATACCTTTACCATTGCATGTTCATGAGTAAGTTTAGTCATGAATTCACGCATCAGATATGCGTGATTAGCTCATCAGTACTTTCAGTCATACATTCACGTATCATGTCAGTCATATAATCATGCATCAGATATACATGGATTCAGCCTTTCAGTTGTGCATCATATATGCATTCTCATTTTTAGAAAACTCACTTTATTAGAATCCTCAGTCTTATATTCATGAATCAGCTTCCCATGCATCAGATATGCATGTTCATTATGTTATGCTCAGCTTTCAGTCATTTCAGTCATGAACCCATGTTTCAGTAGTGTATGTCTTGTAATTACTTCATCTTATCATCTCTCCCACCTCAGTTAATTTCCATTCGAGGACGAATGTTCCCAAGGGGGAGAAATTGTAATACCCCGTATGTTTCTACGCGAGGAGACGAACCATTTTTCCTAAGTATGAAACCTCCTATCCTGTGATTCGCATTTTAGTGCATGACTTACAATGAGTATCCTAGAGATAATATAGCTTATGATACATTAAGCATGTTCATATGAGTCACTTAAGGTAATACAAGCTAAGAGTTTTTGAATCCATCAAGTTTTAGTGTTTGATTTTGCAAAGGTCATCTTTGAACGAGTATAACTCTATGTTAATGTGGTATTTCTGCATATTTTTTCGCACCAAATTTTAGATAATTGAATTATCTTTCCAACGATACCAATTTCGCCTTAATCCAATACCCGAGCGAAAAATTATGCCCATTTTCGTGAGAGACAGTAAGGATAGGCGATTGATTAGGCGCCGCCCAACCAAACTTAGACGATTGGTTTGGCGTCGCCTAAGTCAGTTCCAATGCCAAAAACACTCTGTTTTGAGTAATTTTGAGGGTAATTAAGTATTTTAACAGTCCTTACACGTCCCTAAACTTAACCCTACGAAATATATAGCTTCTAAACACATTACAACCCTATTAACATCTCAAAGCTCATCATCCAAGAGCACTAAAAGAGAAAAAAAACTAGGGTTGCATAATTAAGCTTGAAGATCCAATTTCAAGGAAATTCCTCCGTCAATCATAGGGAACCTCCCTTCCAAGGTATGCGTAGTGTTCATCCACGGATTCCTTTTGTCCGTGGAGTTCAAAAATCAATCTTTAAAATACAAAACCTTGATTGATTGTGGTGATATGATCATACCCATGTTGATGCTTGTTTGTTTTTCTATATAATAGTATGTGTATGTTGATTTATGGATCCCTTTCATCCATAAAGCTCAAAAACCCTCTTTTTCATTATGAAGTATGATTTCTATATTGTTGGGTGTTGATGATCATGTTGTTGATATTGGGTGATTCCCAAGATGGAATTGTTATATGTTTTTTTTTTAATTTCATGATATCATATGAGTTGGAGACATGTAAATTTGGTTGTTCATGATGTATAATTTGATGATTTCACCTATGCTTAAGATGTGCATGTAAGGTGTTTGATAAAATGCCTAAGAAACTAGAAATCATGCAATATAGCTAAATTATGACTGAGTGAAGGATTCATGTTATGACCTTACAATCCAATGACTTCTATGTTTATAATGTGCCTTGTAAATGTTGTTGGAATACTCATGAACTATTCTTATGAGATTATGCTATGTTTATTTGCAAATCCTACTTATGAACAAGATGTATGATAACCATGCAATCAATATGAACTTCCATGCTATTGGTATGTGTTGCCAATATGATTATGCAATGAACATGATATTAAGATTGTGCAAGTACTTCCATGTGATATGAAATCCTTTCCATGCAATACATTGTTGATAACCATGCTTAGTATGAGATCCCTACTTATGATATTATAAATTATGGCATCTACTTTTATGATCAAGTCAGTCATATGTGTCATCTTCTTTCCATCGGGTCTTGGGGGTACTTGTACCCGAAAAATATAGCTATGCACCTAGAGCCATGTCATGTTTTCATGATACTCTCAGTCAAGCCATGATCTATAGAATTCAGTTAGTCATGTGACTCAAGAAAACTCAGAAATCTCAGTAGTCCAGTAATCTCAGTAATCTCAATGCTCAGTAACCTCAGTAACTTCAGTATTCAAAGTCAATCTCAGTAACTTCAGTACTCTCAACCAGTCCTCAGAACTCAGTACATTCCGTCAGTCATTGGAATCCAGTAAACTTAGTTTAGCTCTGCTAAATAATACCACTAGTATTAGTGTAGTTAATTAGTATCAGTTCAACTAATCAGTTCAGTTCAGTTATTCAGTTTATCTTAGTTATTCAGTTCAGTGTACTTCAGATGGGAGTAGAAGTTAGCATCGAGTGAACCCAAGGATGGGAACTCACCCGCCAGTTCTAGGTGTGATTCTTAGTAGTCATCCTTGTGTTCCAGAACTACATAGCCAGCGTAGGTTGAGACATCTTAACTCGTCAAATTAGGGTTGATGAGGTGTCTAATCCCATCATTTTAGGGTTCCCACCATTCTCATTGAGTACCTGCCAGTATAGGGTTCTCACAGCTATCCTTACCAGTGGCGCGGTATTGACACCCCCTCCGGTTGGGGTAGAGATTGGACCCCAGCTTAGCTATTATAGCGTATTTGTGGCATGTCAGCTAGATAACTACTTCCCACAATTTCAGTTATAGATTTTAGGACTGTCAGCTATAGCTACCCTGTCTCAGTAAAGAACTCAGATAGTTCTTCAGATTTCAGTATATCAGGACTGTCAGAGACAGTCAACTCAGAAATAGAATTGAACTCAGATAGTTTCCTTTAGATTTATGGACTGTCAGATACAGTCACTTATGCTATCAATCACAAAAGTTATCATAACTCATGCTATCAGTACTCAGATTCAGGACTGTCAGATATAGTCAATCAGTCCAGTTCTTCATAATTCGAACTGTCAGAAATAATTATTGATTTATCAGTAATGCAATATCAGTCTCTTAGTATTCAGTAATACAGTATCAGATCCATCACTTATTAGTGATTTACATATCAATATCCGTAAACTCAGTCTTTCAGAATCTCATTATCAGTACACTCATGTTGTCACTATTCAGACTCAGTAGTCCATATCTCCACGAGTTCAGTTACAGTTACGTATGTATGTATGTACTCTCACTTTCATATCAGTCAGTATTGTCCATGCATATAACCTTTTGCATTTAGCCTACCTCACTTGTATACTCAGTACATTCAGACGTACTGATGCATTTTTGCTATTGTGCTTTCTCTTATGTTACACCATAGGTTCAGAGGCATGAGCTCAAAATCAGTAGTAGATTCCAGGATCAGCAGTCAGAGTTAGATGTGAGTCCTCATCCTTCGAGGACATGATGATTTCTTTTCTATTTCAGTTTTCACTTTATTTCAGTAGTTGGAGTTAGTTAGGGACATGTCCCATCAACTCTTTATTCAGTTCAGTTAGAGGCTTTCGGACTAGATGTCAGATTAGATGTTCAGACTTAGTATTTATGTTCCTTTTTGGTATTGTTATACCATATTTTTCAAATATGTATTAGTATTGAACCTTATGGCCTTACAGTTTATGTTTCCGCATATTTTATGAGATATTATGCAGTTTACAAATACAGATATCAGTCATGGGCTAGCTTGTGGTCCTTCGGGGTCATGAGCACTGTGTAGAGTTTCGGTTCAGAAAATTGGGGCGTTACAACTTACCATTGATTTAGTTTTCCTACAATAACAGCTGTCACTCAAGTATTTAGATGGCTCTATTTGTGGCTCTCTATGTGAGGAGATGTAGGTCTCCAATTGGTTGGTTTTAAGTAGGTAAGGTTGCTTTGATAGGGCCAGATTTAGTATTTGAGGCAATGGAGAAGGTTTAGTTGATTCAAGAAAGGTTGAAAATATCCCAAGGTCATCAGAAATCTTATGCAGATATAAGGAGAAGAGATCTTGAGTTTGATATTGGTGACTTGGTTTATTTGAGAATTTCCCTATGAAAGGGGCGAAAAGATGTGGCTAGAACGGGAAACTCAGTCCCATTTATGTTAACCCATATAGAATTTTGAGTCCTTATGGAAAGTTAGCTCATGAATTAGAGTTTTCTGCAGATTTGGCATTCGTCATCCGGTGTTTCATGTTTCCTTTCTAAAGAAATTCATTGGTGATTCAGCTTCTGTGGTTTCTTTGGAAAACATGGATGTTAAATATAGTCTCTCATTCAAATAAATTCCAGTTGAGATCCTTGACCACCAGACTCATAGGTTGAGGATTAAAGATGTTTCCCTGGTTAAAGTTTTGTGGAGAAATCAATCTGTTGAGGGGGCTACTTGGGAAGAAGAAGAAGATATGCGACCCAAGTATCCTCATATTTTCTTCCCAAATTTAGATTCAACTTAAGTTAATGGTTTCCCTTTAATTGACTCTCTCTCATCTTCTATCTCAAATTTATAACTATCCTCATGCTATTGCATGTATTCATGAATTTAGTTCAGTCCATGCATTATGTTTCAGATTTGGTTATTTAATTATGTTTCAGTTCATGGTAGTCAGTAACGATGTTAGTTTCCTTAGTATTCTCAATCTAACCAGTTTTATTCGAGAATGAATGGTTCCAAGGAGGGGATATTATAATGCCCTGTGTTTTAAAGTCACTATGCAACTTATGACTCATCTCATTTGGTTGTATGGACACCATATAAGTCGTAAGATACAATTCATACCCAAGGTAGTGTTGAGTTATTGAGGTTCTATTCAGGATATGACTCTACTATACGAATCGGCACTGGATGTTACAAGTCATATGAGGATAGATTGTAAGGTCAACAGTATAGGTTCCCTATGTTTCTGTCCAGGTTACTAGTGGATATTTTGAATCATATGGACATGTGACGAACCGTAGGATACCTCTCATATGTTGACCAGTGTATGTCACTTTTTCCACTGCTAAGCTTACGAGTTACTAGTACAACTCGTACCCTCATCTTATGAGTCGTAAGATTTACTCGTAATGACTGGGAACGTGTTTTCCTGCGTATTTTTTTCCAAGGACCTTTATGTCCTTTTCCACTCCCTCAAAATCCTAACCCATGTTGTTTTGGCTTTACAAGGGGTGGTCTAACAGACACCAAAGCTCCAAATCACAACACAAACTTCAATTCCCCCAAAGAGAATCAAAAGGGGGGTTTTTATAATGCCCCAAGTCTGGTATCCCAAACGCTACACGATGCTAACAATCCCAAAGGACCACTAGCTAACCCATGACTTGTACCTGTTGTAAGCTCTTCATAATAGTAATACTGTAATAACAATATAGCTGAATAAATGCAGAAATCTGGTGGAATTTCTGCCATAAGGTTCAAATCTAAATAATACGGAGTAAAACAATATCTGAACAAGGTATAACAATACAAAAACTGAAAACAACTATCTGAAATACTCTAGTCTGAAAGCCTCTAAAATTGTCTAAACTTTTGAGTTGATGGGACATGTTCCCAACTAACTCCGACTACTGAAATAACTAAGTACTGAAAAAATAAAATAATGAAACAATTGTGTCCTCGAACTATGACGACTTACCACTGACTTTGACTACTGATATTTGAGCTACAAAGTGCGATCGAGAACCTGAGCGTCTGAACCTATGGTATAAAACACCATAGCATAAGATAAAAGTATGTGTTAGTACGTGAGAATGTATTTGTATGCAAAGTGAGGTAAGGTTGAATGTAAGGGTTCATATGTATGAACTAAAACTGGCTGAATAACATGAACATGACTACGTGAGAATACATGCATGAATACATAACTATAATTGAAGTCATAAGGATTATGAATACTGAGTTTACTATTAACATGGATCACTAATACCTGATATACTATTTACTTAGTGACTGTGTCTGACAGTCCTAATTTTTTATGGAACTAGCTGAGTTCCGTACTGAGCTAAGTGACTATATCTGATAGACCTGGAATCTGTAGAACTATATGAGTTCTTTACTAAAGGTTGAGACTAAATCTTAAAATGAGACTGCGGGAGGTAATCATCTAACTGACATACCCCTTCTCTAACTGATTTGGGGTCCAACCTATAACCCCAGTTGGAAGTGTCTTAATACCGTGCCACGGGTAAGGATATACTGTGAGTTAACCCTCTTCTAATAGGGAGCTCTTCGTCCAACCCCTCGCTTATAGGAGAAACTCAAATGAGATGTATTAACCTTAGACTCATAGGGGTATGTCTCAACCTACGCAGGATACGTAGTTCTGGAATGCAAGGATTGCTTATAAGGACCACATCCTCTGTTGGTAGGTGAGTCCCCATCCTTGGGTTCACTTGGTGTTGAATCCTACTCCCAACTTAATAGACAATGGACTGATTTCCTAGTTCATACTAGGCTTGACTAAGTTGTTACTGATTGTACTGTTTAACTGAACTGAACTGAGTGTACGAAGTTCCGTTGACTGACGAAATACTACTAGGTTATGTTAACTGACTAAGTTTACCGAGGACTGAACTGACAAATACATAGGACTGGACTGATATTGAATTTATTGAGTTTTCCTGAGTTCTGTAACTGAACTAGAGCACTACTGATTGTGACATGACCGAGATTACTCTGTAACTGACACTATCTCTAGGCACACAGCTAAGTTTTAAGGAATTAAATACCCCCATGACTCAATAGCATGAATAGTAATAATACATGACAACACTTACATACTTGACAATAGCCAACAACTCACAATACAATCAATGAGGCATTTTATCAAGCATTTGAAAGACATGAACTTAGACATGAATAGGAATGCACATTGGTGTGTCATAATTCATTTACTAAAACCTTTCATCAAATACTTAGAATGCATTAACCTGTACTTGAATGGGGATTTCTTGTCAACATACTATAATGGCACTATTTCATTCACATAGGCATTTTGTCAAACATGTGGGGAGAATGCTTTGGTCACAAAACAATCAATACATCCTATTACCATGGCTACATCCATAAACTTGCAAATTGAAGGGTTTATCATGTAAATCATTACATAATAGAATGAATTCTTGTAATTAATAGTTTATAACATGAATCATAACCCAACAACAACATAAACATGAAATTCAAATCAAGTAACTCATGAAAACTCATAAATATACAATCTTTGTGTTTTGAAAGAGATTCTTGGGCTTCATGGGTGAAAGGGACCCATGAATAAACACCTAGCATACCTTAGAATGTTAACCTTGAAGGTTCTTGAAGGAATTCTTGAGTCTTAATCTTGAATTTTGAAACTAAGGTTTCTTGCTTTTGAGAGAGGATGATGAAATTGGGGAACGATTGAGTGAATAATGATATATTTAGGTCATACGGGATAAATTTTGTATTTTAGGTTGACCTAGTCCATGGAAAATGTCTAATATGCCCTTGGGATTAAATATCCCAAGATTGGAATGCAGATTAAAGCCTCACCGTGACGCGGTGGAGTGGCCATCACTATGATCACCACGACGCAGCCCAATCACGGTGAGCTACTAGATTATGACATTTGCTGATTTGAGACTCACCGCGACGCGGCCTAATCGCGGTGAGCTACTGTAATTTTCCAAATGCTATAATGGATTTCATCGCGATGCGATGGATGAACCATCGCTATACTCACCGCAACGTGGTTTAATAGCAGTGAGCTACTATTTTTGAAATTTGTATTAGATCCAATCCTCGTCTGAAAAACCTGAATCTTACCCGAGACATGCTATTTCCATCCCTGATTATGACTCAACTTAGAAATTAACTTTCCAAGGTTGGAAAGGTCATAAATAAATTCATTGAAGTTTGAAGGGCTTAGAAAGGACTAAGTCCTAATACCTAGCTGAAATTTTCTAACTTTAGGACCCCTCAATAAGCTTTAAAGGCTGAGTTAAGCTTTGGATTTGCGGGGTCTTACAATATCTATCCTTGGGAACATTCATCCTCGAATGAGACTGACTAAGCTGAAGACATAGATAAACTGAACTTAGTCACTGAGCGTGGACATCTGAAACATGGTTACATAACTGGTTTACTGATAAATTGAAATCTCATACTAAGCATGCATATCTGATGCATGATTTCAGGACTAAGTTGTTTCATGACTACATGACTGGGATTTCCTCGTAAGAGAGACTGTTCTAAATTTCTAGGCCCTCTGTAGGGACTACGACTGCTGGGTCACCTATGTATTTCTTAAGCAAGGAGACATGGAATACGGGATGGATTGAAGCTAGATCTGAAGGTAACTCAATCTAATAAGCTACCATTCCGAATCGGCTGAGAATTCGGTAAGGACAGATATATTAGGGGTTGAGTTTCCCCTTCTTTCCAAACCTCTTCACCTCATTCATAGGAAATATTCTCAAGAATACTAAGTCACCGACCTCTGACTCGGGATCATTTACTGAACACGTATATGCGGGAACATGAGGACATAACTGAGTCAGGAATGTGATACATGAACTAAATATCGTGAGCTAAACTAAATCCTTGAATACATGGGGTCAACCTATGAGTACCACCATTCTAACTGGATTTGTTACATGAGGAGAAACTGGAGGGTTTAGGACATGATAGATCAGGGGTTATAGAGCATCTCCCCCTTGGGACATTATGTCCCCCCGAGAATACTGACTTGGTTGAGATACTAAGGAAAACTGGGATGATGCACAGGGCACCTACGAACTGAGTTGTGACTGGATATCTTGGGTCTGAAATTGAGACATGATTCATGAACTGGGATGAACACACAACTACTTGATTGCCCCATCCTGGAACAGTTACATTCATGAGACTTCGGATAAAGCGACTGGGTGCAAACAAAGGATACCACACGAACTTATCCGCCTGACCGCTAAATGACTTATTGGCTTTATGGATTACTCATACTAAAAAATTATTCTCAACTATACTCTCCACCTTAGTATGACAATTCACTTAGGACTACTAAAAAGATTCACAAGGGCGCTGAGCACGAGTGCACAAATATACTATTTATCTGATAATCTGAATAACAGATAGCCGAATACTAGGCATATAAGGCTGAACTGTATTTAGTCTGAATAGCTAGACTAAAACTGTAAAGCATTATTCTTATAAGGAAAGAATTGACTTAGAAATATGAGATAACTGAACATGAATTCATAAAGACTGTGTTATCGGAGAACACAAGACAAAGCGTATAACATGGTTTTAAAATATTCTATAAACTGAGGTACTGAAATGCTAAAAATCTGAGTAATTTATAACTGTACGCTATAATTAAGAAATCTTGAAACTGAATTGAGTTACGAATCTGATTATTATACTGAGACTGAGGATGACACACTACCTAAGATTGTAATATTAACTGCAATCGAGACAGTAACGGTACTGGACACACTGTAAAGCATGAGAGTAGTAGTCATGAGTTGCATGACCTAAGTTTGGAGTTTCTATAGTCACGAAACATGATTCATAACACTGAGTGAACTAGAACTCCTTACGCTGGGAACTGGAAGAGAACATGGTTATATGGAAAGTTCAAGAACATGGTTCGTGACCATAGGGTGGACATGTAAGGCCTAAGTGGGTACTGTGATAGCTGAAGTACAAAACTTTGCACAAAGGTAAATATGGGTTGGGCATCATTCCCACCCTTTTGCTTTTCTACACATACTGATATTACTACTAAAATTTATAAGCCTGACTTCCTGAGATATCATAACCGAACAGTTCTTGTATACCTGTTGGGCTACGATAGACTGACCCACTGTGGTAGAGACTGAGACGGGTTTTATTACTATTTGGTCCGACTTTAAAGTTAAATGTTATGCAAATATTTATAATAGATAAAGAAACTCCTGGTTCTAATAATTCATAATCAGGTAAATGGGAGGTCTGTAATGTACCAGTGACCGCATCAGGAGAACTTTCCTAATCTTGTCTAGACTAAAGTGCGTAAAGTCTTTTTGGGCGTTGCCCACTGGTGGCACTGGATGAGGCACCCTACTGATTCAGGCGACCGAACTGAGCTGGAGGAGAACTGTGCTGACTTTGTGGACCAGGCTTAGGACAGTCTCAGATTTTGTGACCTGACTTACGACATCCAAAAACATACATCATTTATGTCTCTACACAACCCCTTATGATTCTTACCACATCCTTCGCAAAGCGGATTGGTATTAACACCACTTGCACTACTCTGGGTTTTGGAGCCTGGCGCCCCATTATGATTGTCATTCCTGAGCTTTGGTACAGATGCACTAGCTGAAGATTGAACTGGGGCTAAAGATTTCGGGAGAAACTAAGAGCGATTCCCACCCTCTGACTTAGGTTGAGCGAAACTAAAACTACCTGTTCTGGCTCTCTTATTTTCTCTTTTTTTTCTTCTTAAGTTTCTGTTCCTCAATCTATTGAGCATAGACCATAAGCCTAGATATATCCATCTCCTTAATCAACATTGTAGTCCTTCACTCTATAACCACTATACCCGACACCCCAGACATAAATTTGCTCATTCTAGATATATTGTCTGCTACTACATGGGGAGCATACCTGGATAACTGAGTAAACTTAAGGGAATACTCTTTCACACTTATATTTCCTTGCCTGAGATAGATGAACTCTAACACTTTGGCTTCTTTCAGCTCTAAAGGGAAGAATCTATCTAAGAAGGTCGTAGCAAACTCTTCCCATTCTATGGGCTATGAATCTGCACCCCTATCTACTTTCCACTACTTAAACCAAGTGTGAGCCACATCCTACAACTGGTATGCAGCTAGCTTAGCACTCTCACTAGCCTTCACCCCCATAATATCAGTAATCTTCTGCACCTGATCAAGATACTCATGTGGGCCCTTATCTATCTTAGACCCAGGAAAAAAAGGAGGATTCATTCAGGTGAAGTCTCGAATCCTGGAAGCAGCAGTATTAGCCACTGGATTGGCCGAAACGACAACTAGACGTTTATTCTAGGCTACTACAAAATGAGCTAGGATGGTGAATGTTGCTTTGAACTCCGCATGGGAGACATGTTCGCCCAAAGAATAGGGTTGGCCAGGCTGAGAGGCTGTATGATCTCCCTTTCCTCTTCCCTAAGTCCTTTTTAGAGGAATTTTCTATAAATGGAAGAGGGGCTAGGGTTAGAAAGAGAGATTAACTAGATCCCATGCTCACTCGCCCAACATGCATACTGAAAGAAGGGAAACTGTTCCTAAAACCTCTCATAGCCTCCTATCCATAAGTGTGGTGTGCTACACACCCATGCACAAGACTCTACTCGTTGCGACTTTCAGACTTCCTAGGGCTCTATTAACCTTAGGCTCTGATTCCAAGTTTGTTACGTCCCAAGTCTGGTACCCTGGACGCTACACGGTGCTAACAATCCCGAAGGACCACTAGCAAACCCATGATTGGTACCTGCTGTAAGATCTGCATAGTAATACTATAATAATAATATAACTGAATAAATATGGAAATCTGGCAGAAATCTTGCGGAATATCTGCCATTAGATTTAAAACTGAATAATCTTGAGTAAAATAATGTCTGAACAAGGTATAAAAATACCAAAACTGAAAAACAATTGTCTTAAATACTCTAGTCAGAAAGCCTCTAAAACTATCTGAACTGCGGAGTTTATGGGACATGTCCCCAACTAACTCCGACTACTGAAATAACTAAGTACAGAAATAATGAAATAATTATGTCCTCGAACTATAAGGTCTCACCACAGACTCTGACTGCTGATATCTGAGCTACTAAGTGCGATTGGGAACTTGAGCGTTCAAACCTATGGTATAAAACACCATAACGCAAGAGAAAATTATACGTTAGTACATGAGAATGTACTGGTACACAAAGTGTGGTAAGGTTGAATGCAAGGATTCATGTGCATAAACTAAAACTTACTGAATAACATGAACATGACTGCGTGAGAATACATGCATGAATACATAACTGTAACTGAAGTCATAAGGATTCTGAATACTGAGTTTACTATTAACGTGGATCACTAATAACTGATGTGACTGATAACTGATATACTATTTACTGAGTGACTGTCTGACAATCCTGATTTTTTATGGAACTAGCTGAGTTTCATAGTGAGCTGAGTGACTGTATCTGACAAACCTGGAATCTGTAGAACTATCTGAGTTCTTTACTGAAAGTTGAGACTAAATCTGAAACTGAGACTGTAGGAGGTAATCATCTAACCAACATACCCCTTCTCTAACTGATTTGGGGTCAAACTTATAACCCCAGTTGGAAGGGTTTCAATACTGTGCCATGGGTAAGGTCAAACTATGAGTTAACCCTATGCTGATAGGGAGGTATTCCATCAACCCCTCATTGGTAGGAGAAACTCGAATGAGATATTTTAACCCTAGAATCATACGGGTATGTCTCAACCTATGCTGGATATGTAGTTTTGGAATGCAAGGATTGTTTCTAAGCACCACACCCTCCACTGGTAGGTGAGTCCTTATCCTTGGGTTCACTCGGTGCTGAATCCTACTCCCAACTAAGTAGACAATGGACTAATTTCCTAGTTCGTATTAGGCTTGACTGAGTTGTTACTAATCGTACTATTTAACTGAACTGAGCTGAGTGTACTGAGTTTCGTTGATTGATGAAATACTTCTGGATTCTGTTAACTGACTGAGTTTACCAAGGACTGAACTGACTACTGAATGGGACTAAACTGATATTGAATTTATTGAGTTTTCTTGAGTTCTGTAACTGAACTAGAGCACTACTGATTGTGACATGACTGAGATTACTCTATAACTGACACTGGCTCTAAGCACACAGCTAAGATTTTGGCTATTAAATACCCCCCAAGACTCGATAGCATGAATAGTAATAAGACATGACAACACTTGCATACATGATGATAGCCAACAACTCACAATATAATCAATAAGGTATTTTATCAAGCTTTTGAAAGTCATGAACATGTACATGAATAGGAATGCATATTAGTGTGTCATAATTCATTCACTAAGACCTTTCATCAAACACTTAGCATGCATTAACTTATACATGAATAGGGATTTCTTGTCAACATACTATAATGACACTGTTTCATTAACACGAGCATTTTGTCAAACATGTAGGGAGCATGTTTTGGTCACAAAATAATCAATACATCCTATTACCATGGCTACATCCATAAACTTGCAAATTGAAGGGTTTATCATGAACATCATGTAAATGATCACATAATAGAATGAATTCTTGTAATTAATAGTTTATAACATGAATCATAACCCAACAATAACATAAACATGAAATTCAAATCAAGTAACTCATGAAAACTCATAAATATACAATCTTTGTATTTTGAAAGAGATTCTTGGGCTTCATGGGTGAAAGGGCCCCATGAATAAACACCAGAAATACCTGAGAATGTTAATCCTTGAAGGTTCTTGAAGGAATTCTTGAGCCTTGTTCTTGAATTTTTAAATTAGGGTTTCTTTCTTTTGAGAGAAGATGAAGAAATTGGGGAGTAATTGAGTGAATAATGATATATTTAGGTCATATGGGAAAAATTTCGGGTTTTAGGCTAACCTAGATCATGGGAAATGTCTAAGATGCCCTTGGAATTAAAAATCCCATAACGGGAATGCATATTAAAGCCTCACGGCAATGTGGTGGAGTGGCCATCGCTATGCTCACTACGACACGGCCCAATCTCGTTGAGTAACTAGATCGTGACATTTGTTGATTTCAGACTCAGCGCGATGCAGCCTAATCACGGTGAGCTACTAGAATTTTCTAAATACCAAAATGACTTTCACCTCGACGCGATGGATGAACCATCACTATGCTTACCACGATGCAGTCTAATCGGAGTGAGCTACTTTTTTTGAAATTTGAATTCGATCCAATCCTCGTCCTAAAAAACTAAAACTTACTCGAGACATGCTATTTCCATCCCTGATTATGACTCAACTTAGAAATTAACTTTCCGATGTTGAGAAGGTCATAAATAAATTCACTAAAGTTCGAAGGGCTTAGAAAGGACTAAGTCCTAATACCTAGCTGAAATTTTCTAACTTTGGGACCACCAATAAGATTTAAAGGCTGAGTTAAGCTTAGGATTTTTGGGGTCTTATAGATTCTCTCTTCCTCAAGAAATTAGGGTTTCTCAATAAAAATATCAATTTGAAAGATTTTTCTCAAAGCTTCTACTCAAGGTATGTGGGGTATTCATCAATGTGTTCTTTTCACCCTTTGAGTCCAAATCCTCTTTCTGGTTTGAGTATGAATTTTACTCTTTTCTATGATGTATATAATATCCCATATTTTTGTGCTAGAATCCAAATCATTTTTCTTATGTGTATAATCCCAAATACAAATGATTCCCATTTGAATATAAGTTTCATGATGTCACGACCCGAGCCGGGGCCCTAGCCGTGACGGGCATCCCAAACTATGGAGGCTCAGGCGCCCTTCTATATCTGATAATCATGCACAACATTCATATGATAAAGAAATGTTGCGGAAATATAATTCAAGATGGAAACATGGTCACCATCTTTTTCTTTAACTGAACAATAAAAAAACTATGAGTTCATGAAACATTCAAAACATCTAACCCTAGTCTGCGAAATCTCTACTAACCAAAAGCAACCTCTGTCTAAAGAATGGGACAAGGACCCAAGTCGAACCATGAATCAACATGAAATAATAATGACTTATACAATAGGCCTTTCAGAATAAGGGAAGATCACCAACTCCAATCGTCTAACCAAATAACTCTACTACTTAGCGGGACCCCGGGACTGTGCCTCAGATCCTGAAATATAGGGGGTCAATACAAATGTACTGGTATGTGAAACAACTCAAAATAATATATTTTTATATAAAATAGATGAGAGCCTTTCACAAAGTCAATAATTATCATATAAGTAAAAATACATGGTCATACCTTTAAAAACTTCAAATGATTCATGACACAATGACCCACTATTTATTTATTTTTTGAGCTAGATGGTACACCCTACAATCTGTAATTCCACTGGCTATATAGAATCCACCCTTGACTTAGCGGCCAAGCTCCCATTTCATGTTTGCCACAAGGATTGGAGTATCCATAATGAGGAAACACAAGATCATGAAGCAGGGTGCCAAAATCACCTAATTAAGTCTACATGTCGTGGTTGGGCACAAGATCACAAAGCAGGGCTCCTAACCATAGTCCCGAATTGGGATGACATAATTCAAGGTACACAAGATCACAAAGCAAGGTACCAAGACCCCGTGTCGACAAATCACGGTTTCCAGCATACATTCTATCAACTCATACTTTCTTTGGGTAACCATCTAACTCTCTTAATCCTAACTTTTAGTTCTTTAAAGTAGACATGTTCATATTTTCAAAACATTCAAAACTCTTTCCATTAAGGGCATGTAATCACCGGATATCGTCATACCTCGACTTGCAAGTCAATATCATATCAAATTCACGGCCCATCATATTCAAAACATGCACATGACCACCCAAGATTCATTACATTACAATAGAGTCATCACTTTGAAATCTCAAGACACTTAAGCATTTATCCTCTCTTTGCAAGATTCAAAGCATGTGGTGGTCATGTCAATTTATTCAGTCATATGCCATTTTTTCCCTTTAAAAAAAGAATGTAGTTATAATAAGAAACTCCCTCTCATCATATATAAATCATGTCAAACACCATGATATAGAGAATATCACTTTCAAATCTTAAGGCATGCAGTTCAAATCATTCACAATGGAAATATAAACTTTAGTTCGCAATAAAAGAGGGAATTCATACTCATGCTATCAATCAATCTTACAAAATACACTAAATCATATATGTGTATAGTTATAATTCAATTTCCATGAAAAGTGATTCAAGACAGCATATATTTTCATCAAAAACAGTCCCATGATGCATAACTTTCGAAAATAATATTGAATACCTCATTATAAATCATAATTGCGGATCTTTAATCTTGATAAAACATTTAAACTTATGCCCAAGGATTTTAGAGTAGTTTCACATGCCTTAGATTATAAAATTTGAAAGATGGAACTCGGATCTTGATCCGTTTCTTGAAATTCTTGATCTTAGGGATGAGTTCTTGATCTTTGGGGAAGAGCCTAGGGTTTTTTATTTGAGAGAGAAAAGTAGTTTCTGACGTAATTAGCCCAAAAAAAATATTTAATTCCATGTTAGGGCGGAGTTTATTTAAGGGGAATTGACTAATATAACCCTCCTGACCCAGACTTTTAAAAAAAAATCATGAACTGGGCACCGACGCATCAACCGACGCGACACATCAAAATCGCGTCGGTCTACTGTTTCATCGACACATTCAATGATGCGGTGTGTTGACTTCGCGTCGCTTCACCATTTTGAACATCCAATTTCACCTCTAACACTGTCCAAAAATTCCAAAACTTCCCCGACACATCCCCATTACTTCCCCAAACATGAAACAACTTAAAAATCCATATCTTAAGGATTGAAAAATTGATTTAAAGATCACAAAAGTTTAGGAGCTTAAAATATAACTAAGTCCTTTTTGACACTTAGAAAATTTTCAAGTTGCTAGCGTTTTAAATGTTCTACTAAGTGAGATACCACGTAGAAGATTTTTTTGCGAGGTGTTACATTATCCCCCCTTGGGATCATTCATCCCCGAATGATGACGCGGGACTTTTGAGGATCTAAAAGTGTAGAATAAAGAACGTATTCTCGTATTGAATAATTTTGCTCAACAAAACATGCAAAGGCATCAAACTAGTCTCGTGATAACCCCGAGTAAAATATATAAGCACGAAACATGGGATAGTGAGACTTTACATAGGGATGATCATGCACATGAGTTTTATGAATTATTATCATCACAACACAAGGCAGGGGTTTATTTGATGATCATAGACTTGATTTATATTGGTACTAATCATGAAATAAGACTTCGCGGAAGATAGGGATAGAAGCATTCTCCACCTCTCATGATACAACGAATAGACTTAGCTTAAAGGCACTACTCAGCTATGCCCCAACATTAAATAACATACTTCGTTCTTTCCATCCTACAATTCTTCCATCACTCATCTAACCATAAGAGTTCGGGTTTCACTGCAAAGTGCTTTTATGTTGAAGCCTAACTCAGAGTTAAAAGGTGCTAACTTAAGCTACGGGACCCTGTACCTTACATCCCTTAAAGAATATTTCTTCACCTTATACTACCATCAAACACAATCGAGATTTAATTTAAAGAGTACTAACCACATAGCACATAGCTTTATGTTTACAGCAACTACAACATTCAAGCCTAATCATTACTACACCTACTACAAGGATCTCCCCACTAAGACCAACAATTTCAATTACTCTCACAAATATTTCTCCACATTCCTCCTTCTTAGCTATTTCACACAACAAAAGTTCATCTCCTTCTTTTCCCTTTCACTTATAACCTTAGCTCAAGAATTCACATCAAATTTTTCACCTCCATGAACATCTACTCCCCTACCTAACACATCACCACACTTTCATAGCCACCATCATACTATCATACGAAAGGTCAATAAGGGACCCGAGCATAAAGTTCATGGATGGAAGTGACACTATTAGACCATAACTTATACTTATTGTACTACTCAAGGAGGGACATGAAATAAAGATACGATAAAATAGACATGAAGTGCTCCATATATCAAGTGTATGGATCATAAGTAGAGAGTCGTTCGGAAGAAATACAATATAACATGAATTCTTAGGATAGAGCATAGTGAGAAAACATTGGTGCACATATCAACATAAAATGAGATAAAGAGATTGAATTACCCTCCTGAACCCAGAAATCAGTAAGATGAACTAGGAACCCGATGTGTTAAGAGACGTGCCGCATCGGTCCCTACCGACCCGATTCTTGATGGGATAAATCAACATCCCGTTAGTCCACAATTTTGATCATCCAAAATGCCTCAAACATCATCTGAAAAATTTGAAACTTTCCTAAGACACCCCCTTTACACCCCTAATCATAAATCAACTCAAAAAAAATCTATGTCTTGGGGTGGGAAAGATCAATTTGAAGATTATGGAAGTTAAGAGCTCATAAATATGACTAAGTCTTTTAACAATTAGAAAATTTTTCAGGTTGTCAACTCTCCATACATGCAATCAAGAGTGGTATTGAGTAGAGAATTCTACGAGGTGTTACATTACAGCTAAGACAAAGATTTCCTCTTGAAGCGATTGCTCCTCATTTAAGGAACTGAGATTTGTGATGAGTTCATATAAACTTTATCACTTTGGCTAAACCCAACATCGGATGAATCGATGGCATATAGAAACATATTTTCTTAGGACCAAGCATGCTGACAGACATAGATTTTCATGGATCATGAGCAACATAACATATAGCTAGAATACATGAAAGACTGGATTACTGAGAGACATTATTGCTTCTAGTCTGGAGGTCAGATCATGAACATAAGTCAATAGAGTACTCGAACCATAGGCATAGGCATGACTTGAACAAATGGCGTAATACATTAATAGGATACTCTCCTAAATAGAAGTGGAAGGAGTATGCTCAAGTAGGAATAGATTTATCATGACTCCTCCCCACAACTTACCATACTAAAAACATTCGGGAACTCACCCCATCTCCCTCTTAGATCAAAGTCACAATCATAGACTTATGGATATATCCCCTTATTAAGTCTATAGCCATAACTCTTAACATAAAAAAGACATCACCACATACTTAAACTCTAAACACTCCCTAAAGAACTATACTCTGAAGGCCTCGCTTTTTGAAATGGCTACTCTTAACTTTTTCTAGACTCTATAGCCATTACTCTACAACTCCCACTCTCATGAGCGTATGCATCCATACTTCTCATCATAAATGGGTATCAATATATACATGAAAACAAACTCCCTCAAAAATTTTCTAATACAAAGACACTAAATTCTTTCTAGGACATTCCTCTTTAGGGACAGTAATTGGAATTTCCTCTAACCCCCAAGGTCATCAACTTACGACTACCATTATCATGGGTATAGACACCCACACCTTTTGAACACTTAATACTCTATCTTCAATTCTTTAGAATACTCTCATTACACCTAAAATCGTATAACTTGCAACTTAAAAAAATTATAAAACCATACCTAAGGCTCACATTGCCTACCTATTTTTTCCTCAATTCAACGCTAAAGAGCTCCATACTACAAGATTCAATAATTAAATCTAGGTACACAAAACACTTCTACACATCACACCTTATCTAACAACATGCTACCTTGAAGTTCAAATTATTCTTATCTACTCACGCTCTTATCCACATTAATAATTCAACCAAAATTCATCATTTTTTTAACACTAGTCCTCATGACCATATACATATCACAATTGTCCACTTCTATTCTGCAAGTTTCCAACCTAGGCTATTTCAAACACTACACCAAACCAACTAATTCATTCCCATAAAACATGCATTATCATTGAGTTACTATTTTCACCACTATATTCCACATCTAAAGTTCAAGCCTATGGTCTATCATCAATAATATACCACCGGTAAAGCATACCACATATCCTACTAGTCCATCAGATTGGTAAATCAACCCAAATATTTCACTTCACTTAACTACTACCTACAACCATAACCCCTCCATGACATCACCATTACAATGCAACATCCACTACATACTTTCTCACATGAAGTACTAGTTTACAACTACTAGAGAAAGGAAAATCAAGGGGGGTAAAGTCACTAACTAAGAATAGATGGCCTAAGTCTTATAATATAACTTATTACAATCTTATCAACATATTTCACTTTCTCACATCATAGTTACTTACCCATGCATACATCACAACTACCTTCAAAATTCCATATACCATAATGTGTCTATACTTATAACTTATTTGGTATTTTAAACCTTTCCATTCACAGCCTATAAGGGATTCATATAACAATCATTACCATCCATTCTAGGCTCCTTCCCTATTTTGTATAACTAATAATCGTAGCTAGCCACTTTCTTCACTGACTACCATACAATCTACAAATATTACTACAACAATAGTCACTTACTATAAAAAGGCAACCCATCCCTCAATCAAGGGTTATACAACTAAAACTACTTATTTATGCAAAAGTCACCCTCACTCTGAATTCTAACATTCTGATTTAATATCACCAACTTCTTGGACAATCTTGCTACCTAGAGGTCATGACACTTTAATATACACTACTACTGTAACACTCCAAATCTGGTACCCGAAATACCACATGGTGCTCATGACCCCGAAGGACTACAAGCTAACCCATGACTGATATCTGTAACTAAGCACTGCATAATATACTGTATAAATGTGGAATAAAAGGTTGAAAGTCCATAAGGTTCTAATATCTAATAAAATATAACATCTGGAGATACGGTGTATCAATACCAAAATAACTTAAATAACTATCTGAGCATGCTATAGTCTGGAAGCCTCTAAACTATCTAAAAACTGTAGAGTTAATGGGACATGTCCCTAACTAACTCCAGACTACTAAAATAATAAAGTAATAAATAATTATGCTATATTTGAATGATGAGGACTCACTGCTAGTCTGGCTACTGAACATCTGATCTACAAAGAATGCTCTAGAACTCATTCTTTTGAACCTATGGTATAAAACACCATAGTGCAAATACGTTAGTACGATTGAATATACTAGTATGCAAATGAGGTAGGCTGAATGTAAGGGGTTTATATGAATGAACAATACTAACTGACTAAATGACATGAACGTGAGAATACATGCATGAATACATGAACTGTAAATGAGATCATGACATCACTAAATCTGAATACTGATAACATAAGTTTCATATGACTGGTATAATATTATCTGAATGACTGTGTCTGACAGAACTGTTTCTGATGGAACTAGCTTAGTTCTGTACTGAACTGGGTGATTGTATCTGACAGTCTTAAATTCTGTAGAACTATCTGAGTTCTATTATTGAGACTGAGATTGTAACTGTGGGAAGTAGCCATTTAACCGACACGCCCCTAATAAGCTATTATAGCTGAGTTGGGGTCTAATCTGCAACCCCAACTGGAAGGGTGTCCATACCACTCCATTGGTAAGGAGACTAATGGAGCCCTCATATAACAGGTTAAGGCACCTTATCTACCCTTAACTAGAAGGTTTGATGTCTCAACCTACATTGGCTACGTATTTCTGGAGCACAATGATCACTTCTAAGAATCACACCCTCTAATAATGGATGAGTTTCCATCATTGGGCTCACTCGGCGTTGAATCCTACTCCCATCTTATTAGACACTGAACATGATTAATTGAACTGAACTGGACTGCATTCATTGAATTCTGTTGACTGATGGAATAGTACTGAGATTACTGAATTTTTGAGATTTCTGAGATTACTGTGTTTACTAAGTTTTCCTGAGTCACATGACTGACTGAGTTCTATGAATAATGGCTTGACAGAGAGTATCTGGAAAATATGACACTAGCTCTAGGCACACAGCTAAATTGTCGGGTACAAGTACCTCCAGGACTTGATAGTATGAAACTGACAAGACATGACACTTCTTGACACATGACCATAGTCAACAATCCATAGTACAATCATTAGGGATTTTCATGAAGTATTTACATACTATAATATTACACATGAATAGGAACGCATGTAAATATATCATAATTTCATAAACCTAATCTCATGAGAATTATGTCAATCCATTACAAAGCATAACAATAATGTGGGGGCCATATCGAACATAAGAGAGAAATATGGATTCATCAATTTTGGTCACAAATGAGTCATAAGGCATAATTCTTATTCTCATAGGCATTTTATCAAACACCTTGCAAGCATATCTTTAAGCTTAGGCATGAATATTGAAATAATACATCATGACAACATTTTACACTTCCAATGCAAAAACTTCAACCACATGCTAATATATTTTCATGATACTCATTAAAGACTTCAACTTGGAAATCAAACAACAACATAAATATGGATATAATTAAATTCATACCATAGAACCCATGAATCAACACTTGACATACCTGGGTGGATGATTTCTTAAAGATTGGTGGAGGATATCTTGAATTCTTGACTTGGAATTAAGCACCTAGGGTTTCTTGTTCTTGGGGATTTATCTTTGAGAGAAACCCCAATTTGGTGTTATAGATGATTAATGAAGTTATGAGCTCTGGTCTTGTATAATTAGAGGTTAACACAGGTGGAAAAAGACCCAAATATCCTTTTAAAAATAGCCTAAAAATCGCTGAATAGAAGTGGTGACGGTTTGGGTGATGGTCCATCGCTGGCTCAAAGGTCCATCGGTCCTGACCGTCACACTTGGCCAGAACCTGAACTTTCTACCTCATCTGAGATGGTTTGGGCGATGGTCCATCGCTAGATCGACAGTCCATCGGTCCAGACCATCGCACTTGGCCAGAAGTTGGGTTCACTGCCTTAGTCATGATAACTTGGGCGACGGTCCATCGCAAGGTCGATGATCCATCGGCCTGACCGTCGCTTCTGGGCAGTTCCGATAGATCTCTATAAAATGTCCATAACTTTTTACTCCGATACCGAATTTGTATGAAATTGGTATTGTGGGAAACCTAATTCAATTTCCCACATAATAAAAGGTCGAAATTGGGGAAATTCTATCTGATTTAAATATAAATCATTTAGGAAGTCATCACTAACTCTTTGGGAGACTAGATTTGACTAAAAGAAAGTTTGGGGTATTACAACTACTCAGGTGGAAATATAGCTCCAACATTCTGCCACACATCATTACCCTTATGGAAGACATTTGCAATAAGAATTTTGAAAGGGGACTGAATAGACTTTGTACCTCAGGCTGGAAAGCACGATTTCATCAAAATAAAGGCTTATACTCAAATCAATACACCTTGAATCACTAATGGACTCCTATAAAGTCCTTGTGCTACCTTATAACTTTATGGCTAACTCAATCAGAGAGAAGCACATCGTTTGGATAGCTAGACTCTTAGACTTGTATCGCCTCGACGGTGAGGCATGGCCCATGAAATTAGAACAAGGAATGAATTTGGATAACTTTCTTAAGGATAACTCTATAGCACGAACAAGAATATGAAAGAATAATAATCAACTCCTAAATGCCCAGTAGCCTTCTGATTATAAGTGTGGTATACAACACACCCATAAGCAAGACTCTACTAGACATGATTTTGCAGACACTCTGGGACTATGAACCGTGCTTTGATACCAAGTTTGTCACGACCCAAGCCGGGGCCCTAGCCGTGACAAGCATCCCAAACCATAGAGGCCCAGGCACCTATCTATATCCAGTAATTATGCACAACATTCATATAATAAAGAAAAAATATAGAAATATAAGTCAAGACGGAAACATGGTCACTATCTTTTTCTTTAATTGAACAATACAAAAACAATAAGTTCATGAAACATTCAAAACATCTGACACTAGTCTGCGAAATCTCTACTAACTAAAAGCAACCTCTGTCTTAAGAATGGGAAAACACCCCCAGTCGTACCATGAATTAAAATTAAATAACAATGACTTATACAATAGGAATTTCAGAATAAGGGAGGCTCACCAACTCCAATCGTCTGGCCAAATAACTCTACTGCTTAGCGGGACCCCAGGACTGTGCCTCAGATCCTGAAATATCGGGGGTCAATACAAATATACTGGTATGTGAAACAACTCAAAATAACATATTTTTATACAAAGTAGATGAGAGCCTTTCACAATGTCAATAATAATCATATAAGTAAAAATACATGGGCATACCTTTAAAAACTTCAAATGGTTCTTGACACAATGACCCACTCTTTAAATAGTACACCCTACAATCTGTAATTCCATGGGCTAAATGGAATCCATCCTTGATTCGGCAGACAAGCCCCCAATCCAGTTTGCTGCAAGGATTGGAGTATCCATAATGGGTACACACAAGATCACGAAGCAAGGTGCCAAAATCCCCAAATTAAGTCTATATATCTGTAATACCCCAAAAGTTCAAACATTTTTTAGGATCATTCTTTGAACTCATGAGTAATAAATTTTAGTACTTTGGTAGTGTTATGATTATGGTTGATGTATATTAAGGACTCAAAAGTTTTCTAGCTAATAGACGAATTAAAACATTTCCTTACCGATTGAATTTTTGAGATCATGACCCATAAACAGATAGATATTTGAATTAGCTTTCCAACTATACAAATTTGGTCTAAATCTGATACCGGAGCAAAAATTTATGCCCATTTTTCTCCAGCATATCAGCCTGGAAAACTGAGTGACGACATTCATGATAACTTATCACAAGTGTGACGACTTATCATGAATGTCGTCAGCCTTAGGCAGAAACCGGACCCCAGTGACAACATTTTGTGATAAGTTATCACAAGTTTGACGACTTATCACGAATGTCGTCATCTTGAGGTAGAAATCCATCAATTCCAGCCCCCCAGTAACAACATTTGTGATGACTTATCACAAGTGTGTTGACTTATAACGAATGTCGCCAGCCTTAGATTTTCAGCAACTAGGAAGCGATTTAGTAAGGGTATTATGGTAGTTTTCCTTCACTTCCCACGACTTATAACCCTCAAGGAGCGTATTGTCTTCCATTCTCTTTAGTTAAACATCTCAAAAATTCTGTCATACACTCTCAACCACAAGATTAGGGTTTTCTCTTAGGATCATCTCCTCAAGAACAAGAACATTCTCTCCCAAAGGGGTTAAACCCTACTCAAGAAAAATCAAGAGCAATCCTAAGGATTTCTTCAAGAACCTTCAAAAATATTAGATCTCTTTCAAGATTCAATCACTAAGGTATGCATAGTATTCATCAATGGATCCCTTACATCCATGGATCTCAAGAATCATGTTTTAAATTATAAATTGTGATTTTCTTGTTGTTTTATCACTATATTCATGATGATGATTGTTGTTTGGATTCAAGGTTGTATCTTGATGTGTTTTTCATGAAGCATGTGAGTAGGTTAGTTGAAAACCATGAATTTTGGATGGATTAAGATTGTAAAATTGATAAATACACCTATGCCCAAAGTTGTGCATGTAAGGTATTCGATAAAATGCCAAGAATGATAGAATCCATGTTTTTATGACTTAATAGTGCTTAAATGACAAGTCCATGTTCTATTCTTTATGATTCCACATGAACTCCACATTATTGCTGTGTGTTATTATTGTGATATGGAATGAGCATGATATTGAAGCAATGTGAGTATATACATGTTGTGCGCATCCCCTTCCATGTATAAGATGTTGAGAACCAAGTGTAGTATGAAATTCCCTACTTATGATATTGTGAATTGTGGACTCTATTCTTATGATCAAGTCAGTCATGTGTGTCAGTTTCCTTCCATCGAGTCCTGGGGGTACTTGTACCCAAAAAAAAAATATAGCTATATGCCTAGATCCATGTCATGTTATCACGATACTCTCAACCAATCCATGATCTATAGAACTCAGTTGGTCATGTGACTCAGGAAATCTCAGAAATCTCATGGTCTCAGTTAATTCTCAAATAATAGTACTATTCTATCAGTCTACAAAAGTCAGTTACTCAGTCTATGTACAGTCAGTTAATTATGTTCAATCTCTTCAGATGGGAGTAGAAGTTAGCACCGAGTAAACCCAAGGATGGGAACTCACCTGCCAGAATCTATGCTCTTCAGACCCGATAGGATCAGGAAAATTCTCCTGACGTCGTTACTAGTACGTTGCAGATTTTCCATGTTCATGTTTATGCTTTGCTAGATCCAGGTGCATCCTTGTATTTTGTTACTCCTTATATAGCAGACGATTTCAGAATCAGTCCCGAAATTTTAGCAAAGCCCTTTTCAGTCTCTACCCCAGTGGGTAAAACTATCATAACTCAGTGAGTATACAGGAACTGCCCGATTATGATATTTTAGAAAGCCACGTCAGCAGATTTAGTAGAGTTAGAGATGACTGATTTTGATGTCACTCTTGGCATGGATTGTCTTCATTCATAATATGCCACAGTCGACTGTAGAAACAAGATAGTTCAGTTTCAGTTCCCGAATGAGCCCGTCCTAGAGTGGAAGGGTTGTACTTCATCTTTTAAGGGTCATCTTGTTTCCTACCTTCGGGCAAGAAAAATGATATCTAAGGGATGTATTTATCATGTCGTTCATGTTAAAGACTTTAGTTTCTAATCTCCCAGTCTCAAATCGGTCCCAGTTGTAAATGAGTATTCAGACGTGTTTCCCAAAGATCTTCCAGGCATTTCTCCCAAAAGAAAAATAGACTTCGGTGTTGACCTTATTCCAAATACTCAGCCTATTTCTATTCTGCCATACAGAATGGCACCAGTAGAACTCAGAGAACTGAAAGAAAAGTAAAAGGATCTCTTAGATAAGGGATTCATTAGACCCAGCCTTTCCCTGTGGGGCACACCATTCTTATTCATGTGTAAGAAAAATGGTTCTCTCAGGATGTCCATTGATTACTGTCAGCTCAATAAAGTTACGGTCAAGAACAAGTATCCTCTTCCTAGGATAGATGACTTGTTTGACTAACTTCAGGGTATCAGCTATTTATCTAAGATAGACCTCAGATCAGGCTACCATCGGCTCAGATTTAGAGAATGTGACTTCCCAAAGATAGCTTTCCGTACATGGTATGGTCACTTCGAGTTTCTAGCCATGTCCTTTGGTCTTACCAATTCCCTAGCCGCTTTCACGGACTTGATGAACCATGTGTTCAAGAAGTACTTGGACATGTTCGTCATAGTCTTCATAGATGATATCCTGGTCTATTCCTGCACAGAGCACGATCATGTTCATCATAGTCTTCATAGATGATAGCCTGGTCTATTCTCGCACAGAGCGCGATCATGCATACCATCTCAGAATTGTTCTTCAGACTCTTAGAGACCATCAGTTGTTCGCCAAATTCAGTAAGTGTGAGTTTTGGATAATTTTAGTAGTATTTCTTGGCCATATTATTTTCGATGATGGCATTAGAGTAGATCCTCAGAAGACCAAAACGGTAAGAAACTGGCCTCGCCCTATCTCTCCATCAAATGTTAGGAGTTTCTTGGATTTGACTGGCTATTACAGATGGTTTATTGAGGGATTTTCTTCTATTGCATCCCCTATGTCCAAATTGACTCAGAAAAACGTCAAGTTTCAGTGGTCAGATTCTTATGAGAAGAGTTTTTAGGATTTAAAGACTCGACTCACCTCAGCTCCAGTTCTATTTCTTCCAGATGGTTCCAATAGGTTCATAGTATATTGTGATGCATCCAGAGTGGGTTTAGGTTGTGTCCTCATGCATCATGGTAAGGTCATAGCCTATGCCTCCAGACAGTTAAAGCCTTATGAGAAGAATTACCCTAACCATGGTCTTGAATTAGCAGCGTAGTATTTTCCTTAAAGATTTGGAGGCATTATCTCTACGGAGTTCATATAGATGTCTTCATAGATCATAAGAGTCTCCAGTATGTCTTTTCTCAGGATGATCTTAATCTTCGTCAAATAAGGTGGTTAGAGTTTTTGAAATATTATGACATGAGTGTCCTTTACCATCCGGGAAAGTCCAACGTTATGGCCAACGCTCTCAGTAGACTCTCCATGGTTAGTGTTTCTCACGTTGAGGATAGCAAAAAGAAGATAGCTCAGGAAATCCATCGGCTTACCAGACTAGGTGTTCTCTTAGTCGATTCTTCATAAGGTGGTAAATGTGTTCAGAGTAGTTCAGAGTCGTCTCTAGTTTCCGAGGTGAAATAAAAGCAAGACATGAATCCTAGCCTTGTCAAGCTAAAAGAGTCAGTTCAGAATCAGAGAGTAGAGGTTTTCTCATAGAGGGAAGATGGTTTCCTTCGTTGTTAGGGTCATTTATGTGTTCCAGATGTGGATGACTTGAGGAAGCAAATTCTTGTAGAGGTTCATGGTTCGCGATACTCTATTCATCCAGGGGCCACTAAGATGTACCGCGACTTGTGGGAGATCTATTGGTGGAGTGGGATGAAGAGAGATGTTGAAGCTTTTGTGGCTTAGTGATGCATATATCAGTAAGTTAAGATAGAGCATCAGAAGCCTAGTGGTTCCCTGCAGGAGTTCACCATTCCTACTTGGAAGTGGAAAGAAGTGAACATGGATTTCGTGACGGGTTTGCCTCAAACTCATCATCAGTATGATTCAGTTTGGGTCATTGTAGACAGAATAACCAAGTCAGATCATTTCCTTCCAGTCCATACCTCTTATTTAATTGAGGATTACGCCAAATGCTACATCAGGAAGTTGGTCAGATTACATGATTTTCCATTATCTATCATCTCAGACAAAGGTACCCAGTTCACCTCTTACTTCTGGAAAGCGTTCCAAAAGAGTCTTGATACCCAAGTTCATATCAGTACAGCTTTTCATCCTCAGAAATATGGTCAAGCAGAAAGTACCATTCAGACTCTATAAGATATGCTAAAGGTGTGTGTAATTGATTTCAAGGGAAGTTGGGAAGACCACTTGCCTTTGATTGAGTTTGCATACAACAATAGCTATCATTCCAGAATTCAGATGGCTCCGTTCGAAGCTCTCTATGGTAGGAGGTGCAGATCTCCAATCAGTTGGTTTGAAGTTAGTGAGGCCTCAGTCATAGTTCCTGACTTAGTATTCGACGCCTTAGAGAAAGTTCAGTTAATCTGAGAAAGACTCTGGGCTGCTCAAAGCCGACAGAAATCGTATGTTGATGTTAGTAGAAAAGATTTTGAGTTCAAGGTCGATGACTATGTCTATCTCAAGATCTCTCCCATGAAGGGAGTGAAGAGGATCAGCAAGAAAGGGAAACTCAGTCCTCGATATATCAGTCCTTTCAAGATTCTCAGTCGTTTAGGCAAGGTATCTTATGAGCTCGAATTTCCTTCAGATCTAGCTTTAGTTCATCTAGTCTTCCATATCTCATTGCTCAAGAACTGCATAGGTGACCCAGCAGTTGTAGTCCCTATTTAGAGCATTGACGCTAAGAATAGTCTCTCCTATGAGGAAATTTTGGTTGAAATTCTAGACTATCAGACTCGTAGACTGAGGAACAAAGAAGTCCCTCTAGTCAAAGTTCTTTGTTGAAACCAATCCGTTGAGGGAGCTACTTGGGAAGCAGAAGCAGATATGCGTACCAAGTATACTCACCTCTTCTCCGCTAACTCAGACTCAACTCAAGGTAACAGTCCTCCTTAAGCTTATTCAGTCTCATGATCAGAATTCCATTTGCCAATTTGAAACTAAATATCATTGCATTCAGTCATGCATACATGTAACCGTTCAGTCACGTAATCATGCATCAGATATGTATGAGTTCAACTTGTCAGATATGCATGTTCAGTAAGTTCAGATATATTCAGCTTATCATTTAGGTTAGTATGTCATCATGTTTCATATGTTGCATCCCTTAAGTAAGGCCAGTATATTAGTAATCTCATCTTAGTCAGTCCCATTCGAGGACGAATGTTCCAAAAGGGGAGATATTGTAATATTCCAAAAGTTTAGACATTTTTTAGGATCATGCTTCAAACTCATGAGAAATAAATTTTAGTGCTTTTTTAGTTTTATGATCAAGGTTGATGCATATTAAGGCCTCAAAAGTGTCCTAGCTAATAAACGAATCAAAACATTTCTTTACCGATTGAATTCTTGAGAAGGATATTAGTATACCCAATTTCAAATGAGCATATCTCTCTTTATACTATAAATCACTGATATTATGAGCCACCAACAGATAAATAATTGAATTAGTTTTCCAATGATATCAATTTCACCTAAATCCAATACCGGAGCAAAAAGCTATGCCCATTTTACTCTAGTATGTCAGCCTGGAAAACTGAGTGACGACATTCGTGATAACTTATCACAAGTGTGACAACTTATCACGAATATCGTCAGCCTTAGTCAGAAACCAGCCCCCAGTGATGACATTTTGTGATAAGTTATCACAAGTGTGATGACTTATCATGAATGTCTTCAGCCTTAGGCAGAAATCCATCAATTCCAGCCCCCTAGTGACGACATTTGTGACGACTTATCACAAGTGTGAAAACTTATCAGGAATGTTGTTAGCCTTATATTTTCAACAATTGGGAAGCGGTTTAGAAAGGGTATTTTGGTCTTTTTTCTTCATTTCCCACGACTTATAACCCTCAAAGAGTGTATTATCTTCCATTCTCTTTAGTTAAACATCTCAAAAATTCTCTCATACACTCTCAACCAGAAGATTAGGGTTTCCTCTCAAGATTATCTCCTCAAGAACAAGAACATTCTCTCCTAAAGGGGTTAAACCCTAGTCAAGAAAAATCAAGAGCAAGCCTAAGGATTTCTTCAAGAACCTTCAAAAATATTAGATCTCTTTCAAGATTCAATCACTAAGGTATACGTAGTGTTCATCCATGGGTCCCTTTCATCCATGGAGCTCAAGAATCATGTTTTAAATTATAAATTGTGATTTCCTTGTTGTGTTATGACTATATTCATGATGATGATTGTTGTTTGGATTCAAGGTTGTATCTTGATGTGTTTTTCATGAAGCATGTGAGTAGGTTAGTTGAAAACCATGAATTTTGGCTGGATTAAGATTGTCAAATTGATAAATACACCTATGCCCAAAGTTGTGCATGTAAGGTATTCGATAAAATGCCAAGAATGATAGAATCCATGTTTTTATGACTTAATAGTGCTTAAATGACAAGTCCATGTTCTATTCTTTATGATTCCACATGAACTCCACATTATTGTTGTGTGTTATTATTGTTATATGGAATGAGCATGATATTGAAGAAATGCGAGTATATACATATTGTGCGCATCCCCTTCCATGTATAAGATGTTGAGAACCAAGTGTAATATGAAATTCCCTACTTATGATATTGTGAATTGTGGACTCTATTCTTATGATCAAGTCAGTCATGTGTGTCAGTTTCCTTCCATCGAGTCCTGGGGGTACTTGTACCCAAAAAAAAATATAGCTATGTTCCTAGAGCCATGTCATGTTATCACGATACTCTCAACCAATCCATGATCTATAGAACTCAGTTAGTCATGTGACTCAGGAAATCTCAGAAATCTCATGGTCTCAGTTAATTCTCAAATAATAGTACTATTCCATCAGTCTACAGAAGTTAGTTACTCAGTCTATGTACAATCAGTTAATTATGTTCAATCTCTTCAGATAGGAGTAGAAGTTAGCACCGAGTGAACCCAAGGATGGGAAATCACCTTCCAGATAAGGGTGTGTTTCTTAGAAGTCATCCTTGTGTTCCAGAACTACGTAGCCAGCATAGGTTGAGACATCTTAACCTGTCAGATTAAGGTGATGAGATGACTTGACCTGGCAGACTAGGGTCCCACCATTCTCTTTAGAGTAACCTGCCAGATAAGGGTTACTCATAGCTTGTCCTTACCAGTGGCGCAGTATTGACACCCTTCCAATCAGGGCACAGATTGGACCCCAGCTCAGCTATTATAGCGCATTTGGGGCATGTCGGTTAAACAACTACCTCCCATAGTTTTAGTCTCAGCCTCAGTAAAAGAACTCAGATAGTTCTTTAGATTACAGTATACCAGGACTGTCAGATACAGTCAGTTCAACTACAGTACGGAACTTAGGTAGTTCCATCAGATTCAGGACTGTCAGACACAGTTATCCATGTTATCATAAATTCCAGTATTAGTCATGTTAGATATCAATAAACCATGTATTAGCATACAGATCTAGATATCGCATATTCACGATCTCAGTTACTATGTATGCATATTTTCACTCTCACATTCATATTAGTCAATCAGTTAGACCTGCTCATACGTGTAAGCCCTTTTGCATATAGCCTACCTCACTCGTATACTCAGTACTTTCAGTTATACTAACGCATTTGCGCTATAGTGCTTTCTTTTATGTTACACCATAGGTTGAGAGCCACGAGTTCCAAATCAGCGGTAGCAGTCGTATTTCATTATACAGAGTTACAGTGAGTCCTCTTCATTCGAGGACAATATGATTTGACTTCATTTATTTTCTTCAGTTAGCTTGCAGTTTACGGAGTTAGTTGGAGACATGTTCCTTCAACTCCTTACTCAGATAGTATATAGAGGATTTCAGATTTAGTTCAGATTTGATTCAGACTTCAGTTGTTTTGGGTACGCATTATCCCATATGGATGTTATTATTTATCATATACCTTATTCAATTTAACCTTATGGCCAATTGTTCATGTTTTCTGCATTTTACATGTATATTATACAGTGTACAGGTACAGTTATCAGTCATGGGTTAGCTTGTGGTCCTTCGGGGTCATAAGCACCATGTAGTATTTCAGTTCAGCAAATCGGGGCGTTACAATGTCCTGGGTGGGCACAAGGTCTCAAATCAAGGCTCCTAACCATAGTCCCAAATTGGGATGACATAATTCAAGGTACACAAGATCACAAAGCATGGCACCAAAATCACCGTATCGACAAATCACGATTTCCAGCATGGAGTCTATCAACTCGTACTTTCTTCGGGTAACCATCAAATTCTCTTAAGCCCAACTTTTAGTTCTTTAAAGTAGACATGTTCATATTTTCAAAACATTCAAAACTCTTTTCATTAAGGGCATATAATCACCGGGTATCATCATACTATGACTTGCATGTCAATATCATATCAAATTCACAGCCCATCGTATTCAAAACATGCACATGACCCCTCAAGATTCATTACATCACTATAGAGTTATCACTTTGAAATCTCAAGACACTTAAGCATTTATCCTCTCTTTGCAAGATTTAAAACATGTGGTGGTCATGTCAATTTATTCAATCATATGCCATTCTTTCCCTTTTAAAGCAACAATATAGTTATAAAAATAAACTCCCTCTCATCATATATAAACCATGTCAAACACCATGATATTGATAAAATCACTTTCAAATCTTAAGGCATGCATTTCAAATCATTCACAGTGGAAATATAAACTTTAGTTTGCAACAAGAGAGGGAATTCATACTCATGCTCTCAATCAATCTTACAAAATACACTAAATCATATATGTGTATAGTTATAATTCAATTTCCATGAAAAGTGATTCAAGACAACATATATTTTCATCAAAATAGTCCCATGATGCATAACTTTCAAAAATAATATTGAATACCTCATTATAAATCATAATTGCGGATCTTTAATCTTCATAAAACATTTAAAATTATTCCCAAGGTTTTTAGAGTAGTCCCACATACCTTGGATTATAAAATTTGAAAAATGGAACTCGAATCTTGATCTGTTTCTTGGAATTCCTGATCTTAGAGATGAGTTCTTGATCTTTGGGGAAGAGCCTAAGGTTTTTAATTTGAGAGAGAAAAGTAGTTTCTGATGTAATTAGCCACAAAAATGATTTAATTCCATGTTAGGGCGGAGTTTAGATGAGGGGAATTGACTAATATACCCTTCTTGACTCAAAATTTAAAAAGAAATTGCGAATTGGGCACCGACGCGCCAACCGATGTGATGCATTGATATCGCGTTGATCCACTATTTCATTGATGTGGCGTGTTGACTTCGCATCGGTTCACTTTTTCCAATATCCAATCTCACCTCTAACGCTGTTCGACAAATCCAAAACATCTCCGACACATCCCCTTTACTCCTCCGAACATGAAACAACTTAAAAATCCATATCTCAAGGGTTGAAAATCAATTTAAAGATCACACAAATTTAGGATCTTAAAATATGACTAAGTCCTTTTTGACACTTAGAAAATTTTCAAGTTTCTAGCCTCTCAAACATGCTACTAAGTGTGATACCACGTAGATGATTTTTTTACGGGGTGTTACACACAATAATTATTCTAGTGTTAATAAAGGTTATGAGGTGGGAAAGATGTTCATAAGTTTCACTTGGAGTAAGGTGAACTAAGACCTTTTGAATTGGCCAAGTTTTGGGGTTTGTTTTCCTAAGGGTCATCTTTGAACGAGTATAACTTCATGTATATGATGAATTTGGCAGATAAAGACCCACTTAATTGTAGATAATTGAAGTATCTTTCCAACAACACCAATTTTTCCTTGATCCTACACCCGATCCAAAAGTTACGGCTTTGCAAAGGGGTGAGCATCGCCTAATAATAGCAAACGTGCACTAGAAATAGTTTTCCATAGAGAGTGCAATGCAAACCTATAATACCCCATGCTTTTCCTAGCTTAAATTCATTCCTAGAATGTTAAGGGATAGCTTCCAAAATGAATAATATTTATTCTATGTGGAATTTTAAATATTTCGACTTTCCATTATTTGGGAAATTGAATAAGCTTTCCATTGATACCAAATTTGCCCAAATTCGACACTTGGTTCAGAAGTTAGAGGATTTTTAAGTTGACAGTGTTCCACCTGGACTCTCAGCGCATCATAGAGAAGGAAAAATTAGCAATCGTCGATTCCAGTGGACCTCTACGATATTGGTGCATCGCGGAATGGTCCATTTTTCAATTTGTCAAAATCCAGTAGCCCAACGTGATCTTACCACATCGCGTTGGTGGTTAAAATGGCATTTCAAAAGGGCACTGCAATTCTTTCACGTCGCTCCAAGATCTCAGTGCCTAGTTGTCTATTTCCAATGGCCCGACGCAATCATGACACGTCGCGCCAGGTGCCTATTTTGAAAAATTTTGACGGAAATTAAAAGTTTCGTCCAGGGTTAAATTGGCCTTTTCCCATAGTTTTATTTTGTCCAGATATGGGATTTAATCCCTAAAATCATATTCAAGTCATTCTTTATTGAATTTTCCCCAAATCAAAGCAGTCTCTCTCAAGGAAAATAAAACCCTAGATCAAAGCTTTATCCCCAAGGAAATCCCATTTTCCTCCATTAATTCTCTAAGGTAATTCAAGATTAAGGATTTCCAACTCAATAACTCCAAGAATTCAACATTAAAGCATCAATAGGGATTCAAGATTCAAGCCCTAGCATCTAGTTCATCAATTGAGATATGTGGGGTTATGAACAAGGATAATTCTTTCATCCTTGTGCCCAAAACTTATTTTAACTATAAATTTACTGAAATTTTATGTGATTTCTCATGAAATTGAAGTTAGGGTTTATACCCAATATTGTTATTTATGAGTTTATGAGATTTTCAATGATTTAGAAGTTGAATTGCATGTGTATGTTCATATTTTCATGTATATTGCAAAAATTTCCAGATTTTAAGTTGATTTATTAATGTTTATATCACCAAGCATGAAAATTTTGATGTTCTTAACATGAGTTGTTGCATGGGTCATTAAGCCCTAATTAATATTGATATTTCAAGATTATTTGTGCTATGAGCACCCTCAGATAAGATTATTCTCAGATTTTGATAAAGATTTGACATTTTTAGTCCTATGCTAAGATAAAGAATTCAATTTGTTCTTATGACTTGAGATTTAAAGAAAAGAAAAAGCATAATTAGTTTTCTTGTAAACCCTTGTGCTATTTTTGAAGTGGATTTCTTAAGATTTTGAGCATAAGAATGGGAGTAGTATGTAGCACCGAGATGGATATGTTACCAAGGTTTCATGCCCTAGAACTACATGCCACTATAGGATTAAGATTATTCTTACTTCTATGTGGATGACTAAGATTGTGATCACTTAAGATAAGAAGTTCTATTCCGATGGCAAGGGTAGAACAGCCCTACCTAACGGGGGAAAGACGTGGGACTCTATGGATGCTCACATGGTGTATGTTGGTTGGAAGAACCTCCCAAAAAGATGTCCCCTATTCTTAGAATAGTCTATTGGCTTAAAGCCTTAAGATAAAAGCATATGTTTTGAAAGCTATGGTTTTAAGATTCTTAAAGTCTTGAGATGAAGTATTTTCTTTTTCAGAACAGTTTTTAAAGAGTTTCCTTTCAAACTACAGATCTTAGAACAGAGAGAGTAATAGAAAAGATTTTAGAAAACCGAGTGTAAAGGCTCACAAGTTTTACTCAGATTGTATTTTAAAGAAAGATAGTAACTTTAGATTTCAGCTTTTAGAATTCAGATTTTAAAGTGAGTTCTTTCTACACTTAGACAGTATGACTTAAAGAGAGAATACAAGCTCATCCTTTAGAACTAAATGTTATGACTCACAGGATTTATAAAGTATGTTTTGTTTCCTATTGCTGCATATTTCAGTATTTCAAATATTCTAGATTTTGTGAGTCATTAACATTTAGCATGCATCGTTTTACAAATTATGATGATTAATAATATGTTTTACTTATGCATTCACCCTCATATACTTAGTACATCCTCAAAGTACTGATCAACATATATGTCTATGTGCTATATTGTCTCATAATGTAGGTACGAGTTATAGCACGCATATATACTATATTCAGATAGCTTACAGATTCCAACCAGCAGATGACGAGTCCTCCTACTTCAGGGACTTTAGTTGGATGTTATTTATGCACTTTACTTCCTTACTCTCATGTATTGATTAGTGAAAGTTGGGTTTGCATCCTAGCTATCTATAGTTAGCATAGTAGAGGCTTCACAGATGTCAGTTAGAGTCAGTTATGTATTTTCAGTCCCTCTTTCAGACCTTATCAGAATGTAAAAGTTGTATCAGTATTTTATTTTCACAGATTCCACTATTATTATGTTTCCGCTCTATAAACTCAGTCATTTTATACATATTATTCAGTTGCTTATGAGTTATGCTAGTAGAAGGTTAGCTTGGGACCACTTGTGGTCCTAAGCACCGTGTGACATCTCGAGATAGATTTTCAGGACATTACACAACCATAAAGTTTGCCATAGGGAGTGCGATGCAAACCATAAAGTTTTTCATAGCTTGTGCGACGCAAAACCCATGGCACAACGACCTAGATATTTCATTTTTGAGTTATTCTAGGGGAAACTAAGTCATTAGACACTTCTTAAATGTCCCTAAGCATAAACTCACGAAATTAATAACTTCTAAACATGTTGTAACCCTATTAACATCAATAGTTCATCATCTACAACACAAGAGGAGAAAATAACTAGGGTTTTGCACAATCAAGCTTAAAGGTCCAATCTTTCTGCAATTTCGTTATCATTAAGGTATGTGTGGTTTATGAAAAAGTACACCCTTTCATCCTAGTGCCCAAAACTTATCTTTATTTAAGATTTCATATTTTGCAAATTAAGGTTCATACCCAATTATCATTATTTAAAGATTATGATGTTACAAGTGATTTAAATGTTGAATTGCATATCTATTTTCACGTCTTCGTGCGTGTGATATGATTTTATAGATTTCCAATTAAGTTTTAAGCATTATATTATGATTTTGAATTCATTACCTTGATATTGTTGAAGTATTCCAAGAAGTATATTGAGTATGACTTTTTCCTATGAATTTGCATGAGTTTAAAGAATGGGTTTTGAAGCCCTAAGTTTGAAGTATTGATATCTCAATAAGATTATGATTTTTGAGCCCCTCTTATGAATTGTTTACCAAGATTTAAGAAAGAACCTTGATCTTTTGATCTTAAGCTAAGATAAGGAATCCACATTGCTCATACAGTTTGAGATTTAAAGAAAAGAAGCATAATAAGTTTTTAATTACAAACCCTTGCGGTGTTTAAGGTGGATTTTGTTAAGTTTTGAGTGATAAGTATGGGAGTAGTATTTATCATCGAGTTGGGTATGATTCCAAAGGTCTTATGCCCCAGAACTACGCGCCACCGTAGATTTTTTATTTTCCCATAGTAGTCTAAGATAGTAATTACTTAAGTTAAGGTTTTATTCTGATGGAAAGGGTAGAACATCTCTCCCCAATGTGGGTAAGACGTTGGACTACATGCAGCTCACATGGTTTATGTCGGTAAAAAGAACCTCCCAAAGTCCTAAGTCCTAAGACAGAATAAAATAATAGCTTTTAGAACTAAGTGTTAAGGCTCACAAAGTTATTCTTATGCTTCATTACTCATGTTTATGATTTTACAGCTTTGTTTTATTCAAACCCAAGGTGAGTCATTACACTTAGCATGCATTGTTTAAAAGTTTATATGTACATTAAATTATTATTTTACTTATGCATTCACCCCCACATGTTCAGTACATTCCAAAAGTACTGATACACAAATACTTTTATGGTCGACATTATTTAATAATAAAGGTACCAATTCAGCTGTAGTTCATATATCACGACCAGACAATTGTAGATTTCGGCCCGCAAATGATGAGTCCTCCTACTTCGGGGACTTCAGTTAGATGTTATTCATGTAATTTATTTTCTTACTAATATGTATTGATTAGTGGTAGTTGGAGTCGCATCCCAGCTATCTATAGTTAGTATGGTAGAGGCTTCATTGACAGTCAGTATAGTTGATGTATTGAGTTTCAGTTTTGTTTTGTATAAGCAGAGTTGTATTCATCTTAATGTAGCTTTGTATTGATCAAGTTCATAAAAATTTATTTTCCTCATTTTTCTTTAGATTTATGTGTTTTATTCAGTTTCTCATGAGTTAAGCCAGTACAAGGGTTATCTTGAGATCAATTGTGGTCCTAAGTACCGTATGATAACTAGGGGTAGTCTCGGGTAGTTATAATGTAATTCAGTGAAAATCGTGATATTTCTCATGTTTCCTTATAGAGTTTACATTCAATCCATGCTATTAGCTTTTCCATGTGAATTATGATTTTAAATGATTTAAATTCCAAACTCCCATGTCATGTTTGGTCAATACCATGTCAAGTTGTCAAATTCATGTATTAAATCATGTAAACATGATGTTCTACCAAGTTTAACTTATCCCCATGTGGTAATTCATGAGATTATCAGTTATTTAAATGCATTATGTTTTGGGTTCCCAAAATTATGACTTCCTACCAGGATTTTAGATGGTTTTATTATATTTAAAGTATTATTTAGTGTTGACTGGTTATGAACACCTCATATCTATGTGTTTACTCATGTTTTAGACTTTTTAGATAATGAGTCAGTCAATTCATGATTTTACTAACATACTCATTTTGTTATGATCATGTTGAGCACTATCATTTGAGATGTTCAGCTGACCTTAGTCAGAAATAGTTTCAGTTTAATTAGGAGTAGAATTTAGCACCGAGTAAACCCAAGGATGGAGGCTCACCTGCCAGTAGAGGGTGTGACTTTAGTAGCAGTTCCTAAGTTTAAGAACTACGTAGCCAACATAGGTTTTGAGTGGTCTTCCTGCTAGTTGAGGGTTGACATTCTCTTAGGGGAATCGACTAGTAGAGGGTGACTCCCTAGTCCTTGGGACACTATTTTAGTGGATCTATATAGCCAGTGTTAGTACCCGTGGCAAGGTACTGACCCCTTACAACTGGGGTTACAAGTTGGACCCTGATTAACTCAGATTAGGGCATATCGGCTACATAATAGCTCCCATAATTTCAATCAGTACTCAGTCTACATTAGTTCAGGTTTGCTTGACCAAGTAGTCAGATTCTCAATTATTCAGTCAATCTTACAGATTAAATTCAATTCATTCTTTACTTGGTCTTGTATTCTCAGTCTTACATGTCCATGGATCTATGTTCGATTACCATATGTATTCCATTTAGTTCTTACCTCACATACCAGTACATTCATAGTATCGATCGCAGACTTTTCTCTTGCGTTATGTTCTCTTATAACATAGATTTCAACGCACAGTTTTCTTACCATCCCTAGATAGCTTAGCAGCTCCCCGTAGTAGTAGTGGTGAGTCCTCATCCATTGAGGACATAAAATGTTATTTCAGTATTTCTTAATGTTCAATCAGTTGTTAGTTGGGGGTTTGTCCCATCAACTCCGTATGTTTTAAAGGCTTTAAGACAGACAGTCTATTTTCCAGTATTACTTCAGACATGTCATTTTAGATATAAACTTCAGTATTTCAGTTGATAGTACTTTATCAGTTTATCCTCTACACATGTTGTTTTATTATTATTTTATTTAGTTCTCGCAGTAGGTACCAAATCATGGGTTTGCTTAGGGTCACTTATGGCCTTAAGTACCCTATCACAACTAGGGGGTAGCCTCGGGTCGTGATATCTTGGTATGAAGATACCAAGATGGGAATGCCTTAATGAAAGACTCCATGGTCAAATATTTATGAAAATATTTTAACTGAGATTTAATGGGAATTGTGTAGCTTCATTGAGAAGGTGTATGTCCTCGTGACTAGCGCCCAAAACCTATGTTTTACCAATATAGGTACGTCATACCTTAACTAAACAATGAATGTTGTCCTTAATATAAGGATAATAGGGAAGATTTAGAGTATTGGTGACTTTAGACTATCCTCGATTCTTGCGGCAAGCTTGAACTGAGGCCCCGCCAGTTGGGGGTACCGAATCTATATAGCCCATGGGTTATTGGAGGTCGGTGAAAAGTTACAAAATTCAAGATTAAATTTTTATAATCATGTCTCTATATTTCCTGTCCCTCGTTCCTTACTTTATGGTTACTATGGATGATGATTATGTGTTCTATGACTAATTTTGGTAAAAGGATGTCTTATCCCCTTCCCTGGATAGCATGCCAGTACTCACCATACTAACAGTCCCCGGACGCTACATTATTTAATGATGTAGGTTCGGAGGCCCTTTCCTATGATTCTGTGCAGCGCTAGGATGTTCATTTTCTCTCTTGGACGGCTAGTGGGAAATGGTAAGCCCTCCATAATCTGGAAGGCAGTGTTGCTCTTTAACCATATTTCTGTTCTTGTGTTTTTGGTTTTCATGGCATGGTCGGGATCATGTCCCAACCTAGTAGGTGTCTTAAGGTTAAAGGCTTTGTGGACGATATTGGGTAACTATTTTTGGATTTGGTTTTGATTCATGGATTTCATTATAAATGCTTATTGAACTTTTTATTTAATGGTTGGTTTCTGCAATTCTTTATTAATATATGCTTATGATGTAAGGCTTAGGGATCATTTCAGGCCTTCATTGGTTTGGGATGCCCGTCACGACCAAGGCCACGGTTTCGGGTCATGATAATTTTTAAGTCACTATTTCACATTTGAAATCACTACCCTTAACCATTCTCAATTAACTAATTCATATTTCAAGTAACTACACTTGACCATTTTCAAGTCACTAATTCATATTTCAAGTCACTACCTTAACCATTTACAAGTCATTAATACACATTACAAGTTACTACACTTAACCACTGTTAAGTCATTAATTTACATTTTTAAGTCACTATCTTAACCATTTCTAAGTCATTAGTACACATTTCAAGTAACTACACTTAACCATATTCAAGTCACTAATTCACATTTCAGTAACCACACTTAATCATTTTCAAGTCACTAATCAACATTTCAAGTAACAACACATAATTATTTTCAAGTCACTAATTCACATTTCAACTAACTACACTTAACCATTTTCAAGTCACTAATTCACATTTCAAGTCACTACTCTTGACCATTTGAAAGTAACTAATTCACATTTTAAGTAACTACACACAACCATTTTCAAGTCACTAATTTACATTTTAAGTCACTATCCTTAACCATTTTCAAGTAACTAATTCACAGTTCAAGTAACTACACTTAACCATTTTCAAGTTACTAATTCATATTTCAAGTCACTACCCTTAACTATTTTCAAGTAACTAATTCACATTTCAAGTAACTACATTTAACCGTTTTCAAGTCACCAGTTCACATTTCAAGTCACTGGCCTAACCATTTTCAAGTCATAAATACACATTTCAAGTAACTACACTTAACAATTTTGAAGTCATTAATACACATTTCAAGTAACTACACTAAACCATTTTCAAGTCATTCGTTTACATTTTCAAGTCACTAATTCACATTTTAAGTCACTACCTTAACTGCTTTCAAGTCATTAATACACATTTTAAGCATTTTCAAGTCACTACACTTAACCATTTTCAAGTTATTAGTTCACATTTTCAGGTCACTACATTTAACCAATTTCAATAGCAAGATCACAATTTAAAAGTCACTAAATTTAACGATTTTCATAACACAAGTTTACAATTTCAAGTCACTACATTTAACTTAATTCAAGTCACTAGTTCAAATTTTTAATTCTAGTATAAGTCAAACAATTTAAAAAATTTAATAAAGAAAATAAGTAGAGGCATCGAATGACCCTCTCACACCATATAATCATTAAAAAATCTATGGCTTTCAAAACCTTCTACAACAAATAATTCCACTATAATAGCACATTTAAAGACTTCAATATAACAAAATAGAGAGAAATCAACTTACCTTTTCTTGACCAAAATTGAAGAGAAAGAGACAAGTGGTTGCCGGAAAATAGCAAAGCAACCTGAAGCGTAGTGAAAGCAACTAAAATATTCCAAAAGTTCAAGTTAGAGTAACCTTCGAGTGAACTAATGTTCGCAAATTAATAAAGATGTATTTATCCTAGAAGTTGAATATCTCTTTTAACACATTCAGCTCAATATCGCCAAAAAAATTAAAAATAAATACAAAACAAAAATAAACCACCATATGATTAAGATAACACAATACGCGAAACACATAAAACATGAACTGAAAACCGTAGACAAACAACATCTTTTCAGCATTTGTAAACATAGATGAACCCTAAAATTAAAATTGAAGTCAAATACAATAAATAAATTAGTAATTACCGAGCATTGATGTCGACGGTAGAATCAGAGAGAGGTCAGCGGGGTTGAGGTCGACGACAGGTTGAGGTCGGATGCATTGAAATTGTTTTTGTTGCTGCTATCGTTGAGAGAGCTCGGTGCCGGTCTATTCGACATCGGCGGCAAAGTGTGCCATTCGACATCGGATGTTATCATTGAGAGGGTATATCAAGTTGATGTTGTTGTTGTTGATGCTGTTGTTAGGATTTAAATAGCTGAGTTAGAAGACTGAACGGTGGAGGAGGAGAGAGGATAGGAGTGACCTCGGTCGTCAGGGTAGGTGATTCGTCGGCGATCGGAGTGATGTTGTTTGTGATTCGCTACTACTATGATGTTTGGTATTAGGTTTGTTGTTGATGGTGTAATTAGGAAAGCGGTAATAAGGGTAATGGGTCGATGGGATCTAGGCTAGGTTTTGTGCTGCAAAAAAATTAGAAAAACAGACCACAAGTGGTCGATTTTTTTAAAAAAATTATTTAAAGATCGACCACTTGTGGTTGATTTTTATTAAAAAAATAAAAAGTATAATAAATTATATAATATTTATAATAACATACTAAATAATTTAATACAATATATAAATTGGATAATTAGTTAATTCATCCTCATACTAACACGAGTAGTATATTTTCTCAATCGCACAATATTGTCAATAAATTTTATATGTTGGGATAGATTTTCAGTTAATTAGCATTTGAACACGTACTATATACCTCGTAATACAACGTATTTTACATATAATCTGATGAGTTGTTGTTAATTAGCTTACATGATTATAATTTCAACAATATATTGTTACCTCAATTATATGATATCAACGTATTATTCAATATACTTGGATAGATTCAGTTAGCTAGCTTTTGACTATTGCGTACATCACTACACGAGATATACATATATATACATATTTGATTGACTATCAACTTCTGAATACGTACTACATATGATCATATCCACGAGTGTATATATTATCTCATAATACAACATTACATATACTCTAATGGATTATCGGTTAATATTAGCTTACTTTATTATAACTCCAATAATATATTAGTACCTCAATTTTATGATATCAACGTATTCAATATACTTGGATAGATTCAACAGGTAGCGTTTGACTACTATGTACATTACTACATGAGATATACATATATATATAAATATACTCGATTGACTACCAACTTCTAAATACGTATTATATACGATCACATACATGAGTATATATATTAATCACATACATGAGTATATATTATCTCGTAATACAACATATTACATATATATACTCTAATGTATTATCGGTTAATATTAGCTTACATAATTATAATTCCAACAATATATCATTGTCTTGATCGTATGGTATCAACGTATTCAATATACTTGGATATATTCAATTAGCTAGTGTTTGACTACTACATAGATCACTACATGATATATATATATATATATATACTCGATTGACTATCAACTTCTAAATACTTACATGATACGATCACATTCACGAGTATATATATTATCTCATAATGCCACATATTACATATACTTCAATGGCTTATCGGTTAATATTAACTTACATTACTATAACTCTAGCAATATATTATTACCTCTATCGTATGATATCAATGTATTTAACAATTTTGGATAAATCCAGTTAGCTTTTGACGTACATTAATACACGAGATGCGTGCGTGTGTGTATGTGTGTGTGTGTGTGTATTTATATATATATATATATATATGAGAGAGAGATAATATATTTATTTTATTGCAACATAAGTAAAAAATAAAAATTATGTTTTATGTTATGTTATTTATTTTATTTAATATTTTTTAATTTCTTAAAATATTTTTTAAACAAAAATCGACCACAAATGGTAGGTTTTTCTTAATTTTGTAAAGAAAATCCGACCACTTCTGGTCGATTTTATGATCTTAATTAATTTTATTTTCATTAAATACAAAACTGACTACATATGGTCAGTATAATTATAAATATATATATTTAATATAATTTTAAAATATATTGGATTTTACGTTTTTCATTTATTTTATTTATATTATTGTTTTTGAAAACTAAAACCGACCACAAGTGGTCCATTTTATTTAATATTAATTATTTTTATTTATTTAGAGATAACCGGCCACATGTGGTTGGTTCTTTTTAAAATAAAATATTTAATATATTTTGTATAAAATATTTTAAAATAATTATTTTATTTATCTTTTTGGTATTACCAACCACTTGTGGTTGGTTTTGATGAATTTATTTTTCACGGGTTAATTTAATTAGTTTTTCATAATTTTGAAATACAAAACCGACCACTTGCGATCACCAGTTATGGTCGGCTTTGGATAAAAAAAATATTATTAAAAGTCGACCACTTTGCGACCATCGGCTGTGGTCGATTTCTTGTGGTAGGTTCTCTTTTTTTTTTTTAGTAATATATAGAAAATCAACTATGTAGATAGCGAACAATCCTGTATTCCATGAGAGAACAACCCTGTATAAAGGGAAAGATACAAGCAGGTTTGATTCATCTAGAGTATGATTTAACAACTGCACAGGAGGCAGATTTGTTGGCAAAAGGACTTAGCAATGTTTTTACACCACCTAGATTGAAAGGGGGGGGGGGGGTTGCGATGATCATTGAGGAAGGATAATGAACTGATCACTATGTTGCTAGTTATCTATACTATATTAATAGTATGAAGGGCCTTAAAAATATTTTTTTGAACTTTTTGTTCTTTATTCAAAGTCTTTAGAATGGACAAAGTTGTCTTTTCATTTATTTTCTTTAATTATTAATTAATTACTGAAAAATCAAAGTAACACTTCTAAATCAATTAAAATTTTACCTTATATAAAATAATTAATATATGAAAAGAATTCTAAATTTAGAATTAAAGTTGTACACCTAAATAATTGGAATTTAGAACGTGTATGATGTTTTATTTCTTTCCTTATTACAATCGAACTAATTCTGTTATTTCTCCGAAATTAAACTAATTCTACTATATTTTTTATAAAAAAAATTTGGTAAATACAAAATTATGTGTGAATATTGGTTCCTAATCAATTATCTTATCGATTTACCATGAAAGTGTTTTTACGAAAAAATTGTAAAAGGAATATGAATTTACGTTATAAAAGAATAGAGAGAATATAGTAAAAGAAAACTATGTAAGGTAATTTATTTTATACGTAAAAAAAATTTAAAAATTTATTTCATATATTTTAGTGCTAAATAAGGAAATGAAAAAAATGAGATAAGTACCCAAAAAACTCAAATGATGATAAGCAAATTGATCTATAAGGAGATTTTTAAAATCTAAAGTAGCCGTTGAATCAAGGTAGTCAAAAAATATTCACGCGTGAGAATGATAAATTATACCCCTAAACTTTGCGAGAAGAAGGATTAGATATCCCCTAATCTTTGTAAGAAGGGTCAAATATATTCCTATATAAATGAAGTATTTATACACTTCAGGCGCATATACTATGCATCTAACTTAACTAACCTGATCATTTTTTAGAAGATTATTTTAGGTGTATGAAGCGAGAAGTTATCTAGACAATATGAGCATATGTTAACTACACATTAAGTGACTAAATACAAGTATAATTGACAAAGGACATTCGTGCGACTTGCGTACATGGAAACTAGTTCTATAAGTAATAGCTGGTAGCTTAGATATTTAGTAATCTGTGTTGTTTTCATCTATCAATACAAAGAAGTAGTTTATTTATTCTCTGTCGAAGACAGATTCAGAATTTTAAGTTTGTGATTTTCCGGTAAGAATTCTTATCGGGCAGTTTGATTGAATATTTGTACTTCATGATTCGACTTATCGATTATCAACTTTTTAAATCATTGATGGTCGATCATCTAGTGTTGGTCACCCACTTCATCGTCGGTTTTTATTGGGTATGTAAAACTGAAAGATAAAAGTACAAGTATGCTACTGTAATTTACAAATAAATATGTATTGAAAACCATTAAAATTATTTATGAACTGGTATATCTCTTCAAATATAATAAATTTATAGACACTACAGTAACTTAAAAACAAGTCATGAAATAACTTAAAGGCAAAGAATAGACAACATTTTATACAAATCATGAATTCCTACAACATATACGGAAGGTCGTGACCACAAGTTGATGCCTATTTTGATTTTTAAAGTTTAGGAAATTAAATCCGTCTTTTAACAATTTAATTGATTAACAGGTTAAAAGCCAAACGAAAAAGATTAGTATCTACAACTCCACAAATAATATAAAAGACAATTAGAATGTGGAATAAGAGAAACAAGCAAAGAGAAAAGAAAATGTGGGAAGTGAATCTGGATGGGCATGACGTGGACTAGCGACTGAAAGAAGAAGAAGAATCAAGGGAATTTGTTAGCTCTATATTTTTCTTGTTTGTTACTTCTTTTGGTTTCAAATTTCATTTGAAATATTACAATTTGGGTAGTAGTATTTTATTGATTTATTTCCTTTTAAGTTAAATTTGTTACTTATGTTTCTTTTTAAAAAAAAAAAAAAAAAAAAGATGGGAAAAAAATGTGTAGCTTCTGCAGTATAGGATTTCAAAACAAGCTTGAACTAAAATGAGATTTTGCCCCAATGGCCTTTCAATGGAAAACTTTAGCACTTCTCAAGGGTGCTATTCCCAGACAACAATTTATTCTCTGGATGGCGATACAAAATAGACTAGCTACTACAGATAGACTAGCTAAATGGGGCTTGCAAGTGGATCCAAATTGTGTTCTTTGTCCACATGGATATTTGGAGACCCATCAACACCTTTTCTTCGAGTGTGCATACTCCAAATTCATATGGCAGACACTTCTTTGTTGGGCTGGTATTAGCAGACAAGAACGAGACTGAGACAATGAAGTAAAATGGATGGCCAAGAGAGTGGATAACAAAAATCCAAAGTGAGCTGTGGTGGGCTTCATCCTTACTGCTGTTGTATATCACAAATGGATGGAGAGGAATGCATGAAGATTTCAACAAAAGAGTCGAAGTAATGTAGATAGAATGAAAGAAATAATCTTACAGGTTCAGCTTGTAGGCCAAAGCAACTGTAAATGGCAGCCAATATTAGCTAAACTTAATAAATTTCCTTGTTAAAGATTACCTAGCTACTGATTAGACATAATGGTTTAGCTTTATTCCACTAGGTTTATTTTGAAAGTCCTGTCTTTATAGTCCATTAGAGCAGGTTGTGTACAGATTCTAATTTTGTTGAATAAAATCTTTCGATTTGACCAAAAATATGAGATTTTACGTCTAGCAGGGTTTGATCTCGCGAGCTGTCGCACGGAAGAGCCTCAGAGGTCCTATTCCTTGTTGTAGAACCAAACATCCATTGTGCTTGTGGGTTCCCAACAAAATATAGTTAAAGTGTTAAAATGTATATAGTTAGTTAGATGTTGTACATAGTTAGACAGCTATTGTACTGTTACATTGAGTTTGTAATTGTAGCTTGGTTACTGTTACATTAACAGTTGGTCACAGCTGGTAGAGTTAGTTGTAAGGAGAATAGGAAGCTTCTAGAATATGATGTGGTATTCTAAAAATACATGATCAACACTCATTGCAACTGTTTTTCTTCCGACTCAATAAACTGAATACAATTTTCTTCTTCAATATCACTACTAAAAAAGTTGTAAAAAGAGACCTCTTAACGTTTCTTTCCTTCAAAAAGAGACTTCAAAAGCGACCTCAATTGACGGTCTCTAAAACATAGGTCGCTTTTTCTAAGAGACCTCATGAGGTCGCTTAAAAGCAACCTCACGAGGTCACTAGGTTATTTCTTGATTTTTACAAAAAAGAGACCTCGCGAGGTCTCTAAATTATTTTTTATAATTATTATTATTTTATTAAAAAGAGACCTCACGAGGTCTCTATTTGATTTTTTTATTTTTATTTTTTTAATTAAAAGACACCTCATGGGGTGACTATTATTTTCTAATTTTTTATTCTATATAATTTATTTAAAACATAAGCGACCTCTTGCAGTCTCTTATTTGAGCATCTAGAAAATAAAATCATGAAAAAGGACCTCATTAAGTCGTTTTTGTGCATTTGTGAAAAAATAAAAATGTGAAATAGCAACCTCATGAGGTCTCTTCTTTTTTTAATAAAAATAGCTTTTACAAATACCTGCCATTTTAATTCAATAATATAATATAATCAATTAAATCAAGCTCCAAGAACTCCCACCAATCACTCAAACTACAACAAACACAAGTAAATATAATCTAATAACCACAAAATGAAAATAAAATATAAATACCTTGAAATTGAACGAACAAAACATAAAAGTCATAAGTTAACAATACTATTGTTCATACTACTACTTTAAAGCTTTAATGCATTCAAAATCACCTAGAATTCAAATAAACCACCATAAAATATATAGTTTAGATTATCTAGACAACATTCAACTTTAACAACGCGGCGGTGTATTGTCCACATAGTAATCATCTTCATCACTATTGGACTCCTCAGTCACATCTCTGTATTGACCATATACTTCATGTGAAATAGGTAGAGACTGTGGAGGTCGAGGAGGGCGCACTACATCACCGGGACAAGGGAAAATCCCGCCCGAAGCAAGTAATGCATCAAATTGGGCCTTCATTCCTGCATACTGTATATCTCTTTGTCTTTCCCTAGCCTGCGAGGCCTTAGCTTCACTAGATAGCTCAGTTATTTGCTGTTTCAAAGACAAAATCGTCTCCCTTGACTCAGCATCCTGAAAACTACCAAGGCCTTCTAGTTCCGAATGAAATTCACGAAAGGTTCGTTGGGTAAATCCATAAGCATATCCATACCTACTCGGGCCACAAACCATATCTAACCATATTCTCTCATTCTGTTCTTGGCTAAGTGGTAGGTCTCGCTTATCTTCTAGCAGAGTTTGGCGAAAATCCTCTATGCATTGTAGATATTGATTCTGAATTTAATGATAATTATATTAGACTATAAATTTAGAAAATAAAGTAATAACTACTAGAAATAAAGGCTTACATAGGTCAGCTGAGATCGTGGCTCAACCCATACATCGGGATCTTCAGGAGTTTTCTTCTTCCTTGTGTGCGTAACCTTGAATGCCTCAGCCTGAGTTATTGGCCTCCCACGTTCCTTTTCCTACAAATAAAATTAATTTAATGATAAAGACATAAGTACTCAAATTTTGGTACATATTGCAGGTTCAAAAACAAGGCTTAGCATTTTGAAGAAAGTTGCAATGGGTAAAGAATCTGTGTGGATGCATCAATCACAAAACTTCCCACATCAGATATGAGCTCTAGCACAGCCAGCAGTGATTTCTCAGACTACGTTTTGGCATATTGCCGCAATAAAGATGTTACGAGATCAGGCAGTACAACACTTTTACCTAAATAACTGTAAATACAAGTAGGAAAACGTAGACCCCATTCGTAAGAAACAATTAAATGCAGGATCACAAAATGCTTAACCTCTTTCCAATTTGCATTGTGATAAAAAGCATTTCAGATTGCTAGATTGGATATATTTATTGAAGCAACTTCTACTTGGCTTAAGAACATTAATCTTCTATTATAATTTATTCTTGTACACACACAGAAATCAAAATATGACCTAAACTATTGTTGAACAAAAATAAACATCTTTGAAATGCGCTTCTAGTAATAGCCAACAAAATGCATTTCAAATATGAAACATTAGTCTACAGAAAATAAGAACACAAACATCTTTTGAAGAGATAAAGTATGCATTTTGAGGGCAATAAAACCTCTTTATATACATAAGCCAATGAATCAGAGTACAAACATAGGCTAAGATAAAGTCAAAATAAATATCATTATTTAGTTAAGTATCGATATTTTATAAGGATTTATCTATTATATTATTTAGTTTGTTCTACAATAGTACATCAGACAATAACAAAAACAAAAACAAACAGAAGAAGGCCAATAAGGAGTCGTAGGTAAGTGTAATGGAAAAAGGGGCCTAATAGACCAAATTTTGTTACAGAAATAAAAAATATAAGTTACTCCCTATTGGAAAGTTGACAGCGATAACAATTCCACTGGTACACCAATGTTGTGTCATGTCAATACCGGTCAACAACAACATGGGAGATTTCACATAGCATTGATCTCATGCCTAAAATCCTAAAATTAAGACATTGACACAACAGAAGGTTTGAGATACCTGCCGATTAGATACATAGAAGGATGTCCATTCCACACCGCAAGGCGAAGAAGCAATGGAAAGAATTCCTCATCGAAATATTCTATGAAGAATTGGTGATTCATAAGAAAGAGTTGAACTAACTAGACTGGGAAGGAATTGTTCACAAATTATATCATCGAACAAGCAAACAAACTAGTGTTACCCAAGTGCAGACATTGTATAAAAAATATAGAGATGAGACAAAGCAGTTCATGGATTTGTTACAAGTTATTGGCTATGAATGGAACCAAAATAACAACAAAGTAACTTGCAAGGATGAGATGTGGGAAGATATTCACTGGGTAAGTTTGTAAAACATACTATTATTGATTTGTACTATGGTTTAAGTTCTTTTACTTTAATAGATTTTCTTGTTTGACAGATCTATGGTGGTGAGAAGTTGTTTAGAAACAAAGGGCTTTTGCATTATAATCTGTTAAGGGACATATTCAGCACTGGTAAACTTTCTAGTTTTCGTCCAACTGTTTTAGAATCAAATGTCCAGACAAGTAATGTGGCACGTAAAAACTCCTCCAAGGTCAGTAGCTCAAGAAGAGTTTGGAGCTGGTTATTTGGTTAAGAGAATGACAAGTAAGAGAATTGAAGAATCTAATTGTCACTCACATTTCATTTTACTATGAACTTTGTCTATTTACAATTTAAAGGTATTATGTAGATCCTACTAATATAATCTATCATCATGAAAATTTGAATTCCTGCAGTATTAGGAACGTTTACTCACTTTTACGGTAACCATTGAAGAACTTCAACCACTTTAGAACTCACGGTTAAAGCCAGATGTGCTCTAATGATACAACATTCTAACTCTATTCAACTATCCAACAGAAAGTTCTCCTTAAAAAGCAATTCAAAACCTATTAATCAAAAGAACTAACTGGTATCATTGCTTGTCATTGCCCTCATGTGTGTTTTCTCCGCAAGCTTAATCAGGATAATAGATATGTACCAATAGACCATAGAATATTTACCAAGAGAATATAAGTCAAATTCCAAGACCAACAGTAGGAATTGAAAAGTAGCAGTTAAGAACCAGTTATCCAGAATAATCGGTTGTCTGAGGATAAGGTATCACTAATCAGTCTCAATTCAATAAAAAATACCAAATCACATGAATGACCTATTAGTTTTCTCCTTATATTTCCCTGACTTTGAGATCCACTCGTATGTAAAGAACCACCCTTAAGAGATGCTCTAGCTTTCTTTCCAATCTCACGTATCTGCTTGAACCTCGAATCTGTCTCCCAATGGTCAACTAACTTTTGCCAATTTTCAGGTAGAATCCACCTGGACCTCTGCATATCAATGTAAGTGTGCTTTAAGTCCTCAACCAACCTTTTAACTTGCTCCTTAAGTTCTGAAAGATCAGCCCTTTTCTCAACCGTAAGGGAAAAAATTATTCTTGGAAACCTATCAGATGGTCTACGCCAGATTGATTGATTACGAGGTCTTGTCTCTAGTGTTAATGGAACTCCTGACTCCCTTCTAAGAATAGACGCAACAAGCTTGGAATCCCCTGAAGCAACAGCCGCAGCTTCTAACTATGAGGATAACTTATTTCCATCAACAGGAATTACAGGGAAAAGGTTTGAATTAGCAAGTGTGCTGGATGCCAAGGTTGTTCTATTATGACCCAAAGGTAACTGTCACACAATCAGATTTCTAGTGGTCAAATTGCCGAGTATATTTGACGGAAAGGGGTAATATTATGGCTTCAATAGGGCTCTATATTTTTTTATCATCTTCCCTATGGTGCACCAGTGGATACTCAAGCTTTTTCATCCTTGATCTATGTACATGATGATCCCAAATTCAAAAATATTGTGCAAAACACAATGCATCCAGTTAATACCATTACTTTTTGGGAGGTAAAAAAACTGTTACACATTAATAATTAAGTTCTTTAAGAGCTCAAGACACATCACATTTATTCATACATCTAGGAAGGAATAAAACCATAATCCACAATCTTTAATATGTATATTGATTTATAGTTTCTTAATATATTACCACTAAAAAGGTAAGTTGCTCCTTGTTTAAGAAACACACCAGGTCCGAGTTGAACCACTTGATTAGAACAGTAGCAAAACACCTAGGTCCGAGTTGGTAGTCTTGAGTTCAAAATTACTCCAAGTTTATTAGGAACTTATCTTTGAGGTGGTGAAACATATAATCTTTGTTTCGAACCTTACAAGGAGTACTCCCAACTAAAACCAAACTGTCTAAATGGTTAAGGGAGACAAAAGAAATTACTGAAGCAAGAAAAAGGGGTATTATTGCAGGAAGGAAAATGGGCATAAAAGATACAGAAAGTCTTTAAGGGAATTAAATTCCAAAAATGCTAACAAAATAATCAATGTATCCTTTACGTGTAACCCAAAATCCAATACTATTTAGGATCAAGCAGTGAAGAATACCAGAAAGATTAGACAACTCAAAGAGGTCCTTATATTATCCCAAATATTCAGAACCTAATCAACTCTTGATCCAACTAATGTGAAACTCATATTGCCTTCTAGTTTGGGCAATGGTCAAGGATGTAGATGCTATCAAAGTGCCACATTCAGCTTCTTTATCATATAGAATCAAGATTACCATATCAATAGAATGAAGAATGAGGAAACAAATTGTCATATGTTACACAAAGCTAATCATAATCAGCAAATAAAGTTCTTTTTTTACCTCATATGCTTATATTTCATAATAATCCCCTTTTTGAAGATGAAGTATATACAGCAGTGCATTCCAAGTATTATCTAAACAAAAATTTCCTAGCATATTCTTTGTTATATCTCAACCTAACAAAAATACCTTCAGTACAAGAACTTAAAGAACCACTTTTGTTAGTTTGTTAGTTTATAATCAATACTTTGATCTTTCACCTTTGGACAAATTTTTGGCTACTATTAAACTCCTGCCCTAACTACTTTTGGATAAGAATGGGGATTTTTAAGAACATCAATTGAACTGCACTAGAAATAATTTGGAAAAAACACCCAACAAACAGCAACATATTGATTACTATTGCCAAATGGGGATAAAACCAGAGCTGGTAATTGTTGAGGGATGGTGATATACATCATGGATCACTATAACTGATACATTATTAGATGATTAAATTTGGAAATTTAGTACCACATTGTTGAAGATAGGAAACAAGGATCCAAGAAGAAACTTCCTCTTATATTTCTGCTTAAAATAAAGAGCAGTGATTATTTTGATAGAGAAATGGTCTAGCAATAAGTATGTGCTGGTAAAACTTGAATTCACTTAGTTTCTCTGATTGTCTTTTATTATATTTTGGTTCACCTCATCATGCGATTACTATATCACATTAACTTTTTTGATAAATAAGTAAGGAAAAGAAGAACATGGAAATGAATATACCCTAAATTCCAAAAGAATCTGGTTCTTGAGATTGTCTGGCATCTTGCCCCAACTCGTGACAGCACCCCTATAAAGATCTTGAATGATTTGAGAAATGATCCTTACAGTAGCATCCGGATTAAAACTGTATTCCAAAATTTAAACATTTATAGGTTAAAGCTAAAACAATTATGAGATATTCATAAACTAAATACATTTTGTAAAAACTATACCCATAGCCTTCAGGATCTATGATGAGTCTGTTGCGCATGTCCCTTATGCCAGCTTGTGGATGAACCTGACCATATGTAATAGATTGGTCTATGGTAGGAATTTCAAGTTCAGAGATATTTCCTCGAAGTGGAAGACTTGATATCCCAATCTGTGGAGTAGATAATGATGAAGGTTGTAAGTTACTAGGGTTAAGAGTAACTGTATGCGAGGCACTAAATGTCTGTTACTGCATCATGCAAGGTAATTGACTGTATGCATGTGAGGTACCATGACCTGAAGTGGGCCTTATCGTAGGCGCATGTGGGGGATGTTGAGTATATGCTAGTGGTGTCTGATCTTATATGTATACTTATCGATTACCTGTTAATCATACTAGCCTTCTTTAATTTCTTTTTGGGAGCATTAGTAGTACCCTTATCCTTATCGTTGCCTGTCATCTACACAAATTTTCATATAATATCTTAAAGTAAACCATAGTTTAGAGACACCATAAATGTACACATTTTGACCATATAACTGTATGCAAGGAAAACAAAACCTATGATATACGTATGGCGTAACACATGTAACATCAATGAAAGAAATTAACAAACCTAAACAACTACTAAAGCACAGTCAGACGCAGAGACACCAATATATTATGAGAAACATACCAATCAAAGATTAAAGCAGCAAGCACTTCAAGAACACCAAACAAAACTTTTAAATGAGAATAATATTAAATCAAACCAATAATTCTCAGCTAAAAATAGAAATAGAGTTAACAAAAACTACATTGATCAAACTAGGGAAAAAAGGAATAAACTAAACCAAACAAAGAAACAAAACAATGCAGATGTGTTATTTCAAATTATCATTCCTCCTTCTCGTCATCTTCCTCTTCTGACTCTCCTTCTTCTTTTGACCATTCTTCCTCTTCTGACCCTTTTTTCTCTTCTAACTAATTTTTCTTATCTACTATTACATATTCATCATTTGATTCATCCACCTCTTTATTTGCTGCCAATTCTACTTCTTCTATATCAACCTCTTCTAATATGTGTTCAGAATGCTCTAAATTATCTTCTAAGTCAACATCAACTGGTTGGTGAACACATGATATGTCATCAACTTGGTATGCAACATCTAATACATTTTCAACTTCCACTCGAACCACAGGCTTGATTTTGATTACCGCCCACCAATCTGATTTATCTGGACGCAAGGGATAAGGAGCATAATACACTTGCTTAGCATTATGTGCAATGATAATAGGATCGTACCACCCATACTCCCTTATGTGCCTTACTTCGATGATATTATACTGTTTGATTTCAATCGTTCCTCTATTTGGGGTAGGGTCGAACCATTTGCATCTGAACAATACAATTTTTTTTCTGGCCAACCAGAATACTCCATTTCTAAAATCTCCTTAAGTACCCCATAATAATCAACATCATTTTGATCTCCATCATTACCTTTTACCCAAACTCCGCTATTATTAGGTTTTTTATGTTTGGAGTATTCTTCGGCATTGAATTTAAAACCTTTCACTGTATACTTTTCCATAGAATAGACCTTAATGGGTCCCCAAGATAAATCCTTCAAAAATTGGTCAAATTAACCATTTATTGTATCATAAACCTAAAAATAGTCAAGAGCAGAAAATTAGCATTAATCAAATGTGGACTTTCTATTAATTATATCATTATGAAAAAATTGCAACACTCATATAATCTTTAAACCATGTTGAAAAATAGTCACACTTTATCATTTCCATACAACTGTACAAAGTAGCTATCAAAGAGGATGGAAATTAAGTCACTCTCTTTGTCTTGTAATTGCATATGTAATGCAAAATAATAACTTACTCAAGAAATGGTTTAACTTGAGGGCAGTTCAACAAGACATGTATTGATGTAGACTTAAACTCCATTGAACTAAGATGCCTCCTTGTACGCTTTTTTGAACCTTCGCTAAGTTGATTTAAGATTGATAACGACTCTCTAGCAACCTCCCCACCATCGTCATGATGATTGGGCCTATTTTGTGAACATGGAACATCACTTGCAAAGTAATACGAACAAAAATCGGTCGTTTCCTTAGCAAGATAAGCTTCACACGTTGAGGCTTCAATTCTATGTTGTTGATTGATACTCCATTTATTCTTGCCAATAGTCCTATATAATATTATATTATGAAAATTTTTAAAAAAACATTAATGGATAGGAATATATTAAGACTTACAATAGTTACTTCTCAAATAGATACATCCATCGATATTGAACCGGACCTCCAAGACGATCTTCATGCACAAGATGCACAAGAAGATGTTCCATCACGTCCCAAAATCCATGTGGAAGACTCTTCTCTAGCTTATTCATAATTACAGGAATATTTCGTTCCATCCAAACTAAGTTCTCTTCCATCAATGTGCTGGAACACAAGTCTTTGAAAAATAAAGTAATTTCAGTCATGGGTTTCCAGATTCTTTCAAGCAATCTACTATATGCTATGGGGAGTAATGTTTTCATGAAAACATGACAATCGTGACTTTTCATGCCAAATAAATTTCCGTGCTCTATATTAACACGCTTCCCCAAATTTGAAGCACGTCCAACAGGCATTTTCAACTACTCAACCCATTCACATATCTTACATTTTTGCTACATTGTAAATGAATATCTAGACTTAGGCTTCAAGACCTTTTTATTTGATTTCTCCTGCAGCCATAACTCTTTTTGCCTACAATATTTTGGTAAGTCCATTCTAGCTTTAACATTGTTTTTTTGTCTTTCCATTGACATCCATTACTGTGTTACATAAATTATCAAAGTAATTTTTTTTAGTATGCATGGGATCAAGATTATGTCGAAGAAGATGATCCTTCCAATATGATAATTCTCAAAATATACTCTGTTTTGTCCAATTATGTGCAACACGATACCCATCAAATTTGTACGGTTGTTCTTCTGTAACCTTTGGAAAGTGTTGAACCCTCTCCTAAACTTGTTCTCCCATATATATTAGAGGAGGACAGTCTCGATCAACCGTATTCTTTCTAAATGCATTTTTCATATTCCTAAACTCATGATCCATGGGCAAAAACCGACAGTGACAATCAAACCAACAATTTTTTGACCATATTTCAAAGTGAATGATTTAGTATTTTCCATACAATAAGGACAAGCTAACTTTCCAGCTGTCATCCACCCGGACAACATTCCGTAAGCAGGAAAATCACTAATAGTCCATATTAAGACAACACGCAAATTAAAAGTTTGCGTAAGCGACATATCAAATCTTTCAACACCTTCAATCCATAATTAATTCAACTCATCAATCAAAGGTTGAAAGTATATATCAATCATGATTTTTGGATTACGCGGGCCAGGAATAATACAATTGAGAAATATATAAGGACTGGTCATGCACATCTCACGTAGAAGATTCTATGGTGTCAAATATACAGGCCAACAAGAATATGGTGCAACAGAAACAGAGTATGGAGTGAATCCATCCGAACATAAACCCAACCTAATGTTCCGTGGTTCGGCTGCAAATTCTGGATATTTTTTATCAAAATGCTTACAGGACTCACCATTAGATGGATGACACATAACACCATGCGGTCTTCTATTCTCATGATGCCATCTCATGTGAAGAGTTGGCCTATTTGATGCATATAACCTCTTTAGCCTTGGTATAAGAGGTAAGTAATGCATCGCCTTCACAACAACTTTCTTTCCGCTAGGAGTTTTTTTAAAAAGAGCTCTTAGACAAAACTTACAAGATTCTAGATCAATGTCATCCTTGTAGTATAACATGCAGCCATTTTCACAACAATTGATTCTTATCGAAGACAATCCTAACTTTGACACCAACCTCTTTGCCTTGTAGAAATTATCAAGTATCTCTAGATTCGGATCTACTAATTCATGCATAAGGTCAATCACAGCGTCCATTGCCCCCTGAGGAACATTCCAATCTGATTTGATACTTAATAACCTAACAACAATAGACAATTAAGAGTGTGGACTCTCCTCATACAGAGGCCGACTAAAAGCTTCCAACTGTTCAAAGAAACATTTTAATTTATCATTGGGAGCTTCTTCAACATGATCACCAGATTCAAAATCAGAATGCATCCCATATGCATCTCAAATCATGTCTTGCATTCTATAATATTGGACATCAGGTTCCACTGCCCCACAACTTCCACCAGCAACATAGTGTTGAGATCTGAAAAAACTATTATCAACTTCTCCATGACTAGTCCATACTGTATAATCTTATTTAAACCCATTTCGATAGAGATGAAGCTTAACAATATCACGTTTTTCATAATTCCTACATTCACATTTACTACAAGGACATTTAACCAAGCCATCAAGTTAAAAAGGTTCCAGTGTCATTGCATAGTCCACAAAACCTTCGACACCTGATATAAATTCAGGCACCAACCCTATACGACCAAAATTAGTCATATTATAGATCCAACTATGATCCATCTATACAAAATCACATAATTAAAATTGTTAAACTCTAAATTAAGAAAGAAAACTTTATAACAAATCATGACTTTGCATAAGTAAATGTAACGAGCTCATTAAAAGCAAAGAACTTGTTTTACGTGTCAATGTAGGACTTCAGGTCAGTTAAGAGAAAATAAAAACAAGCCAAACAAGAACTTCAAAAAAATCACTCAAAACAAGATCTTCAAAACAAGCCATGTATGACACTAGCTTTGGTTCAAACTCTACATTTATTTTAAAAATCAGTTGAATATATATACTATGATTTCTAGTAAAGTCGAAGCATACACCCAATTTTGAAACAAGGCAACAAAATCCCTATTATTAATTTACATTTTGGGGAAAATGACAACAACAAGAACAACAAACCCAATGTATTTCCACACGGTGGGGTTTGGGAGGGTAAAATGTACGCAGTCCATACCACTACCTACGGAGAGGTAGAAAGGTTATTTTCGATAGACATCCGGCTCAAGACATATACACATATACAAATAACAAGAAAACATAAAGCAAATTTTGACAAAACTGAATTAATGACAGTATACCTTCTGTTCTGAAACCAAACTTTGATCTGCTTAGGCTCGATATTAGACAAAATTGGACATTCACGGATCAATTGTTGTCGACGCAACGAACTAGGCTTATAGGACACTCTGCATAAACCCTCTCCAAAGCCTCAACTTGCTCAGTTGTGTATCTAACATACTTTCCACTACTATCAAGATGTTTTGTAATACTATCACTACTACTCTCCTTATGTTGTTGTTCCACCATAGCCATTTTTTCCCTCAAAATTCAAGATTTTTCAAACACCCTTTGATTAAATAAACAACCCCAAGTAAATATATTCCCTGAAACTGTTTTCTAAGAAGCTTTATATATATGTATATATATAACACTACACAGAGAACTAAGATTCTCTAAAACAAAGGCTTTTCCTTTTTCTTTTTCTTTTTTTTCTTTTTCTAGTAATCTCACACAAGATTAAATGGACTATCATGATTGAACTACAAGATTCCTAGGTGTGATTCTTGATTTTCAGTACACTTTTTATGCAACCCAAGAGAAGAAACAAGGTTCCAAACAATAATTAAACACACACGCACACAGAGAAAACAAAAAAAAAATACAAACACACAATTGGTGTGATTCTTGATTTTCACTTTAACTTTTATGCAACCCCAAGAGAAGAAAAAAGGTTCGAAACAAGAACCAAACACACACACCAAGATAGTAAAAAAACATGCACAAATTCTATTCTATAGATAAATAAGAAAAAATATTGCAACCTTACTTTGAATGAGAGAGTTGGGAGAGAGAGAATTCAAAAAATCACCTTTGAGATCTTTGGATTTGTGGGAGATAATTTTTGAGAGAGTGATTCTGAAAGAGGGGCTGCTTTGAGAGAGCATACCTTATGGGTTTTATTTTCTTATTATATTAATTATAATGATAAACATTTAAGAAATTAAGTAAATATATATATACATTGACGTTAATGCTTAATAAAATGGTCACATATAATTATTTTTAATACTAGATATTAGTTTTTAATAATAATTATTAATTTACTAAAACTTTAGCGACCTCATGAGGTCGCAATGTATAAAAATTTTATTACCCACTTTATTTTATTTTGGCGCTAACTTTTCTCGCATTTTTTTCGATCTTTTGATGTTTCTAATATTTTGTTGCTAAATTTTTTTTATCATTTATCGACCTCATGAGGTCTCTTAACAGAAAAAAATAAAAAATAAAAGTTGAGGGGATAAGTGACCTCATGAGGTCTCTTATTTTCGACCTATTTTTTAGGTCACTTTTTTTGGATCTCTTTTTAGTGATTTTTTAGTAGTGAATGTAGCTAATCTCTCATAGAATTCTCTGTTCCTATCAGTCGATCTAGTAGATTTTAACATGTTATTGGATCTTGAGATCGATCGTGAAGGTTGAAAAGATATTCATGGAGTTTGGGTCTCCATTATGGCAGTTTCTTTTTCTCTGTTCTTAGCTTAAGTCTCGATTTGCATTTGTTAGCTTGAAGTATAAGTTGTCATAATAGATTCCTCTTTTCGGTTGTGATTTTTGTGATTTCTATATCTGGATAGTTAATTGTTGAAGCTTAAAATGGCACAAAAAATTGATCCATTGTTCATAGGTGTATCAGATGTATATGGTCCAGCCTTAATACCAATTAAGCTTGTAGGATCAAAAAACTATAGAGTGTGGAGTCAATCAATGTGAATTGCTTTTTGGGGGAAGAGAAAATATGAATTTGCAACTGGAACATGTAGTAAAGCTACATACAGAGAGGACCTACATGAACAATAGGAAACCTATAATGCCATTGTGTTGTCATGGCTAATGAATTCTATTAGTGCAGAGTTACTCAGTAGAATCGTGTATGCAACAAATGCTGAAAAAGAGGTTTGATAAGGTGAATTCAATGAGACTTTATCAATTGCATAGAGAGATCAACAATTTATCACGGGGAAAAGACTCAGTAGCAACTTATTTTACAAAATTGAAAGGTTTGTAGAGTGAATATGATGCAGTAGTTGCTACACCATTGTGTGCCTATACAAAGTCCAAAGATTATGTAGATCATTTTTCTAAGCTAAGACTAATACAGTTTCTGGGTGGCTTGAATGATTTCTATGATCAAGCTAGAAGACAAATCCTGTTAAAGAGATTTACACCTACACTGAATCAGGATTATACAATGATAACTGAAGATGAAATAAAATAATTGGCTTGTGCAAATATATCAAGTGAAAAGACTGATCAAATTGCAATGCAATTAAGTTGAAACTCAGCAAGCAATTATGGAACACAAAACAACAGGGGGAAAAAGTATGATTATTGTCACTTCACTGGTCATAGTAGAGAAACTTGCTATAAATTGATAAGGTATCCCAATAATTGGAAGAAGAAAAAAGAGGAGGTTACAGTGGTAGCTCATGAGGATCATATCAAGCTTTTAGTTCTGTAGGGCTCAACAATAAGTCACATGGAAAGCTTGGTGGATATGGTAATCATGGCAATCAATTTGGTGGACAGAAAAGTGCTCAACACTCAGTAAATAACATATGGTAACAGTTTCCATGAAGGAATAGGGAAAGCTACTTCAAATATTCATGAAAGCAATAAAGAAATACACAGTTCTATTCTACCCAAGGAAAGCATTCACAAATGAAGAATACAAGCAAATCACGAAGATGCTGCATAAGGATACATCTGAGAACAAGTAAGTCAACATGTCAGAAGTTAATATGATAGGTAAAATTGTTTGTACATTATTTTATCAAATGTCACAAAGTTGGATAGTGGATTTTGGTGCAATAAATTATATTGCAGCAAATAGAGAGGTCATGCCAAAATGCTGCAAAGTAGATGTTTCAAAGAAGGATAACGTGCACCTTCTAAATGGTGTTGAGGTTGATATATAACATACAGTCCTCAACACTCCATAAATAACATAACTGGTAACAATTTCCATAAAGGAATAAGGCAAGCTGCTTCAACTAGTTATGAAAGCAATAAAGAAATGCACAGTGTTATTCTACCCAAGGGATAAGCATTCACGGATGGAGAATACAAACAAATCATGAAGATGATACATAAGGATATATCTGAGAACAAAAAAGTCAATATATCAGAAGTGAATATGGTAGGTAAAACTTTTTGTTCATTATTTCATCAGATGTCACAAGGTTAGATAGTAGATTATGGTGTAACACATCATGTTGCACCAAATAGGGAGGTCATGTCAAAATACTGCAAAGTAGATGTTTTAGAAAACGACAATGTGCACCTTTCAAATGGTTCTAAGGTTGATATATCACATACCGAAGAAGCATATATTTTCAATGAAGGATCTATGAGAGATGTACTATATGTGCCTTCCTTTAAGCTTAACCTATTGTAAGTGCCTAAAATAACTAGGCAATTTTCATATTTTGTGTCTTTCTACCCTAACTTTTATGTCTTTTAAGACCTACATAGTGATAGGGTGAAGGGGATTGGTAAGTAAAGTCGTGGATTGTATGTTTTTAAAGAAACATATGAAGATTATAAAACACAACACACACATGTTCAGGGTCACAAAGTTGTAGTAGAAATTGTTGTGCAGGATTGCAATCACTAACACAAGAGGCTTTGACATCCATCAGCACAAGTATTAAGGTTGATCAACATCTTGAAGCATGATAAGGATGTAGAAGGTTTGAACAATTCTCATGTCTGCCCTTTAGCTAAGCAGGCTAGAGTAAATTTCCCTATAAGTAAGACTAGAGTTGCTCAGTGTTTAGATATTGTACATTTGGATTTGTAGGGATCTTATAAAATACCTACTTATGATAAGAAGTATTATTTCTTGACAATTATTGATGATCATAGTAGATATACCTAAATTCACTAGCTACGATTGAAGTCTGAAACTATTATGGCTCTTAAAACTTTTGTTTGTACGATTCAAACATAATTTGGTGCATATATTAAGATTCTAAGAATTGATAATAGCATAGAGTTCTTTAACTCATAATGCATGACCTATTTAGATCTCTAGGTATTATTCATCAGAGTATTTGTCACCATACACCTTAACAAAATGGTGTAGTTGAAAGGAAACACATACAAATCTTGTATATATCTAGAGCTATAAAGTTTCAATCATAGATGTCCATCAAGTTTTGGAGTTTAAATGTTCTAACTGCAGTTTATCTTCTAAATGTTACCTTCTTCTTCTATTGAGGGTAAAGTCCTTATGAAGTGATGTTCTCCACATCTCCATCATTGACACATCTAAAGGTTGTTGGTTTTCTATGTTTTGCATCTGTACTACCAAGAGGTGACAAGTTATCTGAGAGAGATAAAATTGCAGTATTGATGGGCTACTCTGCTACATAAAACGGATATTTGTTGTTGGATTTGGCCACTAACAAACTATTTGTGTCCAGAAATATTGTGTTCCAGGAACATGGATTTCCCATTGCAAATAAAGACACTGATTAAAATGCTGCAGATTTTCTTCAACAACCATCAAGCCTTGATGACTATGTTGATGCAGATTCTTGTATAGAAGTTCCCTCCACACCTGATCTATCAGATGTAATTCTTAATATGTTATCTGCAGATGTGTTATCCTCAGGTGATTCAGTTGATAAATCTGATTTATCTAATTACACTGTTGTTCCATCTTTGAATATTATCCTAAGAAGAACATCTAGAGTGCCTAAACAACCAACCTGGATGAAATATTATGATACACCTAGGAAGGGAAAAGGGACAAGATATCATCTTGCTAATTACTTATCTTATTAGAATGTCTCAACCAACTATTAGTGCTATCTGTCTAACTTTTTTGCACTAGTAGAACCTCAATGTTATAGCCAAGTTGTTGAGGATGAGAGTTGTATTAAAGCTATGAAGTTGGAAATCAAAGAACAAGAAGATAATAATACTTGGGAAGTTGTTAACCTGCCTCAAGGTAAGAATGTCATTGGATCCAAATGGGTATATAAAATTAAATATAAGGCTAATGGAGATGCTGAAATGTTTAAAGAAAAATTGGTAGCCAAAGATTATATTCAGAAAGAAGGATTAGACTACCATGACACCTTTTCTCCAGTAGAAAAAATGGTAACTGTAAGGTATGTGATTGCCTTAGTAGTATACGGAGGAAGGTGTATGTATCAAATAGATATGTATAATGTATTCTTACAAAGATATCTTAATGAAGAAGTATATATGGAGATGCCAGATGGTTTCAAGAAGGAAGGACCTCACAAAGTATGTAGATTGATCAAGTCATTATATGGGCTTAAACAAGTCTCAAGGCAACAGAACATCAAGCTTATTGCAGGATTGATCAATGCAGGTTTCAAACAAAGTCCTCATGATTATTCTCTTTTTACTCTAAAAAGGAAGGAAGGCATGGTTTTAGTGTTAGTCTATGTGGATGACTTGTTAATTACTAGAGACAGTACAACGATGATATGTGAGGTCAAAGAAGTAATACATCAATAGTTTAAGCTCAACGATTTAGGAGAGCTTAAACATTTTCTTGGAATTGAGATGTTGAGATCTGACAATGGAGTCATATTGAATCAGAGAAAGTATATCCTAGGACTCATGTCTAAAATAGGACTTACTGGTGCTAGACCTGTTACTACAACACTAGAGTCAAATGCTAAGCTAACTTCAATGGAGTTTGATAGAGCTATGGTGCAGCTGCATATGATGTTCTCAAAGATTCTACATCCTATCAGGGATTAGTTAGGAATCTCATGTATGCCACTATTACCAAACCATACATCAGTTATGTTGTGCAGACCCTAAGTCAATTTATGCAGCAACCAAAAAAGTCTCATTTGGAAGCCGCTAACAGAGTAGTTGGGTGCTTGAAAGGCGCTATAGGTCAAGATATATGGCTGAAGACTCAGAACATTGCAGAGTTAACTTGCATGTGTGACTCAGATTGGGCCACATGCCCTAACATAAGAAGATTAGTCACTGTATATATTATACATTTAGAGGATCCCTAATATCTTGGAAGTCCAAGAAATGACAGATAGTATCTAGGAGTTCAGCTGAGCCAGAATATAGAATTATGGCTTCAACATTAGCAAAGATCACTTGGTTAGAAGGTTTATTTTCTGAATTAAATGTTCGTGTTGCAAACCTATCACTATTCTAAGTAACAGCAAATCTGCTATTAAATTAGTTATCAATCCCCTCTTCCATGAAAGAACAATGCATATAGAGATAGATTGTGATTTCATCAGAGATAAGATAAAATTAGGGTTGGTGAAAACTTCATATGTTCCTACTCAACATAAGGTGGATGATATAAAACCAAGGGTCTTAGTCAAGATCAGCATCATCATTTATTGAGCAAGCTTGGTGTGCTTAATATTTTGCACCCTTCATCTTGAGAAAGAGTGTTAAAATGTATATAGTTAGTTAGTTGTTATACATTGTTAGTTATTGTACTGTTACATTAAGTTTGAGACTGCAGCTTGGTTACTGTTACATTAGCAATTGGTCAGAGCTGGCAGAATTAGTTAGTAAGGAGAATAGGAAGCTTCTAGAATATGATGTGGTATTCTATAAATACATTATCAACACTCATTGTAACTAGTTTTTTTCAACTCACTAAACTGGATACAATTTTCTTCTTCAATGTAGCTAATCTCCCATAGAATTCTCTATTCCTATCAATCGATCAAGTAGATTTTAACATAAAGCCCTTAATGTATTTTTCAATCTATCGTAGCGAGTGTGGGTTCCCGACAGGGGCAGCTCAAACAAATTTGTGGCCTAAGGCCAAAATTGAATGAAGGCCTTAAGTTTTTAAGAAAAATTAATTGTTTTTATAAATTCTACCTTTAAAATTATATAATCGATTTCTTCTATTATTTTTTTATTAATAATATAGTTAATGCATTAATTTCTTGAGACATAGTTCTCTGGACTAGATATATCAAACTTCTTCTAAATTTCTTTTATATTAAAATTTTATTTTTTTCTACAAATAATAGTTACTATTTTTTAAAAAATTCCGTAGTCTATTATTACTAAAAAAATGAGGCCCCTTAAATTTAGGGGCCTAAAGTAATCGCCTTTTTTTCGAAAGGGTAGAGCCGCCCCTAGTTCCCGAGAACCCCCACCTGTTACTGTAGATCCACCACCCTCTCTGTGTTACCTTTGATAACAACTTTAAAGGTCTCATTTCCATCCATTAATGATTGATTTTATCACTTAAAATCGTTATATATAGCAATAGTTTATTAAGTTATCATTTTTGTTTCACATCAAGTAATCTTAATTTTTTTTAATGGTTGATTATATCAATTAAAGATGAATTGATAAGTCCACTTACAATTTCAATTAATTCCATAGTAATCACCTGATAAACTAAGTGTATTCTTCCTGAATAGAATAATCAATTAATCAATTTTATTTGAAATGATTCAAATTAAGCAATTATCAGTAATAACTAAATCGATTTAACTAAAATTAATGACAAGACCTTAGACAAGGGGACAAATGATTGAGTTCTCCTAAAAATATTTGAGATTTAGTATTTTAAATTATTTTCCAGCACATATTCTATCTGTTTGATAACTTTCAACAGATGAGTCATATTTTGCAACAACTTAGTCATCTGTTGCAACAGATGTCTATATTTGTTTGATAATTTTTAATAAATGAGTCATTTATTACAACAGGTGGTTAGTCATCTATTGCAACAGATGTCTACATTTGTTTGGCCATTTCTGATAGATGTCTTTATCTATTTGGTGATTTCCAATAAATGTCTTTCTCTGTTTGGTCATTTTCAACAAATTATTTATCTGTTGCAATATTTTAGACATCTATTGATTCACAATAAGCCATTATTAGTAATAACTAAATTGATTTAACTATAATTAAATATGAATTAATAAGTTCAATTACAGTTTCAATTAATCTCATAGTAATTACACGATCAACTAAGTGTGTTCGACCTGAGTAGAGTGATCATTTGACCAATTTTATTTGAAATGATTCAAACTAAGCCAGCATTAGAAATAAATATATTAATTTATTAGTAAATTCAATTACAATTTCAATTAATCTCATAGTAATTACATGATCAACTAAGTTTTTCGTCCTGAGTAGAATGATCAACTTACCAATTTTATTTGAAATGATTCAAATTAAGCCAATTATTAGTAATAACTATATTGATTTAACTAAAATTAAATATGAATTGATAAGTTCACTTACAATTTCAATTAATATCATAGGTAATTACATGATTAACTAAGTGTATTCGTGCTGAGTAGAGTGATCAATTGACCAATTTTATTTGAAATGATTCAATTTAAGTGATTATTAGTAATAACTAAATTGATTTAACTAAAATTAAAGATGAACTTAAAATTTTAATTAATCTCATAGTAATTAAATGATCAACTAAGTGTATTCCTCATGAATAGAGTGATCAATTGACCAATTTTATTTGAAATGGATAAAATTAAGCCATTATTATTAATAACTAAATTGATATAACTAAAATTAAAGATGAATTGATAAGTTCAATTACAATTTCAATAAATCTCATAGTAATTACATGATCAACTAAGTGTATTCGTCTTGAAAGGAGTGATCAATTGACTAATTTTATTTGAAATGATTCAAATGAAGTTATTTCTAATTATGGGTTAATTTGAATCATTTCAAATAAAATTAGTCAATTGATCACTCTACTCAGGACAAACACACTTAGTTGATCGTGTTATTACCATGAGATTAACTAAAACTATAATTGAACTTATTAATTCATATTTAACTTTAGTTTAATCAATTTAGTTATTACTAATAATGGCTTGGTTTGAATTAATAGATGACTAACATGTCGTAACAGATGAGTAATCTGTTGGAAATGATCAAACAGATAAAGACATCTGTCAAAAATGACCAAACAGATATAGACATCTGTTGCAACAGATGACTAACATGTTGCAATAAATAACTCATCATCTATTGAAATTTGTCAAACAGATATAGACATGTGTTGCAACTAATGACGAAGTTGTTGCAACAGATGACTCATCTATTAGAAATTATCAAATAGACATGATATATGTTGAAAAGCAATTTAAAATACTAAAGCTCAAATATTTTTAGAGAACTCAAATATTTGTCCCCTTGTCTGAGGTCTTATCTTAAAGACTTGTCTTTAATTTTAATTAAATCAATATAGTTATTACTAATAATTGCTTAGTTTGAATCAACAAATGACTAACTTGTTATAAACATCTGTTGCAACAGATGACTAACTTATTGAAACAAATAGGACATTTATTGGAAAATAATTAAAATACTCGTTTTTAGGAGAACTCGAATGTTTGTCCCATTGTCTTAAAGATTTGTCTTTAATTTTAGTTAAATCAATTTAGTTATTAATAATAATTGCTTAATTTGAATCAACAGATGACTAACATATTGCAACAGATGATTCATCTATTAAAAATTATTAAATAGATAGAAAATTTGTTGTAATATATGAGTCATCTATTAGAAAGCAATTACAATACTAGGAAACTTAAACGTTTTTAGGAGAAATCAAATGGCTGCCCCTTTATCCTTTTGCATTTGATGGATGATATACTATTTTTGTCTTATTTTACCTGTTTCATAAAAAATTTCATGTGTTTCACTATTCGTTGTGCCCCTGTTGAAATTTTAAGAATTTTTTTAGGTCAAATTTTGTTCGTATATCACTTGGACATTACTTCATAGGTGATTTTGTAAGTAGAATTAAATTTTTTGTTGAATTTCTTATTTGGTATATCTGCTACTGCTATAATGGATAGAACCTGCAACATGAATTCAACATATGAGTCATTTGTTGCAACAAGTGAGTAATTTATTGTAGCAGATGATTCAACTGTTGCAACAGATGATCCATATGTTGAATTCATGTTACAACACTATAATATGAATCCAACAGATGAGTAATCTGTTGCAATATATGACTCATCTGTTGCAACAGATTACCCATATTTTGTTGCAACATATGACTCATCTGTTGAAACAGATTACCCATATGTTGCAACAGATGACTTATCTGTTGGATTAACCTTACATGTTTTATCCATTGTTGAAAAAACAACAATAGCAGATACACCCAGATGAGAAATTCAACTAAAAATTATAATTTTATTTACTAAAATTACTTATGAAGTAACACACACCATGAACATCAATATTTACCAACAACATCAATATTGTACAAACATAAATATTAACAATAAAAAAATAACAATCACCAATAAATCAATAGTTGTTTGTTAGATTTGGTCGTAATAGATGTCTCTGAAAAAATTGAAATTCAACTCTCGCTATTTTTACAACAATGTTCGACAACAAGAACTACAGTAACAATAAGAAATCACATTTTACTCTAAAAGGAGAAGAAAAAAATACCACAAATTAAGATATTCTTGAGTCCCCATTGTAAATTTAAGCAACAAATATTGAAATTGTTAACTCATACTAGAAGAGAAGTTAACTCAAGTACCTCGTTTTGTTCATAACTAAAAAGCTCTAATTTTTTACCTGTGAAAATCGAAAAGAAACGATGAAGAACTCGAAGTTGTTGTCGCCGTAGAATGCTATCACGTCGACTGACGGTTGAAAGTCAAAAAGGAACGTGCAAGAACTCAAAACTATTTGTCGCCGAAGGTTGAAGTTGCAGAAGATTGAAGGGAGAAATTTGAAAAGTTGTTGGTTGGGAGAAGTTAGAGAGAGAAACTATCGAGAGAAAAGGAGAGACGATTTATTTGCAGAGAGAGGGGAGTTTTGTAGGTGTGGGTTGACTTGTATTCTTAAAAAGATTAGAAAGTTTAAAAAATATTAATTAAGTCTACAATTAACTTAATCAAGTTTTCTAATTTGGTTTGACCCTTTAAGTTGGTCAATACCACCAAACCTTCATTCTAGACTTAAATGATACCTTTCCTTCAGTTTTCTATAGTGACTGGTGAGTATTCTATTTATTTTTATCGATTTATTTTACTTTTTTTCTCTAATTATTTTTTAGAGTTGAGTTCATTTTTCGTAGTAATTATTGACTAACTTGATTACAAGTTTCACAAAATTTGATTTCGTTGAATTTTATACTGTTGAAGTTTGTGCCCTTTGATTTAATGTGTGAATAGGCAATTCAATTAAAATATTTATTTATAATATAAGATTAAGTAAAATGAAACTAATGGGTTTAGAAGCGGATGACAAGATTAAAGTGGAAAAAATTGGTCTCAGTTGAAAAAATAATTTTATATTTTTTTTTATTATGGAGTATATGCTTTTGTAAATATATTTGATGCTGAAATTTATGTAACTTCTGGAAAATAAGGACTTCAGATTAAATTTCTTAATAAGTTTTGAGATGAAATGAAAGTATCTAAAGGAGATGGGAATGATTTTTACTGCTGAAAAGTGAGTATTTTTCTTTCATTTTATACGTTAAAAATTGAATACAATTTTTCTGACCATATGGAATGAGCTATAGTCAAAAAAGAAAAAAGAAAAAAACTTTTAAAAATTTATCGCTGATTTTTCCTTTTCTTTTTTCTTCTCAAAGTTCATTACTTGATTCAATTTTTAATTTCTAATGATAGAACCTATATTTGTATATATTATAAAAGTTAGGCAAAATCTTTCTTTGATCAAGAAATCTTATTCTTTCTTTTTTTGTATTTTCTTTTAATTTATTTAATTATTTGTTTTAAAAGAAAACCATCTTCATAACTCACGTTTCTCCATCTTCATCTTCATAACTCACGTTTCTCCATCTTCATAACTTCTATTAATTAATATATTAGCAATACACATAACTCACATTATATTATCTTAATTATAAAGAGATTTCCTCATTTCCTTTTCTTTAAAAATTTTAAGTTTATAAGAAGTGTGAACTAAAAAAGAGAAGTAAGCTTGCGACAACAAAAAGTGTTTTTTCTATTTGCTTGGCCACTATTTAAACGAACATTGTAATTCTCCACAATTTTTACTTTGAAGTAAGCTTTGAAATTTTTAAGTTCATGCTTTTGTCACAACTAAGGAAGATATTTGATCAATTTCATGTCTTTCTTTCTTCTTTTCATGTTGACGTACTCCTTATTATTATTTTTTTGTGTCCTTTTACTTTCATTTTCTTGAGTAATATTACTTAACTTACACAAAATATTGTAAGATTGAGATGAGTCCATTCATTAATGACTCCAAGCTGATATTGTCTAAAGACATTTTTGGAGATATATTTTATTTTATTTGCTATTGAAGATTCAGACTAATGTTAACATTTAACCATCTATTTGTTGTATCTCAATTTAATAATTTTGTACTTTAATAATATTTTGTATGTTATTGAAAGACAAAAAAATTATATAATATCGTGTGAAAGTTATTCCTCCTCAAAATAAAGTTTGTCTAATCTTCACTGAGAAGTAATTCACTATTTTATAATTCGGTTTCATAATGAATAATTTTGAAAATATTACGCTTACATAATTTAATGCTAATCAATATTATTTTAGTTTATATGCATAGTCACTATTATAAATAATATTACATATATATGATTACTTGATTCCAGAAATAAGAATGAGCATGTAATTTTTAGCACTTTCAAGAAAAAAAAAAGACTTTTAAAATGTAATAGCACATCTATGTTATAGTGAAGTCAATAAAATTAATATTAACAATTAATTTGTTAATGTAAAAAAAACAAAAAAAAAAACATAAGGAGTGTGTTTGGTATGAAAGAAAATGTTTTTTATGGAAAATATTTTCCTTGAAAATGTTTTTTCTGGAAAACAAGTTGGTTTCTTACGTGTTTTCTTATGTTTGGTTGGTGGATGAAAAATATTTTTCGAAAAATATTTTCTAGTGTTTGATTGGTGAATGAAAAAATATTTTTCAAAAAATTAAATTTATTGTTTAGCTAAAGAGTAAAATATATTTTAGAAAAATAATTTTTGACCTTGACAAAATACTTTTTTTAGGGTGTGTTCAATATGAAGGAGGAAAAATGTTTTCTAGAAAAATAAGTTGTTTCTTGAGAAAATTGAAGGAAAGGTGTCTTTTAAGTCTTGAATGAAGGATTGGTGACATTGACCAACTTAAAGGGTCAAACATCATTAGAAAACTTGGCTAAGTTAATTGTGGACTTGATTAATATTTTTAAAACTTTCTAATCTTTTCAAAAATACAAATCAACCCAACCCACACCCATCTTCAATCCAAATCGACAACTCTCTCTCTCCAACTTCTGTCAACTCTCTCCCAACTAACAGTTCTGCAAAATTTCTCCCTTCAACCTCCGGCGACAAATAGTCGGGCAAGTTCCTTTTTGATTTTCAACCGTCAATCGACGTGAAGACTTCTCCGGCGACAACAACTTCGAGTTCTTCGTCGTCCCATTTCCTTTTTCACAGGTAAAAAATTATGAAGAAATAGAGGAACTTGAGCCAACTACTCTTCTAGTATTAAAATGTGGACAGAATAAAACCCTAATTTTTGGCATTTCTTCTTCTTGTTGTCGTACTATTAATTTGAATTTATTGGTGATTTTTTATCACAGTTGATGTTCTGTGTGTGTGTGTGTGTGTATTTGTGTGATGTATTGGCGTTGCAGGGTTGATTTGTTGCTTGTCTTGGTAAAAATAGTATTGCAACAGATGAAACATCTGATGTAACAGATGAAACATATGATGCAACAAATGAAAATTTGATGCAACAGGTGAACAATCTAATAGATCATTCATTTATTGTGATAGACGACTCTTCTGTTTGGAAGAAATCTAAACAATATTGATCCAACAGATAACTGATTAGTGATCTATTTTTATTCTTTTCAATGGCTTACTCTTCATTTTGCAACAGATTAGGATTGTTTTATTCTTTCCAACGGTTTACTCATCCGTTGCAACAGGTCAGTTATATGTTGCAACAGATAACATACTTGGTGCAACAGATTAGTGATCCGTTTTTATTCTTTCCAACGATTTACTCATTCGTTGCAATAAGTTGGTTATATGTTGCAACAGATAAAATACCTGGTGTAATAGATTAATGATCTATTTTTATGATTTCCAACAGATTACTCATCCATTGCAACGAGTCAGTTATATATTGCATCAGATAAAATACCAAGTGCAATAGATTAGTGTTGTTTTTATGGTTCCCATAGATTGCTCATCCGTTGCAACAGATCGGTTATATGTTGCAACAGATAACATACCTGGTGCAATAGATAAGTTGTCTGTTGGAACTGTTATATTACTGTTATGCATTAATCAATTATAATCTATGTTATGTTCCTATTAATTTAAAATAATATGGCTCCCAAAAGAAAAGAAATCGAATCAAGTTCAAGTAAAGGAACAAGTGCAGCAGCTCAGCTATATCCACTACTCTATGAGCTTACTTTACAAACGTTATCTCAATCAGGAGCAGAAGATAATGAACACCGGAAGGAGGAATCTTTCAAAAGAGATGATCCAAATGCTAATATCCCTTCCGCCGAAGAGTTGGTCAAAACCTTCAGCATTGATCGTTATCCTGTGAGAATGCAGTACGATGGTGCCACAGATTTAACGGGTGATATCGTGGTTAATTCAGTCATAGGAAAATCTTTCGACACCTTCAGAAAAATACTTTGAGAAAAAAAATTAGATTCTTATTTCAGGGAAAGCTTATTTGGGCAATATCTTGATTTGCCAGAGGACAACAATGCTTGTTTCTAGATAAAAATGGTAAATGATCTTCTCAAGTTCAAGTTTATGTATGAAAACAAAGATAAGATGGATGAGGTGTGGATAAATTACTGTGGCATGCCTGTTTGTTTTGGTTGGAAGGAGTTTGCCATAGTTACCGGACTAAAATGTTATCCTCCTTCTCCTTCTCAAGTTATACCTACTCTGACCCAAAAAAACACCCTGCACACCCAAAACAGGAAAAGGCAAGTCAAGTGATCGTGATGACCTGGTGTCCATTGTTGGTCCAAGCTTCAAAAACAAAAATCTGATAGAGGCGTTGAAAGCTAAAGGACTTTCAAAGAAGCATAAACAATCATTGTGCTTGGTTTGCTTTGTACATAATATTTTTTGGGTGGGAGACGTTAACAACAACATAAGCCTCAGTTTAATAAATCTCACTGAGGATCTTGAGGCGTTTAACAACTATCCTTGGGGTTTTGAAAGCTTCAAAATGACTGTTGAATATTTATTGACTCCGTTAATGCCAAAAACAGTCAACTTATATGACTTTTCATGGGCCTTCATGGTAAATATTTATTTTATCATGATATGATTCATCATTTTTTTTATTCAATAATGCTTTTGATTTATTGGTGTTATGTTATAGGCTTGGGCATTTGAAGTCATTCCTTATTTGAGACAACAAGTAAACTACCAAGAAGAAGTTTCCTGTCCAAGAATTCTGAGATGGTTATCGGCCAAAATCAATAAAAATGCAAAATTTCTTGATCTTTTCAATCCTCCCAAGGAAGCAGTAAGTCCAATTCTAATCAAGTTTTTATTTTAATTAATGATTAAATGATTTCATCATCATTCTTAATATATGTACCGATTTATTTTAGATTGTCCATCTGTGGCTTGTCCCGACCAATCGAGAGTTGAAGATGCCATTTTTCTTACTTTACGGTCTGTGCAAACTTTATAGGGCCCTAAGGTCGTTGATAGAATAAAAATGGAATTGTTTGGAGCAACAACCATCACAAGAAAAATAATTTTGGAGGGTGGGGCTAATGATTCTCCTCTTACAGTTTTTGAAACAATAAGCCATTATGATTATGATCATAATGGTTGTACAGATTTTTCCGCATCTAGCGAATGTTCTTCATGCAAATCTTAAGACTGCAAGGCAAAACACGATGGAGTGATTAATACTATTAATGAACTAACTGCTTCTGGAAAGGAAATGATATTTAAGAGGTGTGTTATTCCATTAAAGAGGATTTCATATCCAGACACTCCACTGGAGATCAAGGCATCTAAGAGGAGAAGGAACGACACTTCGAAAGCATATTCAATCATCAAAAAAAGCAAGATTACAACGCCTCTGTGTTTTTCTAGCACCGATGTTCAGTGTGCAAGGGCCACAGAAGAGCAGCATGAGATAAAGAAGGTGAATGTACATCATTTGTTCCAAAAAATAAATAGGCACATATCTATTTCAATAGATGATACATCAGCTGAAAATTATCAAACAAATATATACATCTGTTGCAACTGTTGTCTGACCTGTTGCATCAGATTCATTATTTATTTCAACAGATGAGTCTTATGTTACAACAGATGGGTCATCTGTTCAAAATTATAATACTGCTCTGATTTACCTATTCTAATTTGTCCCAACAGATAATCCATTTGATGCAACATAAGACTCATCTATTGCAACAAATGGAAAATCTGTTGTATATCTCTACTTAGCATTGACAATTTTGGCTATCCAGGTGGATGTCAATGCTACTGCCGAAGAGCAAATATCACAGTTGATAATCCATCAACTGCTTCCAAAGATGAAGAAAAAGTGGAGCCTATCAGTTTGGGAGAGCAGAAGAATTACCCATTTGAAGGGTTCAACATATCGGACGAGGCTCCAAAAAAACTAACAAAGTTGATCAACGACTATTCAGAATGGATTGCTGATGGGTTGTTAAAGTATCATGCCGGCAGGTACATAAATCAATTATATGGATATTGATTTATACAATTCTTGTTGTAAGAACCTGACATTAACACATATAAATCATCATGTAGAAAATAAAATGACGAGCGATACAAAGTGAACGAATTGAATCTTAGTTTTGATATGTTCGACTTTGTTGTTGCACATCCCGAAATGAAGAATTGGTTTTATTTGATGTCACAACCCCAAACTTGCTGGAATGATGAGGTTTAAATGCCATGCATATTACTATTAATTAATACTTTATTTAATTACATCTGTAAGTTGATTTTTTCATCATGTAATTCGAAATATTTGATAATATGTGCAGCACATCTATGTCATTTTTTTCTACCTTCGAAAGAAGGCTAAGTTGCAAACACAAGAACAATACAGATACACAACAGGCAATTGTTTGTTCAAATTTTACATCAATAATGCCTATGATAGGTATTGTAAACAGCAGTAGGAAGTTTCCCGAAATAAGGAATGCTTAATCAACATCATCAAAGGTTTTAGCATTCCGGATGGCTTACCTTGGCATTTGGTCGACGAAGTGTATATCCCAATCAATTATGGTGATGAATTCCATTGGGTGTTGGCTGTCGTCGTTCTAAAAGAGAGGAGCATTCGAGTTTATGGCTCGATGTCGCAAAGGAGACGTTTCGGGCCGTCGTCTGAGATACAAAAGCTGGCCAAAATATTGCCTACTTACCTTGATATGAGTGACTTTTTAGACCAAAAGGTTCGTACTTATTGGTCGATGATTGAAGCATACCGGGATAAAATGGCTAATCCATTTGATATACAATATGTTGACGGAATTGCTCAATGATAACGCTCAAAATACACTCTTGAATGGGTGTAAGCAATCGTTGTCAATATAAAATCCAACTAGGTACAGGGAATAGGGTGTGAACTTCGATTTGTTTACGAAATGCTTTACTGGTAGTTTACTATTTCAAAAAATGAGGGTTTAAGTTTCACAGAGAGTCAATTTTCACTTTCAATATTTTAGTGTTTGTAACCAAGATAAATGGGAGACCAGAGTTATTGTAATGCCCCGAGATCCCATCCCGAGACGTCACACGGTGCTTATAGACTCGAAGGACCACAAGCTAACCCTTTTCTAATATCTGTACCTGTACATTGCATAATATCTAAAAAAAAATACGGAAACTTGCCATAAGGTTTAACACATCTATACATACTAAAAATTGAAAACAAAATACTAATACATCCGTCTGAAAAGCCTCTAATTGTCTGAACTATGGAGTTGATGAGACATGTCCCCAACTAACTCCGTCAACAGAAAATAAACAAAGTCTGAAACAATAGTAGTAAACTGAGACTCGTCCTCGAAAGAAGAGGACTCACTGCTACTACTGCTGACTGGGACCAAACTGCTGAGGATAAACTGGATCTTGTGCCTCTGAACCTATGGTGTCAAGTAAAACACCATAGCGCAAATGCATCAGTATAAAAATGCACTGAGTATGTAGACGGGGTAGGCTAATGCAAGGGTTTATGCATGCACAATATCTAAACTGAATAATCATGAAAATGCCGCATGAGAACACATCTATGAATGCATAGAACGTGAACAAAATTATCGCAATTCTAGATACTGAAACTCAGATACCACTTTACTGCAAACTGAACTCACTACTGACACTGATATACTGAATCACTAACTCATCTAATACTGATAACAGAGGATCTGGATGTGCTTACACTGAATTCTTGGACTTACTGCTTTCGACTGACAGGATTAGAGATCAACCTTTCAAACAGATGAATTTGGTAGCTTTATCAATGATAAGAAATATGATTATATCTGAATTTGACAACAAAAATACTCAATAGAAATCTGATACTGTGATCAAGCTTGTCTGACAGCATGTCTCTGAATATAATATCAAATAACTGTATGTGAGACCAAGTCTATCTGATGGGATGACCCATAAATAAATGGAACTATCTGAGTTCCTCACAATGATAGATGACTGTATCTAAAAGTCCTGATTTCTGAAGACTGATTCTGAAACTGAGACTGAATCTGAAACTGAAACTGTGGGAAGTAGTCACTTAAACGACATGCCCCGACTTACCAAAGGTGGGGTCCAACCTGTTCCCCAGTTGGAAGGGTGTCATTATCACGCACTGGTAAAGACAACTCTATGTGGCCCTCATCTAGCAGGTCCTCAAACGAGAATGGTGGAGCCCTCATCTAGCAGGTCAAGCCACCTCATCTACCCTCATCTAGCAGGTATGATGTCTCTCATCCACCCTCAACTAATAGGTGTGTTGTCTCAACCCACGCTGGCTACGCAGTTCTGGAGCACAAGGATTGCTTCTAAGAATCACACCCTTACTAGTAGGTGAGTTCCCATCCTTGAGCTCGCTCGGTGCTAGTTTCTACTCCCAACTGAAAGACTCAGAACTGAATTCTCATCTGAACACTGGTTGAATTGAATCTAACACTGATCATATTACTCAAAAGGTATGACTGAGTTATGCTGAGATCACTTGGTTCTGTATCTAACGAAAAAGATGTTGAATCATAGTATCTGACGGACGATACAGATCTTGAATAGATTACTCGGATCGCTTCTGAGATTAGGATTGAATCACTTGAATACTATTAGAACTGAGCTAATTACAGGTCTAAAGCTAGGTTACTAGTGATACAGAGATTACAGAGATAACTGAGATTATTGAGATTTATTAAGCTTCGCACATGTCTGAGGAAATGGAGTTCGATAGTTCACTGAGTTCTGAGAATAATGGCTCGATTGGAATTATCGAGAAACTGACACGGGCTCTAAACAACAACTCTATTTTCGAGAATAAATACCCCCAGGACTCAATAACATAAAAGTAAGACATAATCATTCTTCATCACAAATCATTCATGCATCATCACGGTCATCCATTCATCACTACCTTCATTCATTCATCATTACAATCATTCATGTATTATCATAATCGTTAAAGAATCACTTCAAGTAGTTGGGAATCACAACATACTTTCCCTCTCAAGATCCTTAGGACATCACATTAAGCATTTAGGAAACATAGACCTCTATTTATCATCATATACTAGCCTAGGGAAGACATGCTATTAGATTATACCCCATTCAACGAGATCTTACATCAAGTACTTCATACCTATATCGGTCTTGTCATGTATTTGGATATCACTTGATTTGGGGGAAACTTCATACTAACACGTCACTATTTACTTGCTAACCACTTGACATGTATTAAAAGCTTAATATATATCAAAGAGCACAAAATCGGGGAATTTACAACCATCATATCTCGACTTGTTCCTTTGTTCCCTAGGGTCTTTCAACAACCACTAGACACGACCGATTTTACACCTACTTAGGGATTTCATGCTATCTTGGCATATTTCACTCACTAAGGCATTTTATCAAACACTAGGCATGCATGGACTAGCTCACAATTTGGAGTTTCTTATTCAACATACTATAGCGGCCCTTATGCTTTACCTAAGCTCTTTATCAAACATATGGAAAACGTTCTTCACTTATTCAACCATTTCTACACCCAAAAGTCATGAACACATCACATGGAAAAACAACTTCAAGAAGGTCTATCACAAACATCACATAAATTCCACATACTAGGGTCAAAGCTCATAAATTTTGTAGAAAAACATAAATCAAAACTCAACAACACATTAAACATCCATTTGAACTCATTCAAATCATTAACGACTCATAAACAAAAAAATCTTTTAGTTTTAAATAAGGTTCTTGAGCTTCTTGGATGAAAGGGACCCAAGAATCAATATCTACATACCTTAACCTTTGAAATTGGATGAACTTTAGTACTTGAAACTTTATCCACACTTGAAATAAATAAATTCTTGAAGCCCACATTATGAGGAACTTGATTCTTGAAGAAACCTTGAAGATTTATGGATGATTTTTGGAAGATTAGGGTTCTTGATTGAAACCCTAGTCATACTCTCTTGAGAGAGTTGAAAAAGAAAATGATTGAATTAGGGTTTGAATGAGGGTTCCTCATATTTATAGAGGCTAAAAAAGGGTGGGAAATGACCAAAATACCCTTACAAAAACTCCCTTGAATTGCTGAAAAAATATACTTGACGTCATCCGTGACAGGCCGTCAAGTTCGTGATAGGCCGTCACGAATGGTCGTCACAAAAGGGATCCAAATTCTTGATTTTCTGCCCAGGGCTGACGACGTCATCAGAAATATATTCAGAATGTGATGGCATCGTCAAAAAGGGCGTCAGAAACGTGATAGCCCATCAGAAACGTCGTCACCATTTTCCAGCTTGATATGCTGGAGTAAAATAGGCATAACTTTTTGCTCCGATATCAGATTTAGGTGAAATTGGTATCGTTGGAAAGATAATTCAAAGATCTTTCATTTGATATATATAAACCACCCAGTTTTTAATATACAACACATTATGTTCAATTGAATTTGACCCAAATTTCGACGGTCACTAAAACTTGAACGATAGGAAAGTTTTCAACTTGTTCATGAGTTAGGGGACCTCTATGATCTTAATTCATGCTCAAATAGATTCCCACACGATTTCAAAGTATTTCATACTTGGGAGGATATTTCTTAAATATTTTGACTCAGATTTTTGCTTTACCAAATACTCTTTAAGGCTCAGACTGGAAGAGGATTTTGCGGGGCATTACATTATCTCCCCCTTGAGAACATTCGTCCTCGAATGTCGTTTGATAGAAACTGAGAATACGGTTCAAAAAAACTTACTCAAGAAATGGAAACATCTCAGATCTGGACTACGCAACAAGAATGACTAACATATAGAGTTCTCACACTGGGCATGCATATATGATGCATGGAATACTCGACTGATGATACTCATAGCTGAATTCTTATAATACACATGCATATCTGATGAATGGACTCATAACTTGGATGATCTCATGAATACACGACTGAACACACGCTGACAAACTAAACTTTTTCTACTGAATGTGCATATCTAATGCATGAATGTCCGGCTAAGCTGACTTTTGAAAGCACGACTTGACAATGTAATAATGATTGATGCTAACTTTATAAGGAAAATCTGAACATGCATCGAGATGAATCTAATGGAATGCAACATCATAATACCATGGGTTATCTCCCCCTTGGGACTCTATGTCCCTCCAAACACACTTCGCTAAAATACTAGAGTGGTACGCGGGGCACCTACAGACTGGGTCATAATTGACCAATCCAGATCTGAAACTTATGCATGACTCATGCTAACATATAAGATCAAAATTAGAGCAAGGTATCTATCAATTCATAACATAAAGATGAAGGGTTCATAACATACCCGGGTCACTTTCAGGGGATCTTTCCCAATCAAGGCGAGCCTGAAGTGCATACAATCTATTATGAGTTGAAGGATGACTATGCTGACTTCGGGGACCTGGCTTAGGATAGTCTCAAACTTTGTGACCGGTCTCGCCACATCCAAAGCACACATCACTACCGGCTCTACACACACCCTTATGATTCTTACCATATTCTTCACACAATGGGTAGGTACGAACACCACTAGTACTATTCTGGGCTTTGGAGCTTGGCACTCCCTCAAATCTGACACCCCCAAATGCAGGTGCGAGTACACTAGCTGAAGATGGAGTTGAAACTAAAAATCTCTGACCATATTGAGAACTACTACAACCTTGATACCCTGATTACGAGAAACCACAACTATCTATCTTGGCTCTCTTACTCACTCTCCTTCTCTCCTTCATCTTATCTGCCTCAATCTGTTGTGCATAAATCATTAGCCTAGAAAGATCCATATCTCTATTGAGCATGGTATCTCTACACTTTTTCAATACATCACTTGATACCCCAGTCAAAAACTTACTCATACTCTCTCTAGGATCAGCTATCAAGTCGGGAGCATACTTAGCTAATTGGTTAAACTTAAGACAATACTCTTTCATTGTCATGGAGCCTTGCCTTAGGTTCATAAACTCTTCTACCTTATATTATCTCATTTCTAGCGGGAAAAACCTATCTAGAAAGGCACTCTGAAACTCTATCCAAGTCACGAGAGCTGCATTCACCCCTCTACTTTTCTCCCACATCACTACCCAATCATGAGCAATATCTTTCAACCTATAAGATGCTAACTCAACACTCTCCTCTTCTGACACATGCATAATCTGGGTGATCTTCATTATCTCCTCAAGAAACAACTACGGATCCTCACCTACTACTGACCCAAAGAATTTGGGCAGGTTCATTTTCATAAAGCTTCTAATCCTGGCTGCGGCAGAATTCCCATCTTGCTGAGGTGGGACTGTAGCCTGACGGTTACCATAAACATTAGTCACCACCTGGGCTAGCGCTTGGAAAGCTTCCCAAAACTCTGTATGTGACACACTCTCATTTTCAGGATCTACTGGGTGAGGGGATGATCATTAACCCTATAGACAAAGTCTCTGCGAGGAGGCATACTCTGTAAATGAAAGCATGAAGTATATTATACTGAGGACCAACTTTAACTCATGCCCACTTACACAAAATGATCACTAAAAGAAGAGGAACTACTCCTAAGAACATTCTGTAGCCTCTTGTACATAAATGTGGCGCTCTACACACCCATGTACAAGAATCTACTAGATGCGGCTTTTCAGACTCCCTAGGATACTCTTGAACCTTAGTCTCTAATACCAAGTTTATAACACCTTGAGATCCCATCCCGAGATGTCATACGATGCTTATGGAACCGAAGGACCACAAGCTAACCCTTTTCTGATATCTGTACCTGTACACTGCATAATATCTGAAAAAATACGGAAACTTGCCATAAGGTTTAACACATCTATACATACTCAAAACTAAAAACTTAATTCTAATACATCCTTCTGAAAAACCTCTAACTATCTGAACGGTGGAGTTGATGAGACATGTCCCCAACTAACTCCTTCAACCGAAAATAAACAAAGTCTAAAACAATAGTAGTAAACTGAGACTTATCCTCGAAAGAAAAGGACTCACTGCTACTACTGTTGACTGGGATCAAACTGCTGAGGATAAAATGGATCTTGTGCCTCTGAACCTATGGTGTCAAATAAAACACCATAGCGCAAATGCGTTAGTACAAAAATTCACCGAGTATGAAGACGGGGTAGGCTAATGCAAGGGTTCATGCATGCACAATATCTAAACTGAATAATCATGAAAATTCCACATGAGAACAAATACATGAATACACAGAACATGAAAACAATTATCGCAACTCTAGATACTGAAACTCAGATACCACTTAACTGCAGACTGAACTTATTACTATTACTGAGATACTGAATTACTGGCTCATTTGATACTGATAACTGCGGATTTGTATATGCTTACATCAATGACTGAATTCTTGGACTTACTGCTTTCAACGGACAGGATTAGAGATTAACCTTTCAAACAACCAATTTTGGAAGCTTTATCAATATAAGAAATATGATAATATCTGAATTTGACAACAAGAATACTTAATAGAAATATGATACTGTGATCAAGCCTGTCTGACAGCCTATCTCTGAATATAATATCAAATAACTGTATGTGAGACCAAGTCTATCTGATGGGATGGCCCATAAATCAATGGAACTATCTGAGTTCCTCACAATGATAGATGATAGTATCAAACAGTATTGATTTCTAAAGAGTGATTCTGAAACTGAGACTGAATCGGAAACTAAAACTGTGGGAAGTAGTCACTTAACCGACATGCCCTGACCTACCACAGGTGGGGTCCAACCTGTGCCCCAGTTTGAAGGGTGTCATTATCGCGCCATTGGTAAAGACAACTCTATGTGACCCTCATCTAGCAGGTCCTCAAACGAGAATGGTGGAGCCCTCATCTAGCAAGTCAAGCCACCTCATCTACCCTCATCTAGCAGGTATGATGTCTCTCATCCACCCTCAACTAATAGGTTTGTTGTCTCAACCCACGCTGTCTATGTAGTTCTTGAGCACAAGGATTGTTTCTAAGAATCACACCCTCTACTAGTAGGTGAGTTCCCATCCTTGAGCTCGCTTGGTGCTAGTTTCTACTCCCAATTGAAAGACTCAAAACTAAATTCTCAACTGAGCATTGGCTGAACTGAATCTAACACTGATCATATTACTCAAAAGGTCTGACTGAGTTACGCTGAGATCACTTTGTTCCGTATCTGACGGAAAAGATATTGAATCATAGTATCTGATTGACGATACAGAGCTTGAATAGATTACTCGAATCGCTTCTGATATTAGGATTGAATCACTTGAATACTATTAGAACTGAGCTGATTACAGGTCTAAAACTAGGTTACTAGCGATACAGAGATTACAGAGATAACTGAGATTACCAAGCTTTATTAAGCTTCACAGTTTTTTGAGGAAACAGAGTTCTATAGTTCACTGAGTTCTGAGAATAATGGCTCAATTGGAATTATCGAAAATCTGACACACGCTCTAGACAATAGCTCTATTTCCGGGTATAAATACCCCCAGGACTCGATAACATAAAAGTAAGATATAATCATTCTTCATCACAAATTATTCATGCATCATCAAGGTCATCCATTCATCACTACCATCATTCATTCATCATTACAAGAATGCATTCTTCATTACAATCATTCATGTATTATCACAATCGTTAAAGAATCGCTTCAAGTAGTTGGGCATCACAACATACTTTCCCTCCCAAGATCCTTATGATATCACATTAAGGATTTAGGAAATATAGACCTCTATTCATCATCATATACTAGCCTAGGGAAGACATGTTATTAAATTGGACCCCATTCAACGAAATCTTACATCAAGTACTTCATACCTATATCGGTATTGTCATGTATTTGGATATCACTTGATTTGGGGGAAACTTCATACTAACACGTCACTATTTACTTGCCAACCACTTGACATATATTAAAAGCTTAACATATATCAAAGAGCACAAAATCGAGGAATTTACAACCATCATATCTCGACTTGTTCCTTAGCTCCCTAGGGTCTTTCAACAACCACTAGACACGACCGATTTTACACCTATTTGGGGATTTCATGCTATCTTGGCACATTTCACTCACTAAGGCATTTTATCAAACACTAGGCATGCATAGACTAGCTCATAATTTGGAGTTTCCTATTCAACATACTATAGCGGTCCTTATGCTTCACCTAAGATCTTTATCAAACCTATGGGGAATATTCTTTATTTATTCAACCATTTCTACACCCAAAAGTCATGAACACATCACATGAAAAAACAACTTCAAGAGGTTCTATCACAAATATCACATGAATTCCACATACTAGGGTCAAAGCTCATAAATTTCGTAGGCAAACATAAATCAAAACTCAAAAACACATTAAACATTCATTTCCACTCATACAAAACATTAACAACTCATAAACATAAAAAAAATTTAGTTTTAAAAAGGGTTCTTGAGCTTCTTGGATGAAAGGGACCCAAGAATCAACATCTACATACCTTAACCTTTGAAATTGGATGAACTTTAGTGCTTGAAACTTTATCCACACTTGAAATAAATAAATTCTTGAAGCCCACACTATGAGGAACTTAATTCTTGAAGAAACCTTGAAGATTTATGGATGATTTTTGGAAGATTAGGATTCTTGATTGAAACCCTAGTTATACTCTCTTGAGAGAGTTGAAAAAGAAAATGATTGAATTAGAGTTTGAATAAGGGTTGCTCATATTTATAGAGGCTCAAAAAGGGTGTAAAATGACCAAAATACCCTTGCAAAAACTCCCTTAAATTACTGAAAAAATATACTTGACGCCATCTGTGACAGGCCGTCAGGTTCGTGATAGGCCATCACGAATGGTCGTCACAAAAGGGGTCCAAATTCTTAATTTTATGCCTAGGGCTGACGACATCATCAGAAATGTTGGCAGAATGTTATGATGTCATCAAAAAGGGCGTCAAAAACATGATAGCCCGTCATAAACATCATCACCATTTTCCAGCCTGACATGCTGGAGTAAAATGGGCATAACTCTTTGCTCCGACATCGAATTTAGGAGAAATTGATATCATTGGAAAGCTAATTCAAATATATTCATTTGATATATAGAAAACCACCCAATTCTTAATACACAACAAGTTATGGTCGATTGAATTTTATCCAAATTTTGACGGTCACTAAAACTTGAACGATAGGAAAGGTTTCAACTCGTTCATGAGTTAGGGGACCTCTATGATCTTAATTCATGCTCAAATAGATTCCCACACAATTTAAAAGTATTTCATACTTGAGAGGATATTTCTTAAACATTTTGATTCAAATTTTTGCTTTACCAAATATGCTCTAAGGCTCAGACTGGAAGAGGATTTTACGGGGCGTTATAGTTATGTTCACCATGGGTTTTGGGAATTGACAGACACTAGGTAATGCTTAAGACTCTTGAAGTAAGTAGGAGCAGCAGAATATCCCTGATGACGATACTATATGACTTATCTCTCGACCTCACCAGACAATTTATTATCTAATTCTCTCGAACTTAGATAACTTATCTATTTCTAATAGGATTTTATCTCAGGTAAATTAATCCAGTTACGGCATCAATTATTAAACAGAAGGTTGGTAGCTTCCGAATCCCTGTTGATAATTCACATCCTTTAGTTTATTTCTCTGTTAAAAGCAAATAAGCCTAAGGCATAACTTATTATTTGTAACCAATAGATTCAAGTTAAAGAAACAGAATTTCAAGATGTCCTACTATTCTTTGAATCCTTTAAATACCTGGCATCATATCAAACCCTAATCCATGGATCCCATAACTCTGGCTAATAGAATTAGCCGCTCATGATTTGATGAATGAAATAGCAGATGGAATTCATGGTAATATGGATAAACTTACTGATGAATGAAACCCAATAAGTATTTCTTCAATTAAATCACAAGATAGAAACCCACAATAGTTGATAAGTGTTTGGAAAGAAAACAAGAAAAATATCTGATGAAAAATATGAAGCAATTTTACGTGCCACCCCCGAGTTAATTATCTGATCCCCTTACAAGTCTTTAAATAGTCAACCCTAAATAAGGAAATAAAATTAAAATTTATGGTTTGCTTCGGAATAGGTGACGGCATTATTGACGGCGCGTCATGTGTATGACGGCGTGTGCAGGATGTCATCAAAGTTTCCAGTGAATTACTATCTTTTGATTTTTCTGACGGCATGTCAAATATGTGACGGCCCATGAAAAATGTCGTCATATCCTTACTGGAAATCAGCATAATCTTCCTCAGGTTGACGACCACTTTTATAGACTGTCCCATGTTTGACGACACTGGCAAAGCGTCGTCACATTTCATCTCAACTCCTCAAGTTCTGTCTAAGCTTAACGGCTACTTTGACAGCCCATCATATGTCTGACGACGCTTCTGAAATGGCGTCAGCTACACTTTAGCTCATTTGCACCAGATTTCAGCTGATTTATTTTTCTTAGCTTTGGGTTCCTCCCCGATCACTAGTATCTGCATTAAAATAATAAAAACAATAAAAAAACAACAAAAGTTGCTTAAGACTTCGCAATTATTCTAGGTTAAAGGCCTTAAATGTGTTCGCAATTGCGCACACATCACTCAACAAACCATTGGTAGCCTATAAGTTTAAGTGTCATGATTTATTTTTATTTCACAAATTTCATAATGCTTACATGCACCGCAAGATATGGATTATCTGTTTTTTATAACGCAGGGATTGTAGTCCTTTTCTTGCCGCCTATGCCGAGTATTTGAGCGATGGATTACAAGTACCAAACGATGGACTTGATGCCAGATTACTCCATAAAATATATATTGCTCTTTTATGGAATTACAGAGAAGCGAAACTCAGAAGCCGTACGCAACCGACGTTAAAGATCCATGATGACCAAGCCAAATTTCGTAGCACCGGATGAAGAACAACTTATCCATATTAATTAGATCTTTATAGATTGAGTCCGTCAATGTAATAACCTATCCTCCTTAGTTTAACTTGTTGATTTATTTGTAGAGTAGATCGTTTGTACCAATAATAATTTTTTTTTATATTTCATTTATTTGTTGAGTTATTTCATGTAATTTTCAAAGGCTTCGATTTATTTATTCTGTCTATGAATATAATTAATCCTTAGTTTTAAACATATTAATTGAAATATAGTACTAGATTCAAATATCACAACAGATAATACATCTGCTGCAACAGACGGCATATCTTATCAGATTGATTTAGACATATGTTGCAACATGAGCTGCAACACGTAGGTCATCTGCTGGAAATTATATAACTAGTCTTCCTACTTTTTTTATTTGCTCCAACAGATTATCGATCAGTTGCAATAGATAAGTTATATGTTGCAATAAATTGTATATCTATTGTGACAGACAAACTGGAAATATCTGCATAACGCAACAGATGATCAACCTATTCTAACAGATAATCAATTTGTCACAATAGGTACTAAATATGTTATGACAGATATAAAATCTATTGTATTATAAAAATTTAACTTGGCCAGACATAAAAATTATTGCCACTAATGTAAAGTGAATTGGCTTGAAATGAAAATTTGTTATCATGTTCGTCTCTGTCTTTGTACATGTTCATTTTTATACATGGGCTCCAACCATTTAGTTAGTACCCCATATGTCCATACCCATTGTGTCTTTCCTGTAATGGTGTAGCACACACCGGTCATTTATGTACCGGTCAGCAAATACTCATGTATGCAAGCGAGTATGGCCCATACGCTGCACCGGTTGTATTTCTTGAGAGCTGGATGTTCTTATTTCGACCTTCAAATCCCATGATTCCTTTGCCAAAAATTCAGCCGGCAAATGATCCATCGGCTTACTCTGCGTCAACAACTTGGGCAACAACTTCAAGAGTGGCTGCATGTGGGTTAAAAATGTCTTCTCACTAAAGACAGGTAAGTTGCAGTCATAAACCTTAATCTTTCCCTCGTATAGTATTATCTCAATAGTGAGAAAATGTGTGACATCCACGTTCATGAATGCAAGGATTCTCTTTGCCTTGGTCCAGCCTTGCTGTGTGGATATGGCCTCTTCCCTCTAACATATTTAATCATTTCTTCATCCTATTAGAACGTAGAAACTAACTGATCAAATCTCGGGCCACCGGAATCAGCTATCTTACAGAGTTTAGCGTACCTATCCTTGAAATTATTGTAGAAGTTGAGGTCCATTATCCTATCGGCATCATCATAAGCATCTGGGTACGCTAATTGCCTGCCCCTAATGAGGCAAAGAATTTCATCAACATACTGTGGTATAAAAAGATAATTTTTAAATAGGTTAGCAATTGTAAGGAATAAAAACACAGCCGAAAGAATTCGATGCAGTGGGTTCTCTGAATCAGTTCACAGATTACCCAGCCAACGCAACTTATGCAACAGATGTGTATTATGTTGCAACAGAATACCAATTTTTTGCAACAGATTACACATCTGTTGCGTAGATTCTTCTTCATGGAGTAGATTGGAAGGGTAGGTTAGCAAAAATAAACTTACCTTGTTCTCGTACCACATGCACATATTTGTCATATTCGAGAAGTCTTTGGAGGCAAATGAATGCATAGTGTATTCTTTTTGAACCTTCATCTTGATGAATTCTTCTAGTTCCTTCTTCTTCTCCTTGCCAAGCTCTAAGAATATGTCCACCTTCTTCGACGGCCCCTAAACTTCAACAACTATTGGAGCGGGGGGAGTTGCATTTTTTGCTGATTTTAGAACGGAGAGAATTTGTCTAATTTTTCTTCTCTTCCTCCTAACCTCCACTGTAGGAGTGCATAGCTCCCTCACCTCATTGGATGGTATGACAGCCCTCCTGAATTTCAACTCCTCGGTAGCTTTAGCAATAGCCTCTATCTTTTCAAGGAGTTTATCCTCTCTGTCCTTGCACACTTTGCATTTGTAATAAGAACATAAGGGTGAGGAGGGGTGAGAGGGACCACTGTAAAGGTGGGAGAGACCGGTGTAGGGGTGAGAGGAAGGACCTATAAAAGGGGTATTTTCAAACATATTTATTTTTTGCTGAGCACCAACATGCTCATAATCACGAATGGAAGCAGAACCAGCAGCAAGATAGCTGCCACCATCACAAACAACTCCACCAGCAACACCCTCAGAAGAAGCACCCGGATCTATTGCAGTTTGGGGTTGGTCGTGAAGAGCTTCAACATTAGGCTGACCTTGCCTAACTACTCTTTTTATGGATGTTTCTCCATCCAATTACTTCTTTATTAACTCCGCCGTTGGGTCCTCTTTTGTATCAACAAAACCCAGAGTAAGAAAAGAAGTAATCCCCGGCTCATCAATTGTAGGCACGATCCAAGGATACACAACCTATAAAAAAAGATAAGAGGAATTTAAATCATATAATAATAATTTACAGTCAGTTAGGTTACATGGGGCTCGGGTTATGTTAACACAGCCAACTTATGCAACATACAATCTAGTTACCACAACAGCTAATCTGTTTATTGAAACAAATTGATAATATGTTGAATCAGATTACCCATCTATTGCATAATTTACAATAGATGGGTAATCTTTTGAGTGAGTTTCAGAGACCAGAGCAATATATGGTTAATCTGTTGCGAAATATGGATCGTCTGTCGCAGCAGAATACCCATCTGTTGCACCAGTTATAGTTGATGGGTAATTTGTTACAATAGATGACCCATCTGTCGCAACAGATGAAATATTTGTTTCAATATTTTTCTTTGAGGCAAATTATTTTAGTTGAAAGAAGATATACTGCATCATCCAGAGGGTTAAAGAGATCAGCCTCATTAATATTTTTTTTGCTGCTCTCTACTGCAGCCAACCACCTAAGGATCCTTGGATGAGGAACCTTATCCAGGTAATCCTTGAAATACTTTTGGAGGGGAGGAATGGCTTCACATGCCCAAGCCTAAAAATTGTAAAGAAAAAGCAAGCAAAAAAAAAGTCACAAGTATATTCAATATAAACTAATGAATGAGTAAAAATAGTGATCAATTTTACCATGAAAGCCCAAGGAAAGTCGTATAATGTGGTCGTCTTTGAATTTAGCTCGTTCAGTAAATATTTGACAGTCAAGTAGTGGTTGTCGTATCCCCAGGGATACTCGTTGAATTTCCCAAAATCATCAACAAGCGCCAACAAATTATGTTCTATGACTTTCCTAACGTTTCTTGCCAATAAAATGAAATGGACAAACCAAACTAAGCACAATTTCTCCCTGTAGTGCTTTGGTATATCTTTATTCTTAAGATCCGCCATCAAATCCTCCACTTTATAGCTAGGTCCAACAATGCCCAACAACCCATCTTTTTTTACCTTACATTTGTTAGACCCTTTGTGGGGTGTTTTCTTGATGGGAGGTTCTCCTGGACAATCACATCTCAAGCCCATCACAATGGCAAACTCTTTCAGTCCAAAACAAATCGGCATGCCACAGTAGTTGATCCAGACTTTATCCATCTTTTTTCCGCCCTCCTTTGGACCTCCATCATCCCCTGCATACTTGATCCTACGCTAGAGAAGTCCTATACCATGATCTTTGAGAAACGGATAGAGCGAGGCCCAGACAGCTCAAGAAAGTGTGCAAAGCAGCTTCTTAAAAAGTCCATCTATGTTTTTCTTCTTCATAATACTCCTAAGTTCGTTAAAAGGTTTCCCCAACTGACATTTAAGTATAGGATCACCAAATACTACTTTCGGGATATTCATCAGCATCGTAACTCAAAACTTGTCAATACTAATGGTTTTGAGAGAATCATGCTGGAATTTCAATATTATTTCATGCCCCATTGGTGAGGAGGAGTTATCACTTTCCTCGGCTTCATTTTTCCCTGATTGAGATTGTTCTGGAAGTTCCTCTGAATCTATCTGTACTCTAGCCTTTTTTGTTTGGTGATCGGAAGTTGATCCACTTTCTTCACTTTTAGTTTCTTTTCTTTTGGGAGACATCTTTTAACTACAAACAAAAGAAAAATAAAAAATACATTGCATTTGATGTCTGCATAATTTTTTTTAAAAAGGTGAGACAAATTTCAATAAATTATTCTTACCACATAACCAAAAAAAATACTCCAACGAACAACCCATCAGTTGGAACAGATGGGGAACCTAAATCTGTTTGAAGACCTATTTAATATCTTCCAACAGATATTCCACCTATTGTAACAGGTGGACAAATTTCAATAAATTATTCTACCCTATATTACAAGAAAATACTCCAACGGATAACCCATCAGTTGGAACAAATGGGGAATCTATTTGAAGACCTATTTAATATCTCCCAATAGATCTTCCACCCGTTGCAATAGATAGACCACCACCACCACAACCAATTTCACCACCAATGCCACCAAGACCACCACCAATTCCACCAATACCAATACCAAGACCACCGACATCACCGACAAAAAACAAAAATACCAACACCACCAACAACAGCCACTAACAACACCATCAAACAATACCATGATAGCCAATAAAACACTGAGAGAAAAACTAGGGTTTTCTCGGGTACTTCCTACTCTTTTAGCATCAAAACTCAAAATTGTTAACCCATTCTCGAAGATAATACAACTAAAAGTCTTCTTTTTCATCATTAACTAAAAAGCCCTATTTTTAGAATAAAGAACAAATGTAGAACTCTTGTCGAACTCTGTTACTTGTGAAGACAGAGAAAATGATGGATACATGTGGGAATGAAGTAAAAAAAACAACTATATGTAGTTGTAAATGTGAATAAAATCGATATGTTTTGAAGGGTTGAGCAATATGTTGAGTAGTTGTTATTTGTATTGTTGAGAGGGAGAGGAGACTCCGAGAGAGAGAGAGAGAGAGAGAGAGGAGCGAGAACTTAAGATTTGAAATGAAAATTTTTTTGCACAAATGGATGATTTGTATGGGTTGATTTGTAATTTTGGAAAAGAATGACAAGTTTTGAAATTGCTAATTTGATCCAAATTGATCTTAATTAATTTTAAAAAATTTAAAAGATATAGTTTTTAAAATATTGAGTTGATGAGAACTCATTTCAACTCAGAGTGATCGATCGATGACTCGAGTCGGGATGAACGCAATACCAATGCCATGCAATTTCAAAGACTCAATTAGATTTGTAGTTGACCTTGCAAGCTCATTCATTCATCCCTAGTTCCATCTAAATCAACTTAAGTACTATCACTATCCTAAAATTGAGTTGATAAGAATTCATTTCAACTCATAGTGATCGATCGATGACTCGAGTCGAGATGAACGTAATACCAATGCCATGCAATTGCAAAAACTTGATTGGATTTGTAGTTGACCCTGCAAACTCATTCGTTTATCCCTAGTTCCACCTAAATTAACTTAGGTACTATCACTATCTTAACATTAAGTTGATGAGAACTTATTTCAACTCAGAGTGATCGATAGACGACTCGAGTTGGGATGAACACAATACCAATGCCATGCAATTGCAAAGACTCGATTGGATTTGTAGTTGACCCTGAAAGCTTATTCATTCATTCCTAGTTCCACCTAAATTAACTTAGGTAATATCACTATCCTAACATTGAGTTGATGAGAACTTATTTCAACTCAGAGTGATCGATCAATGACTCGGGTCGGAATGAACGCAATACCAACGCCATGCAATTGGAAAGACTCGATTGGATTTGTAGTTGACCCTACGAACTCATTCATTCATCCCTAGTTCCACCTAAATCAACTTAGGTACTATCACTATCCTAACATTGTGTTGATGAGAACTCATTTCAACTCAGAGTGATCGATCGACGACTCGGGTTGGGATGAACGCAATACCAATGCCATGCAATTGTAAAGACTCGATTGGATTTGGAGTTGACCCTGTGAGCTTATTCATTCTTTCATAGTTCTACCTAAATCAACTTAGGTACTATCACTATCCTAACATTGAGTTGATAAGAACTCATTTTAACTCAGAGTGATCGATCGATGACTCGGGTTGGGATGAACGTAATACCAATGCCATGCAATTACAAAGACTCGATTGGATTTATAGTTGACACTGCGAGCTCATTCATTCATCCCTAGTTCCACCTAAATCAACTTAGGTACTATCACTATCCTAACATTGAGTTGATGAGAACTTATTTCAACTCAGAGTGATGGATCAACGACTCGGGTCGAGTTGAACGCAATACCAACTCAATGTAATTGCAAAGACTCGATTGGATTTGTAGTTGACCCTGCAAGCTCATTCATTCATCCTTAGTTCCACCTAAATCAATTGCAATAACATTTGTAGTAATAAACGACTGATCTATTGAAAATTTTCAAACAGGTATTCATATCTGTTGCAACTGATGACATATCTGATTTAATTATCAAATAGACATTTGCATCTGTTGTGATAGATGACTGAGTTGTTGGAAATTTTCAAACAGATATTTATATCTATTGTAACAAATGACATATCTGATTTAATTAATTATCAAATCGACATTTTCATCTGTTGTCACAGATGACTGAGTTGTTGGAATTTTTAAATAGATATTTATATATGTTGTAACAGATGACTGAGCTATTCAGATTTCTAAACAGATATTTATATATGTTGCAATAGATGACATATCTATTTGAAAATCTTTTTTTCTCTTTTAATTTTAAAGCAAGCTTCTGGTCCGATTAGATAATATCAAGTAGTAGTACTTACTACTAAAGGCGGTAAAAAATATTTCTTGGATATCTCAAAAGTGAGTTCATTGAGTAGTCTTGTCTTTTCTTTTCAATGTCACTAGTCTTAGTCTTCCTCGTTCCCTTCAAATTATTAATTAAATTAATTAATATTAATTAATGAATACTGAAAACCCCCACATCTACGTACACAATACATCTATAGAAATCATCTCATCTCATCCTTCAGCTGTAGTTTATTTTATTCAACTCACTTTTTTCTCTCCTTTTTAGGGTCACAACCTTTTTTCTTTCTTCTCATAAATATATTTTCGAATCTAAACCGATCCATATCTTTTCTTGACTAAAATTTCTGTTTTGATCCCCTTTTTGATATTAAGGTATGGTTCATTATCCTCTTTCATTCTCGTCTTCTTCTTTGCAAGTTATTTACATCTATTTTTTTATTTAATTTATATTTACCCATATCATATTTATTAAAAAAATTGAAGGAACTTTTAAGTGTTGAATAAAAAAACTGAGAATTTTTGTTACAATATGCAAAAAAAGTCATTTGTTGGAAGAAGTTTAAAAGCCTTGTTGGCAGTATCATTTTTTTGTATGTATTTTGTTTGTTTCTTTATTGTTGATCCAGTTATTGATGTTGTTGGTGGGGATGGCATTATTGGAACTTGTATTGTGGTGTTGTTGATGGTTCTAGAACAAAAGATGTTGTTTCTTGGTAGTTGATGATGTTGTTGGAACAAATGTTGTTATTTCTTTGTTGTTGATGTTAATGTTATTGTTGATGTTTCAACAGATGGAGAAACTATTGGAACAAATCAAACCACTAGAAAGGTTGGTTTGATGTATTCCATCAGACTCCATATCTGTTGCAATAGACTTTACATTTGTTGCAACAGACTCCACATCTGATGTAACATATGGATAGTGTTCTTTTTGTGACATCAATTTTTTTCCTCTTCTTTGTAGATATAAGGAACTGACAGTTGATCAACTTTTGTCAGACTATCGCAAGAGGCTGCAGTAAAGATGGGTTTGGAGGAATAAGCTGCTTACAGATGGAACTACTTCATATGTGGGTGGTATGTATTACTGATAATGTTATTGTGGAAACACACATAGAGTGCACTGATTTTGTGAATGCTGTTTTTGCTGATTAGTCATAGATCGTTCAAACAAGATGTCTGCAATTTTACAATTAAGATTGGTAGGTCTGAACTAATAAGGCTGAGGGATCATGACTATGGTTCTGATACCCTATTAGTATTTAACGAAGGTTGTTGCTCATGTTTATTTGTCAAGCATTGAGAAGGGATCTAGTTTTGGTGTTATTGTAAAGATATTCAATAGCGATTGGACTAACTTTTAGGGTGCATTGGACCCTTAGAGGGCCTTCGAAGATTAGCACTGCATCTAACAAGAATGGAAAACCAATATAGTTATTGCCCAGGCCAAAATTTATATGGTTGGGTTTCTCGCTCGGGGTGATAATTATATGCCAGAAGGTGTGGTAGGAGAATGCCTTCGAGGAAAAATAAGTGGTTGATGAAAGACTATATCATCTGAGAGATAATTGAAGAAGAGACATAGGGTAGAAAGTAACTTCTAGCGAATCTGGCCAATGGAATTATCTTAACAGATGCGAAATCTAAATCAAGTGCAAATATGAAAGTGTATCCGATAATGTAATTTCGTCTGTTGTGTCTCTGAAAGAAGAATAATGCAGATGGATACTTTGCTAGGAAGTTGCGTGGTCAGGATTATCACCTAGGTAGAAAATAGGAGAAGAACAACAAAGCAGCCTCACGGGCATCAAGGGTTGAAATGATGTTTAGCGAGTCTAGAAAAATTACGCCTACAACAACTGCAGTTAAAATAAGGAATCTAAGCAAAGGCGACAATTTCTGAATTTTAAATTTCATTCCATGCCTTCTTGTTTGTGTTTTTTATCAGGTCCACAATTCGTTGACCTGATCGAAACCACAAATGTGATTGAAAGGCAAATAGAGTATCATTGTTTCCTTAGCAATATGGTTATAATTGATTATGTTTTCTTGCCTTAACATGCTTTTAACATTCCTTGAAGAAGATCAGATGCTTGCTGTAGTATGTGAATCCCGATAATTTTTAAGCTTGCCTCCAGCTTACTGATTCTGTATTCAAGTTGGTTGTTCCCGTCTTCGAAGTTAGTCAAGAGTTCCTCATCTCTTGTAATCTCGATCAGGGACACCACCTTCAAATTTGTGGCATTCTAGAAGCCCTTCAGAACACTTTCTTCAGAAGCCTTAAAGGATACATGGAGGGTCGTTGTGTTTGTTTTAGGTCAAAATATGTTGATGCACGTTAAAGATATGGTCCCAACAGTTGAACAACACACTTTTATCGAGCGTTGCTCAATGCATCTTGCTCAACTAATTTGATAAATTAGTAAGCATGGAGTTACGTAGTGTGTGATCTAAATTGGCTCTACCAAGCCTATCAAACGTTATGTAACTCTGATCTCATTACCCTATCAAAAAAATATGACCGAGTTAGTGCACAAATCGAATGAGCTCAATCTCTCAGCCTTTCTGCTGATCGCTCTTCTCCAATTTAGATAACAAGATATCTGCTATGCAAAAGTCTACACCGTCGCCAGACATGCTTTCCTGGGAGCAATTCTTCTGAAAATATCTATTGATTTCTTTTGAAGAATTGCTCCCAGACACGCATGTCTGGCGATGGTGTAGACTTTTGCATAGCAGATATCTTGTCATCTATATTGGAGAAGAGTGATCAGCAGAAAGGATGACAGATTGGGCTTGTTTAATTTGTGCACTAACACGGGCATATTTGTTTTGATAGGGTAATGAGCTCAGAGTTATGTAACGTTTGATAGGCTTGGTAGAACCGGTTTAGATCACACGCTAAGTAACTCCATGCTTACTAATTTATCAAATTGGTTGATAAAGATGCATGGAGCAACGCTCGATAAAAGTGTGTTGTTCAACTGTTGGGACCACATCTTCAATGTGCATCAACACATTTTAACCTAAAACAAACACAACGACCCTTCATGTATCCTTTAAGGCTTATGAAGAAAGTGTTCTGAAGGGCTTCTAGAATGCCACAACTTTGAATGTAGTGTTCCTGATCAAGCTCACAAGAGGCGAGGAACTCCTTACCAACTTCGAAGATGGCAAAGACCAGCTTGAATACAGAATCAGCAAGCTGGAGGCAAGCTTGAAAATTATCGTGATTCACATACTACAGCAAACATCTGATCTTCTCTAAGTAATGTTGAAAGCATGCTAAGGCAAGAAAACACAATTAATTAATCTATATTGCTAAGGAAGTAATGATACTCTATTTGCCTTTCAATCACGTTTGTGGTTCTGATCAGGTCAACAGTAGTGGACCTGATCGAAACTACAAATAAGAAATCATGGGATGAAATTTAAAATTTAGAAATTACCGCCTTCGCTTAGTTTTCTTATTTTAACTGCAGTTGTTGTTGGCGTAAGTTTTCTAGACTCGCAGAAATCATTTCAACCCTCGATGCTCGTGAGGCTGCTTTGTTGGTCTTCTCATATTTTCTACCTAGGTGATAATCCAGACCATGCAGCTCCCTAGCAAAGTGCCCATCTGCATTATTTTTCTTTTAGAGACACAATAGATGAAATTACATTACCGGATACACTTTCATATTTGCGCTTGATTCAGATTTCACATCTGTTAAGATAATTTCATCGGCCAGACTCGTTAGAAGTTACTTTCTACCCTATGTCTCTTCTTCAATTAACTCTCAGATGACATAGTCTTCCATCAACCACCCTTTTTCCCTCGAAAGAACTCTCCTACCGCACCTTCTGTCATATAATCATCACCCCGAGCGAGCAGCCTAACCATATAAATTTTGGCCAGGGCAATAACTGTATTAGTTTTCCGTTTTTGTTAGATGCAGTGCTAAGCTTCAAAGGCCCTCTAAGGGTCCAATGCACCCTAAAAGTTAGTCCAATCGCTATTGAATCTCTACAGTGACGACAAATATTGATCCCTTATCAAAACTTAATATGCATAAACACGAGCAACAATCATCAGTAATTCGTAACAGGGTATCTGCACCATCTTCATGAGGTCCTCAGCCTTATCAATTTTGAACCCATCAAACTTAACAGTACAATGCAGGATCTTTTTTGAATGATCAATGCCTAATCAGTTAAAAACTGTATTCACAAAAATATTGTACTTTGTGTGTGTTGTCCCGATGACCTTATCAGTAATACATACTTAACTCCCACACATATGATAGTGGATCCATCTGCAATCACCTTATTCTTCCTAGTCCATCTATGGCTTAAATTGAATAAATAGATGACTAGCTAGTTGCAACAGATGGCCCATCTGTTTATATTGTCAAACAATTGGAGACATTTGTTACGATAGTTGATCAACATGTTGCAGAAATCAAATAGATATATATATCTGTTAGAAAAAATTGCCAGTATGTTGTAAGTTATCTAACAGAAAGAATATATTTTGCAATAGATTACTCATCTGTTAGATTTATTTTAAAGTAATTTTCTTTTCTTTCCGATATACAATAATTTATAAATAGGCCCCTCCTTACAAATATGGATGATTAAGATTCATACAATAATATTCATATCGAGTCCTTACGTTAACTTCAAAGGCAGTTTAATGAACTTCAGAGAGAATTTGATGACTTTGGAGCAAGGTTGCCGGATGAAAAATGCCCGATTGACAAGAATAATAATAGTAGTAATAATAATTAGGTAATGTTTTTATTTTAGCGCATGTATGTATTTTCCTCCTTTTGTATATCGGATCTACCCAAGGGATTCAAAAATCTATGAACATTCATTTCATTTTGTTGTCGACTTTGAATTTTTAATTCTTATTTAGTATTTAATAATAATCATTCTGTCTATTCCTTGTTCTCAACATGTCGACGGTTGGTGGTAGAGATTGAGTAGAAATTTATGTCTACAGAGGTTAATCTGCTACGACAGATCAATCATATATTGCACTTGGCGGTTATTAATAAAAAAAAGGTTGTTGTTATTGAGAGGGTGAAAAGAAAAAGACATGACTTTCCGATTATTCAATATGAAAAATGTTTTGTAAATAAATAATAAAGAAATAAATGATAAACATAATTTATAACCACAATTTTAATAACTGATCGTGACTTTTCACCATTTTTGTTTTTGAATTTGTTTTTTAAAATTATTTATTATATAACAAAATGGTTATTATTTTATTAAGGAATTTGAAAAGGTATTTTTTTTTAATTTATAAAATAAAAAATTAAGAAAATTTGGATTAATGATATGATGATAATTATTTTTTTCTAAAAAAAGTAGATTATATGTTGCAACAAATAAATTATTTGATGCAACAGGTTCACTATTGTTGCAACAGATGATATATCTATTGTCACAGATGATTTATCTGATGCAACCGATATCGAATCTGTCGTCACAACTCAATAAAAATAGTTCTTGGAAAGAACTAATTAATAATAATAATCTGAAAAGTCATGACTTATCACAATATTTCTTAATTTAATTAAGTCATTACTTTTCACATTAATAAAAAATATAATTAATAAATGGAGGTGAACAGTTAAATTATATGTTACAACAGATAGGTTATCTGATGCAACATATTTTATATTTGTTGCAACAGATAATATATCTATTGTTACAGATGTGTTATCTGATGCAACAGATATAGAATCTGTTGCCACAACACAATAAAAATGGTTCATCGAAAGAACTAATTAATAATAATAATTTGAATATTCATGACTTATATCACAATATTTATTTTCTTAATTTAATCAAAAATATAATTAATGTATGGAGGTATATAGTCGCGCCTTTTTGCCTCTCATTCAAATTCAATCCTCTATAAATAGGTCCCTACTTACTCAATCATTCATTCAACTACACTCTATTTATTTATTGCATCTCGCCTTTCATATTACACTCTAGAAGATAAGATTATGGTTGACCTAGTATGGGACGTTGCTTTTCTGCAAGACGCCGTGAATGAACTTTGAAATTAAGTTTGTGACCTGCAATGGGAACTGGGAGGAGTTGGAGCAAGAATGCTTCGCGAGATCCGCAGGCTGGGGAGGGCCTTGCTACTTTCGGTTAAAGATTGGCCTGCTGGCAATAATGATGATGATAATAATAATAATAATTAGATTATTATTTTTCTTTTAGTCTATTATATTTATTTTTTTTATTTTTTTTAATAAATAAATTATGTTTGATCTTTGACGTTTTAATCCATATTTAATTTTCATTCTGTCTATTATCTTTTCAACAAACATGTTGATGATTTGACGTAAAAAGAAATAATTTAGAATCCAATAGTAATATCAAGATTTATCTGTTGGGTTTGTGGCAGGGGTTGATGTGTTGTTCAAAACAGATTACTCATGTTACAACAGATAAGAAGTCTGATGCAACAGATAAATAGTCTGTTTTAACATATGACTAGTTTGTTGCTTTGCTTGGCTCTGACGTTTTAATTCATACTCCTTTCGTCTCAAATTACCCATCCCAAATTGAGTTGTCACATTGATTAAGAAAAATAATTAATAACATGTTTAGTTGATAATAACCCATTGATCAGTTGGTGGGACAGTAGACGTGTTTGAAATAACCATTGTTTGCTATTCAATCGAAATTTCATAAGAGAAGAAAGCTTTTAACATCGGTTGGCGTATAGTTCCCCTATTAAATGATATTTCCATTTTAATTTGAAGAAAAAATGATCAATGCAAAAGGTAAAATATAATTTTTTTAATCTTTTCTTAATTAATGAAAAAGACAAGTAAAATGAGAAATCGAATTAGGAAATTTGGGATGCATAATTGGACGTAAGGAATAATTTTGAATCCAGTAGCAATAGCAAGAGTTGAAACATATTGGTTATCTGTTGGTTTTGTGGTAGAGGTTGATTTGTGTTGTTTCAAACAGATTAATCATTCATTGCAACAGATAATTAGTCTGGTGCCACAAATAAATATTCTGATGAAACAGATAATTAGTCTGGTGCAACAGATAAACATCTTGATACAACAGATAATACGTCTGATGCAACAGATAAAGAGTCTGATGCAACAGATAAATCTCCTGATGCAACAAATTACTTATCTGATGCACCAGATGATTGGTTTATTTAAATTGTGGGCACTTATGATGGATTCATGATCGAGGTTCTATCCATTGTTGGAAAAACAGAAGTGTACCCAGATGACAAATACGAATAAAAATCATAATTTTACTTACCAAAGTCACCTATGACAGATAAACATCCTGATACAATAAATAATATGTTTAATGCAACAGATAATACGCCTGATGCAACAGATAAATAGTCTGATGCAACAGATAAATCTCCTGATGCAACAGATTACTCATCTGATGCACCAGATGATTGATCTATTTAAATTGTAGGCAATTATGTTGGATTCATGATCGGGGTTTTATCCATTGTTGGAAAAACAGAAGTGTACCCAGATGACAAATACGAATAAAAATCATAATTTTACTTACCAAAGTCACTTATGAAGTAATGCCAAAGTGAAAAGTGATGTAGTAAACAAAATTTGACCTAAGAAATTAGTCAGATCGCAATAATAGCGTTGTACCAAAAACAACAACAACAACAACAAATGATCGACAAGAAGAAGAAAAAGATGATAATGAAGTAGAAGATAATGATAATGAAGAAGAAGATGATGAATAAAGCAGCAAAAACAGAAACAATGAATAAAAAATCGCTAAGAGAGAGAAAACAACAATGGATTAGAAGAGAGAAAAAGACGCATTTTTTTCCTCCATTTTCCGTTATTTTAGGTATACATTGGGATCAAAGTGTAAATTTAAAAACTTGTGGGTTATTTTTAAACTTTTCCAACTTTCTTAATCCATAATAAAGTAATTGTCACCTCCAATTAATAATTAAGACTTGTGTCACCTACACCTCATTTTAAAACTCTTTTGTCACCTGTGGCCCAAACCCCTTTGTTTCCTATGTATACTCTTTTGTTCTTTATTCAAATTGGCTAAGTATAAATTTTCTAAAAGCATTTGTATATATTTAACAATAACAATGAGAACGAATAAGATAAGAAGGCGGGATAAGAAAAAAAATATATTTTATTTTAAAAAAACAAATAAAAAAATTAATTTTTTTTTGGGAGGGAGTGCAGGTAGAGGTTGCCAATATAGATAGTAAGGGTGGAGTAATAATTTTTTTGACTTCTTTTAAAAAAAATTATTTATTGGGGGGAGGGCTAGAAGGGGGTGGGGTCTAGGTAGGAGAATGAGGGTGGGATGAGAAAAAATATATTTTTTTTAAGGGAGGAGGAGGTTGGTAGGGGTGGGGTGAGGGTGGGGTAGCAGAGGGAAAGAAAAAAATTTAGCTTTTTTTTTAAAAAAAAATATTTTGTTTGAAGTGTGTAGGAATTTGAGTTTTGGGTTAGGAAATGAGGTAAGAAAAAATTTGAAATAGTGTTTTTTTTTTAATGAGGGTAATAGGGGTGGAGTCGGGGTAGGGTAGTAAGGGTGGGGTAAGGAAGAATTAAAATAAATTCAAAAAAAAAAATTAAAAATATTTTGGAGGGGGGAAGGATTTGGTAGGGGTAGGCCGGGGAGGGTAGGGAGTAAGAAAAAGTTTGACTTTTATTAAAAAAATTAAATATTTTTTTGAAAGGGGTGGGGAATAGGGTTTTGGGTAGGGGGTTGAGGTAAGAAAAAAAGTTAAAATATTTTTTTTTGAATGGGAGGTGGTAGGGGGTGGGATAGGGGTAGGGGATTGATAGTCGGAGTAGGAATGATTGATTTTGAGAGTTGTATGAATATTTCATCTTAAAAATGAGGTTGAAAGAGAATTTTGGAAAATGTTTTCCTTACTTTTTGAAGGGAAGTTATTTTCCTTAGATTTGAGGAAAATAAGTTGATTTGAAAAATATTTTTCAAAATCTTTAATCCAATCACACGTAAGAAAATTGAAAAATATTTTTCAAAACATATTTTCCTTCATACCAAACACACCCCTTGAAGAACACAGAAATGGGCAAAAGGTGAAGAAATATTGTTTTGTACTTTATTTTTTGTTTTATGTAATGTCAAATGGTAAAAAAAAAGTGAGCATGTTATTTCTTTTTTTTTTTTCTTTTGTAATCTACTGCAAATATGCTATTAGAGTGGATGAATGATAATGATCTTGAAGAGGACATAATTTAACATTTGAAAAGAATTAACATATGGGTGGAATAAGATTTTGAATATTATAAGTCGGTATTATCTATATTTTTTTTATATGTTTTCGACTGATTTAAATATACCTATAATTTTTCTCCTTCTTCAACTAAACCTAGTTTAATTTTATTACAAGCCACACTTATATGAAAGCTAACGTGTTAAAATTTTATTAAACATAAATTTGGTCATTGACATTTTTTTGTTAAATATGTTTACCCATATTTAGGAGATTAATAGAAACTAAAACAATTAGTAATATCCCTCATATTCACTCCGTAACTTGACTTGACATGTTTGTCTTTTGCATAATTTTTAAAGAAGAAATTAATAAGATTGTAAATTGACTTATATGAATCCTATTAAACTCACATTAAATATTATTATTACTTATTAAAGTTAATTACTTTTTTAGTAAATTACTAAAAATAAAATTTTAAAAAAGTCAATTATATTGATTCTTTAAATATGTCAACTATTTTAAAATAATTTTCTTTATAAATATATCAAATAATATTTATAGAAATATTTAAGATTTTTTAAAAGAACTACAAATGAATAAAAAGCTCACGCAACAAATTCACTAGTTCCAGTAATATGCCAAAAAAAAATAAAAACAAATTACCAAGTAGAGCCAGGATCTCCATATTTTGGGCCCGTTTGGCCATGAATTTTTTTTCCTTTTTTCTGAAAAAAATTTTCGGAGTTAAAATTGTGGTGTTTGACCATGAAAATTCAAAAAATAATTCCCAAATTTTTTTCTGAAAAAGGAAAACAGGTTTTTGTTATTTTCACAATTTTCCAACTCCAATTCCAACTTTTATTATTATTACATATAACTCCAATCTTTTAAATTTTTACATAAATTTCTCCTTATAACATTACTTTTTCAAAATTACGTATGTAGTAGTTTTAAAGAATAAGATAATTATAATTTCAAACTTAATGTTATCTTAATTAATATATATCTTTTTTTCTCTCTCATCATTATTTTTATCTCTTATTTAATTTTTCCCTTATTTAAGACATTATTTTACTGTTAATTTTATATTTATATTCATAAATATAAAAAGTATTATATTTATAATAGAAATATACAAAGTATGTTATATATAAAGTTTATACCATGTATATATCATATACACACATATATAAATATACAAAGTATTAAGAAACATACTAAGCATATTTATAATATAAATATACAAAGTATGTTATATATGAAGTTTATATCATGTATATACCATATACACACATATATAAAAATACAAAGTATAAAGAAACATACTAAGCATATTTATATATTTATGGTATATGATATAATATACCATAAATATGCAAATCATGTTTTACATAGAAATAATTTATTCCACACAGTAAAATCTTTCATGTATAAGAAAATTAAAGAATTAAATTAGCGGCACCCTAAAATTTAATAACAACTCATCATTTCCTATTTTTTAGGAATGGAAAATGAAGGAAATAAATTAAATAAATTCCTAGAAAAATAAATTTATTTGAAAGATAATATTTGTTACCTAAAAAACAGGAAACAGTGATCAGTTAATATAACATCCATATTTAAAATTTTCAAATATAAAAAAATAGCTATTAATGTAAATATTATAAATGTCATAATTGAAATTCATTAAATATGATCATGTATATGTAATTATTTTTATAATATTAACTAATTGTGTTTTTTTTTTATTAATAGATAAATTTTAGTTGGATAATTTTAATTCTTTGTAAAAGTTAGGACATAAAATAATATTTTAATTTTTTTTTTCAAAAATCAAATTTCTTTTTAAAAAAAGATATGACCAAATACAACTCTAAATTCAATTTCAATTTCAACTCCAAAATATTTTAGTTTTGAGGCAAACGGCTACTTTGTTTGGTTCTGTTGGAAAGTGTACCATCACATGCCTTACTTTGGCACATGTGCCCAAATAATAAAGTATCCATTTCTGCTAGGGGTATCTCAAGTAATAAATAATTTCGAAATAATTTATTTCATTATTTATATTATAGTGATGGGATAAGTTATTTTATATATATATATATATATATGATAAGATAAGTTATCTCAAATAATTTTAGGATGACTAATTTAGGATAACTATTTTTCAATCAAACGATTCCTAATTCTTACTCTTCATTTTATTTTATGTGTTATAATTTGATCCGATATAAAATTTTAAAAATAAAAAAAGATTTGAATTTTTTATCAAATTATTTTTTATTAAAAAATAGATTATATATTATTATTTTTAATTTAGTAGAACCTTATAAATGAGATTAATAAAAATAAAAATATTATTATATTTTAAAATAATTATCACACATAAAATGAAATGGAGGAACTAATTGATTCTACTGATTTGCTTTTGTTCATCAGATCTCATAGACTTCAGTTCATTCCTCTCAAAAAAAATAAAAAAAAATTGAATCCTCAAACCCCTTTTGGTTCCATGGAGATTAACAGTGAAAATGTTGCAAATAATGAACAAATCAATGAAGTAGTTGTAGTAATTGTTCCAACTCAAGCTCAAGGCCATCTGAATCAACTTCTCCAATTTGCCTGTCTAGTTTCCTCTTTCGGTCTCTCTGTTTACTATATTGGCTTAGCCAACTGCAACTATCAGGTCAGGATTCGAGCCAACGCCTTAAACCCTTCGGATATAGCCAAGATCCACTTTCATGACCTCCCAAATGGTCGGGGAGGCAAAATCCCATCAGTGCGGGATACTTGTATGCTTCTACAAGAGCCCATTGCTTCCTTCATTCGTGATATGTCCTCAAAATCAAGACGAGTTGTTGTTGTTCATGATTATTTAATGTCCTATAATGTTCAGGTTGTTTCTTCCTTGCCCAATACTGAATCCTATGTGTTTAGTTGCATTTCAGCTTTCTCTTCGTGCAGTTTGAAGATGTTAGACATCCAACTTGAAGATCAAGAATTGCTTAAAAAGCTACCCTCCCTTGAAGGAATTTTGACAGACGAATTCAGGGACTTATTAGCTTCTCAGCATCGGTATAAGGATATTAGATCAGGTGATATTCATAATACAAGCAAAGTAATTGATGGCAAGTATCTTGATTTGCTGGCACAAGCAGAATTTAATCTGAACAAGAAACAATGGGCAATTGGACCTATTCTTCCTACTAAACTCGATCATAGGAACAATATATGTTTTGAGTGGATGAACAAACAACCTCCAAACTCAGTTCTTTATATATCTTTCGGAACAACAACTTCATTTTCTGATAGACAAATCAAGGAGCTCGCGGTGGGATTAGAACAAAGCAAACAGAAGTTCATATGGGTACTGAGAGATGCCGATAGAGGAGATAGCTTTACTGGGGAAGCTAGAAGACTTGAGCTGCCAAAAGGGTTTGAGGAGAGAGTTAAAAATGTAGGTTTAGTGGTAAGAGGATGGGCACCACAACCAGAAATCTTGGCTCATTCTTCCACGGGTGGGTTCATGAGTCATTGTGGCTGGAACTCTTGCATAGAGAGTATTACTGTGGGGGTGCCTATAGCTGCTTGGCCTATGTACGCTGACCAACCGAGAAATGGTTTCTTGCTGACGGAAATGTTGAAAATAGGTCTCATTGTGAGGGAGTGGAAGAAACGTGAGGAGCTGGTGAGTGCATCCACCATTGAGAATGTCGTGAGGAAGTTGATGGCATCAGATGAAGGCGATGTGATTAGAAAAAGAGCAGAAGAATTGGGAGAAGCTGTAAGGTGTTCAACAGAGATAGGGGGAGCTTCTCGAATGGAGTTGGATTCTTTCATCGCGCATATCACAAGATAGACTTGTATATCAACAGAATTTGGCAAGGCGGACGTTCTAGCTCTTTCTTCTTTGATTTTCTCTTTTCAAGTTGTTTGGTTACTCTAAATTTTCTTTAAACCTGTTATTTATCTGTTTCATGGCTCAGACTAATTTAAACTACCTTAAATTTCTTTGATCTTGGAATGCTAGGAGGGAAGACTAGTTAGATGTTATCAAGATGTTCATGATATTATTTGATTTGATGTCACAAATTAGAAACTATCATTAAATGTGAAGTTCAACGCTAAGTGTAAACACATTTGAGGAGCAAGATCCTAATTTTCAGTAGTTGTTGAATACTCCAAATTAGTTCAACATAAATTATTTGCAAGCTGAAATAGCTGGACTTATATATTTGTTGCCCACATGATGCAAATATGTGATATTTAAATTTGCTTATTATACTGGATAACATATCTACAAGTTCAAGTTTCATCACCATCATTGAAATGAACATGTACTATTTTGAAGATTAAAATTGGTGTATTTGCTATGAATGTCTGCACATCAAGAGAAAATGGTCAAAAGCCCAACCTTTATTCCAAATTTCAACTACACACTTATACTTTGCGGGGTGCTATGACTCCTGAATTATTTTAAAGTGGAATTATTATCCCAAAAAACCTGACAACCAGTCATTTTGGATAAGGTGTGATGCACGCGCCAACAACATTTTGACACGTATTTTTTTGTTTAAAATTAATTTTTATTTACTTTTTTTTTTCATTTTTATCACTTTTTATCATTTTTCATCATTTTTTCACCATGATTTTTTTCACCATTACTTTTCATTTCTTTTCCTTTTCAAACTTTATTATTCCTACTTCTATGCAAATAATTTTTCGACGACCTTGAAGTGGAAAATAGTGAATAATACCGAATTTGAAATTTCTAACAATCTTGAAGTCGAAAATAATAAACAACATCGAATTTAAAAATTTTCGACAACCTTGAAGTGAGAAACAATGACCATATAATTATTAAATTTTTGATGATCTTAAATCCGGAAACAACGAACAATACCAATTTCAAAATTTTCAACGACCTTGAAGCCGGAAACAATGAACAATACGGAATTTAAAATTTTCGATGACATTAAAGTCGGAAACAATAGAGAATTTTGAAATTTCCGACGACCTTGAAGTCGGAAATAATGGACAATACCCATTTTAAAATTTACAATGACCTTCAAGTCGAAAATAATGGACAATATCGATTTTGAAATTTTCAATGTCTTGAAGTCGGAAATAATAAACAACATCGAATTTAAAATTTTCGACAACCTTGAAGTGGGAAACAATGAACAATATCAATTTTTAAATTTCCGACGATCTTAAATTCGGAAACAACGAAGAATACCAATTTCAAAAGTTCCGATGATCTTGAAGCCGGAAACAATGAACAATACCGAATTTAAAATTTTCAATAACCTTAAAGTCGGAAACAATAGAGAATTTTAAATTTTCAACGACTTTCAAGTCGGAAACAATGGAAGATACCCATTTTAAAATTTATGACGACTTTGAAGTCGTAAATAATGGACAATATCGATTTTAAAATTTCTGACAATCTTGAAGTTGAAAACAATGAATAATACCCATTTTAATTTTTTCGATCAATTTGAAGTCGAAACCAATTGATTTTGTGCTTGGAGATAAGGAAAATGATAAATTAATTTTGGATATTATTGATAAGTTTTGGATGTCATTGTTTGTAAGAAAGATGATGATGATGATGATGAAGAAGAAGAAGAAGAATAATTAAAGAAAAAGAATAAATAGAAATGAATAAAGAAAATAAAGAAATATTAAAAATAAATTTTTAATAAAAAAAAATCGTTCTCACTCTCTTTAAAGAGTAAGAGAGTGAAACACACTCTCTTGCCATGTCAACGTTTAGAGGGTTAATAATTCTACTTTAAAATAGTTAAGGAGGGTAATAGGACCCCCCACAAAGTATAAAATATAGTTAGAATTTTGATTAAAATGTATAATTAAAATTTCAATTAAAGAGAAGGGGGTAATAGATCATTTTCTCGCTCATCAATAATAGTGGTCACTGAGTCAAGTTATCCAAATTAATTAGCAAGTTTGAATTTCACATGCTTGCATCACATTTAACCTTTTAAATAATGCATGTACTATAAATTTGTAATAAATTTCATCAGCCACGGCGAAAAGTTAGGATCTTCCTTGTCAGATGTGCTTTATATTTGATTAAAGTAAAGTTTTTAATTGGTGACAATAAATTAAATTATACCATGAGCAGGCTAGTACCATGCAGGGCGGATCTACGTGTCTCCCAAACTCTCTTCATCGAAAAAATACATTAAACATACACAATTAAATTTGTTTTCTATGTATATATAGAGAGAGAGTTGAACCCCCTTGACACAAGCAGGATACTTAATTTAGTGGCAAAGGGGGTTCAGAAATTCGCCTTTGAAGGAAAACGTTGCGGGTTCGAATCCCGTTTAAGGTATTTTTTTTTTTACTTAAAGGAACTAAGCTGCTGGAACAAAAATAATTCTAAAAAATTTATTTATTTCAACTTAATTTAAACGACACCGTTTTAAAATAGGGGGGCAAAGTTTATTTTTAATTAAAATCCCACTCAATGTGAAATATTAAAAATTTCAATAACTTATACTAGTACTATCTAATCACTTTTCCTAATTCCATATCTATGTGACTTTAACCCTACATGCTACAATTTGGGTTCATCTGCTCATCGTCTTCAAGCACCGCGCACGACATCATTTTTTGATTCAAATTATTGAGTTTCAACCTCAATCTCTCACCGGTGTCTTCCCCAATTTCACTAGTTGTTATGACTTCTTCGGTAATTCTTAATTTTTTTTTTATTTTAATATTCTAATCCTATTTCTATATTTGCTACTGCTAGTTCCTACTTAATTTTTGAATTTTTTATCTGTGTAAAGGCTTCTTCTTTTTACGGCTGATGTATTTTTTATGATTTGATGTGCTACTTGATTTTTGATTGTTATCTAGGTAAAAGCATTTATTTTGTTCATTTAATTTGGTATAAAGATGATTGTTTTCTTTTTTATGTTGGTTTATAAGTTCTAACTAAGTTCTTACTTTACTTCTTTGCGACAGTCTCAACGTTCTGTGAAGAATTTTTTTACTGTATTATCAAAATCAAATTTAGTCTCTCATATTGATATTCAATCTAACCAAGAATCAAATGCCAACCATTCAAAAGTAGCATTACCTTCTCAAGAAAATGCTGAAGAATTTGATTTGAGTTCCTTAAAGTTTGATCCGGGTGAAAGAATCTCAATATTAAAGTATCCTTCAAAGCATCGTGATCTTATTAGAAGAGCATATCTCCTAAATGGTCCTTATCAACCCCGTCTCCATCTTAATGAGTATCCTCAAACGGATATTTGTGGATCAATGCGTCGTTTTAATCATGAATGGTTCGATGATGTGTATCATGACTGGTTAGAATATAACGTTAGTAAAGATGCAGCATATTGTTTGTATTGTTATCTTTTAAAAGATAATAACATTCATCAAGGTGGAGACGAAGTATTTTCAACTACAGGATTTAGAAGTTGGAATAAAAAGAAGGGTCTTGAGAAACATATTGGTCTACCAAATAGCGTACACAATCAGTCAAAGAAAAAATGTCAAGATTTATTACGACAAAAATAGTTTATTCAATATGCATTTGATAAGCAATTAAATCAACTTAAGCATGGATATTGGATCCGCATGAATGCTTCGATTGATGTAGCAAGAGTTCTAATAACTCAGGATTTTGCATTTCGAGGTCATGATGAATCTAAAACATCACTTAGTAGGGGGAACTTTCTTCAAATACTCTCATGATATGCAAAAAAGTGTGATAAAATTTATGCTTATGTGCTAGAACATGCTCCTCAAAATGATCAAATGACTGCTCCATCGATTCAGAAAGATATTATAAGTGCATGTAAAATAGAAACCGTTAAAGCTATTCTTGAGGAATTAAATGGTGACTATTTTTCCTTACTAGTTGATGAGTCTTTTGATGTGTCACGCAAAGAGCAAATGACTATTGTATTTTGATATGTTGACAGAATGGGGTTTGTGATGGAGCGACTTATTGATATTATTCATGTTCAAGATACTAGTGTTTTATCTCTAAAAAAGGCAATTGCCAATTTACTTGCTCAACATTCCTTGAGTCTATCATCTGTGCGTGGACAATGTTACGATGGGGCAAGTAATATGCAAGGTGAGATCAATGATCTTAAAATGTTGATTAGGCAAGACAGTAGATCGGCTCATTCTATCCATTGTTTTGCTCATCAACTTCAACTAACTCTTGTTGGAGTCTCTAAAAAGTGTATTGAAGTGGAAAAACTTGTAGTGTTGGTCTCAAATATTTTGAATGTGTTGGGATCTTCTTTTAAGCGTATGGATGAACTTTGAGATTCTCAAAAAGATAAAATTCAAGAGGCATTAGATATGGGTGAAATCACTATCGGTAGGGGCTTGAATCAACAACTTGGTTTTTCAAGAGCTTGTGATACTCGTTGGGGGTCTCATTATAAGTCTTTTGCCAATTTTATTCTTATGTTTGGCTCTATTCTTGATGTTCTTGAATCACTTGTTCTTGATGCATGTAATATGGATGAAAGAGCCAAGACAATGGGACATCTCGAAGCTTGTCGAACATTTGAGGTTGCATTTATGTTACATTTGATGAGGGATGTTTTGGCTATCATAAATGAGCTTAACAAATGCTTACAAAAAAAAGAGCAAGATGTTGCAAATGTCATGCTACTTGTTGAAGTAGCAAAGAGAAGGTTACAAGTTTTAAGGGATGATGAATGAAATTCTCTTATTGATACGGTATCTCTATTTTGTAACAAACATGATATTTTGATACCTAACTTTGAGGATCCATATGTTAGCTCTTTAAGATCCCGTCGTCGACATACCGATTATACAGTCTTACATCATTATCGTGTTGAAGTATTTTGCAATATTATTAATTGGCAACTTCAAGAACTCAATGATTGTTTTGGTAAGGTGACAACTGATTTGCTTCATGGAATTGCTTCTTTGAATCCAGTTAACTTATTTTCAAGTTTTGACATCAAAAGAATAATCAGAATGGCCGAATTATATCCAGATGATTTTGATGAATTTAATATGAGTATTCTTGAGAATCAACTTTCAAGTTACATTGTTGATGTTCGTGATGTTGATGAAAGGTTCTCCGATTTGAATGGGCTTTGTGATCTTTCCAAAAGATTAGTTCAGACAAAGAAACATTCAAATTATCCTTTGGTATTCCGCTTAGTAAAACTTGCTTTATTTCTACCAGTTGCCACAACATCCGTTGAAAGAGCTTTTTAGGCAATGAAGTTTATCAAGAATGACTTGCGGAGTCAGATGAGTGATAGTTTTTTTAGTAATTTCTTGGTGCCTTATTTGGAAAAAGATATATTTGATAATATTTCTAATGATGCTATTATTAAGACATTTCAAGATATGAAACCTCGCAGAGTACAATTGTAATAATGTATGTTGTTGTACTTTCAATATTAAAACTATGTTTTGATTAGCTTCTTCGCGTGTTTTATTTTTTTAGAATATTCTGATTGCCTCCACTTAGTTATATACAGTTGAAGTGTAATAAAGTTTCAAAATATACATTAGATCCCTCATTGTATATCGTAGAATTTTACTATCAGGTCCAACAGGTAGTTGCTGCCATAAAAAATGAGTTTAGTTTGTCTCAGATTTGAGTTATTACTGATTCTTTTAATCTAAATCTTAATTGCATTAAAGTTGGATGGCAGGTATTGTTTCTTTTTCCTTTTCTACTTTATCTTTTTTATGCCACTTAAAACCAAATCCTTGTAGATTTTGTTCATGATCTCTTTAGAGAGAGAGTAACTAGGATGTAGTTTATTATGCGTATCGCCTCATCATTTCTACAAAAAGTTTGTCTTCTGTATTTTATAGGACCTTATTGCTGGATTTGATCAAGAAGCAGCTGCTGCGGCACACTAAAGGCAAGTTTCTTTTTTTTTATGACTAACTATTTTGCACTGTTGGTCTTTTCCTTTTTGGAATCCTATTTCCACTTTATTTTGCTGGCTGATTTTGATCCCATCAGATGGATAGACAAGTCATTGAACTTTATCTAGCCCACTCCTATCTAAACTAATCCGCTCATTTGCCAACACTATCGTCATCCTTAGATTTTTTTGAACCCCCTTGTTAGAAATCCCGCGTCTTCCACTGGTACCATATATGCTCACTTGTTGCCTTATTAGAACTGAGCATTTTTCATAGCCTCCACTCATGAAACTTGAGCCATGCCGAAAACACCATAGTTGTTATCATGATTATTGCCTTTTGCTCTTCCATATCGAATCTGCATCAGATTCTGTTCTGCCATGGAAATCATGGTTACCATTTTTTGGCTCGCGACAACTGATGAGATATGATGCAAAAAAACCAAGAAAGCTGCTGGTTAACTGTTTATGCGAGGACTGCGAGTGTGGTCTCCCTTGTGATGCATGTCCAGGAAGCTGTGAAATTCATTGAAGGTTGATGTATCTCCTATTGACATCTTATGCCTATGTAGTTGGATAACTATTTCAATATAATTCTTACAGTCTCTTCTTCGTCAGCTATACACATTATATGGTCTGTTGTTGTTGTTACAAATTTATGCCAAGTATGAATAAAGCAGAACTTGTTCCCATGAAATCATTTATGTAGATGTTTAATAAAACATTACATATGCTATGCATTGTTAGAGCTTGATTAGTTATTGAGCTATGCTCCAACTTATTAGAGAAGAATAAAATCATAAATTTATGATGTAGTATAAACAAGTCTGGGCCAAGAAACAGACAAGTGACAGATTTAAAGAAAATTGCAAAGTACGCAACTTTCCTTTGCATTCCTACAAGAGATTGTCTGGTAGGCTGCGTACAATAGACCCTTGTGGTTAGGCTTCTTTGAACCCGTGAAAAATTTAGTGTACTTGCCCCGACCTAAACCGGGTCCTGACCCGAACCGGGGCTGGCCATGACGGGTATCTCAAACCTACCCTGGGCCGGAGACCACCCCTTTAGCCTTACTTCAAGAGCACAAAAATAATAAACAACAAAAACCAACCAAAATTAAGGATAGATAGGTTAAATGACAATACTAAGAATCCAAAACAAACGATTAACCCACACTTGTCCACAAAAGCCTCTAAAACTAGAATACAAACTAAGTCGGGACATGCACCCAACTACGACCAAAAAGGATCCAAAATGAAATACTGAGATAATACTAAAAACAATGAAATGACCGGGTATCCCGCAAGATGGAGGCTCACCACTTCACAGAAGATCCACAAGACTACCAAATCACCAAACACTGCTCAGGAGTAACAAAAAAACCCTCAAACCCTACACCATGAAAATCACCTAACGCTGCACAGGAGCAACAAACTAGCCCTCAGACCCTACACTGTGAAATGATGTAGTATCCAGAGACTGTCAGTGGGGCGAGAACTGACATGTAACTCAGGGGATAGGGATAAAATTAATGCAATTACCAAAAATCCAGTCATAAACCAACCATATGCACCATATTCATATACATATATATAGGATGCCAGGTTAGGGACAAGTTCCATGAACATTAGAGTTTAAAGTATTAACCTAAAATATGTAGCTCACTCCGTCCTAAATGCACCAATGGGCTATATGGGTCCAGTTCCCCTGTCACAACCCAAATGGCCATGATTGGCACCCACACTAATCTTTTCTTGGGAGAACCATCTAAACCCAACCATTACCCAATCACTTAGTCAATATTAAAACCATGTCATCATCAGACCAACTTGATGACAATAATTCAGAGAAAATCATTAGTAATGCGGAAATCAAACGAACTACTTACTAAAATCCCCAAGATTCGAAAGTCATCGTACAAGATCTTCGAACAAAGATCATGTCTAAAGAGATATCCAAAAATAAAGTAAATAAAGAATGTTTCATTACCCAAAAGATGGACAAGAAAAAATAGGATGACCCATGGCAACCTAAAGATAGAGTGCTTACCCTTGGATCAAGATCTGCTATCAAAATTTAGAGGTGAGGTCATGTATGAACCTCTGGAACACTTTCTGCACTCAACAAAAGAAGAGTACATGGTAGTATCAGTACAAACCACTATGTACTGGTAGGTATCATAGGCCAACTCAATTTAATAGCATGTACACAACATAAATCAAATAACAAGTTGACAAACATCGTCACATAACAAAAATTCAATGAATTAATAATAGAATAGAACAATAACAGATCAAACAGTGCTCACAACCAAGCCACAAAATCATCAAGAGTATCAACCATACTATAAACATCCACAGAATCAACACAAATAGGTACACACATGTTATGGGACTTATTTTTTCCCAAATAGTCATGACCTGCAGGGAATAATCAATGTTCATGTACCGTACTGGCATGGTACCTGATCCCCAATAATAAGTAATATCAATATCATGACTGTACCGATGTGGTACCCAATCCTCCATAAACAAGTAATATCAATATATATATTCGTACTAGCGTGGTACCCAATCCTCTATAAATAAGTAGTATAAATATACATATTCATACCGGCGTGGTACCTAATCCACCATAAACAAGTAATATCAATATACATATCCATACCGGTGTGGTAACCGATCCTCTATAAGCAAGTAATATCAATATACATATCCATACTGGTGTGGTACCCGATCCACCATAATCAAGTAATATCAATATACATATCTATACTGGCATGGTAACCGATCCTCCATAAATAAGTAACATAAATATACATATCCATACCGGCATCATCACAACCCGAGCTGAGGTCTTGGCCGTGATGAGCATCCCGAACCAAAAAGGCCCGAGTGCCCTTCACTATCTGTCAATCATGCACATATTCATATACAGAAAAAGAGGAAATGTGAAAGTACATAACAATACAGAATCATGGCCAATATTACAATTCAGTTGAACAAATTTGGAACGAAATCCATAAATCTCTAACAACATCTAACATTAGTCTGCAAAATCTCTAATACATCAAAGCCAACATCTTGTCTAGAATTGGGACAAGGCCCCCAATTAAAGCATAAAACATAAAGAGATAACGAAGTCTAATAACTAGGCATTTCAGAATAGAGAAGGCTCACCAATTGCAACTTCTGACACACAAGTCTACTGCTGAACGGGACCCAGGACTGTGCCTCATATTTTAAAATATTGGGGTTCAATACATATGTATTAGTATGCAGAGCAATCCAAATTAATGAACTGTTATACAATTATAAGTGAGAGCAATTTATAAACACTTTACATAAGTTATATGAAAATCATATCGAGATATTTGCAAAACATAAAACATTTCTTTGAAATCCATGACTCACTCTTTTATTTTTCTTCTGAACTAAGGGGTACACCCTATAACTCTACATCCCATGGGCTATATGGAATCCGCCCTTAACTCGGCGGCCAAGCCCCCAACCCAAGTTTACCGCAAGGGTTGGAATCTTTATCTCTAATATTCCAAAGGGCACTAGGCCATCGTATGGTCCCTTTTGGGGACATAATAAACCCGTATCGACAAAACACGATTTACGACAAAGAGCCCTTACACTCAAATGCCTTCTTCGGGTGACCACCTAACTCTCTTTAAGCTCATTTTAAACTCTTTAAGACACATATTCTTTGAAATCAAAATCTTAAAATCTTACTCTGTTATGGCATTCATCTGTTTGGTATCGTCATACCAAGACTTGCAAGTCATATATCTAAGACATACAATATCATGATACAATCCTTTCATTCAATATATAATTTTTGGACCACTAAATCATTCAAATAGTACAAGAGAATTTGTATATCAAAATTCATGAAAAACTTATGCAAAGATTCTCTCTTTCAATTCAGAAACATGTGGTGGTCAATTACCTTGTAGCAAACCATGTAATTCTTTCAATAATCATCTTTAACATTTACAAATAAGAAATATCCCTCTCTTTAATTCACAACCAACATAAATTTTATAAATGATAGTAAAGACCTTGGTTCATACTTTAAGACATGCAATTGAGTAACCCATAACTTGTAAATCTAGAAATAATACAATGAGAGAAGGAAATACATTATTCATGCTCTCAATTCCTATATAAAGACTTAAAACACATAAGTGTAAACAGTGGTTACACAAATCCTTTTTGCCAGAAATATATTAGAAACCATCAGGGTATGCATAGAGCTGACAATGATATATGCTTTGGGTGTGGCAAGACAGGACACAAGATCAGGGATTGCCCACAGAGTGGTCAGCAGGGTCCGTCCAGTCGTCCCCCAGTTAAATTCGGTCTCCCGACTCAGCAGGGTGCCACTTCCAGTTCCACCAGTAGTCAGATCCCAAATAGATTATATGCACTTCAGTCCCGATAGGATCAGGAAAATTCTCCTGATGTGGTTACTTGTATGTTACAAGTCTTTTAATTATATGTTTATACTTTACTAGACCCCAGAGCTTCTCTTTCTTTTGTAACTCCTTATATAGCCGTTAATTTTAGCGTCATTCTGAGGATTTAGCAGAAACCTTCTTAGTGTCTACCCCAGTATGTATATCTATATAGCTAGGTAGGTATACAGGAACTTTCCGATCATAATATCTCAGAAAGTCACTTCTATCAATCTTATGGAGTTAGAGATGATTGATTTTGATGTCATTCACGGCATGGATTGGCTCCACTCATGCTATGCTTCAATTAATTGTATAAACAGAGTTGTTCATTTTCAATTTTCGAATGAACCAGTCCCTGAATGGAAGGGTAGTGCTTCAACATTTAGGGGTCATCTTGTTTCGTATATTAGAGAGAGAAAAATAATATCCAAGGGGTATGGTTACCATCTTGTTTGAGTTAAAGACTTTAGTTCAGAGACTCCAAATCTTGAGTCAGTTTCAGTAGTAAGGGAATTTCCAATTGTGTTCCCTAAAGTTCTTCCTAGAGTTTCTCCCGAAAGGGAAATTGACTTCGAAATAGACCTACTACCAGATAACCAACCTATCTCTATTCCTCCATACAAAATGGCACCAACAAAACTCAAAGAGTTGAAAGAACAATTGAAATACCTTTTAGATAAGGGATTCATTAGGCCCAGTGTTTCCCCATGGGGCGCTCTAGTCCTTTTTTGCGAAAGAAAGATGGTTCTCTTTGTATGTGTATCAATTACCATCAGTTGAACAATTTCACAATTAAGAATAAATACCCACTTCCTAGAATCGATGACTTGTTCAACCAACTTTAGGGTGCAAGTTACTTCTCTGAGATAGACCTCAGATCCGGCTATTATTAGCTCAGAGTCAGAGAACGTGACATCCCAAAAACAATTTTTAGAACTCGATATGGTCACTTAAAATTTCTAGTCATGTCTTTTGGTCTTACCAATGCCCAACAACTTTCATAGACTTAATGAACAGGGTGTTCAAACAGTACTGAGACATGTTCGTCATAGTCTTCATTGACGATATTCTTGTCTATTCTCGTAATGAAACTGATCATGTAGACCACCTCAAAATTGTATTGTAGGATCTTAAAGCTCATCAATTGTTCACCAAGTTTAGTAAGTGTGAGTTTTCTTTAAGATTAGTATCTTTTCTTGGCCATATTATTTTTGGTGATGGCATTAGAGTTGACCCTCAAAAGATCAAAACTGGCCCAGACCCATCTCTCCATCAACCATTAGGAGTTTCTTGGGTTTGGCTGGATATTACCGATGGTTTGTTAAAGGTTTTTCATCTATTGCATCCCCCACATCCATATTGACTCAGAAGGAAGTCAAGTTTATGTGGTTAGATTCTTGCGAAAAGAGTTTTCAAGAGTTGAAGACTCGACTCACCTCAGCTCCAGTTTTGATGTTGCTAGATAGTTCAGATGGGTTTGTTGTGTATTATGATGCTTCTAGAGTTGGTTTGGGTTAAGTATTGATATAGAGAGGTAAGGTCATAGCCTATGCCTCTAGATAGCTTAATCCCCATGAGAAGAATTATCCATCCCATGATCTTGAATTATTAGCCGTTGTGTTTACCTTGAAAATTTAGAGGCATTATATGTATGTGGTGCATGTTGATGTGTTCACGGATCACAAGAGTTTACAATACGTGTTTTCACATTGAGAGTTAAGTCTTTGTCAGAGAAAGTGGTTAGAATTACTGAAAGATTATGATATGAGTGTTTTGTATCATCTAGGCAAGGCCAATATAGTGGCAGATGCCCTTAGTAGATTTTCTATGGGTAGTGTTGCACATATTAATAATGATAGGAAAAAGTTGGTTTATGAGTTTTATCAACTTCCAGATTAGGTGTTCCTTTGGTAGACTCAGCTAAGGGTAGTGTATGGGTTCAAAATAGTTTGGATTCTTCCTTGGTTGCCGAAATAAAAGGAAAGCAAGATAGGGATCCCAGTCTAGTTAAGTTGAAGGAGTCAATCAGAGATTAGAAAGTAGAGGTTTTCTCCCAAGGGGGAGATGGTGTGTTGCATTGCCAGGGTGGACTATGTGTTACATGTGTAGATGGCCTGAGGTAGTGGGTCCTTGCAAAAGTGCATGGTACGTGTTACTCTATTCATCCAGGGGCCACTAAGATGTATCACGATTTGCAGGAAATCTATTGGTGGAGTAGGATGAAGATGGATGTTGCAGAGTTTGTAGTTAAGTAATCTAATTATCAGTAGGTCAAAGTTGAGTGCCAAAAGACTAGTGGTTCTATACAGGAGTTCAGTATTCCCACTTGGAAGTGGGAAGAGGTTAACATGGATTTTGTGACGGGGTTGCCTCGCTCACGTCGCCAACATGATTCGATTTGGGTTATTGTAGACAGAATGACCAAATCAACCCATTTTTTGCCTGTCCATAACTCTTATTCATCCGAGGACTATGTCAAGATCTATATTAGAGAGTTGGTTAGATTGTATGGAGTCCCATTTTCGATCATTTTAGATAGGGGTACTCAGTGCATCTCTTAGTTCTGGAAGGCGTTTCAGAAGGTCCTTGGTACCCAAGTTCTTCTCAGTATAATCTTTCACCCTCAGATAGATGGTCAGGTAGAGAGAACCATTCAAACCTTAAAGGACATGTTGAGAGACTGTATTATTGATTTTAAGGGTATTTGGGATGACCACTTGCCTTTGATTGAATTCACATATAATAACAACTATCATTCCAGTATTTAAATGGTTCCATTGGAGGTTCTTAATGGAAGGAGGTGTAGATCTCCTATTGATTGGTTTGAGGTACGGGAGACCGCATTGACAGGGCTAGATTTAGTATTTGATGCAGTGGAGAAAGTTTATCTAATCAGAGAAAGGCTTTAGACAGCCCAAAGCCGACAGAAGTCCTATGCAAATGTGAGGAAAAGAGATCTTGAGTTTGAGGTTGGCGACTTGGTTTATTTGAAAATATCTCCCATGAAGAGAGTGAAGAGTTTTGTCAAAAAAGGGAAGCTCATTCCCCGATATATAGGCCCTTATAGGATCTTGAGTCATTGTGGAAAGGTAGCTTACAAGCTTGAGTTGCCTATAGAGTTGGCATCAGTCTATCCAGTCTTCCATGTGTCCTTGTTAAAGAAGTGTATTGGTAACCCAGTGGTTGTAGTTCCCTTAAAAAGTGTAGATGTTCAGAACAGTCTCTCTTACGAAGAAGTTTCCTTGTCAAAGTCCATTGGCGAAACTAGTCTGGTGAGGGAGCCACTTGGGAGGCAAAAGCAGAAATACGAACCAAGTACCCTCATCTCTTCTCTGGAAACTCAGACTTAGCCTAAGGTATCAATCTTCCTTAGATTTAATCTACTTCGTACTCAGTTCTAACTGCAAATCATTCTTATGTCATTCATTCATCCACGAATCAGTTAAGCCATGTGTCATATTTTAAGATTCAGTCATGTTAGAGTTGTGCATGTCAGTATATAACCTCAGTCTATAAGTATTCTTAGCTTAACCAGTCTTATTCAAGGATGAATGTTCCCAAAAGGGAGATATTGTAATACCCGGTGCATTTTTAGCTTAATTCAGCTCTTAGTTCTTACTTAAGACACTTAGAATTTAAAATAAAACTAAGTGTTGAGACTTACTCATTTATAAAACTCCTAAACTTTGATGATTTCATTCCCGACCTTCCCAGCCTTAGAATGTAGATTGTAAAGTTGATTCATGATCGGGGTTGTTAGAGATACATCTCAGGTGAGTTTCAGAATATTTAGGCAAGCGTAAGGAGAAGTTTGGAAGTCAAAAAAAGCAGTTATGTACGATTAGCATGCGACAAACGCTCTAACTCACCCCTAGAGAGCATGTGATGGAGGATGTGGCGCACACTCCATTCCGGAGCTCCAGAGCACGCGACACACGCTCTATAGCACGCTTATGAATTTTTCTGCTGTTGATTCCGTGTATTGAAGGACAATAAAGTCATTTGTCTCACATCAAAACCTTCCTAAACACTTAATTTTATCCCCAAATAGCATAGATACATCATTATTCACCTTTTTCCTCTCAAGAACAAACCCTAGCTCTTCAACATTCAAGGTCAATTCTTAAGAAACCCACCAAGAACTTCACGAATTCTTCAAGAAAGGTATGTTAGATGTTGATGCATGGACCCTTTTCATCCATGGATTTCAAGAACCCTATTTTCAAGTTCCATTATGATATTAACATGTATTTATGAATTTTATCCATGAACTTCCATGAATTTTGACTTTATACCATGTTTATAAGTGTTTTTTGTTAGGATTAGTTCTTGACATATTTGAAGATGAAAATTTCATGTTGAAATCCCTAACCCATGATTTTAGCATTGAAGTTATGTTACTATCATGTGTATTAAACTAATTCCATGCTTTAACTCACGACCCCATGTGTTTGATGAAATGCCTCATAGATGAATTTTGATTAATGACTATTTATGATGTTCTCCAAGTTGTATTATGGTTTTAAATGCTCTCATTTGTTCTTATTGATATTACTATCGAGTCCTGGGGGTTATGAATACCCAAAAACTTAGCTGTTTACTTAGTTTAAATACTTTCAGAAGGGGTTTCAAATACAGTAGAGCATTATTAGTTTAGTTAGTATATCATGTCAGTAAGCTCAGTTCAGTCCAGTAATTATAATCAGTTTAGTTGGGAGTAGGATTTAGCACTGAGAGAACCTAGGGATGGGGTCTCACCTTCTAGTTGAGGATGTGACCTTTAGTAGCAGTCCTTGTGTTCCAGAACTATGTAGCTAGCATAGATTGAGATGTTAACCTGGCAGTTAAGGGTTGAGATATATCTCATCAGGGCCCTGCCTGTTGAGGGTGGCTGTTAGTCCTTCGAGACAACACTTCAGTGGATCCACATATCCATTGTTAATACCCATGGAATAGTACTGACACCCTTCCAAATGGGGTTACAGGTTGGACCCCATTTAACTTATTTTGGGGCATGTCGGTTAGATGATAGCTCCCAGAGTTTCAGTCCACTAATCAGTCTAATACTCAGTTTCAGGTTTGCTTGACCATGGCATATAATCACTAGTTGTGTAGTATCTGTATTTTTGTATGTCGATTTACAGACTATCCCAGTTTATGGTTATATTCTTGGTCATGCATTCTCAGATTTTATAGCTTTCATGCATGCTATACATCAGTTATCTTATGCCATACTTACAGTTAGTTCTTTTTCATGCACATGAGCCATGCATAGCAACTTAACCCCATTTAGCATACTAGTACATTCAAAGTACTGACCGCATACTCGTTTCTCGTAGTATGATGTCTCATATCATAGGTTCGGACGCTCAGGTTCCTAACCGCACTTAGACACTCCAGTGCATCTGTAGCAATAGCAGTGGTGATTCCTCATGTTTTGAGGACCATTTATGTTTATTTTAGTTCAATTCAATAGTCGGTCGGAGTTAGTTGGGGATCTGTCCTATCAACTCTCTGTCAGTCAGTTAGAGGCTTTTGGATATTTTCAGTCAGTTATTCAGTTATAAGATATTATTGACAGTCTTATAGATATTATTTTTAGATAGATGTTTTCAGTATTTCAATTTCATATTATTTTCATATTTTAAACCTTATGGAATTTTTAGCTAAGTTCCGCATATGTTCTTTGTTATTTTATACAGTGCTTATGGCAGGTACCGACATGGGTTAGATTATGGTCCTTCGGGGCTGTAGGCATCGTGTGACGTCCAGGGAGTACTCTCGGGGCATTACAGCTACTAAGGGTGGTATCAACTCAAAAATACCACGGGGTGTTACATTATCCCCCCTTGGGATCATTCGTCCCCGAATAATGGATCGAAACACAGATAAGCAAGATTTCTAGCATATTAAGGAAATGATAGAGAGTGTAATATATAATTTTTACCTTTTATGTCGCTGTCCATAGTCTCAAAGAGGTTTGGGTATCTATCTTGCATGTCATCTTCTGACTCCCAAGTAGCTTCCTCCTCATTTTGATTTTTCCACAATACCTTAACCGGAACTATGTTCTTATTTCTTAGCTTCCAAACCTGGAGATCCAAAATGGAAATGGGTTCTTCTTCGTATGACAAATATTCCTTCACATTGATCTCATCTACAGGAAATACTAGGGAATAATCTCCAATGTACTTTTTTAACATAGACACATAGAATACTGGATGAACAGAAGCTAGAATTACGGGAAATTCTAACTCATAAGAAACCCCACCTATCCTCCTCACAATTTGATACGTATCCTATATAGATACGACTAATCTTCCCTCTCTTTCCAAAATGCATGACTCCCTTCATCAGGGAGACCTTTAAAAATACCCAATCATCCACCTAGAATTCTAAATCTCTCCTTCTAACATCGGTATAGGATTTTTGGTGACTCTGAGCAGTCTTAAGTCACTCACTGATAACCTTTACCTTCTCCATTGCCTGATTAACAAGGTTAGGACCGTACAATTGAGTTTCACCCACTTTAGACCATCCAATTGGAAACCTACATCTCCTTTCATAAAGTGTCTCAAAAGGAGCCATCTGGATATTGGAATGGTAGCTATTGTTGTAGGTGAACTCTATCAATGGCAAATGATCCACCCAACTACCTTTAAAGGCGATTAAAAGGGTCCTCAACATATCTTCAAGGGTCTGAATGATGCGTTCAGATTGCCCATCAGTTTGAGGGTGGAAAGCATTACTCAAGTTAACTTGGGTGCCTAAACCCCTCTAAAAAGATCTCCAAAACTGAGAAGAGAACTGTGTTCCTCGATTGGATATAATGGAAGTGGGACCCCCTTTTAACCATACTATTTACTGAATGTAAAGCTTAGCATAATCATCTCCTAAATAATTTGTCCTCATGGGAATAAAATGAGCGGACTTGGTCATTAGATCCACAATCACCCAAATAGAGTCATATTGGTTTCGGGACTTTGGAAGTCCCGTAATAAAGTTCATATTAATCATCTCCCACTTCCACACATGCAAATCTATCTCTTGAGAGGTGCCACCTGGTCTCAAATGCTCTACCTTGACTTGTTGATAATTCAAACACTTGGAAACAAAGTTAGGAATATCTTTTTTCATATTGTTTCACCAATAAATATCCTTAAAGTCATGATATATTTTGGTAGAGACTGGGTAAACAACATACCTCAAAGTGTGAGCTTCATCAAGGATTCTCTCACGCAATCCGTCCATGTTAGGCACATATAGCCTACCTTGATACCTCAAAACCCCATCACCTCCAATCTCAAATGCCATCACCTTCTGTTGACCAACATTATTCTTAATCTGCAACAAGATGGGGTCTTCGGCTCGCTTTTCCTTAAATTCAGTACATAGGGAAGATTTAGCTATTTCATGAATGAGTACTCCCCCATCTTCAGAATCTAGACGTCGGACTCCCAAATTTGTAAGCCGATGAATATCTTTCACCATTTTTCTCTTTCCTTCCTCAACATAAGAAAGACTGCCCATTGATAACCTACTAAGGGCATCAACCACCACATTGACCTTACCTGAATGATAGTGCAGGCTCATGTCATAGTCTTTCAATAAATCCAACCACCTCATCTGCCTGAGATTTAGCTCTTTCTTTGAGAAAACATACTGAAAACTCTTGTAATAAGTGAATATATCAACATGCACCCCATAAAGATAATGTCACCAGATCTTAAGTAAAAATACCATGACCGCTAGATCTAAGTCATAGGTGGGATAACTCTTCTCATGCACCTTCAACTGTTTGGATACATAAACCACCACTTTAATATGATGCATAAGAACATACCCAAGTCCCACCCAGGATGTATCACAGTAAACGACAAAACACTCTGTACCCTCATAAAGAGTCAAAACTGGCGCAGTTATCAATTTATCTCTGAGTTTATTAAAACTACTCTCACATGAGTTAGACCAAAAGAATTTCTCCTTATTCTGAGTTAATATGGTAAGCGAAGCAGCTATAGAGGAAAAGCTCTCTACAAACCTTCTGTAATACCCCGCCGAACCCATAAAACTCCAGATATCAATTGGAGTCGTGGGTTTAGGCCATTTTTTCACGGCTTTAATATTTTGGGGATCAACCTTAATTCCCTCACTTGACACAATATGTCCCAAGAAACCAATAGCATTAAGCCAGAATTCATATTTGGAGAACTTTGCAAATAATTAATGATCTTTGAGGGTGTGAAAGATGATTTGGAGGTGGGTGGCATGCTTCTCCTCACTTTTAGAGTAAACTAAGATGTCGTCAATGAAAAATATGATGAAAAAGTCTATAAATTAACGGAACACCCTATTCATTAGGTCCATAAAAGCTGCAGGGGTGTTAGTCAGTCCAAAGGACATAACTAAGAATTCATAAAGGCCATATCGAGTTCAAAAAAGTATTTTGGAAATGTTAGCCTCCCCATCCTTCCACTAATGATACCCCAAATGGAGGTCTATTGATTATAAGTATTTGGCACCTTGGAGTTAATCAAATAAATCATCGATCTTGGGAAGAGGTTACTTGTTTTTAATAGCGACCTTATTGAGCTGATGGTAGTCTATACACATACGAAGGAAGCCGTCTTTATCACGCATGAAGAGAACAGGTTCACCCAAGGGAGAAACACTCGAGCGAATAAAGCCCTTGAATATAAGATCTTTTAACTGTTCTTTCATCTCTTTTAATTCTGTAGGAGCCATTTTGTATGGAGGCATAGAAATAGAACGAGCGCCTGGCAACAAGTCAATGTCGAAATCTATCTCCCTATAAGATGGTATCCCTGGAAGATCATCGGGAAAGACTTTTGGTAATTCATTAACTATAGGAATAGATTGAAGGAAAGGACTTTCAGTACTAGAATCTTTGACCTAAATAAGATGATACAAACAAATTGTAATACCTCGTATTTCTCAAGATTAACTTAACTCTTATTTCATGAGTTATCCAACATAAAAATTTTGAAATTCTCATTATTTTTTAGTTTAGAGCTAGCCATTGTGTAGGAAATTGAATTAGCTTTCCAACGATATAAAATCTGCCTAAATTCGATAATCGGGTAAGAAGTTATGGCTATTTTAAGTTTCAGTCGTTATACATTGTCATTCAAGCCAGTAGCACATCGTAGAGTAAGCCAAAATGGCAATTTTTAGTTTCAAGTTAGGTACCGCGATACCGATGCATCGCACCAAAGCTCATTTTCACATTTGTCAATTTCCAATGAGGCAACGCGTTTGTATCGCGTCGTGCCAAGCTTCCAGGTCCTATCAAGTATTGCAATGTGATTCCACTGTGTTGCACCACCAGCCACATTCCCAGTTGTTATTTTTTAGTGGCTTGGTATGATAGCAACATGTTGCGGCAGGGCCCCAAATCAGGTTTTTCAGTATGAATTTTTAAGTCATTTTCAGGGGTAAATGGGTATTTTTCCACAGCGCTAATCAGTCTAAACACAAAATTTATTCCTAAATAACCTATTATCTCATTATTTATTCACTTTATTCAAAGATTAAGTCATTCTATCTCAAAAGGGGCTAAACTCTAGCTTTAAAAAACAAGAGCAAAAATCAAGAGTCTCTCCAAGAACCTTCAAGAATTAACAAATTAAGGTATTTTAGGTGTTCATCTATGTGTTTCTTTCACCCATATAGTTCACGAATATGTTTTCAAAATACAAGATTGTTGAATTATGAACTTCCATGCTTGAATTGAATTGAATTCACATTCACGTTATTGATGGGTTTTAGTTCGTGATTAAATTACATGATTTTATGAAATTAATCATTGTATGTGTTGAATTACATGATCTTCATGCTAAACCCTTCAATTTGCAAGTTGAATGATGTAGCCATGATAACTATAGGTTTTGATTATTGTATTACCTAAGCATGCTCCCCATGTGTTTGACAAAATGCCTATGTGAATGAAATAGTTCCATTGTAACATGATAGCATATATTCCCCATTTATGTATAAGTAGATGCTTTACAAGTGTTTGATTAAATGCCATAATGAGTGAACTATAGACAAGTATACATTGTTATGATTTTCAAGAGTATATTATGCTTTATTTTTTATGCTATCAAGTCCTTGGGGTATTTAGTACCGAACAATTTAGATGTTTGGCTAGAGCCAGTGTCAGTTATAGAATCTTAGTCATGTCACAATTAGTAGTACTCTTATTCAGTTACAGAACTCAGTAGAACTTAGTCAGTTACCAAACTCAGGAAAACTCAGTAAACTTAGTATCAGTTCAAACTAGTTCAGTATACTCAGTTCAGTGTCTTTCAGTTGGGAGTAGGATTCAGCATCGAATGAACCCAAGGATGGGGGCTACCAGTTGAGTGTTGATGAGGTGTATTAACCTGCCAGATAAGGGTTTCACCATTCTCATTAGAGTACCTACCAAATGAGGGTAACTCTTCAGTGTCTTTACCTATGGCACGATATTGACACCCTTCCAACTAGGGTCACAGGTTGGATCCCAACTCTGTTATCTTATTTGGGGCATGTCGGTTAGCTGATTACCTCCCACATTATTAGTATTAGTCTTCAGAACAGAACTCAGTTTAGTTCTACAAAATTAGGACTGTCAGATATAGTCAATCAGTATCAGTAACTCAGTTATCAGTAACTTCAGATATCAGTTACTCAGTATCAAAATTTAGGACTTAGCTTCATACAAGCTTAGTAACATAATTTATTTATATGCACATTAGTGCATACTTAGTATTTACAAGAATATCAGTTATCCATGTACTCTCATGTTCAATTACTCTATATCATACAGTCAGTTATTGTTCATACATATGAACCCTTGCATTCAGCCTTACCTCATCTAGCATACCAGCACATTCCACGTACTAACACATACTCTTTCTTTGAGCTATGATGTCTCATATCATAGGTTCGGATGCCCAGGTTCTTGACCACATATAGATAGACTCATATTTATCCAGCCACAGTCAATTTGCAATGAGTCCTCATTATTCAAGAATATTCCTTTATTTCATTATTTCCGTAGACTCAGTATTTTGGTAGATGGAGTTAGTTGGGGGATTGTCCCATCAACTCCACTTTCAGATAGTTTCAGTTAGAGGCTTTTCAAACTAGCTTTCAAATCGTGTTCAATTTTTCAGATTATTTTTTCAAACGATATAATTTATCAGTATTTCAGATGTTTTGAACCTTATGGCATTTCAACCTATTATTATGCATTTATTACAGAATCATAGTTCAGTGCTCATAACAGATATCAGTCATGGGTTAGCTTGTGGTCTTTCAGGGTTATAAGCACCGTGTAGTGTCCAGGGTAAAGACTCGGGGTGTTACAAACTTGGTATTAGAGCCTAAGGTTCAACAGTGTCCTAGAAAGTTTGAAAGACGCATCTAGTATAGTCTTGTTCATGGGTTTGTAGCGCGCCATACTTATGGACAGGCGGCTATGAGATGTTTTAGGATATAGTTTCCCTTTTTTAGTATTCATGTCGTACGAGTGAGCATAAGCTCAAGTTAAAATTTCAGTCTAATCCATTTCCTTCTTTTTGTTTATAGAACATACCTCCCAAAAAGACTAACGAAAGGAGAACCAAAAATCAGTCAACACCTCATCCAATTCAGGAGGATCCCCTGGACGAGCATGTCTCCCATGTAGAATTCAGGGTTGCATTTACTACTTTAGCCAACTCCGTAGCAGCCTAGAATGAACGGGCAGCTGCTGTTCTGGAAAACCTAGTGGCCAATACTGATGCATCTAGTATTTGAGACTTCAATCAAATAAATCCTCCACTATTCTCAAGATCTAATCCAGAAGAGGATCCACAAGAGTTCTTCGATTAGGTTCAGAAAGTCACAGAAATTATGGGAGTGACTTCCAGTAAGAGTGTTGAGTTAGCCACCTATCAGCTACAAGATATGGCACATACGTTGTTTAAGTAGTGGAAGGTAGACAGGGGAATATATGCAGAACCTATAGAGTGGAAAGAGTTTGCTACTGCTTTCCTAGAGAGATTCTTTCCCTTAGAGCTGCAAAAAGCCAAGGTGTTAGAGTTCATCAATCTCAGGTAGGGCAGTATGAGTGTGAAAAAGTATTCCCTTAAGTTTACTTAGTTAGCCAGGTATGCTCCCCATGTAGTAGTAGACAGTAGGTCCAGAATGAGCAAGTTCATATTTGGGGTGTCAGATAGTATGGTTAAAGAGTGCAGAACATTGATGTTAATTAAGAAGATGGACATATCCAGGCTCATGGTCCTTGCTTAGCAGATAGAAGAGGCTAAGATTAGAGAGAGAGAGAAAGGCAAAACAAGAGAGCTAGAATAGGTAGCTTCAATTTGAATCAGCCTAAGTCAGAGGGCAGTAACCATTCCCAGTTTTGTCCATAATCTTTAGTTCAAGATCTATCCTCATCTAGTGTTCCAGTACCTAAGTTTAGAAATGGTAACAACGATAGGGCGCCAGGCTCTAAATCTTAGGGTAGTGTCAGTAGTGCTCGAATAAATCCTCTTTGTCAGACATGTGGCAGAAACCACAAGGGTGTCTACAGAGCTGGCAGTGATGTTTGTTTCGGCTGTGGCAAACTAGGACACAAATTCAGAGATTTTCCTTAGTCATATTCTCAGGGTCAGCATAGTCGTTCTTCAGCTCAATCGGATCACCCAAATTAGCAGGGTGCCGCTTCTAGTTCCACCAGTGGGTAATACCCAAACAAGCTTTATGCACTTTGGTCCAGACAAGATCAGGAAAATTCTCTTGATGTGGTCACTGGTATGTTACAGATCTTTCATTTACATGTTTCTGCCTTGCTAGATCCAGGAGCTTCTTTATCTTTTGTAACTCCTTATAATAGCCGTTAACTTCGGAGTCAGTCCAGAAATCCAAGCAGAGCCTTTCTCAGTTTCTACCCTATTAGATAAATCTATCATAGCCCGACGGGTATACAAGAACTTTTCGATTATGATATCTCAGAAAGTTACTTCAGTAGACCTTATAGAGCTAGAGATGGAAGATTTTGATGTCATTCTAGGTGTAGATTGGCTCTATTCATGCTATGCCTAAGTTGATTGTAGAAACAAAATTGTTTATTTTTAGTTTCCAAATGAACTAGTCCTTGAATGGAGAGGTAGTACCACAACGCTTAAGGGTCAGTTGATTTTATACCTTAGAACAAGAAAAATGATATCCAAGGGATGTGTCTATCATCTTGTGCGAGTCAAGGACTCTAGTTCAAAAACTCCCATTCTTGAGTCAGTTCCAGTAGTAAATAAATTCTCTAATGTGTTTCTTGAAGATCTTCCTGGAGTTCCTCCTATTAGGTAAATTGACTTTGGAATAGACCTTCTTCCAGATACTCAACCCATATCTATTCGGCCATACAGAATGGCTCCAGTTGAACCTAGAGAGTGAAAAGAACAATTGAATGATATCCTAGATAAGGGATTTATCAGACCCAATGTCTCCCCGTGGGTGCACCAGTTCTATTCGTACGTAAGAAAGACGGTTCTCTCAGAATGTGTGTTGACTATCGTCAGTTCAATAAAGTCACAGTCAAGAATAAATATCCACTTCCCAAAATCAATAACTTGTTTGACCAACTTCAGGGCGCCAACTAATTTTCTTAAATAGACCTCAGATCAGGCTATCATCAGCTCAGAGTCAGAGAATGTGATATTCCAAAAACAGTTTTCAAAACTCGATATTGTCACTTCGAGTTTCTAGTCATATTCTTTTGTCTTACTAATGCCCCAGCAGCCTTAATAGACTTCATGAACCGAATGTTTAAGTAGTACTTAGACATTTTTATCATAGTCTTTATCTATGACAATCTTGTCTATTCCCGTGGTGAGAATGATCACGCAGATCATCTCAGAATCGTACTTCAGACTCTCAGAACTCATAAGTTGTTTGCCAAATTTAGTAAGTGTAAATTTTAGCTATAGTTAGGAGCATTCCTTAGTCATATTATTTCCATTGATGGCATTAGAGTTGATCCTTAAAAGATCGAAGCAGTGAGAAACTGTCCTAAACCCATCTCTCAATCAGATATCAGGAGTTTCTTGGGTTTAGCTGGCTATTACCAGTGGTTTGTTGAAGGATTTTCATCTATTGCATCCCCCATGTATAGATTGATCCAAAAGAAAGTCTAGTTTCAGTGCTTAGATTCATGCGAGAAGAGTTTTCAGGAGTTGAAGACTCTACTCACCTCAGCCCCAGTTTTGACTCTACCAGATGGTTCAGATGGGTTTGTTGTGCACTGTGATGCATCCAGAGTAGGTTTGGGTTGTTTCTCATACAGAAAGGTAAGGTCATAGACTATGCCTCTAGAAAACTTAATACCCATGAGAAGAATTATCTGACTCATGATCTTGAGTTAGCAGTGGTTTTGCCTTAAAGATTTGGAGGCACTACTTGTATGGGGTGAATGTTGATGTACTCACAGATCACAAGATCTTGTAGTATGTCTTTTCTCAGAAAGATTTAAATTTGCATCAGATAAGGTGGTTAGAGGTATTGAAAGATTATGACATGAGTGTTTTTTATCATCCGGGCAAAGCCAATGTAGTGACTGATGCTCTCAGTAGACTGTCTATGGGTAGTGTTGCTCATGTTGAGGACAGTAAAAGAAAATTAGTTAAAGAAGTTCATCAGCTTTCCCGACTTGGTGTCCATTAGTCGATTCAACAGAAAATAGTGTATGGGTGCAGAACAATTCTGAATCCTCTCTAGTTTCCAAGCGAAAGGAAAAGTAGGATAGAGATCCTAGTATTGTTAAGTTGAAAGAGTCAGTCAGAGATCAAAATGTAGAGTCTTTCTCCCAAGGCGGAAGATGGTGTGTTGTGTTGCCAGGGTCTTTTATGTATGCCAGGTATAGATGACTTAAGGCAATGAATTCTTGCAGAAGCGTATGGTGCGCGGTACTCGATTCATCTAGGGGCCACTAAGATATACCGTGATTTGCATGAGATCTATTAGTGGAGTGGGATGAAGAGAGATATTGCAGAGTTTGTAGCTAAATTCTATACATATTAACAAGTTAATATTGAGCACTAGAAGCCTAGTAGGTCCATCCTGGAGTTCAGTATTCCCACATGGAAATGGGAAGAAGTGAACATGGACTTTGTGATGGGTTTGCCTCGTACTCATTGCCAACATGATTCTATATGGGTTATCATAGAGTTCATACTTTCTATTCAGCCGAGGACTACGTCAAACTCTATATCAGGGAGTTGTTCAGGTTACACGGAGTTCCAGTATCCATTATGTCAGATAGAGGTACCCAGTTTACCTCTCAATTTTGGAAAGAATTCCAAAAGGGTATTGGTACCCAAGTTTACTTTAGTACAACTTTTACCCTCAGACAGATGGTCAAGCAGAAAGGACCATTCAGACTCTAGAAGATAAGCTCAGAGCATGTGTTGTCGATTTTAAGGGTAGTTTGGATGACCACTTGCCTTTAGTCGAGTTTGCATACCATAACAAATATCATTCCAGTATTTAGATGGCTCCATTTGAAGCTCTCTCTATAGTAGCAGATACAGATTTCTAATTGGTTGGTTCGAGGTAGGTAAGTTTGTAGTAGTAGGGCCTGACCTAGTGTTTGATGCCTTAAAGAAGGTTCAGTTAATCAGAGAAAGACTTAGGGATGCCCAGAGCCAACAGAAGTCATACACAGATGTGCGGAGAAAGGATCTCCAGTTTGAGATCGTTGATTTTGTGTTCTTAAAAATCTCTCCCATGAAGGGGGTAAAGTGGTTTGGCAAGAAGGGAGAGCTCAATCCCTAATATGTCGGTCCTTACAGAATTCTCAGCCATTTTGAAAAGGTAGCTTATGAGCTTGAGTTGCCTTCAGATCTAGCCTCAGTGCATTCAGTATTCCATATCTCCTTGCTAAAGAAATGCATTGGTGACCCAGTATTCATAGTTCTCTTACAGGATGTAAATAGACAGAATAATCTCTCTTTCAAAGAGGTTCCAGTCCAGATCCTTGATCATCAGATTCGCAGACTGAGGAACAAAGAAGTTCCCTTAGTCAAAGTTCTTTGGCAGAATCAGTTTGTTGAGGGAGCTACTTGGGAAGAAGAAATAGATATGTGGACCAAGTATCCTCACCTCTTCTCCGCAACCTCAGATCTAGCTTAAGGTAACAATATTCCTTAACTTTACTCAGTTCCATGTTTAGCTATAATTATAACTTGGTATCCATTACCGTTGCATATTCAGTCATGCATTCATGAATCAGTTTAATCATGTACTCATGCATCAGATATGCATGTTCAGTATGAAAACCCAGATTGTCAGTAGCTTCAGTCATAAATTCCATGCATCAGATATGCATGTTTAGTGTAGGAGTTCAGTTTGTCTGTAGTTCAGTCAAGTAGCCATGCATAAGATATGCATGTTCAGTGTGTAAACTCAGTCTATCAGCGTCTAAGCTTAATCAGTCTCATTCGAGAATGAATGTTCCCAAAGGGGAGATATTGTAATACCCCTTATTTCTCAAGCATAACTTAACTCTCAATTCATGAGTTATCCAATATAAAAATTTTGAAATGCTCATTATTTCTCAGTTTAGTACCTTCCATTACATAGGAAATTGAATTAGCTTTCCAACGATATAAAATTTGCCTAAATTCGATAACCGGATAAGCAGTTATGGTTATTTTTAGTTTCAGTCGTTAAATATCATCATTTAGGCCAGTAGCGCATCGCGGAGTAAGCCAAACTGTCAATTTTCAGTTTTTAGTGAGGTACCGTGAAATCGGCACATCGCGCCAAAGCTCATTTTCACATTTGTCAATTTCCAGTGAGCCAACGCAATTGAACCTCATCGCGCCAAGCTTCTAGGTCCCATCCATTATTGCAACGTGCTTCCACCGCGTCGCGCCTCCAGCCACATTCCCAATTGTCATTTTCTAGTGTCTTGGTGCGATAGTGGCATATCGCGCCAGGGTCCAAAACTGGGTTTTTCAGTACAAATTTGAAGTGTTCTCAGGGGTAAATGGGTATTTTTCCACGACCCTAATCAGTGTAAACACGAAATTTACCCCTAAAAAACCCATTATCTCATCATTTATTCACTTTATTCAAATATTAAGTCATTCTCTCTTAAAAGGGGCTAAACCCTAGCTTCAAGAAACAAGAGCAAAAATCAAAATTCTCTCCAAGAACCTTCAAGAATTAACAAATTAAGGTATGTTAGGTGTTCATCTATGGGTTCCTTTCACCCAGAGAGTCCACAAATCTGTTTTCAAAATACAAGATTGTTGAATTATGAACTTCCATGCTTGAATTGAGTTGAATTCATGTTTATGTTACTGTTGGGTTTTAGTCCATGATTAAATTACATGCTTTTATGAAATTAATCATTGTATGTGTTGAATTACATGATCTTTATAATAAACCCTTCAATTTGCAAGTTGATTGATGTAGCCATGATAACTATAGGTTTTGATTATTATATAACCTAAGCATGCTCCCCATGTGTTTGATAAAATGTCCATGTGAATGAAATAGTGCCATTATAACATGATACCATGTATTCCCCATTCATGTATAAGTAGATTCTTTACAAGTGTTTGATTAAATGCCTCTATGAGTGAACTATGGACAAGTACACATTTTTATGTTTTTCAAGTGTATATTATGCTTTATTTTTCGTGCTATCGAGTCCTGAGGTTATTTAATATCCGACAATTTAGCTGTGTGCCTATATCCTATATCTGTTACAGAATCTCAGTCATGTCACAATCAGTAGTACTCTCAGTCAGTTGCAGAACTCAGAAGAACTCAGTCAGTTATCGAACTCAAAAAAACTCAGTAAACTGAGTATCAGTCCAGTACATTTCAGTATACTCAGTTCAGTGTCTTTCAGTTGGAAGTAGGATTCAGCACCGAGTGAACCTAAGGATGGGGACTCACCTGCTAGTAGAGGTTGTGATACTTAGAAGCAATCTTTGCATTCCAGAACTACGTAGCCAGTGTAGGTTGAGACATCAAACCTGCTAGTTGAGGGTTGATGAGGTGGTTTAACCTTCCAGATGTGGGTTCCATCATTCTCATTAGAGTACCTACCAGATGAGGGTAACTCTTCAGTGACTTTACATATGGGACGATACTGCCACCCTTCCAACTAGGGTCACAGGTTGGACCCCAACTCAGTTATCTTATTTGGGGCATGTCGGTTAGATGATTACCTCCTACAGTCTCAGTCTCAGTCTTCAGAATAGAACTCAGTTCAGTTCTACAGAATCAGGACTGTTAGATACAGTCAATTATATTAGTAACTCAGTTATTTGTAACTTCAGATATCTGTTACACAATATCAGAATTCAGGACTTAGCTTCAGACAAGCTTAGTCACAATATTTATTCATATGCACATTACTGCATACTCAGTATTTACAGGAGTATCAGTTGTCCATGTACTCTCATGTTCAGTTACTCTATATCATACAGTCAGTTATTGTTCATGCATATGAACCCTTGAATTCAGCCTTACTTCATCTAGCATACCAGTATATTCCACGTACTGACGCATACTCTTTCTTTGTGCTATAATGTCTCATATCATAGGTTCGGATGCTCAGGTTCCCGACCGCACATAGATTGAATCAGATTCAGCCAACAGTAGTAGATTAGCAGTGAGTCCTCATCATTCGAGGATATTCTTTTATTTCATTATTTTTGTAGACTCAGTATTTCAGTAGATGGAGTTAGTTAGGGGATTGTCCTTTCAACTCCACTTTCAGATAGTTTCAGTTAGAGGCTTTTCAAACTAGCTTTCAGACAGTATTTAGTTTTACAGATTGTTATTTCAGACTATATAATTTATTAGTATTTCAAATATTTTAAACCTTATGGCATTTCAGCCTATTATTTCATATTTGTTATAGTATCATATTTCAGTGCTCACAACAGATATCAGTCATTGGTTAGCTTGTGGTCTTTCAGGTTCATAAGCACCGTGTAGCGTCTAACATACAGAATTGGGGCATTACACAAATGTTTGAGATAAGTTTGCGGGCTCTGAGATATGATATGAACTTATCCCTAGGTTCTAAAGAATTCCCCTCCCACTCTATCACTAGTTTATTCGAAAAAAAGAAATTGACTTTTTGGGTTCTACAGTCTAGGGTGGCATAGCACGAGTGGAGCCAATCCATCCTCAGAATAACATCAAAGTCATCCATAGAAAGCTCTATAAGTTCTTCCATAGTATCACGATAATTGACAGACACCACACAATTTCTATACACCCTTCTTTCCGCAATAGATCACTAATAAGAGTGGAAACAAAGAAAGGTTCAGGCATATTTTTAGGTTCAAAACCAAAACTAACGGCCATATAAGGGGTCACATAAGACAAGGTAGAACCGGGATCAAGTAACACATACACATCACTGAAGAAATATTTAAGGTACCCATGACCATATTTGGTGAAGCCTCTGCATCCTGGTGATTGGATAGAGCATACAATCGGTTGCGACATCCCCAGTGGCTGAAGTAGTACCCTTAGGTAGCGGTGGTGGTGTTGAGGAATGAGCTTGAGACTTAGAAGCCCCAACATTACTTCTAAATGTCGGATAATCTCTTTGAATATGGCCTGGCTGGTAACAAGCATATCACACCATTGTGCCAAACTGACATCTTCATGGGCAGTTCTTCCCATAAGAATTACATGAAGGGTACTTCCTAAATGGCCGGGCCACACTTCCCTAAGATTGAGTGCCTGAGGCTCTAGGCCTATCACCTTACTAGAATCGCAGTTCACCCAAAGTCCTGGGCACAGGTGCACTTTCTAAAGACTGAGCATTGCTCCAAAACTTCTTTTTAGACCACCTATTTGCCCAATTGCCACCTTAATGCTGATTGTTATTCTTGTCCGTAGGTCTGGCCCTCTTGGCCTGCCTGTCTTTCTGCCTGGCCTCTAAAAACCTTTTCTTCTGCTCTTCAACCTTTTACATATGAATGGATAACCTTGAGAAATCCATATCTCTATTCAACACTACCCCTCGCATTCCAACACCAGATCATTCAAAAGACCGAATGCAAACTTCCTCATGCGTGCTCTCATATTACTCATCAGTTCTGGAGCATAACTGGATAACTGGGTGAACTTTAATGTATACTTCTTAACACTCATTTTTCCTTGCTTCAAATTCATAAATTCTTCAGCCTTTAACTCCCCCAATTCTTGGGGAAAGATACGGTCCAGGAAAGCTTTCACAAACTCACCCCATATAGAACGCTTGACATCACTACCCTTGGATTCCTCCCATTCATTATACCACTAATTGGCCACTTCTTTTAACTGATAGGATGCCAACTCTACTCCTTCAACCTCATTCGCATGCATGACTCTGAAAATTTTCTCTAGTTAATTAATAAACCCTTGGGGGTCCTCCTCCACCTTCATGCTAGTAAACATGGGTAGGTTCAACCTCATGAATTGACCAACCCAAGTAACCTCAGATGAACCAGACACTAAAAGCCCATCCTTAGACCGACGGGTCTGAGAGGCAACCAACTGAGGTATCATATGAATTGACTATCGGAATTCAGCATTCAAAACTTTTCTTTGAGGACGGTTAGCACCGGTATGTGGATCCTGAGGTGTACTAGCCGTTACTGGAGGAATTGCTGGAGTAGGAACAAACTCTGGGGTACGATCTTTATTATGGGTCCACATCCCATGAGTGGGACAGACATCCTCAGCCTGAGAAATTTGTTCGTTGGTTTTATGGGGAGGCATGGTAACTTTTTTAAATACACAAAATTATTGATTAGAGGACATTCAGATTCTATAGCACAAACTAAATCATGAAAGAAAGAGAGACATTCCTAAACGCCTTGTAGCCTACCGTTTATAAGTGTGGCATGCTACACACCCATAAACAGGACTCTACCCGATGAGATTTTGTAGACACTCTAAGACTATGAACTGTGATTTGATACCAAGTTTTTCACGAACCAAGCCGAGTCCCTGGCTGCGATAAGCATCCCAAACCAGGAAGGCCCGAGTGCCCTTTACTATCTGGCAATCATGCACACATTCATATACCAAAAAAAGAAAATGTAAAAGTACACAATAATACAGAATCATGGACAATATTATAATCCAGTTGATCAAATTTGGAACGAAATCCATAAATCTCTAACAGCATTTAACATCAGTCTGCAAAATCTCTAATACATCAAAGCCAACATCTTGTCTAGAACTAGGACAAGTCCCCCAGTTATACCATAAAATAGAAAGAGATAACGAAGTCTAATAACCAGGCCTTCCAGAATAGAGAAGGCTTACTAACTGCAGCTTCTAACACATAAGTCTACTATTGAACGGGACCCCAGGACTGTACCTCAGATCCTGAAATTTAGGGGGTCAATACATATGCACTGGTACGTAGGGAAATCCAAAATAATGAACTGTTATACAATCATTAGTGAGAGAAATTTATAAACACTTTACATAAGTTATATGAAAATCACATGGGCATATTTGCAACACTTAAAACATTTATTTGAAATCCACGACTTACTCTTTATTTTACTTCTGAGCTAGGTAGTACACCCTACAACTCTACAATCCCACGGGCTATATGGTATTCTCCCTTAACTCGACAGCCAAGCCCTCAACCCAAGTTTGCCGCAAGGGTTGGAGCCTCTATCTCTAATACGCCAAAGAGCACTAGGCCAGCGTATGGTCCCTCTTGGGGACATAATAAACTCGTATCGGTAAAACAAGATTTTTAGCAATGAGCCCTTACACTCAAATTCCTTCTTCGGGTAACCACCTAACTCTCTTTAAGCCCATTTTTATCTCTTTCAGATATGCATTCTTTGAAATCAAAATCTAAAAATCTTACCTTGTTATGACATTCATCTATTTGGTATCATCATACCAAGACTGTCCAGCCATATATCTAAGCCATACAATATCATGATACAATCCTTTCATTCAAAACATAATGTTTAGACCGCCAAATCATTCAAACAGTACAAGAGAATTTGTATATCAAAATTAATGAAAAACTTATGCAAAGATTCTCTCTTTCAATTCGCAAACATATGGTGGTCAATTACCTTGTAGCAACAATTCTTTCAATAATCATCTTTAATATTTACAAACAAGAAATATCCCTCTCTTCAATTCACAACCAACATAAAGTTTATAAATAATAGTAAAACCCTTGGTTCATACTTTAAGACATGCAATTGAGTAACCCATAACTTGTAAATCAAGAAATAACACAATGAGAGAGGGAAATACGTTATTCATGCTGTCAATTTATATTTCAATACCGAAAACACATATATACATGTACACGAGTAAAAATTCAATTTTAAGTGAAGGCATCAAGACCAAAACATTATCATCACAAGGGTTCAGAATTCATTATTGTCAATGGAAATTCTAGACCCTTTGTAAATACATGGTTTCTTAACATTAAAATATTATTAAAAATAATTTCACCATGCCCATGTAGTTTAGGAAAACCCCAAGTACCTTAGATGACCTAATTCGAAGGACAAAACTAAATTCTTGATTTGTTTTTTGGAAATCTTGACTTAAGAGCTTGATTCTTGATCTTTGGGGCTCTAGGGTTTTCTTGAAGTGAAAAAAGAGAATAATGATGTACAATGATCTTTAGAGGTTCAAAAATAATGTTTTGGATGGTTTTTGAGTGAGGTAAATGACCCTATTTCCCTTAATTACACAAAATCAGAAGTTGGAAATTACGAGAGCGCGCGATCGAGGGCGCGACTCTGGATTTAGAGCACCGGAATGGAGCGTGTGATGTATGCTCTATTGCACTGATCTAGAGTGCACGACACGGGCATATCGCGGGCTTCTACTATTTTGGTGATCCAAACATGCCCTTATGCTCATCCAAAAATTCTGAAACTTCCCCGAGACATGCCCCTTACAACACTAAACATGAATTAGCTTAAAAATTTACGCCTCGAGGTCGAAAAGATTGATTTAAAGATCATTGAGGTTTCAGAGCTTAAAATATGAATAAGTCCTTTTTAACACTTAGAAAATTTTCAGGTTACAAGCTCTTTAAGCACGTTACTAATGGTGGTATTAAGTCGAGAATGCCATGGGGTGTTACAGTCATGGTACCTGATCCACTATAAACAAGTAATATCAATATACACATCTGTACCGGAATGGTACCCGATCCTCTATAAACAAGAAATTTCAATATACATATCCGTACCAGCGTGCTACCCGATCCACCATAAATAAGTAATATCAACATACATATCCGTACTGGCGTGGTACCCGATCCTTCATAAATAAGTAATATCAATATACATATCCATACCGGCATGGTACCTGATCCACCATAAACAAGTAATACCAATATCAAATTTACACTACCTTACAACATACAATATAATGTACCTAGTTTGCAAGTACAGTCAAAGTCATAAGAAAATTTCATCAGGTAAATTTTCAATAATTACATATACAAAAATCAACAATCCAAATATCATCAAATTCAAGCATGCCAAACACCAATCAACAAGCATCCATTTTAGAAGCATACACACAATTAAATCGAGTCTAAATTCTAATTAAATCGTAACCTACCTCAACCAACGGACCCAAACGCAAGCTACTTTTCAAGGACCTTACCTTTCCATAAAGCTTTTGAGTGTTTCAAATCTTTTCAAATATATAATTTTCATAAGTGTACGAATTTAATGACATCGGTTTATAAATTCTTACTCTAATATTCTTAGACCAAAACCTCAGTTTCTTAATCCCAAAATATGAAACAATTATAGAATTAAATAAATAATAATAATATGTAAACCGTTTTCTTTGAATTAACATTTCAAAAATTTACGTAAAGAAAACAATTACCTGTTTCTTTATTAAAGCCAATGATTGGCTTATAAGGCCTTTACATTTTTATATTTTTGTTTTATTTTTGTCATCATTATTTGATTATTCAATTGCTATTTTCTTTTACCCTTAGTCATGGCACTAGCCACATGTACCAATTAGATTACTGGAATACAATTCCACCTCAAATACAAGGAACAACGACTTTACCTGAAGCCAACTGAGAGAGAGAATAATTGCCTTCAAGGCTGCAGAAGTGTTTTCCACCGTCGTGCACCTCTTTTTTTTTCTTCCCTAATTTGTTTGGTGTTGTTATTATTATATATGCTAAACCTTATGTAATCAATTTCACTCTTATATTGGCCACATAAATAAATAAATTTAAACTTTGACCCATTATATCACTAATTAAATTAATTATCTAAAATATACCTAATTAATGACTTAACTCACTTCGGAACACCTCAAGAATCGATACTATCCATCTTCTCAAGTTATAAATCATGTATACCAGCTATGAGGAGAGCTAAAATAAAAAAGACCAGTTAAATACATGAAACAACTAGGTGGGTCCTTACATCAGATACCAATTAAACAATCGTTCATCTTCGAATGGGCAAACAAGAGACAAGAAAAGAAACTAAGGAATTACTTATATTAGCAAAAAGAGGTGGATACTTGCTACACATGTCTTCTTCGGTAACCCAAGTGGCCACCTCAATAGGAAAATTCTTCCACTGGACGTTCATAGATAGAATCTCCTTAGTCCTCCACTTATAGACATCTCTATCTAGAATAGCAATATATTTCTCTTCATAAGATAGGTTTTCATCTAACAAGATCGAATCCTAACGAATTATGCAGTTGCCATCACCATTAAACTTCTTTAGCATAGATACATGAAACACAGGGTGAACTTCCAACAAGCTCGGGGGAAAAGCCAACCTATAGGACTGAGCTTACCTCACTTCCCAAAATGCATGACACCCTTCATAGGGGATACCTTGGGCAATACTTGTTAACCCTTCATAAAATGTATATCTCTAACTTATTGATATACACACTCCTTTTTTCTGCTTTGATCCGCTATAAGTTTCTCCTGAATGAACCTGACCTTCTCTAACGAGTCTCTCAACAGATCAGTACCCCACGGTCTCACCACAAAAGCATCAAACCACCCAATAAGAGATCTATACCTCTTTCCATATAATGCCTCAAACAGTGCCATGTCGATACTTTAATGATAACTATTGTTATATGCAAACTCGTCCAAAGGTAGGAACTGATCCCAATGACCTCTAAAATCTATCACACATGCACGAAACTTACTCTAACACCTGAATTGTTCGCTCGGACTACCCATCGATCCGAGGGTGAAAAGTTGTAGTAAAATCCAACCTTGTACCCAAATCCTCATGGAACTTATTCTAAAAGATAGAGGTAAATTGAGTACCCCTATCAGAAATAATAAAAATTGGGACCCCATGCAATCGAACAATATCCTTAAGATAAATCTTGTCCAACTTTTCTACATTATAAGTCACCTGAACCAGAATAAAATGTGTAGATTTATTCAACCTATCCACAATAAGCCATATAGAATCATAATTTCCCAAAGTCTTGGGAAGACCAACAATGAAATCTATAACTATCCTCTCCTATTTCTATTAAAGAATGGGCATCCGCTGAAGAGTACCATAAGGATTTTGATGCTCGTACTTTATCTGCTGATAATTCTAACATTTGGTAACAATATCAACTATATCATGCTTCAATTGGTCCCACCAATAATGCTGCCTCAAATCATGATACATCTTAGTCGCTCACAAATGTATAAAATACTTATAACAATGCACCTCATCTAGAATAGTAGAAATCAAGTTATCCGCACGGGGTACACAAACTCGCCCCTTAATCCATAGCATACCATGACCATCAAGAATGGACTCTTTGGCCTCACCCTGCAAAAACCTTATCACGAAACTTGCTCAATTTAGCATTCTCAAATTGTTTAGCCTTGATTTTATCAAGAAATGTGGACATTGCCTCAATGATGGCTAGAATTCCTCCCCTCTCAGTCACCTCAAGTCGTATAAACTTGTTAGCTAGAGTCTAAATCTCTCATACTTTCTGACTTTCTGCTTAATGCATCAAATACCACATTAGTCTTCCCCGTATGATATAGAATAGTGATATCATAATCTTTAAGCAACTCCATCCACCTGTGTTGTCTCAAATCCAAATCTCTCTGCGTAAACACATAATACAAACTGCGGTGATCAGTGAACAGTTCACAACGAACTCTATACAAGTAATGCCTCCATATCTTAAGAGCAAAAACCACAACAACCAATTCCATATCACGAGTTAGATAATTCCTCTCATTAGGCTTTAATTGCCTCGAAGCATAAACAATCATATTCCTTTTCTGCATAAAAACAACACTTAAATCAGAATGTGAGGCATCACAATAAATAATAAAATCCTTACCCTCTATTGGCAAGGAAAGAATAAGAGAGGTAGTCAACAAGGTCTTGAGCTTTTGAAAGCTCTCCTTACAATCATTACACAAATAAAAAGTACATCCTTCTGAGTCAACCGCATCATATGAGTAGCAATAGAAGCAAACCCCTTCACGAACCTATGGTAATAGCTTAAGCCCAAAAAGCTACGAACCCCCATCACTGAAGTAGGCCTAGCCCTATTTTTAACTTCTTTAATCTTCTGTGGGTCTACTATCACCCATTCCTTTGAAACCACATTCCTCAAAAAGGATACAGAAGCCAACCAGAACCCATACTTAGAAAACTTTGCATAAAGCTTTTTCTCTTTTATCAAACCTAAAACAATCCTTAAGTGATTCTCATACTCCTCTTTACTCTTAGAATAAACTAGAATATCATCAATAAATACAATAACAAAAAAATCCAAGTAGGGTTTAAATATCTTATTCATCAAACTCATAAAAGAAGTTGGGCATTAGTCAGCCCAAAATACATCACAAGAAACTCATAGTGCCCATACCTAGTTCGAAAAGCAGTCATAGGAATATCATTAGGCTGAATCTTAAGCTGATGATACCCGAACCTCATATCAATCTTAGAAAATATGGATGCACCCTGTAACTAGTTAAATAAATCATCGATATGGGGCAAATAATACTAATTATGGATCGTAACTTTGTTTAACTGCCTGTAGTCTATACACGTATGAAGACTACCATCCTTCTTCTTTTCAAACAAGACAGGAGAAACCAATAGAGAGGTACTTGGATGGATAAAAACCTTAATAAAAAAATCCTGTAACTAATCCTTTAGCTCCCTCAACTCAGCCAGAGCCATCTTATAGGGAGGAATAGAAATAGGATAAGTCTGGATCTTGATCAATATAGAAATCAATGTCATGATCTGGTGGCATACCATGCAAATCTATAGGAAAAACTCTTGGAACTCACAAACCACAGGAACAGACTCAATTGATGGGACCTCTACGAAAGTGTCCCAAAGATGTAATAAGAAGGACAAATAACCTCTCCCAATTAACCTTTTTGCACATAGAAAGGAAATAAGTTTCATTAGATCAGGACTATAATCACCCTCCCACTTAAACCTATCCATTCTCGGCATAACCACAATCACTGTCTTAGCATGACAATCTAATATAGCATGATACAGAGACAACCAACTCATACCTAAAATTATGTCAAAATCTACCACATCTAGAATCACTAAATCTGCTTAAGTTTGATACCCTATAAACATAATAGAACAAGAACGATAAACCCTATCAACAACAACAGAATCACCAATAGGAGTAGATACATGAATAGGAAAGTCAAGTAGATCACACATCATATCCAACCCCACAACAAAATTGGCAGATATATATGATAAATTGTAACCAGAACCAAATAATACAGTGACCATTTAGTCATAGACAAGGATAGTACCTGTAATAACAACGTTTGATGCCTCTGCCTTGGGCCTTCCTGGAAAAGCATAGGTATGAGCCCTACCACCAGTTTGAGCATCATTTTTATCAAGATGAGAAGCACAATAATGAGGTTGATTACCACCCCTACCTGCTTGATGGCTACCACGACCACTCTGTGAATGACCTCTACCATTACCACCACCTCCCCTACCTTCTAGAACTAGAGCTTGAGGAGCCTGCTGCTGACCAAACTAACCATAATGCCTCAAATTAGGACAAAACCTTCTAATGTAACTCACTCCACTGCATTCATAACATACTCAGACCCCTAAAATAAGAACCACTGAAACTACCTCCTCTGCGGGCATTCTTTTCTACTGCCTTGGCATAACCCTCTTACTTTACGCCCCCACCTTCTTAATAAAATACACCATCTTCTGAGAAAACTTGCCTGGAGATATCATCTGAAGAGCAAAAATCTGGACACATGCATTCAAACCCATCACAAAGAGACGCATTTTCTCCTCCCCAGTTTTCAGCAACTAAGGTGCATACCAAGACAATGAATGCAATTTTTCCTCATAGTCCACAACTGACATGTTCCCCTTCCTAAGATTAGTCAATTCACCCTATTTTCTATCTCTTAAAGTACGAGGCACGTACTTTTCTAAAAAATAGAGTAAACTGAGTCCAAGTCAAGGGAGGCAAACCTGCATCTCTACACTCTAAATAAGCTCTCTACCATATCTTGGCATCCCTTTAAAATTGAAAGGTAACTAGTTCTACACCATACCTCTCAACCATACCCTTCTTTGAGAATAATAATGAAAAACATTAGAAACCAATTAGAATCACCAGATACCAATTGAAATTAAGTAATAGCACCTAAGAAAGAAGAATTTGAATTTTCCTAGTGTCCTATAGCCTCTCAAAGAAAAGCACAGATATCTTCATACTATTTCGCAAGACTCTACTAGACATGTTCATGTATGAAGAGATCAACGAACATAAGGTTCTGATACCAACTTCATCACAACCCAAATGGTCATGAGTGTCACCCACACTAATCTTTCTGTGGGAGAACCATCTAAACCCAACCATTATCCAATCACTTAGTCAATATTAAAATGATATCATCATACAACCAACTTGATGACAATAATTTAGAGCTAATCATTAGTAATGCAGAAATCAAACAAACTACTTACTAAAATCTCCAAGATCCGAAAGTCATCATACAAGAACTTCGACCAAAGATCATGTCTAAAGAGATATCCAAAAATAAAATAAATAAAGAATGTTTCATTGCCTGAAAGATGGACAAGAACAAATAGGATGACCCATGACAGCCTAAACACGGAGTGCTTACCATTGGAACAAGATCTTCTATTAAACTCTAGAGTTAAGGTCATGTCTGAGCCTCAGGAGCACTTTCTGCACTCAACAAAGAAAGAGTACAGGGTAGTATCAGTACAAATAACTATGTACTGGTAGGTATCATAGGCCAACTCAATTTAATAGCATGTACACAACATAAATCAAATGACAAGTAGACAGATATATTCATATAAAAAAATTAATTGAATCAATAATACATTAATAAAAGGTCAAACAGTGCTCACAACCAAGACACAAAATCATCAAAAGTATCAAACATATTATAAACATCCACAGAATCAACACAAATATGTACACACATGCTATGGGACTTATTTTTGCCCAAATAGTCATGACCTGTAAGGAATAATCTATGTTTATATACCGTATCAGCATGGTACCAGATCCTCAATAACAAGTATATCAATATCATATCCATACCGGCATGGTACCCGATCCTCCATAAAAAAGTAATATCAATATACATATCCATACCGGTGTGGTACCTGATCCTCCGTAAACAAGTAATATCAATATACATATCTGTACTGGTGTGGTACCCGATCAACCATAAACAAGTAATATCTATACAGATATCAGTACCAGTGTGGTACCCAATCCTCCATAAACAAGTAATATCAATACACATATCCGTACCGGCGAGGTACCCGATCCACCATAAACAAGTAATATTAACATACATATCCATACTAGCGTGGTACCCGATTCTCCATAAATAAGTAATATAAACATATATATCCGTACCGGCGTGGTACCCGATCCACCATAAATAAGTAATATCAATATACATATCTATACCGGCGTGGTACCCGATCCTCCATAAATAAGTAATATAAATATACACATCCATACCGATGTCGTACCCGATCCACCGTAAATAAGTAATATCAACATATATATTCGCATCGCCATGGTACCAGATCCTCCATAAATAAGTAATATCAATATACATATCTGTACCGGTGTGGTACCCAATCCACCATAAACAAGTAATATCAATATAAAATTTACACTACCTTACAACATACAAATGTACCTAGTTTACAAGTACAGTTAAAGTCATAAGACAATTTCATCAGGTAAATTTTCAATAATTATTTATACAAATATCAACAATTCAAATATCATCAAATTTAAGCATGTCCAAACACCAATCAACAAGCATCCAATTTAGGAGTATAAACATAATTAAATTGATTCTAACTCCAATTAAACTGTAACCTACCTCAACCATCAAACCCGAATGCAAGCTACTTTTCAAGGACCCTACCCTTCTGTAAAGCTTTCTAGTGTTTCAAATCTATTCAAATATATAATTTTCATAAGTGTACGAATTTAATGACATCTGTTTATAAATTGTTACTCTAAAAATCTTAGACTTAAACCTCAGTTTCTTAATCCCAAAATATGAAACAATTACAGAATTAAATAAATAATAATAATCTGTAAATCGCCATCTTTGAATGAACATTTAGAAAACATACATAAAGAAAACAGTTACCTATTTCTTTATTGAAGCCATTGATTGGCTTATAAGGCCTTTACATTTTTATATTTTTGTTTTTTTTGTCATCATTATGCTGATTGTTCAATTGCTATTTTCTTTTACCCCAAGTCATCGCATTAGCCACATGTACCAATAGGGTTACTTGAATTACAATTACACCTCAAATACAAGGAATAACGACCTTTCCTGATGCCAACCGAGAGAGAGAATAATCACCTTCAAGGCTGCAGAAGTGTTTACCACCATCGTGCACCTCTCTCTCTTTGCTTCCCTAGTTTGTTTGATGTTGTTATTATTATATATGCTAAACCCTATATAATCAAATTCACTCTTATATTCGCCACAAAATAAATAAATATAAACTTTGGCCCATTATATCATCAATTGAATTAATTATCTAAAATATACTTAATTAGTGACTTAACTCACTTCAGAACACCTCAAGAATCGGTACTTGCCATCTTCACAAGTCATACATCATGTATAACAGCAACAAGGAGACCTAAAATAAAAAAGACTAGTAAAATACATTAAACAAATAGAAGGGTCATTACATCCCCCTGCTGGAAGGGCCCCAGTGAATGTTAGCCGCACGAACCGAGGAAAGGCTAAAGACACCAAGCCTATAGCCCTTCTAATATATATATATATATATATATAATATGTGTATCAAGCATATGGTCACATGGATCCCTAACGCTGGAAAACATAGTTTTCAACATTGATCCCCCGGGGACCTTCACCTTCACGGTGAGCTACAAATTCTTTTTAAGGCAAAATTAAAATAGTTTCACATAATCCAACCATTAACCGATGAGTATTTCATTAAGACCTTTACAACCTTGGTATCGTCATATCAATATGCTTGCAATCTAATATAATTATGCCAAACCAATCCATATAACCAAACTGACTCCCAAGTTCCATTTAAAATCCAAAACCAAGGCCATCCAAAACCATATTCATTTGTTTATGCTTTAATGTAATGCAATAGGTTCAGAGACAAGTTAAACCATGCAATTATACATATTCAAAATCAAGTTTACAAAGTGGATTGAGGTTAATGCCGTTACTAAGCCAAAATTTCATCAATTTGGGGAAACCCATGTCCCTCATTCCATCCATTAATATAATGCACCAATTTAGTCCCAAAACCATCAATTAAAACATAAACAATCCATTTAAAATATGAGACAAGTAATTCAAGTGAAACCAATCAAAATCCCTCAACCCAATTTCAAACCCATCAATTTCAAACACATAAATATTGATTAAATAAGTTCCATAATGTAAAAATACAAGTTAGGGATGAGCAACATGCCTTAAATATAGAACAATTCGAAGAGAATTCGAAGTGTGGAGCTTGAATGTTGAATCCTTGTGATACCCTTGAACTTTTCTTGGGTTTTGAGTTAAAGAGGAAAAAGAATGATTTTGATCTTTTAAAACTAAAGGAAAAGGGTCACTTCAATGTTACAAAGTTGTGTAAGGTGTAAAAAGACCAGAATCCCCCCCACCCTAAGTGAAAAAAATAAAAACTGGATGATTTTACATAGCGGCGTGGCACATTGCTATCACAGAGGGTAGCCTCTGTGCCACGCACTTATCGCGGAGGCTATGCACCATGGCACGCCACTATCACGGAGGCTTACTGTGTTGGGGGTCCTAAAATGACCCTGAACCCCTTCCAAAAGTTTCGAATCTTTTTCAAAACACCCGTTTAACATTTCTAAAGATAATTTAAGCCAAAATTTTTCATTATGCATACAAGAGGGTCAAAAATAAATTTGTTGAAATTTTATGGGGTTTAACATTTTCCACCACTTTGGATCATTCATCCCCAAATGATGAGTTAGGACATGTTTAGCACGATAATAACAAGAGTACATCAAAATCAAATGACAAATTTGAAATGTGACAAGAGGGAAATGAAACTCATACCTTAAGTGGTTCATCCAAATTGTGGAACAAGAACGGGTACTTGGCTTTCATATCATCGTCAGCTTCCTATGTAGCTTCCTCCACCTTTATATTCCTCCAAAGAACCTTCATCGAAGCTACACCCTTTTCCCTTAATCTATGAACTTACCAATCTAATATCTTGATCGGGACTTCATCATAAGACAATGAATCCGTAATATCCACATCCTCAACAAGTACTATCAAAGAAAGGTTACCCCACTCACTTATTTAGCATAGACACATGGAAAATAGGATAAATAGAAAAAAATTCGCTAGTAAATCTTACTCATAAGCAAAATTCTCAATTATTCTTACAATCTAATATGGACCAATGTAATGAGGACTAAGCTCTTCCTTCTTCCCATATCTTATGACTCCCTTAATATTAGAAACCTTTAAGAACACCCAATCACTCACCTCGAACTTAAACTCCCTTCACCTCATATTCACATAAGACTTTTGGCAACTCAAAGAAGTCTTAAGTTTTTCTCTAATCACCTTCACCTTATACATAGCTTGGTGAACTAAGCTAGGTCCAAACAACCTAGCTCACCCACCTTAAACCATTCAATAGGAGACCTGCACCTCCTACCATAAAAAGCCTCAAAGGAGATATTGATAATTGTTATTGTAAGCAAATTCAATAAGTGGAAAATGGTCCACCCAACTACCCTTAAAATCAATCACATAGGCTTTTAGCATATCTTCCAAAGTATGAATAGTCCGCTTCGCTTGTCCATCCATTTAAGGTTGGAAAATGGTGCTACAGTTCACCTGAGTGCTCAAACCGTTCCAAAATGAATGCCAAAAGTTAGAAGAGAACTGCGTACCTCGATAAAAAATGACGGACACTGGTGCTCTATGCAACTTAAGTATTTCTTGAATGAACAACTTAGATTAATTCTCTCCTGAGTAGTTAATCCTTACTTACAAGAAGTGAGCAGACTTAGTCATCCTATCCATAATGACACAAATAGAATCATATTGATTCAGAGACCGTGGAAGACCAGTAACAAAATCCATATTAATCATCTCCAAATTCTAAATAGGCAACTCTATCTCTTGGGATATGCCACCAGGCCTCAAATGTTCCACCTTAACTTGTTGACAAACCATATACTTAGCCACAAAGTTTGCCATATCCCTCTTCATATTATTCCACCAATAGATTTCCTTCAAGTCATAATACATTTTAGTCGAACCTATATGTACTGTATATCTGGACTCATGAGCCTCGGCCAAGATTTTTTCTCGAAACCCATTAACATCAGAAATACATAAGCTACCTTGATACCTCAAAATGCCATCTCCCCCAATTTCAAAATCCAAAACCTTTTGATGAACCATATCATCCTTAATCTGCATAAGTATTGTATCCAAAGCCTACTTCTCCTTCACCTCTGCACCAAGAGATAATTTAACCACTTCTTGAACAATTATTTCATCATCCTCAGAGTCCAAAAAACAAATTCTCAAGTTAGCCAACTTGTGAATATCCTTCAACAAACCTTTTTTCTCCCTATCAAAGTGAGATAATCTTCCCATAGATAACCTTCTAAGAGAATCAGCAACAACATTATCTTTACCTGGATAGTAGTGAAAACTCATGTCGCAATGCTTAAGCAATTCAAGACACCACCTCTGCCTGAGATTCAATTTCTTCTGCATAAACACATACTGAAAGATCTACTCTAAATAAATATCCACATGCATCTCATATAAATAATGGCACCAAATTTTCAATGCAAAGAACACAGGCTCCAACTCTAGATCGTGAATAGGATAATTCCACCCTTGGAACTTAAGCTTCCTTGGAAGCATAATCCATAAACTTACTATGCTGCATCAAGACATAACCCAGTCCAACACGGGACACATCATAATACACAAAAAAATGATCAATACCCTCGTGTAGAGTCAAAACAGGTGCAAAAGTCAACTTATCCTTCAATTTCGCAAAATTACCTCCACAAGTGTTGGACCATAGAAACTTAACCTTTTTCTGAGTTAACTTCATCAGCGGAGCATCAATAGATGAGAAAATCTCCAAAAACCTTCTATAATACCCATCCAAGCCTAAGAAACTCCTAATGTCGGTTGGAGTCATGGGTCTAAGCCACCTTTTAACAGTCTCAACTTTTTGCAGATCCACCTTAATCCCTTTACTAGAAACAACATTCTTAAGAAAATTCACAGCACTTAGCTAAAATTTTCACTTTGAAAATTTTGCATACAATTTTTGCTCCTTAAGAATCTACAACAAAATTCAGAGGTGATTGGCATAATCCTCCTTACTCTTAGAGTACACCAAGATGTCATCAATGAAGACTATAACAAACAAATTCAGAAACTTCCTAAACACCTAATTCATAAGATCTATAAAAGTAACTGGAGCATTAGTCAACCCAAATGACATAACTAAAAACTCATAATGGCCATACTAGTTTGAAAAATAACCTTGGAAATATCAAACTCCCTAATTTTTAGCTGATGATAGACTGAATGCAGATCAATCTTAGAGAAACACCTAGCACCTTAAAGCTAATTGAAAAGGTCATCAATCTTAGAAAGAGGATACTTATTCTTCACTATAACCTTGTTCGACTGACAGTAGTCTATACATATCCGAAGGGACCCATTTTTTTTCTGCACAAAATGTATGGGATTACCCCATAGAGACATACTATGACAAATAAAACCCTTATCAAGAAGATTCTTTAACTGGTCCTTTAGTTCAGTCGGAGCCATCCTATAAGGAGGAATGAAAATAGGATAGACATCTAATAGAAGATCAATCCCAAAGTTTATTTCCCTATCGGGAGGAATTTCAGGAAGATCATTGGGAAAAACTTTAGGAAATTCATTAACCATAGGGACAAATTGGAAGGAAGGACTTTCAGAATTAGAATCCTTAACCCAAACTAGATGATATAGACACCCTTGGGATATCATTTTCTATGCTCTAAGATAGGAAATAAACTTCACTTTTGGTACTACAAAACTCCTTTCCCATTACATTATCGATTCATTAGGGAAATGAAAACTGAACTTTTGCGTCATACAATCCAAAGAAGTATAGCACGAATGAATCTAATCTATTCTTAAGATCATATCAAAATCCACCATATCAAGTTCTATGAAATCCACCAATGTTTTCCTATTAAGAATAGACACCACAAAACCCCTATAGATTTTTCTAGCAGTAATAGACTCACTCATAGGAGTAGAAATAGAGAAAGGGTAAAAATATTTTTAGGACCAAAGCCAGAGTGCACAACCACATAAGGAGTCAGACAGGGTAGAACTCAAATCAAGAAAATAATAAACATCATGAGAGAAAAGCTATAACATACCAATGAAAACATCGGGGGATACCTCAGATTCCTGATGAGTAGCAATAGCATAGAAATTATTCTGTCCAGCGCTGGTACCTAAGGTGGTATCCTTAAGTGCGTGAGCTGAAGAATTGGCAACCAGGACCTTATTGGCTCAAGTGGAAACCCTAATTGAATCACTATCTTACTGCATATGACCAATCTGCCATAATTATAGAACCAATTTTTCACTTCTTCACAATATCCACAGTGAAATTGCCCACAAAAATGGCAAAGAGGGTAAGATAGGGCTGACTGAGCTCCACTAGCTTGAGATTGGGCACCCTATGCCTTAAGACCACTGCTAGCCTAAAAACAACAATCACCTGAAGGCTTAGAATAGGAAGCACTAGATGGCGAATAGGAATTTCCCTAATTCTTCTTCTTAGTCTACTACCTACCATCTCTCCCATAATTCTGCTGATTTGTACCCTACTCTGAGTACCTAAACTTCTTGTTCTATCTCTTTCCCATCTATACCTGCTTCTTTTTCTCATCTTTTACCTATTGTATAGAAACCACCAGCCTGGATATATCCATATCATTATTTCATATAGGAGCCTTACACTCTAACACCAAATTGTAGGGAAACCCAAAAACAAACTTTCTTATTCGAGGCCTCATATTAGACCCCAATTTTGGAGAATAACGGGCCAACTACTACAACTTCAGAGCATACTCCTTAACACTCATCTTGCCCTGCTTGAAGTTCACAAACTCTTCTACCTTAGCATCTCTCAACTTCTGAGGAAAGAAGTGATCCAAAAAAACACCTAAAAAAAGTCATCCCACACTGACGGTTCTGCATCATCACCCCTTATCACTTCCAACTCCTCATACCATTGGTAAGCCACATCTTTTAACTAATAAGCAGCAAACTCCGTACCCTCTAAATCAGTAGCATGCATAACTCAAAAAATCTTCTCCATCTCATCTATAAACCCCTAAGGATACTTCTCAACCGTAGATCCTATAAAGGTTGGGGGATTCAATATCATAAACTAGCCAACCCGAGTGACCTTAGATGAACTAGCAACAGGACCCATATGATCAGGTCAATGTAATTGTAATGCCACTAGCTGAGCAACCATATGATAGACTAATGAAACTCCACATTAGAGATATCTCCCTAAGGTAACTGAGCATAAGTATCACCAGCCTGAGAAACCTGAGGAGGACTAGTAAGGACAGATGGATCCCCATGTGGAGCGGCACAGTCAAGAGAAGGGACCCTAGACCGGGTTTACACTCTATAAGAAGGGCAAATTCCCTCCATATTCTCCTCAGGCTGAACAGAGTTTCCAACAGAGTTTCTACCACTGTCAGATTTTTCAAGGATGCATGACCTGAAATGCGAGTAAGTCAGGAGTTAGAGAAGTTTCATAGCACTAGACTTTATAGCCCAAAAATAGAACACAAGAAAGGGAAACATTCCTAGATGAGTTGTAGCCTACCCCTTATAAGTGTGGCGTGCTACACACCCATAAAAGGGACTCTACTCTATATGACTTTGTGGATACCCAATGATCCTAAATTGTGCTCTAATACAAATCTGTTTACGACATAAACCCAGGCTGGCCGTGATGAGTATCCCAAACCCACCTTGGGCCGAAAACCAACTCTTATCCTTATCTCAAGAGCACAACAATAATAAATAGCGGAAGTCAACCAAATAAATAATAAGGATAGATAAGTTAAATGACAATACTAAGAATCCAAAACAAAAGACCAACCCACACTTGTCCACAAAAGCCTCTAAAACCAGAATACCAACTAAGCTGGGACATGCCTCCGACTATGACCTAAAAAGATCCAAAATGAAATACTGAGACAATATTAAAAATAATAAAATGACTGGGTCTTTCAAAAGATGGAGGCTCACCACTTCATAGTAGATCCACAAGAGTACCAAATTACCTAATATTGCATAGAAGCAACAGAAAAATCCCTAGACCCTACATCATGAAATAATGCAGCATCCAGAAATGACCAGTGGGGAAAAAACTGTCATGTAACTCAAGAAATAGAGATAAAATAATGCAATTACCAAAATCCATTCATAAACCACATGCACCATATTTATATATATATATATATAAGATGTTAGGGTATGGACAAGGGCCATGAACATAAGAGTTTAAAGTATTAACCTTAATTATGTATCTCGCTCCATCCTAAAGACACCCATGGGCTATATAGGTCCAGCTTCCGCAACTAAAAGGGCCCCAGCGCGTGTTAGTTGCACTAATCGAGAAAAAACTGCTGAAAGGCTAAAGACACCAAAGTTATAGCCTTCTCAATATACATAAATATATAATGTGTGCACGAAGAACATTGTCACATAAACCTCCAATGCCAGCAAATGTGGTTTCCAGTGTTGAACCCCCTGGGACCTATACCTTCACAGTAAGCTACACAATTTTCTTTAAGCCCAAATTAAAATAGTTGTTCATAATCAAACCATTAACCAAAAAGTCTTTCATTAAGGCATTTACCGACTTGGTATTATCAACCAATGTGCTTGCAAGCTAATATAATTATGCCAAGCCAATTTGTATAATCAAGCTGACTCCCAAGTTCCATTTGAAATCCAAAACCAAGGCTGCAAGCCCATCCAAACCATATTAATTTATTTGTCCTTTAATTTAATGCAATGGACTCAGAGACAAATTAAATCATGGAATTATCCATATTGAAAATCAAGTTGACAAAGTGGATTAGAGTTAATGCCATTACCAAGTCAAAATTTTATCATTTTGTGAAAATCTATGTCCCCCATTCCAATCATTAAAATAATGCATCAATTTAGTCCCAAAAACATCAATTAAAACATAAATAATCCATTTAAAATATGGGAAGAGTAATTCAAGTGAATCCAACCAAATTCCCTCAACCTAATTTCAAATCCATCAATTTAAAATACATGAATATTGATTAAATAAGTTTCACAATGTAAAAAAGTTAGGGATGAGCAACATGACTGAAATATTGAACAATTCGAAGAGAATTCAAAGTTTGGAGCTTGAATGTTGAATCCTTGTGAAACCCTTGGACTTTTCTTGGGTTTTGAGTTAAAGACGAAAATGAATGATTTTGATATTTTAAAACCAAAGGAAAAAGGGTCACTTTAATAATATAAAGTCGTGTAAGGGGTAAAAATACCAAAAGTCCCCCACCCCAAGTGAAAAAAATAAGAAATAGATGATTCTTACATAGCGGCGTGGAATGTTGCTATAGCAAAGGGTAGACTCCATGCCACACCCTTATCATGGAGGCTATCCTCCATGGCACACTACTATCATGAAGACTTACTATCTCAAGGTCCCAAAATGACCCTGAATCCCTTTCAAAAATTCTGAAACTTTCACAAAATACCCTTTTAACATCCCTTTATGTAATTCAAGTTAAAAGTTTTTATTACGCATGTGGGAGGATAAAAAATAAATTCATTTAAATTTTATGGGGTCCAACAACACTGGACTTTCCTTGTTACGTGGTCAAAGTTCATTTCTTTATGTTATGTGGTCAAAGTTCATTTCTTTATGTGCATATGTATTTCTTGTACATATATTCACCTGTACTATGATATATTGTAACAACCCAGCCTACTAGTTATATAGTCTGCTCTGGGCCCCAGACCGCACGCCTTTATAATACATCACCAGGGTGAAAGGCCTGTTTACTTATATACCCAACATATCTCATGTATTTTGCCGATGTGGGACTCCTTATACTATGCTGGGGTAGTACATACAACCCCTCATATAGACTCAGTGTCCTCGCTGAGGTTTGCCCCACAGAATGGGAATTGCCTAGACTCAGGACTGAGAAGACTAGTTAGGTGTTACAAATGCTTCAATTGTAAGGATTCTCTAACAAGTGTGTGTGCGTGTATATATATATATATTACTCCCTCTGTTTCAAAAAGAATGATCTTCTTCCCTTTTTAGTCCGTTTCAAAAATAATGACCCCTTTCCTTTTTTGAAAATACTTTAATTTCAACTTTTCACATGGCATGTTTAGGACGATAAGATTAAAGGAAATTTGATACATTTGGCACAACTTTAATCTAAGGCCACAAGATTCAGTCTATTTTATTTTCTTAAACTTTATGTCATGTCAAAATAGGTATTTTTTGAAACTGAGCGAGTATAATGTTAGCATGTTCAAGATATTATTTAATTAGCTAACATGAATTAGAATCTATGCATTAAATCATTAAATATAAAGTCAGCACTAATTTTAGAACACATTTGAGGAGCAACATCCTAATCTTAAGCTCTTGTTGAAAATTCCAAATTAATTGAACATGTATTATCTGCATGTTAAAAATAGCTGGACATATTGGATATAGTTGTTGCCCACATGATGCTAATATTTGTTATTTTAAATTTGCTTATTATATTGGGTAACATGTCTGGAGTGCAAGTTTCATCAACGTTGAAGTCAACATGTAATATTTTAAAGGTTAAAATTGGTGTGTTTATATTATAATGCATTTCTGCCCACCAATAAAGTCGGTGATGGAAGTTTAAGTTAACATAATTAATTAGCAAGTTTGAATTTCACATGTTTGCATCACATGTAACCTTTTATTATTTTAAAAGTTAAAATTGGTGTGTTTTATATTAGATAAAATAGCCTAACACCCCCCCTCCCCCAACCTTTACTCGAAACTCCAACTACATATTTGATCTTCACGGGGTCCTATCACTCCTTGGAACATTTTTAGAATGAAATTATTTACTCCCCAAATGCTGAGGTGGCAAAGTGAGTGCATTTCACTCTCTTTGAGAGAGTGAGCACGAAAATTATATATTAAATTTTTATTTCTAATATTCCTTTACATAAATATATATAATTTTAATTATTATTTTTATTTATTAAATTTCTTTGTTTTCTTCTCCTTCTTCTCTGTCACAAAACAAAAATCTTCAAGAACTCATCAATGACATCCAAGATTAATGTCTCATGTTTATCATCTCCGGTGAGTTTTTTTCTATGTTCCAATTTCATTGATGTGCCCAAGCACAAAATCCACACTAAAATTCATATCTTCAACTTCAAAAGGAAAATTCAAAATTCAATACAAAGATAAAAAAGATTGTAGCAATTATCACCGGATGAAACAAAAAGGATAAACAATCTAAAATAAAATTAACAAGAGTGGTAAAGATTGAGACTAAATACATTTCAACAATCTTAAAAATCTTCATCTTCCTCTTTGCTCCTTTATATAAATCCTCCAAACTATACAACAATGAATTCTCCACAGACGCCACCTTTCTCAATCCACCTACTCCAGTCCCCGAATTCCCTACACCAAAAATCTCCACTCCACTATTCTTTGTACTACTAAAAATATAATCCTACCTTTCTTCTTCTTTACATTACTACTGTCCTTTACCGCCGCCTCCGACGAAGAAAACCCATACAAATCCACATGAATATCATCAACATCTCTAATTTAAATCAAGGAAGTTACAGTCTATAGAGGAAAAGGGAAAAAGAAAAGAAAAAGGGGAATGAGAAAGAAAGAGAAAAAAAAGAGAAAATATATATATTAAAGAATAATAATTAATTTATTTATATAAAAATATAATATTACATGAAAATTATGTGGCATTACATGGCAGGTGTGTGTTGATCACTTTTCATTATACATATGGGTGTGGGTTTTTAAGGGGGTAGTAATTTAAGGTTTAAATAATTCAAGGGGTAATAGGACCCTGTGAAGTTGAAGTGTGTAATTGGGATTTTGGGTAAAGATTGAGAGTATTTGGCTATTTTCTCTTTGATATTATAATGCATGTCTGCTCATCAATAAAGGTGGTGATGGATGTTGAAGCTAACCTAATTAATTAGCAAGTTTGAATTTCTCATGTTTGCATCACATGTAACCTATTAAACATTATATGTATAAATTTGGATTAAATTTCATCAGCAATCCATCTTTATGACTCAAAAATATCCTTGTAACTAATGGGTTTTTAAAATAATATATAAAAATTTAAAAAATGGTCAGAAATACCCTTCAAGTATTAAAATTGATTCAAAAATGCCCCTTCATCCACCTTTATGGCTCATAAATACCCTTTCAATTAACAGTTTTTTAAAATCATATTTAAAAATTTAGAGTAAAGCATCTAGTATCCCTGAACTATGACCAAATTTGCGACAACATACTCCAAATTCACAAGGGTCCTATTACCCCCTCAACTCAATTTTAGTGTATTTTTGTCACCCTTTTTAACTGATGTGGTATTTTTAGCTGACATGGCACCTTTGATGTGAGTCCAATTATTATGTAATAAAGTTGACATGTAAGCACAAAAGGCTGACAAAAATAAGCTAAATTTGAGTTCAAGGGGTAATAGGACTCATGTTAAGTTGAAGTGTGTCATAGAAACTTTGGTCATAGTTCGAGGGGGTACTGGATGCTTATCTCTTAAAATTTTTATTAAATATGTGGTAGCTTTCTATTGGTTGAAACTAAATTAATTAAAATATTAAATTCAATCCGAGCCCAACTCAAATTACCCGAACCAAATCGTACAAAATTTGCTTCAACTAAAACTACCCGGCAGTATGAGTAATTTTTACCATCAAATGTAGAAACTTTGTTGATTTAGAATCTGTTAGTCTAATGTAATGTTGTGAAGAATTCTATCTCCTAATTATAATGTTAGTTTGTTATTTCTTTGTGATATATATTTCTCTGTGCTAGCTAGCAAAACTAATTGAGATGTCTTGGTTATGCCATGTCTTAGGAAACACTATTTTGTTACTTTCTTCATTTAATTTTACGTGACAGAGTTAGTTTGTATAAAAAAATACTACATTCTTTTTTAAATAGTTGTCACTATTTTTATTTATATACATCAAATTGTCTTGCCACCAATGGTAAGTGCATTCCTTGTGCGAGACCACTTCCCGCCACACATTTCACACATTCACCGATCAAAATTATGATTAAGTTTGTAGGCTTTGGATCTGATAGATTTAGTTGAGTTCGGATTGAGCTTAATCTTTTAATTAATTTGGTTTCAACCAATATAAAATTGCCGCACACTTAGTAAAATTTTAAATTATGATTTAAAAAAATCGTTGGTTGCAAGGGTATTTTTGAGCCATAAAGGTGGATGAATGAGTATTTTTGAACCAATTTCAATACTTGAATGGTATTTCTGACTCTTCATTGAATTTTTAACTATGATTTAAAAAAACTGTTAGTTGCAAGGGTATTTTTGAGCCATAAAGGTGGATGGAGGGGTATTTTTCAACCAATTTTAATACTTGAAGGGTATTTCTGGCCCAATAGGTTAACTGAGGGTATTTTTAAACCAATTTCAATACTTGAAAGGTATTTCTGACCCTTTTTCCATTAAATAATACAATCAGCAGGCAAACACAATATATACTCATTTTCTAAAGCTTTATTTAAAGTTTGTATTTTTCATAGCCTTCGCTGTTGAATCTTGCGCCATGCCGAAAAACACCATATTTTTTATCATGATTATTGCCTTTTGCCTATGCCTTATCGACTCCGCATCAGGTTCTGTTCTTCCATGGGAATCATGGTTACTGTAACACCTCATGTTTTTAGGAGTCAAAATTAAGCTTAAAATGAACCTATGTGGTCCCTAAATTGAGAGTAAAATAGTACTTTAGGAAGGCTTCGAATGCATTCGTGGAGGTTTTGGATGCTAAAATACCCAGTGCATTGCGAGGGAGCCAACATGCGATTGCCCCGCACCGAGAGGGACCCAATTGAGGGGTCACTATCTCTCCCCCATGATATTCCCACACTGCGAGGGGTCCAGCCTCACATTAGGCCCCCCACCGTATGGCTTGGCTTCCATGTTGGTGCTTGTGTCGCGGCCCCCTCGTCCTTCATCAATAGGACATTATTTTAATTGTTAAATAACGGTATTTGGATCCTTTCACACCTATTAAATTGTTCCTATTTCTCTTAATACATTCCTTAGCCCCTAAAACACTAGAAACCACTCAAACGGGTCATTCTTTACTTCAAAGCAAAAGGCTTAGGTTCAAGCTTAGGGCTCACTTTCTTGCGTTCTTCGGGAAAATTCTCATAAAAAAGATACAATGAACACTCCATTAATTTAATTATCATTATATTATGATATTTACATGATAAACATATGTTTTAACAGTTGTTTAAAGCTAGGGTTGAGGAATTTGATTATAAAATACTTATATTTGAATTCTCTTATTTTTAATGGGTTTTCTATCCGCGAATAATGATTTTTGAAATGAAACATGTTACATAGAAATGATGGAATGAGTTAAATAGTTTCTCAAAGTTTATGGGTTTATGCATGATAAATGACATGCCCTGAAATCGGGCCATATGGTATGGGCACCTCAAGCATACATGTATCGGAGGTCGTCCGATAATCCCAACCCAATCATCATCACATCCATCACAAGGGTCGAATGAATCCCGACCATATAATCGAAAAACGAAAATATAACTAAGAATCATAACTTAAACAAGTCTAAACACTTCATTAGATTCAGCAAACTAGCCTAATATGCCTAAGGCCACATTCATCCATAATACCTCTATACAACCAAAGTTTAGAAATGTATATGTCTAGAAAAGCCCCCGACAATAGCCAAACCAAGTCTACAATAAGACTAAGTCTAATGATAGGGGACCAAGAATGAATGTCTTTTGAAGTAGGTAAGCTTACCACTCCAAGTCAATGCAAGAACTAATTTGATCTCCTAGTCACTATACAGGAAAACAAAAAGATGCTCCGGCGCCTATGTCACGTGGGGACATAGAGTTCACAGATGGTTAGTAGTTGGAACGCTAGAATGTAACTCAAGGATAAGGATATAATAATAAAATCATTTTATAATGAGTCAATATATCATATTCAATCATATTCATACACTTATCCTCACATATCAGTATATCACATACCAACAAGAGGCCAAGACTTATTATTACTTTCAAACACTCCTTCATTAGACATGAAGTGGGGGACTATGACCCTCCAAACTTATAGATTCAATGATTCACATTAAGTATAGGACTTTAACCATACTCACTTATATTTATAAGCAAAGAACATCAACCACACTCATACATGCAGTAGCCAAGGACTTTAACCATAACATATTCATTTAACAAGGGACTCTAACAATACACATATTCATTTAAGCAAGGTACTTTAACCACATGCTCACACATAAGGCGGGGTACTTTTACCTCAAGAGATCTCTTTAATCAAGGGACTTTAACCTCAAGAAATTTCATTAGGCAAGGGACTTTAACCTCAAGACATTCATAAGGAAAAGGACTTCAACCTCAATCCATCACAACTATCATTAGTAGATATTTGGGACCTTAGCCCCCTTCACTCTTGCATCAATCATACATTTAATACAAAAATTAAGGACTTTAACCATTTAGTCAATTCAACACTATATATGACCAAATAGTCCTTATGGGAGCCTTCATTTCTCAACCATTTCAATAGAAAAATTACATTATTCAGTTCTTCATACATTTCAATTCATGGTCATCAAGACCTTCAAAAGATATTCCCATACCACTAGAAATCTTATACCACTCTCTTACCATATTTTAGTTCAACACATAATTCAAGTTTATTTTTCATATTGAGGTCGTTGACCCCTTCTTAGTCATTAACTTAATAAGGTCATCATTACACTATATATGGCTCATTTTACCTTCATAACATTATTTATCAATCATTCATATCTATTGATTTATTTCCCTAACCCAATACCCCATCATCATGTAACTAGTCATTTTACTTAGACAATTTCACAAACACCTTGTGTTCATGCCTTTACTAAGGCCATATTCAAGCAACAATCATCAACATTAGGGTTTCTTAAGAAACATTTGACAAACTACAATCAACAAGCATCCACATGTGTAAAATATCAACAATAACATGAATAAACACAAGGCAAGGCAAGAACCAACATTATTCATTATTTGACATTAAAACCCTTTTTCATTTAATTCCAAAACCACCATTTACACTTACAAATCCAAGTGTGAAATATATAGGTTTAGAGTTATTTATAAAGGGTAATAGATACATTCCTTAAACAACTAGAATCACCAATAAGCTTGACTTCTTATAGCTACAAAATGATTACCTTCCAAACCCTAGCCTTTAATCTTGCCTCAAGAAGCTTTTTGAAGTGTTTTGGAATGTTTTAGTCTTATAAATAAAGAATTAGGATGCTACATACACTTATATAGTGAGAGGGATTAGGGTTTAGAGCATGGTAAATAACCAAAAGGTCCTTATTTCAATGTTAAAAAGTTAACTCGTGCAGGGGTACGACACCTCCTTACGGTTCCCATAGCAACTCTACCCTAAGGTATGAGTGGTTCCCTAACTTATACCCTAGGTTTATTCTAGGTCAACCATACTGCTAAGGGTACGAGAGGGAATTCTTGAGTCATAACCAAAGGGTATGTCTCAACCCCTAACTCGTATAGGCCATACATAACCAAAATAGTCCACTTAGTTTAAGGACTTACTCTATAAGGTTGAGTAGTGTACGACTCATTTGCATTGGTTACGATCAATGGAAGGTCATGTAATATATAAAATAGTATGTTACCCTCATGTACTGATCAAGGTACAAAATGGGAGGGAAAGGTAGGTACGAGTCGTGACCAAGGGTACGAATCAAGCCTCTAGTCGTACCCAACTCAGAGGCACAAGATGAAGTTGTTTTCTCATAGTTCAAGACCTAGGTGATTCAATAAATATGTGATCCCCAACTTCCTTTCAATTTTTTGTTTTCAAGTAAGAATTGCATGATATTTATTTCATCAGTTAAAGGTTGTGTGATATAAAATGGGAAAAAGGTTTAAGGATTATTGAAATGCCCTCTGGGCCAGAATTATGAATTTTGAATTGAACTATTGAGTCTAAATGTTTTAATGGGTATGCCATAGCTTAATATAAATGGCTTTCAAGTCTTGGTATAACGATATCAATATGGGAATGCCTTAATGAAAGACTCCATGGATTTATGATTGTGAAAATATTTAAATTGGGCATTAATGGTAATTGTGTAGCATCATAGAGAAGGTGTATTCCTTATGACAAACATTTGAAACTGTGTTTGCCGATGTCGAGAGGTCTTGTCCTGATTGGAGGATGATCGTTGTATGCTTGCTTCGCGCAGTAGTCTACATTTATGTTTAGGGTGGCCATTGACTATTAGTGACTTTATACAAAACCTCAATCCATAGGGCTAACATAGATTGGGGCACCGCCGGTTACAAGACCCATATAGCCCGTGGGTTCCAAGAGGTCATTGAAAAGCTACACAGTTCAGGGTTAAATTTTAAATGGACATGTTTTATGTTCCTTGTCCCCTATCCCTTACTTTATTATTTTTATGGATAGTGAAAATGTGTTGTATGACTAATTTAGGTAAAAGATTATTTTATCCCTTTTCTTAGGTTGCATACTAGTACTCGACGTACAATCATCTCTGGATGATGCATCATTTCATAATTTAGGTTCTGAGGCCTTTTCTTGTGATCCTGTGCAACATTAAGGTGTTTTTTTTCCTCTATTGGACAATTGTTGAGAAGTGTTAAGCCTCCATCATCCGTAAGGCATTGTGACTTTTAAGTTGTTCAACCATTTCCGTACTTTTTAAACTTTCTTTGGTATAGTCGGGGTTATGTCATGGCTTAGTGGATGTTTTAAAGGATAGAGGATTTGTAGATGGTGTTGGGTTGTTGCTTTCAGATTTGATTTTGAATTATGAATTTTGTTTTAATGGTGTATTGAACGTTTTATTTTATGGGTTGGATTCCATAATATATTTTTATTACTATGCTTATGATGTAAGGGTAAGGGGTTATCTTAGGCCTTCGTTGTTTGGATGTCTGTCATGGCTAGTGTTCCAGTTTGGGTCGTGACAAGCTTGGTATTAGAGAATAATTCAGGTTCATTGGGTGTCTACAAAGTCATGTCAAGTAGAGTCCCATTTATGGGTGTGTAGTGTGCCATACTTTTAAGGGAGAGGCTATGAGGCATTTAGGAATGTTTCCCTTCTTTGTGTTCTATTTCGTGCTAGAGAGTCTAGTTACTATGAAGTTTCTCTAACTCCTAACTTTCTCACATTTTAGATCATGCCTTCACGAAGATCTGATGGTCATAGAAATTTAGTTAGAGTCTCCATCCTAACTAGGGAAAATGCCGAGGAGGTTTGCCCTACCCACATAATGCAGACTCAATATAGGGCTCATACACCTGACTTAACTGCTCTCCTTGGGGTCCCACTAGATCTAAATACTCCTTCTCGAGTAGGTACTTACCGCACTCACTCACCATAAAGGGATGTCTCTGATGCTAAGTTTAGTCAGTCCATTCACATGTTTTCTTAGATTGTGACATCGCAGTCTTATTGATATGATCATGTTGGTCTTGTGACTGGTTCGTCTGAGATCACACAGATTGGTTAATTTATGATGTTGAATCCCTTGACTTTCATGGGTTCCAAGGCTGAGAAGGATCTCCAAAAATTTATTGATGAGATAAAGAAGATATTCAGAGTTATGTATGCTAGTGATATGAATGGGGTAGAGTTTGCAGCTTACCAGTTGAAAGGGGTGGCTTATCAGTAGTATGATGAATGGAAAGAGTTGAAAAGAATCTAAGGCTGAGGATTTTGTTAATCTAAATCAAGGAAAAAAAGTGTCAGGGAGTATGCACTGAAGTTCACCCAACTATCTCGTTATGCTCCTGAGCTTGTATCTAATATGAGGTCCAAGATGAGGAAATTTGCTTTGGGTCTCTCCCGTGACTTGGTAATAGAGTGTTAGGCTACTATGCTAAAGAGTGACATGGATATATCAAGGTTTGTGGTTTATACGAAATAGGTAGAGGATAAGAAAAAAAACAGGAAGAAATGAAGAAGAGGCAGAGCAGGATATAAGCCAATAGAACGGTGGAAAAGGGGGTAGACAATGGTTTAAGAAGAAATCTTAGAATTATTCTCATCCATCAGCTAGTTCTCCAGACCCCAAGCCTTCAGGTGATCAACTTTCCAGCCTAGCAATGGCCCAAGGGTATAGGGTACCCAGTCTCAAGCCAATGTAGCTCAATCGGCCCTACCTTGCCCTCCTTTCCATATTTATAGAAAGCCTTACCGTGGATATTTTCTTGAGGAAAGGAGCTTATTCTTTAATTATGGTTATCCAAGCCATATGCAGGGGGATTTACCCATATATAGAGGTTCATTCGAGGCTAATAAGACCCCGACTTCAACTTCTTTAGCTTTTGTCATGAAAGGTACTACTTAGGGGATAGGGAATAGCCGTAATCACCTATATGCAATTTTTAATCGTCAGGATTCTAAGACATCTCTAGATGTTGTCACGAGAATGTTAAAACTTTTCTCCCATGATAATTATGTATTATTTGATCCCAGTTCCACCCTATCCAATATGACTCCTTACATAGTTGTACACTTTAATTTTTATCCCAAAAATATTATTGACCCCTTTTCAATTTCTACCTCGGTAGGTGTATCCCTTATTTCTAGAAGATCTATAGGAGTTGTGTTATGTCTATCTTTCATAGGGATATGGTGGTAGATTGATAGATCTTGATATGGTGGATTTTGATGTAATCTTGGGAATGGACTGGCTTCATTCGTGCTATGTCACCCTAGACTGTATAACCCGAAAGGTCATTTTTCATTTTCCAAAAAAACCAGTGATAGAATGTAGGGGATTTCCCTAGTACCTAAGGGGAGGTTTATTTCTTATCTTAAAGCTCAAAAAATAATATCAAAGGGGTGTTTATATTATTTAGTTAGGGTAAAGTATTTTAACTCTGAAAGTCCCTATTTGTAGTTTGTTTCTGTGGTTAATGAGTTTCCCAAAGTCTTTAATGATGATTTTTCTAAAATTTCTCCCGATAGAAAATTAGATTTTGGGATTTATATTCTACCTGATACTTGTCCCATCTCTATTCCACCATATAGGATGGCTGTAATAGAGATGAAAAAGCGAAAGGAGTAATTAAAAGACCTTTTTGATAAGGGTTATATCCATCTTAGTGTCTCTCCTTGGGGTGCCCCTGTGTTTTTCAAGTGAAAGAAGGATGGGTCTCTTCGTATGTGAATAGACTACTGCCAACTGAATAAGGTCCCAATGAAAAATAAGTATCCTCTTCCTAAGATTGATGACATCTTTGATCAGCTTTAGGGTGTAAAGTGTTTCTCTAAAATAGATTTTTCTTTGGATTGACATCAGTTGAAGATTAGGGAAATTACTGCCTTTCGAACCCATTATGATCTTTATGAATTTTTGTTCATGTCTTTTGGATTGAATATATTATAGCTACTTTTATGGACCTTATGAACCAGGCGTTTAGACAGTTTCTAAATTTATTTGTCATAGTGTTTATTGATGATATCTTGGTGTACTCCAAAAGTGAGAAGGATCATGACAATCACCTCCAAATTATGCTGCAGACCCTTAAGGATCAGGAGTTGTATGCAAAATTTTCTAAATGTTAATTTTTGTTGAGTATTGTGACTTTTCTTGGACATGTTGTCTCTAGTGAAGGAATTAAGGTGGATCCACAGAAGATTAAGACGGTAAACAAATGGCCTAGATCCATGAATCCAACCGACATTAGGAGATTCCTGGTCTTGGTATGCTATTATCAAAGATTTATGAAGAGTTTCTCGTCTATTACTGCCCCACTTATAATATTGATTTAAAAGAAGGTGATGTTTTTGTGGTCTGATTCTTGTAAGGGTAGCTTTGTAAAGCCGAAGGATCGCTTGACTATTGCCCCTGTCTTAATGTTTCCAGAAGGTACTGAGGGGTTTGTTGTGTATTATGATGCATCCCGGGCGGTAATTGGTTTTGTTTTGATACCACATGGAAAGGTTATGGCTTATGCTTCCAAACAGCTTAAAGTGAACGAGAGGAATTACCCAACTCATGATCTAGAGTTGGCAGTTGTGGTTTTTGAATTAAAAATTTAGCATCACTATTTGTATGGAGTGCATGTGGATATTTAATCATACCATAAAAGTCTACAAAATATGTTCAGCCAAAAGGAATTGAACCTTAAGAAGAGGAGGTGGATTGAATTGCTTAAGGATTACGACGTAAACCTGCACTACCACCCAGATAGAGCTAATGTTATTGCTGATGCTCTTAGTAGGTTGTCCATGGGGAGCCTGTATTATGTTGAGGGGGAGAAGAAAGGGTTGGTGAAAGACATCCACTGGACAATTTGGGAGTTCATCTTTTGGACTATGAGGATGGGGGAGTGATTGTTCATGAAGTGTCTAAGTTATCTCTTGGGGTCGAAGTTAAAGAGAATTAGGTTCTCGGTCCCATACTTATTCAAATAAAGGATGATTTAGGTCAATATAAAGTTATGGCATTCAAAATTAGGGAGGATGTTATTCTGAGATATCAAGGGAAATCATGCATTCACGAAGTAGATAGGCTGCGGGAGAGGATTTTTACCGAGGATCATGTGTCTAGGTATACGGTTCATCCCGCTTCAACAAAGATGTATCATGACTTGAAAGAAATGTATTGATGGAATAATATGAAGAGGGATGTAGCTAATTTTGTTTCCAAACATATGAATTGTCAGCAAATCAAAGTGGAGCATTTGAGACCGGGTGACATCTCCCAAGAGTTAGTGCTACCTATGTGGAAGTAGGAAATGATTAATGTAGATTTTGTTATCGGTTTTTCATGGTCCCAAAATTAATACAATTCCATTTGGGTTATTGTTGATAGGATTACCAAGTTCGCTCACTTTCTTTCTATGAGGACTAATTACTCGAGAGAGGATTATGAGAAGTTGTTCATTCAGTTGATAGTTTGATTGCATGGAGCCTCAGTGTCTATTATATCCAATTGAGGTATGTGTTAGCTTCCTAATTCTATGTTTTAATAATGACAAACTGACAAGGGTATCTTTACAGAACATTGAAGACTTCAAATATTAGAAGGACAAAGGAAGCTGGCTCCTGGAATGGAAGGACATCAGGAATGGAAGGACACCCACGACATCCAAGTAAATCAATCACAATCCAAAATCAAATCAAGCTATTAGAAGATAAAAGAGTATCTCACCCGAAGATAGGGAGGATCACTACATTCAAACAGTATGGAAAACAGATTAATGAAATATCACAGAAATGTAAGAAGGATCACAATACTAGAATCACGACAGACCAAATCAATCAGGACATAAAACAAAAGTCTTTGGCCTAAAGTTTCGACAAATTAGATCAAGAAAAAGAAGAAAATATCACGAGCACATATGGAAAGGGATCAATCTCTATAAGACAAAAAGAAAAAAGAGATCACAGACTGTAACGCCCCGAAATATCATCCCGAGATGCCACACGGTGCCCAAGGCTACACGTAGCCTCAAGCTAACCCTTTAAGCCAAAACACTACCCTTGGGTTCCAACACAACAACATACACTCTACGCTAAGGATATATATATAAGTACATATCATATCACATCGCACATGGCTAGGGATATCGTTAGACTGTACATATATAGAATGTCTATACACAAACAAACCCAACAATACACTAGTATGACATAGACTCTATACAGAAAATTCAACGAGCCATTGGGACAAACCCCCAACATACTCAACAGACCAAAGGGATCACAAAACAACAGCACCAAAACTAGCAACTTGGTCCTCGAACCATGAGGACTCACCACTGAAGGAACGTAGATTCGACATTCGAATATTACTGTCGCGGCTGCGGCTGAGTACCTGAACCTACATCATGGTAAGAATGTAGCCCATAGAGAAATATGTGGGTTAGCACAAGATATGTACTGAGTATGTGGGGGCGCATGCAAAATATAAATAATATCATAAATTTCGTAAAAACGTACATACGGACCATAATGACACACCTGGCTTGAGTGACATTGAATCATGCAACTCATAACATCTTAGATAGGAAATGTAGGAGAAAAACCTCATAAATCGTTATAGATCATCATAGGCAACTTGACTTACCACATCAAAACTTGGAGTGACTTGGTATTTCAATAAACATGAATCTTATGGACAGGGAAGTTTCCTATAACCGACAACCCCACGTGAGCTACATGGAATACCAATGTTTGAAACCCCCATTGGTGGGAGCGTCATACTCTTTGCTAGGGAGTACGGCCTTAAAACTGCAATAATCACAATCGGGCCCTCTGGCCAATAATATCACCATCAAACAACCCTACGGTGGCACATAGGTTTGGGAAAATACTAAATTTCCCTCTCGGTGCTAAGTACTACTCCCTGACAAGCTCAGAACGCGTTAGGAAATCCACCACGACATCACAAGGGTCTATCATAAAGACCAAATCAAATCTCTTTCTCATTTATCAAATCATATCAATTTGTGGATTCCTAACTCAACACATTTTAGCTCAAAATATTTTAATCTTCCTCAACATCAACAAGGTATCAATGCATTGAACCATAACCGACTCGACATTTGGACAAGGATATGAAGACTCCATACATAATATTTTCAACAATTTAACTCATTAAAACCATCCGAAAAATACCAAGACTCATTGCAACTTCAATATCAACATTTCTCAATTTGCCATCCAACTCTCATTTAAAGGTACTTGAGACATCAACCCATAGTAGGGATATAGAATTTCCAATATCAATTATAAATTCATAATAAGGAAATAGTGGAATGATAGTATAAATCAAGGCTTAACAAATTAAATCCTCATACTCTCATAATCAAATACTTTTTGGACATAATTCCATCTCAACATCATACACATATCGGATGACATAGTCCCATAGCTCATGGACAATAATATAAGATATAAAACCACGTTTTCAATTTATGGTAAAACATGTAAAATCTCATGTCAATGTAATTCAACAAAAATACCGGGCACAAGATAGAAAGGATAATCTTGTTCAAAGCCCCACATACCTAAAAATGGAAGATGAATATGAACTTCCGACTCCGGAACTTTATTCACGAAAATAAAGGGTGCTTCTCGAAGCCCTTAACATGATCAAATCGAATCCCAAATCAATTTGAAATTTCTACGATTCAATCAAGAGACATAGAAGGATGAAATTTGGAGTAGTAGGGTTGGGGTTTGAGCCTTAGAAAATTTTGGAGAAAAAAGAGCTATTGAATGCTCTTAATGGACTTAAATCCATGGTTTACCCGGATGGATATGGATTGGAGTAGGAATGACCAAAATACCCTTAAAAATCAAATAATGTCAAATTTGTCCTTGGTGGACTGTTTTGATAAGCTGAAGTAGATCGACCAGAACTTTTTCTCCGATGGCCAAATTGAATGAAACCAATTTCATTGGAAAGAGAACTTTCAGAGCTTTCTTTTGATATATAGTAACTCTCCCAGATCATTATGTACAAGGAGTTATGATCGTTTGAAGTTGACCCTAAAATTTGCCTGCCCTCAGCATTTTTTCCTGCACATTTACTGTTCACCACTATTCACGGTTAGATCGGAATGATCATAACTCATCGCTCGAGTGTCCGTTTTGGATGATCCACAATCGTTGGAAAGATTATTCGATGCTCTACACGATGACGGGTTGCATATCCAGAAATTTCACACAGAAAAATTATTAATCACCATAAAGAACAAAATTCAACACATTTTTGTCCGAGATCTTAACGGAAAATTTTTCTGGGGCATCACAAAGACATATCTGATATGGACGTGATCCAAAGCCGTATATGGACATATCACATGGATACATTCCTCAATCAAGGAATCATTTTACATCCTTTATTGAGAAGAAAGCTCTTGGGTTTCCTTATGAAGAGTAGCAGCCGAAGACTGTAAAAGATGAAGACTGAAGACAGACACCTTTTATGAAACTTCAAGGAGAAAATCCAAAGTTGCTCTTTCTTAGTCTCACAAGCCTTTGTAACTCTTAGTTTACAATTGTTATATAAAGAGTAGGATCGAGTCAACTTTGTAACATCAACAGAAACTGTGTCACAAGATCTGAAGAACAAAATAAGTCTTCAAAATTTGTTTCTTATCATTGTACTCAAGCCCGACATTGAACTATTTAAGGAAACTTTGAAACCCAAGGGGACTGGCAGTAGACACCATATTGGTGTTCCAAACAAGGATAAATCTTTGTGTTATTACTTTATGTTTAGTTGTCTATTTGCTTAATTGTTTGAGAACTAATTTGTTTTGTAAAGTTTATTGATTTGCAGGAAAGTAGACTGTAAGGAGTCAGTAGTCGACTCACAAAAGAAAATTTCAATTCACCCCCCTTCTTGAAATCCCCCAATCCACATTTGATGTGTGAACAATGACAGTTGTGTACCATAGTCAGTAGCTAGATATGGATAAGGGGGCGTGGAATACATATGATAAGCTACAACAATGGTTAAAGAGCCTAACATAGCTAAGTTAAGAGATAATTGAGCATTCCATGACGCTGTTAGGATCTCATATAGGACTTTATGGACCTGACCTGTAAATGGACCTTTATGGGCTTCTAAAATATATTTTAGTCCTTTGTATTAGAGTGAGATCTCACCAACTGCATTACTTAACCACTTGTGCGCAAAGATCAAATGGCCAATTATCAAATTCCCGGTTCTCTTCTTCAAGATGGTCACTACTCCATAAGACCATCTTACTTTAATGGAAAGCATTACGCTTACTAAAAAAATAGATTCAGAATCTTTGTCCAATCAAATTACTTTCAAGCCTAGGTTGTCATCAAGAAGGGTCCAAAGCCAATTCTAGGCCTCAAATAAAAGAAAGGACAAGGACCAAGAATCCAACAGTGTTGACATAGAAGACCTTGAAAGTTTTGAGGTCCCCAAGGAATAGCAAGAGGTAATCCAAACTAATGCACCTGCTATAAGTTTACTTTTTTGTGCAGTTAGCAGTGAAGAATGCGATAAGATATTAACTTGTGAAGCCGCAAAAGAAATGTGGGACAAATTGGAGGTAACCTATGAAGGAACCTTCAAAGTCAAGATGTCAAAAATTGTTGTCCTGGTCAATAAATATGATTTGTTCAAAATGGAAGAGAATAAGGACATTGAAACGATGTTTTCCAAATTCAGTAAGATCATATGTGAATTTAAATCACTGGGGATGATCTGCCCATACATCCTGCTAGTCCAGAAGTTGGTCCGAAGTCTCCCAAAGATTTGGGAAACCAAGGCTGTCATTCAGGAAGACGGAGATCTTCACAACATGGAATATGATGAACTACGAGGTAACCTTATTACATATGAAAGAAATTATATCAACAGGTACCACAAGGATGAAAAAAAGAGACCAGTAGCCTTCTACACTGCTCCAATCAGAGAGGAGGATACTCTGGAAGATGCTAATAACAAAGGAATAACCCTCATCAACCGTGAGGTAAGGATGGTCATGAGAAAGAGGAGACAAAGATCCCAAGGAGTCTAAAATAATGACTTTACCAGAAATGATGATCTCTATTATTACTGTGGAAGGCCTGGCCATTTCAAATAAAATTGTACAGAATTGAGAAAATGACCTTCTAGAAATAATAGTTGGGGGTCTTTTGGAAATAGCCTCTCTATTTCTTTGGAGGTAGAAGTATGGACAGTGTACATTTTACCCTCCCCAGACGCCACTTTATAGGAATACACTGGGTTTATTGTTGTTGTTCTTGTTGTTGACCTTCTAGAAATAATAAAAATTTTAGATCCTGGAGAGATGAATATGAAACTGAAGAAGAAGTCGAGGCTGCTAATATGTGCTTCATGGAAACACGTGAACCTAGCAAGGTAAGACCACACAACTATCATAATTGTAATATTTTTTAATCTAATTTTGATATGATAACTGACGAGCTCCAAAAAATCATAGGTGTATATAATAAGCCCGCTCAAGAGAAGAAATATTGTGAAGCTCGTATTAAAAAAAAACTCGAAGAGGAATAACAACATCGACAAATAGAAATCGAAGCATATAAAATTGAAATTGACTTCCTTCATGAAGAGCTTGGTGATACAAAAATAAAATTGAACAGTTTTAAGAAATCCCCAAGACATTGTTTCGTAGGATCAAACTCCTTCAAAAGGAATCCAAGTTCCCTATCAGGGTCGTTTAAATTAGCTAAGTCCTACTTTTCTTATCGAGGACCCATCTACTTTATCTATGGACAAAAAGGGCATATATCCTACAGCTGCAGGCACAAGCCTAAAAATGTGTAGATTTGGAAGCCCAAAGAAAGCACATCTAATTCCCAAGGACCCAAGACCACTTGGGTACCTAAATGAAATTAATTTTATTATTTTATAGGAATAGGTATGAAAGATATATAAAAAAGGAATGTGGATTATTGACAGCGGATGTTCCAAACACATAAACGGAAAGAAGGAGGACTTTTCTTTCCTAAAAAAATAAATAGGGGATCAGTCAGATTCGGTGATAATGCCAGAGGAAACGTCATTGGAGTGGACTCAGTGAGACTTAGCTCATCATGTGAATTCACTAAAGTATACCTAGTAGACGATATCAAACACAATCTGCCTAGCATTACTCAACTATGTGACGCCGAATTTGGAGTCCTCTTTAAAGCTGAAAATTGCTCTATCAAACACGATAAAAGGGATATCTCTCTTATTGTAGAATGCATTGATAACATTTATGTCTTAAATAGTCCTAACTTTGCCACCTTAACCTACCTCACTATGCAAACCAACGATACTTGGTTGAGGTACAGAAATCTTGGGCATGCTAGTATGCATATCATTGAGAAATTGTCTAGACTTGAATTGGTGAAGGATCTGCCAAAACTCAAGTTTGAAAAGGATCACATCTATGATGTCTACCAATTGGGTAAAAAGGCTTGAACACTTTTGAAAGTCAAAGACATTATCTACAACGCCTCTTCAAATAATCCTCATGGATCTGTTTGGTCCCACCAAGACTACAAGCATTGGTGGAAAGAGATATGTTTTTGTCATAGTTGATGATTACTCACGATTTACCTGGGTAATGTTTCTTGCACATAAGCATGAGGCTTTCACAAATTTTGAGATTTTTTTAGAAAAGTATAGAGAGAAGATGGACACCTCATCACTTACGTTCATAGTGATCGTGGAGGAGAATTTGAAAATAAGGCATTTGAGGAGTATTGTGCTCATAATGGATTTTCTTAGAACTTCTCTTCACCGCGGTCTCCCAACCAAAATGGTGTAGTGTAGCGAAAGCATCGGTCCCTACTGGAAACTTTTGGGACAATGCTACTAGAACATAATATCCCAGATCACTTTTGGGTAGAGGCGGTTAGTACAATATATCACATCATCAATAGGTGCCTGATCTGGCCTATTCTGAAGAAAATGCCTTATGAACTCTGGAGAGGAAAGAAGGCCAACATCAGCTACTTGAACCCATTTGGCTACATATATTTTATTCACCACAATGGTAAGAATGCCTTAGGAAAATTCAATCCACGAAGTGACGAAGGCATTTTTGTTAGGTAATCTCCTACTAGTTATGCTTATAGATCTTTTAATAAAAGAACCCTGTGTGTTAAGGAATTTATTTACATTGTATTTAGTGAATCTAATGACCTCGTTATGAGTTTAAGTGTTGATGAAGAACAGGTGAGTAATATATAAACTAGAGAAAATCATAGCACAATCTCAGAGCCCTCGCAAGACAAGTCGACTACACCCCAACAGAGTTGACTCCTACAACAAAAATAGTGAAATCGAGTGTTTCAAATGAATGGAAGTAGGATGCTATCCATCAAATGAACTCATCATTAAAAATTCAAAAGATAGAGTGCAAACCAGAGCGTCATTGAGGCGAAAAGTATCAGTTGCCCTTGTGTCCCAAATCAAACCAAAGAAAACTAATGAAGCTCTTAATGATGAGCAATAGGTTAAAGCTACGAAGGAAGAACATGAACAATTTGAGAGAAATCAAGTTTCAAATCTAGTTGAAAGATCAAGAAACTGCTCAGTAATTGGAACCAGATGGGTCTACAAAAATAAATTAAATGAAGAAGGTATAGTTATCAGAACTAAAGCCAGACTTGTAGCTCAAGGATACTCTCAACACGAAGGTATTGATTATGATGAAACCTTTGCCCCCATGGCAAGGTTAGAGTCAATACAAATTTTATTAGTTTTTGTCGCGTTCAAATATTTTATATTATATCAAAAGGATGTAAAAAGTTCTTTTTTAAATGGATTTATTCATGAGGAAGTTATGGTAAAACAACCCCCAGATTTGAAGATCCTTCATATTGAAATCATGTTTTTAAATTATCAAAAGCACTCTATGGCCTCAAATAAGCTCCAAAAGCTTGGTATAATAGATTGAGTACTTTTTTACTAAATAATAATTTTCAAAGAGGTAAAATTGACACAACTCTGTTTATACAAAATCTTGATTGAAATCTTGTCATTGTGCAAATTTACATTGACGATATCATTTTTGGCTGTTCTAACCTCTCTATGTGTGAGAATTTTGCTAATATGATGAAAGGAGAATTCAATATGAGTCTTATGGGTAAGCTCATATTCTTTCTGGGATTGTAAATCAAACAAACTCCCAAAAGCAACTTCATCAGTCAAGCCAAATAGATAAAAGAACTCATCAAAAAATTCAGGGTGGAAAAAAGAAAGGCTTATGGAACACCAATAAGCCTATCCATAAGCATTGATTTAGACTAGTCTAGAAAAGACATTGATGAAAATATGTACCCAGGGATGATCAAATCTCTACTCTACTTGACTGCAAGTTGGCTGAATATTATGTTCACTGTGTGTAAATGTGCCAGATTCCACTCAACTCCCAAGAAGTCTCATCTCTCTGCCATCAAATAAGTAATCCGATATCTAATAGGAACTCAAGACTTTGGTCTATGGTATCCCTACTCCTCATACTTTAATTTAATTGGTTACTTAGATGCTGATTTTGCAGAAGACAAAAATGATAGAAAGAATATGTTCGATTCTTGGTGATGCCCTTACCTCATGACATAGCAAGAAATAAACTTCCGTTGCTCTTCCAACCACTGAAGCTGAATACAAAGCTATCGAAAGTTGTGGTACTCAAATCTAATGGATTATGCATCAGCTTCTTGACTTTGACTTATCTTTTGAATATGTTACTATTATGTTTGATAACACTAGTTCTATTAGCTTATCTAAGTATACTGTGCATCACTCTAGGGCTAATCATATTGATATCAAGCATCATTTTATTTGAGATCATGTAGAAAATGATTATTTTTCTGTAAAATTTATTGACTCCAAAAATCAACTAACAGATATTTTTATAAAACCCCTGCTAGAAGAAAGATTTTGATTTCTTTGAAAAAGGCATGATATTCTTAGCATTAATGATATTTAAGCCTTATTTTGAACTGCAACTGGCCGCGTTTTTTACTATGTAAAAATCATGCATTAATTTGGTACACCTCTTCTGAAAGAAGAGTCATTTTTTCTCTCTCTCTCTCTAATTGTGAATTTCTTTATCTGAACATTGCCTGCGTATTGTTTTCTTTTTATTATGTCAACGAGGGAGAAAGCAGGAATATCAAAGTAGCCTACCAGTTAGGGGGAGCAGACAGAGCAAGTCAACCGATGTTTACATGTCAGCTAATACTTGTACAAGTTAGGGGGAGCAAGATGACAGACATGGAAGTGAACTGATGTTTAATCTTGTTATCACTATAAAAAAGGGGGATATTGTTAGCTTCCTAAAACTATGTTTTAATAATGACAAACTAACAAATGTATCTTTGTAGAACATTGAAGACTGCTAATATTGGAAAGATATAGGAAGTTGGCTCCAAAAATGAAAGGACACTAACATCCAAGTAAATCAATCATAATCCTAAAAAATTAAATCAAGACATTGGAAGATAGAAGAGTATCTCACCCAAAGATATGGAGGATCACGACATTCAAATAGTATGGTAGAAAGATCAATCAAATATCACAGAAATGAAAGAAGGATCACAATCCCAGAATCACGATAGACCAAATCAATTAGGACATTAAAAAAAGTCTCTGGCCTAAAGTTTCGACAATTCAGATCTTGAAGAAAAGAAAAGATCATGAGCACATATGAAAGGGGATCAGTCTTTACAAGACCAAAAGAAAAAAGAGATCACACGCATATATGATATGGATATGATCCAAATCCGTATATGGACATATCATATGGCTATATTCCTCAATCAAGGAATCATTTTACATCCTTGATTGAGAAGAAATCTCTTGGGTTTCCTTATAAGGAGTAGAAGCGGAAGACAATTAAAGATGAAGACTGAATACAAACACCTTTTATGCAACTTCAAGGAGAAAAATCAAAGTGTATTTTTCTTAGTCTCACAAGACTTTGTAACTCTTAGTTTACAATTGTTATATAAAGAGTAGGATCGAGTCAAATTTGTAACATCAACTGAAGTTGTATCACAAGATAGAAGAACAAGTCTTCAAAACTTATTTTCATTCATTGTACTAGAGCCTAACATTGAAAGATTTAATAAAACTTTGAAACCCAAAGGGATTGGAAGTAGGCACCACATTGGTTTTCCTAACCATGATAAATCTTTGTGTTATTACTTTATGTGCAGTTATCTATTTTCTTAATTGTTTTAGAACTAATCTATTTTGTAAAGTGTACTGATCTACAGGTGATTCGACTGTGAGGAGTCATTAGTTGGCTCATAGAAGAAAATTTCAATTCACCCCCTTCTTGAATTTTAGTATGTAGTTTTTTACTCATTTTTAGCGGTCTTTTCATAAGGGGTTGGGTACTCAGGTGAACCTTAGTACCGCTTTTCACCCTTAAATAGATGGATAAGTTGAGCATACTATCCAGAACCTAGAAGATACAATAAAGGCTTGCGTAATTAACATTAAAGGAAGTTGGGTTGATCATATGCCACTTATTGTATTTGCATTTAATAATAGTTATCATTCTAGAATTCAAATAGCTTCTTTTGAGGCCCTCTATAGTAGGAGATGTAGATCACCAATTGGGTGGAATGAAGTAGGTGAGACTAGATTATTTAAACCTAACTTGGTCATCAAGCAATGGAGAAAGTCAAGGTTATTCGAAAGAGGCTTAAGACAAATCAAAGTCGCCAAAAGTCTTACATGGATGTGAGAGATAAAGAGATAGAGTTTGATATTGGATATCGGGTGTTCTTGAAGGTCTCTCTTATGGAAGGATTTATGACGGTCGGCAAAAAGGGGAAGCTTATTCTCTGTTACATTGGTTCGTATAAAATTCTAAGGAGGGTTGGGAATATGACTTATGAATTAGACTTACCGGTGAGCTTGACATCGGTTCATCATATTTTTCATGTGTCTATGCTCAAGAAATATGTGGGTGATCCTTCCTTGGTAGTTTCCGTAGAGGATATTGGTGTGAAAGATTCTTTATTGTATGAGGAAATTCCTATCAAGATACTGGATAAAAAAGTTTGAAAATTGAGAACTAAGGAGATACATTCAATAAAGGTGCTATGGAGAAACCAAAAAGTGGAGGAAGCTACTTGGGTATAGGAAAAGGACATGAAATCTAAATATCACTTTTTGTTTCCATTATTAGATGAGGGTGATTGAGATATGAAGAATATTCTTTCTCTTGATTCATTTTATTTTATTCTCTAAGTCTTTATGTGTACTTCTTTTTGTCATGTTAAGGGTATCCTAAACTCTCATTTGGAGATAAATGATCCTAAGAGGGGATAATTTAACACCCTGAGTATTTGGGAGTCAAAATAAATCTTAAAACGAGCCTACGTGGTCCCTAAGTTAGACGTAAGAAACTATGGGAAGGGTTCAGATGGGTTGGGAGAGGTTTATGATGCGAACAAAACCCGTACATTTTGAGAGAACCAATACATGATGTACCCATTCCATGACGAACCCACAAGGGTTCACTTCCTCACCTCATGCTAAACCCATGTTGCTGGGGAGAGGGCATCCTTGCATTGGGCCCTGAACCACAAGGCTTGTTATTTTCTATGGGGCTCGCGCTGTGACCCCCTCATCATTCATTAATAGAAAGTTGTTTTAATAGATAAATAAGAGTATTTGGGTGCTTTAACACCTATTAAACCATTCCTCCTTCACTTAATACATTCCTTAGTCCCTAAAACATTAGAAACCACTCAAAAGGCTCATTTCTTACTTCAAAAGAAGATCTTGAAAGCAAAAGGCTAGGGTTCAAGATTAGGGCTCACCTTGTTGTGTTCTTTGGGAAAATTATCATAAAAAGGATATTATTAACACTCCAAAACTTTAATTATCATTATATTGTGATATTTACTTGATAAACATATGTTTTAACAGTTGTTTAAAGCTAAGGTTAAGGAATTTGGTTGTTAAATGCTTATATTGGAATCCTCATATTTTAAATGGGTCTTCTATGCGTGAATAATAATTTTTGAACTAAAATGTGTAACATAAAAATTATGGAATTAGTTATATGGATTCTTAAATTTTATGGGTTTTTGCATAATAAAGATGTGAGCCTTAACCCCCTTTCTAAGTTTGGTTTTCAAGTAAGAATTGCATGATGTTTATTTCATTGGTTGAAGGTTGTGTGATATAAAATGGGAAAAAGGTTTAACAGTTATTGAAACGCCCTTAGGGGCCACACTTATGAATTTTGAATTGAATTATTGAGTCTAAATATTTTAATAGGTATGACATGTCTTAATATGAATGGCTTGCAAGTCTTGATATGACGATACCTATATGGAAATACCTTAATGAAAGACTCTGTGGGTTTATAATTATGAAATTTTTTTAATTGGCATTAATAGGAATTGTGTAGCTTCATCGAGAAGGTACAAACCTTGTGACGAATACTTGAAACTGTGTTTCATGATGTCGAGAGGTCTTGTCCTAATTAATGATGACCATTGTATGCTTGCATCAGGAAGTAGTGTACATTTATGTTTAGGGTGGCTATTGACTATTGGTGACTTTAGACTAAGCCTCACTCTATGTGGCTAACATGGATTGGGGCCCTGTAGGTTGGGGGTACCAGACGCATATAGCTTGTAGTTTCCAAAAGGTCGGTGAAAAGCTACATAGTTCAAGATTAAATTTTTAATGGCCATGATTTATGTTCCTTATACATTACTTTATTATTATTGTGGATGATGAATATGTGTTTTATGACTGATTTTGGTAAAATATTGTTTTATCCCTTTTCCTGGGTTGTATGCAAGTACTCGTCGTACTGACCATCTTTGAACACTACATTATTTAATAATATAGGTTCTGAGGACTTTTCTTGTGACCCTATACAATGTTAGGATGTTTGTTTCCTCTATTAGGCAGATGGTGAGATGTCGCGAGCCTCCATAATCCAAAAGACATTGTTATTTTTTGATTATTCTAGAATTTTCATACTTTTAAACTTTTCTTTGGCATAGTCGAGGTTATGTTGCGACTTAATGGATATTTTAAAGGATAGAGGCTTTGTAGACTGTGTTAGGTTGCTGCTCTCAGATTTGATTTGAATTATGAATTTTATTTTAATGGTCTATTAAATGTTTTATTTTATGGGTTGGCTTATGCAATATCTTTTTATTACTATGCTTATGATGTAAGGCTAATGGGTCATCCTAGGCCTTTGTTGTTTGGGATGCCCATTGAGGCTTGGTCCTCGGTTTGGGTGATTACAAGCTTGGTATCAAAGCACGATTCAGGGTCACTGTGTGTCTACAAACTTATGTCCAGTAGTGTCTCATTTATGGTTGTGTAGTGTGCCATACTTATAAGGGGGAGGCTTCATGGAATTTAGGAATATTTCCCTTCTTTGTGTTCTATTTTCGTGCTAGAGAGTCTAGTTACTGTGAGTTTTCTCTAACTCCTGACTTTCTTGCATTTCAGATCATGTCTCTACATAGATCTAATGGCTGTAGAAATTCAGTTGGAGCCTCCATTCCAACTAGGGAAAATGTCGAGTAGGTTCGCCCTACCCACATAATGCATACTCGATATAGGGCATGTTCACCTAACTTAGTTGGACCCACTAGGGTCCTACCATCTCTAACTAGTCCTCCCCAACCTCCTCGAGTGGGTATTAACTGAACTCAGTCTCTACAAAGGGATGCCTCTAATGTTGAGTTCTGTCGGTGTCACGACCCAAGTCAAGGACCTGTCCACGACGGGCATCTCGAACCATGAAGGCCTGAGATATCCCTGTAATGGACCAACCCACTAGTGATATTATCTTCTTTGGGCCCAGACCTGCATGGCTTTAAAACGCCTCACTAGGGAGTAAGGCTTGCTTACTCATATACCCAACATCCCTCATGTGTTTTGCCGATGTGGGACTCCATATCCTTAGTTGGGGTGTTACATACCCCCCTTATAGACTCAGTGTCCTCACTGAGGTTTGCCCTACAGAATGGGATTTGCCTACAATCAGAATTGAGGTTTGCCCCGCCTTATCGGGATTTTCCTACACGCAATTTAAACTGTGTCCCACATATGAAACTAATACCATTCTTTCATGACATGAGTCGAGGACCTGGCAGCGATGGGCATCCTAAACCATGAAGGCCTGAGAGACCCCTAATAGCCAAACCCACTAGTGATATTAACCGCTTTGGGCCCAGGCCCGCACAACATTAAAATATGTCACTAGGGAGTAAGGCTTGCTTACTTATATACCCAACATCCCTCCTGTGTTTTTTTGATATGGGACTCTATATCCTAAGTTGGGATGTTACATAAGTTTGTAACGACCCGAGACTGCCCCTAGTCGTCACACTATGCTTGGAACCACAAGTGATCCCAAGCTAACCCATGAACTGACATATTGTTAAGCAACTAATTTATAACATAATAAATAGCTGTGCTGCTGTACAGAAACATAATCATACCGAAATATCTAAAATAGATACAATACTGATAAAGCTTTACAATCTAATAAATTTAAAGGATGAAACTGAAATTACATGTTGACTCTGACTGACATCTATGAAGCCTCTACTATACTAACGATATATCGCTGGGATGTGCCTCCAATGACCACTAATCAAAGTAAATGAACTGTACATGAACTAAAACTGTTTGAAGTTTATAAATTAGGAGAACTCATCACCTGCTGGCTGGAATCTGCAACTGTCTAATCTTTATGTACATGCTAAAATTGGTACCTACATTATGAAAAAATGTAGCCACACAAACATATATATGGATCAGTGCTTCTGGAATGTACTGAGTATAAAAGATGAATGGAATAAGTAAAACTGATTTCAGACGTAATCGTAAAAGATGTGTGCTACGTATACGTAGACTCACCAATACACTGTAATAAATTGAAAAATTAAATATATTAAAGCATGAGTGACAACATTCTCTGATAAGATGGTGAATCTCTACACTTAGGTTCTGTAAACTTACTTTAATGATATAAGTATAACTGAAGATGAAATATAATAAAACATGGATACTGTATGAATACTGGGTCTGAAACTATGTGATGAAGACTGACATAAATTGAGGATATGAATATACAATCACACTGAGCATGAATTCATAAACATACTAACTTATCTGATTAACTGAATGACTGATGGCTGAATACTAGGCATGTAAGACTGAACTGTACTTAGTCTGAATAACTAGACTGAAAGTGTAGATTATTATGCATATGAGGTAAGAACTGACTGAGTATCATGAGATAACTGAGTATGAATTTATAAAAACTGTATCATCTGATAATGCAAGACCAAGCGTATAACATAAATTCTGAAATATTCTATAAACTGAGGTACTGAAATACTGATAACTCAATAACTGATAACTGTATGCTATGGTCAAGAAAATCTAAAACTGAATTGAGTTACTGATTTGATTACTCGACTGAGAATGTGACTGAGATTGTAACCAAGACGGTAATTGAGACTGTAATTGGGACTGTAATTGTGGCTATAACTGAGACTATAAATGAAACTCATACTAGAACTGAATACCGAGTTCTGATAACTTAGTAACTGATAGCTGTGATTACTGATAAATGAGTTATTGATAACTGGGTGACTATTTTTGACAGTCCTAATTCTGTAAAACTAACCTGAGTTCTATACTGAGACTAAAACTGAAACTAAAATTATGGGAGATATTCATCTAACCGACATACCCCTCTCTGAACTGATTGAGTTCCAACCTATAACCCCAGTTGGAAGAATGTCAGTACCATGCCTTGGGTAAAGACAATCTGAAGAGTCACCCTTAATCTGGCAGGTGCTCTAAATAAGAATGGTGGTACCCTCAATCTGGTAGGTAAAACACCTCATCAACCCTCAATCTGGCAAGTTGATATCTTAACCTATGCTGGCTACATAGTTCTGGAACACAAGGATTGACTCTAAGGATCACACCCTCTACTGGAAGGTGAGTCCCCATCCCTGGGTTCACTCGGTGCTGAATCCTACTCCCAACTAAATAGACACTGAACTGATTTCTAAACTGTACTAGGTTGGACTGAACTATGACTGATCATGTTCACTGACTGAACTGGACTGAGTTCACTGAGTTATGATCTCTAACTGAATACACTGAGTTCTGTAATTACTGAATACTACTGATCATGACATTACTGAGTCTATTCTATAACTACTGTAGCTCTAGGTAAACACCTAGATTTGTGGGTATTGAATACCCCCAGGACTCGATAGCATGGAAAGTAAAGCATAGCATGATCTTGAAAAGTATAACATAGTCAATTGTTCACAATTCATTCTCTGAGACATTTTTTCAAACACATGGAGGTGATGGAATTTAAATTCATGGATTTACTTGGATAAAACAGGGAAAATTCAAATTCATAGCATGTTGAATTTAAAATCTTTCACGAAATCATACAAAGGATGAATTGAATTAAAAACATCATGAAAACATGAAATCAAATCTTTCTTGAACATACAAAATACCATAGTAATGAAAAATTCTTTCTTTAATTAAAAGAAAAGAGTTTTTGGGCTCCATGGGTGAAAGAGGACCCATGGATGAACTCCCACATACCTTAAAGCTTTAATCTTGAATGATAAACACAATATTGAAAGCATTCTTGATTTAGTAAACTTGATTTCTTGAAGAAAAATTGATGAAGTTCTTGGTGTTCTTGAGGAGGCTAGGGTTTTTCTTTGAGAGAAAAGATGAATAATTGAGTGTATATTGCTTTTAGGGGATGAAATTAAGTGTTATGGGTGGAATTGGGTTAGGGGAAGTTACCGAAGTTCCCCGAGACTCTTTAAAAACTGAATTAGAGTGTGAAACAGTTTTGTAATGCACAGGCCGACGCGCCGGGTCGCTATTGCTTCGGCTTACTGCCTCACACAAAAAATACAATAATTTTTGCTCGGGTATCATATTTAGGCGAAATTGGTATTAATGGAAAGATAATTCAATTATCTACAATTTTGTGGGTCTTGAGATGTAAAATTCTATGTATATAAAAAGTTATACATGTTTAAAGTAGACCCTTGTAGAATCAAATACCAAACATTGGACGAATCAAAGGCTTTAAGATCAACTTTGTTCTAATTGATTCTTATGAAAATTTTTCACCTCAAAAGAAAATCAAACATGAGAATAAAAATCATGAAACTTATATTCACACAGGAATCATTTAGATTATAGCTTATACACGTAGTAACGACGGTTTAAAGACTCATCCAAAAATGCGGGGTATTACATTATCTCCCCCTTAGGAACATTCATCCTCAAATGAGATTTGTTAGACTGGGAGTACTGTACGAAGGCAAATGAGATAATATTCTGAACATTACTGACTTTGAACATGATTTCATAACTATTTCTATAATATGATACATGAATTGAATATCACAGACTGAACTAATTTCTTGAATACATACAATCACATGAGAATGATTGTAAGGATGGGATGGAAACGAGAGAGTCAACTGATGAGTAACTATTACTTCAAGTTGGATCCAATTTTGTGAAGAAAAATGAATGGTTTAAGACATGAATACTCGGGGTATTACAATACATCTCCTTCTTGGGATACTTTGTCCCCCAAATGATACTGACTTGGCTGAAATACTAAGAAAAGCCTGAGATGATGCACGGGAAACTTATGGACTGAATCATGACTGAATATCTGGGATCTAAAACTGATGCATATGCATAATCTGATCTGAATTTAAAATTTGCATGAACGTGAATTACCTCATGAATAGGAAAGATGGAAAACCATAGGAACTTGTCTGTCTGACTGCTAGACTGGATTACTTGCTATATGGATTGAATTATATTAAAAACTTATACTCAACTATACATTCCACTTGTACACCGACATGACATTCAATCTTATCTTCATAAACACACATGAACTTGTAGGCAAATCACCACAAAAGCATATTTCTCATTTTCTCTAAACCTCTATCCTTAAAATTTTCATACACTAGCTCAAGAAAACACACATAGAATTTCAACTAATCATGACATAAAGAGAGGTCACTGAAACGTAGAACATGAATACTTGAAACATGAAATAATAACTTTGACACTTAACTTAGGCTTGAGGAATAAAGTATCAAGACATGAATTCATCAGAGAGGTCTGAACTGAAGACATACATAGCATAAACTGAATTTTGCTGATCATTATGAGTGTAGCTTGAGTATCTGGATCTGAACATACTATAAAACATGAGTACATGAGTCATGAGCTGCATGACTTGAGTTTGGAGTTCATGATTTCATATAACATGATTCGTACTGTTGAGTGAACTAAAACTCCTCATAGTAGAAACTAAAACTGTACATGATTTTTTTATAAAGTGCATGAATATGATTTGTGATGATGGAGCTGATATGTTAGGCTTGAGTAGGTATCGTGATGACTAAAAAACTTTGCACTGAGATAAGAATAGGTTGGGAATCATCCTCCCTTAGTGATTTTCTACACATAATGGCACTACTACTAGAATCTGAGAGCCTGACTTGGTTACTTGTTCTATCCTCTCCCCCTTAGATTTAAGCCTTCATCTTAAGTCTGTGACCAATTTACTAAACTCTAAACTGAACTGCAACCGTTTTACTCTAGAGTTTAGGGTTTAATAATACACATGAATGATAAACTCATCCACACCATCATACTTAATCTTGAATCAAAAAATTTAAATTCTTACATGTACTGTTCAAGCCTACTGATTTACCTTTGGTACAACTATCCCATGAATACATAATCTGCTCAATTTGGATAACACTATCCCAACTCTACTTCTGCTAAACCTCTGGGTTCATGAGTCTAACTCTAGATCATATGCTATTATAGGATTCTAAGGAGGGATCTGAAAGCACATCAGAACTTGGATTAATGCCTGATTTTCATGAACATGAATTAAATATTTCAAAATTTAGGATATAAGGGCACTGATGAGATACTTTCTGAGCCAATATGCAATCCCAAACTTGTATGTGGGGTTTGGATGAGGAAACACTATCTGTAAGGACTTAAACTTCATTGTTTCTGTCACCTCAAAACTAAGGCAGAGTTTGTTTGAATAGTGCAAGATGAGGATCTGCATAAATTTCTTAGATAATACTTCTACTGCACAATCTGAGATTTGAAAGGAGGGAAATATTTATTAAATTTCTTGTAGCCTCTCGAAGAAAAGTATAAACGTCTCTGTACCATTCTACAAGACTCTACTAGACACGACTTCATATTAACCATAGGACACTTCAAATTTGTGCTTTGATACCTAGTTAGTAATGACTCGAGACTACCCCCTAGTCATTACAGGGTGGTTGGAACCACAAGTGATCCCAAGTTAACCCATGAACTGGCATACCGTTAAGCAACTAAATTATAACATAATAAATAGCTATGCTGCTGTATGGAAACATAATCATACTGAAAAATCTAAAATAGATACAATATTGATAAAGCTTTAAAATTTGATAAATCTGAAGGATGAAACTAAAATTACATGACTGACTCTGACTGACATCTATGAAGCCTCTACTATATTGACTATAGATAGCTGGAACATGCCTCCAACTACTACTAATCAATACAATTGAAAGTAAATGCACTGTACATGAACTAAAACTGTTTGGCGTTCTCGAAGTAGAACTCATCACCTGTTGGCTGGAATCTACAACTATTTGATTGTGATGTGCAGGCTACAACTGGTACCTAGATTATGAAACAATGTATCCACACGGACGTATATATGGATCAGTACTTCTGGAATGTACTAAATATACAGGGTGAATGTAATAGGTAAAACTGATTTCATACGTAATCGTAAAACATGCATGCTAAGTGTAAGTAGACTCACCAATAGGTTGGAATAAACTAAAAACTAAAATATCTTAAAGCATAAGTGACAACATTCTTTGATAAGATGGTGAATCTCTACACTTGGTTTCTATAAACTTACTTTAACTATATAAGTATAACTGAAGCTGGAATATGATAAAATATGGATACTGTTTGAATACTAGGTCTGAAACTACGTTATGGAGACTGACATAAATTGAAGATCAGAATATACAATCACACTAAGAATGAATGTATAAACATACTAACTTATCTAATTAACTGAATGACTGATAGCTGAATACTAGGCATGTAAGACTAAACTGTACTTAGTCTGAATAACTGGACTGAAACTATAGAGTATTATGCATATAAGGTAAGGACTGACTAAGTAATATGAGATAATTGAGCATAAACTCATGAAAACTATTATATTTGAGAATGCATGACCAAGCGTATAACATAAATTCATAAATAGTCTGTAAACTGAGGTACTGAAATATTGATAACTGAATAACTGATAACTGTACTCTATGGTCAAGCAAACCTAAAACTGAACTGAGTTACTGATCTGATTACTCGACTGAGAATATGACTGAGACTGTAACTAAGAAAGTAACTGAGACTATAATTGAGACTGTAATTGGGACTGTAACTGAGAATGTAACTAAGACTGTAACTGAGGATGTAACTGAAACTCATACTAAAAGTAAATACTGAGTTTTGATAATTGAGTAACTAATAGCTGCGATTACTAATAACTGAGTTACTGATAACTGGGTGACTATTTTTGACAGTCCTGATTCTACAGAACTAAACGGAGTTCTATACAGAGATTAAAACTAAAATTAAAACTATAGGTGGTAATCATCTAACTGACATGCCCCTATGATAACGCCCAAACTATAGCTCTCGTAAGAGTGTAAGCGGTCGCTGTCAAATATAGAACCCAACTGGGTTGGGTGTCGAATCCCACAGGGAATACTTGGTCACTAAGTGTTGCAATTATTAATAGACTATTGATCGAAAATTCCATGGAAAAGGGGGGATTGGGTTTGGCGTGAATTAATACTATGGAAGTAAAAACGGAATGCTTGATTTAGTAAGATTTAATCACAGAGAATTGTAAGTTAGGGTTATGTCCACCTTATGAATTCTACGTATCTATTAACTATGATTAATGCAGGATTCAGACATGCATGCACTTATAGAGATTTGTATTCTACTGGTAAATCCTAGTGTCTCTCGACCATCAAGGATTATCTCACTTTAAATCTCTCGAGCTTAAAGCGTATAACTACTGATATGAACTCTCCAAGAGTTAATCCAGTTACGGCACTAACGTGTAAATAGGGGTTGGTATCCCTAATTCCTCGTCACACTCTCTTTTTCAAACATGTAACTTTTCTCTCGAACATGTTAATGCTATAATGGCGTATTCTATATGTTTGCAACCACAAAAATGTAATTAAGATGAAGAGAGTAATGATATAAGTAGCATACGTATCAAGAATTCACAAACTCATAGTAATAGATAGTATATCATAAGGCTTCCATAACCCTAACAGAGAAGTTTAGCTACTCATGATTACAACGGAGATCACAATAAACATCATCATCGTACCAAAGCTCAAAGAATCTCACGTTGAAGATGGGTGTGGCGTCAAACTAGGTTGACGTTTTTTCCCTCTAGACGTTTCTCACAAGTTAGCATTTTTTTCTCTGTTAAAACTTACAGAATCTGTCAACTGAATAATACTAAGTGTCGAATGAATCAATGAAAGTATCTATCAATTCGTGAATAATGAAAAACATGAATGAATGCTGAAAAATTCAGCAAATAGGGTTTTGATAACATCCTTGTCCTAGTCCTATTAAGTCACTGTTGCACCCCTAAGTATTTAAAAATACTGCTTTTGCCCGGGACAATTTCTCCATGCGTGATATTCAGTCCATAAGCTTCCCAAAGCTGCCTTCCCTCTTCTGTGAAGTTTCCCTTGCTACCAAAAGGTCCACAAAGTGCTGAAATCTTCATCATTAATACCTGAAAACAAGCTAATCACGTTGGTTAGCTCACTTATAGGAAAATGGACTAAAAATGCAGGAATTATATATTTTGTCCTTAAAACTTAGCTAAAATATGGGTAAATTATGGTACTTTAGGCGTGTAAATACACTTATCATCAACACCCCACACTTAAAGCTTTGTTCGTCCTTGAACAAAATATTACGTCCATGCAATCATCTACTTAGAATATCACAACAACAACATAAAATATTCATCAAGACATGCACGACAATTATTAACAAAGAGTAGTTTTCTGGATCACTACTAGAAACCATTCATCCTCCATCATAGACTCGTGATGATGGCTAATTCGTATCCACAAGTTAAGGTAACAAGAATCATACCAAACTACCCAACAATCATCAACCATGTGTGTCTCACACAAGATATCCCCCATAATCACTCATAAGTTTTGCATTTTTCGAAATATGGGTACAAGATTCTCCTTTCTCTCACTCTCACAAGGAATTCCTATGTTGAAACTGATGACCATAGGCTTGCCCTTAGTGTAATGCTCCACTAATATCAGAATGCTAAGCTTAGGATCAAGTAGGTCTTTATAGGTTGTAATGTAGGCTAAGGGACAGGTAGGACTATTTTGGCCAGAAATAGTGACTATATTCCCTAAGCGCTTTAATACACTACGTTATGTCATTAACACTCTCTTTTAAACAACCCTTCTACCTTTCTTTTCATCTAACACCCCTTTTCACCTATTTTGTTATTCAATTATAAACACAAAGATGAGAATATACAACTTATTTTTTTTTATTTTTCTATTTCTGTTTTTTTTTCTTTTTTTTATTTTATAAAACACCTCTATGATAGCCACTCCTTTTCACAACAATTTCAAGTACCAATACACTCTAATGCATCACTCTCACCCAATTTCCTCTTATTTTGTCACATGACTCTACAATTTAAAGCGCTTAGGAATTTGGATCAAATTATGGTCTTGAAAAAAAATGGATTAGGCTACATATGAGGCTGTCAAAGAAAATAGCTAAAGGCTCCAAGGGGGTTAACTAGGATAATGTCCACGGGTAGGTAAAAAGAAGGTAAACAATCACAGGCTGCCAAAAAAATGCCTAAATCAACTCCTAAACTCACACTCTTTATTTCACTTTACACACACACCAGGCAAGTTCTAGCATCAGTCACAACATAGAATATACTATAACCTCACACACACAAGGCACATGGTCAACTTTATTGGGAGCAGTATAGACTCTGGACCCAACATATGAATGAATTAAACCACACACTTATCACACAGTGAGTCACACTTAGAGCCTAAATGTCTCAATATTAATGATTTTGGCACAAACTCTTGTCATAATACCATGCCGCCTATCAGAACAATTTCATGCAAAATCTAAAAAAGATCTAAAATTAAACTAACTAATTACGACTAATTAAAACAAACAAGAACTAGAATAAATGTAGGCATAGCAGTACAAGAAGCATACAAATACCAGCACCCCACACTTAGATGGGACACACTGCCCTCAGTGGAAAATAAATAAGGAAAACCTGATTAGTCGGACTCCTCTTCTATGTCTGGGGTCATACCCCCTGCGTCGGAATCATCATCAGAGTTGTCATCCTCAGAGTTTCCTCAAAATGTACCCCACGTGATCCCAAAAGTGCGTCGAGGTATTTGTAGAGAGGAGGACTCAGCTTGCTCCTTTCTTGACCTTTTCTGTCCCTTCTGTGAGGTGGTCGCTTTTTCTTTTCCTTGTCGTCCTTTTGGGGCCATTCTACCTGATATTAAAATAGAGTCATGTTAGCTTCATCTTGGAAGATTCAATCAAAAAACAAACAGTAGCGGTGCCACCCCACACTTAATTTGTTGGCACAGACTAATTAAGTGAGTGATGTCGATTACTCAGACTTCATCGACATACATTTAGGTGATATGTTCCAACAACATGTTCAGCACAGTCATACATTCATGTCATCTTAACTATCCTTTCCAACTCTATTTCATGTAATCTTGTCTATACTTTCATGTTTGGATGAATGCACTTTTTGAACAAAACTACCACATAAGGATCGTACCACAAATAGAAACAAGTTATTGCATAGGCATAATCACACCATCTTATGCTTGTGGTCAATCATAATCGGTATCTCGATGAACGAGTCATTCAAACATTCAAGCTTTCAACTTACAAGATTATGTATTAACTTCACAATTTCGATTCCGCAAAAAGATGACAGTGTATAACAATCAAATACAAATCGGAACAAAGTCAAGAACACCCACACATATTCTTTTACTCATCTAGATGTATCATAACGAACCATCCACATTCAAATCACCAACACCACTTCAAGATTGAACAAATCATTATAGGCGTAGTATTGTAATAACTACGGAATATAAAAGAATGACTTACTTGGTGATGGATCCGGAAGATGAACTCACAAGACTAGATGAGCAAAACAAAATTTTTTGAGAGGATTTGGTGAGTAAAGGCGGCGCCTAGGTTGAGCAAATAAGTGTGTTTTGTTCTAATGTTGAAGTTTTATTTATAGGACAAGGCTTGGGTCGGGTTTGACACATTTAAAATCGGATTAGGAGACCAAAAAGTAAGCATAGGCAGAACCTAATGCTTTGTCTATGCTTGGCATAGGTGGCGCCTTTTGCAAAGCCTAGTTGAGCATAGGAGGCGCCTATGCTATGGGATTGTTAGGCATAGGCGGCGCCTATGCTATGGCATTGTAGATTCAGAGAGCAAAGGCAATGGCATAGGCGGCGCCTATGCTATGGCATTGTTGGGCATAGGTGGCGCCTATGCTATGGCATTGTAGATTCAGAGAGCTTAGGCCATAGCATAGGCCTTGCCTTGTTCGTTGCCTAGATTTACATAGGCCTTGCCTTGTTCGTTGCCTAGATTTGCATAGGCAATGCCTAACCAATAGCCTTTGTTTCTTCATTCCAAACTTACCACCTTCAACATGACACAATTCCAAATTAAAATTTGGGCTAGATCTCCTCCTTTATACGTCTTACACCTACATTTACTCAAAACCAACAATAACAATTAGAAAGATGGGTTGCCTCCCACCAAGCGCCTTATTTTTAGTCGTGTCTTGACTCTTCTTTTTGGATTTTTATTTAACAAAACAAATTCCTAGGAAAATAAAACGACTAAAAATAATGGGTTGCCTCCCATGTAGCGCTTGATCTATTGTCGCGGCACGACATAGTTACCTCGATTACTTAGACTTCGTCGAGATAGATGGTAGATCGTTTTCTGAATGGATTCAGACGACGCTGATGCTTACTTGTAGGCATGGAATCTTCTTCGAGATGACTCTTGTGCATACATATCCCAGGAGGGATACCAATTATATCATCAATAGTCCAACCCATAGCTCTCTTGTACCTTTTCAGAGCAGAGATGAGAGCCTCTACGTTCTGTTCACCTAAATCATCTGCAACACTCACCGGAAGTATATTTCCACTTTCCAAGAACGCATACCTTAGGTGACTGGGTAGCTCTTTCGATTCTAGCACTGGTGGCTCTTCAATGGAAGTCTTCGCTGTTGGTGACGGTCGATTCTTAAGATCAAGGTCCAATTTCTTAGGAGCATGAGAATAGGACCTTATTCCTGTTAGAGCACAAATGGTTTTTTCATATTCTTCAACCTCCTCACGCTCAAAATTCAACATCACAGCAGACAATGGTTCAACAGTAAGCTGCTTCTCTATAGATAATTCTTTCTCATCCTCCTAATAAACATTAGCTACAGAGAACACATCCATATCTCTAGGCTACTTCATTGATTTGCATACATCAAAATGGACCACTTCGTCATTCAGCCGAAATAAAAGCTCATTAGCTCTTAAATCAATCAGCACACTTCCAGTTGCGAGGAAAGGACGCCCCAAGATTATAGGAACTTCAGAATCCACCTCGCAATCCAAAATAACAAAGTCTGCAGGAAAGATGAAGGTGGAAACCTCCACCAACACATCATATAAGATACCAACAGGCCGTTTTACCGACCTATCTGCCATCACGAGCCGCATATTGGTTGGTGTAGGATCACCCAACCCCAACTTTCTATAAATAGATAGCGGCATCAAATTGATGCTAGCTCTTAAATCGCACAACGCCTTAGCAAAATCCAATGATCCAATCGTGCAAGGAATAGTGAAAGCACCAGGATCTGCCTTCTTCTGTACTAGCGATCTTGTACTGATTGCACTGCAATGATGAACATTATCTGCCAGCTCATAACTTGCTTCCCGCTTCTTTGTCAACAGGTCCTTCATGAATTTAGCATACCCAGGCATCTGTTCCAGTGCCTCCACCAATGGAACATTAATAGTCAGTTGCTTCAACATGGTCATGAATTTACTGAACCTTGTGTCATCAACTTTCTTCTTCAGTCTCTGCGGAAAAGGTGGTGGTGGAAGGGGAATCTTTTTCTCCACCACTTCCTCTTTATCTTGCTTCCGATTATCAACCTTTTCAGGAGTGTCATCAGCCTTCTTCTTTAGTCTCTGAGGAAAAGGTGGTGGTGGAAGAGGAATCGTTTTCTCCACCACTTCCTTTTTATCTTGCTTCTGATTATCACTCTTTTCAGGCTGGTGACGTCTAGGTGTAACATCATGAGCACTCACTTCAGCTTCTACGGCATCTTCAAACTCTGCTTCATCAACATTCTCTGCTATATCATCAACCACCTGCTTGCCTTTGGATGGATTGTCCAATACTTTACCACTCTGGGTAGTAATAGCCATACACGACCCGTCATTCCTTGGGTTTTGCACAGTGTCACTGGGTAGCGTGCCAGCCTTTCTTTGGTTGAATGTCGCTGATAATTGACTCAATTATTGCTCCAGCTATTTTATTGCAGTAGAATGCGAGTCAACCAATTGATTTATTGACGACAAATCATTCTTTACCTCAGTAACGCCCATATTGGTTGCCTCCACCCCTTTCAATAGCTTAGCCATCATATCATCCATGAACATCTTTCCAGAGCCAGACGCCACAGCCTCACGGTTTCCAGGAGGAACATACAAACCACTCCTGTTAGTCTTATTCTTCCAACCACCTTGATCGCGGTCCTTGTATCCAGATTTATCATAATAGATCTGACCTTGGTTTCCTTAGGCATTGCCTCGGAAACCCCACTGATTATTCAAATAATTTGCTTCCTCCTCAGAATCTAACTCATCTCTTCCATGTGACACCACAGCCTTGACTTTTTTGGTCTTCCCTGCTAATAAATGCTTGGTAAGAAGATCCATCTGCGTTTTCATGTGAGCCATATCCTGGTCACGTTCCTCTTGACTTCTCCTTTGCTCTGCAGTCATACCAATAGATACAGTAGAGCTCGCTACCTCAGAATCCCTGGTATGCTAAGCTGTACTCTACTACTTTGTCATACGATCCAGTATATCACTCGCCTCAATAAAAGTAAGGTCCATGAATGACCCTCCTGCAGCATTATCAACCACTGTCTTTGTCACCGAGTTCAAAGCCCTATATAATATTTCCATCAAGTGTATATTCATCATCTGATAGTTTGGGTACCGCATAAGCTTCTTCTTGAACCTCTCCCATGTTTCGTGGAGAGCTTCAGTTGGAAGCTGTCGAAAATTGCTGATCTCATCCCGTAATTGGGCTCTCTTGGATGGCGGAAAGAATCTTTCCAGGAAAGCGTCTTTCAATTGCCTCCAATTAGTAATAAAATCAGGAGTTATCCCGTTCAATCATCGAGTTGCCTCCCCAAACAGAGACAATGGAAATAAGCGCAGCCGAATTGTATTCTGCCCAACTCCTGGATTGTCAAACGACTTGCATGTTGAAATAAAGTTGATCAGATACATATTCGGATCATCGCCTGCGAGTCCACCAAATAACCCCTTGAGCTGCAATAACTGAATCATGGTGCTAGTGATATTGAACTTAGCTCCGGGTGCTAAGGGTGGAGGAATAATAGCCCCTGTGGCACCAGATCCATCCAGATCATCATCATCATTATCAAAAGGAGCCTGCACAGCTCGGCGGTCAGGTCTCATTCTAGCTTGACGATCTCTCCTGTGCATAGGTGCCGCCACTTCATCAGTACGCCTGGGATTCAGTAACTCATCATCACCCAGGTCCTCATCATTAGCATTTGTTGCACGCCCTGGGTTATCAATATTCTGTTGATGTACTTGAGCAGCTACCAGTGCAGCTAATCTAGCCTGCTCCTGTTGAGCCTCCCTTCTGTCAATGTCACGTTGTGCATCCATTCTGCCAATAAGTTGAGGTTCAGGATTTATGGGTAACAATGGCTGACCAGAACTACGAGTATTTGGCATGCACTCAATAGAACCTGAATAAAAAAAACAACAACTAAAAGTAAAATTTGAGAATATTTGACCAAAGGGTCTATTAACTATCACAAACTTAGTTGACAACCGTATTACCCAACAACGGCACCAAAATTTGATAACGCCCAAACTACAGCTCTCGTAAGAGTGTAAGCGATCGCTGTCAAATATAGAACCCAACTGGGTTGGGTGTCGTATCCCACAGGGAATACTTGATCACTAAGTGTTGCAATTATTAATAGACTGTTGATCGAAAATTCCACGGAAAAGGGGGGATTGGGTTTGGCGTGAATTAATACTATGGAAGTAAAAATGGAATGCTTGATTTAGTAAGATTTAATCACAGAGAATTGTAAGTTAGGGTTATGTCCACCTTATGAATTCTACGTATCTATTAACTATGAGTAATGCAGGATTCAGACATGCATGCATTTATAGAGATTCGTATTCTACTGGTAAATCCTAGTGTCTCTCGACCATCAAGGATTATCTCACTTTAACTCTCTCGATCTTAAAGCGTATAACTACTGGTACGAACTCTCCAAGAGTTAATCCAGTTACGGCACTAACATGTAAATATGGGTTGGTAGCCCTAATTCCTTGTCACACTCTCTTTTCCAAACATGTAACTTTTTTCTCGAACAAGTTAATGCTATAATGGCGTATTCTATATGTTTGCAACCACAAGAATGTAATTAAGATGAAGAGAGTAATGATATAAGTAGCATACGTATCAAGAATTCACAAACTCATAGTAATAGATAGTATATCATAAGGCTTCCATAACCCTAACAGAGAAGTTTAGCTACTCATGATTACAACGGAGATCACAATAAACATCATCATCGTACCAAAGCTCAAAGAATCTCACGTTGAAGATGGGTGTGGCGTCAAACTAGGTTGACGTTTTTTTCCCTCTAGATGTTTCTCACAAGTTAGCATTTTTTTCTCTGTTAAAACTTACAGAATCTGTCAACTGAATAATACTAAGTGTCAAATGAATCAATGAAAGTATCTATCAATTCGTGAATAATGAAAAGCATGAATGAATGCTGAAAAATTCAGCAAATAGGGTTTTTATAACATCCTTGTCCTAGTCCTATTAAGTTACTGCTGCACCACTATGTATTTAAAAATACTGCTTTTGCCCGGGACAATTTCTCCATGCGTCACATTCAGTCCATAAGCTTCCAAAAGCTGCCTTCCCTCTTTTGTGAAGTTTCCCTTGCTACCAAAAGGTCCACAAAGTGCTGAAATCTTCATCATTAATACCTGAAAATATGCTAATCACGTTGGTTAGCTCACTTATAGGAAAATGGACTAAAAATGCAGGAATTATATATTTTGTCCTTAAAACTTAGCTAAAATATGGGTAAATTATGGTGCTTTAGGCGTGTAAATACGCCTATCATCACCCTATTTTAACTTATTGGGGTCTAACCTGTAACTTCAGTTAAAAGGGTGTTAGTACCGTGCCACAGGTAAAGAAAAACTGAAGAATCACCCTTAATCTGGCATGTTCTGTAAATGAGAATGGTGGTACCCTTAATCTGGCAGGTAAAACACCTCATTAACCCTCAATCTGGCAGGTTGATATCTCAACCTACGCTGGCTACGTTGTTCTAGAACATAAGGACTACTTCTAAGGATCACACCCTCTACTGGGTTCTCTCGGTGCTGAATCCTACTCCCAACTAAATAGACACTGAACTAATTTCTAAATTGTACTAGGCTGGACTGAACTTTGATTGATCATGTTCACTGACTGAACTGAACTGAGTTCACTGAGTTCTGATGTCTGACTGAATACACTGAGTTTTGTACTGAATGAATACTACTGATCATGACATTACTGAGATTATTCTATAACTATTATAGCTCTAGATAAACACCTAGATTTTTGGGTATTAAATACCCCCACAACTCAATAGCATGGAAATTAAAGCATAATATGATCTTGAAAAGCATAGCCATAGTCAATTGTTCACAATTCATTCTCTGAGACATTTTATCAAACACTTGGAGATTATGGACTTATACATGAATGAGAACACATGGTAATGGGTCATGATTACCCTATTCAATTCACATGGGCATTTTATCTAGCACGTGGAGATTAATACTTTAATATGAGTAATTCGCCAAACACATGGGGATCATGAAAATATGAAAATATCTTAAACATGGGAGCATAACATGATTACATAACTAGGATCATAAATTGGAGAATTCACATGTAATTCGCTTGAAATAGGACATGAGAATTTCATCAAAACATGTAAAGTTCATAGCTTGAATGTAAGAATGTCTTAAACACGAGGGAAAATAGAGTTACATGGAAAAGTTCATAGATTGGGGATTCATCTTGAAATTAACTAAATCATGATATGGAAATTCCATCAAACATGTGGATGTCATGAATTTGAAACTTGTGAATATTGCTAAACATCATGAATTTAGGATCTATCATGGAATTTACTTGGATAAAACATGAAAAATTCAAATTCATAGCATGTGGAATTTAAAATCTTTCATGAAATCATACATAGGCTGAATTGATTTTAAAACATCATGAAAACATGAAATCCAATCTTTTTCAACATGCAAAATACCATAGTAATAGAAATTCATTCTTTAATTAAAAGAAATGAGTTTTTGGGCTCCATGGGTGAAAGAGGGCCCATGGATGAACTCCCACATACCTTAAAGATTTAATATTGAAAGAGAAACACAATCTTGAAAGCATTCTTGAATTAGAAAACTTGAGTTCTTGCTTTTCTTGAAGAAAAATTGATGAAGTTCTTGGTGTTCTTGAGGAGGCTAGGGTTTTTCTTTGAGAGAAAAGATGAATAATTGAGTGTATATTGCTTTTGGGGGCTGAAATTAAGTGTTATGGGCGGATTTGGGTGAGGGAAGGTAACCAAAGTTCCCCTAGACCCTTTAAAAACTGAATTAGCATGTGAAACAGTTCCGTAATGCGCAGGCCAACGCATCGCGTCGCTATCGCGTCGGCTTACTGCCTCACATGAAAAATGCCTTAACTTTTTGCTCGGGTATCAGATTTAAGCAAAATTGGTATCATTGAAAATCTAATTCAATTATCTACAATTTGGAGGGTCTTGAAATGTAAAATTATAAGTATATAAAAAAGTTATACATGTTTAAAGTAGACCCTTATAGAATCAAATACCAAACTTTGGATGAATCAAAGGCTCTTAGCTCAACATTCTTCTAATTGATTCTTATGAGCATTTTTAACCTCACAAGCAAATCAGACATAAGAATAAAGATCATGAAACTTATATTCACACATGAATCATTTAGATTATAGCGTATACACATAGGAATGACGGTTCAAAGACTAGCCCAAAAATTTGGGATATTAGATTATCTCTCCCTTAGGAACATTCGTCCTCAAATGAGATTGGTTAGACTGGGAGTACTATACGAAGGAAACTGAGATAATATTCTGAACATTACTGACTTTGAACATGATTGCATAACTATTTCTGTAATATGATACATGAATTGAATATCATAGACTGAACTGATTTCTTGAATACATGCAATCACATGAGAATGATTGTAAGGATGGGATGGAAATGAGAGAGTCAACTGATGAGTAAATATTTTTTCAAGTTGGATCCAATTTTGTGAAGAAAAATGAAAGGTTTAAGACATGAATACTTAGGGTATTACAATACATCTCCCCCTTGGGATACTTTGTCCCCCGAATGATACTAACTTGGCTGAAATACTAAGAAAAGCCTGAGATGATGCACGGGAAACTTATGGACTGAATCATGACTGAATATCTGGGATCTAAAACTAATGCATATGCATAATCTGATTTGAATTTAAAATTTGCATGAATGTGAATTACCTCCTGAATAGGAAAGATGGAAAACCATAGGAACTTGTCTGTCTGACTACTAGACTGGATTGCTTGCTATACGAACTGAATTATATTAAAAATTATACTCAACTATACATTCCACTTGTACACCAACATGACATTCAATCCTATCTTCATAAACACACATGAACTTGTAGGCAAACCACCACAAAAACATATTTCTCATTTTCTCTAAACCTCTATTCTTAAAACTTTCATGCACTAGCCCAAGAAAACACACATAGAATTTCAACTAATCAAGAAATAAGGAGAGGTCACTAAAACATAGAATATGAAGACTTGAAACATGAAAGAATAACTTTGACACTTAACTGAGGCCTGAGGAATAAAGTATCAAGAAATGAATTCATCAGAGAGGTCTGAACTGAAGACATACATAGCATAAACTGAATTTTGCTGATCATTATAAGTGTATCTTGAGTATCTGGATCTGAAAATACTGTAAAACATGAGTACATGAGTCATGAGTTGCATGACTTGAGTTTGGAGTTCATGATTTCATGAAACATGATTCGTACTGCTGAGTAAACTAAAACTCCTCATACCAAAAACTAAAAACGTATATGGTTTTACTATAAAGTGCATGAATATGATTTGTGATGATGGAGCATACATGTTAGGTATGAGTAGATATCGTGATGACTGAAAAACTTTACACTGAGATAAGAATAGGTTGAGAATCATCCTCCCTTAGTGCTTTTCTTCACATAATGGCACTACTACTGGAATTTGAGAGCCTGACTTAGTTACTTGTTCTATCCTCTCCCCCTTTTCTTTAAGCCTTTATTTTAAGTCTGTGACCAATTTACTAAACTCTAAACTGAACTGCAAACGTTTTACTCTAGAGTCTGGGGTTTAATAATACACATGAATGATAAACTCATTTATACCATCATACTTAATCTTGACTCAACAAACTTAAATTCTTGCATGCACTGTTCAAGCCTACTGATTTACCTTTGGTATAACAATCCCATAAATACATAATCTGCTCAATCTGGATAATACTATCCCAACTCTACTACTGCTAAACCTCTGGGCTCATGATTCTAACTCTAGATCATATGCTATCATCGGATTCTTAGAAGGGATTTGAAAACATATTTGAATTTGGCTTAATGCATGGTTTTCATAAACATGAATAAAATATTTCAAAATTTAGAACATAAGGGCACTGATGGGATACTTTCTGAGCCAACATACAATCCCAAAACTATCTGTGGGGATTGGCTAAGGAAACACTGTCTGTAAGGACCTAAGCTTCACTATTTCTGTTGCCTCAAAACTCAGGCAAAGTTATTATGAATAGTGCAAGATAAGGATATGCATAAATTTCTTAGATAATACTTCTACTGCACGATTTGAGACTTGAAAGAAGGAAAACATTTCCTAAATGCCTTTTATCCTCTCAAAAAAAAGTATAGACATCTCCATACCTTCCGCAAGACTCTACTAGATAGGACTTCATAGACACCATAGGACACTTGAACTCTATGCTTTGATACCAAGTTTGTAATGACCCAAGACTACCCCTAGTCATCACGCAGTGCTTGGAACCACAAGTGATCCCAAGTTAACCCATAAACTGGCCTACTGTTAAACAACTGAATAATAATATAATAAATAGCTGTGCTACTGTACGAAAACATAATCATACTGAAAAATTAAAAATAGATACAATACTAATAAAGCTTTACAATATGATAAATCTGAAGGATAAAATTGAAATTACATGACAGACTCTGACTGACATCTGTGAAGCCTCTACTATACTGACTGTAGATAGCTAGGACATGCCTCTAACTACCACTAACCAATACATATAAAAGTAAATGAATAGTACATGAACTAAAACTATTTGGAGTTCCCAAAGTAGGAGAACTCATCCCTTATTTGCTGGAATCTACAACTATCTGATCGTGATGTGCAGGCTATAATTGGTACCTACATTATGAAATAATGTAGCCACATAGACGTATATTTGGATCATTACTTCTGAAATGTACTGAGTATATAAGGTGAATGCAATAAGTAAAACTGATTTCATACGTAATCGTAAAACATGCATTCTAAGTGTAAGTAGACTCACCAATAGGCTGGAATAAACTGAAAACTAAAATATCTTAAAGCATGAGTGACAAAATTCTTTGATAAGATGGTGAATCTCTACACTTAGGTTCTGTAAACTTACTTTAATGATATAAGTATAACTGAAGCTTGAATATGATCAAACATGGATACTATTTGATTACTGGGTCTGAAATTACGTAAGGGAGACTGACATAAATAAAGGATCTGAATATACAATCACACTGAGCATGAATGCATAAACATACTAACTTATTTGATTAACTGAATGACTGATAACTAAATACTAGGCATGTAAAATTGAAGTGTACTTAGTCTGAATAACTGGACTGAAACTGTAAAGTATTATGCATATGAGGTAAGGAATGACTGAGTAATATGAGATAACTGAGCATGAATTCATGAAAACTATATTATCTGAGAATGCAAGACCAAGCATATAACATAAATTCTTAAATAGTCTATAAACTGAGGTACTAAAATACTGATAACTATACAATATGGTCAAGCAAACCTAAAACTGAACTGAGTTACTGATCTGATTACTTGACTGAAGCTGTGACTGATACTGTAACTGCGACTGTAATTGGGACTGTAACTGAGATTGTAATTAAGGTTGTAACTGAGACTATAACTGAAACTCATACTGGAACTGAATACTGAGTTCTGATAACTGAGTAACTGATAGCTACGATTATTGATAACTGTGCTACTGATAATTGGATGACTGTTACTTACAGTCCTAATTCTGTAAAACTAAACTGAGTTCTGTACTAAGATTGAAACTGAAACTAAGACTATGGATGGTAATCATCTAACCGACATGCCCCTCTCTAAACTTATTGGGGTCCAACCTGTAACCCACGTTAGAAGGGTGTCAGTACCGTACCACGGGTAAAGACAAGCTAACGAGTCACCCTCAATTTGGCAAGTGCTCTAAATGAGAACGGTGGTACCCTTAATCTAGTAGGTAGAATACCTCATCAACCCTTAATCTGGCAGGTTGATATCTCAACCTACGCTGGCTACATAGTTCTGTAAAATAAGGACTGCTTCTAAGGATCACACTCTCTACTAGCAGGTGAGTCCCCATCCCTGGGTTCTCTCAGTGCTGAATCCTACTCCCAACTAAATAGACACTAATCTGATTTCTAAGCTGTACTAGGCTGGACTAAACTGTGACTGATCGTGTTCACTAACTGAACTGGACTGAGTTCACTGAGTTCTGATGTCTAACTGAATACACTGAGTTCTATAATAACTGACTACTACTGATCATGACATTACTGAGACTATTTTGTAACTACTGTATCTCTACGTAAACACCTAGATCTTCGAGTATTAAATACCCCCAGGACTCGATAGCATGGAAAGTAAAGCATAGCACGATCTTGAAAAGCATAGCCATAGTCAATTGTTTACAATTTTTTCTCTGAGACATTTTATCAAACACTTGGAGGTTATGAACTTATACATGAATGAGAACACATGGTAACGTGTCATGATTACCCTATTCAATTCACATGGGCATTGTATCAAGCACGTCGAGATTAATACTTTAATATGGAAAATTCGCCAAACACATGGGGATCATGAACTTGGACATGGGAATATCTGAAACATGGGAGCATATAATGATTACATAACTAAGATCATGAATTAGGGAATTCACATGTAATTCGCTTGAAATTGGACATGAGCATTTTATCAAAACATGTAAAATTCATAGCTTGAATGTAAGAATTTCTTAAATATACGGAAACAATAGAGTTACATGTCAAAGTTCATAGCTTGGGGATTCATCTTGAAATTGACTTAATCATGATATGGGAATTCCATCAAACATGTGGATGGCATGAATTTTAAACATGAGAATATTGCTAAACATCATGAATTTAGGATCTATCATGGGATTTACTTGAATAAATCATGGGAATTTCAAACTCATAGCATATTGAATTTTAAATCTTTTATGAAATCATACATAGGCTGAATTGAATTAAAAACATAATGAAAACATGAAATTCAATCTTTCTTGAACATACAAAATACCATAGTAATGGAGAATTCATTCTTTAATTAAAAGAAAAGAGTTTTTGGGCTCCATAGGTGAAAGAGGACCCATGAATAAACACCCACATACCTTAAAGATCTAATCTTGAAGGAGAAACACAATCTTGAAAGCATTATTTAATTAGAAAACTTGAGTTCTTGCTTTTCTTGAAGAAAAATTGATAAAGTTCTTGGTGTTCTTGAGGAGGCTAGGGTTTTTCTTTGAGAGAAAAGATGAATAATTGAGTGTATATTGCCTTTGGGAGCTGAAATTAAGTGTTATGGGCGGATTTGGGTGAGGGAAAGTAACCAAAGTTACCCTAGACCCTTTAAAAACTGAATTAGCATGTGAAACAGTAGCGTAATGCGCAGGCCAACGCGTCGCGTTGCTATTGCATTGGCTTACTGCCTCATACGGAAAATGCCCTAACTTTTCGCCTAGGTATCGAACTTATGCAAAATTGGTATCGTTGGAAAGCTAATTCAATTATATACAATTTGGTGGGTCTTGAGCTGTAAAATTCTATGTTTATAAAAAGTTATACATGTTTAAAGTATACCCTTGTAGAATCGATTACCAAACTTTGGATGAATCAAAGGCTCTAAGCTCAACTTTGTTCTAATTGATTCTTATGAACATTTTTCACCTCAAAATCAAATCAATCATGAGAATAAAGATCATGAAACTTATATTCACATGGGAATCATTTAGATTATAGCTTATACAAGTAGAAATGATGCTTCAATGACTTGCCCAAAAATACAGGGTATTACAGTCAGTCCATTCACATGATTTCTTAGATTGTGGCATCGCAATCTTTTTGATGTGATTATGTTGGTATTGTCATTTTCTCATATGAGATCACATTCTTTAGTTAATTTATGAGGATAAATACCCCGACTTTCATAGATTCCAAGTCTGAGGAATATCCTTAAGAGTTTATGGATGAGATAAAGAAGATATTCAAAGTTATGTGTGTTACTGATACAAATGAGGTAGATTTTGTAGCTTACAAGTTAAAAAGGGTGGCATACTAGTGGTATAATGAGTGGAACGAGTTTGAGGGTAAAAATGTGGAGCCAACTGTATGGGAAGAGTTTTCTGTCAGCTTCCTTGACCACTTTTTTCCTAGGGAGTTGAGGAAAGCTAAGGTTGTGGATTTTGTTAATCTAAAGCAAGGAAAAATAAGTGTCAAGGATTATACACTAAAGTTCACCCAACTATTTTGTTCTGCTCCTAAGCTTGTATCTAATATGAGGTCCAGGATGAGAAAATTTACTTTAGGTCTCTCTCATGACTTGGTACTATAGTGTAAGGATACTATGCTAAATTGTAACATGGATATATCAAGGTTTATGGTTTATAAACAATAGGTAGAAGATAAGAAAAAGAAGCAGGCAGAAACAAAGAAGAGACAGAGTGAAAAGACTAAGTATGCAGAGCAGGATGTGAGCCAGTAGAACAATGGAAAATGTGGTAGACAATGGTTTAAGAAGAAATCTTAACGTAATTCTCATCCATCAACTATTGGTACAGTCCCCAAGTCTTCGGGTGAGCAATGGACCTAGGGAATAGAGTACCCAGTGTAGGCCAGTTTAACTCAATCGGCCACACCTTTCCCTTCTTTCCATATGTGTGAAAAGCCTCACTATGGATATTGTCTTTAAGAGAGGAACTCATGTTTTAATTATGGTCATCCAGGCTATGTAAAGGGGGATTGTCCACAGCTGGAGGTGCACTCGAGCTAATAAGACCCCGACTGCCACTTTTTCATCCTCTGTCATGAAAGGCGCTACTTTAGGGATGGGAATAGCCATAATCGTATAATTACAATTTCTACTTGTCAGGATTTTGAGGCATGTCCAGATGTTGTCATGAGTATGTTATATCTTTTATTCCATGATGATTATATATTATTTGATCCCCGTTCACCCTATCCTATGTGACTCCTTATGTAGCTGTACACATTGATTTTGATCATTAAAATATTTTTAACCCCTTCTCAGTTTCTACCTCGGTGGGTGAGTCCCTTATTGCTAGAAAATCTATAAGGGTTGTGTTGTGTCCATATTTTACTACTTCATCCTCCGCTAGGCCCCATTCCACTGGGGGCATCCTCACATAGGGCCCCGTGCTGCAAGGCTTATCCTCTGCAATGGGGCTCGCACTACGACCCCCCATTTTTCATCAATTGGAAGTTGTTTTAATTTCTAAATAGGGGTATTTGGGTCCTTTCACACCTATTAAACCATTCTTCCAGTGTCGGCTCAACCTCTTTAAAAAAAATACAACCGCCTAAGGCCCCCAAATTTGAGGGGCCTCTTTTTTCTTTTAACAACAACATATTAAATGTTTTTATTGAAAAAATTATTAAATATTATTTTTAAAAAAATAAACTTCTTATATAAAAGTAAAGAATTATAATATAAGAATATTGATGTATTTAAAATAGGCATAATTCATAAACATGTCCTATAACTTGACCTCAAATCATATCTATGACCTTCAACTTTGGATGTGCCCAAGTAGACACATAAGCTTATATAAAGTTGAACAAGTAGACACACACATCCTATATGGCATGATACACGTAGGACACCATGTAGGACAAGAATATTCTACATTGGATGCCACATAAGACGTGTGTATCTACTTTTTCAACTTTATACAAGTTTAAGTGCCTACTTGTTCACACCCAAAGTTGGAGGTCATAGATGTGGTTTGAGACCAAATTAAAAGGCATGTTTATGTGTTGTGTATGTATCAGGAAATATTAAATGAATTAGTTATATCAACGAAAAAATTATTAGAATAAATCAACTATAATATTTACAACTTTGCATTTTAGGATTTAAAATATAGACTTTATAAAAAAAGTTAATTTTTCTTGAAAATTTAAGGCCTCCATTTTTTTTTTGCCTTAGGCCACCAATTTGCTTGAGCGGGCCCTGCATTACTCCTTCACTTAATACGTTCCTTAGTCCCTAAAACATTAGAAACCACTCAAAAGGTTCATTTTTCACTTCAAAACAAAGCTTGAAAGGAAAAGGCTAGGGTTCAAGCTTAGGGCTCACTTTCTTGCATTCTTTGGAAAAAATGTCACTAAAAGGGAAAGTTGAACACTCCATTATATTAATTTTCATTATATTATGATATTTAATTGATAAACCTATGTTTAATGGTTGTTTAAACCTAGGGTTAAGTAATTTGATTGTAAAATACTTATATTGAGATTATTTTATTTTTAATTTATTTTCTATGCGTGAATGATGATTTGTATACTAAAATGTGTTACACAAAAATTATGGAATTAGTAATATACATGGTTTCTCAATGTTTATGGGTTTTTTCATGATAAAGATTTGAGCCTCAATCCCTTTCTAAGTTTGGTTTTCAATTAAGAATTGCATGATGTTTATTTCAACGGTTAAAGGTTGTGTGATATAAAATAGAAAAATGGTAAACGGTTGTTGAATCAACCTTGGGGGCCACAGTTATGAATTTTGAACTAAATTTTTGTGTCTAAATAATTTAATGGGTATGAAATGGCTTAATATGAATGACTTGCAAGTCTTGGTATGACAATACCAATATGGAAATGACTTAATGAAAGACTCCATGGATTTATAGTTATGAAAATATTTTAATTAGGTATTAAAGGGAGTTATGTAGCTTCACCGATAAGGTGTTGTCCTTGTGACCAACACTTGAAACCACATTTTCTGACGTCGAGAGTTCTTGTTTTGAATGGAGGATGACCATTGTATGCTTGCTTTGCACAGTAGTGTACATTTACATTTAGGGTAGTTATTGACTATTGGTAACTTAAGCATAAACCTCAGGTCATGCGACTAACATGGATTGGGACGCCGCTGGTTGGGGGTATGGGGTCCATATAGCTCGTGGGTTACGAGGTCGGTGAAAATCTACATAGTTCAGAATTAAATTTTAAATGGTCATGTTTAATTTTCCTTTTCTCTTGACCCTTACTTTACCATTATTATGGATAATAAATATGTGTTTTATGACTTATTTTGGTAAAAGATTGATTTATCCCTATCCCTAGATTGCATACCAATACTCACTGTACTGACCTTTTTCAAATGCTACATTATGAAATAATGTACGTTCGGTGGCCTTTTCTTGTGACTCTGTGCAACGTTAGGGTGTTTGTTTCCTCTATTGGAAAACTAGTGAGAAGTGGTGAACTCTCCATCATCCACAAGGCATTGTTACTTTTCAGTTATTTTATCATTTTCATACTTTTGGATTTTCCTTGGTATAATCGGGGTCATGTCCCGACTTAGTGAATGTTTTAAAGGATAGAGGCTTTGTACATGGTATTGGGTTTTTTCTTTCAGATTTTAGTTTTGAATTATGAATTTCAATATAATAGTCTATTGAACTTTTTATTTTATGTGTTGGCTTCCACAATATCTTCTTATTACTATGCTTATGATATAAAGTTAAGGGGTCATCTCAAACCTTCGTGGTTTGAAATGCCCGTCACGGTTAGGGCTCCAATTCAGATCATGATAGTTACCATCTTCTGGGTCACAACAACTGATGAGAAATATGCACAAAAAATAAGAAAGTTGTTGGGTAACTATTTATGCGATAATTGTAGCTGTGGTTTCCCTTGTGACACATGTCCAGAAAGTTGTGAATTACATTGAAACCTTGAAGGTTTATACTAAACTTTTCAAGTGGGTCGGGATGGCCCATACCATTTTATTTAGCCCGGCCTATTTAGGTGGCCCGATCCAATTTGACCCGGCTCGGCGGGCCTTCGGGTTACTGGGCTGCAGGTCCTGAGATGGGTCATCTCAGTTAACGTATACATGTATATATGTTTTTATGGCCACATTCTTACCACTAACTCATAAGATTAAAGAAACAAAAAAAAGAGAGTAAAGGGATATTAAGTGGTAGAATTATGGATGAATAACGTGAGATTTTACAAGAGTTATCACAAACTAATGGTCAACACTTTCTCCACTTTATAATGCATGTCCATAAATTATCATGTAATTTAATTTTAATATTAAAATGTGCCAAAATTCCTCCACTCACTATAATATTCAAATAAAAAAGTTCACCAATTTAGTTGAAGGGAGACTATTGTGCATAATGAAGGTGTGCTATGCATTGAACCTCTACTTAGTAAAATAATAAAATTTACTCCAGTATCAGTAGTGGTCTCAAACTTGAACTATGACTAATTAAGAGAAATAAAATATCACTATTTACACACAATAATTAAAGAGTTGACATAAACTTTAATAGTGAGCAAATTACAACCATCTGCTATTCTATTTTTTCATGAGCGTTTTTTAGAATAAGCTCAATTTTCATAGGAAGCGGCCTATTTCCACACTCACATAAGTGAAATCTGTCAAGGGTGGTCCTATAATTTTGACACCGCACTGATACGAGATATAAAATTTTATTAAGAGTTCTTAGACTCAATAAATCATTACAGAAAAATGCACTCACACCATAGGGAGGAACAAAATAGTAGTGCATTTCACAACAAGTCATCATATGATTAATTTTTTCCATTGAACTTAGTTATATGATCTCTAGTCCCCATATTAGGTTGCCTTATATATAACTTAAGAGTTTTGATCTTCAATTCCAAACCCCTCAATGTGCTTTAGACCATTTTCGAGCTAAGGCGTTAATCTATGAATCTACAAGATTATCACTAAATTAACACAATTAATATTGGTATACCATTGATCAATATGATGTCACAATATTCTATTTTTCTCCTTATGGTCTGACTTTATCATTATAATAATGGTTTATACTCGACCAATAAACTATGGTGCTATCACAATAACTTAAAATTAGAGAAATCAATTTCTCAAAATAATGTGATTGATCAATTTATTTTTTCATTAATTGAAGCTAAAATAATTAGTTCTACCCCCATGATAGAGTTAGTAAATAATAATTTATTTCTCCATTTCAGCAAATAGCACCAGTTACTCTCATTTGCATCACAAAGTACTTTTAAGTATAGCAGAAGTTTTGTTCTTTTGTAAAACAAGCGTCAACTTTTGTATGAAGTAATTACACATGATTTTCTTGTACCATCTAAGTAATTTTTAGGTAAACACAATATCAAGTCAAGTGCAATTAACTACATCTCCCATATTTCTTTTATTAGGCTAGCAAGATCTTTTTTTTCCACGCCACTTTCACATATTTGCATCAAAAGGAGTTTCATGGCTCATACAGCTCATACAATCAATAAAAGGTACTTAACAATCTCATTTTTCACCATAAGGAAACATGTCAAGCAAAATTTCATCATGTGATTTAGGTATTTTTTTCTTCCTAGGATGAAAATTATCTCATCCAATTTTTTTTATGTCAAAATGGTTGCTCAATTTTTTATTTTTTTGGTAACATATGTATGTTAGAGACAAAGATATCAACTCATATGTAAATAGTAACATGTTATTTATTCCAATACTAATATATGCCCTTTTAGCACTTTTTATTTTAAACTCATTCTCAAAACTGCAAAAATCAGATTTTTCATGGTGATTTTTCTCATTTCATAAGCCCCATTATTTTAAAAATTTGATGAAGATAAATTTTCATAATAACTGGTATCATTTTATTCATGAAAAATATTAGGCAATTTTTTTTTCTTTTAACCGTTCCTCTGCAACAAGTAGAAAAGTGCAAACATCATTTCCTCCGCCTGAGTTAAGAAAGTAGAAAGATACTTGACATGACTATCACTTGACTTTCAATTTTTGAGACCACACATATTGAGATCCATAAATTTTAAAATGTAATAAAATCATTGATCTCCATAAAACTGTTGATGTAATATACAACAATTAGAAAATAACATTTGAAAAATAAAATAATAAAAATTGAATAAAATAATATTTAATCTGAGGCACAGATACATCACTCTCTTTAAGAAGATTCAAGCCCACTACGGCATAATCTGCATTGATCCAATGATATCAACTCTTCACTTGTTCTCTCTAGGATACAACAATCCATCAGCGATGTACAACTCAAGCAACTCTAGATTAGTTGAAGATTCCAAAGCTCCACAACAAAAACAACTCCCTTCGACATATAATTAATCTCTTTTGTATAGTAAATAAAGTTGTAGACTTAGAATATTTTTCTTTTTCTGAACTCTCTGTTTAACATATATAATTACTCTCTTTTGTATAGTGAATATAGTTTAAGACTTATAATATATTCTTTGTCTTAACTCTGTCTTTCACTTGTACCCAATATAATATTTTTCACACTTATCATCTTTTTTCTCATATCTCACAATATACTATAACTTATCTCTTTAAGAAAAGAAACACCACTATTTGTAGGTGATGAATCTTCCTTGCAATGAATAGGAAGAAATAGTGAAAAGATAAATGGAATAAAGGTTACAATTGTTACAAGAGTAATAAGGTAGAATAATGATAGATATTACAAGAAACTTATGGTCACATTCTTACTACTAACTCATAAGATTAAAGACACAAAAATAATAGGAGTAAAGGGATATTAAGAGGAAGAACTAAGGATGAATAACGTGAGATGTTACAAGAGTTATCACAAACTAATAGTCACTACTTTCTCTACTTTATAATGTCCATAAATTATCATGAAATTTAATTTGTGTTGGGTTCAATTGGTGTGAATGTGTTGGGTATGATGTAGTTTGATGATTGACAAACTAACAAAGTGATATGAAATATGTCAGTCAAGCTAGTTCATAGACGCATTGTCTCATGTAGATGAACTTGTAGAAAAATCATCGATAATTAAAGACAAACATGTAAAAATAAAGGAAGGACCAGATGAGTCGTTAATTCAGATAAACTCAAGGAAATAATCATGTACTGATTTAAAGAGTTGAAGTTGGACTACAACACTAAGAAGACAAGAATTGTAATTGAAGAAGGAGTCTCACTTGAAGTAAAACTCTATGCAATGAGAGTTTTGATTAAAGGAGAAAATTGAAATAAAGAAAGACTCTTTTAAGAGTTGTGCTTAAATAGAAGATGTATCATTCAGAGTAACTTGTGCATTTAAAGAGAGACAAAAGGCTCAATACGATCAAATTAAGAAATTTCATAATTGAAAGAATTCTAACTGAAGATTAAAGTGCTGTCAGTACAAAGGAACAAGTTGACGAACCTGTTTCATAGGATTAAGATTTACAGTTCATGAGTCAGTTTAAATGTATTGTTCTTATTGAGTTGCAATTTATTGCTTTCCTAGATTAATTGTTTTGGAATAATACTGAGCTGAGTTAACTTTAAGTTTGGGATAACTCAAAGTGGGTTCAACGGTCAAGGGTGATTGTTGAGTTATAGGAATTAGAGTTTAGAATTTCAGTTATTGAATTATAGGAATTAGAGTTTATAATTCTTAGTTGTTGGTTACAAGATTTTTATAATCAGTCATTGTTGAGGCTCAGAGTTATTTAGTGAAGTTAGGGTTGTGGTTTTTTACACCTTTTTGGGTCGGGTGTTTTTCACGTATAAATTATTGTGTTCTTTAGTTCTTGTTTTACTACTTTCTTGGAACACATCAGACAAACTATTCCATCCATAGGCAACTCTTACGTTAAAGTCACTGATCAGTAGGGCATGTACTCTAACAAGTGGTATCAGAGCAAAGTTGTCTTAAAAAAGATTAACACCTAAGATAAAGATTACTCTGATGATTTTCGCACCACCTACTATTCATGGTGAAGGTCAATCCACTATTAGAACCCTATTCTTTGATGGTTCTCACTTCATGTGGTGGAAAAATAGGAAGGAAACGTTTCTTCAAAGTGTAGATTATGAATTATAGGATAGAATTACTGATGGACCAACAATTCCCATGAAGTTAGTGGATAGAGAACAAATGAAAAAGGTAAGGAGTGAATTTACCTTGAAGATCTTGTTGTACTACAAAAGAATCCAAAATCCAAAACATTCTTATTTGTGGTCTTGGTCCAGCCAAGTACAATAGAGTGTCTAATTGCAACACTGCTAAACAAATCTGGGATGCATTGGTGAATGCACATGAAGGCACTAGCCAAGTGAGAAAATTCAAAATTGCATTACTTTTCACTGAATATGAGGTTTTCGAAATGGAGAAAAAAAAGTCACCACAAGAAATGATAACTACCTTTACTTTATTGGTAAATGAGTTATCATCTCTAGGAAAGGTTTTATATACTTAGGAACAGGTAGAGAAGGTCTTGAGAGTCCTACCAAAGTCTAAGTAGAATGTCAAAGTTATAGCTATAAGAGAAGCTAAGGATCTCACTAGAATATCCCTTGATGAGTTAGCTGGTAATTTGAAGACCTATGAGATTGACATGGAAAATCTAAATAGGACATCTAAAAGTGATGAATTAGATGATAAATCAGATGATAAAACTTCTCTCATGGCCATTGGAGATTCAGACATGGAAGAAGATGATGGAAATTCTTAGGTAAGTATTCTTGAACTCAAAGAGAAGTTACATTTATTTTCTAAAAAGAAACTTTTTTCCTTAATGAGTGCTCTAGTTGATGATTTCAAAGAATTATCTTCTGATAGGGATAAGTTATTCAACAATCTTGCAAGTCTCAAGTTTGATTTTATTGATATAGAAACTTGTAAGAACGCTGTTGAAAAGGAATAATGCACTCTTAAGGAACAGGTTAGCAGACTTGATTCATCATACCTGACCCTCAAATCTGAAGTTCTAAAACTATCTCTTTCTGAAAAAAAAGGTCAAGAGTAAGGAACAAAAAAAGACTGAGTCAGAATTGACTAAGATTAAACATGAATACCTTTGTGAAAAACAAAAGGTTAGTCAACTAAGTCAAGAAGTTTCTAAATTGAAACTAGATCTTGAAAGAGCTAATAGCTGGACACATTCTTCAAGACTTGTTCGTAAGATAGGTCAAATAACTCACAATAAAAAGATTGGGTTGGGATTTTATAAAAGTTCTAATGCTATTCAAGATATGTGTTATATTTATGATAACCTGGGACATCCAACCACTGAATATTTAGTTGCAGCAAAAAGAAAATCAAGAAGCATAAGTCTAGCAAAAAAAATCAGGTTCTATGTTAGCACAAGCTAACAAAAAAGTCAAAACTGTTCAGAGAAATAGGTCACATAATCTGTTGCCTCGATGGGCTACCAGGAACCTCATACATCTTTTTTCTCATAAGAAAGGACCCAAGATTATCTAGGTTCCTAAAGTTAACCCCTAATTTGTTTTGTAAGTGAGAGTGAAAGGAGGCAAGAAAAATTAGTACATGAATAAAGGTTGCTCGAGGCATGAGACTAGAAACAAATAAAGTTCCTTTCACTTACAACATTTAAAGGGGGAATGGGTCGTTTGGAGATGGTAAAAAGAGCACCATTACTAGATTTGAAAAGATTGGGATAACTAAAACAAAAGCCATTTTAAAGATGGTCAGATTTGGAATTCTCGTGTAAGGGGAAAGCAAGAGAGATTCTTTTTTTTCTTTAAAAAGAAGGATGACAGTAAAACAGATGAGTATGCACAGGAACATATTGTACAACCTGGTTCAACTGTTGTATAGACTGAGGGAATATTGATACGGGGAACAAAAAATTAATAAATTGATGTATCAATAACACCAACACAAGCTGCTGATAATTTTGTTGGTAGTTCAAAAGAATTGGTGTTGTCACAATAATCTTTAAATATCTCATGGGAATCAATGGCTTGAGACTATGGTAATCAAAGAAAAGCAAATTTCACTCTTGAGGGCTATAAAAATGGTGACTATGTGGGTTACTTAATTGACTAGAGAAGAACCAAAGGCACTAAGGAGAGAACATTTTAAAAAGAATAGGTTAGACGTGGGGATGATTAAAATTGCATCAATTCCCCTCAATGATTGACTAGAATAGCCATTTTTCTTTTTATTCTTATTAGCTAAAATGTTATTCGATTCAGTCTTGCACATTTAGTTGTGTGTCCCAATTTCAGATTTTTTACTCTTCTAACCTAGTTTTGTATTAGACTGTACAAAAAAATAGGTACAACCAAGAAATTGTGACCACAAAGTTCTTCTTAACGGGTATATTCTACACAGACATAAGTATAGGTTTTCTAAGGTGAAATAGTTGATCACACCTATTCAATTCCTCAGACTTATCCCCTTTTTGTCATATAAAGATGGCGAATTGGTTGACCGAACTTTCTTTGATTCTGTCCAAATGGTTGTGTAAAAATGTGTTAATCCTACACCAGAAATTCCTTCTTCTTTATCAACCTAAATATCAATTTTTGTACCATAGATTTGCTAAGATTGATCATCAATTACATGCAATATATATTTTTAAAGGATAAAAAGGGGACATGCTCTCCCTTTTGAATTCTAATTGGCTCAAATTTTTGAGCACTTCTCAGTCCTAGTTCAGGTTTGACCTTCCAAACAACAAAAGATATTCTTGAACAGATGAATAATGCTCTACCTATTTCAAGTAGGAAGGCTAACATTCATTTTAAAAAAAAAAATTAAAGAAATGTTTTAGTTGAGAAAAATTCTGAACTAGAAGTTGCATATGACTTTGAAGTTGAATAATAGGTCCTTCAAGATAGGATCATAACTTTGAAGCTTGACCTTTATTGAGAGAGGGCTGAAAATGTTAAAGTCATTCGTCAATTGACACAGTTGATATCACCTGTTCCACCTTTCTCATCAGCTCCTCACTATGTGTATCCTTAGCCATGTCCTATTTTAAACCGTATTCTTTCTTGATTAATGTTCAATTGTTTTGCTTTGTTCAGTACTAACTTAGGTATAATATGGAACATCCTCTGATAGATTAATGGAATTGTTATCTTTGCTTAATCGACTTATGTTCTTGCTCTCTTTAATATATTATTATGTTGGCTAAAGTCTTTGTTTGATTATTTTGGTGATAGCCCCAGTGTCCATGAATAGCATAACAAATCACTTTGCCTAGTATATTAGATCATTAAAATAGTTTTTCAATGATGCGAAAAGGGGGAAGGTAAGAGGGTTATGCAATGTTTATAACTCATTGACTAACTTATTTCATTTTAGTGTTTTATACTTTAATGCCTACAGGTGAAGATGTTTGAATGCACAAAGATAAGAGGTTTGTCATCATCAAAAAGGGGGAATTTGTTGGGTATGATGTAGTTTTGATTGTTGACAAACTGACAAAGTGATATGAAACATGTTATTCAAGAAGGTTCACAGACACACTGTCTCACGTAGATGAACTTGTAGCAAAATCATCGATGATTAAAGACAAGTTTGGAAAAATTAAGGAAGGACTAGATGAGTGGTTAATTCAGATAAACTGAAGGAAATAGTTATGTGATGATTTAAAGAGTTGAAGTTTGACTACAACACTAAGAATACAAGAGTTGGAATTGAAGGAGTCTCACTTAAAGTAGAACTCTATGCAATTAGAGTTCTGATTAAAGGAGGAGTTTGAAATAAAGAAGGACTCTTTTAAGAGTTGTGATTAAATAGAATATGTATCATTCAGAGTAACTTGAGCACTTAAATAAAGAGAAAAGGCTACATACGATCAAATTGAGAAAGTTCATAATTGAGAAAATTTTGACAAAAGAGTCAAGTGCTACCAGTACAAAGGAATAAGTTGACAAACTTGTTTCATAGGATTAAGCTTTAAAGTTCATGAGTCATTCTAAATGTATTGTTCTTATTGAGTTGTAATTTATTGCTTTCCTAAATTGATAGTTTAGGAATAATACTGAGCTGAGTTAACTTCATGTTTGGGATTACTCGAAGTGGGTTCAATGGTCAAGGGTGATTGTTGAGTTATAGGAATTAGAGTTTATAATTCCAGTTATTGAGTTATAGGAATTAGAGTTTATAATTCCAGTTACTGAGGTATAGGAATTAGAGTTTATAATTCCAAGTTGTTGGTTACAAGATTTTTGTAATTAGTCGTTGTTGTGGCTCAGAGTTATTTAGTGAAGTTGGGGTTAAATCTTGTAGAAGTACAGGTCGCGGTTTTTTACACCTTTTTGAGTCAGGTGTTTTCCTCGTAAAAATCACTATGTTCTTTACTTCCCGTTTTACTGCTTTCTTGGAACACGTCTGCAACCCATTCCATCCATAGGAAACTCTTACGTTAAATTTACTTATTAGTAGGGCACATACTCTAAAAAAAATGGAAAATAAAAAGTTGCATTGAAGGGACACAACTCTTCGAGTAAAAGACACACTATTTCGTGAAAAGGTATGACTGTTTGGATGATTGTGGCTGTTCAAAAAAGATACACTCTTTAGAATGGATAGGCATGACTGTTCAGAAAGGATACATCTTTTTGGTTAACCATTGACACCTTTCAGAAGGGGCGCTTATTAACTATATAAACTTGCTTCTTTTCACAGGTTTAGTACGAAATTTTTTGCTCTTGAAAACATTTCTTGTCTTCTAAAATACTCCGTGTTATTATCAAACTTTTGAGTGAGTTCGAAGAGAATATGATCGTTTGAGATACCACTACAGTTGGATTGTTAGGCCATTTTATCCTGGGAGAAAAATTCTGTAACCTCGGGTACTTGTGGGGAAATATTTCCTTAAGGACACTCCGTGAAGTCAGAGGACTTGGCCTTTTTTCTGTTTCATCTAATTTTCTTTAAAATACTGATAACACACTTCTTCGAAAGGTCATTTTGGATCTTGTGTTGAAGGTATTGGAAACTTCATAAGTGTTCTTGATTTATTCTTGAACTTGTATTGAAGTTGTTTTGCAAAAATATAATTTTTTTTGTACCCAAAAACAATAATCTTAAGGAAATAAATTGAATTTTTTTTTTGCTTGTTTGGTGAAATTTTCTTTTCACTAAAGTTTTTTTTTCCATAATTTGTATTGTTTCGTTTCTGGAGATTAAAGATTTATTCTTTCTACTCCATTTGAACTTAACAAGTGATTTGAAGAAATAAAATATTCATCACATGTTAGAGGTTATTCGGTTGATCATTGAAAGTCATAAAAACTTCATTGTTAAACTAGAAACAACGGGTGATTAAAGTTGTTGCATCTTTATAAGTAGTATTTTGATATATTAAAATTTACTGTCTTGTTGTGATAGAATGATGACTACTGACAGTCAAGAGAATGATACTACAATAAGTGGAGCAAATATTGTAGAAGACGACCACAACAGCACTAAAAAGCAAAAGAAAGTTAGACATGAAAGCAATCAACCTAAGAAAAAATAAAAGGGAGAATATTTTAATTGTGGCAAGATTAGCCACAAATCAATAGATTGTTGAGCCCCAAAGAAAGGAAAAAAGAAGGACCAAGAAAATATGGTTTACTCCAAGAAAGAAACGGATGATCTGTGTGTCATGCTCTCTAAATGCAACTTGGTGGGAAATCCTCGAGAATGGTGGATGGATTCTGGTGCCATGCATTACGTTTGTGAAAATAAGAAGTTGTTTGCTGATTTTGCTATGGCTCAAGGGGAAGGTAAGATATATGGCCAACTACGCAATTGTAAAAGTTGAAGGAATAGAAAAAGTCTTCCTGAAAATGATATCAGTCAAAGTGTTGACTTTAAACATTGTCCTGTATATACCGGAGTTACGGAAGATCTTGATTTCTGTATCACTTCTTGATGAAAATGGATTCAAATGTTTATTGTTTCTGAAAAAATTATACTTAGTAAATGAGAAGTGTACGTAGGAAAAGGCTACCTCAGTGAGGTCCTATTAAAAATGAATGTAATGAATGTTGAAATCAATAAAAGTTCATTTTCTTCTTACTTGCTTGAGTCTAATAATTTATGGCATGAATGATTAGGACATGTCAATTACAAAACATTACAAAAACTAATTAACTTAGAAGTTTTGCCAAACTTTGAGTGTAATAAATCAAAGTGTCAAACGTGTGTGGAATCAAAGTATGCTAAGCATCCGTATAAGTCTGTTGAAAGGAATTACAATCTCTTAGACTTAATACACACTGATATTTGTGATATGAAGTGAACGCCATCTCGTGGTGGAAAAAGTATTTTACAACTTTTATTGACGAATGCATTAGATATTGTTATGTCTATTTGCTAAACAGTAAGGATGAAGCAATAGATGCATTTAGCCAATACAAAATATAAGTTGAAAAATCAGTTGGAGAAAAAGATCAAAACGATAAGAAGTGATAGGGGCGGAAAATATGAATCTCCTTTTGCAGAAATATTTGTATAGAATGGAATTGTCCATCAAACTATGGCCTCATATTCACCTCAATCTAATGGAATTGTAAAAAGAAAAAAACAAACCTTTAAGGAAATGATGAATGCCTTACTTATAAATTTAGGTTTACCACAAAACTTATGGGTGGGTGGGGGGAAGCTATCCTTACATCTAACCGAATACTCAATAGAGTGCCCCATACTAAGACACAATTAATTCCATATGAAAAATGGAAAGAAAGGAAACCCAACTAGAAATATTTCAAAGTATGGGGGTGTCTAGCGAAGGTCCAAGTTCCTATGCCTAAAAGAGTAAAGATAGGACCTAAGAAGGTGGACTGCGTGTTCATAGAATATGCCAAAAGTAGCAAAGCATGTCAGTTTTTTGTTCATAAAGCCAAACATCCGGATATCAATGAAAATACGATAATTGAATCAGATAATGCTAAATTCTTTGAACATATTTATCCATATAAAACTAGACATGAACATTCTAGTGGGGGTCTAAATGACCTCGAGATGAACCAACTAAGGATGTGCATACTGATGAGAATCCAAGACGTAGTACACGTCAAAGAACATCAACTTCATTTGGATTGGATTTTGTAACATTTCTCTTAGAAAATTATCCTAAACATTTAAAGAAGAGATGTCATCGTCAAACTCATCCTTTTGGAAAAAGGCAATCAATAGTGAGATTGATTCAATCTTAAGAAACCATATGTGGGAATTGGTTGATCTTCTTCTAGGAAATATACCTTTAGGTTTGAAATGGATCTTCAAAAGGAAAATAAAAGTTGATGGTACTATTGACAAATACAAGGAAAGACTTGTAGTAAAAGGCTTCAAACAAAAAAAAAGGCCTTGATTACTTTGATACATACTCGCCAGTAACAAGTATAACATCAGTTTAGATGTTAATTGCCTTGGAAGCAGTATATGGTCTTGCAATCCATCAAATGGATTTGAAAACAACATCCTGAATGGAGAATTAGAGGAAGAAATCTATATGGACTAACCCGAGGGTTTTGAGATTCCAGGAAAGGAAAATAAGGTGTATAAAACTTGTTAAGTTGCTGTATGGACTAAAATAAGCACCTAAATAATGGCATACAAAGTTTGACCAAACCATGTTGGCAAACAGATTCAAGATAAATGAATGTGATAAATGTGTATACATTAAAGAAACTCCAAATCAATAGAGATATTTCTGACATAAATACTACAAAATGAATGCTCGAGAGCAAGTTTGATATGAAAAACCTAGGAGTTGTAGATGTGATCTTAGGAATAATAATCCATAGAGATCCACAAGAGTTGGCATTATCACAGTCTCATTACATCGAAAAGGTACTTGATAAATTAAAGTATTTGGAATTTGGAATTGCCAAGACTCCATTGGATGTGAGCATCGAACTTCAAAAGAATGACGGTGAAAGTGACTCACAATGGGAGTATGCAAGAGTTTTGGGATGTTTAATATAAATTATGAATTGTACACGACCGGACATAGCATGTGCTATTAGTAAGTTGAGTCGATACACGAGTAATCCCAACAAAACTCATTGGATGACAATGAAAAGAGTTTTGGTGTATCTTAAATACACTCAAGACTATGCTTTGTATTATAATAAATATCCCACAGTAATTGAAGAATATAGTGATGCAAATTGGATCACCCGATCAAATAAAGTAATATTCAAGAGTGGATATGTATTTACAATAGGTGGAGGAGCAGTCTCTCAGAAATCATTCAAACAGACATGTATTGCTCGCTCTATGATGGAATCAAAATTTATCATATTAGATAAAGCCGATGAAGAGGCAGAATGGCTCCAAAATTTCTTTAAATATACTCCTTATTCACCTAAACCATTGGAACCGTTATGCATACACTGTGACAATCAAGAGGTAATAGGTAGGGCAGGGAGCATAATGTACAATGGTAAATCTCATCACATAAGATGGAGATATAATATTGTTATAGAACTTCTCTCTAGTGGAATTATCACTATTTACTATGTGAAGTCAAAGGATAATGTGTTGGATCCACTTACAAAAGGCCTAAGTAGAGAAGAATTTGAGAGGACATCCAAGGGAATGAGTTTATGTCCTAGGAAAAGTCAGCACAGTAACTCTACCTAGCAGACTGGAGATCCCAAGAGCTAGGTTCAAGGATATAAAACAAAGTTGTGTCTGATAGGTTCAACATTGTCAGTATACCCAACCCATTCTCATGATGTAGACAATATTTAGTAAACAAGGATAAGACTTATGGTGTAAAGTCTCTTAATGATTATCTAAATTTGGCTGATTTGGACAAATAGTTTAATCTATAGGATTGAACATTTAGAAATCACCTATATGAGGGTGAAGTGGAAGCCGCTTCAAGGAGAATGTTAGTAAAGGCTTATTTTCTAAGCTCTCATGAGACCGGGACGTGTTCACGGCTGAAACAAACAAAATTATGAGAACCATAATTGGTAAAAAGTTGGTTGTGTGACATGTGTTGTCTAGGTGTACATTAAAGCTCGACGGTTCAAAGATATCAAATCTACTGATTGACCAAGTGCATCCGATGCATGTTCACTACAAAAAGTTCAAAGGGAAACCCACTTATCAAGATGCAATTAGTATTTTCTTGATGATCACATACTAGTTCGTAAAGTTTTACAAAGAGTAGTCATTCCCCATTCATGTGGGGCATTGTTGGGTTCAATTGGTGTGAATGGAAAGTGAAAAGTTTCTTAGAAGGGACACAACTATTCGAGTAAAAGACATATTATTTCAGGAAAAGATATAACTGTTTGGATGATCGTGGCTGTTCGAAAAAGATACACTCTTTCGAATGGACAGCCATGACTGTTCAGAAAGGATACACCTTTCCGGTGAACCATTGCCACCTTTTGGAAGGGGAACTTAATGGCTATATAAACCTACATTTTTTCACAGATTTAGTATGAATTTTTCTGCACTTGAAAACATATCTTGTCTTCTAAAATACTCCGTGTGATCATCTAACTGTTGAGTGAGTTCGAAGAGAATCTGATCATTTGAGATACCACTATAGTTGGATTGTTAGGCCATTTTATCCTGGGAGAAAAATTCAGTAACCTTGGGTACTTGAGGGGAATTATTTCCTTAAGGAAACTCCATAAAGTCGGAGGACTTGGACTTATTTCTTCTTCATCTAATTTTCATTAAAATACTTAAAATACACTTCTTTGAAAGGTCGTTTTTTAACTTGTGTTGAAGGTGATTGAAATTTCATAAGTGTTCTTAATTTATTCTTGAACTTGTGTTGAAGTTGTTTTGCCAAAATACACATTTTTTTTTGTAACCAAAAACAACAATTTGAATAGAAAAATGCACCAACATTAGAGAAATGATATTTTGTTCGTTTTTCTCCAAGGATCAAATTTCTGGGCTGCACCCTCTTCAAATGATAATCATCTTCTCTATATAAAGGGCCACGGAGGAAGAAAGAAAAATATACGTCTAGTGTTTACCTTTATTTATTCTTTGCTCTACTTTTGAATGAGCATTGTAATTCTTTTAGATTTGTTGCGTAACAAAAATAAAAGTGGAGAGAAAAAGAGACACTGAAGCTATTGTATCAGAACAATTGGGAGAAAAAGTAAGAGAAAGTTAGAAAAAAAAAAGAGTAGATTGAAGTGTTGCTCTCAAAAACAACTTTTGTACCAACACAAATTTTAAAAAAGACTAGTAGAACATCCTTTCAACCCAAGGAAATTGAAGTAAGATCCAATATTCCAACCCTTATAAAATATTTTGTGTCAAGCATTTTTTCCTACACTTTAAATTCTGTAATCTATTTATTGTTTTGGTAAGTTGACCCTTGGATTGAGTAGTCGACTAAGAAATAAAAAAAAAGTAATTCACACCTCACACACCCCTACCCCCATATAGTCGACTAAGAAATTAAAAAAAAAGTAATTCAACTCACCCCCACCCACCCACCCACACACTCTCTTACAATGTCAAGAGTGATCGTGTTTTTGTACACATGTAATAGTATAAGTATTTCAATATAATCTTTATAGTTTCTTCTTCCTCACCTATACACATTATATGGTATGGTCTGTTGGTGATGCTACAACTTTATTCTAGTTCAAATAAAATAGAATTAGTTCCGATGATTAATAGAACATTAGATGTCAGCAGAGTTAGATCTTGATTAGCTATTGAGCTATGCTCCAACTCATTAGAAAAGAACAACAACATAAATTTATGGTATAGTATAAAAGTGTCAGCCAAGAAACAAAAAAGAGAAAGGTTTGAAGAAAATTGCAAAGTGACCAAAGTACTGAGGAATCTCAATATACTGAGAAATAACTCTATAATAGTCATTTGATGTAACGACATATCATTATAACAATTTGGTTTTCTCCGAAACCAATTTTAAAATTATATATTATTTATTTCTAAAAATATTTTATTAGAAAACACAGATCAATAGCATAACGGAAATAAAAATAGTATACCTTCAGCCATTGTCGGAGTTGTCAGAGATTGTTGATGTTCGGCGGCTTTCGTTTTTCCCTTTCGGCCAGTCTTCTTAGTACTCAACCTCTATTCTTAGATGGTGTGGAAATTTTATAAGAAGTTGTACTTAGGGACCAGTGGAATATGCCTATATATATAATTGTTTGTCCATCAACATGAGTTTTTTAGGCTTCTCTTAACAGATAAAGTGAAGCAATTTTGGGAGTTTAAATTGATTCTAAAAAAGAGGATCATTTTTACAAGTTTATTTTAAATGTGAACTAACATTCTCCCACTTAATCCGATTACATAAAAATGCAAATCATAAAAAGAATCATAATACATAAATCATGGAAATAGTTCCTCTAGGAGTGTGTAGTATCTTTCATGTATTACAATGCATTAAGCTTTATCCCTTACTAGTTAACAAATAAACCCAATATTTATTCTACGTTCATACTTTAAGTACAAGAAATATCATATAAGATAGAGTTTCACCAATAGTCATTATTTTTACGATAAAACTAGAATTAGTACCCGCGCAATGCGGAACATCCTTAAACAAAAAAAAATGGTTGCAAATTTTGTTCTTGTTTGGTGATTATGTAAAAGAAAATTTCATGTTTGCAGAATCTCAAATTTCATCTTTCTTCTTTTCATAATGTATGTAAGAAGAACCACTCTATATCAATATATATCTTAAAAAAACTCTATAAAATTATAATATAGTCGTGGATTAACTTTTGAGCTAAATTCTATCATTTTTCGGGTACACAAAATCTATATTTTTGCAATACTACTTCAACACAAGTTCAAGCATAAATAAAGAACACTTATGAAGTTGTTCAACACCTTCAACACATGATCAAAATGATCTTTCAAATAAGTGTGTTTTCAGTTTCTTAAAGAAAAATAGATGATACAGAAAAACGCCAAGTCCTCCAAATTCACAGAGTGTCCTTAAGGAAATAATTCCCCTCAAGTACCCGAGGTTGCGGAATTTTCCTCCCAGGAAAAAATGGCTTCACTACCAAAATGTAGCGATACCTCAAAATTTCTGGTTTTCTTCGAACTCACTCAACGGGATATGATAACACAGAGATTTTAGAAGCAAGAGAATATTTTTCTTTTGCAGAAATTTTTCGTACTAAACCTATGGAAAAAATACAGTTTTATATAGCCATAAAGTCCCCTTCCAAAAGGTGGCAATGGTTTATGCCAAAAGGTGTATCCTTTAGAAGAGTCATGTCTGTTCATTTGAAATATTGTGTCTTTTTTTTGAACAGACACAACTATCCGAACAGTCGCTCCTTTTCCAAAATAATGTGTTTTTTCCTCAGTTGTGTACCTCCATTTTCCATTCACACCAATTGAACCCAACAATCCCCCACATGAATGGGGAATAGCTATTCTTTGTAAAACTTTACAGACAAGTATGTGATCATAAATAAAAGAATGATAGCATTTGGATAAGTGGGTTTTCCTTTGAACTTTTCATAGTAAACATGCATCGAATGCACTTTCCTTTGAACCGTCGATCTTTAATGTACACCTAGACAACACATGTCACACAACCAACCTTTTACAGTTTATGGTTCTCATGGTTTAGTTCATTTTAGCCATGAACACGTCCCGGTCTTATGAGAGCTTAGAGAATTGGACTTTACTAACATTCTCCTTGAAGCATCTTTGACTTTGCCCTCACATAGGTGATTTATAAACATTCAATCCTATAGATTAAACTATTTGGTCAAATCTGCTAACTTTAGATAATCAATGAAAGACTTCACACCATAAGTCTTATCCTTGTTTACTAAACATTGTCTACATCATGAGAATGGGTTGGATATATTGACAATGGTGAACCTGTCAGAGAAAACTTTGTTTGATATCCTTGAACCTAGCTCTTGGGATCTCCAATCTGCTAGGTAGAGTTACCGCCATGCTGACTTGTCTTAGGCCGTAAACCTATTCCCTTGGATGTCCTTTCAACTCCTTCTCTAGATAGGCCTTTTGTAAGTAGATCTAAAATATTATCCTTTGACTTTACATAGTCAACAACCATAATTCCACTAGAGAGAAGTTCTCTAACAGTATTATGTCTCCATCTTATGTGACGAGATTTACCATTACACATCATGCTTCCTGCCCTACCTATTGCCGCTTAGCTATCATAATGTATACATACTGGTGCTACTGGAGTAATGCCCCGAGAGTACACCCTGGGCGTCATGCAGTGCTTACAGTCTCGAGAGACCACAAGCTAACCCATGAGATGGTACCTGTTGTGAGCACTGAATAACATAATCATTAATGCAAAAGAATAACCGATATCCCATAAGGTTTGAATAACTGAAAATAATATTGAATGATGAATCTGAAGAAATAACTATCTTAGTCTGAATAAATATTGAAATCTGAGATAAAGTGAATAACTAACTATAGTGTCTGAAAGCATCTACACTGAATAACTGTGAGTTGATGGGACAGGCCCCAACTAACTCTAACTAACTCCAACTAACTACTAGACTGAAATCAAAAAATAAAATAATCCATCCTCAAAATTAAAGAACTCACCACTGCTACTGCTGAGAGTTAGAGAAGTCTAAGAATGATTCGGGAAATGAGCATCAGAACCTATGATGTAATACAACATAGCACAAAAGAATGGTATGCTATCAGTACTTTGAATATACTGGTATGCTAAATAAGGTAGGCTGACATGCATGGTTTCATGAATAGAATAATAAATGTATGAATATATATATAAAACATGGAGTAATAAATAGAGAGCATGAAATCTACAGATACTAAAAATATGTGAAAATGGTAAATACTATGTATGCATGGCAGTCTGTAAATACTGAAAGTACGTGAAATCAGTAGATACTGGGGATGCATGACCAAGCATATAACATGAACTGAATAAAAATTTGTAAACTGAAACACTAAGATAAGTGATATCTGTATGCTTTGGTCGAACAACACTAAGATTGCACTACTGGTTTGATTACTGGATTGAGACTATGAGAGCTATCATCTAACCGACATGCCCCAATCTCAGCTAATTGGGGTCCAATATGTAACCCCTATTGGAAGGGTGTTAATATCGTGCCATGGGTACTAACGCTGGATTTATGAATCCACTGGTTTGGTATACTGTATTGTCCAGAAGGAAGAAGGGTGTCAAGCCTAATCTGATGGGTGATCCCCGTGAGATAGTCAAGCCTATACTTACGGGCAGCTTCTCATATCCTATGCTGGCTATGTAGTTCTATAGAATAGGGAATACTACTAGAAGCTCTTCCTATCTGGCAGGGATTCTACCGTCCCTACACTCACTCGATGCTAAATCCTACTCCCACCCAAATGATACTGAGTTAGTGATTATTTCTGAGTTTAACTGACTGATCTAGTAATGATCATGATGTATTCTGAAGTTATTCTGAAGATACTGAGATGAAACTAAGTAAAAAACTATGATTTTTGAGTATTTAATACCCCCAGGACTCAAAAGAGATAATAGTAAAATGACACTAAAGCTTGGAGGACATAATAGGAAGGCTTTTATTAAATAATCATTCTTGTAAGTATTTTATCAAACACTTGATATGCATGGTCTATAAAGAGCATGCGAATTAGTTTAAAGCTTGTCGTAAAGCACAACATCAACACCATTATCATAAATCATGAATTAAATCAGTGGACAACAATAGTCAAACATATGGAGTGTAGTAATAGGCATCAATTTAGCTAAAACATGGTATAGAATAAGATTCATGGAAATTCATGGTTTAATCGTAATTTAAAATCATGATAACTTGAAAAGATCATAGTTTTACAATTTAAATTGGATATTTGCACTCTATGGGTGAAAGGAACCCATGGATGAACATATAACATACCTGGATTAATGAACTTGAGAGGGTTAATAGTGAGTTCTTGAGATTTGGTCTTGAATTTGAGAGCTAGGGTTTTTGTGTTCTTGAAGAGAATGGATCCCCTTTTGAGTAATTTGAGAATAATGGGCATATAATGCCTACTAAAATTTAATTTCGTGTTTAGGGCGAGTTTAGGGATAAGGAAAATGACCAAACAACCCCTTGGAAATTTAAAAACGTGGAATCAGAAAACTAAAAATCCCAATTTGAGGCCCTGGCGTGATGCGCCAGAATCGCGGAGCCTTACTAAAAATTGACAACTGGAACCTGGGAGCTTGGTGCGACTCGGTGAAATCGCGGTAAGCCTTTGGAATGCCATTTTGGCCACCTCCACGATGCACCATTATCGCGAAGGCTCACTGAAAATTGCCAAATGTTAAATGGGACTCTTTCGCAACATGCCATAATCGTGGAGCTTCGCTGGAAAGGGAAAATTGTGATTTTAGACTTCTCCACGACGTGCTACGGTCCCAAATCACGATGCTTTATGACTGAAACTTAAAATCTCCATAACTTCCTACTCGATTATTAGATTAAGGAAAATTTTATATCGTTGGAAAGCTAGTTTAATTTCCCAAAACTTGGTGGGCTCTAAACTGAGGAATAATGAATATTTCAAAAAATTTATGTATGAAATATGTAACACCCCAAGATCCTATCCCAAGACGTCACATGGAGCTTAAGACCACATGCGGTCTCAAGCTAACCCTCTGAGCCTGTCATTATTTCTGTAACTCACTATGACAATAATCAAGATGTAATAAGGAAGAATAGTCATGTCATGAACATACTGGAATACAAAAAAAATACTATCCTGTACAATCAAAATACTGAAGTTCTATACATACTGGTACTCTAGTCTGACAAATCCTCTACTACATAAGACTAAGGAGCCATTGGGACAGATCCCCAATTGACTCGTACTGAACTGGAAATAACCAACCATCTACTTTCAAGACAAAAATTAGGGACATAGGTCCTCGAACCATGAGGACTCACCAACTGTATGAATGTAGATGGAGGTACTCGAAGATCACTGTCACTGCTGAGACTGAGCACCTGAACCTACATCACGAGAAAATATAGAACACAAAAGAGTATGGAAATCAGTACTTGGGAATGTACTGAGTATGTGGGGTGGATGGAACATTTTAAAAAATATCATAAATGTATAAGAAAATCATGCATGCTGACAATAATACCTTCCTTCGCTTGAATTATCTGAAACATTATTCCCATAAGTCATCAGTAATAAGACATGCTTCATAAATCTCATAAATCATTTAACTCAACTCAAACTCTTTGACTCATGACTTAGAGTGACTCGGTAACTTAAGGTACTTAGATCATTATGGATGTGGGAGTTTCTTATAACCGACATAACTACACCATGTGAGCCACATGGAGTCCAACATTTTGCCCTTCTAATGAGAGAACCCCACATTGGCGGGGGTGTCGTACTCTTGACAAAGAGTACAACCTCAATTTCTCAATCAAAATCCCATACTCGGCCTCTGGACCACAATCATCAATATCAATCCTACGGTGGCACGTAGTTTTGGGGAAATACCACATTTCCCGATCGGTGCTAAATATTCCTCCCAGACTCAGCTCATAATACACTAAGAAATCCACCTTAATCAATATCAACTCATGGGTCTATTATAAAGACCAAAACATAAATATATATATCTCATCTGTGAATCATAAACATCTTGTGGATTCCTAACTCGACTCAACTCAACAGAATCTTTCTCAACATCAATTACATTTGCTTATTAAATAATTTCAACTATCAAAAGCTTCAAGGAAACATCATAGGACTTATTCTTGACTCTCAAGTTCGAATATCATTATGTAGTCAATAATCAACTTCTCATGGAAAGCTTAAATCATGAAACTTATCTCAAATCGTTCGAAAATCATCAATTCATAATAAGAATATTCAACTCATGGCATAAATCCTCAATTCAAGAAATATGATGGAAAATATAACATAATATCAAACTTAACCAACTCAAACCTCATAAGTCATTAATAGAGAAATTTGGGTGCAATCCCACTTTGCAAATTCATGTAAATCAATAATAGCAATTAAATCTTTAGGCACAAGAACGAAAGGAGTGTTCTTGTTCAAACCCCACATACCTTGATTATGGATTGGAATGAAGAAACTTGTTATAGACTCCTTTTCCACTTCTTGAGTTAGGGTTCTTGATGCTTTTGACTTGGGTACCTTGAATCTTGAACTAATTTGTGAAATTTATGGTTGGATTCTTGATGTTCTTGGAAGATTTGGATTGGACTTTGAGAGAGAAACCCTAGTATTCTTGATGAAATGGAAGAAGAATGAAGTTTTCTTCTTTACTTGGATATATATAGAGGGTAAAAATGGGTGAAAATGATCAAAATACCCTTTTAAAATGCCCCTTAATTGCTGAAAAAAGATGGCTGACAACATCCGTGACAGGCCGTCAGACCCGTGATAGGCCATCACGAAATGTCGTCACAAAAGGGTCAAATTTTCAATTTTCTGCCTAAGGCTGACGATGTCGTCAAAAATGTCATTAGAAAGTGACGACGTCGTCAGAAATGGCGTCAAAAACGTGACAGCCCATCAGAAACGTCGTCAGCCTTTTCCAGATTGATATGCTGGAGTAAAATGGCTATAACTCTTTGCTCCGATCTCAGATTTTGGCGAAATTGGTATCATTGGAAAGATAATTCAATTATATATATTTGTTGATGGTCATGTGCTCAAAAATTCCAAGTTAATGAGAGATATACTCGTTTGAAGTTGACTATACGAATATCCTTCCCAAGAATTCAATCGGTAAGGAATATTTTGATTTACCCAATTGTTAGGACATCTTTAAGGCCTTAATACACACCATCGTTGATCAGAAAACAATCCAAAATATTATAATTTATTTCTCACAAGCTTGATTCATGGTTGCATTATTGGTTAGAGTCTCGGGGCATTACAATATCTCTCCCTTGGAAACATTCGTCCTCAAATGTGGCTAGATAGGCCAAGAACAAGAGAAAATGAGGACGTATAGATGGAACGACTCACTAAAAGGGTTTACTTCACTCTAAACTTTCGAGTACTTCACAAAATGCATGAATCATAGAGAGAATAACCATATAGCTGAATACACTGGATTAGAAGGAAACTGGAATAAGGAAGAATAGTACTTTCATCTTCATTTGAACTCGCAGAGAAGAGATGAGGGTATCTGGTTCGCATATCTGCCTCTGCTTCCCAAGTAGAACCCTCAATTGATTGATTTCGCCACAGAACTTTGACCAAGGGAACTTCCTTATTTCTTAGTCTATGAACTTGATAATCTAGGATTTCAACCAAAACTTCATCATACGAAAGGCTATCCTGAACACCAAAACTTTCTAATGGATCAACAACAACAGAATCACCAATATGCTTCTTGAGCATAGAAACGTGAAAGACACAATGGACAACTGACAACTCGGCAGACAATTCAATTTTGTAAGCTGCTTTCATAACACGATTCAAAACTCTATAAGAGCCAACGTATCGGGGACTAAGCTTCCCTTTCTTACCAAATCTTTTCACCCCTTTCATGGGTGAAATCTTCAAGTATACCAAATCGTTAACCTCAAACTCAAGAGATCTTTTTCTCACATCTGCATATAACTTCTGACGACTCTGGGATGTCTTCAACCTTTCCCAAATTATCTTAATTTTCTCCATAGCCTCAAACACAGCATCAGGTCCACTCACAGCGGCTTCACCCACTTCAAACCAACTTATGGGTGATCTACATCGCCTTCCGTATAAAGCCTCAAATGGAGCCTTTCCAATGCTAGCATGAAAACTGTTGTTGTAAGCAAATTCAATTAATGGAAAATGTTCATCCCAACTTCCTTTGAAATCAAGAACACATGCCCTAAACATATCCTCCAAGGTCCGGATGGTCCTCTCAGCCTGACCATCGGTCTGCGGATGAAAAGCGAAGCTAAGATGAACTTGGGTACCGAGACCCTTCTAAAAATCCCTCCAAAAATGAGAAGTAAATTGAGTACCACTGTTGGAGATAATAGACAAAGGAACTCCATGCAACCTGACTAACTCTCGAAGGTACATCTTAGCATAGTCCTCAGCGGTAAAAGATGTATGCACTGGCAAGAAATGCGCAAACTTAGTCAACCTGTCTATAACGACCCAAATCTAATCATGATGACATCGAGAAGGAGGTAAACCAGTCACAAAATCCATATTTACTTTCTCCCACTTCCAAGTAGGAATACTGAATTCTTGCATCATTCCATCGGGTCTTTGGTGTTCTATCTTAACCTATTGGAAAGTTGTACACTTCTCTACGAATTTCGCTATATCCTTTTTCATACCATTCCACCAATAGATTTCTAGCAAATCACGGTACATATTGGTAGCACCGAGATGAATAGAATATCGTGCGCCATGCGATTCAGCCATAATTCTCTGCCTTAAATCTTCAACATCAAGCACACATAATCTATTCTGAAATATCAATACACCATCTCTCCCTAGGGATAAAACCTCCACCTTTTGGTCTTTAACTGACACCTTCAGTCTGACTAAACTAGGATCCATATCTTGCTTCTCCTTTACTTCCGAAACTAGAGAAGACTCGGAACTACTCTGGACCCAAACATTACCTTCAGCTGAATCAAGCAATCTAACTCCCAACCTAGCCAGACGATGCACCTCACGAGATAACTCCTTCCTATCTTCCTCGACCTGTGCTACACTACCCATGGACGACCTGCTAAGGGCATCTTCCAGTACATTGGCCTTTCTCGGGTGATACAACACATTCATATCATAGTCCTTTAACAATTCTAACCATCGCCTCTGTCAAAGATTCAACTCTCTCTAAGTAAACACATACTGCAAACTCTTTTGATCCATAAAGACATCAACATGAACACCATACAAATAGTGTCTCCAGATTTTCAAGGCAAAAACCACTGCAGCTAACTCGAGGTCATGGGTCGGGTAGTTCTTCTCATGCGGTTTCAACTGTCTGGAGGAATAGTCTATAACCTTACCCTTATGAATCAACATGCAACCCAACCCAACTCTAGAAGCATCACAGTACACCATAAAATCATCCACACCATTTGGAAGGGTCAACACAGGGGCCAAAGTGAGTCGAGTCTTCAACTCCTGAAAACTCTTCTCGCAAGAATCAAACCACAGGAATTTAACTTTCTTTTGGGTCATCCGAGCCAAAAGAGACGCAATAGAAGAGAAGATCTCAACAAAATGATGGTAGTAGCCAGCTAGACCCAAGAAACTCCTAATATCAGATGGGGAAATAAGTCTAGGCCAATTTTTCACAGCTTCTATCTTTTGAGGATCAACTCGAATAACTTCAGAAGAAACAATATGACCCAGAAAAGTAACTGACCTTAGCCAAAATTCGCACTTGCTAAATTTGGAAAATATTTGATGATCTCTAAGGGTTTGCAAGACTATTCAGAGATGATCTGCATGTTCGTTCTCACTTCGGGAGTATACAAGAATATCATCTATGAATACAATAACAAACATATCCAGGTACTGTCTGAACACCCAATTCATAAGGTCCATAAAAGCTGATGGGGCATTTGTTAGCCCGAAGGACATTACTAAGAACTCAAAATGACCATATCGGGTGCGAAAAGCTGTCTTTGGAATATCATGCTCCCTAACTTTAAGATGGTGATAACCGAATCTCAAGTCTATTTTCAAGAAGTAACTGACACCTTGTAGCTGATCAAATAGGTCATCAATTCTAGGAAAAGGGTACCTGTTCTTGACTGTGACCTTGTTAAGCTGACGATAGTCAATGCACATCCACAATGAACCATCTTTTTTTCGCACGAACAGAACGGGTGCACCCTCAGAAGATACGTTAGGCCTTATGAAACACTTATCTAGAAGATCTTTGAGTTGATCTTTCAACTCCTTAAGTTCTGCGGGGGCCATACTATATGGAGAAATAGAAATAGGCAGTATGTTGGGGAGAAGATCAATCCCAAATTCTATCTCTCTATCGGGAGGTTCCCCTGGGAGATCTTAGGGAAAAAAATTGCAAAACTCATTAACAATGCTGATTCACTGAATGGTTGAAGTCTCGAACTTAGTATTTTTAACTCGAACCAAATGATAGATGAAACCCTTGGATATCAATTTCCTAGCTTTAAGATAAGATATGAAATGACTCCTGGGAGATACAAAATTTTTGGACCACTCAAAGGCTGGCTCATTGGGAAACTAAAACTTGACTACTTGACTACGACAGTCTATAGACGCATAACAAGAGTGAAGCCAATCCATACCCAGAATAATGTCAAAATCAACCATGTCTAGCTCAATCAAATCTGCAAATGTTACTCTGTGAAGGACAGTGATAAGACACTTCTTATATACTTTCTTAGCAATAACAGGTTCACATACTAGAGTAGAAACTACAAAAGGCTCAGGAATATTTTTAGCATTGATCTCAAAATTCACAGCCACTAACGGAGTCACGTAAGAAAGACTTGACCCACAGTTCATCAACACATACATATCAAAATGAAATCCACGGAGCGTACCAGTAACAATATTTGGTGAATCCTCCTACTCCTGGTGGGGTGGTATAGCATAAAAGCAATTTTGGCGCTGACCACTGGCAGTACCAGACGAGGCACCCTGAGGAGGAATAGGACGAACCAAAGGGGATGGAGCACTAATAGCCTGACTCTGGGGACGAACATCACGGCTCCCTTGTCTAGCATGTTGGTAATCCCTGAATTTTTGGCCTAACTTACTGCAACCAAAGCAACCCCTCCGACCGACTAAGCACTCACCGGGATGGTCCCTACCGTATTTTGGATATGGGGGAGGACGAGGTCTGTTACTCACACTATCCTAAGATCTAGACACAGTAGGTGTATTACCCTGCTCCTGCCTGACTCTGGTTGCGGGAGCACTAGCTGATGACGGTGATGGCATAAAAGAACGGCTCTAAAACTGAGGGTGGATCCCTCTAGAAAATCTACTTCGACTATACCCCTGCTGCTCTGATTTGACTCTCTTACTCCCTCTCACTCTCTGTCTCTTTCATTTTTTCTTCTTTAATCTACTAAGTATGTATCATTAATCTAGAAATATCCATGTCCCTATTGAGCATAGCAGACCTACACTCTTTCACAACATAACTCGATGCACAGTCAAAAACTTACTCATACTGGTCCTGGAATCAGCCATTATACCGGGAGTATACTTAGACAACTGGTTAAATTTAAGATAATATTCCTTAACTATCATGGAGCCTTGTCTCAAGTTCATAAATTCTTCTAGTTTTGCTTCCCTCAGCTCTGGGGGAAAGAATCGGTCTAAGAACGCATCCTGGAACAACTACCAAGTCATGGGAGCGGCATCCTCCCCTTTACTCTTCCTTCACAACTCCACCCAATCATAAGCAACCTCTTTCAAGCGATAGGAAGCTAGCTCCATACTTTCTTCCTCTGTTACGTGCATAATTTGGGTGATCTTTTTCACCTCATCAAGACCCATAAAACTCTGGCGGATTCATCCATATAAAATCCCGAACTCAAGCTGCTGCAAAATTACCTTTTTGTGGAGGTGGAACAACGGCCTGAACATTGGCCTTAGTATTGGCGGTAACTGCCTAGGATAGCGCCTGAAAAGATGCCCGAAATTCAGCATGAGTCACTGTCTCATTTAAAGGATCAACGGGTTGAGGTCACTTGTTGTTTTTGCGAGCTCTACGAGGAGGAATTTTCTGTCATAAGAGAGCATGAATTAATAGAATAGAGATATAGTCATAGGCACGAAACACTTCAAAAAGAAAGAAATGACTTTTCCTAAAACGTGTCGTAGCCTCTTGCTCATAGATGTGGCGCGCTACACAACGATGATCAAGACTCTATGTAACACCGCTTTCCAGACTCCCTAGAACTTTTTAAACCTTAGGCGCTCTTATACCAAGCTTGTAACACCCCAAGATCCCATCCTAAGACGTCACACGGTGCTTAACGCCACATGTGGCCTCAAGCTAACCCTCTGAGCCTGTCATTACTTCTATAACTCACTTTGACAATAATCAAGATGTAATAAGGAAGAATAGTCATGTCATGAACATACTGGAATACAAAAAAAATACTATCCTGTACAATCAAAATACTGAAGTTCTGTACATACTGGTAGTCTAGTCTGACAAAGCCTCTACTACATAAGACTGAGGAGCCATTAGGACAGATTCCCAACTGACTCGTATTGAACTGGAAATAACCAACCATCTACTTTCAAGACAAAAATCAGGGACATAGGTCCTCGAACCATGAGGACTCACCAACTGTACCAATATAGATGGAGGTACTCGAAGATCACTGTCGCTGCTGAGACTGAGCACCTGAACCTACATCATGAGAAAATATAGAACACAGAAGAGTATGGGAATCAGTACTTGGGAATGTACTGAGTATGTGGGGGTGGATGCAACATTTTAAATAATATCATAAATGTATTAGAAAATCATGCATGCTGACAATAATACCTTCCTTCGCTTGAATTATCTGAAACATTATTCCCATAAGTCATCAGTAATAACACATGCTTCATAAATCTCATCAATCATTTAACTCAACTCAAACTCTTTGACTCATGACTTAGAGTGACTTGGTAACTTAAGGTACTTAGATCATTATGGACGTGGGAGTTTCTTATAACCGACATAACTACACCATATGAGCCGCATGGAGTCCAACATTTTGCCCTCCTAAGGAGAGAACCCCACATTGGCGGGGGTGTCGTACTCTTGACAAGGAGTACAACCTCAATTTCTCAATCACAATACCGTACTCGGCCTCTGTCCCACAATCATCAATATCAATCCTATGGTGGCACGTTGTTTTGGGGAAATACTACATTTCCCGCTCGGTGCTAAATACTCCTCCCAGCCTCAACTCAGAACGCATTAGGAAATCAACCTTCATCAATATCAATTCACGGGTTTATTATAAATACCAAAACATAAATATATATATCTCATCAGTGAATCATAAACATCTTGTGGATTCCTAACTCGACTAAACTCAACAGAATCTTTCTCAATATAAAGTACATTTGTTTATCAAATCATTTCAAATATCAAAAGCTTCAAGGAAAAATCATAGGACTCATTCTTGACTCTCAAGTTCGAATATCATTATGTAGTCAATAATCAACTTCTCATGGAAAGCTTAAATTATGACACTTATCTCAAATCGTTCAAAAATCATCAATTCATAATAAGAATATTCAACTCACGACATAAATTCTCAATTCAAGAAATATGATGGTAAATATATCATAATATCAAACTTAACCAAATCAAACCTCATAAGTCATTGATAGAGAAATTTGGGTGCAATCCCACTTTGCAAATTCACGTAAATCAATAATAGCAATTAAATCTTTAGGCACAAGAATGAAAGGAGTGTTCTTGTTCAAACCCCACATACCTTGATTATGGATTGGAGTGAATAAACTTGTTATAGACTCCTTTTCCACTTCTTGAGTTAGGGTTCTTGATTCTTTTGACTTGGGTACCTTGAATCTTGAACCAATTTGTGAAATTTATGGTTGGATTCTTGATGTTCTTGGAAAATTTGGATTGGACTTTGAGAGAGAAACCCTAGTAGTCTTGATGAAATGAAAGAAGAATGAAGTTTTCTTATTTACTTGGATATATATAGAGGGTCAAAATGGGTGGAAAAGACCAAAATACCCTTTTAAAAATGCCCCTTAATTGCTTAAAAAGATGGCTGACTACATCCGTGACAGGCCGTCATACCCGTGATAGGCCGTCAAGAAATGTCGTCACAAAAGGGTCAAATTTTTTATTTTCTGCCTAAGGATGAAGACATCGTCAGTAATATCGTCAGAAAGTTACGACGTCATCAGAAATGGCGTAAAAAATGTGACAGCCCATCAGAAACATCGTTAGCCTTTTCCAGATTAATATGCTGGAGTAAAATGGCTATAACTCTTTCCTCTGATATCAGATTTTGGCGAAATTGATATCGTTGGAAAGATAATTCAATTATATATATGTTGTTAGGTCATGAACTCAAAAATTCCAAGTATAATGAGAGATATGCTTGTTTGAAGTTGACTATACCAATATCCTTCCCAAGAATTCAACGGTAAGGAATATTTTGATTCACGCAATCGTTAGGACATCTTTAAGGCCTTAATACACACCATCCTTGATTATAAAATAACCCAAAACATTATAATTTATTTCTCATGATCTTGATTTATGTTTGGACTTTTGGTTAGAGTCTCGGGGTATTACAAATTCTCATGTACTAAGGTTTAAATCATGCTAGGGAGATACGAGGTATTACAATATCTCCCCCTTGGGATTATTCGTCCTTCAATGAGACTGGTTAATCTAATGAAATTGATGGACTGAGTTTACACACTGAACATACATTTCTGATGCATGGAATGAATGACTGAACTAATTCATAAATGCACGATTGACACGAATATGATGTGCAACTGAAACTGAGCATGATAAAGAGGAATCTTAAGAAGATTAATACCTTAAACTAAATCTAAATTTGCCACATAGCTGCTTCTTCTTCCCAAGTGGCTCCCTCAGCGGACTGATTCTGTCAAAGAACTTTGACTAGTGGAACTTCTTTGTTCCTTAGTCTACAAACTTGATGATCAAGAATTTCAACTAGAAATTCCTCAAAGGAAAGACTGTTTTGAACATCTACTCTTTCTAGGGGAACAAATCAGCTGGATCACCAATACACTACTTTAATAATGAGACATGGAACACTGGGTTTACTGAAGCTAAATCTAAAGGCAACTCAAGCTCGTAAGCTATCTTTTCGAAATGACTGAGAATTCTATAGGGACCGACATATCGGGGACTTGGTTTCCCTTTGTTGCCGAACCTCTTTACCCTTTCATGGGAGATATTTTTAAGTACACAAAATCACCAACCTCAAACTTGAGTTCCTTTCTTCTCACATCTGCATAGGATTTCTATCAGCTTTGGGCTGCCTTAATGCTTTCTCTAATCAACTGGACCTTTCCTAACGCATCAAGCACTAAGTTAGGCCCTACTACTGTGGCCTTACCTACTTCAAACCAACCAATCGGAGATCTATATCTCCTATAATAAATAGCCTCAAACGGAGCCCTCTGGATACTGGAATGATAACTATTATTATATTCAAACTCAATCAATGACAAATGGTCATCCAAACTACCTTTAAAATCAACTACGCATGCTCTCAACATATCTTTAAGAGTCTAAATAATCCTTTCTACCTGACCATCTGTCTGAGGGTGGAAGGCTCTACTAAGGTGTACCTGGGTACTAAGACCCTTTTGTAATGCTTTCTAGAAATAAAAGGAAAACTAGGTACCTCTATCCGATATGATAGATAATGGAACACCGTGCAACCTAACCAACTCTCTAAGATAGATTTTGGCATAGTCCTCGACTGAATAAGAGGTATGGACTGACAGGAAATGAGCTAATTTGGTCATCCTATCTACGATGACCCAAATAGAATCATGTTGATGATGGGTACGAGGAAAACCTATCACAAAATCTATGTTCACTTCTTCCCACTTCCAAGTGGGAATACTGAACTCCTACATGGACCCACTAGGCTTCTGGTGCTCTATTTTAATCTGCTGACATGTAGAGTACTTAGCTACAAACTCTGCAATATCTCTCTTTATCCCACTCCACCAATAGATCTCCCACAAATCACCGTACATCTTAGTGGCCCCTAGATGAATAGAGTAGCACGCGCCATGCTCTTTTACAAGAATTCGCCGTCTCAACTCATCAACACCAGGCATGCATAGCTGACCCTGACAACATAGCACACCATCTCTCCCTTGGGAGAAAAACTCCTCCTTCTGATCTCTGACTGATTCTTTCGACTTAACTAGACAGGGATCTCTATCCTGTTTTTCCTTCATATTAGAAACTAGATATGATTTTGAACTACTCTGCACCCATACACTACCTTCTGCTGAATCGACTAAGTGGACACCTAGTCGGGAAAGCTGATGAACTTCTTGGGCTAATTTCTTCTTACCATTCTTAAGATTAGCAACACTACCCATAGAGAGTCTACGGAGAGTATCTGCCACTATGTTGGCCTTGCTCGGTGATACAGAACACTCATGTCATAATATTTTAATAACTCTAACCACCTCCTCTGACGCAAATTAAAGTCTTTCTGAGAGAACACATACAACAATCTTTTGTGATTTGTGAACACATCAACATGCACCCCATATAATTAATGCCTCCAAATCTTTAAGGGAAAAACTATAGCTACTAGATCAAGATCATGAGTAGGGTAATTCTTCTCATGGGGCTTAAGTTATCTAGAGGCATATGCTATAACCTTACCTCTCTGCATGAGGACACAACCCAAACCTACTATGGATGTATCACAGTACACAACAAAGTTATTTGAACTATCTAGCTGAGTAAGAACTGAGGCTAAGGTGAGTCGAGTTTTCAACTCCTAAAAACTTTTTTTGTAGGAATCTGACCACTGAAACTTGACTTTATTCTGAGTCAATCTAGACATAGGGGATGCAATAGATGAAAACCCTTCAACAAACTGACGGTAATAGTCAGCCAAACCTAAGATACTCCTAATATCTAATGGAGAGATGAGTCTAGGCCAGTTTTTTACTGCTTCGGTCTTTTGAGGATCAACTCTAATGCCATCACCAAAAATAATATCACTAAGGAATGCTACTGACCTTAGCCAAAATATGCACTTACTAAATTTGACAAACAACTGATGGGTTCTGAGAGTCTGAAGTATGATTCTGTGATTTGGCAAACAAATGATGTGATTTGTGAACACATCAACATGCACCCCATACAAGAAATGCCTCCAAATATTTAAGGCAAATACTACAGCCGCTAGATCAAGATCATGAGTAGGGTAATTCTTCTCATGGGGCTTAAGTTGTTTAGAGGTATAGACTATAACCTTACCTCTCTGTATGAGTACATAACCCAAATCTACTCTGGATGCATCACAATACACAACAAACCCATATAAAACATCTTGAAAAGTAAGAACTAAGGTTGAGGTGAGTCGAGTCTTCAACTCCTGAAAACTCTTTTTGTAAGAATCTGACCACTAAAACTTGACTTTTTTCTGAGTCAATCTAGAAATAGGGGATGCAATAGATGAAACTCCTTTAATAAACCAACGGTAATAGCCAGCCAAATCCAAGAAATGCCTAATATTTGATGGAGAGATGAGTCTAGGCGAGTTTCTGACTACTTCAATCTTCTTAGAATCAACTCTAATGTCATCATCGAAAATAATATAACCAAGGAATGCTACTGACCTTAGCCAAAATTTGCACTTACTAAATTTGGCAAATAACTGATGGGTTCTGAGAGTCTGAAGTATGATTCTGAGGTGTTCTATGTGATCATTCTCGCTATGGGAATAGACAAGAATGTCATCAATAAAGGCTATAATGAACATGTCCAAGTACTTCTTTAACACATGATTTATTAGGTCCATGAATGTTGTTGGGGAATTTGTAAGACAAAAGGACACGACTAGAAATTTAAAGTGACCATACTGGATTCGGAAAGCTATTCTTGGAATGTCACATTCCCTAACTCTGAGCTTATGATAGCCTGATCTAAGGTCTATCTTAGAAAAGTAACTATTACCCTGAAGTTGGTCAAATAAGTCATTTATTCTAGGAAGTGGATACTTATTATTGAAGGTGACTTTGTTCAACTGGCGGTAGTCAATACACATTCTTAGAGAACTATCTTTGTTATGCACAAATAGAACTGGTGCGCCCCATGGGGAAACATTGGGTATGATGAATCCTTTATCTAGGAGATCTTTCAACTATTCTTTTAGTTCTTTAAGTTTAGCTAGAGCCATTCTGTATGGTGGAATAGATATGGGCTGAGTGTCTGGGAGAAGGTCTATTCCAAAGTCAATTTCCCTTTTGGGAGGAACTTCGGAAAGATCTTCAGGGAACACATCTGGAAATTCCCTGACAACTAAAACTGACTCAAGGGTTGGAGTCTCTAAATTTAAGTCTTTGACTCAAACAAGATGGTAAATACACCCTTTGGATATCATTTTTCTCGCTCTAAGATACAAAATAAGTTGACCCATAAGAGCTGTAGTACTACCCCTCCATTCAAGGACTGGCTTATTTGGGAACTAAAAGTGAACTATTCTATTTCTACAATCAACTAAGGCATAGCATGAGTGGAGACAATCCATGCCGAGAATGACATCAAAATCTGTCATCTCTAACTCTACGAGATCAACTAAAATAACTTTCTAAGATATTGTAACTGAACAGTTCCTGTATACCTGCCTGGGTATAATGGAAGCACCCACTGGGGTAGACACAAAAAAAGGCTCTACTAGATTTTTGGGACTGACTCCGAAGTTGATGGCTATATAAGGAGTTACAAAAAAAAAGAGAAGATCCAGGGTCGAGTAAAGCATAAACATGTAAATTAAAGACCTATAACATACCAGTAGCTACGTCAGAAGAATTTTCCTAATCTTGTCGAGACTTAAGAGCATATAATCTATTCGTATGTTGACCGATGGAAGCTCTTGATGCGGCACCCTGCTGATTTGGGAGACCGAATGGAATTGATGACTGATTGGACTGGACTTATTGGCACACCTCCCTATCCCCCTAAGCTACTACCCAATACTCCCGAATCTGATGGCCTGGCTTGCCACATCTAAAGAACACATCACTGCCCACTCTACACTCACCCTAATGGTGTCTGCCATATTTCTAACATAGAGGATTCATATGAGAACTATTAACACTGCCTTAGGACTTGAAGCCTGCTACCCTATTCCGATTATCATTTCTGAATTTGGGTACTGGGGCACTAGCTGAAGAGGGTGCTGGGGCTGAGGATCCCTGATGAAACTAAGGACGGTTACCACCTTCTGACCTTGGCTGGTCGAAATTAAAACTACCCATCCTAGCTCTCTTATTTCCTCTCTCCCTCTCCTTAATCTTTTGCTCTTTAATTTGCTGAGCATGGACCATCACCCTAGACAAGTCCATCTCCCTAATTAGCATTGCGGTCCTACACTCCTTGACCATACTATCGGACATACCAGACACAAACTTACTCATCTTGGACCTGTTGTCAGCTACTACATAAGTATAATACCTAGATAACTAAGTAAACTTAAGGAAATACTCTTTCACGCTCATGTTTCCCTGCCTCAAGTTAATAAATTCTAACACCTTGGCCTCCCTCAACTCCAATGGGAAGAATCTGTCTAAAAAAGTTGTTGGAAACTCTTCCCATTCTACAGGCCCTGCATCAACACCCCTATCTACCTTTCACTGCTTAAACCACATATGGGATACATTCTGCAATTGATATGCATCCAACTCAGCACTCTTACTGGATGTCACCCCCATAGCATTCATTACCTTTTGAACCATATCAAAGAATTCTTGTGAATCTTACTTGAGACTTAGATCCCATGAAGGAAGGAGGATTCCTCTAAGTAAAGTCCAAAATTTTAGTTACAGCAGTATGGGCCACTAGGTTAGATGAAATAGCAGCTGGTCGTTCATTCTGAGATACTACAAAATTTGCTAGAGTGGTGAATGAATCCTTGAATTCTACGTGAGAGATATGCTCGTCTAGAGGATCTTCCTAGACGGGGGGAGGTGTTGTCTAGTTTTCTGCTCATCTTCTGTTATTTTTTTGGGAGGCATGTTTTTTAAATAGAAGGAAGAAATAAATTAGACTGAGATTTTAACTTGAGCTATTGATCATTCGCACGACATGAATACTGAAAGAAGGGAAACTTTTCCTAAACGCCTTGTAGCCTCCTACCCATAAGTGTGGCGCGCTACACACCCATGCACAATACTCTACTTGACCTGGCTTTAAGACTTCCTAGGACTCTCTAAAACCTTAGTCTTTGATACCAAGTTTTTAACACCCTAAGAGTACACCCTGGGCGTCTCACGATGCTTACATTCCCGAGGGACCATAAGCTAACCATTAAGCTAGTACCTGCTATAAGAACTGAATAACATAATTATAAATGTGGAGGAATAACTGATATTCCATAAGATTTTAATAACTAAAACAAATATTGAATTATGAATCTAAAGAAATAACTATTTGAGTATGAACTAATACTGAAATTTGAGATAAATTGAATAACTGACTGCAGTGTCTGAAAGCCTCTAAACTGAATAACTGTGAGCTGATCGGACATGCCCCAACTAGCTCCAACTAACTACTAGATTGAAAGCATAAAATAAAATAATCCGACCTCAAAATATGAGGACTCACCACTGCTACTTCTGAGAGTCAAAGAAGTGTAAGCGCGATCTGGGAACTGAGCATCAGAACCTATGATATAATACATCATAGCACAAAAGAAAGGTAAGCGATTAGTACTTTGAATATACTGGTATGCTAAATGAGGTAGGATGACAAGCATGGTTTTATGAACAGGAATAATAACTATCTGAATATACATATAAAACATGGAGTACTGAATAGAGAGCATGAAATCTACAGATACTAAAAATATGTGAAAATGGTAAATACTATGTATGCATGACAGTCTGTAAATACTGAAAGTACGTGAAATCTATAGATACTGGGGATGCATGACCAAGCATATAACATGAACTGAATAAAAATTTGTAAACTGAAACACTAAGATAAGTGATATATGTATGCTTTTTTCGAACAACACTAAGACTGCACTACTGGTTTGATTACTGGACTGAGACTATGGGAGCTATCATCTAACCGATATGCACCAATCTGAGCTAATTGAGGTCCAATATGTAACCCCTATTGGAATGGTGTTAATACCATGCCATGGCTACTAACGTTGGCTATGTGGATCCGCTAGTCTGGTATACGGTATTATCCCAAAGGACGAATGGTGTCAAGCCTAATCTGATGGGTGACCCCTACGAGATAATCAAGCCTATACTGATGGGTAACTTCTCATATTCTATGCTGGCTATGTAGTTTTTAAGTATAGGGACTACTACTAGAGACTATGCCTATATTTTGGGAAAGCCACCATCCCTACACTCACTTGGTGCTAAATCCTACTCCTAATTGAATGACACTGAGTTACTGACTATTTTTTAGTTTAACTCACTGATCTAGTAATGATCATGTGTATTCTGAAGTTATTCTAAAGATACTGAGATGAAACTAAGTAAACCACTATGATTTTTGAGTATTTAATACCCTCAGACTCAAAAGCGATTATAGTAAACTGACACTAAAGCTTGGAGGACATAACATGATGGCTTTTATTAAATAATCATTCTTGTAAGCATTTTATCAAACACTTGATATGCATGGTGTATATAGAGCATGGAAATTAGTTTTAAGCTTGTAGTAAATCTCAACTTCAACACTATTATCACAAATCATGAATTAAATCAGTGGACAAAAATATTCAAACATTTGGGGTGTAGTAATAGACATCAATTTCGCTAAAACATGGTATAGAATAAGATTCATGGAAATTCATGGTTTAATCATAATTTTAAATAAAGATAACTTGAAAAGATCATAATTTTGCAGTTTAAATTGGATATTTTGACTACATGGGTGAAAGGAACCCATGGATGAACATCTAACATACCTGGGTTAATGAATTTAAGAGGGTTAATAGTGAGTTCTTGAGATTTGGTCTTGAATTTAAGAGCTAGGGTTTCTGTGTTCTTGAAGAGAATGGATCCCCTTTTGAGTAATTTGAGAATAATGGGCATATAATGCCTACTAGGCTTTAATTTTCTATTTATGCCGATTTTAGGGCTTGGGAAAATGACCAAACAGCCCCTTGGAAATTTGAAAACGTAGAATCGGAAAACTAAACATCCTAATTTGAGGCCCTGGCGCGATGCGCCATGATCGCGGAGCCTCACTGGAAATTGAAAACTGGAACCTAGGAGCTTGGCGCGACTTGGCGAAATCGCGGTAATTCTTTGGATTGCCATTTTGGCCACCTCCGTGATGCGCCATTATCGCGAAGGCTCACTGGAAATTGCCATATATGAAATGGGACTCTTCCGTGATGCACCATAATTGCGGAGCTTCATTGAAAAGTGACAATTGTTATTTTACACTTTTCCGTTATGCGCTACAGGCCCAATTCACGATGCTTTATGAATGAAACTTAAAATCGTCATAACTTAAGGCGAATTTTATATCATTGGAAAGGTAGTTCAATTTCCCACTAATTGGTGGGCTCTAAACTGAGGAATAATAAATATTTCTAAAATTTTAAGTAAGATTACTCACGTACTAAGGTTTAATTCATGCTAGGGAGATATGGGGTATTACAATTGGTTTGGGCCAATAAGGAATATCTTTCAAGAAATTTTGGATCTACTCTGGTTCTTCATCGGCTTTATCCAATGCGATAAATTCAGATTCCATTATAGTGAGAGAAATATATGTCTATTTGGATGATTTCCAGGAGACCGCTCCTCCACCGATAGTAAATACATATCCACTCGTGGATTTTAATTTGTTCGATCTGGTGATCCAATTTGTATCACTATATCCTTCAAGTACTGTAGGATATTTATTATAATGCAAAGCATAGTCTTGAGTGTATTTAAGATACCCTAAAGCTCTTTTCATTGCCATACAATAAGTTTTGTTGGGAGTACCGACTCAACTTACTAATAGCGCATTCTATGTCTGGTCTTGTACAATTCATTATTTACGTTAAACATCCCAATACTCTTTCATAGTCCAACTGTGAGTCACTTTCATCCTCATTCTTTTAAAGTGCGAAGCTCACGTCCAATGGAGTCTTGGCAATACCAAATTCCAAATATTTGAATATGTCAAGTACCTTTTCTATGTAATGAGACTCTGACTATGCCAACCCTTGTAGAGTTCTATGGATTCTTATTCTCAAGATCACATCCGCAACTCCAAGGTATTTGATATCAAACTTGCTCTCAAGCATTCGTTTCGTAGCATATATGTCTGAAATGTCTCTACTGATGATTAACATACCATCCACATACAAATAAACAATGACTTAGTGATTTGAAGTGTCTTTAATATAAACACATTTACCACATTCATTAATCTTGAATCCATTTGCCAACATGGTTTGGTCAAACTTCGTATGCCATTATTTAGGTGCTTGTTTTAGTCCATAAAGTGACTTAACAAATTTACACACCTTATTTTATTTTTCTAAAACAACAAAAGCCTCAGGATGTTCCATGTAAATTTCTTCCTCCTATTCTCTATTTAGGAATGTTGTTTTCACATTTATTTGATGGATTTCAAGACCATATACCACCACAAAGGCAATTAACATCTGAATTGACATTATCCTCGTTACAGGGGAGTGTGTATCAAAGTAATCAAGGCCTTCTTTTTTTTTAAAGCCTTTTACAACAAGTCTTGCCGTGTATTTGTCAATAGTACCATCAACTTTCATTTTCCTTTTGAAGATCCATTTAGAACCTAAAGGTTATTTCCTGGAGGAAGATCAACCAACTCCCACGTATGGTTTCTTAAAATTAAATCAATCTCACTACTGACTGCCTCTTTCCAAAAGGATGAGTTTGACGACGACATCACTTCCTAAAATGTTTGGGGCTCAAATATTAAAAAATCCAATCCAAACGAAGTTGACTTTCTTTGATGTGTACTACATCTTGGATTCTCATCAATATGTACATCCTCACTTGGTTTATCTCAAAGTCATTTAGACCCCCCACTAGATTGTTCATGTGTAGTTTTATACAGATAAATGTGTTTAAAGAATTCAACATTATTTGATTCAATTATCATATTTTCATTGATATACGATGTTTGGATTTATGAACCAAAAACCAACATGCATTACTACTTTTATCATATCCTATGAACACGTAGTCCACCATCTTAGGACCTATCCTGACACTTTTAGGCTTAGGAACTTGGGCCTTCGCTAGATACCCCCATACTTTGAAATATTTCAAGTTGGATTTCCTTCCTTTCCATTTTTCATATGGAATTGATTGTGTCTTATTATGGGGTACTTTATTGAGTATTTGGTTAGCTATAAGGATAGCTTGCCCCCATAAGTTCTGCGGTAAAATTGAACTTATTAGCAAGGCATTCTCATTTCCTTCAAGGTTTAGTTTTTCCTTTTCGTAATACCATTAGACTAAGGTAAATATGGGGTCGTAGTTTGATAGACTATTCCATTCTCTACACATATTTGTACAAAGGGAGATTCATATTCTCTGCCCCTATCACTTCTTATCATTTTAATCTTTTTCTCTAACTGATTTTCAACTTCTATTTTATATTTCCTAAATGCATCTATTGCTTCATCCTTATTGTTTAGCAAAGAGACATAACACTATCTAGTGCAATCGTCAATAGAAGTTATAAAATACTTTTTTTCACTATGAGATAGTGTTGAGTTCATATCACAAATGTCTATGTGGATTATGTCTAAGGGATTTGAATTCCTTTCAATGGACTTATATGGATGCTTAGCATACTTTGATTCTATCCACATTTGACATTTTGATTTATTGCACTCAAAGTTTGGCAAAACTTTTAAGTTCATCAATTTTTTTGCAAGGTTTCGTAGTTGACATGTCCTAAATGACTATGTCATAAATCGGTTAACTCTAGCAAGTAAAAAGAAGCCTCAACTTTCTTCATTTCAACAACCATTACGCAAAGTTTGAAAAGGCTCTCATTGAGGTATCCCTTTCCTACATATGTTTCATTCTTTCTTATTACAACTTTCTCCAAAATAAACACACACTTAAACCCATTTTTAATGGGAAGTGTTGTCGACACTAAGTTTTTCCTAATAGTAGTGAACATGGAGAATATTGTTGAGTGTCAACACCTTATCGAAAGTCACTTTTGAGAATATCTTACCACTTTCTTCAACCTTGGTTGTTGTATTATTCCCATGAAGATCACTTCTTTGGGACCAACAAAAACATAAGTAGCCAAATGTAATAACCCAAGACTACCCCCTAGTCGTCACACGGTGCTTGCGACCCTGAAAGATCATAAGCTAACCCATGAATAATATCTGCTATGAGAACTGAACAATAATATTGAAATAATTTGAAATATGTACTAAAATACCATAAGTTTCAAAATACTATAATAAAAATTGAATAAAATACTAAAATACTCTAGTCTGAAAAGCCTCTAACTGTCTAAATATAGAGTTGATGGGAAGAGTCCCCAACTAACTCCGACAACTAAAATACTGCTAAGATGATGTACTGAAATAAAAGCATATCCTCAATAGATGAGGACTCACTGCTAAATCTACTACTGCTGGCTGAATCTGGCTAAGCGAGGTCAAGAACCTAAGTGTTCGAACCTATGATATGAAATATCATAACGCAAGACACGTGTATGTCATCAGTACGTGGGAATGTACTGGTATTCTAAATGAGGTAAGAATGAATACATAGATTCATATACGTGAACAATAAATAACTAATTGAATGATATGCAAGAGCTGGATTAGCATACATGGAGGATCTGTAACTACTGAACATATTGTGCATACTGTAACTAAGTATAGTGGATCTGAATATGATAATTGAATAAATTGATAAGCTAAGATCAATGATAATCTGAATTACTGATAACTAAGTGATAATATCTGGCAGTCTTAATTCTATAGAACTAAACTAAGTTCTATTCTGAAGACAGACTGAAACTGAAACTATGGGAGTTCTCACCTAACCGACATGCCCCTGAGTAAACTGAGTGGGTTCAAACCTATAACGCTAGTTGGAAAGTTTCTAGTACCGTACCATGGGTAAATACACTGCTATGGATAAGCCTATCTGATGGGTGACCCTAAATAGGGATTCGAGACTAATCTGATGGGTGACCCCTGGGAGGTAGCAAAGCCTTAATCTGACGGTTGACTCCTCACATCCTACACTGGCAACGACTCTGCCTGCCTGATGGGAGAATTCATTACCTCCATACTCGCTCGGTGCAAGTTCCTGCTACCAACTGAAAGACACTGAACTGAATATACTTAATTGGACTAGACTGATACTGAGATTACTGAGTTTTCCTAAGTTCTGTAACTAATTGAATTCTATTAAATTCTATAATTAACTAAGAGTACTACTAATCATGACATGACTGATACTATTCTTTCACTGACACTGGCACTAGGTAAAAAGATAAATTATCGGGTATTAAATACCCCCAGGACTCGATAGTATGAAAAGTAAAGAAAAACATCATCTTGAATAACATAACAATATTCATTTGGGAATAATTCATTCACAGAGACATGTTATCAGACACTTGTAATGCATTAACTTGTACATAGATGGGGAATACTTGTTAGCATGCTATAATGACATTATTTCATTCTCATAGATAATTCATCAAACACATAAGAAGCATACTTGGTTCATTAAATCATAAACACTTAGGGTTAACATGTTTACAATAATCAACTTGCAAATTGAAGGGTTTATCATGAATATCATGCAATTCAACACATATTAGAATCAATTCTTGGAACTTCTAATCTAAATCATGGATTAAAACTCAAACAACACCATGAACATGAATTCAATCTAATTCAAACATGGAAATCATAAATCATAAATCTTATATTATTGAAAAAGGATTCTTGGGCTCCATGGAAGGTTAGGATCCATGGATGAACATCTAACATACCTCAATTTGATGAGTTCTTGGAGAGATTCTTAGGATTAACCTTGATTCTTGAGAGATAGGGTTTGTTTTTTTTAGAGAGAACTACCTTTTGATTTTGATAATTTCTATTTTCACACACTCTGCGATGTGCTACTGGCCTAAATGACGATGCTTAATGATTGAAACTTAAAATCTCCATAACTTCTTACCCGGTGGTAGGATTTAGGCAAATTTTATATCGTTGGGAAGATAATTGAATTTTCTATGCAATGAGAGTCACTAATCTGAAAATTACTAAGTATTCCAAAAATTTTATTTAGGATAACCCATGTACTGAGGGTTAATCTAGACTAGGAAAATACGAGGTATTACAATATGTTACCCTAGGGAACATTCATCCTCGAATGTGGCTAGTTAAGCAGAGAGAGTACAGACAAACTGAGTTTACGTACTGAATTAGACATACACAACTGAATCATGATTATGTGACTCGTCTTATAGACTAAATTTACATGCTAAACATGCATATCGTATGCATGATTACATAGCTAAAATAGATTTATGAAATACATGACTGACATTAGGATGATATAAGATAGTAACTGATAACAAGTTTGTAATGGTACAGAATATGGGACTTAGTAGGTTTAAGAAAGATTGTGATGATGTAGGAGACACCATCTAACTAAAACACGACTGAATGACTTTGGCACACTACTGAGGACTGAGGAACGCATGACATAAATTGAATTTAATGAACAATTAAGAGTGTAACATGAGTTATGGGAAATGGGCATACTGGGAAACATGAATACGTGTGTCATGAACTGCATGACCTGAGTTTGGAATTTCTTAACTTATTGAACTTGATTCATCCTATAGAGTGAACTAGAACTCCTTATACTAGGAACTATAAGCATACATGGTCTTCTACCATTTACTACACTACCATCTCCCCCTTAGCTTAAAGTCATCGTTCTACATCTGTGGGTTACTAAATCAATAACCCTACTACTGTTTCAGGGTTTAACCTTGGTATGGACTGCTATGTAATAAATTATAGAAGATAGAGAATCTCAAGGATCTAATAAGGCATAAACATATAAGTGGGAGATTTGTAACTTACCAGTGACCACATCAGGAGGTTTTTTTATCCTATCAGGACTGAAGTGCATAAAATCTATTTAGATGCTGACTGTGAATGTCACTGGAAGAGGAGCCATACTGATTCGGGCGACCGGAATAAACTGGTGATTGATGAGATAAACCTTGATGGCACATATATCTACATCTCTGAGTAGCTACTCAACACTTATTGAGTCTATGGCCCAATTTCCCATAACCATAACAAACATTACTGCCAGCCCTACACTCTCCCTAATGGTTTTTACCACATTCTCTACAAAATAGATTAGTACGACCATCGCTTAAGCTATCTTGGGTCATCGGTACACTGGTTGAGGATGGAGCTGGAACTGAAGACTTTTGATGAAACTGGGAACAGTTACCCCAATCTGGCATAGGCTGATTTAAATTAAAGCTACCTGTTCTTGCCTTGTTATTTTCCCTCTCCTTCTGCTTAAGCTTCTGCTCCTTAATCTGATGAGCATGGACCATAAACCTAGATATGTCCATCTATTTAATCAAATCACTGTTCTGCATTCCTTAACCACACTATTGACACCCCAGACACAAACTTGCTCATTTTGGACCTATTGTCTGCTACTACATGGGGAGCATACTAGGCTAACTAAGTAAACTTAAGGGAATACTCTTTTACACTCATACTACCTTTCTTGATATTAATGAACTCTAACACTTTGGCTTCTCTCAGCTCTAAGAGAAAGAATCTATCTAGGAAGGCAGTAGTAAGCTTTTCCCACACTATGGGCTCTGCATCTATACCCCTGTCTACCTTTCATTACTTAAACCATGTATGGGATACATATTGTAGATGATAGGTGGCTAACTCAGCACTCTCATTGGAAATCAATCCCATGATATTTATGACTTTTTGAACCTGATCGAGGAACTTCTATGAATCCTCTTCTGACTTAGATCCCGTAAAGGAAGTAGGATTCATTTGGGTGAAGTATTGAATCCTCGTTGCAGCAGTATTGACCACTGGGTTGGTCAGAACAACAACTAGCCATTCATTTTGGGCCACGACTGAATTGGCTAGACTAGTGAATGCAACTCTGAATTCTGCATGAGAGACGTGCTCATCTAGGGGATCTGCCTGAATGGTCTGAGGTGCTGACTGATTTTTGGGTCTTCTTTTTGGGAGACATGTTCTATAAAAATGAAAAGAAGAAGTAGAATAGACTGAGAGTGTAACTTTATCTCATGCTTACTTGCATGACATGAATGCTGAAAGAAGGGAAACTTTTCCAAAAACATCTCATAGCCTCCTATCCGTAAGTATGGCGTGCTACACACCCATGCATGAGACTCTACTGGATATGGATTTTAAGACTCTCTAGACACTTTGAACCTTAGGCTCTAATACTAAGTTTTAAATGACCCGACACTACCCCCTAGTCATCACACGGTGCTTGTGACCCCGAAGGACCATAAGCTAACCCATGAATGATATCTGCTGTGAGAACTAAATAATAATACTGAAATAATATGGAAGATGGACTGAAATGCCATAAGGTTCAAAATACTATAGTTAAAACTGTATAAAATACCGAAATACTGAACAACTGTCTGAAATACTCTAGTCTGAAAAGCCTCTAACTATTTGAATATAGAGTTGATGGGACAAGTCCCCAACTAACTCTGACTACTAAAATACTGCTAAGCTAATGTACTAAAATAATATCATATCCTAGATAGATGAGGACTCACGGCTAAATCTGCTACTGCTGGCTGAATCTGGTTAAGCACGGTCAGGAACCTGAGCATCCAAACCTATGATATAAAACATCATAGTGCAAGAAATAAGTATGCAATAAGTACATGGGAATGTACTGGTATGCTAAATGAGGTAAGGTTGAATGCATAGGTTCATATGCATGAACAATAACTAACTGAATGATATGCGAGAACAAGATTAGAATATATGGAGGATCTATAACTGCTGAACATACTGTGCATACTATAACTGAGTATACTAGAACTGAATCTGATACCTAATAACTGAATATACTGATAATCTAAGATCATTGATAATCTGAATTACTGATTACTGAGTGACTGTATCTAACATTCCTGATTCTGTAGAACTGAAGTGACTTCTATTCTGAAGATTGAGACTGAAACTGAAACTGTGGCAGTTCTCACTTAATCGGCATGCCCCTAAGTAAACTTAGTGGGGTCCAACTTGTAACCCTAGTTTGCAGGGTGCCAGTACCATTCCATGGGCAAAGACACTACTATGGTCAAGCCTATCTGACGGGTGAACCTGAACAGAGAGTCGAGCCTAATATGATGGGTGACCCTTGGGTGGTAGCCAAGCCTTAATTTACGGGTTACTCCACACATCCTATGTTGTCTATGTAGTTCTAGTGTAAGACTTCTACTAATGGCTCTTCCTTCCTGACGTGAGAAGTCATCACCTCCACACTCGCTCGGTGCTAGTTCCTACTCCCAACTGAAAGACACTGAAATGAGTATACTAAATTGGGCTAGACTGATATTGAGATTATAGAGTTTCCCTAAGTTCTATAACTAACTGAATTCTACTGAGTTCTATAACTTACTGAGAATACTAGTAATCTTGACATGATTGATACTATTCTGTCACTGAAACTGGCTCTAGGTAAACAGGTAAATTATTAAGTATTAAATACCCCCAGGACTTGATAGCATGAAAAGTAAAGCAAAGCATCATCTTGAATAATATAACAATGTTCACCGGGGAATAATTCATTAACAAATATATTTCATCAAACACTTGTAATGCATTAACTTGTACATAGATGGGGAATACATGTTATCATGCTATAATGGCATTATTTCATTCTCATAGATAATTTATCAAATACATAAGAAACATACTTGGTTCATTAAATCATAAACACTTAGGGTTAACATGGTTACAACAATCAACTTGCAAATTGAAGGGTTTGTCATAAATATCATGTAATTCAATACATATTATAATTAATTCTTGAAACTTGTAATCTAAATCATGGATTAAAACTCAAACAATACCATGAACATGAATTCAATCTAATTCAAACATGGAAATCATAAATCATAAATCTTATAATTTTGAAAAAGGATTCTTGGGCTCCATGGAAGGTAAGGATCCAAGGATGAACATCTAACATACCTCAATTTGATGAGTTCTTGGAGAGATTCTTGGGATTGACCTTGATTCTTGAGTGCTAGGATTTGTTTTCTTGAGAGAGAACTACCTTTTGATTTTGTGGAAAAGTGAATAATGAAGGATTTTACATATTTTAGGGCTTATATCCCACATCTAGGTGGAATAAATTCATGGGAAAAGACTATTTTAACCCTGGGATAAACTTTAATTTTTTCATGAAATTTTCCCAATCAAGACCCCTGGTGCGATGCGGCGCTATCGTTTTGTGTCACTAGAAAATGACACCTGGGAAAATACATGGTGGCGCGACGCGGTGTTGTCGTGTTGCTACTTTGTTTGTGAACTGGAAGTCAACCGAGATGCAGTGAAATCGCATTGGTAAACTGGAAATTGATAATTGTGAACTGAGTATATGGCGTGATGCGCCAATATCGAGGAGCAACACTAGAAATTGACCATTTCTATTTTGACACACTCCATGATGCATTATTTGCCTGAATGATGATGTTTAACTACTGAAACTTAAAATCGCCATAACTTCTTACCCAGTTGTTGGATTTAGGAAAATTTTATATCGTTGGGAAGCTAATTAAATTTTTTATACAGTGGCTAGTTCTAATCTGAAAATTACTATGTATTCCAAAATTTTTATTTAGGATAATCCATGTACTCAGGGTTAATCTATGCTAGGTAAATACAAGATATTACAATATCTCCCCCTAGGGAACATTCATCCTCGAATATGGATAGTTTAGCTGAGAGAGTACGGATAGACTGAGTTTACGTACTAAACTAGACAGGCGCAACTGAAGCATTATTACGTGACTAGTCTAATAGGCTGAACTTGCATACTGAACATCCACATCTGATGCATGATTACATGGCTAAAATCAATTTATAAAATACATGATTGACATGAGGATGATATGAGATAGTAACTGATAACAAGTTGGTAACGGTACAAAATATAGGACTGAGTAGGTTTGAGGAAGACTGTGATGATGTAGGAGACACCATCTAACTAAAGCACGACTGAATGACTTTGACACACTACTGAGGCCTGAGGAACACATGACATAAATTGAATTTCACGAACCATTAAGAGTGTAACATGAGTAATGGGAACTGGGAATACTGGAAAACATTAATACGTGCATCATGAATTGCATGACCTGAGTTTGGAATTTTTGAACTAATGGAACTTGATTCGTACTACAGAGTGAACTGGAACTCCTTATACTAGTAACTGTAAGCATGCATGGTCTTCTTTCATGTACTATACTACCATCTCCCCCTTAGCTTAAAGTTATCGTTCTACATCCGTGGGTTACTAAATCAATAACACTATTACTCTTTCTGGGTTTTACCTTGGTATGGACTGCTATGTAAGAAATTATTGAAGATAAAGAAGCTCATGGATCTAATAAGGCATAAACATATATGTGGGAGATTTGTAACTTACCAGTGACCACATCAGGAAGTTTCCTAATCTTGTCAGGACTGAAGTGCATAAAATTTGTTTAGACACTGACCGTGGGTGGCACTTGAAGAGGAGCCCTGCTAATTTAGGCGACTGGACTAAATTGGTGACTGATAAGACTGACCCTGATGGTACATATCCCTACCTCTATGAGCAGCTACTCGACACTCCCTGAGCCTATGGCCTAATTTCCCACAGCTATAACAAATATTACTGCCAGCCCTACACTCTCCCTGATTGTTTTTACCACACTCTCAGTAAAATAGATTAGTACAACCATTGCTTATGCTATCCTGGGTTATCGGTACACTGGCTGAAGATGGAGCTATAACTGAAGACTTTGGACAAAACTGGGAATGGTTACCGCTGTCTGACTTAGGATTATTGAAATTAAAGCTACCTATTCTCGCCCTCTTATTTTCCGTCACCTTCTCCTTAAGTTTCTGCTCCTCAATCTGTTAAGCAAGGACCATAAACCTAGATATGTCCATCTCTTTAATCAACATCGCTATTCTATATTCCTTAACCACACTATCTGACACCCCAATACAAATTTGCTTATTCTGGACCTATTTTTTTCTTCTACATGGGGAGCATACTAGGCTAATTCAGTAAACTTAAGGGAATACTCTTTTACACTCATACAACCTTGCTTGAGATTAATGAACTCTAACACTTTTCCTTCTCTCAGCTCTAAGGGAAAGAATCTATCTAGGAAGGTAGATGCAAACCCTTCGCACTTTATGGGCTCTGCATCTATACCCATGTCTACCTTCCACTGCCTAAACCATGTATGGGCTACATCTTGTAGATGATAGGAGGCTAACTTAGAACTCTAACTGGAAGTGAATCCCATGATATTTGTGACTTTTTGAACCTGATCGAGGAACTCTTATGGATCATCTTCTGACTTAGATCCCATAAAGGGAGGAGGATTCATTTGGGTGAAGTCCCGAATCTTGGTTGCACAGTATTGGCCACTGGGTTTGTCGAAACAACAACTGGATGTTCATCTTGGGCCACGACTAAATTGGCTAGAGTAGTGAATGCAACTCTGAATTTTGTATGAGACGTGTTCTCATCCAGGGGATCTTTCTGAATGGGCTAAGGTGCGAACTGATTTCCTGTTCTTCTTTTGTTAGTCCTTTTAGGAGGCATGTCCTGTAAACAAAAGGGAGAAGCGGATTAGACTGAGCTTTTAACTTGAGCTCATGATCACTCGTATGACATGAATACTGAAAGAAGGGAAACTTTTCCTAAAACATCTTATAGCCTCCAGTCCATAAGTGTGTCACGCTACACACCCATGAACAAGACTCTACTAGATGCAGATTTTCAGACTCCCTGCGACATTGTTGGACCTTAGGCTCTGATACAAAGTTTGTAATGACCCAAGATTACCCCTTAGTCATCACATGGTGTTTCCGATCCCAAAGGACCATAAGCTAACCCATGAATGATATCTGATGTGAGAACTGAACAATAATACTAAAATAATGTGGAAGATGGAGTGAAATTCCATAAGGTTCAAAATACTATAATCAAAACTGAATAAAATACTAAAATACTGAACAATTGTCTGAAATACTCTAGTTTGAAAAACCTGTAACTGTCTGAATATGGAGTTGATGGGATAAGTGTCTAAGTAACTCTGACTACTAATATACTACTAAGATGATAAACTAAAATAAAAACATATCCTAGTTAGTTGAGGACTCACTGCTAAATTTACTACTGTTAGCTGAATCTGGCATGATCAGGAACCTGAACGTCCAAACTTATGATATGAAACATCATAGTGCAAAAAATGGGTATGCGATCAGTATGTAGGAATGTACTAGTATGCTAAATGAGGTAAGGCTGAATGCATGGGTTCATATACATGAACAATAACTAACTGAATGATCTGAAAGAGATGGATTAGCATACAAGGAGGATCTGTAACTACTGAACATACTATGCATACTGTAACTGAGTATACTGGAATTGAATCTGATAACTGATAATTGAATATACTGATAATTTGAGATCACTGATAATTTGAATTACAGATAAATGAGTGACTATATCTGACAGTCCTGATTCTGTAGAATTGAACTGAGTTCTATTTTGAAGACTAATACTGAAACTGAAACTGTGGGAGTTCTACTTAACGGGCATGCCCCTAAGTAAACTGTGTGGGGTCCAACCTATAACCCCAATTGGAAGGGTGCTAGTACCGTTCCATGGGTAAAGAATCTGCTATGGTCAAGCCTATTTAACGGGTAAACCTGGACAGGGAGTCAAGCCTAATATAACGGATGACCCTTGGGAGGTAGCCAATCCTTAATCTGACGGGTGACTCCTCACATCCTACACTGTCCATGTAGTTCTTTAGTGTGAGACTGCTACTAGCAACTCTACCTTCCTGACGGGAGAATTCATCACCTCCACACTCTCTCGGTGTTATTTCCTACTACCAACTGAAAGACACTGAACTAAGTCTACTGAATAAGACTGGACTGATACTGAGATTACTGAGTTTTCCAAAGTTCTATAACTAATTGAATTCTACTAAGTTTTGTAACTGACTAAGAGTACTACTGATCGTGACATGACTGATACTATTTTGTCACAGATAGTGGATCTAGGTAAACAACTAAATTGTCAAGTATTAAATACCCCCAGGACTCGATTGCATGAAAAGTAAAGAAAAGCATCATCTTGAATAACATAACAATATTCACTTGGGCATAATTCATTCACAGAAATTTCATCAAACACTTGTAATGCATTAACTTGTACATAGATGGGGAATACATGTTAGCATGATATAATAACATTATTTCATTCTCTTAGACAATTTATCAAACACATAAGAAACATACTTGGTTTATTAAATCATAAACACTTAGGGTTAACATGGTTACAAAAATCAACTTGCAAATTGAAGGGTTTATCATGAATATCATATAATTCAACACATATTAGAATAAATTCTTGGAACTTGTAATCAAAATCATGGATTAAAACTCAAACAACACCATGAACATGAATTCAATCTAATTCAAACATGGAAATCAAAAATCAAAAATCATAAATCTTATATTTTTGAAATAGGATTGTTGGGCTCTATGGAAGGTAAGGATCCATGGATGAACATATAAAATATCTCAATTTGATGAGTTCTTGGAGCAATTCTTGGGATTGACCTTGATTCTTGAGAGCGAACTACCTTTTGATTTTAAGGAAAAGTGAATAATGAAGGATTTTACACGTTTTTAGGGATTAAATCCCATATCTGGGTGGAATAAAATCATGGAAAAAGACTATTTTAACCTTGGGAGAAACTTTAATTTTTTTGTGATATTTTCCTAATCAGGACCCCTGGTGTGACGCGGTGCTATCGTGATGTGTCACTGGAAAATGACAACTAGGAAATCACATGGTGGAGCGATGCGGTGGTATTGTGTTGCCACTTTGTTTGTGAAATAGAAGTGCTCCGAGATGCGGTGGAATTGTGTTGGTATACTAAAAATTAACAATTATGAATTGAGTATATGGTGTGACATGCCAATATCAAGAAGCAACACTGGAAATTGACAATTGCTATTTTGACATACTCTGCTATGCACTACTAGCCTGAATGATGATGTTTAACGACTGAAACTTAAAACCTCCATAACTTCTTACCCGGTTATTAGATTTAGGAAAATTTTATATCGTTGGGAATCTAATTGAATTTCCTACACAATGACAGGCTCTAATCTGAACATTACTAAGTATTCTAAAAATTTTATTTAGGATAACTTAAGTATTGAGGGTTAATCTAGGATAGGAAAATATGGGATATTACAATATCTCCCCCTTGGGAACATTAATCCTCGAATGTGGCTAGTTAAGCTGAGAGAGTATGGACAAACTAAGTTTACATACTGAACTAGACATGCACAACTAAAGCATGATTACGTGACAGGTCTGATAGACTTAACATACATACTGAACATGCATATCTAATGCATGATTTCATGGTTAAAATAGATTTATAAAATACATGACTGACATGAGGATGATATGAGATGGTAACTGATAACAAGTTTGTAATGGTACAAAATATGGGACTGAGTAGGTTTAAGGAAGACTGTGATGATGTAGGAGACAATATCTAACTAAAGCATGACTGAATGACTTTGACACACTATTGAGGCCTGTGGAACACATGACATAAATTAAATTTCACGAACCATTAAGAGTGTAACATGAGTAATGGGAACTGGGAATACTGGAAAACATTAATACGTGCATCATGAATTGCATGACCTGAGTTTGGAATTTTTGAACTAATGTAACTTGATTCGTACAACAGAGTGAACTGGAACTCCTTATACTAGGAACTGTAAGCATGCATGGTCTTCTTTCATGTACTATACTACCATCCCCCATTAGCTTAAAGTTGTCATTCTTCATCCGTGGGTCACTAAATAAATTACCCTACTACTGTTACAGGGTTTAACCTTGGTATAGACTGTTATGTAAGAAATTATAGAATATAGAAAAACTCATAGATCTAATAAGGAATAAACATATAAGTGGGGGATTTGTAACTTACCAGTGACCACATCAGGAAGTTTCCTGATCTTGTCGGGACTGAAGTGTATAAAATCTATTTAGACACTGACCGTGGGTGGCACAGGAAAAGGAGCCTTGCTGATTCGGGTGACTGGAATAAACTGGTGACTGATGAGACTGACCTTGATGGCCCATATCCCTACCTCTCTGACAATCTACTCGACACTCCCTGAGCCTATTGCCTAATTTCCCACAGCCATAACAAATATTATTTCCATCCCTATACTCTCCCTGGTGGTTTTTACCACACTCTCTGCAAAACGAATTAGCATGACTATTGCTTATGCTATCCTGGGTTATCGGTACACTGTCTGAGGATGGAGCTGGAACTGAAGACTTTGGACGAAACTGGGAACGGTCACCCCCATTTGACTTAGGCTAGTTGAAATTAAAACTATGTATTCTCGCCCTCTTATTTTCCCTCTCCTTCTCCTTAAGCTTTTGCTCCTCAATCTATTGAGCATGGACTATTAGCCTAGATATGTCCATCTCTTTAATCAAAATCGTTGTTCTACATTCCTTAACCACACTATCTGACACACTAGATACAAACTTGCTCATTCTGGACCTATTGTCTGCTTCTACATGGGAAGCATACCTGGATAACTGAGTAAACTTAAGGGAATACTCTTTTACACTCTTACTACCTTGCTTTAGATTAATGAACTCTAACACTTTGTCTTCTCTCAGCTCTAAGGGAAAGAATCTATCTAGGAAGGTAGTAGCAAACTCTTCCCACTCCATGGGCTCTGCATCTATACCACTATCTACCTTCCACTGCTTAAACCCATATAGGCTATATCATGTAGCAGATAGTTGGCTAACTCAGCACTATCACTAGAAGTCAATCCCATTATATTTATGACTTTTTAAACCTGATTGAGGAACTCATGTGGATCCTCTTCTGACTTAGATCCCATAAAGAAAGGAGGATTCATTCGGGTGAAGTCTCGAATCCTGGTTCTAGTAGTATTGGCCACTAGGTTGGCCGGAATAGCCACTGGCTGTTCATTTTGGGCCACAACTAAATTGGCGAGAGTAGTGAATGCAGCTCCAAATTCTACATGAGAGACATTCTCATCCAGGGGATCTGCCTGAACGGGTTGAGGTGTTGACTGATTTCCTGTTCTTGTTTCGTTAGTCCTTACTAGAGGCATGTTTTGTAAATGAATGGAAGAAGTGGGTTAGACTACGAGTGTAACTTGAGCTCATGTTAACTCGTATCACATGAATACTGAAAGAAGTGAAACTTTTCCTAAAGCATCTTATAGCCTCCTATCTATAAGTGTGGTGCGCTACACACCCATGCACAAGACTCTACTAGATGTGGCTTTTCAGAGTCCCTATGACACTGTTTAACCTTAGGATTTGATACCAAGTTTGTAATGACCCGAGATTACCCCTTAGTTGTCACACGGTGCTTGCAACCCCGAAGGACCACAAGCTAACCTATGAATGATATCTACTATGAGCACTGAACAATAATACTGAAATAATGTGAAAGATGGACTTAAATTCCATAAGGTTCAAAATACTATAATAAAAATTGAATAAAATACTGAAATACTGAACAATTGTCTGAAATACTCTAGTCTGAAAAGCCTCTAACTGTCAGAATATGGAGTTGATGGGACAAGTCCCCAACTAACTCCGACTACTAAAAGATGAGGACTTATTGCTAAATTGTTTACTGTTGGATGAATCTGGCTAAGCGCGGTCAGGAACCTAAGCATTCAAACCTATGATATGAAACATCATAGCACAAAAAAAAATTATACAATCAGTACATAGGAATGTACTGGTATGCTAAATGAGGTAAGGCTGAATTCATGGGTTCATGTACATAAAAAATAACTAACTGAATGATATACAAAAGATGTATTAGTATGCATGGAGGATCTGTAACTACTGAACATACTGTGCATACTGGAACTAAATCTGATAATTGATAACTGAATATACTGATAATCTGAGATCCCTGAAAATCTGAATTACTGATAACTCAGTGACTATATCTAACATTCCTAATTCTATAATACTGAACTGAGTTCTATTTTAAAGACTGAGACAAACTAAAAATATGGGAGTTCTCACTTAACTGACATGCCCCTAAGTAAATAGAGTGTGGTCCAACCTGTAACCCCAGTTGGAAGGGTGCCAGTACCATGCCATGGGTAAAGATACTACTATGGTCAAGCCTATCTGATGGGTGACCCTGAACAGGGAGTCGATCCTAATCTGACGAGTGACCCCTGGGAGGTAGCCAATCTTTAATCTGACAGGTGACTACTCACATCCTACGCTGGCTACACAGTTCTATAGTGTGAGACTACTACTAAAGACTCTGCCTTCCTGACGGGAGAATTCATCACCTCCACACTCGCTCGGTGCAAGTTCCTACTACCAACTGAAAGACACTGAACTGAGTATACTTAATTGGACTAGACTGATACTGAGATTACTGAGTTTTTCTAAGTTCTGTAACTAATTGAATTCTATTGAATTCTGTAACTGACTAAGAGTACTACTGATCGTGACATGACTGATACTATTCTGTCACTGACACTGGCTCTAGGTAAACAACTAAATTATCGGGTATTAAATACCCCCAGGACTCGATAGTATGAAAAGTAAAGCAAAGCATCATCTTGAATAACATAACAATGTTCATTTGGGCATAATTCATTCATAGAGACATTTCATCAAACACTTGTAATGCATTAACTTGTACATAAATAGGGAATACATTTTAGCATGCTATAATGACATTATTTCACTCTCATAGATAATTTATCAAATACATAAGAACAATACTTGGTTCATTAAATTATAAACACTTAGGGTTAACATGGTTACAACAATCAACTTGCAAATTGAAGTATTTATCATGAATATCATGTAATTCAACACATATTAGAATAAATTCTTGGAACTTGTAATCTAAATCATGGATTAAAACTCAAACAACATCATGAACATGAATTTAATCTAATTCAAACATGGAAATCATATATCATAAATCTTATATTTTTGAAATAGGATTTTTGGGTTCCATGGAAGGTAAGGATCCATGGATGAACATCTAACATACCTCAATTTGATGAGTTCTTGGAGAGATTCTTGGGATTGACCTTGATTCTTGAGAGCTAGGGTTTGTTTTCTTGAGAGAGAACTACCTTTTGATTTTGGAGAAAAGTGAATAATGAAGGATTTTACACTTTTTTAGGGCTTAAATCCCACATCTGGGTGGAGTAAAATCATGGAAAAGACCATTCATCCTCGAATGTGGCTAGTTAAGCTGAGAGAGTACGGAAAGACTGAGTTTACGTACTAAACTAGATATGCACAACTGAAGTATGATTACGTGACTGGTCTGATTGACTTAACTTACATACTGAATATGCATATTTGATGAATGATTACATGGCTAAAATCAATATATGAAATACATGACTGAAATGAGGATGATCTGAGATGGTAACTAATAACAAGTTTGTAATGGTATAGAATATGGGACTGAGTAGGTTTAAAGAAGACTTTGATGATGTAGGAGACACGATCTAACTAAAGCAGGACTGAATGACTTCGACACACTACTGAAGCTTGAGGAACACATGGCATAAATTTAATTTCACAAACCATTAAGAGTGTAACATGAGTCATGGGAACTGGCCATACTGGGAAACATGAATTGCATGACCTGAGTTTGGAATTTTTGAACTTATGGAACTTGATTCGTACTACAGAGTGAATTGGAACTCCTTATACTAGGAATTGTAAGCATGCATGGTCTTCTACCATGTACTATACTACCATCTCCCCCTTACCTTAAAGTCATCATTCTACGTCCGTGGGTCACTAAATCAATAACCCTACTACTGTTTCTATCACGACCCAAACTAGGGCCTGGCCGTGACGGACATCCAACCCATGAAGGCCCGGATGTCCCACTCTATCTGGTAATCATGTACAACATTCATCTAATAAAAGAAAAATGCAGAATTATAAATTGAATATGGAAACATGGTCATACTCTGAAATTAGTTTAACAATAAAGGAAAACTCCAACAATATGTAAATAACATCTGACTCAGTCTGCGAAATCTCTACTAAATCTCAAAAAAATACTATCTAAAGTCTGGGACAAGGCCCCCAGTAAACCAAAACTATAGAATGATGAATATCTGTAAGACATTAGGCCATCCAGAATATAGAAGGCTCACCACTGCACAATCTCTTCTGCTATCTGAATTATCTGCTGCTTATCTTGACCCCTAGACTATGCCTCAGAACCTGAGAGCTTGGAGGGGGAGGGGGGTCAATATAGATGTACTGGAATGCAGAGCTAATCTAAAATAGTCATTTATTATTAACATATATGAGAACAATATAAAACAGTTCATAAACATATCATAAAGTAAGAAATCACATAGGCATTTTAAAGACTTTGAAACATTTCTTTGAAACCGTGACTAACTCTGTGTCTTAATTTTTAGCGAGATGGTACACCCTATAATCTGTAATTCCACGGGCTATATGGAATCCTCTCTTAACTCAGTGGATAATCCCCCAATCCAAGTTTGCCGCAAGGATTGGAGTATCTATAAGGGGGACACGCAAAATCACACAGCAGGGTGCCAAAATCCCTAATCAAGTCAACATGTCATGGTAGTGTACAAGATCACAAAGCAGGGCACCTAACCATAGTCCTAATTTGGGACGACATGAATCAAGGTACACAAGATCACAAAGTATGGTACCATAATCCCATGTCAGCAAATCACGGTTTCTAGCATAGAGTCTTTCAACTCGTACTTTCTTTGGGTAACCATGTAACTCTCTTAAATCAAACTCTAAATCTGTCATGGCATACATTTATATAGTATCATCATACCATTCACTTTCAATTCACAGTACCACATCAATTCTTCAACTTTTAATGCCATTTACAAGATGCACATATATAAAACTTTCACACACATCAAACACATGCACCATGGTTCTCAATATGTAATAGTTTCAAGAAACTTTGTCATTTATGAGTAATATCATGTCAATTGCAAAAACTCATGCTCTCGATGGTTTAACACAAGTATAGTGTGGGGTACAAAATATTGTCATTGGGGATTTAAAGAATTCACAATTCATATACATCGCACCTTTTCGAAATTCAGATCATATGTTCACAATTCAACAATTGAAATATATGCAAGACAACAACACCATTATATTTCAATAGTTCTTTCAAAACCATATAAAAAAAGATGTTTTTGATATTAAAACAAAACCCCACTTGTATAAACATATGTATACGTATAGATAATAAGGTCTTGTGTAAATTCTTTTCAAAAATCATGATCATGAAATTTGGGACAACCCCACGTACCTATATTTCATAAAGTAAATGGATGATTCTTGAAGCCTACTATGCGAGGATTCCAAATCTCCAATTATCTTTTAAAACCCATGGTTAAATCTTAAGCTATGAGGATTTTTAGTGTGAAATCCTAATAGAGTTTCTTGAGAGATTTTGATAAAAATAAACTTACTTTAGTGTTCTTGGGATTAAACCCCACGTTAGAGATGATAAAGGGTTGAAGAAGTACCATTTTTACCCTTAATGAGATGGAGTAAAAATATAACTGGTGTCCGATTTTATGGGTCACCGCGATGCGCCACAATCACGGTGGCTCACTGGAAATTGCCAATTGGGAAATTGTATCACTCTATGATGCGCCACGATTGTGGAGTCTCACTAAAAATTGATGAATGTGAAATTGGGATCCTCTGCAATGTGCTAAACACCTGAATGATAATGTCTTACGACTAGAACATAAAATAGCCATAACTCGCTCACCGGGTGTCCGTTTTGGATGAATCTTATATCAACAGAAGGCTTATTCAGTCACCTACATAATGAAAAGTTAAAATTTAAAGAATTCCATAGGGAGTTGATTATAATTCACTCTATAAGCCCATGCTTGATATTTTTAGTGACAAATTTTAGCTTGGAAACTTTCGAGGTGTTACAGTTTCAGGGTTTAACCTTGGTATGGACTGCTATGTAAGAAATTATAGAAGATAGAGAAGCTCATGGATCTAATAAGGCATAAACATATAATTTGGAGATTTGTAACTTACCAGTGACCACATCATGAAGTTTCGTGATACTATCGGGACTTAAGTGCATAAAATTTGTTTAGACACTGACCGTGGATGGCACTGGAAGAGGAGCCCTGTTGATTCGGGCGACTAGACTGAGCTGGTGACTGATGAGACTGACCCTGATGGCAGATATCCCAACTTCTCTAAGTAGATACTCGATACTTCCTAAGCCTATGGCCCAATTTCCCACAGCCATAACAAATATTATTACCAGCCCTACACTCTCCCTGATGGGTTTTACCACACTATCCACAAAATGGATTAGTACAACCATTGCTTATGCTATCCTGGGTTATCGGTACACTGGCTGAAGATGGAGCTATAACTGAAGACTTTGGACAAAACTGGGAATGGTTACCGCTGTCTGACTTAGGATTATTGAAATTAAAGCTACCTATTCTCGCCCTCTTATTTTCCCTGTCCTTCTCCTTAAGATTTTTCTCCTTAATCTGTTGAGAATGGACTATAAGCCTAGATATGTCCATCTTTTTAATCAAGATCGTTGTTCTGTATTTCTTAACCTACTATCTGACACCCCAGATACAAACTATCTCATTCTGGACCTATTATCTGCTACTACAAGAGGAGCATACCTGTCTAACTGAGTAAACTTAAGGGAATACTATTTTACACTCATACTACCTTGCTTGAGATTAATGAACTCAAACACTTTGGCTTCTATTAGTTCTACGGGAAAGAATCTCTCTAGGAAAGCAGTAGCAAACTCTTCCCACTCTATGGGCTCTGCATCTATACCTCTATCTACCTTCCACTGCTTAAACCACGTATGGGCTACATCTTGTAGCTGATAGGCGGCTAACTCAGCATTCTCACTGGAAGTCAATCCCATGATATTTGTGACTTTTTTAAACTGATCGAGGAACTCCTGTGGATCCTCTTCTGACTTAGATCCCGTAAAGGAAAGAGGATTCATTCAGGCGGAGTCCCGAATCCTGATTGCAGCAGTATTGGCCACTGGGTTGGCCGGAACAGTAGTTGATTGTTCATTTTGGGAGTAATTTTTATATTCTTCAAACCAAATTCTCATACTGATTTCTAGATGAAGTTTTTATATTCTTCTAATCGAGGGAGTAGAAATCAAAAGATTTTAGTCTCCACAAAATCAGACCCAATACAGATTAATCAAATACTTGATTTATAAATGGCGATAATTTTTTTCCATCACAAAACAAGCACAAAAATAAATATTTTTTTACTTTTCTTAATGTTGTTGTTTTTCTCAATTTGATAATATTTGTATTTTTAAATAGTAACTTCAAACACATGTTCAACTTAACATATGAACAATCAAATGAAGTTTTAACTCTGTATTTGCAACTTTGAACTTTTAATAATAATTTCAACCCAACTTGTGAACATCAACAAAATGAAGTTCAAACTATTTTATGGAAAATAGGAAAACCAAATGGTAAGAACTTCAACACAAGTTCAACCAACTTATGAACTATCAAAATGAAGTTTCAAGAATTTCAAGCACAAGTTTAAAAAGTTGAAGAACTATCAATCGAAGTTCAACTATTTACTGAAAAATAGTAAATGAAATAATACAGATTAGTAAGTTATTTCCTTAAGATTGTCATTTTTCGGGTACACAAAAACTGTATTTTTGCAACACTACTTCAACACAATTTTAAGAATAAATCAAGAACACTTGTGAAGTTGTCCAACACCTTCAACACAAGATCAAAATGATCTTTCAAAGAAGTGTGTTTTAGTTTCTTAAAGAAAAATAGATGAAGCAGGAAAAAAACAGGTCCTCCGAATTCACGGAGTATTCTTAAGGAAATAATTTTCCTCAAGTACCCGAGATTGTGAAATTTTTCTCCCAGGAAAAAATGGCTTCACAACCAGAATGTAGCGGTACCTCAAACTTTCTGATTTTCTTCGAACTCACTCAACGAGAGATGATCACACAGAGTTTTTAGAAGCAAGAGAATATTTTTCATACTAAACCTATGAAAAAAATGCAGGTTTATATAGCCATAAAGTGTCCCTTCCGAAAGGTGGCAATGGTTCATCCAAAAAGGTGTATCCTTTGGAAGTGTCATGTTTGTTCATTTGAAATATTTTTTTTTTCTGAACAAACACAACTATCCGAATAGTCACTCCTTTTACAAAATAATGTGTTTTTTCCTCAAAGGGTTGAGTCCCTCCATTTTCCATTCACACCAATTAAACCCAACAAATTCAAACATTATAATAATATATAATACTTGATAGTCTGAAACTGAACTAGGTTCATTATGAGCTTCAAACTCATCATATAAACAATTCATATCATACATACAAATATATTCCCATTTTATCCTTTACTTATTATTCAAAAAATGATTGATTCCAAATTACATTACTCCAGCCAAAAGGAGATTATGTGATTTTTTTCTTTTCCTTCCCTACTAGAACGAACCATATATTATTAAAAGACCAACAAAAAAAGGTCCTCTTTACAACCTGAAACTATAGTTATCAAAAAAAATCAGCAACCATCTATTAAACTCTCTATTTATTGCTTTTACAACGAACAATCTAGTCTTTGTATAGAGTTTTTCTAATAATATCTTTTTGTCCATCTTCTTTGTATGTGTATCTTATAAAAAATCTTATATTTTCTTTCACATAGTACTTTAATATTTCACAAATATTCATTACTTACCATCTAAATATGATATATAATTATATCAACCATAACCCTAATGAATGCCTTGCTCATCTTTCTTTTTGCCCTTCTTGCTGCTCTATTCCACATTTCAAGTAATTCATTTCTGTTTATTAATATGTAGATACACCAGAGTATCAGCAAGATAGGCTGTGAAATACACATAAGAAAGAACAAGTGCTTTATTTTTTTTTAGCAGAAGCATCACAAAATAAGCAGGAACTGTCATAACTATTTGTTCTTATTTGTACGGGAGAAAATATTGAAATCAAGACATAGGCCATCACCTACTATTTCAATATTAATATTTTTTATATTTTTAATAATCATTGTGTTCGAGATAGAAAGTGGTCACCTTGATAAATTCACGGGATACATGTCACCTCGCACCAGCAACATGCATATACCTGGCGATTCTATCAACCAAGGCTAGTTCACTTATATTAATGTAGATGATTTATCCTTTCTTACTAATGGTATATAGAATATAGATATAGGTTATGCATCTTAAACTATAATATTGAAAGGTGAATCTCTCAACAATCTGTCAAGACTATATCTGTATGCTGAATAGGTGTTGTATTCCTAAAAATAACAAGATAAAAAGACAAAAAAATTTAATACCTCAAGAGTAGATGAATAAACGATAGTATAAATGCATGAATCCTTTCAAAAATATAAGAGTAGAGAGAGATTATAGAAATATATTGATATGTATCATATGTACCATGATGCAGATTTTATATTCGCATCTTTCTTGAATCAATTTTATTATAAAGTAACATCGTAATGGTATTTATAACTTTTTACTGCTTCATTACTGATAATTCATCAATCAGTATGCAATCTTATATACGTTGGGGACCTATATCATTATAAGAGTATACAACACAAACTTGGCAATGACGTGAATGTAATCTAAAATAATGGAACCACTGAAAATCGATATTGTTCATTGTTTTACTTTTGAAGGGATTTATAAAAGCAAATAATATTCCCATCTTTACAAAGAAAGAGTAATGCATAAATATTTTTATTGCTAAAGGGTCGAGAACAAGAAACAAAAACAACAACTATGGATAGAATGATTATAATATATGATAGTATGAGATGTAAATTAAAATCCAGTTAATGCTTTGAACAAATCAAGAAGCACTACATTGAAAATCATTGAACTTTTCATTATTTACATTAGATCTAGTTTATAGAACGTAGTCACAAGAATAAATTAAATGGTAACAATTAACACAAGTTGGCAAACAGAGAGAATAAAAGCCTAATACTTTAGAAAGAAAATACTAAACCATAAATAAAGTTGTTTTATGTAGCCTATTATACTCAATGTATATAAGCTTATAAAAGAGTATTAGTACTTTTCCTAGAAGAATACCCTTAACAAGGAGTCATACGATTATTACAATATACAAAATATACTTCCTATATCATTTCTTAAATTTTTCATTCTTTTTTTGATTTAGGAACTCTCATTGTGCCTACAGAGAAACTGGACCAACCTCGAAACACATGACCATCTCTTCTATTAGGTGGAGCCATTCTTCCAGCTTCTAATTCTTCATAGTGTCTCTAGGTAACTTGAATGAATTCATTTATGTTGTAGACAATGACTCTTGATGTTCTCAATAGATTTAGAAGAGTTTATTTGTTTTCCTATACTAGCTTTAGAACTCTGAAATCGAAACTGTGTAGCTACTTCTGTTAGTTTGATGCAACGATCCTCATCAAAAGTTGTCATAAAATTCAAGAACAATTATATCCAAGAAGCCAAAATCTCATTAGTAATATCAAATGTTTGACTGGCTTATATCTTTGGAGAGAACATCCATGTTGAAATTCATTCTTAAACTCAAAAGAAGTAACTTTACTTTTTTAATTTATTCGTGCTAGTGACTTCTCTCAAAGCCATATAATTGGTCACTGGTGTAAGTTAAAGCATTAAATCTTTTTGGATTTTTACCTACAGTAGGATAAATCAAAATCAAAACCCCCATCATAGATTAACATCAATGCTGAAATCAAATCATAACGTAATTATTCAGACAAATATAATAATGTAGCTTAGGAAGAATGACTCTACTCTTTTAGATTATCCATTAAGGCATTTATGAAGAATATAAGTTTTATACAGAAATAATATCACTTATAATGTAATTAGATTATCAATATATCTTACTTAAATCAGCATCAGTGTAACACCTCGTAAGATCCTAGCTCATTTCAGCTCACTCTTGTATGTTAAAAGGATCCAAGACTTTGAAAATTTCACCAACTGTTAAGACTTAGTCATTTCCAAAGATCCTTAAACTGTGATGATTCTATTTTTGACCTTTCCTGCCTTAGAATATCGATTTTAAAGTTGATTCATTATCGGGGATGTCAAGGGTATATCTTGGGTGAGTTTCAAAATTTTTAGTCGAGCATAAGGGCATGTTTGGACTTCCAAAATAGTAGCTGCAGATGATTAGCCTGTGGCGCCCGGTCCAATCAGGCACTGGGGGAGCCCGATATAGAGCCCGTGGTGCCCTCTCCATTCTGATGCTCGAGAACCTGCGATGCCCACTCCATCACCTGCCCCTTATTTTTCCAGCTTCTATTTCCATTTTTCAAGGGTATTTGGGTCTTTTTCCTTCACCCAATTAGTCCTAATCATGGGATTTAGGGTCCCAAAAGCATTATTGTTCATCTTATTCTCAAAATTTTCTCAATTGAAATCATTATCTCTCAAGAACAAACCCTAGTCTCTTTAAAAAAAAAAGGGATTTAAGATTAATTCTCAAGGATCTTCGCGAATTCTTCAATTAATGTATGTTAGATATTCATCAATGGGTGTTTTTCACCCATGGAGTCCAAGAATCTATTTTCAAGTTTAAAATTATGATCTTTACATGTTATTATGAATTATATTCATGACACTTCATGAATTTCGATTATATATATATATATATGTATATATCATGTTTACAAATTGTTTTCATTGGAATTAGCCCTTGACACGTTTGAATAGTGTTTTTTGCATGTCACATTGTTAACCCATGATTTTGGTATTGCAATTATGTTAGTATCACATGTTTAAACTATTCCCATGCTTTTACTCATGACCCTCAAGTGTTTGGTGAAATGCCTTAATGATTGGGTTTTGAAAAATGACTAATTATTATGCTTTTAAAACTTTAGTATGTTTCTACTGTTATTGTTATCGAGTCCTGGGGATTATGAATACCCAAAAGCTTAGCTATTTACTTAGTCTGAGTGTTTTTAGAATGGTTTCGTATATATTTGTGTATTATCAGTTTAGTCAGTTATCATATCAATCAAACTTAGATCAGTTCAGTAACCCGAGTCAGTTTAGTTGGGAGTAGGATTAAGGACCAAGCAAACCTAGGGATAGGGGATCACATGCCAGTAAAGGGTGTGACCTTTAGTAGCAGTCCCTTAGTTCTAGAACTACGTAGCTAGTGTAGTTTAGAGATATTAACCTACCAGTTGAGGGTTGATAAAGTGTTCACCTACCAGTTGAGGGTAACACATATCTCATTTGAGTACCTGCCAGTTAAGGGTGACTCTTTAGTGGCTCCATATAGCCATTGTTAGTACTCATGGCATGGTACTGACACCCTTCTAACTGAGGTTACAAGTTGCACCCCAATTAACTTGTGTTGGGGCATGTCGGTTAGATAATACCTCCCATAATCTTAGTTTAGTATTCAGGGAAGAAGTTAATTTAGGTTTGTTTGACCATAGCATACAGGTTATCAGATAATCATTACGCAGAACTCAGTAATCCATCTTATAGACTATTTCAGTATCATGTTATATGCTTGGTTATGCATTCAAAGATTTTTCAACTTTCACACATATTATGCATCAGTTATCTCATTTTATTAATTTAGTTAGTTATTATTCATGCACATGAGCCCATACATATCAGCCTAACCTTATCTCTCATACCAGTACATTCAAAGTACTGACCGCATACTCATTTCTTGTGCTATGATTCTCATATCATAGGTACAGATACTCAGGTTCCAAACTGTACTTGGACATTCCAGCGCATCAGCAGTAGCAGCAGTGGTGATTCCTGATATTTGGAGGACTGATTATATTTATTTTAGTATTTTCAATTTAGTTGTTAGTTAGAGTTAGTTGGGGCCTGTCCCATCAATTTTTATTCAGTCAATTTTAGGGGCTTTCGGACAGTTCAGACAGACAGTCAGTTTGCCATTATTTTTATCAGTTTTTAGATAGTTATTTTCAGACTTATGATTCAATAGTGTTTTAGTATTTATAAACTTATGGTGTATTTAGTTATCCTATATATGTGTATCTTTTCTTATTTATTTTATTCAGTGCTCACAGTAGGTACCAGCTCATGGGTTAGCTTTTGATCAGTTGTGATTGTAAGCACCATGTGGCATCCAGGGTGTACTCCTAGGGCATTACAAACTTGGTATCGGAGCCTAAGGTTTTAAAGTATCCTAGGGAGTCTGAAATCCATGATGAGTAGGCTTTTGTGCAAGGGTGTGAAGTGTGCCACACTTATAGACAAGAGGCTACAAGACATTTTAGGAAAGGTTTCCCTTCTTTCAGTATTCATGTCATGTGAATGAGCATGAGCTCAATTCAAACTCTTTTTCTCATTCATTCTTTCTTTCGTTTATAGAAAATATCTCTCAAAAAGAACAAGTAGTTTTATGCCAAGGTCCAGAACAAGTAGTTTTATGCCAAGGTCAGAGGGTGGTGACCATTCCTGGTTCCATAAAAAATTCTCATCCCTAGCTCCACCTTCATCCAGTGCGCTAATGCCTAAGTTTAGTAATAAAAGTCGAGATAGAGCACCAGGCGCTAAGTCACAAAGTAGTAGGAAGAGTGTTCGTACTAATATGCTTTGCGGAGAATGTGGTAAGAATCATTAAGGTATGTGTAAGGATGGTAGTGTTGTATCTTTTAGGTGTGGCGAGCTAGTCCACAGATTCAGAGAATATCCTAAGGTTGGTCAGTAGAGTCAGCACAATCATTCTCCAGTTCCAGTCGATTGCCCAACTCAGCAGGGCACCGCATCCAGTACCACCAGTGGTCAATTCCAGAACAGACTTTATGCACCCCATCCCCGACATGATCAATAAAGTTCTCTTCATATGGTTATAGGTAAGTGTATGTTCTTTTATCTTTATGTTTATGATTTATTAGATCCCGGAGCTTCGCTTCTTTTGTAAACCTCTATATAGTTATTGATTTTAGTGTCAGTCCTAAAACTCTAGCAGATCTCTTTTCAATGTATCCCAGTGGGTAAATTTAATATAGCTAGACGGGTATACAGGAATTTCCCAATTACAGTATCTCAGAAACTCACTATAGTTGATCTTGTGAAGTTAGAGATGACTGGTTTTGATGTCATTCTCGACATAGATTGGCTCCACTCATGCTATTCTTCAGTTGAATGTAGAAGTTGAGTCGTTCAATTTCAGTTTCCTATGAGCCAGTCATCGAATAGAGGGGTAGTACCTCAGTGCTTAGGGGTCAGATATGTTTTCAAATCCTTTTTCAGAATCCTATGATAGCATATGATCTAGAATTAGAGGCATGAAACCAGGAGTTTAGCAATAGTATTTGAGTTGGGATAGTGTTATCTGAATTATAGAAAATTATATATCATGGGGCTAGTTGGATGAAAGGTGATTCAGTAGGCTTGAATTAGTGTATACAAGAATTTAAGTTTGTTGATTCAAAACATATATTATGGATGTGATATTTGTAGTCTATGATGAAAGTAGTATAGTTATTATAGATTTAGGGATATCCATGTTACGCGCTAGGATCTAAGTTTGAATCTTTGAAGGTTGAGATAATAGAAAGAGGAGTTGAAAATTCCAAGTTCATCAATTTTAAGTTGTTACATGATGATTATTGGGTCTATAAAGGGCTAAGATTTGTATCTCAGAAGAAAGTACTAGTATTAAGTTTTATATATTGAGCATAGTCATTCAGGATGAGTTTACCAATTATGCATATTATTATACCCCAAATTCTAGAGTAAAGTGGTTGCAGTTTAGGTAGAGTTACTTAGTGGTTCGCAGACTTAGAGTGATGGCCTAAAGCTAAGGGCGAGATGATAGAACAAAAAACTAGGCCAGGCCCTCAGATTTTAGTAGTGATGCCAGTATGTTATAGAATAGTAGTAAGGGAGGATAATGCCCAACCCATTCTCATCTCATCGCAAAGTTTTGCACTTCAGTTATCACGATATCTACTCAAGCCTTACATGTCATCCCTATGAACATATCTCATATTCATTCACTTTATAGAAAATCGTGTACGCTTCTAGTTCCTAGTATACGGAATTACAGTTCACCCAGCAGTCCAAATCATATTTTATGAATTTATGAACTCCAAACTTAGGTCATGCAGCTCATGACTCATGTATTCATGTTTTATTGTATGTTAAGTTCCCATGACTTATGCTACACTCTTAATGGTCAGTAAAATTCAGATTATGTTATATATATCCTCATTTTAGATCTCCTGATGAATCCATGACGTCGATATTCTATTTCTCAGCCTCAGTTAAGTGTCAAGTTATGTATAGTGTTCATCCATGCTTCAAGTCCTGATGTTTTAACCTTTCAATGACCTCTCCTTATGAAATGATAGTAGTGATGAGCAATTGATTAGATGGGAGTGAGTAAACATTTCTTGTTGATGAAAGATTGTTGTATGCTTGTTTTAGCTAAGGTTGTAAGTGTGAAGTAAGATTGAGTCCAAGTTTATGATTTATGTCATGGTTAGTTGCAATTTTGTGTATGTTTTTTTGGGGTAGTGCATGGAAGTTGTTAATGATAGAGGTTTGGGGGATATAAGGAAAATTCTTTTATGGGTGTTTTTTCAAAACGGCATGTGTAGTCATAAAGATAGGATTGAATGTCATGTTGGTGTGTAAGTGGATAAATGCATCGCGCATTAGTGAATGTCTAGTAAGAGGTTGAATATCATTGTTGAAGTAGTGAAAAGAATTATTTATGAGATGAGGGATTATGAAAATGCAGGGTGTGTTAGGTTCATAAATCATACTAGTATTATAGTATTATGTGTGCACTTTGTAGATTCGAGTAGGCTTGATCATAGTAAGAGAATTCAATTTAGCTCAAACTTCAGCAGATAGAGTCATCAGTGCCTATGTGAATATTTTTAGTAGCCTCAAGTGAAGTGGGGTATTGAAGAGAAATGTATAGTTGAGGGGTATTTGAGGAGTATCTCTAAGCTTGAAAGTATCAGTTGCATTGTGTAAGGCCTAGTAATTTGATCTAGTTGATGTTTCGTAGGCCTATGTTCCACGTCATAGAATTTTAGCCATGATTGGATTCCTTATAAAGATGTCTTAGTTAGATCATGCCTAAGATTCTCTACTTTTGACAGCTATTAGAACTTCTTAGAAAGAGAGTTAAAGAAATGCTCCAGTTGACCATAAGCGTACAGTATGAGTTAGTCTGTAAAGCCAGTAATTCAGTCTAGCAGTTGGATGGACAAGTTCCTATGGTTTTCCATCTATCCACCTAGTTATACTATCTGAAGTCTCATAAATATATCTATTTTATAAGGTAAAATATTCGTATCCATATAGATTGTGAATTCAACTCAGTTCATGCATCATACATCGATTTCTGATTCCAGATATTCATTCATGATTTAGTTCGTAAGTGTCCCGTGCATCATCTCAGTCTATCCTTAGTATTTCAGCCAAACTAGTATCATTCGGGGGATGAAATATACCAAGGGAAAGATGTATTGAAGTGCCCCAAGTTTTCATGTCCTAAATCTCTCAACTACTCTTCACGAAATAGGATCTAGCTTGAAGTAATGGGTACTCATAAGTTGACTCTCTCATTTCTATCTTATCCTTATAACCATTCTCATGTCATTACAGGTATTCAAGAAATCAGTTTAGTTCATGATAATTAGTTCAAATATCATGTTTCAAACTCAGTCATGTAATCATGTTTTCAGTAATGTATAATCAACAAGTAATATCAGTACCTCAGTATTTATTATCTTAATCAATCCCATTTGAGTTCGAATGTTCTCAAGGGGGAGATATTGTAAGACCCCATAAGATCCTAGCCCATTTTAGATCACTCTTGCATGTTAAAGGGGTCCAAGACTTAGAAAATTTCACTAAGTGTTAAGACTTAGTCATTTACAAAGCCCCTTAAACTTTGATGATTTTATTTTTGACATTTCCGGCCTTAGAATGTCAATTTTAAAGTTGATATATGATCGAGGATGTCAAGGGTACATCTCGGGTGAGTTTGGAATTTTTGGACAAATGTAAGGGCATGTTTGGACTTCCAAAACAGTAGCTGCAAGCGATTAGCCCACGGCGCCCAATTCATTTCTGTGCTGGGGGAGCCTACGATAGAGCTTGTGGTGCCCGCTCCATTTCGATGCTCTGGAGCCCACGACGCCCACTCCAAAGCTCGCCTCTTATTTTTCTAGCTTCTATTTCCATTTTTTCAAGGGCATTTGGGTCTTTTCCCTTCACCCAATTGGTCTATAACATGGTATTTAGGGTCCCAAAAGCATTATTGGTCATCTTATTCTCAAACATTTCTCAATTGAAAGAATTCCCTCTTAAGAACAAACCCTAGCCTCTATAAAATAAATAAGGGATTTAAGCTTAATTCTCAAGGAAATCACCAAGGACCATAACGAATTCTTCAATTATGGTATGTTAGATGTTCATCCATGGAGTAGTTTAAAATTATTATCTTTACATGTTATTATGAATTATATCCATGACACTTCATGAATTTTGATTATATATATATGTTGTGTTTACAAATTATTTTCATTGGAATTAGCTCTTGACACATTTGAATGGTGATTTTTACATGTCACGTCCTTAACCCATGTTTTTGGTATTTCTATTATGTTTGTATCACATGTTTAAACCATTTCCATGCTTAAACTCATGACCCTCAAGTGTTTGATGAAATGCCTTAATGATTGGGTTTTGAACAATGACTATTTATTATGCTTTTGAAGATTTAGTATGTTTCTACTGTTATTGTTATTGAGTCTTGGGGGTTATGAATACCCAAAAATTTAGTTGCTTACTTAGTCTGAGTATTTTTAGAATGGTTATGTATATATTTGAGTATTATCGGTTCAGTCAGTTATCATATCAGTCAAACTTAGATCAGTTCAGTAATCTAAGCCAGTACAATTGGGAGTAGGATTTAACACTTAGCAAATCTAGGTTTGGGGGCTCACCTGCTAGTAGAGGGTATGACCTTTAGTAACAGTCCCTTATTTCCAAAACTACATAGCCAGCATAGGTTAGAGATATCAACCTACCAGTTGAGGGTTCATAAAGTGCTCACCTGATAGTTAAGGGTAATACATAGCTTATTTGAGTAAAGGGTGACTCTCTAGTTGATCCACATAGCCATTGTTAGTACCCATGGTATGGTAATGACACCCTTCTAACTGGAGTTATAGTTTGGACCCCAATTAGCTCATGTTAGGGCATGTTGGTTAGATGATACCTCCCACAGTCTCAATTCAATATTCAGTACAGAAGTCAGTTCAGGTTTGCTTGATCATAGCATACAGGTTATCAGATAATCAGTACTTAGATCTCAGTATTCCAGCTTACAGGCTATTTCAGTATCATGTTATATGCTTGGTTATGTATTCCAAGATTTTACAGTTTTCATGCATATTATACATTAGTTATCTCATGATATTCATTCAGCTAGTTATTATTCATGCACATGAGCTCGTGCATATTAGCCTAACCTCATCTCTCATACCAGTACATTCAAAGTACTGACCGCATACTCCTTTATTATGCTATGATGTCTCATATCATAGGTTCGGATGCTCAAGTTTCCAATTGTACTTATATATTTCAACGCATCAGCAGCATCAACAATAGTGGTGAGTCCTCATATTTTGAGGATCGATTATGTTTATTTTAGTGTTTTCAGTTTAGTATTCCGTTGGAGTTAGTTGGGGCCTGTCCCATCAACACTTATTCAGTCAGTTTTAGAGGATTACGAATAGTTTAGACAGTCAGTCAATTTGTCATTATTTTTATCACTTTTTAGCCTGTTGTTTTCAAACTTATGATTCAGTAATGTTTTAGTATTTGAAACCTTATGGAGTATTCAGTTATTTCATAATATGTATCTTTTTTTATTAGTTTTATTCAGTGCTCACAGTAGGTACCAACTCATGGGTTAGCTGGTAGTCACTTGTGACCGTAAACACCGTGTGGCTTCCTGAGTGTACTCCCGGGGCGTTACAATCAGTTGTGCCTTCCCATTTGAAAGCAAATTCTATTTTCTATGATTTTGACCATACTTTTCTTTGTTATGCTCTACTTTCTTTGGTTATATTGTTCTTCAATTGTTGTAATTCTTATTGTAGCATTAACCTTTGCCTTATAAAAGAAATAGTAATATTATAAAACTCTAATGTACTTCTTTGTTAGCTGCTTTTCTGATAGAATACCTTCACTGACAGGAACTACATGAAAGCACACATATACAAATAACTTATCCATCACAGTAAATGTTTATAGTTCATCAAAATTTGGAACAAGACTTGAAATTGATGACTATTTTTTTAAAATGATAAAGAAATTAATATCTAGAGAAAAAAAAACTCAAACAAAGATTTCTCAGAAAACTAAAGACCACTAAGTTCGCCACCTAATCAATTTATCTTAGTTGTTGCATGAATGATTGTCATAGTTAATGATCTCATCAAATTAAAAACTAACCTATCACCTAAATCATTGAAAGAAATTATGGTTGATTCAATTTTCTGGCAACCGCCAAACACTTACAGCTATCATATTTTGGTTGTCTTTTAGATTCTTATCCACGCAAAAGTAAAGGTAGAAAGACGATTTGAGTAAGGTTTCTAGTAAGGTTATAATAATTTGAAGTGTTACTCTCCTCGAAATATAGTAAAGAGAAGAACTAACTTAATATCACCAAAACTAACTGACTGTAACAACATTACAAATGAAACATCAAACTAAGAACACCTAAATGTTCAGACATTCATATAACTACTGATATGGTATATGAAGAACTCAAGCCATGTTACATGTAAAGTAACATCATCATGACCATAAAGATGCAATGACCTTGAAAGATTAATGCCATGTTTCTTCACTATTCAATTATTATTATTCCCCATTTGTTGTTGTATTTTCCTTAAATTCATCTTTCTTTAAAATATGGCTATGAAAATAGTGAAGAAATTGTTTATTTGTACTAGTTACAACTTAAATTCCTATAAATTCTCACCCTTTTTGAAGAAATATATAAAACCATCATAGTAATTTTGGGTAGAATGTTATATCCATGTTGGAAGAAGCACAAAATTCCAGTATAATATATAAAAAAGAAATAATAATGAAGGAACATAAGATCTTATAGGATAAATTAACAATGAAAACAAAAAATAAGATCTGAAAATAGATTACAAATTCAACTGATATGGCTTGTTGATTTCTACTGTAAGACCCCGCAAAATTCTAAGCTTAACTCAGTCCATTAAAGCTTAAAGAGAGGTCCCAAACTTAGAAATTTCAGCTAAGTGTTTACACTTAGAATTTTATTTTAGTCTTCATACATTGTCAATCTCATTTCATGACTCTTACGACCTTTAAATATAAAGTTTTAGGTTGATTCATGATCAGGAATGTCAATAGTTGTTCCCGAACAAGTTTTGGAATTTTTGAACCTTGTTTGATTCAAGTTTAGGAGTCCAAACTAGTGGCTCGATGTGATATCGATGCTCCGCGTCACCTATCATGTTGATAAATATTTTTCCTATTTCCCAGTGTCAAATTCTAGTGAGCCAATGCAGACTTAGCGCGGCGCGGCAGCCATAGCGTCGACCTCATCAATGCGGCGCGCTGGCCTGCGCATCACTGGGCACGGTTTTTTCTCTTTTAATTCCGTGTCCAAAAGGGTAAATGGGCCTTTATCCCACTTATATTCAGCCGTCAAAACATGAAATTAAGTCATTCTTAGGGGTAGAACACTAATTCTCTCTAAAAATCCTCTCAAGAACAAACTTTAGGGGATCTAATTTCAAATTCAAAATTTAAGGACACACCATCAATCTTCAAGGATTAAAGCACCAAGGTATGTTAGTTGTTCATTCATGGGTTCCTTTCACCCATGGAGTTCAAGAACCCCTTTTTAAATACGCAAGATCTCAGATTCATGATTTTCATGATTTGGTTGAATTGAATTCATGTTCATGTTATTGTTGGGTTTGAGTCCATGATTTAAATTATAAGTTCCAAGAATTGATCCTAGTATGTGTTGAATTACATGATATTCATGATAAAATCTTAAATTTACAAGTTGTTTGTTGTAACCATGTTAACGCTAAGTGTTTATGATTTAATGAACCAAGTATGCTTCCTATGTGTTTAATAAATTGTGTATGAGAATGAGATAATGCCATTATAGCATGCTAACGTGTATTCCTTATTCATGTACAAGTTATTTCATTACAAGTGTTTAGTAAAATTCTTATGTGATTTCACTAGTGGAAACATGACATGTTAATATATGATTCCATTCATGCACAAGATCATGTATATCAAGTGTTTGACGGAGTGTCTAAATGAGTGCATTGTTAGCAAGCAAATATTATTATGCCTTTATGATCATGCTACGTTTTACTTTTCATACTATTGAGTCCTGGGGGTATTTAATACCCAACAATTTAGCTGAGTACCTAGAGCCAATGTCAGTTATAGAATCTCAGTCATGTCATGATCAATAGTACTCTTAGTCTATTACAGAACTCAGTCAGTTATAGAACTTAGTAGAACTCAGTAAGTTACAGAACTCAGTAGAACTCAATCAGTTATAGAACTTAGGGAAACTCAGTAATCTTAAGTATTAGTCAAGTCCTATTCAGTATACTCAGTTTAGTGTCTTTCAGTTGGGAGTAGGATTCAGCACCGAGTGAGCCTAGGGATGGTGTCTCACCCGTTAGCTAGTACTGGGTCACTAGAAGCAATCCCTAAGTTCTAGAACTACATAGCCAACATAGGTTATGAGATGTCACCCATTATATAGGATTCACATTCTCTGACATCACCCGTTAGTTAGGACTGATCTTAGGGGTTACCCGCTAGATTAGGACTGACTCCACAACCAGTTCTAGTACCCGTGGCATAATACTAGCACCCTTCCAACTAGGGTCACAGGTTGGACCCCTATCAACTCGGATTTAGGGCATATAAGTTAGATGATTTCCTCCCACAGTTTTAGTTTTAGTTTCAGTCTCAGTTTAGAACTCAGTTCAGTTCTACAGAATCAGGACTATCAGACACATTCACCTAGCTCAGTATAGAACTCAGTTCTGTTCTACAGAATTAGGACTATTAGAAACAGTCATCCAGCTATCAGTAATATAGTTATCAGTAAAATTAGATATTAGTCACTCAGTTATCAGAACTCAGTATACAGTGCTACTATGATCTCAGGCACGGTATATGTAGATAGGTGCATAGTATAGCATAATCAGTGTTTCATTAATTTCAGTTACACATGTGCTCTCCTTCAGTTATATTCACGTTATTCAGTCTGTTATTGTTCATGCATATAAACCCATGCATATCAGCCTACCTCATCTAGCATACCAGTATATTCAAAGTACTGACGCATACTTTTCTTTTGTTCTTTGATGTCTTATATCATAGCTTCATACGCATGGGCTCCTGACCGTACTTAGTAGTCCAGCCTATCAACAGCAGACTTAGTGGTGAATCCTCATAGTTCGAGGACAGAGTATTATTTCTATATTTTAGTATAGTTTTTAGTAGTTGAGGTTAGTTTGGTGCTTGTCCCATCAACTCCATAATTCAGACAGTTAGAGGCTTTTTGACTTGAGTATTTAGATAGATATTTCAGTTCTTAGTATTTAGTATTCATTTTTAGTTATGAACCTTATGGAAATTTCAGCGTACTTCCACATTTATTTCAGTAATATCAGTATTATAGTGTTATTATTAGTCAGTGCTCACAGTAGGTACTTGTCATGGGTTAGCTGGTGGTCCTTCGGGGTCACTAGCACCTTGTAGCGTCCGGGGTACAGACTCAGGGCATTACAAACTTGGTATTAGAGCCTAAGGTTCATTAGAGTCCTAGGAAGTCTAAAAGATACATCAAGTAGAGTCTTGTGCACGGGTGTGTAGCGCACTACACTCATGGAAAGGAGGCTATGAGATGTTTTTAGGAAAAGTTTCCCGTCTTTCAGTGTTCATGTCGTGCGAGTGAGCATGATCTCAAGCTAAATTCTTAGTATAATCCTTTTCTTCCTTTTAGTTATAGAACATGCCTCCTAAAAAGACTAATGGAAGAAGAACTGGAAATCAGTCAGCACCTCAACCCATTTAGGCAGATTACCTAGACGAGCATGTCTCCCATACAAAATTTAGAGTTGCATTCACTACTTTAGCTAATTTTGTAGTAGCTCAGCATGAACAGACAGTTGTAGTTCAGGCCAACCCAGTGGCCAATACTGTTGTAGCCAGGATTTGGGACTTCACCCGAATGAATCCTCCTCTATTCTCAGGATCTAAGTTAGAAAAGGACCCACAGGAGTTCCTCGACCAGGTTTAGAAAGTCACAGATATTATTGGAATAACTTTCAGTGAGAGTGCTGAGTTAGCTGCCTATCAGCTAAAAGATGTAGCTCATACATGGTTTAAGAAGTGAAAGGTAGACAGGGGCACAGATGCATAGCCCATAGAATGGGAAGACTTTACTACTACTTTTCTAGATAGATTCTTTCCCTTAGAGATGAGAGAGGCCAAAGTATTAGAGTTCATCAATATCAGGCAAGGCAGTATAAGTGTGAAAGAGTATTCCCTTAAGTTTATTTAGTTAACCAGGTATGCTCACCCTATAGTAGCAGACAATAGGTCCAAAATAAGCAAGTTCGTGTCTACGGTATCAGATAGTATGGTTAAGGAGTGCAAAACTGTGATGTTGATTAAGAAGATAAACATATCTTGGCTTATGGTCTATGCTCAACAAATTAAGGAGCAAAAGCCTAAGAAGAAGGGGAGAGAGAACAAGGGAGCTAGAACAGGTAGTTTCAATTTCACTCAGCTTAAGTCATAAAGTGGTAATCATTCCCAAATTCATCCAAATTCTTTAGTTCTAGCACTATCCTCATCTAGTGCGCCAGTGCCAAAGTTCAAGAATGACAGTCAAGATGGGGCACCAGGTTCCAAAAACCAGGGTAGTGTGAGCAGTGGTCGTACCCATCTGCTTTGCAAATAATGTAGTAGACATCACTTAGGTGCATGTAGAGCTAGCAGTGATATATGTTTTGGATGTGGTAAGCCAGGACATAGGATGCGGGAGAATAGAGTAATGGCTCAGAGGGGAAAATATTTGTGCCAATAGGGTCAGTACAATCATCCTTCATCCCAGTTCGGTCGCCTGAATCAGTAGGGTGCCACTTCCTGTGCCACCGGTGGGCAACTCCCAAACAGGCTTTATGCACTTTATTCAAGACAAGATCAGGAAAGTTCTCCTGATGCGGTCACTGGTACATTACAGATCTTCCATTTACATTTTTTGTCTTATTAGATCCAGGAGCTTCTCTATTTTTTATAACTCCTTATATAGCAGTTGATTTCAAAGTTAGATCGGAAAACTTAACAGAACCTTTCTCAGTCTCCACCCTAGTGGGTCAGTCTATCATAGCCCGGCGGGTATATAGGAACTGTCCGGTTATGATATCTCAGAAAGTCCGGCCTTCAAATTTTATTAGTGGTGTCAGTATGTGTAGAAAAGCAGTGGGAGTGGTTGATGCCCAGCCCTTTCTTCCCTCAGTGCAAAAGTTTTGTACTTCAGCTATCACGATAACTACCCATGCCTAACATGTCAACTTTATATTCATAGCTCATATTCGTGCACATTAACGAAAATCATGTACGCTTATAGTTCCTAGTATAAGGAGTTCCAGTTCGCTTAGTGTTACAAATTATGTTCCATGAAAATAGAAACTCCAAACTCAGGTCATGCAGCTCATCACTTATGTACACATGCTTTACAGTGTGCTCGGTTCAGTATTCAGTCCCAAACTCAGTCCCGTTTCAGGTTTGCTTAACCATAGCATAAAGTTATTTGTTATTCAGTTATGAGTATTTCAGTACCTCAGTTTATAGACTACTCATAATAATGTTATACGCTTGGTCTTGTATTCTTAAATAATATAGTTTTTCATAAATTCATGCTCAGTTATCTCACGGTACTCAGTCATTCCTTACCTTATTTGTGTAATACTCTACAGTTTCAGTCCAGAATAAGTACAGTTCAACATTAAATGACCAATATTCAGCTATCAGACATTCAATTAATCAGATAAGTTAGTATGTTTATGCATTCGTACTCGGCGCCCATGTGAATATTTTTAGTAGCCTCAAGTGAAACGTGGTGTGGAAGTAGAAATTATAGTTGAGGGAATAGTAGTAGTTGCAGTGCATAAGGCATAGTAAATCTATCTTAGATTATGTTTCATAGGCTTTGCTCCATGTTATAGAATTTTAGCTATGTGGTGATCTCCTATTCATATATCTTGTTCATATCATGTCAAGATTCCTTACTCCCTAAAGTTAGTAGAACTTTATATAAAGAGTGACAAGAAATGCTCTAGTTGAGTATAAGTTTTCAGTATGAGTTAGTCCGTAAAGCCAGGAATTCAGTTTGGCAGTTAGGCGGACAAGCTCGTATGGTTTTCCTATCTTTTTACCGAGCCATACTATCCGAAATTTCGTGAATATGACTGTTCCAAGATAGAGCATCGTAGTAGTTACTAGTTCATCCCAGTTCATGTATCATGCCTCAGTTTCAAATCCTCGATATGTAGTCATGATTTAGTTTGTAGATGCCCTGTGCATCATCTCAGCTTTTTCTCAATATCTCAGCCAAGTCAGCATTCTTCAGGGAACATAATGTCCAAAGGAGGGAATGCACTATAATTCCCTGAACTTTATGACCTAAACCTTCCATCTTCTATTCACGTAACAAATCCCATTTGGAGTAGTGGGTACTCATAGATGGACCCTCCAGTTCTAATTTCAGCTGGAAACCATGTATTTAGGGACTCAGTTCAGTTTATTATATTTTGTTCATGTATCACGTTTCAGGCTCAGTTATGTTCTCATGTTCCCATTCATACATATTTAGTAAATGATCTCAGGTTCATCAGAATTCTTACTTAAGGTAACGGTCTTTCTTAGATTGGCTTAAGTCCATGTTCAGTTACAATTATAAACTTGGTATCCATTACCGTTGTATATTCTGTCATGCATTCACAAATTTGTTCAGTCATGTACTCATGCATTAGATATGTATGTTCAGTTTGAAAACTCAGCTTATCACTGGTTTCAGTCAGGTGTTCCATATATTAGATATGCATGTTCAATGTGTAAGCTTAGTCTATCAGTGTTTCTCAGCTTAGTTAGCCTTATTCGAGGACAAATGTTCCCAAGGGGAGATATTGTAAGACCCTGCATAATTCTAAGCTTAACTCAGTTCGTTAAAGCTTGAAGAGAGGTCCCAGACTTAGAAAATTCTTCTAAGTGTTTACACTTAGAATTTTATTTTAGTCTTCATAAGTTGGCGATCCATTTCATGACTCTTACAACCTTTAAATATTGATTTTTAGGTTGATTCATGATCAAGAATGTTAGTAGTTGTTTCTAGACAAGTTTTGGATTTTTTGCACCTCGTTTGATTCAAGTTTGGGAGTCCAAACCAGTGGATCGACATGATCTTGATGCACCGCATCGCCTATCACATCGATAAATGTTTTTCCCAGTTTCCAATGTCAAATTCCAGTGAGCCAACGTGAACTCGGCGTGATGTGGCAGCTACAGCATCGACCTCATCGATGCGGCGCGTCGGCCTGTGCGTCACTGGGAATGGTTTTGTCCCTCTTAATTCCTCATCCAGAGGGGTAAATAGGTTTTTATCCCACTTATATTCAACCCAAAAATACGAAATTAAGTCATTCTTAGGGGTAAAACACTCATTCTCTCTAAAAATCCTCTCAAGAACAAATCCTAGGGGATCTAATTTCAAATTCAAGATTCAAGAACGCACCATCAATCTTCACGGATTCAAGCACCAATATATGTTAGGTGTTCATTCATGGGTTCCTTTCACGCATAGAGTCCAAGTACCCCTTTTTAAATAAGCATGATTTCAAATTTATGGTTTCCATGATTTGATTGAATTGAATTCATGTTCATGTTATTATTAGGTTTGAATCCATGATTTAAATTATAAATTCCAAGAATTGATCCTAGTATGTGTTGAATTACATGATATTCATGATAATTCAATTTGCAAGTTGATTGTTGTAACCATGTTAAACCTAGGTTTTTATGATTTAATGAACCAAGTATGCTTCCCCATGTGTTTGATAAATTGTGTATGAGAATAAGATAATTCCATTATGGCATGTTGACGTGTATTCCCCATTCATATACAAGTCATTGCATTACAAGTGTTCAATAAAATATTTCTGTGATTTGACTAGTGGAAACATGACATATTAATATGTTATTCCATTCATGCACAAAATCATGTATATCAAGTGTTTGACAGAGTGTCTAAATGACTGAATTATTAGCAAGCCAGTATTTTTATTCCTTTATGATCATACTATGTTTTACTTTTCATGCTATCGAGTCCTGGGGGTATTTAATACCCGACAATTTAGTTGTGTACCTAGAGCCAGTGTCAGTTACAGAATCTCAGTCATGTCACGATCAGTAGTACTCTCAGTCAGTTATAAAACTTAGTAGAACTTAGTCAGTTACAGAACTCAATAAAACTCAGCCAGTTACAAAACTCAGTAGAACTCAGTCAGTTACAGAACTCAAGAAAACTCAGTAATCTCAAGTATCAGTCCAGTCATGTTCAGTATACTCAGTTCAACGTCTTTCAGTTGGGAGTAAGATTTAGAACCGAGAGAGCCTAGGTATGAGGTCTCACCCATTAGCTAGGAATGGGTCCCTAGAAGCAATCCCTAAGTTCCAAAACTACGTAGCCAGCATAAGTTATAAGATGTCACCCATTATATAGGAATGACATTCTCCGGGATCACCCACTAGTTAGGACTAATCTCAGGGGTCACCTGATAGATTAGGACTAACTCCATAGCCAGTGTTAGTACTCGTGGAATGGCACTAGAACCCTTCCAACTGGGGTCACTTGTGACCCCTATCTGCTCAGATTTGGGGCATGTCGGTTAGATGATTTCCTTCCATAATTTCATTTTCAGTCTCAGTTTAGAACTGAGTTCAGTTCTATAGAATCAGGATTGTCAGACAGAGTCACCCAACTCAGTATAGAACTCAGTTCAATTCTACAGAATTAGGACTATCAGAAATAGTTATCTAGCTATCAGTAATACAGTTATCAGTAAACTCAAATATCAGTCACTCAGTTATCAGAACTCAGTATCCAGTACTACTATGATCACAGGCACAATATATGTAGATAGGTTCATAGTATTGCATAATCAGTGTTTCATCAATTTCAGTTATACATGTGTTCTCCTTAAGTTGTATTCATGTTATTCAATCAGTTATTGTTCATGCATATGAACCCATGCATATTAGCCTACCTCACTTAGTAAACTAGTACATTCAAAGTACTGACGCATACTTTTCTTTTGTGCTATGATGTCTTATATCATAGGTTCAGACGCACGGGCTCCTGACCATACTTAGCAATCCACCCTATCAACAACATACTTAGTGATGAGTCCTTATAGTTCGAGGATAGAGTATTATTTTAGTATTTCAGTACAGTTTTCTGTAGTCGGGGTTAGTTGGAGGCTTGTCCCATCAACTCAATTATTCAGATAGTTAGAGGCTTTCATACTAGAGTATTTCAGATAGATATTTTAGTATTTAGTTTTCACTATTTAGTATTTGTTTTCAGTTATGAACCTTATGGAAATTTCAGCCTACCTTCCGCATTTATTTTAGTAATATTAGTATTGCAGTGTTATTATTATTTAGTTCTCACAGCAGGTACCAGTCATGGGTTAGCTGGTGGTCCTTCGGGATCACTAGCACCGTGTAGCGCTCGGGGTACAAACTTGGGGCATTACCTCTACGTGGAGATAAAAATTTGTTTTTGATTTCTTTATGGAGATGGAGATTTTCTTCCACTTTCTCGAGTCAGAGAAATATTATTTGAAAGTTGTAGAATTCTGCCAGTAAACCCAATATTTATCACAGTTAATTGAGAAGTTATCAAATTTAAAATTTAAATCTCTCAATTTTCTCTTTTGCTTTTAGAGTTTTTGCTTGGATATGCATAAACAACCGCTGGATTGAAGACCACTAATTGAAAGCTAACTTCTGAATTTTTAAGACTTCCTAATTCAAATTGAACGGTTATTATGAATTTAAAATTTAAAATTCATAAGTATTATTAGTTAATTTGTTGACATTTTCTATTTTAATTTTAAAAGAATAATAAATACTAAATAATAATCTAGCTACTTTTTTTCTTAAGATGCCAAATTGCTTATTTATAGGATTCCACTTGGCTTAATGGCGAGGCTTTATCCTTTCTTATTAATAATAGATAGATTTTACATAGTGGAATTAAATCCAGTTATGGTTATATGATCCTTAAATTTTTGCGGTGGCATGCCTTTAGTCAACTAACATCATTTCAGTGTTATCGTGTTCAATGACCACTTTTTTCTTTAACATGTTCTTTTATGGATAGATACTTGATATTGATATGTTTTCTTCGATCACCACTTTTGTCATTCTTAGCCAAAAAAATAATAGCTGAATTGTCACAATATAACTTTAATGACTTAGAGATAGAGTCGATAATTCTCAACCAAAAAAATGAAAATCTTAAACCATACACCATGTAAAGCAGCCTCAAATAAAAAAAAACTGAAACTCCACAGTGGAAGTAGAAATCAAAGTCTGTTTGGCACTCCTCCAAGATATTGCTCCACCGGCTAACATAAAAACCTATTCAAAAGTTGGTTTTCGCCTCTACTTTGAAAAAATTGACTAAATATACCCTTCATTATACTTTCGGACAACATTTCCCTTGGTTTCATACTTTAGGGCCAATTTCATCCCCCTACTTTGAAAAATTAGCAAAATATACCCATTGTCACACTTTGGAGCCAAATTATCCTTGATGTCATACTTTGGGGTAAAATGTTTCCTCATTGTTAAGAAATATTTTGTATGTATCCTTTCTTTAATAGAAAAATTCAAATTAATGTCAAATACCTTAATTTTTAAAAATAAAATACACCCTAATTTAACTTGGCCGATTAGATTCGAGCCGCAAAAAAAATACTAACAAATATACCTCCCTCAGTTCTATTGGTAAAAAAATTCCAATGAGATTAAGAACATGAATATTTATCAGTTCATAACTCATGAAAAATGGATCTATATCAGTGCAAACTCAAACAAATATACCCCTCCCTCAGTTCATGGATCTGCATTAGCGTAGAACTCAAAAAAATGACACTTAGTGGTCAAATCCAATAGATTAGGCCTACTAATATTTCTCTAGATGATTGAGTTAAGATGTCTCCGTATATGTCAATCGTGACTTCTCTTTATTCTTATATCCTTATATACAATTTGGATCTACATAAATTTTTCATCATGTCATTTATTCAAGAAACTTATCCACTAATTCTAGAATATAGATGCACATGGAATTGCATACAAAATTTTAAAAGTTGAACATAATTAGATTAGTAGCAGAGTTTGTAATAGATATTTTTTTTAGTTTCATCCTTATGTGTTATCCCATTCCATTTTACTTTTTGTTCATTTGTAAATAACTTACCAGCATAGAACATTAAAAGAGAAATATATTTGTTCGTTGAGATAATTCGATCAAGAAAATTGATGGAGGGGTATATTTTTATGTATATTTTATGGGTAGGATCTGGGGGAGGGGGGTTTAAATTAGGGTGTGTTTTATTTTTTTTTAAAAAGGGTAATTTTTCTTTGATTTGGGCTCTTCTGTTAAAGGAAGGAACATGTGAAAAGCTTTTTAATAACGAGAATAAATTTGGCCTCAAAGTAAGACAAAGGGTAAATTTAGCTAATTTTTCAAAGTAAAGGGTTAAATTTGATCCCAAAGTATGACAGCGGGGGTAAATTTGAACCTAGAGTATGACGAAGGGTATATTTAATCAATTTTTCAAAGTAGAAGGGAAAATCTGATCCCTTTCCTAAAAAGAATCATAATACATGAATCATGGCGATAGGTTCTCTAGGAGCGAGTAGTATCTTCCATGTATTACAATGCATCATGCCTCTGAGATTTATCCCTTATTACTTCACCAATAAACCCAATGTTTATTCTAGTTCCATACTTTAATGATATTTCTCAAAATAAAATTAAATGTGCACACTACTACAAGTATGAAACATATCATATAAGATAGAGTTTCATCAACGTTCATTTTTACAACAAATTTTACATAGTGGAACTAAATCTCATTGTGAATATATGATCCTTAAATTTATACGGTGGCATGTCTTTACTTAAAGGATCAGCTAACATCACTCCATTGCTAACGTGTTCAATGGTCATTTTCTTTTCTTTAATGGTTTGTTTTATGGATAGATGCTTGATATTGATATGCTTGCTTCAACAACCACTTTTGTTATTATTAGCCATAAAGACACTAGCTGAATTATCACAATATAACTTTAATGGCTTTGAGATAAAGTTGATTATACTCAGTACAGATATAAAACTCTTCAACCATACATCATGTGAGGTTGCCTCAAAAAAAAATGAACTAAGTCTTCATAATGAAAGTAGCAATCAAAGTCTGTTTGGCACTCCTCCAAAATTTAGCTACACTAGCTAACATAAAAATGTATTCAAAAGTTGATTTTCGTGAATCAACATAACCAGAGATGTTTGAATCAGAGTAGCATTAAAACGTGAACTAATATTCTCCCACTTGGTCCCATTACACAAAAAGTTCAAAGTAGAAAAAGAATTATAATACACGAATCATGGTGATAGTTCCTCTAGGAGTGAGTAGTATTACAAGGCATCTTTCCTCTAAGCTTTATCCCTTATTATTTAACGAATAGACTCAATATTTATTTTAGGTCCATACTTTAATGACATGTCTCAAAATAAAACTAAATGTGCACACAGTTACAAATACAAGAAATATCATATAAGATAGAGTTTTATCAATATTCATTGTTATAACAAAATTTACATAGTGGAACTAAGCCCTACTGTGACTACATGATAATTTTCTGTGGTGGCATGCCTTTAGTTAAAGGATCAGCTAACATCACTTCGATGCAAACGTGTTCAATGACCATTTTATTTTTTGCAACACATTTTATTATGGATAGATACTTGACATTGATATGGTTGCTTCGATTACCACTTTTGTTATTCATAGCCAAAAAGACAGTAGTTGAATTGTCAAATATAACTTTAATGACTTAGAGATAGAGTCTCTAATTATCAACCCAGAAATAAAAATCTTCAATCATACATCATGTGAAGCAGCCTTAAAACAATAAATGAACTCAACCTCCATAGTGGAAGCAGTAATCAAAGTTTGTTTGGCACTCCTCCAAGATATAACTCCACTGGCCAATATAAAAATGTATCCAAAAGTGTATTTTTCCTCTACTTTAGAAAATTTACTAAATATATTTCAACATATTTTAGGGCAACATTTTACCTTGTTTTCAAACTTTAGGGCTAATTTGACACCCCCCCCCCCCACCCTTATAAAAGTGCCTAAATATACCTTTTATCATACTTTGGGTCCAAATTTACACTTGAGGTTAAATTTTTTTCATTGTTAAGAAACTTGTCACATATAACCTTTCTTTAATAGAAAAATTTAAATAATGTTAAATGCCCCATTTTTTAAAATAAAACACACCCTAATCTAACTTGCCTGACTCGAGCCATTAAAAAATTACTGATAGATATATCTCCCTCAATTCTATTGGTCAAATTTTCCCAATGAAATTAAGCCATTGGATATTTATCAGTAAATAACTCATGAAAAATGAATCTACATCAGTGCAAACTCAAACAAATATACCCTTTCCTTAGTTCATGAATTTACATCTCTGTAGAGTTCATGGAAATGGCACTTAGAGGTCAAATCCAATTAGATTAGGCCTGCTGATATTTATCTAAATAATTGAGTTAAGAGGTTTCCTTATGTGCCATTCATGACATCTATCCATTCTTATGTCTATATATACAATTTGGGTCTACATAAAGTTTTTATCATATTATTTGCTCAGAAAAGTTATTCGCTAATTCTAAAATCTAGATGCACATAGAATTACATACCAAATTTTTAACGTTGAACATAATTAGAATAGGAGCAGAGTTACTAATAGACATTTTCTATAGTTTCATGATTATTCATAACTCATTCCATTTTACTCTCTGTTTATTTGTATGCAACCTACTAACACTGCATATAGAAAGAAAAATATATTTGTTCGTTGATAAAATTTGATCAAAAAATTGAGGGAGGTGTATATTTATTTGTGTATTTTTTATGAGTCAGATCTGGAGGAGGGGGTTTTAAATTAAGGTGTGTCTTATTTTTAAAAAATAGGTCATTTATCTTTGATTTGGGCTTTGCTATTAAAGAAAGGGGTACATGTGAAAAGTTTCTAAATAATGAGGATAAATGTAAGACCCCGCAAAGTCCTAATCATTTCAGTCCTACATAGCATGCCAAAAGAGGTCCCAGACATAGAAAATTTCAGCCAAGTGTTGACACTTAGTCTTATTTTTAGCCTTGATATTTCAATGGCGTCATTTACAATCTTTTCGTCCTTAGATTATCGATTTTTAAATTGATTAATGATCAGGGATGTCAATAGGTTATATTGGGTGAGATTCAGAATTTTTGGACATCATTTGAGTTACGTTTGGATAGCCAAAATAGAAATCCAACGCGATCCTAATGTGTCACATTGGCTATCGCGTCGCGCCCATTGACGCGACGCATCGGTGATCGCGTCGACCCCATCGACGCGGCACGTCGCTTATCGCGTCACTGGGTATTTTTCAGCTCATTTAATCCCATGTATGGAGGGGAATTTTAGTCTTTTTCCCTCACTTTAACATGGGATTTAGGTTCCAAAACAACATTTTTGCCTCATTTATCATAATTCTCTCAAAAATCAAAAGCATTCCCTTCAAGAACAAACCCTATCCCTTTTAACATTCAAGTTCAATTTATAAGAAATTCCTTAGTAACTTACAAGAATTCTTCAATAAAGATATGTTAGGTATTCATCCTTGGGTTTCTTTCCACCCTTGGAGTTCAAGAACCCTTTTTAAAATTACAAGCTAATAGATTCATGATTTACAAGCACAAATTGGGATGTATTCATGTTTTTGTTGTTGTATGAGTTTCAATTCAAGATTTAATTATATGTTTTATGAATATAAGATAGCATGTATGTGATTGATGTAATTCCCATGTCAAAACCCTTGAATTCTGAATTGTTTGTTGTAGTCATGATACATTAACATGTTGTTCATTCCCAAGTACAAGGTTATGCCTCCTAAGTGTTTGACAAAATGTCTAAGTGAATGAATTGTGCATTGTGATCCTTTGGTGATCTTAGTATTAAAATCATGCTACTAATACATGTTTAAACTACGCCCATGATTAAGCTATTCCTTGTAAGTGTTTGATAAAATGTCCATATGAGTGAATCATGCATGGTAACCTATTGTTGAGTTGTTAAAGTTGTGATATGAGTTTATCTATTATTCTATTGAGTCCTGGGGGTATTTATTACCTAAAATCTAGTTGTTTACTTAGTTGCAGTAGTTATAGAATAGTCTCAATAAAGGTCAAGAATAGTAGTACTCAGTCAGGAAACAACACTCAGTAAACTCAGTCCAGATCAATCAGTCAACATGATCAGTGTTAGTTCATTCAATCCTAGTACAGTCTAGTGATCAGTTCAGTGTTAATTCAGTTGGGAGTAGGATTCAACACAAAATAAACTCAGGGATGGGGGCATTCCTGCCAGCAGAGGGTCTGAACCTTAGTAGCAGTCCCTGCGTTACAGAACTACATAGCCAGTGTAGAGTAAGTCGTCCTCTTGCAAGACTAGGGTTGATGCAACTATATATCTATCTATATATATATATATATATTTCATAAGTCTTCCTACTCAGCCATCAGAATTAAGTACTCAATTTTAGTATAATCTCAGATACATGATGTATATCTATATGCGCAATATTGCACGTTCAGTATGTTCGGCAGTTACAGTTTTACATGTACCCTCATCTAGTTACTTCATGATGTTCATTCAGTCAGTTATCATCTCATGCATATGAACCCATGTATAATAGTCTTACCTCACTTAGCATACCAGTACATTCCGCGTACTGATGCATACTCTTTTTTGTGCAATGATGTCTCACATAATAGGTTCAGACGCATGGGTTCCTAATCATACTTAGCAGCTCAGGATATCAGCGGCAGATTCAATAGTGAGTCCTCATCCATCAAGGATATTATTTTATTTCAGCATTTCAGCAGATTTAGCATGTTCAGTAGTCAGAGTTAGTTGGGGACTTGTCCCATCAACTCCACATTCAGATAGTTAGAGGTTTTTGGACTAGATTACTTCAGACAGATGTTCATTATTTTAAGTATTATTATCAGTATTCAGTATTTATTTTCAGTTTATGAACCTTATGGAATTTTTAGCCTAACTTCCGCATATATTTTCAGTATTATCATTCAGTGCTCACAGCAGGTACCAGTCATGGGTAAGCTTATGGTCCTTTGAGATTGTAAGCACCGTGTGATTCCCAGGATGTAGTCTTCGAGTGTTATAATAAATTTACACTTAAATATTACATTGAGGGTAAATTTGATATTTACGTATGAAAAAGGATATATTTAACTAATTTTTCAAAGTAGAGGGGTAAATTTGATCCCTAAAATATAACAACGAGTGCAAATTTGATCCTAAAGTATAATGAAGGGTTTATTTAGTCATTTTTTCAAAGTAGAGGGGTAAATTTGACCCTTTTCCTTAAAATGAATGATAATACATGAATCATGGTGATAGTTTCTCTAAGATTATCTTCTAGGTATTACAATGCATCTTGCCTTTAAGATTTATCCCTTATCACTTAATGAATAAACTCAATGTTTATTCTAGGTCCATAATTTAATAACATTTCTCAAAATTAAACTAAATGTGCACAATGTTACAAGTCCGAGAAATAACATATAAGATATAGTTTCATCAACAGTCACTATTACAACAAAATTTTACATAGTAGAACTAAGTTCCATTTTGACTATATGATCCTTAAATTTCTGTGGTAGTATGCCTTTAGTTAAAGGATCAGCTAACATCACTTTCGTTCTAATATGTTCAATAACCACTTTTGTTTCTTTAAAATGTTCTTTTATAGCTAGATACTTGATATTTATATGCTTACTTTGACCACCACTTTTGTTATTCTTAGTCATAAAGATAGTAGTTGAATCGTCACTATATAACTTTAACGTCTTAGAGATAGAGTCGATAATTCTCAACATAAAAATGAAACTCTTCAACTATACACCATGTGAGGTAGCCTCAAAATAAGAAACAAACTCAACCTCCATAGTAGAAGTAGTGTCAAATTCTATTTGGCACTTCTCCAAGATATAGCTTCACCGGTTAACATAAAAATATATCTAAAAGTTGATTTTTGTGAATCAACATAGCCAGCAAAGTCTGAATCAGAGTATCTAATGAATTCCAAGTCATCTAATCATTTGTACATAAACTTGTAGTCTTTCATCCATTGAAGATATCTTACGACTTTTCTTTCAACTCTCCAGTGATCAAGACCTGAATTACTCTGATATCTTTCTAACATTGCAACAACAAATGTTATGTCAGGTATTTTACAAAATTGAGCATACATCAAGATTTCAACAACAAAAGCATATTGAATTTCCTTCATTTGCTCGCTCTCAAGATCATTCTTTGGGTGTTGATTCAAGTTGAACTTGTCACCCTTATCAATAGGATCTACACTTGGTGAATAATCTTTTATTTGAAACCTCTCTAAAATTTTATTGATATAGGCTTCTTGAGATAGAATAAGGTACCTTGATGTATATCTCGATGAATTTTAATGCCAATGACAAAAGATCCATCATCCATGTCGTTCATATTAAAACTTTCAGAGAAAAATTATTTCACCTCATATATCATTCCTTTTTCATTAGATGCAAGTATGATATCATCCACATATAGAACTAAGAAATGTATTTTACTCCTTACGACCTTTTGGTATATACATTGATCCATAATGTTCTCAGCAAAGTTGAATGAAGAGATAACATTGCAAAATTTTAAATGTCATTGAAAAAAGTCTTAGTTTAGTCCGTGTATGAATTTCTTTATTCTTACATATCAAGTACTCACCATCACTAGAGAAGAAACCTTTAGATTGTTTCATATAAACATCTTCCTCTAGATTACTATTAAGAAATATAGTTTTCACATTCATCTATTGTAATTCAAAGTTAAATTAGGCTACTAACGCCAATATAATGTACAAAAAATCCTTTTTAGTCATAGGAGAAAAGGTCTTTGTGTAGTCAACTCCTTCCTTTTGAGTGACTCTTTAGAAACAAGTCTTGCTTTATATCTTTTAAATATCCATCTATATCAAATGGATTTTATACCATTAGGAAACTTGACAATATCCCAGACTTCATTACTTTTCATGGAATTCATCTCTTCTTTGATGGCATTGTACCACAATTCTAACTCTTTGCAATTCATGGCTTGTGAAAAAAACTCAGGATCATATTCAACTTCAATGTCAAATTCCTATAAATACACAACAAAGTTACAAGGAATTGTTGAGATTCTTTCTTTAGTAGATCTTCTTAATGTTGCACCAACACTTTTGTAAGGATCATGTTGTTCAACTGATTGTTCAATAATTTTTTAAATCACTTCACCAACTTGATTTACTTGAATATTTTTAGCCGTTTATGGAATTTCATTGATTTATTATGCAACACATAATTGTACTTGAGGGGTGTTAAGCACGACAATTAATCATTGAATAAAAGTGCAGGGTTGAGCTCTTACAGAAATTATATTCTAAAATTGATCACTCCCACTAATTAAGTCATTCTCAAGATATTTTACATTTCTTGATTCCATAATTCTAGTGTTGTTAGATGGATGATAAAATCTATATACTTTAGACCTTTTGGCAAATCCAATAAAATATCTACTAATAGTCTTAGGATTCAGTTTCTTTCCTTGTGGGTTGCAGATTCTTACTTCAGACGAGCACCCCATACATAAATATGTGTTAAACTCCATTTTCAACCTTTGAACAACTTAAAAGATAGGCTTGGTTAGAACTCGATTTAATATATATACTTCCATCTTAAGATCTTCAATCTAAAAAAACTTAGGTAGATTAGAACTACTTAACATACTATGCACTATGTCCAATAATGTTCGATTTCTTCTTTCTTCTACACCATTTTAATTTGAAAAACCAGGCATAGTGTATTGGGCAACAATACCATTTTCGTGAAGAAATTTTACAAAAAGACCTTGTGCTTGTCCATCTTCAGCGTATCTACCGTATTACTCACCACCTCTATCAGTCCTCGCAATTTTATGGCTTTCCACATTGTTTCTCTACTTCTACCTTAAAACCTTAAGGGCTTCTAATGTTGTTCTTTTATCATGCAGCATGTAGAGAACATGTATCATGAATAATTATCTATAAATATGAGACAGTATTTCTAACTATGTGCATCCATATCTAGATAACAGATGTTAGAATGTATGATTTCTAATTTGGTTGAAATCCTCTTGGTACCTTTCTTTGACTTGTTCTTCTACTTTTCTTTAATTCAATCAACACAAGTATCAAAAATTGTAAAATGTCAAGTACTAAGTACTTTATCATTTACTAATCTCTTAATTCTATATAGGGAGATATGTCCCAATCTCCGATGCCATAAAATAAAGAAATCTTTATTCATAAATATTGTTTATTGCCATCTTGAACATATATAACATTATTAGTGGGTTTATTTTGAAAATCAAGAGATAAAATACCATTATACAATGTACCATATCCAACAAATTTAGATTTATCAAATAGATTAGAATAACCTTCTAGAAAGAAAGAGTATCTCAAAGGTACAAGTCTTGATGCTGAAATTAAATTTCTAGAAAAGTTAGGAATATAAAAATTCTTTTCAAACTCTAAATAAAATCACCCCTAAGAACTAAAGTGTGTGTTCCAATAGCTTCTACACGGGATTGCATCTTGTTTCTCGAATAGATATTTCGCTCAGCTCCCACTAGCTTCTACAGATTTGATAAATTCCACAAGAAATTTGTAATATGGATTGTAGAAGCAGAATCAATCCACCATGTGTTAAGATTAACATCAATAATATTATATTCATAACTAATAAGAGAGACAAAAGTACCTTTCTTTTCAATCCATTGTTGAAACTTGACACAATTCTTCTTTATGTGCCCCTTCTTTCTACAAAAGTGACACTTTGATTCTATTTTGATGTCAGAATCAAGTGAAGTCATTCCTTTCAAATTCTTATTAACTTAATGATACTTCTTTCCTTGAGTAATCATGAATGAATTTTCTCCTGTTTCCATCAGCAATTGACCCTCTTCTTGAACACACATGGTCATAAGTTATTGATAAACCATTTTTTTCTAATGCATGTTATAGGAGATCTTTTCTCTTTATAAGAACAAGGGTGATATTCGGAGTTGCAAAAACTACCAAGGTATTAAGTTGTTGAGTCACACGATGAAAATTTGGAAGAGGTTGATAGAGCGGAGGTTGAGAAAGATAGTGTCAATTTTAGAGAATCAGTTTGGTTTTATGCCTGGCCACTTAACGACTAAGGAAATTTACCTAGTGTTGAGACTGGTGGAGAAGTATAGAGAAAGGAAGAGGGACCTATACATGGTTTTTATTGACTTGGAAAAGGCATATGTCAAAGTCCCTAAGGAGGTTCTTTGAATATGCTTGGAGGTGAGGGGGTCCCTAAGGCGTACATTCGTGCGATTTGGGACATGTACGATAGGGAAAAGACTCAGGTAAGGATTATAGGAGGGGATTCCGAGCATTTTTTAGTACTTATGGGGTTGCACCAGGGTTCAACTCTGAGTTCTTTTTTATTTGTCGTGGTAATGGATGTGTTGACACGGAGTATTCAAGGTGAGGTACCATGGTGTATGATTTTTTTGGATGATGTAGTCTTGATTGATGAGTCAGTCGAGGTGTTAACGATCAGTTGGAGGTTTAGAGATAAACCCTGGAAACTAAAGGTTTCAAGTTGAGTAGGACAAAGATGGAGTACTTGGAGTGTAAGTTTAGTGACACGAGGCAAGAGGACGAGGTGGTAGTGAAGTTGGAGTCTCAGGTGGTTTGTAAGAGGGATAGTTTTAAGTACCTTGAGTGTATGATTCAAGGGAATGGAGAGATTGATGAGGATGTCTCTTATCGTATTGGGTAAGGATAGTTGAAATGGTGGCTCGCCTTGGGAATTCTTTGCGATAAAAAGGTGTCTCCCAAGCTTAAAGGAAAATTCTACAAAGTTGCAGTCCGGCTGGCTATGTTGTATGGCGCGGAGTGTTGGATGGTTAAGAATTCTCATGTCCAGAAGTTGAAGGTGGTGGAAATAAAGATATTACGTTGGATGTGTGGTATTATGAAGGTTGACAAGGTTAGGAATGAGACTATTCGGGACAAGGTGAGAGTGGCGTCGGTGGAGGATAAGATTCGGAAAGGGAGGCTGAGATGGTTTGGGCATGTGATGAGAAGGGGAACGGATGCTCCAGTTCATAGATGTCAGAGATTGGCCTTGGATGGTTTTAAGCGGGGTAGGGGTAGACCAAAGAAATACTGGAGAGAAGTGATTAGACATAACATGGAGCAATTATGGCTCACTGAGGACATGACCCTCGATAGAAAGGTTTGGAGGAAGAGTATTAGGGTAGAGGGCTAAGGGGTGTGGTCAAGTCATAGGCAGGAGTTAGGTGAGTCTCATGTCACTTGGTTCGTAGTGCAAGGGTTGGGGGAGGGTGGTGCCTTTTGTTGGTTAATGTACTTTTTTGTGGTTGTTGTATCGTTGTTATTTTACCATGTTGTATTCTTGCTATGTTTTAATAAGTTCATGGTCCTTTTTCTTGAGTCGGGGGTCTATTGGAAATAGCTGCTCTACTTCTTCGGATGTAGTGGTATGGATTGTGTACATTCTACCCTCCCCAGACCCCACATGTGGGAATATACTGGGTTTGTTATAGTTGTTGTTGTTGTGTTATAGGAGATCTTAAAGGGGTTATATTGTGCTGGCAGAGTATTCAAAACATAGTGCATGAAAAAAGTTTTAGACATTTTGACCTCAAGAGTCTTTAGATAAGATATTGTAACGCCCCAAAAATGGATCCCGAGACATCACACGGTGCTCAAGACTACGAGTAGTCTCAAGCTAACCCTGTAAGCCTTCTACTAAATCTGAAACTCATATTAGAGAAATTTAAGAATGCCATCAATACTGAAATACAAAAATTTTTCTGAACTAAACTAAATGTAGATGAACATAATGTCTGAGAATAATTAGCTTAAAAGCCTGGAAAATCAACACTAGAAATCTGAGTTATAACTAGTAGTCTGACAAGCCTCTACTACTAACAACGAAAGAGTTGATCAGATAGACCCCTAGCTAACTCGAACTGACGGAAAATAACTAAACAATCTAATTTAATGAACAAGAAATCTGAATAACTGGGTCTCCAAACTATGAAGACTCACCAACTGTTGGGATGTAGATGGAGATTCTCGAAATCACTCACGTTGCTGAAACTGAGCACCTGAACCTACATTATTAAATAATGTTGCACATAGACATATATGTGGATCGGTACTTTTGGAATGTACTGAGCATGTGGAGATGAATGCATTAGTAAAACAATATCTCAACGTTCATAAAATTTATGAAAGAATGCATGCTAAGTGTAATGACTCACATTGTCTTCAATAACTAAAAGCTAAAAATCGTAAATCATAAATGATAAATCATACTATATAAGTCTTGTGACCCATCACATTTAGTGCTAAGAGTTGTACTTGTATTCTATCTTTAAATCATGCAGTCTAAGTGTAGAAATGACTCACTTTTATATCTTTAAACTGAAAACATAAATCTCATGACTAATATCTGATGTAAAATAATATCTAGATGAAACTGTGAGCCTTCACACTTAAATTCTAAAGCTTTTTTGAAAGTCTTTGCTGTTAGGGAGGTTCTTCAAACTGACATAAACTATGTGAGCTATCATGGAGTCCAACGTCTAGTTCCCCTAAGGGGAAAACCTCACGTTCGGGAGAGGTGTCATACTCTTGCCAAGGAGTATAACCTGAGCTAAGTGATCACAATTTGTATCTGTCATCCATAAGAATGGGAATAATTTGAATTTGTACCTATGTTGACTTATAGTTCTAGGATAGTAGGATGTGATAAGCTCACACTTCCCTTTCGGTGCTAAATACTAATCTCTTTAATTTGAATGCTCATTCTGTAGGAAATCTACTTTAAAACTAGAATAAGGGTTTAAAATAAAAACCAGTTATGCTTCTGTTTACTTTAAAATGTAATCAAAACTATAGTCAAAACTATAAAGTGGATTCCATATCATAGCTGAGGATCAAAAGATTAAAGCATGCTTAAAATTTGAATATAAACTAATCATTGGGTGCTTAAAAGCATAATCTTCTTGAAATATCAATACTCAAACTTAGGGCGTGAACCCATGCTTTAAATTCATGTCAAATCAAAATAATACTTCATGCTCAATAATCATCTTGAAATGCTTCAATAATATCAATATAATGAGATCAATATCACAATATCATGCTTAAACTCAAACATAAAATCTGTAATCAATGCCTCAAATCATACTCATGGTATTCAAATCATAAAAGAGAGCTCTCTAAATTAACACAAATATGGAATTTCATACTTCAATCACTTTATAAATTCATAATTCAAAACAAGATACCTTGGGTATGAACCCTAATTGCAATTCATGTAAATTCATCATTAAAAGTTAGTTTTGGGCACAAGTCTGAAAAGAATATCCTTGTTCATAACCCCACATACCTTAATTGACTAAATTGATGAAGGCACTTGACTTTGAATTCCTATTTGTGTTCTTAAAGATTGTTTCTTGAAGTTATTGAACCAGGAAACTCAAATTTTGAATTATCTTGGAAAAGAAACGGTGAATTTTTTATTTCTTGAAGTTTAAAATTGAAGCTCTAGGGTTTCTTGGAGAGGAATTTGATGAATTACAAGTATATTTTGCTCAAAAATACACCTAATCTTCTGTTTTCATTATTTGGGGCTTGGTAAAATCCAAGACTACCCTTGGGGATTTAAATCCCGCAATTGGAATGCCGATCACGACCTCACTGCAATGCATCAAATGGGTGTCATACCCACCGCGATGCGGTGGAATCGTGGTGACTCACTAAAAAAGGGACCATTACTAATTTGGGCATCACCGCGATGTGGTAAACGGGCCATTGCGATGCCCACCGCGACGTTGTGGAATCAAGGTGACCCTATGGAAACTGACAAATGCCTTTTTACACTCCATCGTGATGCGGTGGACCTCTTGATGCCATACTCACTGCGATGCAATAGAATCGCGGTGACCTACTGGAATTTCAATCCAAACACCATCCAATCCTAGTCCAAAAAATTCAAAACTTGATTGAGACATGGTACTTACACCCCTGAGTATAATTCAACTTAAAAATCACCGTTTCGGGGCCTAAAAGGTCAACTTAAAAATCCTCAGAGTTTAAAGGGAGTCAAAAGTGACTAAACCCCTAAACACTTAACTTTATTTTCAAGTTCTAAGTGCTATGGGCACATGGGTATTATAATATCTCCCCCTTGGAAACATTCATCCTCAAATGAGACTAATTAGGCTGAGGTTACTAAGGAACTGAAATTATGCACAGGCATGCACAACTATAAGCATGGTTGCATGGCTAAACATATTTGCAAAAGAAAGAATTATCAAGAGAGTGGCTATATAAAGCTGAAACTTAGAATTAAAAGAGATGATCTGAGGAAACTTGTTGACCTTAAATTGAGTCTGAATTTCCAGAAAAAAGATGAGGGTACTTGGTTCCCATATCTGCTTCTACTTCCCAAGTGGCTCCCTTAACGAATTGATTTTGCCTAACAACTTTGACCAAGGGAACTTCTTTGTTCCTTAGTCTACGAATCTGGTGATCAAGAATCTCAATTGGAATATCTTCATAAGAGAGGCTATCATGAATATATGTGCTTTCTAAAGGTACAACAACAGCTAGATAACCAATACACTTCTTTAGTAAGGATACATGGAACATAGGGTGAATTGCAAGAAACTCAAGCTCATACGCCACCTTCCCAACATAGCTCAATATTTTGTAGGGGCCAATATATCGGGGACTAAGCTTCCACTTTTTGCCAAATCTCTTCACCCTCTTCATGGGTGAAACTTTCAAATAAACTAAGTCATCAACTTCAAACTCAAGATCCCTTTTCCTCATATCTACATAAGATTTCTGATGACTCTGAGCTATTTTCAATCATTCTCGAATTAACTGGACTTTCTTCATAGCTTCTAACACCATATCTGGCTCTATCAAAGTGGCCTTACCCACTTCGAACCAATCGATCGGTGACCTACATCTCCTCCCATAAAGAGCCTCAAACGAGGCCATCTGGATGATAAAATGGTAACTGTTATTGTAGACTAACTTGATCAACGGTAAGTGATCATCCCAACTACCCTTGAAGTTAATAACACATGCCCTCAACATATCCTCTAGGGTCTAAATGGTCCTCTCTGCCTGACCATCTTTTTGAGGGTGAAAAGCTTAATTGAGATACACTTAGGTACCAAGATCCTTCTGAAAGGGTTTCCAAAAGTGAGAGGTAAAATAAGTACCCTTATTTGAAATGATAGATAAAGGAACTCCATAAAATCAGACCAACTCTTTAATATACAACTTAGCATAATCTATGGGGCAAGAAATAGGTTGATTTGGTCAATCTGTCTATAATGATCCAAATCGAATTATGTTGACGATGTAAACGGGGTAACCCTATTACAAAATCCATGTTCACCTCCTCCCACTTCCAAGTGGGAATACTAAACTTCTACAAGGTGCCACCAGGTCTTTGGTACTCTACCTTAACCTGTTGACAAGTAGCACACTTAGCCATAAATTCTGCAATATCCTTCTTCATACCATTCCACTAATAGACTTCCCACAAATCTCGGTACATCTTAATAGCGCCTGGATAAATGGAGTAACATGCACCATGCATTTTGGCCATAATTCGCTGCCTCAAACCATCAACGCACGGCACACATAATCTATTTTGTTATATCAACACACCATCTCCCCCTTAAGAGAAAACCTCTATCTTTTGCTCTCTGACTGACTCCTTCAACTTAACTAGACTAGGATTCTTAGTTTTTTTCACTTTTACCTCAGAAACTAAAGAAGATTTTGCACTACTCTGGACCTAAATATTTCCTTCAACCGAATCAACTAACCACACACCTAATCTAGACAACTGATGAAATTCTTGAACAAGTTCCTTCTTATCACCCTCTACATGAGCAACACTACCCATCGATAGTCTACTAAGGGTATTTTCCACAATGTTGGCCTTGCCTTAATGATACAAAACACTCATGTCATTATCTTTCAACAATCCTAACTGCCTTCTTTAATGAAGATTTAACTCTTTTGTAAAAGTATATTGCTAAATTTTGTGGTCCGTAAACATATCAACATGCACCCCATAAAGATAGTGCCTCAAGATTTTCAATGTAAATACAAAAGCAGCTAATTCAAGATCATGAGTAGGATAGTTCTTTTCGTGAGGCTTAAGCTTTTTAGAGGCATAGGCTATGACCTTACCTCTTTGCATCAAGACACAACCCAAACCAACTATAGAAGTATCACAATAGACAATGAATACATCTATACCATCAGGTAACGCTAAGACTGGGGCTGAAGTGAGTCGAGCCTTCAACTCCTAAAACATTTTCTCACAAGAGTATGACCACTGAAACTTAACTTTCTTTTGAGTTAATCTAGACATGGGGGATCCAATGGATGGAAACCCTTCGACAAAGAATCAGTAATAGCTAGCTAAACCCAAGAAACTTATGATGTATAATGGAGAGATGGGTCTAGGACAGTTTCTCACTACTTCAGTCTTTTGGGGATTAACTCCTATGCCATCACCGGAAATAATATGAATGATGAAAGCTACTGATCTTAGCCAAAATTCACCCTTATTAAATTTAGCGAATAACTGATGATCTCTAAGAGTCTGTAATACAACTCTAAGATGGGTTGCATGGCCATCCTTACTACAAGAATAGACAAGAACATCATCGATAAAGACTATGACAAACATGTTTAGGTACTACTTGAACACTCGATTCATCAAGTACATAAAGGCTGCTGGAGCATTTTTTAGTTCGAAGGACATGACCACAAACTCAAAGTGACCGTGACGGGTTCTAAAAGCTATCTGTGGAATATCACATTCCCTTACTCTAAGCTAGTGATAGTCAGATCTAAGGTCTATTTTAGAGAAGTAACTTGAACCTTGGAGTTGATCAAATAAGTCATCAATTATAGAAAGAGGATATTTATTTTTAACTGTGACTTTATTTAGCTGACGATAGTCAATGCACATTCGCAGAGAACCATCTTTATTTTGCATAAATAGGATGGGAGTGCCCTATGGAGAGACACTAGGCCTTATGAAACCCTTTATTTAAAATATCTTTGAGTTGCTCCTTTAACTCTTTAAGCTCGTATAGAGCCATACAATATGGAGGAATGGAGATGGGTTGAGTATCAGCAAGAAGATCAATACCAAATTCTATTTCTGTCGGGAGGTACCCCTAGTAAATATTCAAGAAAAACTTCAAGAAACTCATTGACTACACAGACTAACTGAACTGTTAGAGTCTCAGATTTAGTGTCTTTGACTCGAACTAAATGATAAATTCACCTCTTTTGAGATCAACTTTTTGGCCTTAATATAGGATATGAAATGACTCTTGGGAGATATGGAATTACCTTCCCACTCAAAGACTGTCTTATCTGGAAACTAAAACTTCACCACTCGAGTGCGATAATCTATAGATGCATAATAGGAATGAAGCCAATCCATGCCTAGAATAAGGTCAAAGTCTACCATATCTAACTGTATTAAGTCTGTTAATATGATCTTATGAAGGATAGTGATAGGACACTTTTTGTAGATCTGTTTTGCAACAAATGACTCGCCCACTGGGGTAGAAACTAATAAGGTCTTAGAAATCTTTTTAGGATCTACTCCAAAATTTACCATAACAAATAGTCACATAAGAGAGATTTGACCATGGGTCTAACAGAACATAAACATAAAGATGAAATAAATAAACAATTCCAGTAATAACATATGGTGAACTCTCCTTCTCCTAGCAGGATGGTAAAGCATAGAACTAATTCGGGTGCTAACAGCCACCGATACTAGATGATGCACCCTGAGAAGGGGCTGAGTGACCTAGTTGAGCTGGTGCACTAGTAGTCTGAGTCTGGGTACGAACATCCCTATTTCCTTGCTTAGAATACGGGCACTCTTTGATTCTGTGACCCAACTTACCGTATCAAAAACAACCTTTCTGTCCTAACAAACACTCACTAGGATGATTCTTTCCACACCTAGCACATGAAGGATAACTGGGCTTTCCACCCATGGTATTATAAGACCTGGATATAAAAGTCTTACCCTACTACTCCTTCTTGGATTAGGGTGCAGGAGCACTGGCTGAAGATGGTGCCAACATAGACGAGCGACCCTAAAATTGCAAATGATTTCCCCCTACAAATCTTGGTTGCTATACTCAGACTATCCAATTCTAGCCTTTTTATTTCTTCTTTCTCTCCCCTTTAACTTTTCTGCCTTAATCTGTTGAGCATGAGTCATCAATAGTCATCAATTTATTGAGATCCATATCCCTAATAAGCATTGAATTCCTACACTCCTTGACTACCAAAACAGATATTCTGGTAAAAACCTTACTCATACTAGAACTTAGGTCATCTATCAAATCAAGAGTATACTTAGATAACTTATTGATCTTAAGGAAGTAATCTTTCACTATCAATGAGCCCTACCTTAGGTTTATGAACTCCTCAATCTTTACTTCTCACAACTCACGCGGAAAGAACCTGTCTAGAAATATGTCCTGAAAAAACTACCAAATCATGGGAGCTGTATTTTCACCTCTACCATTTTTCCACATAACCACCCAATCATAAGCAACATCCTTCAGCCTTTTAGAAGCCACTTCCACACTCTCCTCTTCAGTAACATGCATAACTTGGGTAATATTTTTCACCTCCTTGAGGTACAACTGTGGGTCCTCACCTACCTTCAACCCAAAGAATTTAGGAAAATTTATTCTCATAAAGTCACGAATTTTGGCTATAGCTAAATCAACATACTGCTGAAGTGGGACCGCAGCCTGATGGTTGCCCTCAATATTGGCAGTCACATCTTGGGCCAATGCCTGAAAGGCATCCCAAAATTCAGCATGGGATACATTCTCATTCAGAGGATTAGTAGGCTAGGTGGCTATTTATTATTCCTAAAGGCATTAGCTCTGTGAGGAGGCATATTATGTCATGTAAGAGCATGAGTTAAAAACAGATAGAAACAATTGTAATCACGATGGATCATGAAAGGAAAAGGATTATTTCCTAAATTATCCTGTAGCCTTTTGTTCATAAATATGGCGCGCTTCACATCCATGATTAAGACTCTACGTAACACGGCTTGTCTAACTCCCTAGGAAACTTTAAACTTTAGGCTTTTCTACCAAGTTTGTAAAGCCCCAAAAATGGGTCCCAAGATGTCACACAATGCGTAAGACTATGAGTAGTCTCAAGCTAACCCTGTAAGCCTTCTCCTAAATTTGAAACTCATATTAGAGAAATTTAAGCATTCCATCAATATGAAATACTAAATTCTATTTGAATTAAACTAAATGTAGATGAACATAATGTCTGAGAATACTTGACTTAAAAGTCTGGACAATCAATACTAGAAATTTGAGTTTTAACTAGCATTCTGACAAGCCTCTACTACTAACCACTAGAGAGCTGATGGGATAGACCCCCAGTGTAATACCCTATATTTCCCTAGCCTAGATTAACCCTCAGTACATGAATTATCCTAGATAAAAAAATTTAAATGCTCAGTAATTTTCATATTTTATCCTTCCATTATGTAGGAAATTCAATTAGTTTTCCAATGATATAAAATTCGCCTAAATCCGACAACTGGGTAAGAAGTTATTACGATTTTATGTTTTAGTCGTTTAACATCGTCATTCAGGATAATAGCACGTCGCGGAGTGTGTTAAAATATCAATTGTCAATTTTCAGTGTTGCTCCATAATATTGGCACATCACACCATAGACCTGGTTCACAATTTCCAATTTCTAGTGTGCCAATGCGATCCTACCGCATCGCGGTGCACTTCAAATTTGCAACCAAAGTGGCAACGCAATACCACCATGACGCACCACCATGAAATTTCCTAGTTTTTATTTTCCAGTGGCCTGGCGTGATAGTGGCTCATCGTGCCAGGGTTCCAAATTGGGAAAATTTCATGAAAACGGTCTTTTTTCTTGATTTATTCCACCTAGATGTGGGAGTTAAGCTCTAAAAATGTGTAAAACCCTTCATTATTCACTTTTTCCCAAAATCAAGAGGTATTTCTCTCTCAAGAAAACAAACCCTAGCTCTCAAGAATCAAGGTCCATCTTCAAGAATCTCCCGAAGAACCTTCAAGAACTCTTCTTCTAAGGTATGTTAGATGTTCATCCATAGATCCTTACCTTCCATGGAGCCCAAGAATCTTTTTTCAATATACAAGATCTATGATTTATGATTTCAATGTTTGAATTAGATTGAATTCATGTTCATGATCTTTTTTGAGTTTTAATCCATGATTTAGATTATGAATTCCAAGAATTGATTCTAGTATGTGTTGGATTACATGGTATTCATGATAAACCCTTCAATTTGAAAGTTGATTGTTGTAGCCATGTTAACCCTAAGTGTTTATGATTTAATGAACCAAGTATGCATCTTATGTGTTTGATAAATTATCTATGAGAATGAAATAATGCCATTATAGCATGCTAACATGTATTCCCCATTCATGTACAAATTAATGCATTACTAGTGTTTGATGGAATGTCTCCATGAATGAATTATGACCAAGTGAACATTGTTATGTTATTCTAGATTATTCTTTTCTTTAATTTTTATGCTATCGAGTCCTAGGGGTATTTAATACCTGACAACTTAGTTGTTTAATTAGAGCCAGTGTTAGAGCCAGTGTTAGATACAGAATATTATCAGTCATGTCATGATTTGTAGTACTCTCATCCCATTACAGAACTCAGTAGAATTTAGTCAGTTACAGAACTTAGGAAAACTCAGTAATCTCAGTGAATTCAGTCCAGTTCAGTCTAGTATAATAGTTCAATGTCTTTTAGTTGGGAGTAGAATTCAGCACCGAGTGAACCCAAGGATGGGGGTTCACCTGCCAGTAGAGGGTGTGATCCTTAGAAGTAATCCTTGCATTCCAAAACTACATAGCTATTGTAAGGTGAGATATCAAACCTGCCAGTTGAGGGTTGATGAGGTGCTCTACCTGCTAGTAGAGGGTACCACCGTTCTCATTTAGGGAACCTACCAATAGAGGGTTACTCTTCATCTTGTCTTTGTCCGTGGCACGGTGCTGACACCTTTCCAATTAGGGTTACGAATTGGACCCAAGCTTAGTTATCTTATCTTATTTGGGGCATGACGGTTTGATGATTATCTCCCGCAGTTTCTGTTTCAGTCCCAGTCTTCAAAATAGAACTCAATTCAGTTCTACAAACTCAGGACTATCAGATATTGTCACTCAGTTATTAGTTACACATATTATCAGTGTTCCCAGATTATCAGTATGTTTAATTATCAGTTATCAGATTCAGTTCTAGTATACTCAGTCACAGTAGGCAGAGTATGTTCAGTAGTTACAGATCCTCCATGTATGTAAATCCAGCTCTTGTATATCATTCAGTTAGTTATTGTTCATACATATGAACCCATGCATTCAGCCTTACCTCATTTTGCATACCAGTACATTCCCACGTACTGATCGCATATCCGTTTCTTGTGCTATGATATTTCATATCATAGGTTTGGATGCTCAGGTTCCTGAGCACGCTTAGCTAGATTTAGCCAGCAGTAGCAGATTTAGTAGTGAGTCCTCATCTATCGAGGATATGATTTTAATTCAGTACTTCAACTTAGCTGTATTTTAGTAGATGGAGTTAGTTGGGGGGTTGTCCCATCAACTCCACTTTTAGACAGATTCAGTTAGAGGCTTTTCAGACTAGATTTTCAGACAGTATTTCAAATTCAGAGGTTATATTTTATCAATATTTAAGATGTTTTTAGCCTTATGGCATTTCAACCCATTATTCTGTTTTTATTTTAGTATTATTATTCAGTTCTCATAGTAGATATCACTCATGGGTTAGCTTATGGTCCTTCAGGGTTGTATGCATCGTATAGCATTCAGGGTGCAGACTCGGTCCATTATACCCAGCTGACTTAAACTGACCGAAAACAACTAAACAATCAACTTTAATGAATTAGAAATCTTAATAACTGGGTCCCCAAACTATGAGGACTCACCAACTGTCAGGATGTTGATGGAGATGCTCGAAATCACTCACACTGCCAAAACTGAGCACCTGAACCTACATTATTAAACAATGTAGCACAACACATATATGTGGATCGGTACTTTTGGAATGTACTAAGCATGTGGAGATGAATGCATTAGTAAAAAAAGTCTTAATGTTCATAAAATTTATGAAAGAATACATGCTAAGTGTAATGACTCACATTTTCTTGAATAACTAAAAGCTGAAAATCGTAAATCATAAATGATAAAGCATACTATGTAAGTCTTGTGAGCCATCACATTTAGTTATAAAAGTTGTACTTGTATTTTATCTTTAAATCAAGAAGTCTAAGTGTAGAAAGTACTCACTTGTATATCTGTAAACTGAAAGTTGAAACCTCATGACTAATATCCAATGTAAAATAATATCTAAATGAAACTATAAGCCTTCACACTTAAATTATAAAGTTTTTCTGTAAGTTTTTACTGTTAGAAGGCTCTTCTAACCGACATAAACCATGTGAGCTATCATGGAGTCCAACGTCTAGTTTTACTAAGGGAAAAACCTCACGATGGGGAGAGGTGTCATACTCTTGCCAAGGAGTATAACCTGAGCTATCTGTATCTGTCATCTATATAAATGGGAATACTCTAAATATGTACCTACGTTGGCTTGTAGTTATGGGATAGTAGGATGTTCTAAACTCACACTTCCCTCTTGGTGCTAAATACTAATTCCTTTAATCTGTATGCTCATTCTGTAGGAAATCTACTTTAAAACTAGCATAAGGGTTTGAAATGAAAACCAGTTATGCATCTGTTTACTTTAAAATGTAATCAAAACTGTAGTCAAAACTGTAAAGTGGAATCCATATCATAGCTGAGGATCAAAAGATCAAATCCTGCTTAAAATTTGAATATAAACTAATCATTGGGTGCTTAAAAGCATAATCTTCTTTAAATATCAAAACTCAAACTTAGGGCGTGAACCCATGCTTCAAATTCATGTTAAATCAAAATAATACTTCATGCTCAATAATCTTCTTGAAATACTTCAATAATATCAATATAATGAGATAAACATCACAATATCATGCTTAAACTTAAACTTTAAATCTATAATCAATGCCTTAAATCATACTCATGGTATTCAAATCATAAAAGAGAGCTCTCTAAATCAACACAAATATGGAATTTCATAATTCGATTGCTTTATAAATTCATAATTCAAAACAAGATACTTTGGGTAAGAACCCTAATTGCAATTCATGTATATTCATCATTAAAAGCTAGTTTTGGGCACAAGGATAAAAGGAGTATCCTTGTTCATAAACCTAAATACCATAATTGAGATGAAGGCACTTGACTTTTAATTCCTATTTGTGTTCTTGAAGATTGGTTCTTGAAGTTCTTGAATTAGAAAACTCAAATTTTGAATTATCTTAGAAAAAGAACGGTGAATTTTGAATTTCTTGAACTTTAAAATTGAAGCTCTAGGGTTTCTTGGAGAGCAATTTGATGAATAATGAGTATATTTTGCTCAAAAATACACTTAATTTTTTGTTTTCACGATTCAGGGGCTTGGTAAAAGATAAGACTACCCTTAGGGATTTAAATCCTACAACTGGAATACACATCATGATCTTACTGCGATGAGCCCAATGGGTCATCGCAATACCCACCGCGATGCGGTGGAATCATGGTGACACTGGAAATAGGACCATTACTGATTTGGGTGTCACCGCGACACAGGGAGTGGGTCATCACGATATCCACTATGACGCGGTGGAATCGGGGTGACTGTCTGGAAACTGACAAATGTTTTTTTACACTCCACCGCAATGAGGTGGACCTCTTGACGCCATACTCACCGCGACACGATGGAATCGCGGTGAGCTGGTGGAATTTCAATCCAAACACCATCCAATCCTACTCTGAAAAATCCAAAACTTGCCTGAGACATGCTACTTACACCCTTGAATATAATTCAATTAAAAAATCATTTCGGGGCCCGGAAGGTCAACTTAATAATCCTCAGAGTTTAAAGGTAGTCAAAAGTGACTAGACCCCTCAACAAATAACTTTATTTTCAGGTTCTAAGTGCTATGGGCACATACTAGCTGCTGAGCTAAACTAAGAAAGTGCGGGGTATTAAACTGCTAAATCTCACATTTTCATTATGCTCTCATGCACACCTCTTACATAGGCAGGCCTTATTAGTAAGAATTTCATTATTAAGGTGTTTGCAAGTGCCTTATTTAAAGTCTCAAATTTTTCATCAATTGCCTTTAGTAATTCCTTGACATTGTTATGTTGTTCGGCTGAACCACGAATACCAGTAAAGACTTTGATCTTAATGAACATAACACCAAATGGTTAGATCGCTTCCATTGTTCATGGAGAGAAATCTCAGCTTTAGTGCTAATTGCATCAATAGGTGGTTCGCCTTTCCTGATAGCATAATCAATGTTCACATACCCTAAGTGAAGGATAATTATTTCCTTCCGGGTCTTATAGTTCCCACCATTCAATTTGGGAAGATCACAAATATCAGAGATACTCGAAGATTGTATAACTGCAAAAATATACATACATGCTTAATAAATTTGAGGAAAACAATATAAAACTAAATCTACTAACCTAAAAAATTTCTGTGGGAAATTTTTTTAATTCAATTACTCTTTCTTTATGATAGAATTATGGTTTACTAGCATGATATTCTATCTTTAAGATAAAAATATTAAATTTTCATTCATAATTCCTGTAAGTAATTATGAAAAGTATTTGAAATTTTATCCTAATTAATTATGTAACCCAATAATAAATGTCCTTGAGTTATCGTATATATCTAATGACAATACTAATGTCTAAAATTACTTTATATGATCTTTAATTTTAAGATTTTATTCAATTAAAGATGCTTTGGCTAATCTTCAATTAAACAAAAATATAAATTACTTAGACATTTGATATCACCTAAATTACACCTCTAAGAAAGTATAACGATATCTCTATCAAATAAAGAACCCAACAAAGTTTGGGGTCAAACCCACAGGGGATAGGGCGAATCTCTGTCAAGAACTTGCCGATGTAGTCAAAAAAGTGCAAAAAGTAAATGGGGGGTTTTGTAACAATCAGTAATAAAAGTAACAATTGGTGGACGATCACTAGGATTGTATTTCCCCTAACTTCCTAACTCAATAGACTTGTCAAGCTTTTCAAACTACCTCAGCTCCTTGCATGCATAATCTAACAAGTTATGCATCACCAACCATCTGTTGACACCATTTGGTGAATTTTACTCATCCCCGCTCGGTCTTAGAGTATCGCTTTACTAACCCTTATCCTGGATATCAGACTAACTATCTCCTCTCAGTCTTACGTTAATAAGATGAAAGTTTGTAGCTTTAAATTACTGTTGTGATCTTTTTTTTCTAATCTCAATCTCTTTCTCGAGTTAGTATCAAATACAGGTAGGTTCTTGATGTCTGAAGTCGTTAACAAAGCAATCAATACAACGAAAACCACTATATATGCAAAAACACTAATCAAGAAAGACATTGCACTTCCTCTATTTTTTTATTCCATCAGGGTTCCCACAATCTTAGTTAAGAGATTTAGTTTCTCATGATTGCAAGAATATCCATAAAATTCATAATTGAAAGCATATGAATAATTTTACAATGAATTAAGAATGGAAACCAAAATCTCAACTTTATATCAAACCCGAACAACCAAGAATAAGAATCCCAAGATCAAAACTATATCTCATAATCAAAATAATGTAAAAAGTATGTAAAAAATGTAAGAGCGTAAACTAATAACAAAACATCAATGGTTTATTTACAGGTTACATCAAAAAATTTAAGAATGTTATCCAAAATAAAGTCGATATCAATCTACGACCCCATTTATGAGCTGTAGGTAGTACCTACAGGCTTAGGTGGGTTTGTAAATTTTAGAGGAATCAGGAGGCTTTACATCACTGTAACACCTCATATTTGCGGGCTAGAATTCAAACTGTCATTCCTACGTGTGTAAACCTGAACCCCATTATTTCTATGTAAATATAAGTTAAGTAAAGTACATTCAAGGTGAATAATATTCATAGGAAACACTTAGAGTAAAGTTAAGTTGAGAACTTCGGTTATCGACTGAATTTTGGTATTCGATCATACAAAGATCAACTTTGAACATGTATAACTTCTATAATGCATTGAATTTTAGAGATCAAGACCCTCCAAATGCAAGGTAATTGGGTCCTCTTTCCAACTCATCCAATTTTTCCTTAATCCTATACCCGAGTAAAAAGTGATAAGCATTTTCATGAGTGAACCATTGAGGGTATTTGATAAGGGTGTGGCATGCCCTCTGTGCTCTATGATAAGACCATGGAATACCCTGTGTGCTCCGTGTTAAGGGAATGGCACATCCATGTTCTCAAATATGATAAAACTCACATTCTTTTTGGTTTTTTTAGGGCAAACTAGTCTTTACATCCTAAATCATCCTATAACTAATACTAATGTGTTATACCTCATCCCATAATCCAAATAGATGATTCCTCTTCTTTCAATCCCTCAAAAATACCAAATTAGGGTTCTTCCCCAAATTTCATACTTCCAAGGATTCAAATGCAAGTTCATCTCAAATTCTTCCATCAAAAGGCATGTCGGACACTCCCTATTCTACTTATTATTTATTTCATCAATTTACTTCATATTCAAGTGTTTTTCAATGTTTGATTAAATTAGGATTGAGGGTTTTTGAATGTTAAACACTTGCATTGATTTTTCATTGTATTAAATGGTTTATTCATGGTTTGAATGGTGGATTGTAAACTAAATTTTTGGTAATGGTAGAAATTAGCAATATGGTTTTCACAATTTTTATCAATTTTGGCATGATAATGACATAAACCTCAACCCATATCATAATTTGATCTTGAATAAGGATTCTATAGAGTTTAACTCATCTTTTGAAATATTGCATTACATTAAATGGAAAAATGTAAAGAGGTTTTGGAACTCCCTTGGAGGCTATCGTTTTGGATTTTAAATGGAATATTAGAGTTAAATTGGTTAAATGGTTTTGGTTTAGCATAATTGGAATAGCTTGAAAGTATATTGGTATAACAATACCAATTTGTAAAATCCTTAAAGAAATACTCCATGGTTATTGGTTAATCGTATGTGAAAAATATTTTAATTTGGGCTTAAAAGGAATTGTGTAGTTCACCAAAAAGTATAGTCTCGGGGGTACCAACACTGGACACCACGTTTGCCAACATTGGGGGTCTATGATCACTCTATTTGATTTGCACAGTATATTTTTTGGAGGCTAATTTACTATTGGTGGCTTAGCCTATTCTCCGGTACATGTGGCTAACATGGACTGGGGTCCTTCTGGCAAGGGGATTCTAATCCATATAGCATGTGGGTGACTTTAGGTTGGAACAAGCTGCAAAGTTTAGGATTAATTTTTTAACGATAATGTTTCACACCCCTTTCCCCTATCTCGGCATCCTATATATATATATATATGTATAATTATGGTTTATGTGATTTAGGACTAGTTTTTGATAAATATATATTTATCCATATATTTTACTATTGGTTTTGGTATATGTATATTTTATCTCTTTCCTTGGGTTGCATGCTAGTATTCACTGTACTGACCATCCCCGGATACTATATCATTTCATGATGTAGGTTCGAAGACCTTTTTTTGTGACCCTGTGAAGTGTTAGGTGGACCTTTATTTTACTGGTAGTTGGTGAGAAGTGGTTATCCCTCTATCATCTGTAAGGCATTGTTACTTTTCAGTCATCCTCTCAATTTCAAGGCTTTGGTTTTTTCTTTTGGTATAGTTATGGTCATGTCCTGACTTGGTAGATGCTTTATGGATAGAGGCTTGTAGATAGGTTTGGGTGTGGTTTTCAGAATTTAAATTTAACTTTCAAATTTCATTGAGTATTTATCAAACTCTTTTATATAATGGGTTGACTTTTATAATTTCCATTTATTATTATGCTCTTGATGTAAGGATTAGGGGTTATCTCAGACCTTGGTTGGCTAGGGATGCCCTTCACGACTAGCCCCGGGTTTGAGTCGTGACAAGCTTGGTATCAGAGCACGATTTAGGGTTACTGGGTGTCTACAAGTCGTGTCTAGTAGAGTCTTAATTATTTTTGTGTTGTGCACCATACTTATAATCAGGAGGCTACCAGATATTTAGGAAATATTTCTCTTTATTTCATACTCTAGATCATGCAATAGTGTTATCCATATGAAAGTTATCCAAATTTCTTTCTTGCTCTAATTTTTTGGCTATATCTCATTATCGAGGTGATACAAGTGCAAAGTCTTAGATTCCTAACAATATGGTCCTTTTTGATTGAGTCATCAAAAGGTTATGAAAACCCACAAGAACTTGAAGAATGTCCATAAGTGTGTCAAAGCATATTGATTCAAGTGTATACATCTATCTTCATGAGCGTGCATTTCAGCTTGAGGTAAGATATATATTTAGTCCCTTTTCAAAATCTTTATTGCAGGAGTCTCGCTTAAGGGGAAAGATATGTATTTGAATACTAGGATAGTAGTTCCACCCAATAGTATAAATAGGATTTTATTACCTATGAATTGTAAGATGATCCCAAGCTTAGTGAAATGAAGACCTAAGTTTAGAACTGTAATACCCCGAAAATTCAAACCAATATTAGAACAATACTTCAAGCTCATGATAAATAAATTATAGTGATTTGTCAATTTTATGAGTGACTTTGACGTATATTAAGGCCTCAAATAACTCCTAGCTATTGGACGAATCAAAGTATCCCTTACCGATTGAGTTCTTGAGAAGGATGTTGCTATAATCAACTTCAAATGAGCATGTCTTTTGTTTTACTAAGAATTTTGATCTCATCACCCACCAACAGTTACATAATTGAATTAGTTTTCCAATGATACCAATTTTACCAGAGAGTTGTCCGATTGTCGAGGTGTGACGGCCAAGTTTATGGACCGTCAAGCCAGTGATGGACCATCAATCCAGACTATCAACCTAAGGAAGTGAGCTCTTTTTTTGGCCATAAAATGATAGTTTGTGTGACATCCAGTTACCAGAGTGATGGTCCGTCACCCAAACCATCAACCAGATCCATTCAATGATGTAATGATGATTTTAATGAGATTTTTTGGGTCTTTTTCCACCCTTTTTAACCCCTAATTCCATCAACATAAAAAATATAACTCCTCATTCAACCTAAATATCAAAAATAGGGCTTCTATAAAGATCAATTCAAGCCCTTCCTTCAAGAAAACTCAACAATCCAAGCGCCACCATTCAAGAACCTTCAAGAAAAGTTATTCTCCTTCAAGATTTAAGCTTTTGAGGTATGTTAAATATTCATCCATGGGCCCTTTCCACCCATGGAGTACAATAACCTGATTTCAAATTCAAATCTATGATTTATTTATAGGTTATTATGATTTTAACCATGAATTTCAATTTATACCATGTTTTACACGTAATTGTTGTTGTTATTGAACCCCACGTATTCGAATGGTGTTGTTCGCTAATTTATGCTTTAATTGGTGATGTTATTATTGAAATCATGTTATTACTACAAGTTTTAAAACTATTTCCATGCTTAGCTTAATTTGTGAATTGTAAGTGTTTGATAAAATTCCTAAAAGAATGAGTTTTGAATAAGTGCTTACATGTGATATCCTTAAAGTTTTACTATAATCTTATTGATATTGATATTGATATCGAGTCTTGGGGCTTTGAAAACCCAAAATTTAGTTGGTTACCTAGTTTTTAGTACTTTCACAAGGGTTTCAAATAAACTATCAACACTAACAGTTCAATCAGTTTTCATAAGTAGTTAAACTTACATTAGTTCAGAAATCAGTGTCTTTCAATTGGGAGTAAAACTTAGCACCGAGTGAACATAGGGATGGAACCTCCTCCGTTAGTAGGCATGAGGCACTTGTCTCCCCCGTCAGTAGGCATGAGACGTTAGTAGTAGTCCCTAGGTTCCAAACCTACAGAGACACCATAGTTTTGAGGAGTCCCCCGTTAGATAGGCATGACACCCTTATCCTTCGGTACATTAGATTAGTGGATCCACGCAGCCATTGTTGGTACCCGTGGCACGGTACTAATAACTTTCTAGCTGGGGTTACAGGTTTGACCCTGATAGTACATTATGGCATATCGGTTATAGCAGGTCCCACAGTCTCAGTCTAGAAATCAATTTTAGGTTTGCTTGACCATATCATACAATATCAGTTATTTAGTTATCAGTATTTTTAGTTCACAGACTATTTCAGAATCATGTTTTATACTTTGTCATGCATTCTCAGTCTTTACAATTTTCATGCATTCTTACTCAGTACTTTATGCTATTTATTCAGTTAGTTATTACTCATGCACATGAAACCATGCATATTAGCCTAACCTCATTTAGCATACCAGTAAATTCAAAGTACTGATCACATACTTATTTCCTGTGCTATGATGTTTAATATCATAGGTTCGGACTCTCAGTTCCCTGGCCGTGCATAGATATATAAGATTATCATTTGTAGCAGTGGTGAGTCCTCATACTTTGAGGACATGGTTTATTTATCTCAGTTTACCTTATCAGTTCAGTATTTTCTATTCAATTAGGGTTAGTTGGGGATTTGTCCCATCAGCACCATATTAGTCAGTAGATGCTTTTCAGACTATTACAGACAGTTGGTCAGTTTTCAGTCATTATCATCAGTCATTTTACCAGTATTTTCAGTATTGTTTTAATGACATTATTAGAACTATGTTTTAAAACCTTATGGCATTTTTTAGTTAAATTCTGCATATGATTTTTTGATATTAGTTATACTTAGTGATCATAGCAAGTACCAGTCATGGGTTAGCTTGTGGTCTTTCGGGACCGTAAGCACTGTGTGGCATCTAAGGTATACTCTCAGGGTGTTACAATATTGGTATCAGAGCCTAAGGTTTTAAAGAGTCCTAGGGAGTTTGAAATTCACATTGAGTAGAGTCTTGTGTATGGGTGTGAAGCGTGCCATACTTATGGACAAGAGGCTACAAAATGTTTTAGGAAAAGTTTCTCTTTTTTCAGTATTTATGTCATACGATTGCTCATGAGCTCTAATTAAACTTCCATTCTAACTTATACTTGCTTCCATATACAAAAAATGCCTCCCAGAAAGAATAACGGAAGGAGGAACGGGATTCAGCCCATACCTCCGTTTGTTCAGGAAGAACCCCTAAATGAATATGTCTCCCACGCCGAATTCAGAGCTTTTTTATTACCTTATCTTATTCAGTTGCTACAAAGAACTATCAGCAGGTTGTTGTCCTATCTAGACTTATGCTTGATGCTCAGCAGATTGAGAAGGGGAGTATAGGGAAAAATAGAGAGAGTAAGAGGGCCAGGACAGGTAGTTTTATGCCAAGGTTAGAGGGAGGCAACCATTCCAAGTTCCATCAGAAATCCTCAGCCCTAGATCTTCCTTCAGCCAGTACGCTAGTGCCTAAGTTCAGGAATGATAGTTGAGATAGAGCACCAGACACTAAGTCACAGGATAGTGGGAAGAGAGTTTGTACTAATCCGCTTTGAGAAGAATGTGGTAGAAATCATAAAGATGTATGTAGAGCCGATAGTGATGTGTGTTTTGGATATGGTGATTCAGGCCACAGAGTTAGAGCATGTCCTATGGTTCATCTGCAGAGTCAGTACATCCCTCTTCCAAGTTTGTTCAGTCACCCGACTCAGTAGGGCACCACTTCTAGTGCCACCAATGGCCAGCGTCAGAATAAGCTATATGACCTTCTGTACTGAAAGGATCAGGAAAGCTCTCCTGATGTGGCTACGGGTACGTTACAGGTCATTCATCTTCATGTTTATGCTTTGTTATAACCTGAAGCTTTAGCAGAGCCTTTATTAGTGTCTATCCCAGTAGGTAAACCTATTTTGGCCAAAAGGGTATATGGAAATTACTCGGTTATAGTATTCTAGAAAATCACTTTAGTTGATTTTAGAAATAGAGTCGTTCAGTTTTAATTTCTTAATAAACCAGTCAGTGAATGAAAGGCTAGTACCTCAGTGCCTAGGAGTTATATATGTTTGTTTATTCCTTCTCAAAATTCTATGGAATCATATGATCTAGAATTAGAAGAATGAAACTAGGAGTTTAGCAACAGTAATGGAGTGGGGATAGTGTTATTTGAATTCAAGCGGATAATATTTCATGGGGATAGTTGTATGAAAGGTGAAATAGTAGGCTTGAAATAGTGTATACAAGAATTTAGTTTATTAATATGAAATTAAGTATGATGGTGTGATTATTATTTAGATATGTGATATTAGTAGGCTATGGATGAAGTTAGTATGGTTCATTAAAGGTGTGGGGATATCCATGTTAAGTGTTAGAATCTAAGTTTGAATCTTTGAAGGTTGAGTTAATAGAAAGAAGAGTTAAAAATTCTAAGTTAGTCAGTGTTTAAGTTGTTGTATAATGAATATTGGGGCTATAGAATGTCAAGAGTTCGATCTCAGAAGGAAGTATCAGCAGTAGGGTTTTACACTTTCAAGTGTAGTCTTTCAGGGAGAGTTTAGTATGTACAAGTATTGTTATATCTTGGACTCTAGAGTAAATTGGTTTTAGTTCAGTTTAGAGTTCATTAAGTAGTTCACAAACTTAGAATGATGGCTTGAAGCTAAGGGAGACATGATAGAACAAGTAAACAAGTCAGGCTCTCATATCCCAATAGTGATGCCAGTATGTTGTAGAATAGCAGTAAGGGGGGAGGATGCCAAACCCATTCTTATCCCAATTCAAGTTTTTTCAGGCATCACAATATCTACGCATGCCTTACATGTCATCTACGTGATCATAGCTTGCATTCATATATTTGCCATAAAAATCATGTATACTTCCAATATCTGGTATGAGCAGTTCCAGTTCACTCAATAGTAAGAATCATGTTCCATGAATTTAGAAACTCCAAACTTAGGTCATGCAACTCATGACTCATGTATTCATGTTTTATAGTATGCTCAGTTCCCATAACTCATGCTACACTCCTAATGATCAGCAAACTTCAGATTTTGTCATGTATATCTTTAATTTAGGTCTCTGGATGAATCCATGATCTTGATATTCTATTCCTCAGGCCTATTTTAAGATTCAAGTTTTGTATAGCATTCATGCATGCTTCAAGTCCTCAAATTTTAACTTTTTAATGACCTCTCCTAATGAAATAATGTAGTGATGAGAAATTGCTTAGGTTGGAGAGTGTAAATATTTTATGTTAAGGAAATATTATTGCATGCTTGTTTTACACGAGGTTGTAGTTATGAAGATAGGCTTGAATGTTATGTTAGTGTGTAAGTGGATAAATGCATTACGCATTAGTGAATGTCTAGCAAGAGGTTGTACTTGGTTGTTGAAGGGGAAATCAGAATTATTCAGGAGATGGGAAGTTATGAAATGCAGAGTGTATTGAATTCATGACTCAGACTAGTATTACAGTGTTATGTGTGCATTTTGTAGATTCAGGTAGGGTTGAACGTAGTGGGAGAATTTAGTCCAGCTCAGACTTCAGTAGGTAGAGTTATTAGTACCCATGTGAATATTTTTAGTAGTCTTAGGTGAAGGATAGCATTAAGGTGGAAGGTATAGTTACGGGAGTATTCCAGGAGTATGTCTAAGCTTTAAAGAAGCAGTTGCATTCTCTAAGGCATAGCAATTCTATCTTAGTTTGGGTTTCGTAGGCCTATGCTCTGTGTTACAAACTTGTAGCCATGATGGGATTCCTTATACAATTGTATTATTTAGATCATGCCCAAGATTCTCTGCTCTCTAATATTATTAGAACTTCTTAGAAAAAGCATTGAAGAAATGCTCTAGTTGAGTATAAGTTTTTAGTATGAGTTAGTCCGTAAAGCCAGCAATTTATTTTAGCAGTCAGATAGACAAGTTCCTATAGTTTTCCATCTTTCTATCTAGTCATACTATCCGAAGTCTCATGAATATGACTATTACAAGAGGGGAAATGTTTCCATCCTAGGGTTTATGAGTTCATCTCAGTTCATGTATCATGCCTCAGTTTCAGATTCTAGATATTCAGTCATGATTCGGTCCGTAAGTGTCCCGTTCTCAGTCTTTCTTAGTATTTCATCCAATTCAGTATCATTCTAAGGATGAAATATCCCAATGGAGGAGATGTTGTAATACCCAAGTTTTCATGTCCTAAATCTCTCATATTTTCTTTACGAATCCAAATCCAGTTGGAGGTAATGGTTATTCATAAGTTCACTCCTTCATTTTTATCTCAGCTTTATAACCATTCTCATGTCATAGCATGTATTCATGAAATCAATTCAATCATGTATCATGTTTCAAAATCAGCCATGTAATCATATTCCAGTCATGCATTTTCAGTATATGCTCTCAGTTACCTTAGTACAGTACTCTCCGTCTAACTAGTCTCATTCGAGGATGAGTGTTCCCAAAGGAGAGATATTATAATACCCTAAGAATCCAAACCAATATTAGAACCATGATTCAAGATCATGAGAAATAAATTATAGTTCTTTGTCAGTTTTATAGTGAGTTTGACATATATTAAGGCCTCAAATAACTCCTAGCTATTGGACAAATCAAAATATCCCTTACCAATTGAGTTCTTGAGAAGGATGTTGCTATAGTCAACTTCAAACAAACATATCTTTAGTTTTACTAATAATTTTTTAGTTCATGACCCACCAACATTTAGATAATTGAATTAGATTTCTAACGATATCAATTTCACCTTAATCCGATATCAGGGTAAAAAGTTATGCCCGTTTTACCAGAGAGATATCCGACTGCTAAGGTGCGATGGCCAGGTTGACGGACCATCAATCTAGGCCATCAACCTCAGGTAGTGAGCTCGTTTTATGGTCATAAACTGATGTTTTTAGTGACGGTCAGTCACCAGAGTGATGGTCCATCACCCAAACCATCAATTGGATCCATTCAATGACGTAATAACGATTTTAATAAGATTTTTGAGTCATTTTCCATACTTTTTAAACCCTAATTCCATTAACATAAACAACATAACTCCCCATTCATCCTAAACATCAAAATTAGGGTTTCTATCAAGAACAAAATTCAAGCCCTTTTTTCAAGAAAACTCAAGAATCCAAGCGTCACCATTCAAGAAAAGTTATTCTCCTTCAAGATTTAAGCTTTTGAGGTATGTTAAATGTTCATCCATGGGCCTTTTCTACCCATGGAGTCCAAGAACCTGATTTCAAATTCAAATCTATGATTTTTTTATAAGTTATTATGATTTTAACCATGAATTTTGATTTATACTATGATTTACACGTAATTGTTGTTGTTATTGAACCCCATGCATTTGAATGGTGTTGTTCCCTGATTTAAGCTTTAATTGGTGATATTTGTATTGAAATCATGCTATTACTACAAGTTTTAAAAATATTCCCATGCTTAAGTTAAGCCATGAATTGCAAGTGTTTGATGAAATGCCAACAAGAATGAGTTTTGAATAAATGCTTATATTTCATGTCCTCAAAGTTTTACTATGATCTTATTGTTAGAGCTATCGAGTCCTAGGGGTTTGAATACCCGAAATTTAGTTGTTTACCTAGTTTTCTATACTTTCAGAATGGTTTCAGATAAACCATCAACACTAACAGTTCAGTCAGTTGCCATAAGTTGTCAAACTTACATTAGTTCAGAAATCAGTGTCTTTCAGTTGGGAGTAAGACTTAGCACTAAGTGAACATAGGGATGGTGTCTTCCCTGTCAGTAGGAATGAGGAACTTTTCTTCCCCATTAGTAGGCATGAGACGATAGTAGCAGTCTCTAGGTTCTAAACCTAAGGCACCACCGTAGATTTGAGGGGTCCCCCGTCAGATAGCCATTGTTGGTACCCGTGGTGCGGTACTAACACCCTTTCAGCTGGGGTTACAGGTTGGACCTTGATAGTACATTAGGGCATATCAGTTATAGCTAACTGCCATAATCTCAGTCTAGAAATCAATTTTAGGTTTGTTTGATCATATCATACAATATCAGTTATTCAGTTATCAGTATTTCAGTATTGTAAGTTCACAGACTATTTCAGAATCATATTTTATACTTGGTTATGTATTCTCAGTTTTTATAGTTTTCATGCATTCTTACTCAGTACTTCATGTTATTCATTCAGTCAGTTACTACTCATGCACATAAAACCATGAATATTAGCCTAACCTCATTTAGCATACCAGTACATTCTAAGTATTGATCATATTCTTGTTTGTTTCACTATGATGTTTAATATCATAAGTTCGAATGGTCAGTTCCCTGATCGCACATAAACATACCAGATTATCAGTGGTAGCAGTGGTGACTCTTCATACTTTGAGGACATGGTTTATTTATCTCAGTTTACCTTATCAGTTCAGTATTTTCTATTCAGTCAGAGTTAGTTGGGGGTTTGTCCCATCAGCTCCACAGTCAGTCAGTAGAGGCTTTTTAGACTAGTATAGATAGTTCGTTATTTTTCATTCGTTATCATTAGTTGTTTTATCAGTATTGTTAGTATTGTTTTACATACATTATCAGAACTATGTTTTAAAAACTTATGAAATTTTTCAGTTAAATTCTGCATATGATCTTTTGATATCAGTTATACTTTGTGCTCATAGCAGGTACCAGTCATGGATTAGCTTGTGGTCTTTCGGGACCATAAGCAATGTATGGAATCCAGAGTATACTCTTGGGACGTTACAAGAACTCAAGTGAGGATAAATTTTCAGTTAAGAAGGGTAGTTATATTCGTGTATCCTTGAGTGAGTGAAGGGGGTGTATGCTCTATGGTGATTGGCTATGGTTGTAGAAAGATTTGTAGATTTTATGGTAGTTAGTAGAGGAATTGATTAGTTATGATTGTTGACACCTAATTTTTACTCTCTATACATAAAATTAACGTCTTCAGGCTTCCTGATCGTTAAAGGGTACGAAATACAATTTTCATATATTTTTTACAATTCTTAACAAATTATTGATAATAATCCGTACTTTAGGATTTTGAAAATTTGTTGTCATATATTTACTTTTCATAATTTATTAATAATTCTCCTTATATTAGGATTTTTTATCAATTCATTATTGTTTTAACATTTTTCACAATCATCTGTACGCATACACAATATGACATTACATTTCTTTCAATCTAATTACATTTTCAATATTTTCAATATTCCTTACATTTTTTTGTAGTTACATATCAATACCTACATTTTGTACATTTATTACAGCCCGCAAATGCTGAGTCAGCTCAGTTGTTTTATTACACAGAATAATAGTTCGATGTCTTATCACATTCGATAATGATCATACAATAATGTCTTGTCACATCCGACAATGATTACACAATGATGTCTTGCCACATATAACAATGACTACTCAATGACACTATCATTTTGAAAATAACTTTGCTTGTTTGTTAAAAGTATGAAAAATTCTTTGGTCAATAACTTAAGGACCAAAGGGTGTCCTATAATACAAAAAAAAAGGACACACTTTTATCCATTAGATAATAAGGGGTTCCCAATTTTATTATAAATAGGTGGGGTAGAAGACAAAAATATGCATACATTTTTTCCTCTTTTTCCACTTTCACTCCAAAAAAATATACAATACATACACACAGATTTTTATCCCTCTTTCTCTCCTTCTTTTGGTTGCGCCTTGCCGGAGTTGGTCACTGGCGGGTGAGCTTCAAGTTTCGATCCCCAAGGCACCAGATGCGCCACCTCTACACCCCTCCGCCACTAATCTCTCTCTCTTTCTCCCCTCTTTTGGCTAAGCCTCGCCATATTTCTCCACCGGAGGGCGAGTTTCGGCCAAGCCATACCACCACAAGTTGCCTCCTTTTCGTCACTTTTGCACTTTATTTTTATCAATTTATTATAGATCTGGACGTTTTGTGCATTTTTGGTATTGCTCTGGTGTTCGATGTGGAAACAACGCCTCCCCCTCCCCCATTTGTCACAGATTTGGTCGGAGAGTTTATTTCTCCGACGGGGCTCCATATTTAGGTGAAATTCCATCATTTTTGCTACACTAGGGATTACGTTGGCTACATTATATATATAAAATTTTGTGTCCCATGACCCTTTTTCCTTTATACATTTTCCTTTATATTTCTTTTTTTCAATCGTGTTTGAACTATTTTATTACTTTGTTACATAATTAAAGATTTTACTTTATTTTATTACTTCATCGTGGCTACATTATTTTTATTCATTAACTTTGACTATTCTGTCATTTTATTATCTTAATTTGTGATGATCGTTTGAATTATTATGCATGGTTTTGATATGTTTCCAGTGATTTTGTTAATTTTTCATCAATTGTCACTACTATTAAACACCATTAATAATTGGCCGATGACAATATCTCTTCATCGGATTTTTGAGGCCACCACATAATAAAAGATGAATTTTATTTTCTCAAATTTACTATTTTATATCAAGCATCAATACTTGGCCAATGAAGAAATATTTCATCGATTTTTGAGGCCTTCTCAAATAAAAGGTGGACATTACGTACACAAATATGTAACAAAAATAAATAATTCGGGCGATGGTGAATTTTTTACAATATCACGACAACACAAAGGTTTTACGATTCGTATCTTGGCACAGCAATTTAGGATGTCAATAATTCGAACAACCACTTTGTAGAGATGACGCATCTAAAACTTAATCCTAGCCCACATTATAGTAAAATTCTATTTTTTTACATCTACATATACATATGTTTACACACGATTTTAATTTCCTTTAATGATTATTTGTTTATTCTTAATTTCTATCGATTGTTTATACATTTTTTTGATAACACTCCCTGAGGTGATATTCAGACGGGAGTCTCCGAGCCCTATGTTTGTAGTTCTATTTTATCATTTGTATGATAGTATATAAAGATAAAAGTATAGTGAAATTTTACGTTTGGGGTGTTAGGCGGGAACGTTTTTACTTATGCAATATTCATCGCGTATTTAGGTAAAACTTAGACCGTTAATATTTACACAAAGAAATAAAATTAATCAATTAATTCGCACATTTGCATCATAAACATTGTATAGTCTTCCTTTTCAAGTAAAATCTTTATTTTTTCTCTTCATAATTTCGATCAAGTAGGTTGTATTATTTGCAAAAATATTTTCTTTTTATAGTACATAAAAAATGCTTTTCTTTTCATTATTTTCTTTTCACATGTAATTTGTACATTTTAATACATACCCTTTATGCATTTTCTTAACAATAAGTTTTACTCATACACTTAATATACATACATTTTTCATATTATTTTAAATATTTATATTTTTTGAAAGAATCATTTTTTTCCTGCTCTCTCTTTGATAAATTTAGTCTAGCGGGGTACCACATTTGAGGATCCTGAAGGGTACCTAACCCCTTTCCTTCAGAATAATTTGAACCCTTACCTAGAATCTCAATTGTTTTTTTTTTGCAAACTAAAAAACATAAGTCACACATGTTCATAAATAAATAGGTTTTCTTATTTTCCTTAAAAATTAGGTGGTGGCTCTGTACAAAACTTCAATTCTTTTAGAGTCCATAAGTCATGTTTTGTTTAACAACACAGAGCATGACAATGATGATTTAGAATTTATTTGAATTAGGAAAGGATCTCATGATGGATAGTTATTGTAGTAATAAAATTAATCATAGGTTGTAAATGGAAGGTTAAATTTTCTAATAATTTACAAATTTAGCATTCACTTGGGGTAATCTTAAAAGGGGGGACTAAATGATGTTTATGGAATTTTATAGACCATAATGGATTATGTTATAAGATTAAGATCGACTATCCTTATTATGTGGTTTTACTACACTGAAGGTCTCCTTAATTTTTTTATCTAGTAGTTGTAAGCTAGTTTAGTAGGTGAGAAGATATGTAGTAAACTTTAAGGTGTAGCAGTGATGTAGTGGAGAAGATGTTCTTATAGGTTGTAGTTAAGTTAAATACAGAATTTAGGTTGATATCTATATTTGATAGACTAGTATATTATGTGGGATATTTCTTTGGTGGTACATGGTTGATGCTAGATACTAAGTTTCAACTTCAGATACTAATTGTGGTGATAAGAATGTTAGCTTGAGGATAATGATGCGAGATTTGTGGGGGTAAATTAGTAGGCTTGATTTGATGTGTGAAAGAGCTTAGGTTGATAACTTATGAGATATTGGAGTGAGAAATTATAATGTATACATAAGGTCTAGTGTTGAAGTACAAAATTGTGGTTGAATCATTAGATGGATAAGAGCCATAAGTTATAAGAATAGGGTGTACTCGGTCTTGAGTTATAAGTTCCATGTGTACCTAGTTCACATTCTTGAGTTCTTAGTATGGAGAAGTCTAGGGAGTTGTTATATGTTGTTCTTTAGAGTTGAATTAAGGTAAATGTAGATAGACGGTGTGATCCTTTGTTATAGTTTTAAAATTTTTGTTAAGTTTTGAGGTTATGCAATTAGAGGTTTAATGTTTGTATACTAAAGAATGAAGAATGGATTGTTAAATTTTAAGGAGTGTGGATGTGTGACCATGATGGTTTAAATTATAGGGAGATGGCTATAGAAGTTAGTGAAAGGTAAGATTAATATCCCAGAAGGGGGTGTCCTAGAAAGAATTTAGTGCCTTCATGTTAAAGTTGTCAAAAGGAGTTGGCATTCATGTGCATAGTGATACCCCCATTGTGCGGGGCATTATTCTTATAGATTTAATAGGTGACTATATTTGTAAGTCTAGGATAGTGATCTTTGAGCTAAAGGTGAGATTATGAACTAAGGTAGATCTTGAATTTTCTCATGGTGGTGAGTTTCAGGGAAGAGTAATGGTAAATCTATTCTTATTCTACCAAATTCCTCCTACTTCGGTTTAAGAGAATGTTCTATCAATATCTTATGTATATTATGCCTATGCCTAAGGTCCAAGTTCTCTATGCAACCTATGTTCATGCTTCGACCCTTTATTTTGGATCTAGGGGCTTGTTATATGAATCCCTCCATACCTATTGGGTTGTATCATACATCTCAGGCCCTACCTTGAGTAGTGCAACCAATATAAGTTAAAATTTAATAGTGTCACTTCCATTCATGATGTTTGTACTCTAGTCCCTCAATTACCTTTCTTATGTTAGGGTGGTAGTGTTTATGGAAGCATAGTAATATTTTAGATAAGAGAGTGGATGTTTTTATGGTAAAAACTATGGTATGGTTACTCAAGCTAAGGTTATAGATGAAGCGATAAGAATGAGATAAACTTTTGTTATGGGAAATAGTTAGGAAGGGGATACATAGTAAAAATCTTTGTGAAAGTGATTGAAGTTGCTGGGTTATTAGTGGGCAGATCCATAAAGTGGGTGTAACAAAGATAGGCTTGAATGTTGTGATTGATAGATACACAAACCATTGTGTTATGTTGTTATTACTCTTGATAAGACATGATGTTGTTTGACCATAGTGATAAAATGGAATAGTATTCTTGGAAGGATGTAGAGCATAGGGTCCCATAGCTTAAGTTAGCACCTTTTTACTTCAGGTTAGGATTTAACATGGAGAAAGTATACAGTTACACTAAGACTCTTGTAGTTACGTGTTTCATGGGAGAATTATAAGATTGGGAATGGTGAAGTCTAGTATTCGTAGCTGAATTCATAGTTGAAAAGTGTTGTTATATTTAAGGGAAATTCATAGTTGAAAAGTATTGAGAATGCTTCTATTCTTATGTCCTGTGAAAATAATATTTCATGTATTGTATCCATTTTAATCAAGCTGAATATTCCTAAAAAAATCATGCCTTAAATTTCTATGATCATGTTTCATAGAACTCATGCCCAAGATCATGTCTATATCAAGTTTTGTTATCTTATCATTCATGCTTACACGATCTATTTGATTATGCCATGAAACTCTTTTATTTTGATGCTTATATATATTTTGTTGATGGAAAATTCCTATGGTGAAGTTACATCCTTTATTCCATACTTCTAAAGCTTCAATAAGTTCCTATCCATCATTCGATGATGAATGATTCCAATGGAGAGATAATAGAGCACCTCACATTTTCGGGCTAGAATTTGAACTGTAATTCCTATATGTGTAAACCCAAACCCCATGATTTATATGTAAATATAAGTGTCATTATCATTTACCTAGTGTCTAAAGTGCTTTCAAGGATAATAATGTCCATAGGAAACACTTAGAGCAAAGTTGAGTTGAGAACTTTGGTTATCGACTGGATTTTGGTATTTGATCCTACAAGGGTAAAATTTGAACATGTATAACTTATAGAATATATGGAATTTTGGATCACAAGACCCACCAAATGAAATATAATTTAGACATCTTTCCAATGCATCTGATTTCATCTTAATCCGATACCCGAGTGAAAAGTTATGAGCATTTTCGTAAGCGAACCAGTGAGGGTCTGCGATAAGGGCGTGGCACGCCCTCTGTGCTCCAAAATAAAAGTGTAGCATGCCCTATATGCTCTGTGTTAAGGTTGTGTCATGACCATGTTCCCACAGATGTTAAAACTCATGTTTCTCTTCAGTTTTTTTAGGGCAAACTAGTCATTTACATCCTAAATCATACGATAACTAATACTAATGTGTTTTCCCTCACCCCATAATCCAAATACACAATTCCTCTTCTTCCAAACCCTCAAGAACACAAAACAAGGGTTCTTCTCCCAAAATTCAAGCTTCCAAGGATTCAAATTCTAGTTCTTCTCAAATATCTTCCGTCAAAAGGCATGTTAGACACTCCTTATTCTACTTATTGTCTTATTGCATCAATTTACTTCATATTTAAGTGTTTTTTCAATGTTTGATTAAATTAGGGTTGAGGGTTTTTGATTTTTAAACACTTACATTGATCTTCCGTTGTTTTAAATGTTTTATTCATGGTTTGAATGGTGGATTGTGAATTGAATTTGTGTTCCATGGTAATGGTGGAAATTGGCAATATGGTTTTCACAATGTTTATCAATTTTTCCATAATAATGACATGAACCTTAACCCATATCGTAATTTGATTTTGAACAAGGATTATATAGATCTTAGCTCATCTTTAGAAATATTGCATTACATTAAATGGAAAAATGTAAAGAGGTTTTGGAACGCCCTAGGGGGATATGGTTTTGTATTTTAAATGGAATGTTGGAGTCAAATTGGTTAAATGGTTATGGCCTGGCTAAATTGGAATAGATTGAAAGTCTATTGGTATGACGATACCAATTAAAAAATGTCTTAATAAAAGACTTTATGGTTATCGGTTAATGTATGTAAAAAATATTTTAATTTGGGCTTAAAAAAAATTGTGTAGTTCATCGAGAAGGTGTAGTCTCGGGGGGGCAACATTGGAAAACATGTTTGCCAATGTTGGGGGTCTATGACCATTGTGTCTGATTTGTACAACATATTTTTGGGAGGCTAATTGACTGATGGTGGATTTTGCTTATTCTCTGGTATATGCAGCTAACATAGACTGGGCCCTTCTGATAGGGGAAGCCGGACCCATATAGCCTATGGGTGCCTTTAGATCGGAACAAGCTACACAGTTCAGGATTAAGTTTTTAAACTATCATGTTGCATTCCCCTTGCCTTTATCCTGGCATCCTATATATATGTATAATTATGTTGCATGTGATTTATAATTAGTTTTTGGTAAATATGTATTTATGCATATATTTTACTACTGGTTTTGGTACATGAATATTTTATTCCTTTTCATGGGTTGCATGCCAGTACTCATCGTACTGACCGTCCCTGAATGCTACATTATTTCATGATGTAGTCTCGAAGACCTTTTTTTGTGACCCTATGCAGCATTAGGTAGACCGTTATCTTATTGGACAGCTGGTAAGAAGTGGTGAGCCTTCAATTATCCAGAAGAAATTGTTGATTTTTATTCATCCTCTTTATTTCAGGCATTGGTTCTTTCTTTTGGCATAGTCGGGGTTATTTCCTGACTTGGTAGATGTTTTATGGATAGTATTTTGTAAACAGTATTGGGTATGGTTTTCAAGATTTAAATTTAATTTTCAAATTTCATTGAGCATTTATCAAACTCTTGTGTTTTATAGGTTTGTTTTTACAATTTTTGTATATTATTACGCTTTGAGGCAAGGTTGAGTAGGTAGTCTCATGCCTTGGTTGGCTTAGGATACCCTTCACGGCTTGGCCCCAATTCGGATCATTACAATCACCAACCTACGAAGGGGTACCTACAGGCCGTAGGTACTACTTATGCCATGTTGATTGGTCTTTATATGTCTTAGAACAAGATACAGCTTCAGAAACTCAAATACGACAACCTACGAACCCAACCAACGGCTAATAGGCACTACCTGCAGCCTGTAGGTAGGTCACATAAGTAGCCTTTAAGCTCTCTTTTTTTCCTACTCTTCTCCAAAACTTATTTTCCTAAAAAAACAACATAAAAGCACATCACATCTATCAAACAAAACCTAAGTGCTTCAATAATTTCCTTGTTTGAAGCATCCAAAGTGTCATAATACCATGGCACATCAACACCTTCACTTAGAGCATTTGCATGTCCTCAAGCAACTAACACAGAACCAAAAAACACGATGCTTAACTTAGAGAAACCTAAGGCACCTACAATAGTCAACTCAATTCAGTTAAAAGATTTTTACCCCCATATTCAAAAGACATTAAGTGGATCCATATAGCACAATAGTATGACACAAAGTAATCAAGTGATGGAATTACATTAGCAATAATCAACCAAGTGAACATGCAACTTACTGTAATGCCCCGAATCTAGTACACGGAATGCTACACGGTGCTCATGATCCCGAAGGACCACAATCTAAACCATGACTGATATATGTACCTGTATACTGCATAAAATACTGAATAATCCAAAATCATGAACTGAAAGGCAATAAGGTTCACATATCTGAAGTAAAATATAACATTTGAAAAGGGTATGAAATACCCAAAACAACTGAAATAATTTTCTGAACATAATAGTTTAGAAAGCCTCTAACTGACTTAACTATCTGAGTAAGAAGTTAATGGGACATGTCCCCAACTAACTCCAACTGATAAACTAATAAATGAGATAATAAGGAATAAGTATGTCCTCAAAAGATGAGGACTCACTTCTAACCGGACTGCTGAGACTGGAATCTACTGCTAGTCTGGAGCTCAGGTCTCTGAACCTATGGTGTAAGACACCATAGAGCGAATGCGTCAGTACTTTGAATATACTGGTATGCATGTGAGGTAGGCTAAATGCATGGGGTTCATATGCATGAACAATAACAATAGCAGACTGACTATCATGAGCGTGAGAATACATGCATGAGGCATAATAACTGACACTGATACCGTGATAAAATGATTACTGAATCTAATACTGATAACATGACATACTAATAACTAATAAAATAGATAACATGAGTGACTGCATCTTACAGATTTGAATCTGATGGAACTAGCTGAGTTCTATTCTGCATCTGAATTGGCTGTATCTGCCAGTCCTGAAATCTAAAGAACTATCTGAGTTCTTGACTAATACTGATACTGAAACTGTGGGAAGTATTCATCTAACCAACATACCCCAAATGATGCATTATATCTTAATTGGGGTCAAATCTGTTCCCTGATTGGAAGGGTGTCAATACCGCACCACTGGTAAGGACAACATGTAAGCAACCCTAATATAAAATATAACTCTAATGAGAATGGTGGGAACCCTCATATAGCAGGTTAAGAAACCTCATCTACCCTCATATAGCAGGTTAAGACACCTCATCTACCCTCATATAGCAGGCAATAATGTCTCAACCTATGTTGGCTACATAGTTCTGGAACGCAATGATTGTTTCTAAGAATCACACCCTCATATAACAGGTGAGTTCCCACCTTTAGGTTCGCTCAGTGCTAATCTCTACTCCTATCTGAATAGACACTGAACATGATTTCTGAAATTGAGCATGGACTAAGTTACTGACTTCCGTTGACTGACGGAATACTACTGATATCTGATAACTGACTGAGTTCATGAGATCATGGAGATTTCCTGAGTCATAAGATTGTCTGAAGTCTAAGGATCATAGCTTGACTGAGAGTATCATGAAAACATGACATGGTTCTAGGCACACAGCTAATATTTCAGGTACAAGTACCTCCAGAACTCGATAGAAGGAAAATAACAAAGCATGACTTTCTTGAATACATAATAATCACCATAATACATTTACTGAAGCATTTCATCAAACATATGATAGGCATAAGCTTGTACATACATGGGGATTTCATGACAACATGCTAGTTAGGCACTTTTCCTTCATTTAGGCATTAAATCAAACATATTGTAGGCATGGTACATGTAAACATCATTGTACAACAATTAAACATCATGGTCACATTCTAATTTCATTATTCAAGGGTTTAGTCATAGGTTTGCATGAATCTACATCTATAATAATTAAACCCACATAGAAATTATCACCCAACATGAAGTAGAACTCAATTTCTCATTTATCAACGTGAACAAAAATGGCCTAATCATGAAATCATAAAGAAAATCCATAACTTGAAGTGGGAAAAGGGATTCTTGGACTTCATGAATGAAAGGAGTCCAAGAATGAACACTATGCATTCTTGGGTTAAGATTCTTGATGTTCATGAACTTGAAGAATTGGAAATCCCTTAGTTCTTGAAGAAGATTGGATTTTGTTCTTGGATAGTAATGTTAGAGAGAAACCCTAATATTGGTTGTGAAGTAATAATGAACCAAATGGCTGAAATCAGATATAATTGGATATAAATATATATATGAGGGTGGTAAATGATCAAAATACCCTTTGAAAAACGACTTTAATTTGTTGAATCGAGACCTGCGACGGTGGGTGAGACGGTCCGTTGCTGGTTGACGGTCTGTCGGCCCTGACCATCACTTCTAGGAATAATGGGGTCTCACTGTTTTGACTGTGATGGCTTGGGCAATGGTCCATCGCAATTTCGACAATCCGTCAACCTGACCGTCACACCTTATCCAGAAGGTGGCCTCACTGTTTCCCTTGCGACTGCCTGAGCGATGGTCCGTCAGCCTAGCCCAACACTCCTAGGAAAAAGGTAGTTCTCACTACCTTTCTACAATGGCCGTGGGCGACAGTCCGTCGCTTGTTCGATGGTCCGTCGGCCTCACCATCGCACCTGGACGATTTTACTGTCTTCTGTATTTTGGCCATAACTTTCTCCTCCGATGTCGGATTTTGACAAAATTGGTATCGTTGGAAAGCTAATTCAATTTTCCACATGATAAAAAGTGAAAATATAAAAAATACGATATGTACAAAAGTGTATTCATATTTCAAAGAAAGCTTCTAACATTCTAGAGATGATTTCAAGCTAGGGAAAAGTACGGGGTATTACAATATCTCCCCCTTGAGAACATTCGTCCTCGAATGAGACTAAGAGTTAGGGGAGAATATAACCAACATACATACTAAACATGAACAACTTGAACATGATCTCATGACTGACATGACTGATAACTGAATATATCATACTGAACATGCATATCGGATGCATGTGTAACTGATTCATAAATGCATGTCTGGGTGTCCTGATGAACTAAGTTTATCACAATGAGAATGCATGGATGATGCATAATTATATAACTGAGTTGATACATGAATGCATGACTGAATATGCAATGGTATTTAATACCAAGTTTGTGATGAACACTGAACCTGAAACTGGGTAAGCTTAAGGAGAACTATTACCTTGATCTTGATATGAGTCGGTGGAGAAGAGGTGAGGACACTTGGTACGCATTTCTACCTATGTTTCCCAAGTAGCTCCCTTGATGGACTAATTTTGCCAAAGAACCTTAACTAGAGGGACTTCTTTGTTCCTCAACGTACGAGTCTGATAGTCTAGGATTTCAACTAGAATCTCTTCATAAGAGAGGTTATTCTGAACATTGATGCTCTGAATAGGGACTACAACTATTGGGTCACCTATACATTTCTTGAGCAAAGAGACATGGAAGACTAGATGAACTGAGGCTAGATCTGAAGGCAAATCGAGCTTATATACGACCTTGCCAAAGAGACTGAGAATCTTGAAGGGACCGACATATCAAGGACTGAGTTTTCCCTTCTTTCCAAATCTCTTAACTCCTTTCATGGCATATATCCTTATGTAGACATAATCACCAATCTCAAACTCAAGATCTTTTCTATGAACATCTACATAAGACTTCTATCGGCTCTGAGCATCTCGGAGTCGTTCTCTAATCAACTGGATTTTCTCTAAACAGTCCAATACCAAGTCAGGCCCTATAACTGAGGCCTCACTAACTTCAAACCAACCAATTGGAGATCTACATCTCCTACCATAGAGAGCTTCGAATGGAGCCATGTGAATACTGGAATGATAGCTTTTGTCGTATGTAAACTCATTCAAAGGCAAGTGGTCCTCCCAACTACACTTGAAATCAATTGCACATGCCCTTAGCATATCTTCTAAAGTTTTAATGGTCCTTTCTACTTGACCATCTGTCTGAGGATGAAAGGTTGTACTAAGATGAACTTGGGTACCAAGACCCTTTTGGAATGCTTTCCAGAAATGAGAGGTTAACTGGGTACCTCTGTCTGAGATAATAGATAATGGAACACCGTGCAATCTGACCAACTCCCTGATGTAGAGTTTGGCGTAATCTTTAGCTGAATAAGAGGTAAGAACTAGAAGGAAATGGGCTGATTTGGTCATCCTATCTATGATGAACCAAACTGAATCATGTTAATGACGAGTTCGAGGCAAACCCATCACGAAGTTCATGTTCACTTTTTCCCACTTCTAAGTAGGAATAATGAACTCCGGCATAGGACCACTAGGCTTCTGATGCTCTATCTTAACCTACTGATATGTAGAGCACTTAGCCACAAACTCTGCAATGTCTATCTTCATCCCACTCCACCAATAGACTTCCCACAAGTCACGGTACATCTTTTTGGCCCTTGTATGAATAGAGTAGCGTTCACCATGCGTTTCTATAAGAATTCGCTGCCTTAAGTCATCTACACCTGGAACACAGAGATGACCCTAACAACGCAAAACACCATCTCCCCCTTGGGAGAAAACCTCTACTTTCTGATCCTGAACTAACTCTTTCAACTTGACAAGGTTGGGGTCTCTATCTTGTTTTTCTTTCACCTTAGAAACTAGAGATAATTCTGAACTACTTTGAACCCATATATCACTCTCCTCTGTATCGACTAAGAGAATGCCTAGTCTAGAAAGTTGATGTACTTCCTAAGCTAACTTCTTCTGACAGTCATCCACATGAGCAACACTACCCATAGACAGTCTACTGTGAGCGTCGGCCACTACATTGGCCTTGCCCAGATAATAGAGGACACGCATGTCATAGTCTTTCAAGAGTTCTAACCACCTTCTCTGGCAAAGATTGAGATCTTTCTAAGATAAGACATACTGAAGGCTCCTATGATTCGTGAACACATCTACATGAACACCGTATAGATAATGCCTCTAAATCTTCAAGGCAAATACTACAGCGGCTAACTCAAGATCATGAGTAGGATAATTATTCTCATGGGGTTTAAGCTGTCTGGAGGCATAGGCTATGACCTTACCATGATACATGAGGACAAAACCCAAACCTACTCTGGATGCAACACAATACACTACGAAACTATCTAGACCATCTGGAAGAGCTAGAACTGGAGTTGAGGTGAGTCAAGTCTTCAACTCCTAAAAACTTTTCTCGCAAGGATCTGACCACTGAAACTTGACTTTCTTCTGAGTCAATCTGGATATAGGGGATGTAATAGAAGAAAATCCCTCAACAAACCATCTATAATAGCCAGCCAAACCCAAGAAACTCCTAATATCTGATGGAGAGATAGGGAGAGGCCAGCTTCTTACTGCTTTGGTCTTTTGAGGATCTACTCTAATGCCATCACCGGAAATGATGTGACCAAGGAATGCTACTGACCTTAGCCAAAATTTGCACTTATTGAATTTGGCGAATAGCTGATGATCTCTGAGAGTCTGAAGTACTGTTTTGAGATGGTCTGCATGATTTATTGATTTTTTCAGATTGGGTGCCGTTTTTGTCTTGCTTTTGATTTATTCTCTTTTCTTTTTCTTTTTCTTTTTCTTTTCAAGTTCTCTATTTTTTCTTTCTTTTTTTTCTCTACCACACCCAACCTTACTTTTTTTTCTCTTATTCATACCCATTTTCTACTACGCACCCCTATGATAGTCACCCTCAACTTAGGAAATTTGCCTAAGTTGAGGTGCATAGTGTCCAAGGAAGGACCAGGGACAAAACAGGTTCATTGTAAGCAATTAGGAAGATGACAAGGTGAAAACAAGAAAATAGGTCAATGTAGGATCAAATCAGGGATCAAGGGATACTTATTCACATTTGGACGGTCATTTAGGATAAGAGTGGACTAATTCAAAAATGGACTATGATCATGTCCTAACCAACTATCCTACAACCTAGGAAAGACTAACCGGGTAAGTTCGAAATTAAATGCACATAGGGAACTAGGTAAGTACATCACACACACATGGTATAGGGTTATATCACCAACTACTACCTATCCAGTTCATGCAATGCTAAGCTATGATTATTTTGTCCTTAATCCTAATACCATAACAACATTCGAACAATGGTTACACAAATATTTACATCATATAGTTCAAAAATATTTTGGAGGGGTATCATTTTTAAACACTTAAAACACAAAACATGTCAACTGCACTTAGGTTCCTTATTTTTCTCCTAATTAAAGACAAACAAAACATGACACAGTATGACCTAAACAGCCGATTCTACTAGGATACTACAGCCAATGAGAAAAGAAGCACGGCAAGAAAAATCCTCAACTGTGGTAAACATAACACAATATAACTAACAACAGATGAAGAAAACAAATGGCCAATAGTAAGATAAGTGAATACCTCAAAGAAAACTAAGAATCCAACACAATCCCAATCCACAATAATCCACAAAGCCTATAGCATGCTGAATACAAAACAGAGTTGTGACATTCCCCCAACAATAGCCAAAAAAACTAATAGAAATAATCTGAGATATAAGTGAAACAATGATCATGAAATGAGGGCCTTCTAAAGAATGGAGGATCACCACTTCAAGCTGACTATCAAGAAATCTAGAAATCACCTATCACTGCATAGGAAAAGAAGAAGTGTCTCTATTCCCTGCATCGTGTGGGGATAAAATGTTCAGAGATAGTTAACGAGGTAAGATCTTCCATGTAACTCAGGGATAAGGAGTAAGATAATGCCATGATCAAATCAGTCCAAAATCATTCAAAATTGTATGCATACATTCATAGACATATATATAAGATGTCGGGATAAGGAACAAAGTTTAGTATGAGAGTAAAACATTAGCCTGTACTGTGTAGATAGACCATCATAAAATACCCACGGGATATATGGGTCCAGCCCCCTTTCTGGATAGGCCCTAATGCATGTTAGCCGCATAAACCAAAGATAACATAGAAGGCCGAAGAATCCACGACCCTACATCATCCATGATACATATATATAGTGTGTGACATAAGCACATGGTCATTAAGACCAACCCTCAGGCCGGCAAATGTGAGTTTCCAATATCAGATCCTCGGGATCTCCAGCTTCACGGATATCTACAAAAAATCCTTTAAGCCCAATTAAAACATTTACACATTGTCATTTATTAAGTATGGAGTCATCCATTAAGGCATTTACAGAATGGTATCATCATACCAAATAAATAATCTTGAAAAACAATGTCATTATGCCAAACATAACTATTTAGCCAACTAGGACTCTAACCCATCAGCCAATAAGATTCCAACCCATTTAGCCAACTGAGACTCTAACCCGTTAGCCAATAGGATTCTGACCAATTTAGCCAACTGGGACTCTAACCCATCCGCCAATTGGACATTAAAATATTTAGCCAATAGGGACTCAACCCATTTAGCCAACTGGACTCGAAAGTTCCAATTTCAAAATCAATCCATGGCAACCAAGGCCTTTCAAAAGACAGTTTATGTTCCATTAACCTTTTATGGAATGCAAAGATTCAGAATTGAAGTAATTTATGTATATATCCATGTCTCAAATCAAATTTCACAAATTGGGTTGAGGTTAAAACCAATTCCAAAGCAATAAATCATCAAGTTTGAGGAAACCCAGGTTCCCCATTACAATTCCCATACCCATGCATTTAAATAGTTCAAATTTATGAAAATATAGTATAAACAATTAATTCAAAACATGGGAATTCAATTCATGCAATAATCATTCTAAACACCTCAACCCACATTCAAAATCCAGCAATTAAACCACATGGATAACAATTAAATACATTTTTTTACATCAAATATATTTAGGGAAGAGATGTATGCCTTAGACATGCAAGAATTTTAATGCAATTTGGAGCTTGGAACCCGGAAGATGGATGCACAGTGAAAACCCTTAAGTTTTTCTTAGGTTTTGAGTTTGAGAGTGAAATAGAGCAGTTGATCTTCGAAAGAGTGTGAAAATAAATGTATTTTAAGTTTAAGGGTCGTACATGGGTGAAAGGACCCAAAAGCCCCTCATCCCAAGTATAAAAAACAAAGACTACATGATTTTAAAGCATCAGTGTGGCATGACCTTATTGCAGAGGCTAACCTCCGTGCCACAGTGCTTATTACGAAGATTATCCTCCATGACACAATAATATCGCGGAGGCACACTGCCTCCATGCCACACTAATATCGCGGAGGGCAACCTCTATGGCACGCCAAAAATGCAGAGGCTTACTTCCTCGAAATTCCAAAATTACCCTGATACCCTTCCAAAAATTTTGAAACTCACCCGAGTCTCCCTGTTAACATCCGTAAGCACAATCTAAGTAAAAATCCATGTTTCAAATACGGGAGGGTCAAAAATAAAATGATGAAAATTTTTTAGATAGTTACATTAACCCCCCCCCCCCCCTCCCAACACCTTATGATCATTCGTCCCTGAGTAATAGGTTAGGCAACTTTTCGCATGAGAATAGAAAGAATACACCAGAATCAAAAAACAAACTCGAAAGGTAACAAAAGGAAAATGAAACTCATACCTTAGCCACCTCCGTCCGACACATGGAACAAGAATGGGTACTTAGCCTTGATATCCTCTTCATCTTCCCAAGTAGCTTCTTCCATCTTTTGGTTCCTCCAAAGGACCTTTACCAATGCCACATCCTTTGTCCTTAATCTATGAACTAGTCTATCCAAAATCTCCACCAGGACTTTCTCTTAGGACAAGGAACTCAAAATACCAACACTCTTAATAGGCATAACCAAGGAAGGATCACCCACACACTTCTTCAACATCAAAACACAAAACACAGGGTGAATAAAACCAAAACACAAAGGCAATTCCAAATCATAGGCAATATTATCCCCTCTCCTCAAAATCAAGTACTAGTAAACATAACGGGGACTGAACTTCCCCTTCTTCCCAAACCTCATCACTCCCTTCATAGGAGATACCTTCAAGAATATCCAATTGCCAACTTCAAACTCTAACTCCCTATGCCTCACATCTGTATAGGACTTTTGGCTACTTCGACTGGTCTTAAGCCTATCTCTAATCACGTTACCTTCTCTATGGCTCGATAAACCAAGTCAGGGCCAAACAATCAAGTCTTTCTAACATCAAACCACCCAATAGGAGAATGATATTTTCTACTATACAAAGCCTCGAACAAAGCCATCTGAATACTAGAATGATAATTGTTATTGTAAGCGAACCCATTGAGAGGAAAATGATCAACCCTATTACCACCAAAGTCAATCAAATAATCCCTTAGCATATCTTCCAAAGTTTGAATAGTCCTCTTCACTTGTCCATCCGTCTGAGGGTGGAAGCGGTGCTAAGGTTCACATTAGTCCCCAAACCTCTATGAAATATATGCCAAAAGTAAGAAGAGAATTGCACACCTTCATCTAAAATAATAGAAATGGGTGCACCATGCAACTTGACGATCTTCTAAATGAACAACTTCACATAATTCTCTCTAGAGCAGTTAGTCTTTACTGGCAAGAAATAAGCAAACTTAGTCATCCTATCCACGATGACCCAAATCAAATCAAACTAATTCTGAGACCGTAAAAGACCTGTAACAAAATCCATATTGATCACCACCTATTTCTACATAGGAAACTAAATCTCTTGAGATAACCCACCAGTCCTCAAGTGTTATACCTTCACTTCCTGACAAACCAAGCACTTAACCACAAAATTAGCAATATTTTTCTTCAAGTTATTCCACCAATAAATCTCTTTCAGGTCATGATACATCTTCATCAAACCAAGATGAATCATATACCTCAAATTATAAGCCTCAGCTGAAATCTTTTCTCGCAGCCCATCAACATCGAGAACACATAATCTCCCTATCAAATATAGATACCACACAACCCCTATAGATTTTCTAGCAACCACAGAATCACCCACCGGGTAGACACAGAAAAAGGATCATAAATTCACTCAAGACCAAAACCAAAATGAACAGTCACATAAGGGGTCACATAAAAAAGAGTAGACCCAGGATCAAGTAAAGAGTACACATCATGAGAGAAAATATGTAACATACTAGTGACAACATCAGGAGATGCCTCGGATTCCTGATAGGTGGCCAGAGCATACAGATGATTTTGGCTAGTGCTGGTACTAGAAGTAGCACCCTTTGATGAAGGAGATAAAAAAGTAGAAACCGAAACCATGTTAGCTCCTGAAGAAACCTTAGCTGGACATTATCGTTGTAGATTCCCTAGATAACCACAATTAAATCACTTATTCCTCCCCTCATCACAAACTCCATGGTGCATCTATCTATAAAATCTATAAGGAGGATAGGATGGAGCTGACTGAGCTCCACTAACCTAAGCCTGGGCACCTGGTGCCATAAACGCACCATCATCCTGAATGCATTGATCACCAGACAGCTTAGGATATATAGCACTAGCTATAGAATAAGAATAAGAATTTCCCCAAGCCTTCCTCTTACTCCACTGCCTACTATCTCTACCACTATTTTGCTGACCTCCACCCTACTTTAAGTACCTAAATTTATTGTTCTATCTCTCTCCCATTTATGGTTGTTTCATCTTCTCATCCTCAATCTATTGCATATACACTACAAGCCTGGAGATACCTATATCACTATTTAATAAGGCGGCCTTGCACTCCAGCACAAAGTCCTAAGACAAACCTGAAGCAAACTTTCTCATCCTAGCCCGCATAAAACACACCAACTCTGAATCATAGAGAGATAGCTGATGGAATTTTAAAGTATGTTCCTTTATAGTCATTCTCCCCTATTTCAAATTCACAAACTCTTCTTCCTTTGCCTCCTTCAACTCCTGAGGAAAAAAGCAATCAAACAAGCACTAGAAAACTCATCCCATAATGCTAGCTCAACCTCATCACTCCTCGACTGCTGCCATTTCTCATACCACTGATATGCCACATCCTTCAACTAGTATGCGAAAAACTCTACACCTTCAAAGTTAGAAAAATGCATTACTTTGAATATCTTTTCTATCTTATCAATGAACACTTAAGGATCCTCCTTAACCTTAGAGCTAATGGAGGTCGAGGGATTCAACCTCATGAATTGGCCAACTCTGCTAACCTCATAAAAAGGAGTGACATAAGTCACACACTCAGACTAGTACAACTGGGAGGCCACCAACTGAGTACGCAAATGGATTAATTGGCAAAACTCAGCATTAGACACATCACCCTAAGGAGCCTGAGGTAGACAAGTAGGGACCGGTGGAATTCCATAAGGGAAATCAAGGGCAGGGAACCTAGATTGGGTTTGTACCCTATAGGTAGAATGAGTTCCATCCATGTTATCCTCAGGTAGGGAAGAAGAGTTTCTGCGATCATCGAAGCTTCGAGGAGGCATGATCTGAAATGTGAATAAATGGAAATTAGAGAAGATTCCAAGACCTTAGACTCTATGGCCCAAAATAGAACACAAAAAAGGGAAGCATTCCTAAATGCCTTATAGCCTCCTCCTTATAAGTGTAGTGCACTACACACAAATAAAAGGACTCTACTCAATACGGCTTTATGGAAATCTAATGACTCTAAAATGTCCTCTAATACCAAACTTGTCATGACTCAAACCAAGTCCTAGTCAAGATGGGTATCTCGAGTCCACCAAGGTCCGAAGACCACCCTTTTTGACTAATTAAACAGAGCACAATGGAAGAAAACTAATAGCCAATAGTAAGATAAGTGAATAGCTCAAAGGAAACTAAGAATCCAACACAATCCCAATCCCCAATAATCCATAAAGCCTCTAGCATACCGAGTACTAATCTAAGTTGGCACATGCTTCCAACAATATCTAAAAAGAACTAATAGGAATAATCTGAGACATAAGTGAAACAATGATCATGAAATGGGGGCCTACCAAAGAACGGAGGCTCACCACTTCAAGATAACTCTCGAATATTCAAAAAATCACCTATCACTACATAGAAAAAAAAATGTCTTTGTTCCCTACATCGCATGGGGATACAACATCTAAAGATGGTTAGTAGGGTGAGAACTAGCATGTAACTTGGGGATAAGGAGTAAGATCATGACATGATCAAATCAGTCCAAAATCATTCAAAACCATATGCATATATTCATACACGTATATATAGAAAATGTCAGGATATGGAACAAGGTTTATCATAAGAGTAAAACATTAGTATGGACTATGTAGCTTGACTGTCATAAAATACCCATGGGCTATATGGGTCTATCCCCTCTTCCTAGATAGGCCCCAGTGCATATTAACCATATGACCAGAGATATCAAAGAAGGCCAGGGAATCTATAACACTACACCATCCATGATACATATATATAGTGTGACACATGCACATGGTCATCAAGACCAACCCTCACGCCATCAAACATGAGTTTACAATAGCAGTCCCTCAGGACGCCCACCTTAACGGATAGCTACACAACCTTCTTTAAGATTAATTAAAATATTTACACATTCTTATTTATTAAGCATGGGACATCTGTTAAGGCATTTATAGAATGGTATCATCATACCAAATAAATAAGTTTGCAATCCAAGGTCATTATGCCAAACCAAACTATTTAGACAATTAGGACTCTGACCCATCAGCCAATAGGACTCCAACTTATTTATCCAACTAGGGCTCTAACCCATCATCCAATAGGTGTCTGGTCTATTTAGCCAACTAGGACTCTAACTCATCAACTAATGGAACTTCAAAATATTTATCCAATGGGGACTCAACCCGCTTAGACAACTGGACTCCAAAGTTCCAATTTCAAAATTGATCCATGGCCACCAAGGCCTTTAAAAGCCAGTTAATGTTCCATTATCCTTTTATGCAATGCAAGGATTCAGAAGTGAAGTAATTTATGCATATATCCATGTCTCAAATCAAATTTCACAAATTGGATTGAGGTTAAAGACAATTCCAAACCAATAAATCATCAAGTTTATGAAACCTATGTTCCCCATTACAATTCCTACACCCATGCATTTAAACTATTCAAACTTATAAAAATATAGTATAAACAATCAATTCAAAACCATGGAAATTCAATTCATACAATAACAATTCTAAACACCTCAACCCACATTTAAAATCCAACAATTAAACCATATGGATAACAATTAAATGCATGCTTTTACTTATAATCAATTTAGGGAAGAGATACATGTGTTAGACACATAAGAATTTGAAAGCAATATGGATCTTGGAACTCTAAAGATGGATGCACAGTGAAACTCTTAAGTTTTTATTGGGTTTTTAGTTTGAGAGTGAAATAGAGCAGTTAATCTTTGAAAAACTGATAAAAATAAACTTACTTTTTGTTTAAGGTTTGTACATGGATGAAAGGACCCAAAAGCCCCTCATCCCAAGTGAATAAAAGAAAGACTATATGATTTTATAGCATCAGCATGGTACGACCTTATTGCGGAGGCTAATCTCCATGCCATGTTGCTTATCGCGGAGATTATACTTTGTGCACGATGATATCATAGAGGCATATTACCTCCATGCTATGCTAATATCACAGAGGATAACCTCTGCGGCATGCCAAAAACGTGGAGGCTTACTACCTCGAAATTCCAAAATAACCCTAATACCCTTCTGAAAATACTAAAAGTCACTCACCCCCTATTAACATCCCTAAACATAATTTAATTCAAATATCAATGTTTCAAACACAAAAGGATTAAAAAAAATGATGGAAAATTTTAAAGGTATTATATACACCCCCTACCCCCAACTAAAATTTGATGAACTATCCTAGTGCATGCTAAAAAAAATAAACAAAATTGGATGTAGGGACATACCTGGGATACTCTAGGCATTTGAAGATGGCTCACCCCCATTTGGGGAATCTGGAAGCTTATGTACTGGAGGAGGTGGTGGTGCACGACTAGAGGAGGTTCCCATGGCCATCTCATCATGCCTCTACTCATCAACAAAAAGCTTTACAACCAACTTCGTAGTGGCCTTTTTCAAGGCCCGATGATACTCCATGTCAGGATTCTGTGAATCTTTCTCACGACCACTCTTCGCCCTTACAATTAGGTCCTTATCATCATCCATAAATAAATTAAATACTATGATTTTTGGTCTAGGCAGTAACGACATGAAATTAGGAATAACCAGAGGGACAATCAAAATATGTCTCTTAGCTAATAATTTTACCTCTGATTGTAATGTTGCCACCTCCTTGCATAGACCCAATAAATTAGACACTTGTACCTCTTGATGTTGTTCACTCATTTGGGTCTCAAAACTATATATGTAGGCATACATATACCCCTTCATAGCTAGCATCATTCTACTTTTTACTCTAGCCTCAGAGGTCTCTAATGTGATTCGAACCCATAGCCTGATCTGGATGAATAGTGTGGACAGCTGGGTCTCTGTCTATGTGAGGTGATTAGTCACCTCCTATCTTTACTCAACCATCTATTATATAAACTCTTGAGGTACACTCACAAACCCAACAACTATCAGGCGAGGGAAAAAGTGGAAGTCGTGGTTGCTGCAGAAGTAGAAGCTGAGGCTGGTGTTGATATGCTCATGGCCCCCTAGCTTGTAGTAGGCTGAACTCTCTGACTACCCATACCAACATCAATACTCCTACTCTACCTCTTAATAGGCTCAGTCAAAATAAAAGGCTCCTCAAAATAGGTTATACCAAAAGAAGCATGTGGTTGTGCTCAATGTAGAATGATCGGGTTGACTGCATCCTTAATTATGCTAATATCCTGGCATGAAAGTCATGTCAATCCTCTGATCTACCTTTGGAATATGTGGTACTCTGGTCGCACCACATAAATGTTAAATCAGACAAGGGAAGAGAAGGGTGATAAACTTATTGGATACTCTCTCAGTCTGGATCCACTTAGCAAATTCGATATCATAACCAGCTATTAGGCTAGAAATCAACACTACTCTATCCCAAGTGAGAATGTTGTCTGTAGATATTAGATTCAAATAATGTTACACCACTTCCCACCAGAACTGTACTGTAAAGTACAGTGATATCATTTTAATCTCGCTCTTCTACTCTACCCAAGGGTCATTAGTACCAAGCTCTACAATCTACTCAGCTACCCATTTAGCCAAGTATACTCTCTGTGGTTAATGTTTATCATACTGCATTGTGCACCATCTCTGCACTATCCTCATATGATAGTCGAACTTAGTTATGGTGGTTGTCCCCATATACTCTAACCTAAACAACACTTACCTAACTGCCCTCTCAGAAATGTTGACTCTAAATCCTCTGACTGTATGCGTCAGCTGAGGATGGTTAACTCCTCTACCCTTAGTTGGGATAACCAAGTAAATAGACAATGTATAGGAGGCATAGAATTCTCAAATAATAACTAAGTTGTATGATCCTGAATGTTGAGTCATCCACCCAAGCCTATATCTCTAAATGAAGATTGTAGATTTAGAGCTTCTGCTACACTAGATAACTCAATCCTGGTCTCCCCTACAATACCACATCTCGATCGACCCTGCTTAGTAATAAAGTTGTCTCTATCATAAATCTACTTCATGCCCTCCATACACCATCTTGAGTTAATCTCAGCAAGTGGAATAGTAGAGATATGTGTGGAGTCAAACACCTGAGAATTAAGAGGTGTAGCTATAGCTTGAGTACCCTGAGCGAAGGCTTGAGTATCCTGAGCGAAAGTTGAAGAAATCATATGCAAAACCTGAGTTACATCATTACCCTCGTTAGACTGGGGTGCAGTAGGATTAGATGCACACTCACTCTCATCTTAACCAGATACAAACTTTGACCCCTTCTCAGACTGGTAGCTGGTTGCATCCTCCTCCTCACCAAATCCTTTAACAGACTCATCCTTTTCCTTAGCAAAAAAAATAACTTGTCTCATCCTCTACCTTCTCAGCTGCATAGAGTATGGTACTGAAGTCATAGCTAAATTCCTCTATGGCTAAAATCAATCACATGATATAGATACTATTTGGGCCTTGCTTGTGATGCTTGTAATGGTGTGGGATGATGCAACACCTCGTATTTCCCTAGTATAATCTATGTCCCAGTGCATGAGTATTCATAAATAAAAATTTCGAAACACTCATCATTTTTTAGTTTAGACATTACATAGGAAATTCAATTAGCTTTCCAATGATATAAAATTCGCCTAAATCCGATAACTGGGTAAGAAGTTATGGCATTTTTAAAGTTTCAGTCATTAAAGACCGTCATTTTAACCCTTAGATAATCATGTAGGAAGCCCAAATGACAATTGTCAATTTCCAGTGTGACTCCGCGATCATGGAGCATCGCGGAGTAGGCCAATTTCCCATTTGTTAATTTCCAGAGGGCCTTCGTGATGCTAGCGTGTTGCAAAGGTGGACAAATTGGCATTTCAAAGGATTAACGCGATAGATCTGCATCACGGTGTTTTCCTAGGTTCCAATGGTCCAATTTCAATGTCTTGGCATGATAGTGGTGTGTCGCGCCAAGTTCAAAAATTGGGATGGTCAGTTTTCAGCTTACGTTTTAAATCTATTTAAGGGTATTTGGGTCTTTTTCCTAAGTCCTAAACTCATCCTAAAACATGAAATTTATCCCAATTAACCTAAATTATCATTCATTATACAATTCCTCTCAAATTAAAGATCCTCTTTTCCAAGAACAAGAAACCCTAGCTCTCAAATTAAAGATCAATCCTCAAGAACTCACCAAGAACCTCAGGAAATTTACTATCCCAGGTATGTTAGATGTTCATCCATGGTTTCCTTTCATTCATGGAGTCCAAGTAACCTATTGAAATTTCAAGTTTTGATCTTTTCAAGTTATTTGATTTTAAATTATGATTTTATCCATGAATGTCCATGTACTATTGATTTTGTGCCATGTTACTATGAAATTATTTTATTATTCAATCCTCCATATTTTAATATTATTATTTATTAAATTAAACCATGATTTAATGCTATAATGATGAATTCATGCTATTTCTACAAGTTCCATAACATTCTGAGGATTGTTTTAATCCATGACCTACAAGTGTTTGATAAAATGCCTACAAAGTGATTTATTTATTAAAAGCTTTCATGTGTTGATCTCCAAGTTTAAGTGCCATTTTACTATTATTTTTTTGAGTCCTAGGGGTATTGAATACCTGAAAACTATAGTTGTTTACTTAGTCAGTTTTCAGTATCTTCAAAATAACTTCAGGTTATATTATGAGCAGTATCAGAACAGCCAGTCAAACTCAAAATAGTCTAGTATTAAAGAGACTTTCAGTCGGGAGTAGGATTTAGCACCGAACGAGTGTAGGGATGGTAGATTCCCTGTCAGATAGGAAGAGTCATTAGTATAAGTCCCTATACTCCAGAACTATATAGACACCATAGGGTTTGAGAAATCACCCGTCAAATTAGTCTTGACTATCTCGCAGGGGCCACCCGTCAGTTCAGGCTTGACACCCTTAGACCTTTGGACATTATATCAATTTAGTGGATCCACACAGCCAGCGTTAGTACCTATGATACGGTATTACTACCCTTTCAACTAGGGTTATAGGTTAGACCCTAATTAGCTCAAATTAGGGAATGTCGATTACATAATACCTCCCACAGTCTCAGATATAGTCTCAGTTCAGTTACGCAGTCTTAGAGTTGCTTCACCAAAGCATACAAATATCAATATTTTTCTGTGTTTTAGTTTACAAATTTTACTCAGTCCATGTCATATGTTCTGTCATGCATTCCCAATGTCTACAGATTTTCACATATATTCAGTATTTGCAGGCTGTCATGCATACTTGGTATTTACAGATTCTCCATATTTTTAGCATCTATAGATTCCATGTTCTCTACTCAGTACTCTATGTTTTACATGCATATTAAGTTAATTATTAGTTCTATTTATGAAACTCTGCATATCAGCCTACCTCATTTAGCATACTAGTACATTCAAAATACTGATTGCATACTTTTCTTTGCACTATGATGTATTATATCATAGGTGCTGACGCTCAGTTCTCGGATTTAACTTAGTCCCTTAGATCATCAACAGTACAGTAGCAGTGGTGATTTCTCATCATCCGAGGACAGATTATATTACTTCCTATTTTTAACTCAGTAGTTAGTAGAGTTAGTTGGGGACCTGTCCCATCAACTCACAGTATTCAATTTAGAGTCTTTTCAAACACTACAGTTAGTTATTCAAATTATTCATATTTCAGTATTATGCTAGATTCATAATTCAGTAGTTGTTTCATTATTAAAACTTATGGAAATTCAGTTATTCTTCCACATTCATGATTATATTATTCAGTGCTCATAGTGGGTACCAGCTCATAGGTTAACTTGTGGTCCCTCGGGACCGTAAGTACCGTGTAACAACAAAGGGGTAGTCTCGGGTTATTACAAACTTGGTATTTGAGCCTAAGGTTTTAAAGTGTCCTAGAAAGTCTAAAAGTCGCATCAATTATAGTCTTGTGCATGGGTGTGTAGCGCGCCACACTTATGGATGATAAGTTACAAGGCATTTAGGAAAAGTTTCCCTTCTTTCAGTATTCATGTTGTGCGAATAAGCATGAGCTTAAGTTAAACTCCCTATATAATCTATTTCTTCCTTCCATTTATAGAACATGCCTCTCTAGAAGAACAAAAAAAGAACAGGAAATCAGCCAGCCCCTCAGCCCATCCAGGCTGATCCTCTGGATGAGCATGTCTCTCATGCAGAATTCAAGGTTGCGTTCACTACTCTAGAAAATTGTGTAGAAGCACAAAATGAACGAACAGGTGCTATTCTGGCCAACCCAGTGGCAAATATTGTTGTGATTAGAATTTAGGATTTTACCCAAATGAATCATTTTTCTTTTATAGGATCTAAGTCTGAAGAGGATCCACAGTTATTCTTAGATATGGTTTAGAAATTCACGGATGCTATGGGGGTGACATATAGTTAGAGTGCTGAGTTGGATGCATATCAGTTGTAGGATGTAGCCCATACTTGGTTTAAGCAGTGTAAGGTTGATAGAGGTGTAGATGTAGGGCCTGTAGAATGGAAAGAGTTTGCCACAACTTTCTTAGACAAATTCTTCCTATTAGAGTTAAGAGAGGCCAAAGTGTTAGAGTTCATTAACTTGAGGTAGGGCAGCATGAGCATGAGGGAGTATTCCCTCAAGTTTACTCAGTTACCTAGGTATTCTCTTATGTGGTAGCTGATAACTGGTCCAACATGAGTAAGTTTGTGTCTAGCATATCTGATAGTATGGTCAAGGAGTGTAGGACCGCAATGCTGATTAGTGAGATAGACTTGTCTAAGTTGATGGTTCATGCTCAATAAATAGAGGAGCATAAGATTAAGGAGAGAGAGATAGAAAACAAGAGGGTTAGGATGGGTAGTTTTAATTTCAATCAGCCAAAGTTAGAAGGTGGTGACCGTCCTCGGTTTTATCAGAGGTCTTTAGCCCCAGCACCCTCTTCAGCCAGTTCCCCAGTACCCAAATTCAGAAATAACAATAGGGATAGGGAACCAGGCTCTAAGTCCCAAGTCAGTGTTAGCAGTTCTCATACAAATCCTCTGTGTCTAAAATGTGGTAGACACCATCAGGGTAAGTGTAGAGCGGGTAGTGATATATGCTTCGGGTATGGAAAGCCAGGCCATCGGATTTGGGAGTGTTAGGTAGTTTCTCATAAAGAAAGGGATGTGTGCCAACAGGGCCAGTCCCATCAGTCGTCAGTTCCATCTGGTCGCCCAACTCAGCAGGGTGTCGCTTCTAGCTACCAGTGGTCAGCGTTCAAACAAATTATATGCTCTTTAGTCCCGCCAAGATCAGGAAAATTCTCCTGACATAGTTACTGGTATGTTATAGGTCTTCCACTTACATGTTTATTCTTTACTAGACCCTGGGGCTTTTCTTTCTTTTGTAACTCCATATATAGTCGTCAACTTTAGAGTCAATCCCAAAAATCTAGCAGAGCCCTTTTCAGTGTCTACCCCTGTAGGCATCTCCATTATAGACAAATAGGTATATAGGAATTGTCCGGTCATAATATCTCTAAAAGTTACCTCAGTTGATCTCTTGGAGTTAGAGATAATGGATTTTGACATCATTCTCAACATGGATTGGCTCCACTCATGCTATGCCTTAGTTGACTGTAGAAATAGAATAGTTCATTTTCAATTCCCAAATGAACCAGTCCTTGAATGGAGAGGTAGTACTACAGCTCTTAGGGGTCAGTTGATCTCGTACCTTAGAGCCAAAAAGATGATATCGAAGGGGTGTATTTACCATCTTGTGCGAGTCAAAGACTCTAACTCAGAAACTCTAACCATTGAGTCGGTTTTAGTAGTGAGGAAATTTATAGATATGTTCCCTAAAGATCTCCCTGGAGTTCCTCCCTAAAGGGAAATCGATATCGGAATAGACCTTCTCCCAGATACTCAGCCTATATCTATTCCACTATATAGAATGGCTCCAGCTAAACTCAAAGAATTAAAAGAATAGTTGAAGGATCTCTTAAATAAGGGATTCATTAGACCCAGCGTCTCCCCATGGGGTGCACCAGTCCTATTCATGCATAAGAAAGATAGTTCTCTCAGAATGTGTATTGACTACCATCAATTGAACAAGGTTACAGTCAAGAATAAATATTCACTTCCTAGAATCGATGACTTATTTGACCAACTTCAGGGTGCTACCTATTTTTGCAAGATAGACCTCAGATCAGGCTATCATCATCTCAGGGTCAGAGAATGTGATATTTTGAAAACAGCTTTCTGAACCCTGTATGGTCACTTCAAATTTCTAGTCATGTCCTTCGGTCTTACAAATGCCCCAGCAGCTTTCATGGACTTGATGAATCGAGTTTTCAAGCATTACTTGGACATGTTCATCATAGTATTCATTGATGACATTCTTGTTTACTCCCGTAGCAAAAACGATCATGCAGACCACCTCAGAATAGTACTTCAGACTCTTAGAGCCTATCAGTTGTTCACTAAATTCAGTAAGTGTGAATTTTGGCTAAGATTAGTAGATTTCCTGGGCTCTATTATTTTTGGTGAGGGAATTAGAGTTGATCCTCAAAAGACTGAGGTAGTGAGAAACTATCCTAGACCCATCTCTCCATCAGATATTAGGAGTTTCTTGGGTTTGGCTGGCTATTACCGTCGATTAGTTGAAAGGTTTTCTTCTATTGCATCCCCCATGTCTAGATTGACTCAAAGGAAAGTTAAGTTTCAGTGGTCAAATTCCTGTGAGAAGAGTTTTGATGAGTTGAAGACTCGACTCACCTCAGCCCAGTTCTTACCTTGCTAGATGGTTCAGATGGGTTTGTTGTGTACTGTGATGCATCCAAAGTAGGTTTGGGTTGTGTCCTCATGTAGAGAGGTAAGTTCATAGCCTATGCCTCCAGACAACTCAAACCCCATGAGAAGAATTACCCTACTCATGATCTTAAGTTAGCATATGTAGTGTTTGCCTTAATGATTTAGAGGCATTACTTGTGTGGGGTGTATGTAAATATGTTCATAGATCACAAAAGCCTTCAGTATGTGTTCTCTCAGAAAGATTTAAATCTATGTCAGAGAAGGTGGTTAGATTTATTAAAAGATTATGACATGAGTGTTCTGTATCATCCAGGCAAGGACAATGTAGTGGTCGATGTTCTCAGTAGATTGTTCGTGGGTAGTGTAGCTCATATTAAGAAGGGTAAGAAATAGTTAGCTCAGGAAGTCCATCAGGTTGCCCGACTAGGTGTATGCTTATTTTACTCAGCAGAGGGTAGTGTGTGAGTGCAGAGTAGCTCAGAATCATCTCTAGTTTCCGAGGTGAAGGAAAAGCAAGATAGAGATCCCAGTCTAGTTAAGTTGAAAGAATCAGTTAGAGATTAGAAAGTAGAGATTTTCTCCCAAGAGAGAGATGGTGTGTTGCATTGTCAGGGTAGATTGTGTGTGCCTAGTGTAGAGACTTAAGGCAACGAATTATTGTAGAGGCGCATGGTGCGTGTTACTCTATTTATCCACAGGCCACTAAGATATACCGTAATTTGTGAGAGATCTATTGGTGGACTGGGATGAAGAGGGATATTGCAGATTTTATGGCTAAGTAATCTACATGCTAGCAAGTTAAGATTGAGCACCAGAAGTCTAGTGGGTCTATGCAGGAGTTCATTATTCCTATGTGGAAATAGGAGGAAGTGAACATGGACTTTGTGATAGGTTTTACGCTACCCATCATCATTATGATTCTATTTGGGTTATCGTATATAGGATAACCAAATTAGATCATTTCTTGCCAGTCCATACCTCTTATTCAGCTGAGGACTATGCCAAACCCTATCTTAGAGATTTGGTTAGGTTGCATAGTATTGCCTTATCTATTATCTCAGATAGAGGTACCCAGTTTACCTCTTATTTCTGGAAAGTATTCCAAAAGGGCCTTGTTAGCCAAGTCCACCTCAGTATAGCCTTCTACCCTCAGACAGACGGTCAAAAAAAAGGACCATTCAAACTCTTGACGATATAATGAGAGCATACGCAGTTGATTTTAAAGGTAGTTAGGATGACCACTTGTCTTTGATTGAATTCGCATTCAATAACAGTTATCATTCAAGTATCCATATGGCTCCATTTGAGGCTCTCTAGGGTAGGAGATGTAGATCTCTAATTGGTTGGTTTGAAGTAGGTGAGGATGCAGTAGTAGGGCCTAACTTGGTGTTTAATGCCTTAGAGAAGGTTTAGTTGATCAGAGAAAGGTTTAGGGCTGCCCAAATCCGACAGAAATCATATACAAATATGAGGAGAAAGGATCTCAAGTTTGAAGTCGGTGATTTCGTGTACTTGAAAATCTCTCCCATGAAAAGAGAGAAAAGATTCCACAAGAAAGGGAAACTCAGTCCCCGATATGTCGGTCCCTTCAGAATTCTCACTCATTTTGGAAAAGTAGGTTACGAGCTTGAGTTGCCTTTAGATTTAGCCTCAGTACACCCAGTGTTCCATCTCTCATTATTGAAAAAGTGTATTAGTTATCCAGCTGTAGTTTTTCACTTAGAAAGTGTAGATATTTAGAACAGTTTTTCCTTTGAGGAAGATCCAGTCAAAATTATTGATCATCATGTTCGTAGACTAACGAACAAAGAAGTTCCATTGGTCAAAGTTCTTTGGCGGAATCAGTCCATTGAGGGAGCCACTTGGGAAGCAGAAGCAGATATGAAGACCAAGTATCCTCATCTCTTCTCTGCGAATCTAGATTCAGGAAAAGGAACCAATCTACTTAAGATTTCTCTCTATCATGCTCAGTTTCATTTGCACATTGTGTTCATGTCAATTGTGCATTTACAAATTCAGTTCAGTCATGCATTCCATGCATCAGATATACATGTTCAGTGTGTAAGCTCAGTCCAGTATTTTTCCTCAGCTTAACTAGTTTCATTCGAGGATAAATAATTCCAAGGGAGAGATATTGTAACACCTCGTATTCCCTAGCATAATATAAGTCCCAGTGCATGAGTATTTGTAAATAAGAAATTCAAAACTCTCATCATTTTTCAATTTAGAGACTGCTATTACGTAGGAAATTCAATTAGCTTTCCAACGATATAAAATTCACCTAAATCCGATAAACGGGTAAGAAGTTATGGTGATTTTAAAGTTTCAGGCATTAAACACCGTCATTTTAACCCTTAGCGCATCGCGTAGGAAGACCAAATGACAATTTTCAATATCCAGTATGACTCCTCGATCATGGTGCATCATGGAGTAGGCCAATTTCCCATTTTTCAATTTCTAGTTTGCCTCCGTGAAGTTGGCGCATTGCGGAGGTGGAAAAATTGGCATTTCAAAGAATTAACACGATAGCTCTGCATCGCGGTGTTTGCCCAGGTCCCAATTGTCCATTTCCAGTAGCTTGGAGCGATAGTGGCGCGTCGTGCCAAGGCCAAAAATCGGGATGGTCAATTTTCAGCTTACGTTTTAAATCTGTTTAGGGGTATTTGGGTCTTTTTTCCTAAGCCCTAAACTCGTCCTAAAACACAAAATTTTGCCCAATTGACCTAAATAATCATTCATTATTCAATTCCTCTCAAATTAAAGATCCTCTTTTCCGAGAACAAGAAACCCTAGCGCTCAAATTCAAGATCAATCCTCAAGAACTCACCAAGAACCTCAGGAAATTCACTATCCCAGGTATGTTAGATGTTCATCCATGGATTCCTTTCATCTATGGAGTCCAAGTAACCTATTGAAATTTCAAGTTCTGATATTTTCAAGTTATTTGATATTAAATTATGATTTCATCCATGAATCTCCATGTACTATTGATTTTGTACCATGTTACCATGAAATTATTGTTATTATTCAATCCTCCATATTTTAATATTATTATTTATTGAATTAAACCATGATTTAATGCTATTATAATGAATTCATGCTATACCTACAAGTTCCATGACATTCCTATGATTGTTTTAAACCATGAACTACAAGTGTTTGATAAAATGCCTACAAGAGTGATTTATTTAATAAGAGTCTTTGTGTTTTGATCTTCACGTTTTAGTGTCATTTACTATTATTGTTTTGAGTCCTGGGGGTATTAAATACTCGAAAACTATAGTTGTTCACTTAGTCTTGTTTCAGTATCTTCAGAATAACTTCAGATTATATTATGAGCAGTAACAGAATAGTCAGTCAAAGTCAGAATAATCTAGATTTCAGAGTCTTTCAGTTGGGAGTAGGATTTAGCACCGAGCGAGTGTAGGGATGGCGGCTTCCCCGTCAGATAGGCAGAGTCATTAATAGAAGTCCATATACTCCAGAACTACATGGCCAGCGTAAGGTATGAGAAGTCACCCATTAGATTAGGCTTGACTATCTCGCAGGGGTCACCCATCTGTTCAGGCTTGACACCCTTAGTTATTTGGACATTATATCAGTTTAGTGGATCCACACAGCCATCGTTAGTACCTGTGGCACGGTATTAACACCCTTCTAACTGGGGTTATAGGTTGGACCCCGATTAGCTCAAATTGGGAAATGTCGGTTAGATAATACCTCCCACAGTCTCAGATATAGTCTCAGTTCAGTTACGCAGTCTTAGAGTTGCTTGACTAAAGCCTACGGATATCTTTATTTTTCAGTGTTTTAGTTTACTAATTTTACTCAGTCCATGTTATATGCTTGGTCATTCATTCCCAGTGTGTATAGATTTTCACTTATATTCAGTATTTATAGACTATCATGCATACTTGGTATTTATAGATTTTTCATATTTTTAGTATCTACAGATTCCATGTTCTCTACTCAATACTCCAACTTTTACATGCATATTCAGTTAATTATTAGTTTTGTTCATGAAACCATGCATATCAGCCTACCTCATTTAGCATACCAACACATTCAAAGTACTGATCGCATACTTTTCTTTGCACTATGATGTATTATATCATAGGTGCTGATACTCAGTTCCCAGATCGCACTTAGTCCCTCAGATCATCATCAGTACAGTAGCAGTGGTGAGTCCTTATCATCCAAGGATTGATTATATTACTTCTTGTCTTTATCTCAGTAGTTAGTAGAGTTAGTTAGAGGCATGTCCCATCAACTCACAGTATTCAGTTTAGTGGCTTTTAATACACTACTGTTAGTTATTCAGATTTTAGTATTGTGCTAGATTCATAATTTAGTAGTCGTTTCATTATTAAAACCTTATAGCAATTCAGTTATTCTTCCGCATTCATGATTATATTATTCAGTGCTCATAGAGGGTACTAGCTCATGGGTTAGCTTGTGGTCCCTCAGGACCGTAAGTAACGTGTAATGATAAGGGGTAGTCTCGGGTCGTTATAGATAAGATGCTCATAGCGGGTACTAGCTCATGGGTTAGCTTGTGGTCCCTCAGGACCATAAGTAATGTGTAATGATTAGGGGTAGTCTCGGGTCGTTATAGATAAGATCCCAACTTAATAACAACTGTTGCGGGATGAGTGCTCAACTAAACAACTACTACAACTGCAACCTTCCTTTATGAATGGCCCCAAGTCTGGCGTGGGACCAAGTGGGTACTACCTGAACTCAATGGACACTCCTCAATGGATCTACTTTACTCAGGAGAATGATTGCGTAATCTGGACTAGACACTTTTCTTATGAGCAACCATTGGTGCCATCGTACCTATAAAAGGAGTTGTTAGTGATTCAAACACAATACGAGAAAAAGAAAATTGGAAAAAAATTGACCACCCAATGCAAGGTCTACCTACGAACCCTCCCTAAGGGTCGTAGGTCGCCATTATAGGTACCAGACAAAGCCCTGAAGCTTTAGGGCTTTAAGTTTGAAACCTACGAGGCCACCTACGGTCTCATAGGTACTACTTACGAGCTCATAAGTAGCTTTGTAAGTACCATTCTAAGAGAAAGCAAGATCTTCCCCAAAAAAATTATCCCTAATAGGTATAATTTCTATTTCTAGATAAATTTTGAACACTACAACATGCCACAAGTCAATTTCCACAGGTATTTCAGGGTTTCTTTGCATTATTCAACTAATACTTCCCATTATTATTTTGATCACAGGTTTCCTAACTAAAAATCATGTAACAAATTAATTTTCACCAGTTTAGGCTCCACATATTTAAAGAACTATGTGATTTTAACAATTTCAAGTAACTTTCATGCATAATCTCAAGTTCCGTGTTCAAAAACACATGTTTAATCAAGTTGGAGCCCAGAATTCTTAGCTTGAATGTAGATTTTAGAAGTAGAAGTTTGAACAATTGATTTTATCCCTAATTCTCTTAAAATTTGTGTGCAGGTGTATAGTCTATTTGTGGTTTTTTCCTTTTATAGTTGAGAAAGAAAGGTAGAGAGTTTTAATTGAAGGGGATTTTTAAATTTGAAGAGATGGGACATTTGGGGGTCGGTTTTGAGGGTTTAAAAGGTGATGTTAGATCATATCGGGTAAGGTCTACATGGACCAATGCAAAAAAAAATACTCCCTCCGCCCCATTTTATGTGTCGCCATTTGACCGGATACGGAGTTTAAGAAAAAAGGAAAGACTTGATAAAGTTTACCAAATTATCCTTTATCAAAAAATGTGCCAATATCTTTTTTTAATTAAGTGGGATCAATAAGGGTAAAAGGGTAATTGTGTCTTTAAAAAGTTGCCTAATAAGGAAAGACGACACTTATTTTGGGACGGACTAAAAAGGAAATGATGACACATAATTTGGGACGGAGGGAGTATAAAAAAATTAATCCAGGTAGACCCTACCTACGACCGTACCTACGGGCCGTAGATAGTACCTATGGGCCGTAGATAGTACCTACGCCCCCCATAAGTAGGGGTCGTAAGTTGGATCCTATTACTTTGTGGGCTCTAATTCCTATAACCCTTACTTATAGGTTATAGGTAGTACTTATGGGCCCGTAAGTAGAAGTTCAGAGACTCAAAAATTATTTCTGATTCCCAAGACCCAACTGACATATCGTGGGTTGGACCTACGACTCCGTAAGTAGGGTCGTAGGTCCACTTACCTAGACTTTTCTGAAGTTTCGTAATTTTTACCATTTTCCAGGTTTTTCTCTATTATTTTAACCTACAAAATAGAAACAAAAGTAAACACTAACACCTTGGGTTGCCTCCCAAGCAATGCTTGATTTAATATCGCGGAACGACGTGGCTATGTTGGATACCCATTCTTCACCAACAAACCTATGAAGCTCTTGATTTAACATCGCGAAATGACTTGGTTGCCTTAGATACTAAGACTTCGCCAAGACATACATCCTCAGAAACCTTCAACTACTTCATACTTCCTATATAATGCTTCACACGATGCTCGTTAACATTGAATGGGGAATCCACTTCTCATTTAAGCTTAATTGCACCAAGTGGAAATATTATAACCACGATGAATGGTATAGAATACCTAGACTTTTTCCAGGAAACACGTGATGTCACGAATTATACAATAGGACCATATCACTGGGCTCGAATAACTTTTTCTCAATCTTCTTGATATGTTAAAACTTCACCTTCTTTTTATACAATGTTGAACACTCATTCGCATAGGGGAGAATTCATCTAACTCATTTATCTTGTCCAACCTCAAGTGTGCAGCACCACTCTACTCAAAATTTAGCTTTTTCAATGCCGATAGTGCCTTATACACAAGTTCGTCCGGCAAGTGGAATGTGTTGCCATACACAAGCTGATAAGGTGAGGAACCTATGGGAGTTTTAAAAGTTTTATGATAGGGCTAAAGTGCATCATCTAGCTTTTTCGACCAATCAGTCCGATTTGCATTCACAGTCTTTTCCAAAATGGACTTGATCTCATGATTAGAGACCTCAACCTACCCACTTGTCTGCGGATAGTACGGTGTTTCCACCTTATGTTTCACACAATTTTTTTCAAGTAGGGCCTTAAATAGATGATTGTAAAAACTGGACCCACCATCACTAATAATAGCACATGGAATACCAAATCGTGAGAAGATGTTCTTTAAGAATTCAATGACACTTCGACCCTCATTATTAGGAAGCACAACTGACTCCACATACTTATAAACATAGTCGACTGCCACTAATACATACTACATTCCATACAAACTCACTAGAGGAACCATGAAATCAATGCCCTACACATCAAACAACTTAAGCTTAAGGATAGGTGTCATGGGGAACTCAAGTTTTCGTGATATATTTCATTGCCACTGCATTGGCCATAGGCTCGAGCATGATCATGTGCATCTATATAAATCGTCGGCCAATAATAACCATACTATAGGATTTTATGAGCCATATGAGTACCTCCATGGTGATCCCTAACCGGAGACGAGTAACAGGCCTCGAGAATGATCATCATCTCTACTTTCGGAACAAACCTCTAAATCACACCAAATGCACACGCTCGAAATAAGTAAGGCTCATCCCAGGAAAACTTTCATACCTTATGCATAAATTGTTTTCACTGCTGAAACAATAAGTCTTCCAGGACGAGGTCACTTGCCAAAAAATTGATAAAATCAGCAGACCAGGGGATTAAGTCTTGTGATGTTGTCAAGACCCTCTTATCTGGAAAAGTATCATCAATCTTAAGATCATTCCCTAATTTAAGCATCGACTTATCTTCTAGATGGGATAGATGGTCTTCTACTTGGTTAATAGTGTCCCTCTGGTCCTTCACCTTAAAGTCAAACTCTTACAGCAATAGTACCCGGCGAATTAACCTATGCTTAGTATCTTTCTTCATCATAAGATACCTCAAAGTTTCATTATCAATATGCACAATGACTTTGGTCCTAACCAAATAGGACTAGAATTTATCAAATGCAAACACCGTCGCAAGTAACTCCTGCTCAATAATTGTATAATTTCTCTGTGTGGGGTTGAGTGTCTTGCTAGCATAATAAATGGGATGAAGAATTTTCTCACGTATTTGGACTAGGAACGCTCCTATGGATACTCCACTAGTGTCACACATCTTCTTAAATGGAAGAGTCCAATTTGGATACACAATAATAAAAGTCAAGATCAACCTCTCCTTAAGGAACTCAAAAGCCTTGAGACAAGCATCATCAAAAACAAACTTCACCTTTGTATCTAAAAGCTTGCACAATGGGTTTGAAATCTTAGAGAAGTCCTTGATGAACTGCCTATAAAACCCAGCATGACCCAAAAAACTCAGAATACCTTTAATTGAAACTGGTGGAGGCAATTTTTCAATAACCTCAATCTTTACCTTGTCGACCTCTACCCCTTCTTCAAAATTTTGTGACCCAGAACAGTACCCTCTTTAACCATGAAGCGAAAATTCTCCCAATTCAAAACCAAGTTACACTCCTCACATCTCTAAAGTGCATTATCCAAGTGGGACAAGCAATCATCAAATGAATCACCCACAATGAAGAAATAATCCATAGAGACCTCTATAGTATCCTCCACCATATTAGAAAAGATAGACATCACACAATGCTAAAAGGTGGCGGGAGTATTACAAAGTCCAAAAGGCATCCTCTTGAATGTGAACATACCATATGAACATGTGAAAGTGGTATTTTCTTTGTCTTCGAAGGTAATAGAAATCTGATTATACCCCGAATAACCATCAAAAAAATAATACCATCCTCTATCTGTAAGACGGTCTAACATTTGGTCCATTAGTGGCATAGAAAAATGATCCTTCTACGTCCAAGTGTTTAGCTTCCAATAATCCATGCAAACTCTCTAACCTATGACTGGTCTTATGGGCACTAACTCGCTCTTCTCATTAGGGACCATAGTGATCCCACCTTTCTTCGACATGTATTAAACCAAGCTCACCCACTTGCTTTAGTAATAGGGTAAACCACACCTTCAACTAACCACTTTATAATCTCTTTCTTAACCACTTCTTACATAGATGGGTTCAGATGACATTGATGCTCAATATTAGGCACACACTCTGAATCAAGATGAATTTTATAAGTACACATTTTTAGTCAAATGCTAATAATATCCAAAATTATCCAACCAATAGCCATTTAAATCTTTGTAATACTAAAGTCAAAGCCCCAACATATGTATCCAATAAATCTTCAGCAATAATAACCGAGAAGGCATTGTTGTCCCCCAAAAATATATAACGCAAGTGAGACAAGAGGGCCTTCAATTCCAAGATTGGTGTCTCCTCAATAAATGGCTAAGATGGTGGGGTTGCTCTATTATTCAAATCAAGATTCAACTTCTTTAGCGTATAAGAATAAGAACCTCTAAAAACAAAAGTACTCACCATCTCACCATACTCCTTGATGCCATCACTACAAAAATTAAAGATTATTGTCGCTAATGCCTCGACCCTAAGTCTCTCCTTAATAGGTACAATCAATGCATCCTTATCCATGGTTTCGATTACATAAACTATCCTCATAGCTTTTTGTTGCCGCATAGATTGACACACATTGAAAGTAACTTGTTCATCATTGAGTCTGAATTTCATATGTCCCATCTCCATGTCAAAAAATGCCCTACCCGTTGCTAGAAAGGTCCTTCCCAAGATAATAGGGACATTAAAATCAACCTTACAGTCAATGGTCACAAAATCGACTAGGAATATAAAAGAAGCCACCTTCACCAACACGTCACACAAAATACCAACCGACTTTTTCACAGTATAACCAGCCATCAATAATCTCATAGATATTGGCTTGGGTGCTCCCAACCTCAACTACTTGTACAAAACTAACAAAATCAGATTTATGCTAGCTTTTAAATCACATAATATCTGTTCGAAATTAAAAGACCCAATAGTACATGAATTAGTAAAAACTGTGAGATCCTTTTTCTTTTCGACTTAAGATTAGGAAGAAATAGCACTACAATGATGCATATTATTAGCAGTCTAAAAACTCACCGTCCACTTCTTGGTAACCAAACCCTTTATGAATTTTGCATAATTAGGAATCTGATCCAAAGCTTCCATAAGAGAGATATTTATAGACAACTCCTTTAACATCGACATGAACTTCTTATATGTCCCCTCCTCTTATTTCTTCTTCAATCTCTGAGGAAAATATGGGAAAGGTCGTGGAATGGATTTCAATATTGGCTTGACTTTCTTATCCTTTTCTTTATCCTTTTCAACTCATTTTTCTACACCCTTCGATTTTTATGATGCCTCACCATTAGTCACCAACTTTTTCATTTCTTATTTGAGTGCATCATCAATATAAACAACATCATTCCTTACCCTATTGACCACAGACATAGGCGGATCAATGATAGCCTTACCACTTTGAGTGGTGATGGCTAGGCAGTGACTGTCGTCTTTAGATTTTGAACAATATTGCTCAGAAAAGTACCTAGTTGACGCTGATTTAACATTGTTGACATTTGACTAAACTTTTTCTCAAATTGCTTAATTGCAATAGCATGTTATTCTACTTTCTAGGTAGATCCCGATATCTCTGTCTTAATCTTCTTAAGGCAACTCTCTTGATTCTCTGAATCCTTTACAAGCTTAGCCAGCATTTCTTCCATTTTAAAATTAGCATCACGATTCTCCGATGGAATATAAACACCACTCTTCTCCTTATATCTATTCTTTCTCCTCCGGTCACCATTCCATTCTTTTTTCATGTCCTTTTATTTGTTCCCATAACAGTTTCGACCTTGATTCCCTTGTCTCAAGTTCTAAGTGTCCTGATTGGAACCTTGGCCCTTGACTCAAAAACCCTCTATCTCTTTATCCAAGTACTTAGTTTCCTCCTGCTGCCTAGAATGTTTACCTTGTGCTCCTACAAGTATTCACATTTTTTTCTTTGAAGGCTACAAACTGCTTAGTAAGTACCCCAATCTCAGTTCTTAAGTTATGCTACCTCTTGAGCCACTGTCTCATCTAAGGTTCTCTGCTCACTGGAAGCACCAATAGCATAAGTACCAGCTCATCTTTCTTTCTCCCAAGTATGCCACCCTCGGTTGGTTTAGAGATCTGATCCAAAAATTTTGAAGCTAACTCCCAACGAAGACTCATGAAAGCCCTCCAGTAATTGTATTAGCAACATTCTTGGTGTTTGCATTCAGGTCTCAATAGAATATCTGAAGAAAACTCATCCCTAAAATCCTATAATTAGGAATTTTCATCAACTTTTGAGTGAACCTCAACTAAGTCCCTTACAGTGCCTCTTAATGTAATTGTCCAAAATTGTAAATCTTATCTTCAACTGCAGCATACTAGACAGCGGGAAAGATCGATCAAAGAATTGTATCCTCAACTTATTCTAAGTGGTGATGGACCCATGAGGCAGCTCTCCTAACCATGTAGCTTCACTTGTAAGAGATAATGGGAACAATCAGAGTCGCAAAACTTTTTTACTCACCCCCAGCTATTGTATGAAGTACAAATCCCCACAAAATTCATAATGTGCATGTTTGAATCATCAGTTGGCAAACCAGAAAACACACCTTTCAAATTACGAAATTGAATCATTGTACTCGTAATATCAAACTTCACTCCTTAGAGAAACTTAGGAGGAATGATGACTCTTGTCTCAATGGGTTCAACGTATCCCAAATCTTTTTTCAAATCATTATATGCTGCTAAGTACTAATAAGCATGGGGTGGTTGAAATCTATACCTTCTGGCTCTATCTCTAGTGAGTGTTGCTCGACGTTCTTTCTTTGGTCTCACTCTCTCCTCTTGAGCTTCATAATGGGCATTCACCAACCTCACATTTTCAACAGCTAATGACCAAGCAGTGGTTTCATCGACTGCCTCTTGAACACCATGAAGAGGTGACAGATTCAAGGTATTTGGGTCATCTTGAACCCTCTCGTAATGGGATCCATGCTCGTATCCTTTCATCCTATAATTCTATCATAGGATTCGTTTAAGCTCAGGATCAAATGGATCAAGGGATTACCTTGACTCCGAGTATTGATCATACAGTGGTGTATACCCTCGAAACAGTAAAAAATCAAAAACCAACAACCTCAACAAACTCAGGTAATCAATCCAAAACTGTATTCCCCAATGATAGCGCCAAAATTTGGTGTCGCCCAAATTACACGTTCAACAAAGTATAATGCGGTTGTTGTCAAATAAAGAAACCAACAAAGGTTGGGGTCGAACCCAGAGGAAATAGGATGAATCTCTTCCAAGAACTTGCTGATGTAGTCGAAAAAGTGCAAAAAGTAAATGGGGGATTTTGTAACAATCGGTAGTAAAAGTAACAATTGGTGGAAAATAGTGTTGTTATTAGTATGAGACAATCACTAGGATTGTGTTCCCCCTAACTTTATAACTTCGTAGACTTATCGTGCTTGTTAAACTATCTCGGTGTCGTACATGCAGAATCTAAAAAGTTATGTATCACAACCGTCTCTCGACACCATTTGGTGAATTTCACTCATCACCTCTCGATCTCAGAGTGTCGTTTTACTAACCCTTAACCTGGATCCCACATTAACTATCTCCTCTCGGTCTCAAGTTAATTAGATAAAGGTTTATAGCTTTAAATTATTGTTGTGATCTTGTTTTCCTAGTCTCAACCTCTCTCTCTAGTTAGTATAGAATACGAGTAGGTTCTTGACGTCTGCAGTCGTCAAGAAAGCAACCAATACGAAGAAAACCACTATACATGCCAAAACACTAATCAAGAAAGACTTTGCACTTCCTCTACTTCGTTATTTCATCAGGGCTCTCACAACCCTAGTTAAGAGGTCTGGTTGTTCATGATTGCAAGAACACCTATAGAATTCATAATTGAAAGCATATGAATAATTTTACAATGAATTAAGAATGAAAACCAAAATCACAACTTTATATCAAACCCTAAAAACCAAGAACAAGGATCCCAAGATCAAAACTGTATCTCAGAATCAAAATAATGTAAAAAGTATGTGAAATATGTAAGAGTGTGTAAACTAATAACAAAACATCAATGGGGTATTTATAGGTTACATCAAAAAACCTAAAAATCCTATCCAAAATAATGTAGGAAAATAAAGTCGGCATCAACCGACGACCCCACTTACAGGTCTTAGGTAGTACTTACGAGGCCCTAGGTGGGTTCGTAGGTTTCAGAGAAAACAGCAGACTTCAGATCACCAACCTACGAGGGGGTACCTATGGATCGTAGGTACCACTTATGTCCCGTAGGTTGGTCTTCATAGATCTCAAAACCAGATTCAGCTTTTAGAAACTCAAACACTGCCACCTATGGACCCAACCTACAGCCCGTAGGTTCTACTTATGGCCCGTAGGTGGGTCAAGTAAGTATCTTTTCAAACAATATACACTAAAACGTATGTCAAGTTGCCAAAATGTCAAATTTAGTACTTCACTGTGAAACAAGTAAACACCACTGTGACAATGTACTGGAGCACAAGATTTGACATTTAGTACTTCACTGCCATTAGTACTTTATTTAAATTAAAAAAAAAAATTAATATAGGTCCTGCTACATTTAATGCCTTCACATGTACCACTCTGTATTAATTAGGAGTAGAAATGTTCTAAAATTTACGAAAACAAAAAAATTCCTTAGTGCAGTGAATACATATCATATAAATAAAATATGATGACCGTGGAAAAAAAAAATATTGGATAATTTCTAATATATAGAAGAGTGAAGGAAGTAGTTAAAGTTCGTCATGTCTGCTTACTTCATAATTTTATTATATCATTACTGATTAATTATTATATGTCATTTATGTATTAAAAAATTAATAATATTTAATAAAAAAATAAAATAAACATTTATGACATGTCTGTTTCACCTATAATTTTACTATTTCATCTCTAATTAATTATTATAACTTATCTAAGTATTAAAATAATATCTAATAACAAAGGTAAAATAAATCAAAAAAACTGATAAATTAACTATTAATATTTTAAATTAACTTGACATCTTATATGAGACCCACTTAAATTTTTTTTCACACCTATTTTCATAGTAATTTTGCTACATCACTTTCAATAAGTTATTATGAGTCATTTAAGACATGTCCGCTTCACTGCTTCAATCGTGATTTTACTATATCACCCTAATTAATTATTATGGTCATCTAAGCATTAAAAAAAAAATATTTCTTAGAAAAGGTAAAATAGACACAAAATGATATGTCAAGATAAAAAATTTGGTTGATTATCGAAATTATATTAGTGCCACATAAATTCGGATGCGATAGAGAAAGACATTAAGCAACATATATTATTCGAAAATGAGATGAAATGTATTGTAAATACCAATATTAAGAACTTAATATTAAAAATATATATAAAATAAATTCTATTGACTATCGAAATTTTATTTGTGCCATATAAACTGAAATAGAGAGATTCTTATTAAAAAGTTATGTGAAAAAAATTATAAATCAATAGTAGCAGTATATATGGATGATATTTTTTTAACAGGTAATGACAATGCAGAGTTGCACGCATTGAAATTATTTCTACATGGGGAGTTTAGAATAAAGGATTTAGGAGATTTATATTTTTTCTTAGGTATGGAGGTATTGAGGGAACCTCATGGCATTATACTTTCACAAAGAAAGTTCACAGTTGATCTTCTAAGGGAATTTGATGCCACATATATGTCACTTGTTTCATCTCCTCTTGATCCTACAATAAAGCTAAGTTTAAATGATGGAGATGATATTTCGAATCCCACTGTATATTGACAATTCATTGGTAAGTTGAATTATCTTACTCACACAAGATCGGATCTTGCCTTCACCGTTCAACATCTTAGCCAATTCATGCAAGATCCTCGTCTGCCTCATCTCTTTGCCGCATTACGTGTTCTTCATTACTTGTCCAAGGATCCAGGTTTGGAACTCTTTCTCAATGCCTCTTCTTCTTTTGAGTTGCTTGCCTTTTGTGATTCGGATTGGGGAATATGTCCAAATTCAAGAAAATCCGTTAGTGGATTTTATATATCACTTGGGGGCTCTCCAATTTCTTGTATGTCAAAGAAGCAAACATCTATTTCTCTTAGCTTCGCCGAGGCTGAGTATCGTTCTATGAGGCGCGTGGTTGTCGAGCTTACATAGTTGGTTCATCTTTTCCAAGATCTCTCCGTTCCAATATCATTACTTGTGCCTCTTCATTCGGATAGTCATACAACAATACACATTGCTAAGAACCCTGTGATTCATGAAAGAACAAAACATGTTGAGATTGATTGTCATTTTGTTCGGCAAAAGTTTTTAGATGGACTTATTTCACTTTTATTTGTTTCATCTTCCTCTCAATTAGTTGATCTATTCATAAAATCACTCATTGTTCCTCTTCATCACAGTGTTTTGGTCAAGTTGGGGTTCGTTCATCTCCTCTAACTTGAGGGGTTATTGGTTCATCTATTTCATTTACCTATTTCACTGCACTCATCTGTTGCAGCCTCAACATTATTCGTTGATGGACTACCACTACAAAAAAATAGCATTTAGCGACAGTCACATTTGGTCTCTATTCTATGTAAATCAGTTGCTAAATTGAAATTGCGACAGAATAGAAATGAATTTGTGTCTATTGCTATATTGCTCGTTGCTAGCCTCTTAGCGACGAAAAAATAAATTCTATTGCAAAAATTGTGACCGCTTCGCGACGAACTTATCGGTTGTTGATTTTACCGATAGAATATTCCATTGCTATATCGTTGCTATTTTCAAAATTCATTTTCATTGTGGCTAAATTTACGACAGAAAATTTTATCGTTGAGTCATTACTTTGATCGACTAAGCAGCCATCTTTAGCGACCAAATTTATATTTCATAATCCATCGCTAAAGTTTTTCAGTAGCAACGACAAAAGTTAGTCACTAATTTTTTGTCACTAACAATTTTGTTAGAAAATTATTGAAACGCATAAATTATTGAATGACTAAAATAACCAACATTCATATAAATAATTACTTATATTAGAATATTCACAATATATAGATAGCAAAATGCATCACATAATTGTGTCCAAACATCCACAATTCAAGTATTTTATCAAAAATAATCTAATGTCAAATTCACATCCATCAAAATTAGTCTTTGTTACTACATAACCATTTTCTTCTTTACTTCTCCCGCAGCTTCATAACATGATTCCAATTGATCAATTTCAGATTCAGTCTGTCTTTTTTTTTCGTATAATTTCTTCATACTTTTCCTGTAATTAACAAGTGGAGATATTAAAATAGACTCAACTTCATGTTGCTTATTTCATTTTCATGTATAATAAGAACTTTCGACAAATGTCAATACAAAAGAAAAATAAGAGAAGAGTATATCTAATGATGTAAATTTGGACTTACGTGGAGAATTTGGGTACGCTCAGCAACAAAAGATTTACCATCATGATTATATGTATGAACGTGCAAATGTAACTCACTTGAAGTTGGATCTCGACCTATTGTAATAGCCTATACAAATAAATAACAGTCAATATTTGCTTCATCAAGTATTAGAGAAGAAATAAATTGAAAGAAAGTAAAAATTTAGCCTATTGTGATAGAGCCACCTGCGCTTACAAATTGAGAGAGAGTAAAGAGACTGCTGAGAAGGAGAAGAAATATTATGGATTATATTTAATCGACAAAAAAGAAGTCTATATTTTCTAAGCCGTGTAGTTTTTCCTTGATAAAAATTTTTGGAGTCCACCTAATTATACAAAGTTCTCCCATAAATAAAGTTCAAGGCTTCAAGCAATACAAACTAAATGATAAATGAAAGGGTGATTGCTAACTTCCTAAATTTGTAAGATGCTTCTAAGTTTACAGTAACAACCTTGTCTTTTTTTCTAAAACAAGAAACATTTTATAAAATGTGAACAAATTTTCCTAAAACAAGAACTTTTAATGAAGGTCAAAAGTTCAAATAATATTTGTAAGGCCCTTCACACTTTTAATATATTATAGATTATAGATATAGACTATATATATAGATTATAAATATAGACTATAGATATATTATAGATTTATATGGGTTGTAATTAATAAAAGTGATATAATAAAATTAACCTTTTATTTATGGTTTGAGTTTGTGTCTAACGGTCAACTTGGCATGTCTCTATATGTTGAGTGTGTGAACTACTTTACAGGCTCGCCAAATGAGCAAATAGAGTCAAAATTAGGTGTCAACAAGTAATAAATTTAAATCCAATGAGTTATGAGATTGTTTTTGTAATAGATCCTTGCAGATAAATTAATATTTGCACACCAATTTTGGATAGTACAGAAACAAACAAATTGTGCAGTTGTGTATATATGTACAGCAAGCTACAATAACAAAAATTAAAATCCAACTGGATTTCTACAATCTCTAATTGTTTAATTAGTTACAACCAAAACTAAAAGGACTTGTACCCATCATTAGCTCATTCTCATCTGGTATGAGATTCAAATCCAAGAACAAAGATTAACATGTAATATTCATCATAAATTAGTCAAACAATTAGCATTCAAACTCATAACAAATTTAAACAATAGAAATTGGGTGTTTTAACATATGTTGAAACAAACACAAAACAATAAGAATCTTCTCAAAATTCGAAGCCAAATTTCAACTATTTCGAATTTAAGAATCTGTTTAGGGAAGAGAAAAAGAGTAGAAGAAGATGGTGATATTAGGACAAAGAAATCAAACCTGTGATGGGCTCTTACGAATCCATTATTGTGAAACCTGACTGGAGCGCTTGGCTGGACGATTTTTTAGATGGTAGCAGCGACTAGACCAGCATCGAGTTGCGGGCAACGGCGGCAGATTACCGGTGGCTGTCTTGTAGGAGAACGGAGGAAGTGCCAGCGGCGCTGGTCGCTGCGTCAGTCGGAGAGGAGAGAAGAGTTCGCTGAGGAGGGAGAGCGGCGGAAGACGGCGCTTGATTGCAGTTGGGTGGCGGCCGGAGTTGGGAGTTTCGTTGTCTATGGCGCAGTGACTGAACGGAGGGAGAGAGAAGGGCGACGATGGCGGTGCTCCGGCATCAGGCGTCCGAAGATGGTAATGAGGGAGTGAGACCGTAAAGAGAGAGTGGAGAAGGAGGTGAGGTGCGGCTGAAGTGGAAAGAATGGATTAGGGTTTGTTCTTTTAGTTAAAAAGGAGAGAAAGAAGGTTTTAGATCTGAGTCGTTGGATCATTTTTGATCGATGGCTGAGATCAAACTGATCTGAAAATATTTAATTAAAAATTAAAAATAATATTTTCAGCGGATAATTTGGTCACTAATTAAACTAAATAATTTTTTTAAAAAATCAAAAGCGTACCGACAAATTTTTTGTTGCTAAATTCATTGCTACAAAATAATTAAAATTGTCACAAAGTTTTTGTTGCTAATCCGTCACTACATTTAGGCGTCAATTTTCCCCGCAATTATTTAGCGACGGAAGCACTCTTCCGTCACTAATTCCTTGCTAATAGCATACATAAAAATGAACTTGCTATGCATGCGATCAAATTGATAGTTTCGTTGCTAATTTGTCGCTATATAGTGACGGAAATTGATTTGTCGGTAAATTTTGTCGCTAAACACTATTTTTTTATAGTGTACACAGCTTGGGAATGATTTAGTGATGATGATTTCGTCCAATTTCAGCAGATCATTATACATATTATTTTATGCACATATTATTTTATTTCTTTTGTACACTCTAGGCTAAATCTTTTGTTTCGTACCTTATTTAGAAGTATTTTGTTTCCTACTTTATGTAGAAGATTATTCCTTAGTTTCCTACCTTATTTAGAAGTTCTTAGTTATTTTTTACCTTATGAGTCTTTAATTTGATTCTTTACTTGTATAAGATATTGTACGAAGTTAACGTCAAGAAAAGGAGAAGAAATTTTCCGCAAATTCTTTGTTTTCTTTTCCGCAATTTATTCAATTTCTTTCAATTTTTACAACTACTAGGGACACTAACGTAGCAATGTATGCAAATCCTTATAGCCTTCCTGATCATCAGATGAACCTCAGTGATTGCAGGACATCCCTCCAAAATGGCCAGGACATTACATATTTGGAATGATGTTGCCCCTGAAATCATTGCTAGTCATCCAGATAAATGCTTAGGAGTGCTTGGTTTGAGTTACCACCACTTACCTAATCACCTCAAACCTTGCTTTCTTTCTATGGATCGCAGAGGGTTTCAGGACACCTGAAAGTGGTAAAAGTTTGAAGGAAGTGGCAGTAGATTTTTTGACGGATCTTATCGACAGGAACTTGATAATGGTTAGAAAAAGGAGATTCAATGGTGAGATAAAAAGATGTAGAATGCATGATCTACTGCGGGAATTCTGTTGATAGAGGCTGAAATGATAAAGTTTATCCGTGTTATGAGAACTGACCAAGTCCCTAGTACTCTTCCATTAACACAAAAGCATAATGTCCTTCGCTTCAGTTTCCAAAAAACCAATCTTATTCGTTTGATGATTTTTGTAAGCTATTACCCCCTATTGCAAAATTTATGTATTTCCTGTAGAACGACCTTCTGCAGCCTGTTTCAACTTTTGCGGGGAAATTGATTGGCAGTTCTCCTGTAAAACTTGAAGTTTTATCCCGTTTCAACCTTCTAAGGGTATTAACCATCTTCCATGAAGAGTTCCTTTCATTTCCACTTGTGATTACAAAGTTATTTCATTTAAGATATCTCGAAGTTAAATTTAACGGTGATCTTCCTGCATCAATCTCAGAGCTTCAAAATTTGCAAACATTAATTTATGAACAACATTTTTCAGATAAAACTTTACCAGGGAAGATATGGATGATGAAAAACTTAAGGCATATACATATGGGGAGAGCTAGTTGTTTACCCAGTCCTAGAAGAGAAAGTATGCAAAATCTAGAGGAACTTTCCGGTCTATGTTTCACTAGTTGTACACATGAAGTCTTCTCTAGCATTCCCAATCTAAAAAGATTGATCGCCCATCTAACAGCTTACTCAAGAACTGAGCGTAAGGCCAATATCGTCATTGATATGTCCAGCTTGACAAAACTCCAAGTATTGAAGTGTGCCAGATGTACTTCTTGGTCTTGGCCAATAATCTCCATCAAGAGTTTTGTTTTCCCAACATCTCTCAGGAGGTTGACTTTAGCTGGCAATTATCATTTTCCTTGGGAAGACCTATCAAGTCTTGTCACGTTGCCAAATCTTGAAGAGCTCAAATAAAAAGTTTGCAGTTAGTGGTGAAATATGGAGATTGAGTGATGAAGACGAAGTTCGGATGCTTGAAGTTGTTGCTTTTTAGCGAGCTATATTTTGAGTGTTGGGAAGCTACATGTGACAACTTCCCAAATCTAAAACGCCTTGTTCTGAAGAAATGCAACCACCTGAAGGAAATTCCCACAGATTTTGGGGAAATTTGTACTTTGGAGTCAATTGAGTTACATAATTGCGGCACTGCTGCTGGGGATTCTGCAAGAAATATTTTGAACACGAACAAGCTGATGTGGGAAATAATTGCCTTAAGGTCTACATCCATAGCATAGCAATCACAGTAAGATTTACATCTCTCCAGAAAATTCTTTGATTCTTCACATTATTAATTACTCGTCTTTATTTAATTTTACCTCCCTCAGATTAAGATGATGACTTCTACGTTTTTATCTTGCATATATGCAGGGAATTGAATCTTATTTGAGAGACAATCTGATGCTACCTTCCAAATGCTGAACTTTTTGTTGTATGTTTATGTTCTTATTAGTTGTAACATTTATGTTTTAGGAATGAGCATGTTCAAACTTCAATGCATGTTTCGCCCATTTGTGATTTAGCCCATAGTTTTGTGTCATCAAATTCTTTAGCCATTAAATCAAGGTACAAACTTTCAATCACTCTGGATGAATTGAGAAGTTCACAACATCTGAAGGAAAACAGTCTTTAATTGATGGAATGTCCCTCCAATTGTTCTGTTTCAGGCAAACATTATGAATATTAACTTCCCAAAAGCATGAATACTGATGAAAAGCTGAGAGAGGATTGAAACAATACCATTTAGTATTTGGTACTTCAAGCAAATCTTGAACACCCCAACTCATCAAATATCATAAATAACAAACACTTTGTTATGATAAGTACTGACAAGTTCGCACATTAGTGAGTAAACGGGGTGATGAAGATGGGATGCTGCAAAGAATGAAGGGATTGGTTGGTTAGGGATTTTACGAGGAGTATTAGGATTTGGAAGGGGAGTTTCAAAAGGTGTTTGAAATTCAGGGAATTGTATGTTTGTTATGGTGTGAAATCAAGACCGTGAACCCATCTTTGCTTGCTGAATGTGAGAAGTATTGTACATGGAAACGAGTCGAGAGAGCTGAGAAATTGGTTGCCTTGTGTTGGAAGTGGCACCATGACTGTAGCAGCTTTTGAAGTAGATTTATCAGCAATTTTTTTTAGAGTAGGACTATTAGAAAACAGAAATCTTGGAATTGCCTGCTTGAATATGTCACAGTATAAGTGTATACAGGTACAAGAAAGTCATATGCACATATGGCAGTAAACTTCGATCACATAGATAATCTAAAAGTCAAAATGATGCGTATCAGAAATTAACGTTATATAACATCCGATGTAGCATTTGAAGTATGTCACATTCAAATGAGAATAAAGACCTCTTGGAAAGAGTGACATTGTTGATTTCACCAAAGACTAGACTTCCATTTGTTAAAAGTTAAAAACTTTCTTGAATGTTTGTCCAATTTCAAGCAACACAATTAATGCAAGTTAATCGCGAGCCGAGGGTCTATCGGAAACAGCCTCTCCACCTTCACAAGGTAAGGCTGTATACACATCATCCCTCCACAAACCCCACTTGTGGAATTATATTGCGTATGTTGTTGTTGTTCGTGTACAACTAATGCAAGTTCATATTAATGATGTAGAATTCTTTCATGAGACACAAAATCTTTGCTTGCATTTTCATCAGTTATTGTAGTTGATGATCCAAACAGGGGCGGAGCTACAGTACCCTACAGGGGTTCGCTTAGGGCGAACCCAATAGCTTTTAAGTAGACTCTATATTTCTACTACTAAATTTTGAATATTTGTATATTATTAAATACTGCGAACCCATTGTCAAACAATGTTGCTTGGCCCAGTGGTTGTTGCGTCAGTGTTAAGGCATATCCAAAGGAGAGATAAATAACAGAAGTATATATGTAAAAGAGATTTATTTTGACAAAGCATATAGGCAAACATTTATTCTTGTGTTAAGGGGAGACATACAAAGCAATCATCTCACTTATAGGCATAAAAAGTTAAAAGATACTGAACATTCCAAGATCAAAGAAATTTAAAGTGGTAAATGAAATACTTGAAAATCAAGCCTATCTTGTGATATGCGTGATGAATGAATCCAATTCCATTCGAGAAGCTCCCCCTTCCTCTGTTGACTGCCTTACAGCTTCGCCCAATTCTTCAGATCTTTTTCGAATCATGTCACCTTCTTCTGATGCCATCAGCTTCCTCACGACATTCTCAATTGTTGATGCACTCACCAGCTCCTCTCGTTTCTCCCACTCTCTAACAAGCAGACCTATTTTCAATATTTCCGTCACCATGAAACCAGTCATTGGTTGATCAGAGTGCATAGGCCAAGCAGCTATAGGCACCCCCAGAGTAATGCTCTCTAAACAAGAATTCCAACCACAATGACTCATGAACCCGCCTGTGGACGAATGAGCCAAGATTTCTGGTTGTGGTGCCCATTCTCTTACCACTAACCCGACCCCTTTTACTCTTTCCTCAAACCCTTCAGGCAACTCAATTTTTCTAGCTTCCCCGGTAAAGATATCTCCTCTATCGGCATCTCTCAACACCCATATGAACCTCTGTTTGCTCTGCTCTAATCCCATCGCAAGCTCCTTGATTTCCCTATCGGAAAATGAGGTAGTTGTTCCAAAAGATATATAAAGAACTGATCTTGAAGGTTGATTGTTAAGCCAATCCAAACATATATTCTCCCTATTCAAGATACGATCTAGTTTAGTAGGCAAAACTGGTCCAATTGCCCACTGTTTCTTGTTCTGGTCACTTGCTACTTGTGCCAACAAATCAAGAAACTTGCCTTCAATTACTTTGCTTGTATTATGAATATCACCTGATTTAATATCCAAATATGGACTCTGAGAAGCTCCACGATCTCTTATTTTATCTGTCATAATTCCTTCAAGGGAAGGTAACTTTTTAAGCAACTCCTCTTCAAGTGGAACAGGCATTCCAATGGATAAGCATATCAAACAGTAGAAAGTGAACACTGAAATGCAATTAAATATATAGGATTCAGCGTTGGGCAAGGAAGAAACATCCTGAACGTTGTAGGACATTAAAGAATCATGAATAACAATTACTCGTCTTGACTTTGAGGAAATATCAAATAAGAAGGAAGCAATGGGCTCGCGAAGAAGCATACAAGCCTCCCATGATGGCTCAAGATGTGATGGGAATTTACTCAAGGCATTAAAGTCAGGTGGAGGTGAGGCAAATTCAGGAGTTGGGATGTCATGGAAATGGATTTTGCCTATGTCTGAAGGATTTAGGCTGTTGGCTCGAACCCGGGCTTGACGGTTAAGAGTAGCTGTGCCAACATAATTGACAGGAAGATCATACGATGATGAAATTAAACAGGCAAGTTGAAGAAGTTGATTGAGATGGCCTTGTCCTGGAAATGGAACCATGACTATAGCTACTTCATCTTGTTTTAAGTTGCTATACATGGAAGTAGAAAAATCGGAATTTCGTACTTCTGTCTGATCCTCCATATCCCCGATTGAGCTTGTGTAACGGAAGATTTAGACAAATAGGAATATTGTACTTCTGTTGGAAGTCAGAAGTCAGAGATTTGAACAAAAGATAAACAGAAGGAAGAAACCATTGACTTGTTCAATATTTTATGAAATGACCAGTGACTTACACAATGCTTGTTGTGAAAGCAAAAAAGGACACGCTAACAAATTCAAACCTTAGAAAATATGTTTATTTTTTTCATAACTAATATATGTCTTAATCCATCATTTTTACTTGTCTATCTATCCCACCAACTCCCACAATTATTGGTGGCTTAAACTTATCATCATTCTTGATCGTTATGCTCAATAAGATGCATAAACTAAAAAAGTAGTTTCGTATTCTGCTGCTGTAAAGTCAAATTATTTTTGTCCAAGTTATATATACACGTAACAATCAGATCTTTTTTTTATATATAACAATCATTCACTATAGTGCTAAGTTTTCTTTAGGGCTGATTTTTCATGTTATGAAAACAAATATTACACTTTCACTCATGAATCAATAGAACTAGGTTCAAATCCATACAATTTTGTAAACAAAGTACATACTCTACTAACAGGAGAAGATCCCAATAGTGAATTAGTAGTATTGCAACAAAAAGACCTAATAAATTTAGAATAACTAAGTATTAATAATTGGTCAAGGATTAAAGAATTTCTAAATGACTACTTTTATTATTGTACAATTAGTGGGAACTCGTTTGATTAGACTCTAGGCAGGAAATTGCATGTCATAGACCCAAATATGGGTGACTTTAGATATTTGACCCTAAATAAGAATGTCTTTGAACAATAGTCTTCCTTACTTTTTAATATATTGAAAGTACCATTTTGCCCCTCTAAACCTCAAATATACTTTTAACCTTTTCATACTCATTTATTTCTCAAATTTTAATTTTTATTATTTTCACTTTTTATTTTTTCCTTTACTTTTATTATTCTACTTTTTTCTCTCTTATTTTTTCCTTTAAATTTATTATTGTGATTTTTATTATTTTCAATTTTTATTTTTCCTTTAACTTTATTTTTTTCATGTTTTAATTTATTTGTCTCAACCTTTATTTTTTTTCTCTTTTTCTTTTTTTTCTCAACCATTATCTATTTCTTCATTTTTTTCCCTTTTTTTAAATTTATTTATCTTTAACCTTCATTTAGAATTTTTTAAATTTCTCTTTTTCTTCCCAGAATAGACGTCAATTATTCCTTCTCGTTAAACTTTTTTCCTCATTTCTCAGAACCCTTTCTCTTGCTCCTCTTCCCTTTCATCCGATTTCTCTCAAAATTTCCAATTCCATTAACAAAGAAAATGGATGTTGCTTCTGATGAAGAAATAGAGCGCCTCTCAGTAGATGTTGCTTCCAACTCTTCGGGACTTTTACCTTCAAATTTAATTGACATCATTGTTGATGTAAGTTGCTATTAAATTCAGTTTGTAATTTACATGTATTTTATCTTTTTTTGGTGTGTTATTTTTGAATTAGGTATTTAAATCTCTTTATGTTGTATACGTTTAAATTTTTAACTCATAATACAAACTTGTTGTATTTTTGGGAGTTAAGTTTAGGGATTTGTCAGATTGGTGGTTGTATAGTTAAGAAGTTTCAATTTTGTTAGTTGTGTGTTACTAAGTGAATTTTGAGTAATCCCACATTCTTGATTTCACGGAAAAAGTAAATCTTGATTGAAATTAGAAGTTTTATGTTACTAAAAATCTTAGTAGCTCGGTTGATTGACTATTTGAACTTTGTGCTATTGGGAAATCTCAGTAGCTTAGTTGGTTTACCTGAATTTTGTGCTAGCGGGAAATCTAGCAGCTCAGTTGGTTGGTTGGCGAAATTTTCACCTTGTTGGTGAGGATTCGATATTCCATCTTGTAATACCCTATCGCCAATTGAACCAAAAAAGTTTTGTGCTACTAGATTTGAGATCTTTGATAATTTCTACTAGTACTATGTAATTTCTATTATGTCAAGCTGGAGGTCTTGTAATAGGCCTTTGCAATGTGGATATCTTTATTTTACCTCTCAGATGATGGTTCGTTTACTTTTGATGAAATGCACATTTTTATTTTGATTTTCGTACTTGTGGGATTACACTGGATCTTTTGTTGTTGTTGAAATGCAGATTGTTGTTTCGATTTGTTGTTCCATCACAGTTTCTTCATCTTCAATTCAGTCATGTCTGCTTCATCTTCATCTCTATTCAATACCATGTCAATGATAAGAACCTTTTCTTTTTTTCCTTTTATCGTTATACGTGCTAGCTTCTTCGTATCTCTTTAGTATCTTCACACAATCTTCGTTGCTCTAATTATGCTTAACTAGCTGCTAAAAGTCATATTTTCTCAAACATCATAATCAGTGACCTGTAGCCTCTACTATACAAACTAGAAATACTCAGCGCTGCAAGAGTTAATTAGAAAATTACACTATATATATAAGATCAAAATCGTATTTTATTTCTATTTAGTAGATGTTGAATCGCGTTAGCTTTTTCATATTTTTACTTTTTCTATTTTGAGTACCTTTAGCATAAAAAAAAATAGAACTTTGAAGGACATGTTAAGAATAAAATTTTTGTGCATACCTTAAGCAAAATAGCATCAGCATGGGGAATAGACTGTAACATACCCTCTCCTATAAAGCTTAAATTTTCAGTTTGTGGCATGTTTGCAACAACATATGGAAGATCAAGAACAGTGCATTTCATGTGGAGTAGAGGTTGTTGTTATGTTTGTTTTCAAAGTCTTGTTGTTTGCATGACGACTCTCCCCTTGTACATTAGTAGTTGATCAAGAACACCACCGTTGTTTGGTTTCTAAATAATTGTACTTCTGGAGAGTGTTGCTGATGAGTTCTGAGGACTCTCAAGAGCCTTATGGTAATTCTTATTCTTGAACACACGGCACACCACCCATCCTTCTTCCTGGTTACTTGATTCTGATGCCTAGATATTAATAAAACAATATAATCATATATATCGTCAGTAAACTATACTATAAGGTCGTCTTACTTATGTATGTACTGTAGCAAGCAGGTTACTTCCTTAGTTTTACAGATGAAAAAGGCATACCGTGCAAAATTTATTTGCACAATCAGGACATTCTTTCTATACACATCATTATTGTAACATGTTATGGGTGCTTACATTACATTATTCGAGAGGTGAACCACCTCTCGAATATAGATATGTGTTAATCTTTCTACAGTGTAACAAATCTAAATATGTAAAAATAGGCAGATTTGGTGAATTGATCCATGATGATTCAATAGATATCAAAACCATGAGAATTTATTATTTTACTGTTAAATCATTATTGAATGTTGAGTTTGTAACTTACTTTAGTAATATTTCTTTTTTTTTTTTTGCAATTTTCATGCAGAGAGTGACGTCTTCTATTAAGACTCATCTTGATACTTTTTTAGATGGGATTATGAGCTTTATTACGGTAATTTTCGCATTCGATTTATTACTCAATAGAAACAACATCATTATATCAATAATTGTGTTGATTGTGTTGTTGACATTATTAATTTTTTTTATATAGTCTTTAGAATCCAAGTGTGATTCTATTGTGAAGCTTATTCAGGGATTACATAAACCATGTGACGGGCAAGGAGTGGGCATTGCGAATTTCAAAAGGGTGAATGAAATTCTGGAACAAAATGTGCCTATTCTTGAAGATGAAGTCAAGTTTGAAACTTGTTCCCAAATTTGTGTGAAGCTTCAAAGCAGGGAAATTGATCTTTCAACACCTCCTAATGACTTGCTTTCTAGGAAAACAAAGCGGTGCAAAGTATCAGATGAAGTTTATGGTCCTAGTTTTATTCTAATAAGTCCAACGTCACCCGATGTTTCTGATCATATTTCTATAAAAGAAGAATTTTGTACGGCTGAAGACGTGGAAAATTCTTAAGAGGATTTAAATTTGTCTTTTATTTTTTTATGACGTTTAAAGATAGTCACTCAAGTTGTAATTGACGATGTTTACTTTCAACTAATTTGCCACGATTTCTGCTTATCCTTTTATAAATTGTTGTATTATTTTTTCTTGTTTTATTTTTCTTATTAGTTTACTACTTGCTCTTTTGACTTTAATATCAAATTTCTGGTCTTGGTCTTTTTTACTTATGAGTTTATTTTTGTCAAGTTATATAAAGGTCATGATATATTCTCTTTTTTGAGTTATCAACTTACGTTAGAGTATCTCATTAGTTAGCCATAGTGAAATGGTATAAATTATTTCACATACATTAATTTTTTGAAAAAATTTGAACTATATTTTCCCCCATAGGCAATAGTTATATAATACTCAATAAGTTAGAATTTGTGAAATAGAATAAATCATTGCCCATTTACGTATTTGTTAGTTTATATAAGTCTTATGTTATGTTTTATATCTAAGCCAACATTTACTGCACATTATGCGTCTAAGTCGAGAATTGTATAATGTGCCTTTTGAAGTCCTCGAGATAATGTCTTGCCTTAAGGGCAGGAATTATATATCATCTGCCAAATCAATATGCGTCTAAGTCGAGAATTGTATAATGTGCCTTTTGAAGTCCTCAAACTAATGTCTTGCCTTTAGGGAAGGAATTATATATCATCTGCCAAATCAAAACAAGCTATGCTAGTGATAAATCTTGCCCATGGGGCACAACTTGTTCTTTTGTGATTTAAAAGTCTTGCCTCTAGGTCAAGAGTTATAGATCATCTGTCGAATTATCACAGACCTAGGCAAAGTCAAACCTTGCCCATGGGGCACAACTTGTTCTTTTGTGATTTAAAAGTCTTGCCTCTAGGGAAAGAGTTATAGATCATTCATCAAATCATTACAGACTAAAGGTAACGTCAACTCTTGCCTATGAGGCACAAATTATTCATTTGTAATTTAAAAGTCTTGCCTATAGGTCAAGAGTTATAGATCATTCATCAAATCATTACAAACTTAAGGCAAAATCAACTCTTTCCCATGGGGCACAACTTGTTTTTTTGTGATTTAAAAGTCTTGCCTCTAGGGCAAGAGTTATAGATCATTCGTCAAATCATTACAGACTTAAGGCAAAGTCAAATCTTGCCCATGAGGCACAACTTGTTCTTTTGTGATTTAAAGTCTTGCCTCTAGGGCAAGAGTTATAGATCATTCATCAAATCATTACAGACTTAAGGCAAAGTCAACTCTTGCCCATGAGGCACAACTTGTTCTTTTGTGATTTAAAATTCTTGCCTCTAGGGCAAAAGTTATAGATCATTCATAAAATCATTACATACTTAAGTAAAAGTCAAATGTTATAGATCATTTGTCAAATCATTACAGACTTAAGGCAAAGTCAACTCTTGCCCATGGGGCACAACTTGTTCTTTTGTGATTTAAAAGTCTTGCCTCTAGAGAAAGAGTTATAGATCATTCATCAAATTATTACAGACTTAAAGGAAAAGTTAACTCTTTCCCATGGGGAACAACTTGTTCTTTTGTGATTTAAAAGTCTTGCCTCTAGGGCAAGAGTTATAGATCATTCGTCAAATCATTACAGACAAGGCAAAGTCAACTCTTGCCCATGGGTCACAACTTTTATCTGGGTGGACTCTATGTTAGGACATTATAAAACTAGACATCGTAAGTTAAACATTGTAAAATTATATCAATACAAACTAATAATGTCTACTTTTACCCGCGTGACATAACTTATTTTGTTGGGTCTAAGTTTGCCTCTTGCAGAACATTAGCTAATTTGATAAAAATTAATAATGTTAACATTTTCCCATGAGGCAAAATTTAAAATATATTATTTTATTAGTAATAAATTATTTTTTATATAACATAATTTTTGCACCAAGTTAAGTTAAAAATATATTTTTGTATCCAAAAGGAAGTTAAAAATACATTTACGGACAAATTTATCTCAAGGCTAAAACAAATTTCATTTGAAATCTCGGAAGCCTCGGATTAATATAGTACATTTATTATAAAAAAATAATAAAGTTAAAAAATAGATCTACTCATTGCAATAAGCTCAGGTGAAAGAGAAATTTGCATTTCATAAAGCTACAAAAAAGTTCATCTCAAAGCTTGAGCTTCAAATTTCTCTCTTATCTTTGGTGAAATTGCATTCTAACTTTTGGGATTTTGATATTTACCCATTGCAATAAGCTCAGGTGACGAGAAATTTCATAAAGCTACAAAAAAAGTTCATCTCAAAGATTGGGCTTCGAATTTTTCTCTTCTCTTTGGTGTAATTGCATTGTAACCTTATGGTTTTTTATTTTGCCATTCATCTCTCTGCAATTTAGGTAATTTCTCTCATTTTATCTTAATCTTATTGCATGCATTTGAAGTATTTGTTACCTAGCATTTTTTTGAGCTGAAAACCACTTTTCTCTTCCGTGAATCACATTCTATAATGCATAGATAAATTTATAAACTCTATTTTTTTTCTATCTACATCACCTTGATGAAAATACATTTTGGGTGGTTTCTCTACTCACTGATCTCACTATTGTCCAGTCAGTAGGTTGTTTAGATTTGGATTTTTGGTGTTTTGTGTAGCCATTCGTTCAATTTTTTTTGTCCAATAAATTTTATTTTGCAGCTTGATTCTTATTTTTTTGTTAATTTTTAATTTGATAGTTGTTTTTATCTTTATAACTCTGCATATTTTGGTAATCATGTCTAGCAAGATAAATCATGTCGAGTACTTTATTGATCCTAATGATTGGTTCATGTCAGACCCCCGTTGAAAAGGGGATTCAAATTATCATTCAATGATAATTGTCATTGTTAGAGAAAGGGATTTTTGGAAATTTGATGAGTTGTCATTGTTAGAGAAAGGGGTTTTTGGAAATTTGATGAAATTAGGTAATCTAAATCCATTAGGTAATCTTTTACATTTCATGCTTTTATTGGAAGTAAAATGTAACAAGAAGAATTTGAAGGCGTTTTATGTCAAGGGAAGTTACATTGAGTTTACACTTGGTGTATTTGGTCTTTTTACTGGGTTGTCCACTAAAGGTTCAAGTAGTGTATTATCATCAATTAGGAAAAAAAGAGGTGGTAGTCGTCTGTTGAATACTTACTTTGATGGTACTGATAAATTAAAAATGGGGGACTTGAAAATTTTTATGGAAACAAGAAAAGGTGAAGTCTAAAACGTTGTAGACGCTGTCAAGCTAGATGAGATATATATTCTAGGACGTGTGTTGTTGGGGGGAGGCTCACCAAGGTCATTTATGCTAATCTTATTATGATCTTAGAGGATGCAGATTTGTGTAGGGAATATGGATGGGTGAATTGTCTTTCGATGAAACTATAAGTTCATTGAAAAGCTCACTGAAACCAACAAAAACTACTGTCGGATCATCATACCAACTTGTTGGTTTTCCATATGCATTTATGGTATGGACATGGGATATTTTTCCCAAATATAGAGAAAAAAATGTGCAAATAGTCTCTGAAGAAAGTTATCCTTTGATGTTGCGTTATATGGCATGTACTACTCCACAGTACACAACAATATTCAAGTTTTTTAAGTCAAAGAAGTCAAAATCTTCAGTAAGTATGTACACCTATTTTATTTTTATTTTTTATTTGTTTATAATTAGTGTGTGTGTATTGTAATTTCTATTATTTTTTGGTTAATAGAAAGGTGCGGTTGAGGCATTCTCATTAGAGCATGAGCTGCCAAGTAATAACGACAGTGAAGACAAGCGATTTAGTTTGCTAAATCAGAAACTTGATGTATGCATTGGTTCTTTTCGTCTAATACCTCTTATAAACTTGTCCGTTTAATAGATTATTTTTTATTTTTCATGTACTGTGTATGTAGAAACTTCAAAGCACATGTTCAAAGAAGTTTAAAAAGATTCTTGATGAGAATAAATCTTTGAAGTCCGAGTTATCTAAAATCAAAACATTACTGTTGGGAAAGCTTAAAGAGGATGGGGATATTCTACCCGATAAACAACCAGATAATCTCCAAGGTGAATCAAGTCGTCATCCAATGGTTGATGATTAATTTAATGATTCTAAAGAAAAGAGATCTGTAAGTAAATAGTTTCCTGCCTTGCCTTATCTTTTTATGTTCTTGTGTGAGTTGGGGAACAAGTTGTAATTGTGGTGAAGAGGGTCACATTGTATCTAACTATACTTCAACTAGATGTAATAAACCATGTCTTGTTTGTGGGAGTTTTGAATATTATTCTATTCAGTGTGCAAAGGTTAGTGAAGAAAATTGCTTACTCATCAATTGGTATATGTAACCTTATATTGGTTGTCTAATCTTGCTTATTAGTATTATGAACATCCATTAAATTGGTTAAGGAGAATCTACCATACTTATATTCTATTATCACCTGTAAAAGATATTCTGTGTACCTTCTCGATCTGTTCTACAATGTTAAGTCCTCCTACAAGATTTCGTAATCCAAGTTATCAGTATCCACGCCCACCTTATTAACAGCACTACTGTTGGTTCTTTCATAGCTACTAGCAATGTTTGTGCTGTTAGTATTAAATGAAGATCAGGACCCTAGAGATTCACTAGTGGTTGTCTGGTGAATTTCAATAACATGATTGTATGGTTTAAATGTATTAGAACTGGTGATCTGATTTAACTCATTATATTGGTCATAGTTTAGCCAAGGCCACATAAATTGTGTAGTTCTTGAATCTGATGCTTCTCTCTCATTGCTTTTCCACAGTTATGATAACCTATTCTTCGATATCCGTACCTCTGCCTTTGAGGTGATAATCTTAGAAATCCTTTGTTTTCCCTCACTCTTATCCCAGAATCTTTTGAGAATTTCCCTAAGAAGTGATCCACTTTTAAAAGATTAATGAATACTCCAAATGGAGATGGATTAAAATATCTCCTAGGTGTACTCGCTCCACTTGAATTCACATCCTCCCGGTGATCTGAGAGAGAAGTATCAAAAAATGCATGGTCGGAATAATCAATGACCTAGGTTCCTAGTAAGAAAGATTTGGTAATACATGCATCTAGATCCTAATTGTTCTTCTTCAAATTTACATTTTTTGGTTGTCTACTTTATTACACATGTTTTATAGTTCTCTTAATCATTCTTCCTCCTCATAGGAAAAGACGCAATGAGCTGAAGAAGGGAAAAATGCAAAAGGTCATTCAAATGAGAAAGAAGAAGCCGCAGAAGAAAGATCCACTGGTTTGGGGCCTCTAAACATGGAAGAAATGAGACAAGCAAAGAATCAGGTAATCCATTCCTTATATTTTCAATTCATTGAGTATTTGTAAAACACAGGCAATCTAAAGTATCCTTTAGCATCTTCAGGTTGAGCTGAGTAAAAGTATTATAATTGAGTTACCTGATAACTGTGTTTAGAGGAGTGCATCTACAGTAAAATTAGCTTCCTTATTGATGTGTTGACGGTGGAAATATTCAAGTAAAAATACTAGTAACACTTGGAGCTCCACAACATACTTATGAATACTACAAGGAGAATATATACCTATTTTTCAACCATTTAACCAAACCTGTGTATTAGTAGAGTAATGTTCTTTTCATCCTCATTAGGTCCCAGAAGAACAAGTACTCAATGGACTGACAATATAAGAATTGGATTTCAAAAAATATTCAATGAGCTTAGTTGTAGATGAAAAATAGCTAAAACCCCAAAAGGAAATCCTTTCAATTATTTGGACTTCTGGTTTACAAATTTGAGATGTTACAATGGCACTTTTGAGCAAATCAATGACCTAGATTTCTAGGAAGAAAGATTTGGTAGTACATGCGATTAGCTCCTAATTGTTCTTCTTCAACTTTACCTTATTTTGATTGTCTATTTTATTATGCATGCTTTTTGTTCTCTTATGTATTCTTCTTCCTTATAGGAAAAGAATGTGGGAGCTGAAGATCTTCTACCTTTTCCTTTGGTAGAAGAGTTCTCAAAATCTTCTCCCTATTCGGAGCTGCAGGTAAGACGACCATAATTCTGCTCGACAGAAAATCAAATTTTGAAAAAAAAAAATATGTCATGATAAGTCTGCCCAACAGAAAACCATAATTCTGCAACATCATCATAAATTTAAAAAGGTTTTAATATTTATAAATGTGGCCTTAATGTCAAACTATAAATAGTAACCATTGTATACAGTAATATATCGGCAAAACAAATTTCTTTTTAATAAACCTTTAGAAGATGAGGCAAGACTTCCTAACAAATTCATTTGGGCGAGCAACATATCTCCAACGACAATCGACTTCTTATCACCAAAAAAAAATGATAATTGTTCCACTAGTGTATTTGTTAAAACTGATACACAACTTGTTTATGTTGTTCAATAGGACTTTGGTGGTACTAAAGTTGATGAGGACAACATTGATGAAACAAATAGCTGTGGCGATGTTGATTCAATAATCAACAATGTTATTTCTAGTGTGATTTCAGCCTCTTCTAGTTTTCCAACATCTCTTGATGTAAAAAATACTCAATCTAAAAGATCGGTAAGTGTCTCAAATTTCAATTTACGTGATTGTTTGCTTAAACTAATTATCTATAATGCTTTTGTGATTTTCAACAGGAGATTGGTGGTATTAATAATGATACGACAGACGTGATTTCTGATGTTGATGCAACTACGAAGTTTGTGAATGTTGATTCAATAACTTATTTTGTTGAGATATCTGTAACATATAGATTTTAGTTTTCTTTATTACCTTGTGGTTGTTTTTCTATAAATTTTAATTCTTTCTTTGTTTTTCAGCATGATGAATAAGAAAGTACTCGTGTTTCTCCAATGAAAAGTAAAGTCTCTCCACTGAAACCTAAAGGCTCTCCAATGAAAAAGCAAACGTACATTAGGAAGAAAAAGGGCAGTAAAGCAGCCATTAGTGATGTTACTTGCGGGTTGAATTCCATGGAAGTTGAAGCAAAAGATACAACTCCTAAAAAATCAGTTAGACAAAAATTTCTAAGATAGTTAGCCAAATCTCCATATGTGGCAGATTTTGATTCGGGTGCTTTCCAATGCATTTTTTATCAGAAGCATTCTTTCATCTGTGACATTGAAGCATTTGATAATCTGTCGAGCTTGAACACTGATTTTTGGGCGTTCATCGAGTGTGGATTGAATACGTCAAAATGGTAGGTTTACTATCTTTAAGCTTTTAATTTTGTCATTTTGTACTTATGGTAATGCATAGATTCTGATTGTATTCATTTTTCATGTATTTTAAGTGCCAAAAATATATACATTAAAGGAAAAGATGTGTTGCCTGAACGTTTAATGTTTGGCTCTTGTGCTGTGGATTCGAAGGAGTGGTTTTATTCACTTGCAATCTATGGTCGACCTTTGAATGACACGATATTATCACTTGCTATCCTTATCTATTTTTGTAATGTGCTTTTGACTTGTCCTTTGTTTTGTTCCTCCCATTCTTCTAGTAGATAATCTATATTTGTAAGCCAACAGCTTACTCAATAATATTCAACACTACTCGCCCTAAATCTTACTCATATGCTTACAATGATCCCACTAGTATTTCCACTTGCACTGGTAGCAGCTACTTGCTCACTTTCTGTCCTCACCACTAGTCTTTTCACTTGTTCTTTTCACTGTCTGTTAGTATTATATTATTATTAGTATTAAATCAAATCAAATACATAGTAGTCGTGATTTTGGACTTCACCTTATCTCCTCTCAGTTATATTCCTTGCTACGTCTAGTATATTGTGTTATCATCATCATTAGTAGTATTGACACTAGTGTTGGACTATATTAAAGTGGAAGAAGTAATCATATTTAGTTATGTATAAGTTGTGATATCATTGGTGCAATTATTCTTGGACCTTTAATTTCGGATTAATATTTGGAGCATCAATAGTTTTTAACTCTTGTCACACTAATTTAAAATAAAATATCAAATAAAATTAAATCTAGAGCAATAGGTAGTTACTTTGCTTGTGCCAAAGATCTCTACTTCTCAAGATAGGCATAAGATTGCTACATAAACATCTTCTTCAGATCTCTCTTGTAGACCTACATTAGATTTGTATTAGTAGTTGTAAAATAATATTAATTATTAATAGTAGTAGTGGTATGTAGATTAGCTACTGTATTTCTTGAAAATTCTCTTTGTTGTGTATATACTGAAGATGATGAAATCCTGCCTCTACCCGTTTGAACGATGTTGTTTCAGTAGTTGATTGGCTAAATATCTAGCTGCTACTTTGTAACTTTGGTGTAAAGCTGTAAAATTTTCTATATATTCAATTCTTGGAGTAAGTTTGAGTTGTATCATAACATGCTCGACTGTTTCGCCAACTATATTCCACTGTTGGCGATTATCTTACTTTGGTTACTTCTTTATGTAATGAAAGTGTTGTAATGATCTTATTCAGTGTTCTTTTTATTTTATCGCAGTATTTGGACACAATATTCTACTACATGAGGAAGAAGGAAAAATATAAACCTACTATTGTTGTGAAGTTTACTACAACTGATTTTGTATTTAGAAACAAGATTGATGCTCTTTATCACGATTTTGTGAAAATGGGAAAGATTTTTCTGCCATCCCCGAGAAACATGATGTTGAGGAGTACATCAGAGGCTTCTATTGTGATGCAAACATACTGTGGAACAAGGTTGTCTATGTGTTATTTCTAGTTTATGTTCCATGGGGAAAATCTGAACTTGGACACTGGATTTTGGGAGTTTTTGACTTTACTGATTGGTGCATCTATGTATACGACTCCAACCATACCAGGTGTGGTGATAAAGTTGTTCAAAAAGTGATGCTACCTTACCAAACATTGATACCGTATTTTCTGAAAAAGGTCAATTTCTATCTTGAGAAGGGCATTGCCAAATCTGAAAATGACACTTTGCCGATAAAAATAGTTGATGAGCTGCCACAACAAACTCAATGGTATCTCATTACATTCATTTTTTAAATGTTCACTTCACTTCTTTGTTTTTGTTGTTTTCCATATATTCACACAATATATTTATTTTGTATCACAGTGATTGTGGAGTATTTGTTTGTGCGTTTGCTGAATATGCCATTCATGGTAGAGATATTCCTAAAGAGATTGACACTAGCCATGTTCGCATGAGGTATGGAGCTTTGTTGTGGGATTATGGAAAGAGAAAACTAGAAGCTAGTATCAAATACAACACTACAAAAAAAGTTGGCAGATTATTTGGAAAGGAAAAGAGGAAGAAGACGCACCAGTAGTAGTAGTTTAGTTTTGTAGTTATTGAAACTCACTGCACATGAAGGATTTTTAGCTATTTTTAGTTTTGTAGTTATTGAAACTCACTGAACATGAAGGATTTTTAGCTATTTTTATGCGACTATGTAAAGTTTAAACAGTCTTTTCAAATTGAATCGTCTATTTTTTATGCGATAACGTGAAATGTACAATGTAGAATCGCTACTTATTTATTTGTTGGTATATTTGTATATTTATGTTTTATTATCAAAGAATATTTTTTGCCTTTCCTTGTTGTAAGTCTTTCCCCTGAGGTCAGAGTTATTGAGTATCTTATAAATTAGTAAATAATGTGGCAGAGCCAATTCATGCCCATGAGGTATAACTTGTTCCTACGGGGGCTATCTTATCATTAATTATGTGCGACTGCTATATGAGTATTTTGTTCATTGTGAAATTCTCAATCACATTTGTCATCGATTAAATGGCATAAAATAAGAAACAGTTTAGACCTTGTAATCCAAGGGTCATCTCCTCCTCCTTAGTAGTTGGTTCTCCACTTTTATTTATTTGGTTACATGCTTGGTTTTGTTGATTGGTACATCTTATTTTCTACTCGCAATTGAATACTCCCCCGTGCTTTTCTTTTTGTAGTTTTTGATGTCTAAGTCTAGCCTCTAGGTCAAGTGTTGTAGATCATTTATCGAATCATTGCAGAATAAGCCAGTGTCAACTCTTGCCCATGAGGCATAACTTGTTCCTTTGGGGTTTAAAAATCTTGCATCTTGGGCAAGACTTATAAATTATCCACCAAATCATCACACACTAATCTAGTATCAACACTTGGTCATGGGACATAACTTGTTCATTTGTTGTATTAAGTTTTGCCTCTAGGGATCGAGCTGCAGATCATCTGCCAAGTTATTACATGCTAAGTTAGTGTCAACTCTTGCCCATAGGGCATAACTTGTTTCTTTGGGGCTTAAGTCTTGCCTCTAGGGCAAGTGTTGTAGATCATCTACCGAATCATTCCAGAATAAGGTAGTGTCAACTTTTGCCCATGGGGCACAAATTGTTCTGCATCTTTCCTTCAAGGCAAATTTTAAAGTATATCCCGTGAAATTATTCACATCACATCTCTTCGGGGTGTAGTCCTTCCTCGAATCCTGTAAATATGATATATTTTTACACATCAATATATAAGAAAATTTAACATGCTAAATAATTTTTATAAACAATTAATAAGAAGGAATTGAGTTAAATACTTCACCACAAGTTAAAACTTCATATAAATAAGGAGACATTCGTCATTGAAAGTCAAAAGTACTTGTTACTAACTAAAATAGAGATAAAAAAATCCTATTATAACTGCTATTTTGATCCAACTTTAAAAAGTAAAACTAATCATGTTTTCTTATTTTTCTTTCTGTATCTTCTTGCATATGGATAAAGGATACAAGTATAGTGATAATTTGATCTGTTATGCCCGGTCCTTTTGCATCTCAAACATTTGTAATTGTTTCTTGAAGATTCTGTTCTGCAAGAATATCTAGATGTTTGTCTTCTCCCAAGCAGAACCTCCTTATCTTGGGGTTTGTGATCAAATCCTTTATGCTATCAGGGACAATTCATGATGCTGTTCTTCCAACTGGTAGGATTTCTCCCTGGTATGTTTGTATTCAAGACTGTCTTAAGAACCAATGAGAACAATATCTAGACTTGTTCATATGTCTACTCTTTATCGCTGCAATTACATGGGTGCATAGTATCTCATCTATTTGAAACACCAAGCATTCACAAGTCCTGCTTTTCAGATCTACAATATATTCAACTCCTTCTTCTCTTACAACAAATTTTGTTGCATCAATGATGTTGACCTATAAATAAAATGATAAATAAATGATGACTTCTAGTGAAACATCTAGTATACGAGCAGAATCGAGCATACAGAGCAATCAACCATACAAAGTGGGCGAATCATGAGGCAACCAAAAAATAGCTACAATCAAGCATATAACATCAAATCACAATCTAATATTGAACTAATCGAAAATCGAATAATAAGTGACCAATAATAAGGAGTAACAATTAAGGTTCTATTTCAAAATAGAAGAGAAGGTCAAATATAGGTGATAGTTAGATTTTTTATTCTTGGCTTGGTCAGGGAAAGTGCAGGAGAAGGATCTGTCATCCAAGAAATGAGCTTTCAAAGTCAAATTTCCTGTATTATATAAAAAAGACAGAACTTTGCTCAGGAACATCAGGTGATTCAATAGTGATGCTTCCAACATATGAGCAGGAGAATCAACTACAAATAAACTGTGATAAAACAGATATTACATCTAATCTAGGAGTAGAATCAACTATGATAGTGAAACATCTAGTATATGAGTAGAATCCGCCATACAGATCAATCAAACATGCATAGCGGATGAATCTTGAGGCAACCAAAAAACAGCTTTAATCAAGCATATAACATCAAATCACAAACAATCACGCAACTATGAGAAGAAGCAACAAAATGCATATTTCGCGCGCGAATCTCAAGAAAATTAAAAAACTAGCAATAAATCACAAATAACAGTAAACCAGCTATGCATAATTTGTGATAAGAAAATAGTAACAGTATATTTTCCTATTATCAAAATACAATTTCAATTACTTACTTTCAATTTCAATGCGACTTGAATCTTGTCAGTCACCTCCACTTCCGCCCAACGTGGGATGTCATGAAAGTTGCCTTGTGATTCCATTTTTCTTTCATAAAACCAACTTTGTAACTTGTTCTGAATGTAATCGATCAGTCCCAGTATTGGCAGTTGCCTAGCTTTTCTCAGTACCGCATTCATGGACTCCACGTTGTTAGTCGTAAGCATATTGTATCTTCTGTTGGTATGAAATGAATGAGCCCATCTTTCTGGTTCTTCTTCTTTCAAGTACTCCACAACAACTTTGTTGACTTTTTCTATCTCATCCATGAAAGTATAAAATTTAGTTTGTGGATATATTGTTGCTGCGTTGTAGAAGAGTGATAGAACCACATCTGAGAAGTATCTTTTTCTTAAATTCTTCTCCATGTGATAGATGCATATCCCATGCTGACACTCTGGATAGACATTTGCAATTGCATTTGCAATGGCTGGGTGTCGATCTGATAGAACAGAAAATTTTTCACATACCTCAATTGCATGTATTAACTGATTGAAGAACCAGTTATAAGACTCATTATTTTCTGAGTCTGCAATTTCAAAAGCCAAAGGAAATATGTTTTTGTTTCCGTCCTTTGACACTGCTATCATGAGGACACCATGATATTTTCCCTTCAAAAATATTTTATCTACCATTATTACCGATCTACAGTTGTCCCATCCAATGATTGAAGCGCCATAAGCAAAGAATGCATATTGAAACCTGTGTTGAGCAAAAGAATATTAGTAAAAATTTGCATTAGATGTTTATAATAAGAGTACAATAATTTTCTAAACTATGTCTTGCCCATGAGGAAAGAGTTGCATCTATGTTAATAATCTAATCAGTGCAATTAAAGAATAAACTTTTTCCTCTTGGGCAAATGTTTTCAACTTCAACAGGATAGCATTTGTACAACAATTTTCTAAACCAAGTCTTGGACCTGAGGCAAGAGTTACATCTATGTTAATAATCTAATCAGTGCAAATAAAGGATAAACTGTTGCCTCTTGGGCAAAAGTTTTCAATTTTAACAATTTTCTAATTCAAGTCTTGCCCCATGAGGCAAGAGTTCCATCTATGTTAATAATTTAATCAGTGAAAATAAAGGATAAACTGTTGCCTCTTGGGCAAAAGTTTTCAATTTTAACAATTTTCTAAACCCAAGTCTTGCCCATGAAGCAAGAGTTCCATCTATGTTAATAATTTAATCAGTGCAAATAAAGGATAAACTGTTGTCTCTTGGGCAAAAGTTTTCAATTTCAATAATTTTCTAAACCAAAGTCTTGTCCATGAGGCAAAAGTTCCATCTATGTTAATAATCTAATCAATGTAAATAAAGGATAAATTGTTGCCTCTTGGGTAAAAGTTTTCAATTTCAATAATTTTTTAAACCAAGTCTTGCCCATGAGGCAAGAGTTCCATCTATGTTAATAATCTAATCAGTCCAAATAAAGGATAAACTATTGCCTTTTGGGAAAAAGTTGTCAATTTCAACAGTATAGCATTTGTACCTGTTCTCATCGTCCCTCTTTATGTTTGTGTACATTCCAGGGATGTTTTCCTTCATCATGTGAAGATTCGATGGCAACCTGTTGTAGTTCTCTTTCGCAGTTCCTCTTATCATCGTATAGGCATGTTGTATCGCTGGCCATCCTTTGTTGTAGGATATGATGATTCCGTATTTCCTTCTCATTTCATCTACCATGAAGTTGGGTGTGATTACATTACTAGAGCCATACACGAGCTCTAGTATGTAGTCACAAATGACCTTTGATGTTGCATTCTTGTAGTCGGACGTTATGAAATCAATCGAGCAACTGTGAGTCTTTTCATATGTAGTAATCTGAAAGAGCAAAGAATCAGAAATCTTCGAGGCATAAAACTGCCATACACAGTTGTCGTCCAAACATCGCAGTGAATATCTTGTTGTGCTTGATTTGATAACCTTAAATTAGATATTGTGTGTAATTGTAATGTTTGACATGCACGTCATCATATTTTGTTTGTCAATGAAGATCGACTTGACATTTACCTCATTCAAAGAGGCATTGTGTCTCAAGAGAGTAGTCTCGACATCAAGTATCCTCTTCTTTTTTTGACGTACCCTCTTAATCTTGGATGGTTCAGCTATTTCAGCGTCCAATATTTGTTCAATAGCCTGTAACTCATTATTTCTATCAATACTTTCAATACTCATTTCATTTTCATCAATTCCAAGCACAACCCTTGTGAAAAATGAAACAGCAAAAGATTAGTAACAATTTAATTTAGAATATATATCTTCAACAAATAAAATCATTAAAGAGTAAGGCATAGTCAACTATTGTCCATGGGGCATCTCTGTCAAAGTCTTGACTTTAGGGCAAGAGTTATAGGTTATTCGCCAAATCATTACAGACTATGGCAGTGTCAACTTTTGCCCATGGGGCATAACTGTCTCAGTCTTGCCTCTGGGGCAAGAGTTATAGGTCATCTGCCAAAATCATTACAAACTAAGGCAGTGTCAACTATTTCCCATGGGGCATAACTTGAAATGTATGGCAAAATCCGAAGATGCTAAAATCTCACTTGAAACTACTGAATAACACACACTATAGGGGTGATTCTGAGAGGGTTCTTTACTTCGGAGATACGTTGCAAGTGATATAACATAGTTTATCAACTCAATACTCTGATATTATGGCCTTGAAAGAGAATGATGTACTGACAATTATTGAGAAGTGGAGCAATATTGAAGAGAGCATGTTACAATAAAAATTCAGGGCTTTGGGTATAAGCAAGGTGATTCAAACCCTGTGTATTTTAGTAAAGTTAGACTCAAACATAAGGCATCTAAACACTATGATAAATGCTTAATTGTGCTAACATCTCATCGAAAAGCTTTAGATGTTAGAGATCAAATTTCGAATACTTCACTATATATTCTTAAGCAAGCACAACAGGTCAAATTGGTTTCACAACATCAATTTGCATGTATACAGATTTTCTAATCATATTAATTTAGTGTTGCAGGTCAAATGCACATAATCATGGCATCGTAAGAGGTCATTATGGACACGTCAATTAGATGGGACATAGCTTCAAAATCGATACATCATATTGTGTTGATCATGTTTATGAGGAGCAGAGGCACCATGTTCAACATTCTAGACAATCAAATCTCCATCTGTATGAAAATGATTTGTACAATGATACTGACAAGAACCACATAATACATGATAAAGAAAATTAGACGCCATCTCCTAAGCAAGTTGGATTACTAAGCTTGTTCAAATACTCAATCAAGTTGGATATTGTACGACTGCTGTTGGGTTGTATTGGGGCTCTAATAAATGGAGGATCGCTTCCTTGGTATTCTTATATTTTTGGTAATTTCGTAAACAAAATTGCTCTGGACAAAGACAAAGACTAGATGATAAAGGATGTGGGGGCAGCAATATATACTTAGACTTTTATTGTGTACTTCTAAAGCTCTCAGTTAATAACCCCTTACCCTTCCATATTGTGAGCAGTAAAAAGAGATGAATTCATGAACTACTATCCTAAAGTAGACATAACTGCTAATAGTTGATACAACCTTCAGGTGTGTGTGCTTATGACTGGACTATCCGCTATAGTCATGATCAGAGCGTACTTAGGTAATTTAGACATTTTTTATCCTCATCTTAGTCTGTATTTTAACATTTGAAAGAGAGAAATGATAGTTGACACTTTATCATCTTATAATGCGAGAGACAACTTATTGGAGATTGGTCAGAGAAAGATCATCTCACAGAATAAGAACTAAGTATCTAAGAGTTGTTTTATGACTGACGACAGGACATTGGATTTTTTGACACAGAACTAAATACTGGTGAAATTATGCATGGAATTTCGAGTGATGTAGCACAAATCTAAGAAGTAATGGGAGAAAAGTTACATTGGATTAAAACACAATTATATAACGAACCTATCCACACAATTAAAACACAAACTGCCCACAACCTGTTTGATGCAATTCCTCAATGGTAAATATGTTACTACAACAACAAGATATCCAAACTTCATCTTATGTTCACCTCCCAAAAATCAAATCAATATACTAATTATATAACGAGCTAAAATTACCATAATGCATCAATAAGCTAAAATTACAACAATGAATTTTGGTGATGAATTTCATACCTGAAGAACCTTTACTGCTAAAGTCGATTCCTCAAATATTTGAAAGTCGATTCTGAAATTTGAAAGAGATTTATCAGTGAGTATTTTGGCAGGAGATCAATTCTGAAATTTGGAAGAAAGAGAGAAAGAAAGAGGTTTAATGGATGAAGGAAAGAGGTTTAATGGAAAATATTCTGCATGCGGGTATTTTTGTCCAAGAAAATATGAGTTAACAAGTTAAGGCTATTTTAACAAAGTCTTTTTATTTGGGGCTAAAATTTGAAAGTCACCCTAATTGGGTCTATATTTGAGAATCTCCCGACTCTAGGAGATAGATTATTTAATAAATTACCAGGGGCTCTAGGAAGAGAGATAGAAGAAAAATGGTCCAAAAGAGAAGTAATACAAAACTCAAACAACCAATGGTCAATAGGACAAAGAATACAACATGTAATGGATATATTACAAGAAAAATGTACAAATATATAGATACAAAAACAATTAAAAAGAAGTGATACAAATTTTTGAAAAAACATATATACTACACAACATTATGACCAAGATTATAAAAAGAAAAAATATAAAAAAGACATAAAAAAGACTATCGCCCTAGGAAGAAATATTACTTTAGAAGATCAAACGCAAGAAAGTCATACCTAGATAAGAATAAACATGTAAGAAAATATAACACCAGTAGAACCTACAAAAATAAATTAGAATGTTTTACGTGCGGGAGTATAGAGCACTTAGCAAATACTTGTTCAAAAAAAAAACAATAGTAGATCTAGGAATGCACAATTAATAGAAGATGTAAATGAAAATTTGATAAATGTAGATGAATATATGTCAGATAATGAAAGTATATACTCCATCAGGAGTATCAAAGTTTTTGAATAAGAAAACGATAACTCTGATTTTTCAGATTCTGGAGAAGAGAAATTTATAAATGAAATAGGATTAGAAAAGACGAACTCAGACTATCATGATTTAGTAAATTTGATAGAAGAATGTGAACATGAATTTGAAGAAGGAAAGGGACTAGACAGTAACCAGTGTTGTTTCTGTAAATGGTTTCCAAGTAAAAACAAAAGGGCAAAATGTAGGAAATGCTATAAGGAAGGATGCATAAAATGTATAGGAAAAAACTCAGAAATCCTAGAAATTCCAAAATCAATAAATAATTTAAATAATTTCTACACGAAGGAACCAATAACCAGAACAGGAGAAGACAGAATGTTAGAGTTAGAAGAAAGAGTAAAAAGATTAGAGATAAGGTTATACATTAAAGAGATAGTTAAAGAAAAAGATTTAGTAGAGGTAGAATTATTAAATACATTTAGTGAAAATAATAAAGCTAAATAGAAAAAAATCAATGAAGATATCATTTGAAGGAATGGTATGTAATAAATAAAAGAAAATTAGTATAGTTAAAGTTTTAGTAAGAATAAAAATTTAAGACTATGAGTTCGAGACATTAGTTATAGTTGATTCAGGATGTACAAAGGCATTTTAAATAGTAGAATTTTACCATCAAAATTAATTAAAAAATTTTCAAAACCTCAACAATCCATGCAAATAGACGGAACCCATAATACCTATACAGACTATATACCAAAAGCAAAGGTAAGTTTTATTAATACTTGTGAAAAATTCTACCAACTATCATATACACTCGTTGGAATACTAGTTAGAGATTTAAACATAAAAGCAGACTTTATCTTAGAATTAGATTTTATGAGGCAAAATAATGGCGGATGTTTTGTTACAAAAATTTGAGTAATATTCGCTAGCAATATCACTCACTCACCAGTACAGACACAACCCCTACTAACTAAATATCATTTTCTTAAAGATAAGACAGAAGAAAGAATAGAAAGCTCAAATGATCAAATAAAATCGAAAAAAACTCTAGAATGTGATAAAGGAGAAAATTGTACTTGTAATGATCATAAAAAGGTAACAATGTTTGAGAAATTACAAGATCTATTAACAGTAGAAGAAATAGAAAAAGATTACACTTTAATAGAAATAGATACAGAATTATACAATTTTAGGAAAGGTATACAACAGATAGGGGTAATCAAAGATCAAAAAGTCCTACATAAAATAATACAAATCTTAGACAAACTAGAGATAATTGGAGAAAAACCCTTGCAACATTGGGACTCCAATCAAATTACCTGAAAATTAGAAATAATTAATCCAAAATATACTATAAAAACAGCATCTATAGAAGTTACAAATGAAGACCTTAAAGACTTTGAAATACGAAAAAGAGCTACTAGAATTAGGGATAATTAGAAGATCCAAATTAAAACATAGATCAACAGCTTTCATAGTAAGAAACCATAGTGAAATAGTAAGAGAAAAAAGCTAGAATGGTAATAAATTATAAAAGACTAAATGATAATACTGTAATGGATGGGTATAAGTTACCAGACAAAATAGAATTAATAAACAAAATTCAAGGAAGAAAAATATTTAGTAAATTTGATTGTAAATCCGGATATTGGTAGATTAAGATGCATGAAGATAGTATAGAATGGACAGCCTTCACAAGTCCAAAAGGATATTTTGAGTGGCTAGTTATGTCGTTCAGACTAAAGACAGCTCCTCTAATTTTTCAAAGGAAAATGGATAGTATTTTTAGAGACTATAATAACTTTGTATTGGTTTATGTAGATGATATTCTAGTCTTTAGTAATAAAATGATAGAACATTTAGGACATTTACAACAAGTTTTTAAATTATTTGTAGATAATGGAATAATAATAAGTAGAAAGAAAATGAAATTATATAAAAATAGTATTAATTTTTTAGGAGTAGTTATTGGAGATGGATGAATTAAACCACAACCGCACATAACTAAAAAGTTCTTAGAAATGCCAGATAGATTAGATAAAACCAAAGATTTACAAAAAAATTTAGGACTACTAAACTATGCTAGAGCTTTTATTAAAGATTTAGGAAAAGTAGCAGGACCGTTATATTCTAAAACAGGATCAACAGGTCAAAAAACCTTTAATACTGAAGACATAAAATTAGTCCAACAACTTAAGCGCATGGTCCAAGATATCCCAGACTTAACGCTACCCTTAGAAACAGATTATCTAATAATAAAGACAGATGGAAGCCTTCGCAGATGGGGAGCAATATTAAAGGCAAAACCCAATAAATATAATGACAAAAAGGATGAAAAAATTTGAGCTTATTCAAGTGGAAAATATAAAGAAAAGGGCAATTTAAATAGCATAGATGCAGAAACACTAGAAGTAATTTATGGTTTAAATAGTTTTAAACTTTATATATTAAATAAACTTGAAATATTAGTAAGAATAGACTGCGAGGCTATAGTAAAATTCTATCAGAAAATAAAAGAAAAGAATAGTAATAAAAGGAGGTGGTTAAATCTCCTAGATGCCACTTCCATTTACAATATTGTTTTAGAACATATCAAATGAAAATATAATATCCTAGCAGATCAACTAAGTAGACAAATAAAAGAAGACAACTAAGAATTTTTGTTCCAGGATGTATACAGGCAAAGGCAAAGGCAAAGGAAAGGCAGACGCCTCATCCTCTCAAGACTATTTAAAGAAACTGCTAAGCAACACTCATTACCGTCCACTAACAATGTTGGAACATTCAAAATTATAAAGACTGATCTTCAGACCTCACAATCTCATCAGTTATGAGCTATCCAATTTGACTTTCAAACTTAGACCAAATATAAGGGTGGACAAACCACAGATCTGCCTGATCGACAATTTATAGATTTCCTACAAAAAGACACCTAGAGACATTAGATATTTTATTTCAGTTCTAAATGATTTAAGCTATTATTTTACTGAGAAAAACAGCACTAACAGATTTTAATTTTATGTTGTTCTTAGGGGAAAGACACAGGGAGTATTTCAGACATGGATAGAGGTAATGGATTCTATAAAAGACTATACAACTCCTCTCTATAAAGGCTTTAATGAATTAATAGAGACATTAGATTATGCTCGCAGAAATCTAGGGCCAAACTATTACATTGCTCCAGCTCTAAGACCAAATATAAAAGAAGTTCCCCAATATAATATTAAAAAAGACACAGAAAAATTATATTTTTTGATCATTGTTCCTCCATGACTGAAGCTTTTAAAAGACTAAATCACGCCAATGAATTTTTAAGACAAGACAATTAAAACCTTATAAATAAAAAAGGATAAATGTTAGAGTATATAAGTATTTTACAATATCGTATAAAGATTATCCATTATGAATTATCACAACAGACTTAGCAAATTTATGAGATTCAAAAAATCTCAAAGTGTTCTCCATCTTCTTCAAAATGGATAAGAAAGGTGTGCATTCCCCAATAAATATAGAAAGACCTACTGTATCAGGTAATGATACAGCTAGTTTAGCTCAAACGGTAGTTGGTAAAGACTCATCAAATCTTTTGACGGTTGATACTTTATCAAAAAGTGTAGGGAGAATATTCCCAGCTAATTTTAAGACCACAGGTACCCAGATAACAGACGAAGGAAGCTCTTCCAAGACTAGAAAAGGATTTTTATTAGGAAAAAAGAAAAATGAAAAAAAAAATATAGAAAAAATAGTAGTAGACTCAATAAAAAATTGTTAGCAAAACAACTACCCAAAGAAATAGCAATGAATCCAGAACGCCAGAACCAAGATCCAAAATTTCCTTAATTCCAAGAAAAGAAATAAGATCACCCAGAACAAGAACATGATTAGGACTATCAGATGGAGACAGTGACGAGTATGATCGAGATTACAATTTGTCCATGGATCAATTTGCCCAAGACCCAAATATAGATGATGATTTAGGAATGGATTTCGACTCAGAAGTGTTACACAATTTGGACACATAAGTAATGACGATATCTACCAAAAGACAAAATAAGAGACGTATGCAATGATATAATAGATGAATAAATGGGAAACAAATGGAAGGAGGAGAGTTAAAGTAGAAACATAACCATGTGACTATGGGGCCCACTCAACTTGCTAAAGATTTTAACAAGTTATTTGAAATAAGGATTTAAAGTACACAAAAATACTTATAAATAACACCTTATGGATGACTTTGATATATAGCTAGAGAGAAGAGAGAAAAAAATCAAGAGTGAGAAAGTTCTCAGTTTGTTCATAAAGTTCTTAGTTTTCAAAAGTTTGTTAAAAGAGAGAGAGAGAGTAGAAAGTATATATTGATATCTTATTCCTTCATTTCGGTAGCTGTTAGCTTTCAGGGGACTTCTGAAAGGGAAACCTCACTTCTTCCTTAAGACATCTAAGTAGTCGTTACATAAATCATTGTATTTTCTCCCTAGTTTGTAAATTATGTTTGAATTATATCAAGTTCATATTTTCTTTTAGAAGTATTTTAATGTTATATATATGGATATCCGTGCAGACTACCGCCAATTTTTCGATCTTATAAAATTAGTAAATTACCTATTAGTCTGTATTTACTCATATATGTATTTTAAATACTATAGATCTGGATGGCTGTGCGGATTATTCCCAGTTTTCCGATCTTATAAAATTGATAAACTACTTATAAATATACCCCTAGTATATGGTTATTCTCCCAGTGTTAAGAAATAATAATGGATTAATCTGTAAATTCTTAGGGAATTAAAAAAGTTCAATAACGATTTGAAAGGACTGTTGTATCATCTCAAGGTATGATTAAAAATGACTGAAGAGAAAGAGATGAACGAGGTATAAATTAAAAAAATCAAAAAATACAAAAAATAATTTATTTTTTAGGAGAAAATATACTTTATTCTTTATAACTCATCTACTACACTGGACTAAGGACAACGAAGGAGGGATTACTGATTAGGATTGACACGATATTATAAAACATCCGCTCTAACTCTGCTTTTATATCTCATACCTATTTTTCTACTTTAAATACTTGTTTCTTGTTTATATTTTATCTATTCTTTATTATTATCTAACTATTTTTTGTCTGAGTAGGATTTACACCATATTATAAATCATCCGCTCTAACTCTGCTTTTGTTTTGTCATACCTATTTTCCTGCTTTAAATACTTTTTGTGTTTAAATTTAATCTACTCTTTATTATTATCTGATTATTATTATCTGGCTATTTTTTGGTATCAGAGCTATCCAATTTGACTTTCAAACTTAGACCAGATGTAAGGGTGGACAAATCAAAGATCCACCTAATCGAGAATTTATGAATTTCCTACATTTTTAGTGGCCAGTAATGAGTGTTGCTTAGTAGTTTCTTTAAATAGTCTTGAGAGGATGAGGCGTCTGCCTTTCCTTTGCCTTTACCTGTATACATCCTAGAACAAAAATTGTTAGTTGTCTTCTTTTATTAGTCTACTTAGTTGATTTTCTAGGTTATTATCTTTTCCTTTAATATGTTCTAAAACAATATTGTAAATGGAAGTTGCGTCTAGGAAATTTAACTACTTTCTTTTACTACTATTCTTTTCTTTTATTTTCCGATAGAATTTTCTATAGCCTCATAGTCTGTTCTTACTAATATTTCAGGCTTATTTAATATATAAAGTTTAAAACTATTTAAACCATAAATTACTGCTAGTGTTTCTGCATCTATGCTATTTAAATTGCCCTTTTCTTTATATTTTCCACTTAGATAAGTTCAAATTTTTTCATCCTTTTTGTCACTATATTTATTGGGTTTTGCCTTTAATATTTCTCCCCATCCGCGAGGGCTTCCATCTGTCTCTATTATTAGATAATTTTCTTCTAAGGGTAGCGTTAAGTCTGAGATATCTTGGACCATACGCTTAAGTTGTTGGACTAATTTTATGTCTTTAGTATTAAAGGTTTTTTGGCCTGTTGATCCTATTTTAGAATATAACAGTCCTGCTACTTTTTTAAGTCTTTAATAAAATCTCTAGCATAGTTTAGTAGTCCTAAATTTTTTTGTAAATCTTTGGTTTTATCTAATCTATCTGGCATTTCTAAGACCTTTTTAGATATGTGCGGTTGTAGTTTTATTCGTCCATCTACAATAACTACTCCTAAAATATTAATATTGTTTTTACATAATTCCATTTTCTTTCTATTTATTATTATTCCATTATCTATAAATAATTTAAAAACTTGTTGTAAATGTCCTAAATGTTCTCTCATATTATTACTAAAGACTAGAATATCATATACATAAACCAATACAAAGTTTTTAGAGTTTCTACAAATACTATCCATTTTTCTTTGGAAAATTGGAGGAGTTGCCTTTAGTCCTAACGACATAACCAGCCACTCAAAATGTCCTTCAGGACATATGAAGGTTGTCCATTCTATACTATCTTCATGCATCTTAATCTGCCAATATCCAAAAATCAAATTTACTAAATATTTTTCTTCCTTGTATTTTGTTTATTAATTTTGTTTTGTCTGGTAACTTATATCCATTCATTACAGTATTATCATTTAGTCTTTTGTAATTTATTACCATTCTAGATTTTCCTCTTGCTATTTCACTATAATTTCTTACTATGAAAGTTGTTGATCTATGTATTGATTTGGATCTTCTAATTATCCCTAGTTCTAGTAGCTCTTTTATTTGTATTTCAAAGTCTTTAAGGTCTTCATATGTAGCTTCTGTAGATGTTGTTTTTATAGTATGTTCTGGATTAACTATTTCTAATTTGCAGGTAATTTGATTGGAGTCCCAATGTTGCATGGGTTTTTCTCCAATTATCTCTAGTTTGTCTAGGATTTGTATTATTTTATCTAGGCCATTTTTATCTTTGATTACCCCTATCTATTGTATACCTTTCCTAAAAAATTTGTAACACCATGCAAAATCTTCTACGTGGTATCTCACTTAGTAGCATGTTTAGGAGGCTAGTAACTTGAGAATTTCTTAAGTGTCAGAAAGGACTTAGTCGTATCTTAAGCTCCTAAACTAGAGTGACTTCTAAATCAATTTTTCCAACCTAGAGGTATGAATTTTTGAGTTGATTCATGTCCGGGGAAGTGAAGGGGATGTCTTAGAGACGTTTTGGAATTTTAGGACAGCGTTAGAAGTGTATTTGGGTGTGGGAAACAGTGGCCCGACGCAAACTCAGCACACCGCATCGATGATAGCATCAATGAAGCAGTGGATCGATGTGAAGTCAGTGCGCCACATCGATGATATCATCGATAAAGCAGTGGACCGATGCGATCTCAACACGTCGCGTTGGGTAACACATTTTTTTAAAATAATAACCGGCCTTGGGGAGGGCATTATAGTCTTTTTCCTCGTCCTATTTATTCCATAACACAGAATTAAAGAGTGTTGTGTTTAGGGAAAAATATCATCAAAAACTACTCTTATCATCTCAAATCAAAACCGTAGTCCCTTCTCTTAAGATCAAGAGTTCATCATTAAAGTCAAGGATTCTAAGAACTGAATTGAAATTCGGATTCCACCTTTCTTCCAAAGTGATCCAAGGTATGTGGGGTTTTCCTAAACTAAATGGGCTTGATGAAAATACTTTGAATAAGATTTAAGGTTATAGAAATCATGAAATTCTAAAGGGACCTTGGAATTGGGTTTACAATCTTGCATTATAAATTCTTTAATGATATTATTATTTTGGTCTTGAGGCCTTTCCCCCAAATTGATTTGTACTTGTATATATATACGTATGAAATTGAGTTGAATATTTAATTGAGAGCATGAAAATATAGAAACCCTTTCTTTCTTTGATTTCCGTTCTTTTCATACGATATGGATTATTTCAACTGTATTTTGAGAAGCATGACACAAATGTCTTGATTATTGTTTAAGACTTGATTATGGTTTAGAATTGAAGAGAGGGGGTTATACATGTTGACAAATGTTGAATATATATACAATTAAAGAATTGCATGGTTTTGTCAAAAATAGATGACCACCACATGTTTGTTAGAATTGTTGAACAGACGAGAATCTTTGGATGGTTTTGACTTGTGTTTTGAAATATGAATTCTCTTATACTTGTCTGAATGATTTAGTGGTCTGAATATTGTTTTAAATGAATGAATCTTGCATGATACCTTATGGATTAGATATACGACTTGCAAGTCTTGGTGTGTCTACACCAAAACAAATAATGCCATAACAGACTCAGAATAAAATAGAAATTCAATTATACTCAGATTTCAGATTTTGAACTCAGATAGATGCATGTTTATAACAGATTGAAAATGGGCATTAAAAGAGTTAGGTGGTTACCCAGAGAAGGAGCGAGTTCAGAGAACTCATTGCCTGAAACCGTATTTTGCTGATATAGGTTTATTATTTCTCCAAGAGGGATTATACGCTGGCCTAGTGCCCTGGGGCGTATCAGATTCAGATACTTCAACCCTTGCGGCAAACTTGGGTTGGGGGCTTGGTCGTCGAGTTAATGGCGGATCCCATATTGCCCGTGGGAAACTTTCAGATATATAGGGGTACCAATTAGCTCAGAAGTAATACAAAGAATAGAACTGCATTGATCAGATTGTGTTGAGATCATTTGAGATTTTTCCATGTGTTTTAAACCATGCATGCATTACATATTTTATGACTTGCTCTCACCTATGTTTTATATGTTTAAATTCATTATTTTGGATTTCTCTGCGTACCAGTACAATTTTATTCACCCCTATATTTAAGGGTCTGTGGCTCAGTCTAGAGGTCCTGCTATGCCATAGAGTTATTCAGACAGAAGTGATGTGTGCAGTTGGTAAGCCTTCTTTATTCTGGAAGGCCTATTTATTTTCAATCATTTGCTATTATTTTGGTTTAGGTCCACTGGGGGCCTTGTCCTCGATTCAGATAGTTTATTGATGGCATATATAGTAGAGATTTCATAGACTGAAAAAGATGTTGTCTGGATGTTGATAAACTCCTTTTCGTATTGTTAAAAAGAACTCAAAATATGACCATGATTCCATTTATTATATTTTCGTAACTTTTCTTTGTTATACAAGTATTGTGCATAATTACCAAATGGAGAAGAGCGCTTGGGCCTCCACGGTTTGGGATGCTCGTTACGTCCAGGGCCCTGGCTCAAGTCATGACAAACTTGGTATCAAAGCACTGTTCATGGTCCCAAGGTAACTGCGTTATTACGTCAGGTAGATTCCTGTTTATGGGTATGTAGCTCACCACATTTATAAGCTGGAGGCTACTAGGCATCTAGGAATGTCTCTCTTCTTTGTGATTTAGTTTGTGCTATAGAGTTTGAAATATCCCTTAATCAATGATCTCTTGTATTTTAGAAAAGCTATTATGCCTCCACGTCGTTCCAATGATCAGAATGCCCAAACATAAAATATCTGTCCTACCCATGGTATGAGGACACGTAATAGGGATCACACTCCTAAATTTTTTGTTGCTCTAGGAGTCCCTCATATTCATACAAGCCCACCCAGGGCACCTAGGGCTCCCCGGCCAGGGACTAACCACACCCAACCTCTACAGAGAGAGATATCTAATGCTGAGTTCAGGAAGTCAATGCATATAATTGCACAGTTGGTGGCTTCACAGAACCGACAGTCGAAAGATGTTGGGTATGCATCTGGTCCATCTGAGATTACACGGGTGGGGTCATTTTATAAGGTTGAACCCGCCTAAGTTTATGGATACAAAGGTGGAGGACGATCCACAAGAGTTCGTGGATGAGATGGAGAAAATATTTTGAGTGATGTATGTGGATGAAGTGGAAGGGGTTAAATTAGTGGCTTATCAATGGAAGGAGGTAGAAAATCAGTGGTACAATGAGTGGAAAAATTCAAGGGGTAAAAATATTGAGCCGTCTGTGTGGGATGAATTTGTGGAAGCTTTCCTGAACCGATTCTTTCCCCAGGAGATGAGAGAGTCCAAGGCTGAAGAGTTCATGAATTTGAAATAGGGGAAGATGAGCGTCAATGAGTACACCCTGAAATTCAATCAACTATCTCGTTATGCTCTGAAATTGGCGGGAAATATGAGGGCCCATATAAGAAAGTTTGCATCCGGTCTTTTGGATAACTTAGTATTAGAGTGCAAAGGGATAATGTTGAACAGAGATATGGACTTCTCCAGATTGGCAGTTCACATGTAACAGGTTGAGGAACATAAAAAGAGGGTTTCTGAAGCAAGGGAGAAAGATAGACAGGCTAAGAGGGCCATACCAGCAGAACAAAACCATAGTCATCACCAAGATGGTAATTGGTGTAACAGGTAGCAAAATAAAAAGCTCTAGAGTAATGTTCAGCCTGCAGCCAGCGCGCCCACGCCCAGATCTCTAGTTGATAGATGTTTTCAGATTTTTCAATCTAGACATGAGATGAGAGTACATGGCACTCAGTCACAAAGGAGTGTGGACCTGTTAGGTCATACCCTTGATGTGATACATGTGGTAAGTACCATCATAGAAGGTGTCAGTTTGGCAGGTTAGTATGTTATACGTGTAGCCAGCCAGGTCATATTCATAGGGACTTTCCATCTATTAGAGGAAGTGTTAGAGGTGCTAAGTCCCAAGAAAACTCCTCCGCACCACCACCACCTCCCAAGGGCGCTACTTCAGATATCAGGAGAGGTCACAATCAGTTGTATGCTTTCTTAAATTGCCAGGAGGTAGAGGCCTCACCAAATATAGTCACGGGTACGTTAAAAATCTTCTCCCATGATGTATATGTGTTATATAATCCTGAATCTACTTTGTCTTATGTGACCCCGTATGTGGCAATCGGTTTTGGGTTTGAGCTTAAATTTATTGCAAATTTTTCTTTATTTCCACTATGGTGGGTGATTCTGTTGTGGCTAGGAGGATATATAAAAATTATGTTGTCTCTATTTGTAGTCGTGATACCGTGGATGATCTCATAGAACTTGATATGGTTGATTTTAATACTATTTTAGGAATGTACTGGTTCCATTTGTGTTATGCCATACTAGATTGTAGAACCCGTAAGGTTACCTTCTCTTTTCTGAATGAACCGGTGATAGAATGGGAGGGGAATTCTTTAGCACCTAGAGGGAAATTCATATCTTATCTTAGAGCCCGTAAGCTCATTTCCAAAGGTTGTTTATATCATCTTATTCGGGTTAAAGATTCAAATACTGAAAGTCCTTCTCTTCAGTCTGTCTCTGTGGTTAATAAATTTCCAGAAGTCTTTCCCGATGATCTCCTAGAAATACTACCTGATAGAAAGATAGATTTTGGTATTGATTTATTGCCAGATACCCATCCCATTTCTATTTCACCCTATAGAATGGCTCCTAGGAAATTGAAGGAGTTGAAAGAACAGCTAATAGATCTTCTTGAAAAAAGCTTTATCCATCCTAGTGTTTGCCTCGGGGTTCACCCGTACTCTTTATACGTAAGAAGGATGGTTCACTCCGTATGTGTATAGACTATCGTCAGTTAAACAAGGTCACTATGAAAAACAAATATCCCCTTCCTAGAATTGATGATCTCTTTGACCAACTTCAGGGTGATAGGTGTTTTTCAAAAATAGACCTTCGTTCGGGGTATCATTAGTTGAAGGTTAGGGAGGCTGATATTCCTAAAACAGCTTTCTGAACCCGATATGGCCATTATGAATTCTTAGTCATGTCCTTCGGATTGACTAATGCCCCTACAACTTTCTTAGATCTAATGAATAGATTGTTCCGTCAGTTTTTAGATATATTTGTCATAGTCTTCATTGATGACATTTTGATTTATTCTAAGAGTAAGGAGGATCATGCCAACCACCTCCGAATCATCCTTCAGAGCCTCAAAGATCATAGATTGTAAGAAAAAATTTCTAAAGTGTGAATTCTGGCTTAATGTTATTGCTTTCTAAGGACATATTATATCTAGTGAGGGAATTAAAGTTGATCCCCAAAAGATTGAGGCAGTGAGGAAATGGCCCAGACCTACGACGCTAACTGATATTTGGAGTTTCTTGGGTTTGGCAGGGTATTACAGAAGATTCGTGGAGAGTTTTTCTTCCATAGTTGCTCCACTTACCAGGTTGACACAGAAAAAGGTAAAATTTGTATGGTCTGACTCTTGTGAGAATAATTTTGAGAATTTAAAAAACAAGTTGACTACTGTACCTGTGTTAACTCTTCCCAAGGGTACAGAGGGTTTTGTTGTATATTGTGATGCATCTCGGGTGGGACTTGGGTGCATACTTATGCGGCATGGCAAGGTGATATCTTATGCATCTAGGCAGTTGAAGGTGCACGAGCGAAATTACCCCACCCATGAGTTGGAGTTAGCAGCTGTGGTGTTTGCACTTAAAATCTGGCGGCATTATTTCTATGGAGTACATGTTGATATTTTCACTGACCATAAAAGTTTACAGTATGTCTTTTCACAGAAAGAGCTGAATCTCAGGCAGAGGCATTTGTTGGAACTGTTAAAGGATTATGACATGAGCCTGCAATATCATCTGAGCAAGGTGAATATGGTAGTCGATGTCCTCAGCAGATTATCTATGGGAAGTCTTTCTCATATTAAGGAAGGAAAAAGGGAAAAGGTTAAATATATTCATCGGCTTTCAAATCTAGGTGTGCGACTTTTAGATTCCAAAAATGGGGAAGTGGTTGTACATAACATAGCTACATCTTCCTTATATATGGGAGTTTAGAAGAAACAGAGGATCCCATATTGATGCATATTAAGTAAGATGTGGGTCAATAAAAATTGATGATATTTAAAATTGGGGGTGATGATATTTTGAGGTACCAAGGCAGGCTGTGTATGCCGAATGTGGATGGTTTGCGAGAGAGAATCCTCAATGAGGCTCACACATCGAGGTATGTGGTTCACCCAGGATATACTAAAATGTACTATGATCTTAAAGCTATATATTGGTGGAATAGTATGAAGTGATGCTACAGATTTTGTTTCCAAGTGTTTGAATATCCAACAAGTTAAAGTCAAACATTTGATACCAGGTGGTACATCCCAAGAAATAGCTTTGCCTATGTGGAAGTGCGTGATGATCTATATGGAAATCATCATGGGACTTTTGAGGTCCCAAAACCAATATGATTCTATTTGGGTAATTGTGAACCGGATGACCAAGTCAGCTCACTTTCTGTCGGTTAGGACTAACTATTCTGCAGATGATTATGCCAAACTGTTCATTGGGGAAATAGTTTTCTTTCATAGGGTACCTGTATCCATTATATCAGATCGAGGTACCCAGTTCCCTTCGTGGTTTTAGCAATATTTTTAGGGGGTTTAGGTACCCAAGTAAGCCTGAGCTCTGCATTCCACCCTCAGACCGATGGGCAAGCTGAGCGCACCATTCAAACTTTTGAAGATATTTTTAGGGCCTGTGTAATTGACTTCAAAGTTAGTTGGGTAGATCATTTTCCATTGATAGAATTTGCCTACAATAACAGTTACCATGCCAGCATTAAGATGGCTCCTTTTGAAACACTTTATGGGAGAAGGTGTAGATCACCAATTGGATGGTATGAAGTGAGTGAAACATAGTTATTTGGGCCTAAACTTGTATATCGGGCCATGGAGAAGGTGAAAATTATTAGAGAATGACTTAAGATAGCTCAGAGTCGTCAGAAGTCCTATGCTAATATTAGAATAAGAGAGTTAGAGTTTGGGGTTGGTGATTGGGTATTTCTCAAAGTCTCCCTTATAAAGGGAGTCATGCATTTTCAAATAAAGGGAAGCTTAGTCCAAGTTATATTGGACCTTACCATATTTTGAGAAGGATAGGTGAAGTTGCCTACGAATTAGAATTTCCCGCGAGTTTGGGCTCCGTACATCTCGTGTTCCATGTGTCTATGTTGAAAAGGGGTATTGGGGACCATTCCATGGTGTTGCCTATTGAGGAAATCAATAAGAAAGACTCCTTGACATATGAAGAAGAACCCGTTGCTATTTTGGATTGTCAAGTCTAGATGTTTAGAAAAAAGGAAATAACTTTGGTTAAGGTGCTGTGAAAGAATCAGAAGTTGAGGAAGCGACTTGGGAGTTGGAGGACGATATGCGTGCAAGATACCCAAATCTTTTTTATCCGATGAATGATGAAACAGAAGGTACAATCCTTGCCTTATTCTTTTTATCCCTTACTCACTAAGATAAATCGTCCTTACCTTTATCCCGCTTCATCATTCGGGGATGAATAATCCCAAGGGGGGGATAATGTAACACCCCACAAAAATCTTCTACGTGGTATCTCACATAGTAGCATGTTTGAGAGGCTTGCAACTTGAGAACTTCCTAAGTGTCAAAAAGGACTTAGTCATATTTTAAGATCCTAAACTTGAGTGACTTCTAAATCAACTTTTAGAGGTATAAATTTTTGAGTTTATTCATGTTCAGGGAAGTGAAGGGGATGTCTCGGAGAAGTTTTGGAATTTTCGAACAGCGTTAGAGGTGTATTTGGGCGTTGGAAACAGTGGCTTGATGAGAAGTCGGCGCACCGCATTGATGATAGCATCGATAAAGCAGTTTCCCGATGCAAAGTCAGCACGCCATGTCGATGCTAGCGTCGATAAAGCAGTGGACCGACGCATCCTCAACAAGTCGCGTTAGGTAACGCGTAAATGCCCAGTTCGCATTTTTTTAAAATAATAACTGGCCTTGGGGAGGGAATTATAGTCTTTTTCCTCGTTCTATTTATACCATAACACAAAATTAAAGAGTGTTTAGGGAAAAATATCATCAGAAACTACTCTTATCATCTCAAATCAAAATTCTAGTCCTTTTTTTTAAGATCAAGAGTTCATCATTAATGTCAAGGATTCTAAGAACTGAATTGAAATTCGGATTCCACCCTTCCTCCCAAGTTATCCAAGGTACGTGGGTTTTTTTTAAACTACATGGGCTTGATGAAAACACTTTTAGTAAGATTTAAAGTTATATAAATCATGAAATTCTAAAGGGGGCTTGGAATTGGGTTCACAATCATGCATTATGAATTCTATAATGATATTATTGTTTTGGTCTTGAGGCCTTTCCCCCAAATTGATTTGTATTCGTATATATATACGTATGAAATTGAGTCGAATATTTAATTGAGAGCATAAAAATATAGAATCCTTCTTTTGCTATGATTTCCGTTCTTTTCATATGATATGGATTATTTCGAATGTATTTTGAGAAACATGACACACATGTCTTGATTATTGTTTAAAAATTGATTATGGTTTTGAATTGAAGAGAGGGGGTTCTACATGTTGATAAATGTTGAATATATATACAATGAAATAATTGCATGGTTTTGTCAAAAATACATGCCACCACATATTTGTTGGAATTGTTGAACAGGCGAGAATCATTGCATGGTTTTTACTTGTGTCTTTAAATATGAATTCTCTTATACTTATCTGAATGTTTTGGAGGTATGAACATTGTTTTAAATGAAAGAATCTTGCATGATACCTTATGTCTCAGATATATGACTTGCAAGTCTTGGTGTGACGACATCAAAACATATAATGCCATAATAGACTCAGAATAAAATAGAAATCAGATTACACTCAGATTTTAGATTTTGAACTCAGACTGATGCATGTTTAGAATAGATTATAAATGGGAATTAAGAGAGTTAGGTGGCTACCCGAAGAAGGTGTAAGTTCAGAGAACTTTTTTCCTAAAATCGTGTTTTACTGATACGGGTTTATTATTTCCCCAAGAGGGATTATACACTGGCCTAGTGCCCTGGGGCGTACCAGATTCAGATACTTCAACCCTTGAGGCAAACTTGGGTTGGGGTATTGTCCGTCAAGTTAATGACGTATCCCATATTTCCCGTGGTAAACTTTCAAATATGTAGGGTATACCAATTAGCTCAGAAGTAATACAAAGAATAGAACTGCATTGATCAGATTGTTTTGAGATCATTTAAGATTTGCCCATGTGTTTTAAACTATGCATGCATAACATATTTTATGAATTGCGCTCACCTATGTTTTATATGTATAAATTCATTATTTTGGATTGCTCTGCGTACCAGTACAATTGTATTCACCCTCTATATTTCAAGGTTTGAGGCTCAGTCTAGAGGTCCTGCTAAGCCGTAGAGTTATTCAGAAAGAAGTAAAGTGTGCAGTTGGTGAGCCTTCTTTATTTCGGAAGGCCTATTTATTTTTAATCATTTATAATTATTTTGGTTTAGGTCCACTGGGGCCTTGTCCCCGATTCAGATAGTTTATTGATGTCATATGTAGTAGAGATTTCACAGACTGAAAAAGATGTTGTTTGGATGTTGATAAACTCCTTTTTGTATTGTTAAACAGAACTCAGAATATGACCATGATTCTATTTATTATATTTTAGCACCTTTTCTTTGTTATACGAGTATTGTGATTGATTACTAGATGGAGAAGAGCTCCTAGGCCTCCGCAGTTCGGATGCTCGTTATGGCCAGGGCCCTAGCTTTTGTCGTGAAAAACTTGGTATCAAATCACGGTTCATGGTTCCAGGGTGTATGCGAAATCACGTCAGGTAGAGTCCTATTTATGGGTGTGTAGCCCTCCACATTTATAAGTAAGATGCTACTAGGCGTCTAGAAATGTCTCTCTTCTTTGTGTTTTAGTTCATGTTGTAGACTCTGAAATGTCCCCTAATTAATTATCTCTTGTATTTCAGTTAAGATACCATGCCTCCATGTCATTTCAATGATCAGAATGCCCAAACTGAAGATGTCCGTCCTACCCATGGGATGTGGATACGTAATATGGCTCATAGAATTTTTTGCTTCTCTGGGAGTCCCTCCTATCCAGAAAAGCCCACCCAGGGTACCTAGGGCTCCCGGGTCAGGGACTAACCACACCCAACCTCCCCAGAGAGAGATATCTAATGCTAAGTTCAGACAGTCAATGCATATGATTGCACAGTTGGTGGCTTCACAGACCCAACGGTCAGAGGATGTTGGGTCTGCATCTAGTGCTTCCGAGACTATATGGGTGGGTAAGTTTATTAGGTTGAACTCGCCTAAGTTTATGGGTACAAAGGTGGAGGAGGATCCACAAGATTTCGTGGACGAGATGGAGAAAATATTTTGAGTGATGCATATGAATAATTGGAAGGGGTTGAATTAGCAGCTTATCAGCTGAAGGAGGTAGCAAATCAGTGGTACAATAAGTGAAAGATTCAAGGGGTGAAAACGTTGAGTCATCTGTGTAGGGAAAATTTATGGAAGCTTTCCTGGACCGATTCTCTCCCTAAGAAATGAGGGAGTCTAAGGCTGAAGAGTTTATGAATTTGAAATAGGGGAAGATGAGCTTCAAGGAGTAAACCCTGAAATTCAATAAACTATCCCGTTATGCTCCAGAATTAGCGAGAAATATGAGGACCCATATGAGGAAGTTTGTATCCAATCTTTTGGATGACTTGGTATTAGAGTGCAACGGGGCAATGTTGAACAGAGATATGGACTTCTCCAGATTGGACGTTCTCATGCAGTAGGTTGAGGAATAGAAAAAGAGGGTTGTTGAAGCAAGAGAGAAAGATAGACAGGCCAAGAGGGCCATACCAGCAAACCAGAACCATAGTCATCACCAAGATGGTAATTGGTATAAAAGGTGGCCAAAGAAAAAGCTTTGGAGTAATGCTCAGCCTGCAGCCAGCGCGCCCGCACCCAGACCTCGAGTTAATAGATGTTTTCAGAGTTTCCAGTTTTGCCATGGGCCGAGAGTACAGGGAACCCAGTTGTAAGGGAGTGTGGCGCAACCTGCTAGGTCATACCCTCGATGTGATACGTGTGGTAAGTACCATCCAGAAAGGTGCTAATTTTGCAGGTTAGTATGTTATACGTCTGGCCAGCTAGGTCATATTCAGAGGGACTGTCCATCTGTTAGAGGAAGTGTTAGAGGTGATCAGTCCTAAGCAAATTCTTCCGCGCCACCACTACCTCCCAAGGGCGCTACTTCAGCTACCGGCAGTAGTGCAATCGGTTGTATGCTTTATCAAAATGCCAGGAGGCATAGGCCTCACCAGATATAGTCACGGGTACGTTACAAGTCTTCACCAGTGATGTATATGTGTTACTTGATCCCAGGTCTACTTTGTCTTATGTGACCCCATATGTGGAAGTCGGTTTTAGGTTTGAGCCTGAAGTTATTGGAGAATTTTTCTCTGTTTCCACTCTGGTAGGTGATTATATAGTGGCTAGGAGGATATATAAAAATGTATTATGTCTATTTGTAGTTGTGATACCATGGATGATCTCGTAGAACTTGATATGGTTGATTTTGATGCTATTTTACGAATGGACTGGCTTATTTCATGTTATGCCACTCTAGACTGTAGAACCCATAAGCTGACCTTCTCTTTTTTGAATGAACCAGTGATAGAATGGGAGGGCCATTCTTTAGCACCTAGAGGGATATTCATATCTTATCTCAGAGCCCGTAAGCTTATTTCCAAAGGTGTGTTGTATCATCTTATTCGGGTTAAAGATTCAAATACCGAAAGTCCTTCTCTTCAATCTGTCTCTGTGGTTAATGAATTTCCAGAAGTCTTTCCCAATGATCTCCTAGAAATACCACCTGCTAGAGGGATAGATTTTAGTATTGATTTATTGGCAGATACCCGTCCCATTTTTATTTCGCCCTATAGAATGGCTCCTGCAGAATTGAAGGAGTTGAAAGAATAGTTAACAGATATTCTTGACAAAGACCTTATCCTTCCTAGTATTTTCCCCTGGGGTGTACCCATACTCTTTATACGTAAGAAGGACGGTTCCCTCCGTATGTGTATAGATTATCGTCAGTTAAACAAGGTCACTGTCAAAAACAAATATCCCCTTCCTAGAATTGATGATCTCTTTGACCAACTTTAGGGTGCTAGATATTTTTCAAAAATAGACCTTCGTTCGGGGTATCATAAATTGAAGGTTAAGGAGGAAAATGTTCCCAAAATAGCTTTCCGAACCCGATATGGCCATTATGAATTCTTAGTCATGTCCTTCGAATTGACTAACGCCCCTGCAACCTTCATGGATCTAATGAATAGAGTGTTCCATCAGTTTTTAAATATGTTTGTCATAATCTTCATTGATGACATTTTGGTTTATTATAAGAATGAGGAGGATCATGCCAACCACCTCCGAATCATCCTCCAGACCCTTAAAGATCATAGATTGTATGCAAAATTTTCCAAGTGTGAATTCTGGCTTAATGCTATTGATTTCTTGGGACATATTATATCTAGTGAGGGGATTAAAGTTGATCCCCAAAAGATTGAGACAGTGAAGAAGTCACCCAGACCCACAACTCCAACCGACATTAGGAGCTTCTTGGGTTTGGCAGGGTATTACAGAAGATTCGTGGAGAGTTTTTCTTTCATAGCTGCTTCACTTACCAGGTTGACACAGAAAAAGGTGAAATTTGTATTGTCTAACTCTTGTGAGAATAGTTTTGAGAAGTTAAAAGACAAGTTGACTACTGCACATGTGTTAACCCTTCCCGAGGGTACAGAGGGTTTTATTATATATTGTGATGCATCTCGGGTGGGACTTGGGTGTGTACTTATGCAACATGGCAAGGTGATAGCTTATGCATCTAGGCAATTAAAGGTGCACGAGTAAAATTACCCCACCCATGACATGGAGTTAGCGGTTGTGGTGTTTTCACTTAAAATCTGGCGGCATTATTTGTATGGAGTACATGTTATTTTCACTGACCATAAAAGTTTACAGTATGTCTTTTCACAGAAAGAGTTGAATCTCAGGCAGAGGCATTTGTTAGAACTGTTAAAGGATTATGACATGAGCCTGCACTATTATCTGGGCAAGGCGAATGTGGTGGCCGACGCCCTCAACAACTTATCTATGGGCAGTCTTTCTTCTGTTGAGGAAGGAAAGAGGGAGATGGTGAAAGATATTCATCGGCTTGCAAATCTAGGGGTGCGACTTTTAGATTCTGAAGATGGGGGAGTGGTTGTACATGACATAGCTACATCTTCCTTATGTGCGGAAGTTAAGGGAAAATGGTCCAAGGATCCCATATTGATGCAGATTAAGAAAGATATGGGTCAAAAAAATGTAATGACATTTGAAATTGGCGGTGATGGTATTTTGAGGTACCAAGGCAGGCTGTGTGTGCCGAATGTGGATGGTTTGCGACAGAGGATCACATATCGAGGTATGTTGGTAACCCAGTCTCTACTAAAATGTACCATGATCTTCAAGCTATATATTGGTGGAATAATATGAAACGTGATGTTGTTGTTTTTATTTCCAAGTGTTTGAATTGCCAACAAGTTAAAGTAGAACATCTGAGACCAGCTGGTACTTCCCAAAAAATAGCTTTGCCTATGTGGAAGTGGGATATGATCAATATGGACTTCATCACGGGACTTCCGAGGTCCCGAAACCAATATGATTCCATTTGGGTAATTGTGGACCGGATGACAAAGTTAGCTCACTTTCTATCGGTGAGGACTAACTATTCGGCAAATGATTATGCAAAACTGTTCATTGAGGAAATAGTTTGCTTTCATAGGGCACCTGTATCCATTATATCCGATCGAGGTACACGATTCTCTTTGCAGTTTTGGCGATCTTTTCTGAGGGGTTTAGGTACCCAAGTAAACCTGAGCACTGCATTCCACCCTCAGACCGATGGGCAAGCTAAGTTCACCATTCAAACCCTTGAAGATATGTTGAGGGTCTGTGTAATTGACTTCAATGGTAGTTGGGTAGATCATTTTCCATTGGTAGAGTTCGCCTACAATACTAGTTACCATGCCAGAATTAAGATGGCTCCTTTTGAAGCACTTTATGGGAGAAGGTGTAGATCACCAATTGGATGGTATGATGTCACGATCCGAACTGGGGCCCTGGCCATGATGAGCATCCAGAACTATTAAGTCCCGAACGCTCTTCTCTCTCTGGTAATCATGCACAATATTCATAAATTATAATAGAAGATGCAGAATTATAAATCATTACGGAAACATGGTCATACTCTGAGTTCAATTAAACTGTGAAAAATTAAATCCAATATCAACTACACAACATCTGAACCAGTCTGCGAAGTCTCTACTACATCTGAAAATGAAAACTATCTAAAAACTGGGACAAGGCTCCCAGTGGAACTAAACCAAAATAAATGACATAATTTGAAAGACACAGGCCTTTTGGAATAAAGAAGGCTCACCAACTGCAAACTTCTCTGCTATCTGAAAACTCTACTGTTTAGCAGGACCTCTGAACTGAGCTTTAGGCCTTGGAAGGTGGGGGCAATACAAATGTACTGGTACGCAGAGCAAATCCAAAATAATTATTTATATTCAACATATATGAGAGTAATTTAAAATAGTTCATATGCATATCATATAGTAAGAAATCACATGGGCATTTTAAAAAGACTCTATGAAATAATCGGAAATCTGTGACACTCTTTGTTTTACTTCTGCGCTAGGTGGTATACCCTACAAATATGAAATTTTATGGGCTATATGTAAACTTCCATTAACTCGGCAGTGAATCCCTCAACCCAAGTGTGCCGCAAGGGTCAGAGTCTCTGAATCTACTACACCACATGGCCGTCGACAGCGTACAATAATAATATACCCGTATCGGCAAATACGGTTTCAACCTAAGAGTTACTTGAACTCAAGCCTTCTTCGGGTAACCACCTAACCCTATCTAAGCCCATTTTTAACTCTTTCAAAACATACATTCTCTGAAAACATTATCTGAAATCATACTCAGAAAATATAATCTGTTATGGCATAAATACATATGGTATCGTCATACCATTGACTTGTAAGTCACATCTCTGAGCCATTATTAGTCTATCATAAATCTCTATTTTCAAAAGTCAAGTTTGGGACCACCAATAAATAAATCAATTTAAAGAAACTCTTTCTCAAACCTCATGTAAACACATGCAAGGAACACTCTTTATCAAGCATTTCAATAATACAAGGTGGTCATGTCAAATTTCTCAATCACATGCAACTTTTTCTCATTTAAAACCAAGATGTAATTATATCAAGAAGCTCCCTCTCCTCATCTCTAAATGATGCTCAAACACTAGGGTATTGAGAAAACTAATTTCAAACCATAAATCATGCATTTCAAATCATTCACAATAAGATCATAAACTTGAATTTATCACAAGAGAGGGACTTCATAATCTGTGCTCTCAAACAAACCTTAAATTTCAATTTCATACATATACATATACTTTTAAAACAATTTAAGGGGATAAGGACTAAAGTCCAAAACAACAATATCATTAAACATGAAATAAGCATAATAAAATCATGGATTTCAAAACCCCTTTAACAAATTCATGCTTGATGATATTTAAATCAAAATTTAGTGTTTTCAACAAGCCCATGTAGTTTTAGGATAAATTCCGCGTACCTTAAATTAGAAGCTTTTGAATGAACTCTAGCTTTTGGGATGTTATACGTACGATTGATGGGTGCCTCTTGTATCCCTCGCAATGGGGATTCCGAATTTTGAAGAATTTAGGAAAAACCCACCATTAAATCTTGAGATATTTGGGTTTTTAGTTTGAAACCCTAGAGAATGTTCTTGGGTAATTTGGGTGAATAGAATCATATTTTGGTATTTTGGGAGTTTAATCCCGTGTTATAGCTATATAAGGGATGAAAGATACCCATTTTGACCTTAAAAATGCGGAAAGAGAATGTCACGACCCGAATCGGGGCCCTGGCCGTGACGAGCATTCCAAACCATGAAGGCCCGAAACACCCCTATTTTTTAGATAAACATGCACATAACTCATATGATAAAAGAAATGCAGAAGATAAACAATATTACGGAAACATAGTCAAGAATCATATGAAATCAATAACGGGGAATAATGTCCCACAATCTCAACACAATATCTCTATAACGTCTGCAAAATCCCTACTACATGACTGAAATAAATATCTATCTGAAAACTAGGACAAGGCCCCCAGTAGATCCAAAACTAATAAATAATAAATGAAACTGCCAGATATCAGGCCTTCCAAAATATAGAAGGCTCACCAAGTGACTCTGCAAATCTGTCTGAGGAATCTACTTATTTTCTGGACCCCTAGACTGTGCCTCCGAACCTGGGAGGGAAGTGGGTCAGTAAAAAAGTACTGGTACGCAGTGATATCAAAACAAAACATAATATTTTTACAAAATATAATTGAGAGCCATTATAAAGTAGTTTCATATCAAATCATTTGAAAACACATGGGCGTAATGTAATTGTTTTCAACAACAATGTAATGCAGCTAAGCTAGGTGGAATACCCTACATATCACATTTACACCAACTGTCAAACCTCGGTTGCCTCCGAGATTAGAGTATAAGTGAGGGGAAGACACACAAGATCACACAGCAGGGTGTTTCGGCCCAATGGTAGTGCACTAGATCACAAAGCAGGGCTCCTAACCATAGTCCCAACTTGGGGATGACATAAAGTCATGTACGCAAGATCATAAAGCAGGGTACCAAATTCCCATATCGGCAAACACGGTTTCCAGTAATTATCCCTTATACTTAAACGCCTTCTTCGGACTGCACCTATCTCATGTAGAATCAATGCATTCAAATTTCATCTGATTCAATCACATATCATATTCTGTAGGGTATCTTCATACCCGACTTGCAAGCCATCAATATCACATCATTCTTCTCTTTCAACCATTGTATTCAACTTGTTTCAACACAAATAGCCCTCTCGTTTTCAAGTCAAAATCATATCAATTCTCAAAACATTTCATGTCATGCTTTTCAAGATATTTTTAAACAATTTACATCATATGAACATTTAAAACAAATTCACATCAAGAGAGGGATTCCATATAATTCATGCTTTAAAATTAACACCTTTTTGAAACACATGCATATACATATATAATATGTCAAACACTTCGAAAATAGGCCTAAAGACCAAATCAATATTATAGAAACGTTCAAAACATGATTATATTGGTAGTTTCAAAACCCCCATTGTAAAACATGAATTTAAAGGCCCATGAGATTTTAGGATAACCCCACGTACCTCTATATGCGAAGATGATAGGTGTTTCTTCAAGCCTACGTTATGGGAATTCCAAATATGCAATTAGTTTCAAAAACCCATGGTTGAATCTTGAGTTGCTTGGGTTTTTATTTTGAAACCCTAAGGAGAGTTCTTGAGCAATTTTGATGAATGATGGTGTATTTTGAGGTATTTTGGGACTGAATTTCGTGTTTATGGCTAAATAAGGGTGGAAAAAAGACCATTTTCCCCCCCAAAAATGGAGTGTTTAAGTCACTTGAGTAGTAATGTATCCGGCGCACACCTTATCTCATAATATAGGTTGTGTGGCACACTCTTTATCGCACACATTAGGTTGTGCGTCACACACCTTATGGCATAAGTTAGGGTGTGCGTCGTACACCTTATGCTGCACGACACACTCCACTTTGCAAAGTCATAACTTTTTCCTCGGGTGTCTAATTTTTGCAAAATTGGTATTGTTAGAAAGATAATTCGAAGGTATTTCATTTGATATATAGTAGGAACTCTAATTAAATATAAACAAAGAGAAATGATCAATTGAATTTGACCCAAGTTTTGACGCTTACTAAAACTCAATCGATGGAAAAGCTTTCAACTCGTCCTTGAGTTAGGGGACCTCTATGATCTCAATTCATGCTCAACTAGATTTATACACCACATAGTTGATTAAAACACTATATTCACAATAGATTTATGGTTTTTGGAATATGTACAAGTAGAAATGATAATTTACGTTCAAGTCTGAAAGTATGGGGTGTTACATTATCTCCCCCTTGGGATCATTCGTCCTCGAATGATGGGTAGGAACTTATTGAAGCCTTAAAGGTATGGAATAATGTGGACATGACATGTCCTCTAATAAAGAATACACTGATCTGAAACATGACCATATGGCTGGAACTACTGATATTCTAAATTCTTATATCGGACATGCATATCTGATGCATGGAATACACGACTGAAGCTACTCATAAGCTGAGTTCTCATAATGAACATGCATACCTGATGCATGGATTTGTTACTGAGTTGTTCTCATGAACGCAGAACTGAATACAATGATAAGCTGAACTTTTTTCTATTGTACATGCACTTCTAATGCATGCATATCTGACTGAACTGACGTATGAACGTATGACTGAATACGCAATGATAACTGGTGCGGAGCTTGTAATAAGAATCTACGCATGCAACTGAATGGGGTATCTCCCCCTTGGGACCCTATGTCCCTCTATGAATGCTTAATTCACTAAGATGCTCAGAAAACTAAGGCGATGCACTAGGCACCTACAAATTTAATCATATCTGAACATCTGGAATCTGAATCTAGTACATGACGCATGAATTGAGCTATACTCGCAAATACTAGTATACTCTATCTTGGAATAGTAACATATCTGAGATTTTGGGTAGCATGATTAAATAAAGAGACGAGAAAATAAGTCATGCGAATCTAACTGCTAAACTGATTTGCTGGCCACATAGACTGAACTATACTGGAAACTTATACTCAATATGGAGTATCTCTTCAATACTCTCTCTAAAGAAGTTCTAGCAGTAATAGGGAGCCACGAATATTAGGTATGGATTACACGAGACATCCAACTGAGGAAATCACAACATTTACACTACTCTGTAGTCTGGAATATAGACATATAACTCATAAATCAGGATAGAATTACCTGGCCTTAGTTAATGCGACTTCTTACTTTCAAGCTTAGCACACTTCTCGAGTATCCCTTAACTTACTCTTCTCCTTAATTACCATACTCATTGATTCAAGTTATAATCCTTATAAATCTTTCTACTATTGTCTAAAGTAGCTTAAATCCTTTAACGGTGATCAAGCCAAATTTTAAATCATAAAATACAACATGCCACACCACGATACTAGTCTAAACTATATGATTTAGTCTTTTATATCCTCTTTAGAGATCACACCCAAAGCATAACGTGCCTTACCACTTCAACGACCAGCTCTGAACTCTTACTATGGATTTACTAGAGCATATTGTGTCCCTCCACTTAAATCCCAACATGTCATTCAGGACTATATTTATAACCATATATGACCTCCAAGGCAAACACCCATAAGGACATACTTCACATATTCTCTAAACCACTATCAATATAACTCCCACGCGCTACCCCAAGAATATACACACACAAATTCTCACTAACCATCACATATATCAAAGACTTGGCCCCAAACTTACTTAACACTTAAGGCCTTATCTAAAACAAGCATACTATGCTTTTTTTCAACAGGAAAACATTTACTGCTCACAACCATCCTCACATAAGGAGTCACAAAAGGCTAAAACATAAGATTTTGAAACATAAAAGGGTATTATATGAAACTTAACACTTAACTAAGGCATGAGGAATAGTAAATCAACATTCGGGATTTATCAAAGCACTCTGAATTTAGGGTATTCATGGCTATAAGCTGAATCTCGCCAATCATTTGGCGTAAAACATGAGTTATGGAGACTGAGCATACTATAGGGCGCAAACATATATTTCATGAGCTGCATGACCTCAATTTGGAGTTTGTAACATATGGAATGTAATTCCAACTACTGGATGAACTGGAACTCTTCATTTTAGAACTGGAAGAGTACCTGATTCGCTATCACAAGCATGATCATGAACTATGATTATCGAACTAATATGTAAGGCATGAGTATGTATTGGGATCACTAAATAATACTGAGATAGGAATGGGTTGAGTCTCACTCTCACTTTCTGATGTTCTATGTCATCATGACATCACTACTAGAATCTGAGAGCCTGACTTGGTTATTCGTTCTATCATCTCCCCCTTGGCTTGAAGCCATCATCTTAAGTTTGGTAGATCCCTTACTAGACTTTAAACTTAACCGCACTCACTGCACTCTGGGGTCTGGAATATGACAATACACAAAATTAATAGAACTTAACCCGAAAGCCCACACATGAAAGTGGAAAGCCCACTGCTAATACTACCTTCTGAGATATACTCTATATTTTGATAGCCCCAATAGTCATAGTATAATACTTGTACACTTATTTCTATCGGTTCAACTTTCAAAACTCAAGCTTAGATTCTAACACTTAACATGGATATCACCAAGCCTTTGATGAACCATACCACTTCCGTCCTAGCATACCAATATTGCTACTCTAAACTTATATCTCTCTACCATGAGAATCGAGATCATATCAAAAGGCTCAACACTATCAATCAAGGCTCCTTAACTTGGCTATCTAGAACACCATATACGATCTAACTAGTCTTTTTCCAACTAGCAACTCAACGGTACCACTAGTCACATGCAACATGTAATAGTCTTAGAGAAATGCCACAACTCCATATCGCCTTGGGCATACTTACACACCATACCTACAACATTATACTTCATTACGAATCAAGTTAAACTTAAGCCATTTCATACACCGTTCAAGGCTATTAGATCACTTTCATTACCATATAACTAGCATCATTAACCAAGAAATCATCACATCCACCTTCATGGACTTCAACCGTTCAAAACTTAAGGTCTAGTGCTAAATATGATTTTTCAACCCAACCTTACGCGTGATTCTCACTTGGAAACCATGAAATAAACATCAAGAAACACTAGTACACTAGAACTTCATAACCACAATAATCAATCTTGACCTTACGGTCTTCCTTATCATAACTCATTAGCACGTACTATTTTAACACATCAAGCCTACTAAATTCAAAACATACATCATTAATCTCATGCCACTATTTTTACCACCACATTCTACACTTGAATTCAAGCCTATAGTTTAGAGTCAATCGTCTACCACCAATGACGAGTGCAACATAATATACTAATCCATCAAATTGGAACATTCTATCCAAATACCTCAAAATTTGCTACATACCTTCTCATAAGTAGTACTAGTTTACAACTACCACGAAAAAAGTCAAGGGGTAAGGTCACATAATAGACATGATCAACCTTAATCTGATATTATAACCCCATACGATCTTATCTACTTATGCGTATTTCTGACCTCATACTTACTTACTCAAGCATACATTTAGACTTCCTTCAAATTCCTCAAACAACCATGAGTCTATAATCATAACTTACTCGCTAATATAACCATTTTTCACATTCAAACAACCAACAAATCACCCTGACTAACAACTCCTTCTTTACCTTATACTAAACTAACTCACAAGGACGAATCACCTCTTTACCAACTCTATCTCATGCAAAAAGATTCATCCATACATATATTAAACCAACAAAAGAACAACAAGTTGGACAACAAGTTTCTAGTGAATCAAAATAGGCCTCACACGGCTTCACTAGACTTTGGTTTTGTATTTTGAACAAGAAAATGAGATGGATGACAACTCAACTATGCTAGTGAATTGAAAGAGCCCACACGGCTTCACTAGACTTTAAATTATTATTTTTTTCAAAAACACCATGATAACAAGATTACATATTACAAGAGATAGGAAATTGACACATAATAGTTAATGGTCTAAGAATACACATCTTACTCTATATAAATAAAAATCTGAGTAAAATACTTCCCCCATGGACTACCATACCATCCACACGTGCTACTAGCTACCACATTAGTTTATCACTATAAAGGGGTAAATCATCCTCAAACATCGGTTATTCAACTAAAATACTCATTTACACCAAAAATCACCCTCACTCAGACTTCTAACTTTGTGACTTCACATCACTACCTTCTTAGTCTAATTTCACTACTGATAGGTCATGAAAACAACACTTTAACTTATGCTACTATTCGGGTGGAAATACAGTTCCAACATTCTGTTATACACCGTCCACATCTGTATCAAGATTTTTGGGAGGTACTAGATACACTTAATACCTTAAGATGGAAAGCACGATTCCATCAGGATCAATGTTTACATCAGAATCAACACATATTGAAGCACCAACGGACTCCTCTCGAGTCTTTGCATAATTTTTTTTTCTTATATGACACAATCAGAAAAGACTATATCATATAGATTCTAAACTTTTTGCACTTGAATCACCCCAATAATGGGACATGTCTAAGAACATCAGAGTAAAGAAAGAATTTGGGATGACTTTACCTTCATATGGGCGACACCATAGCATGAATGACAGTATGAAAGAGGAACATTTTGACTCTATTACACGAACTGGAACATGAAGAAAGAGAGATATTCCTAAACTCCTAGTATCCTCCTGGTTATAAGTGTGACGAGCTACACACCCATAAACAAGACTCTACCCGACACGATTTCACAGACACCCTGGGACCATGAACTGTGCTTTGATACCAAGTTTGTCACGACCCAAACCGGGGCCCTTTCCGTGACGAGCATTCCGAACCATGAAGGCCTGAAACACCCCTATTTGTCTAATAATCATGCACATAACTCATATAATAAAAGAAATGCGAAAGATAAACAATATTATAGAAACATGGTCAAGAATCATATGAAATTAATAACGATGAATAATGTCCCACAATCTCAACATAACATCTCTATAACGTCTGTGAAATCTCTACTACATGACTGAAACAAATATCTATCTGAAAACTGGGACAAGGCCCCCAGTAGATCAAAAATAGTAAATGATATATAAAACTGCCAGATATAAGGCCTTCCAAAATATAGAAGACTCACCAAGTGACTCTGCAAATCTATCTGAGGAATCTACTAATTTTCTGGACCCCTAGACTGTGCCTTCGAACCTGAGAGGGAAGGGGGTCAATACAAAAGTACTGGTACGCAGAGATATCAAAACAAAACATAATATTTTTACAAAATATAGTTGAGAGCCATTATAAAGCAGTTTAATATCAAATCATTTGAAAACACATAGGCGTAATGTAATTGTTTTCAACAAAAATATAATGCAGTTGATCTAGGTGGAATACCCTACATGTCACATTTACACCAACTTTCAAACCTTGGTTGCCTCCGAGATTAGAGTATAAGTGAGGTAAAGACACACAAGATCACACAGCAGGGTGTCTTGACCCAATGGCAGTACACAAGATCACAAAGCAGGGCTCCTAACCATAGTCCCAACTTGGGAATGACATAAAGTCAGGTACGCAAGATCACAAAGAAGGGTACCAAATTCCCATGTTGGCAAACACAGTTTTCAGCAATAAGCCCTTACACTCAAATGCCTTCTCCTTGCATCCACCTATCTCATGTAAAATCAATGCATACAAATTTCATCTGATTCAATCACATATCATATTCTGTAGGGTATCGTCATACCCGACTTGCAAGCCATCAATATCACATCATTCTTCTCATTCAACCATTGTATTCAACATGTTTCAACACAAATAGCCCTCTCATTTTCAAGTCAAAATCATATCAATTCTCAAAACATTTCATGTCATGTTTTTCAAGATGTTTTCAAACAATTTACATCATATGAACATTTAAAACAAATTCACATCAAGAGAGGGATTTTATATAATTCATGCTCTCAAATTAACACCTTTTTGACACACATGCATATACATATATAATATGTTAAATCACTTCGGAAATAGGCCTAAAGACCAAATCAATTTTATAGAAACATTCAAAACATAATTATATTCGTAGTTTCAAAACCCCCATTGTATAATATAAATTTAAAGGCCCATGAGATTTTAGGATAACCCCACATACCTCTATATGAGAAGATGATAGGTGTTTCTTGAAGCCTACGTTCTAGGGATTCCAAATATGCAATTAGTTTCAAAAACCCATGGTTGAATCTTGAGTTGCTTGGGTTTTTATTTTGAAACCCTAAGGAGAGTTATTGAGAAATTTTGATGAATGAAAGTGTAATTTGGGGTATTTGGGGACTGAATTTCGTGTTTATGGCTAAATAAGGGTGGGAAAAGGACCATTTTGCCCCAAAAACGGAGTGTTTAAGCCACTTGAGTAGTAATGTATGTGGCGCACACCTTATCGCATAATATAGGTTGTGCGACGCACTCTTTATCGCACACATTAGGTTGTGTGTCGCACACCTTATGGCATAAGTTAGGGTGTGTGTTGCACGACACACTCCACTTTGCAAAGCCATAACTTTTTCCTCAGGTGTCGGATTTTTGGAAATTGGTATTGTTGGAAAGATAATTCGAAGGACTTTCATTTGAAATATAGTAGGCACTCTAATTCAATATATACAAAGAGTAATGACCGATTGAAGTTGACCCAAGTTTTGACGCTTACTAAAACTCAATCGATGGAAAATCTTTCAACTCGTCCTTGAGTTAGGGGACCTCTATGATCTCAATTCATGCTCAACTAGATTTATACACCACATAGTTGATTAAAACACTATATTCACAATAGATTTATGGTTTTTGGAATGTGTATAAGTAGAAATGATAATTTACGTTCAAGTCTGAAAGTATGGGGTGTTACAGAGAACCTAAAAATTTTGAGCGTGCGATAGGGCGTGCGTCACACACTTATCGCATGATGCTACTGTCTCAGTCACTAAAATGGCCATAACTTTTCGCTCGGGTATCGAATTTAGGCGAAATTGGTATCGTTGGAAAGATTATTCAAATAACTTTCATTTGATATATAATAGGACCTCTAATCAATCATATACTAGGAGTTATGATCGATGGAAGTTAACCCAAGTTTAAACATCCACTAAAACTTATTCGGTAGAAATGTTTTCAACTCATCTTAGAGTTAGGGGATTTTTGTGAACTCAATGCATATTCAAATGTATTCTTATACTATAAGATTGATCACCACATATATATTAACAAGGAATCATCTAGTTTGGGTCTATACGCATAAGGACGACGGTCTTGATTCTAGCTCGAAAGAACGGGGTGTTATATATGAAGTGGGTAAAACATGCTTGTTTGGGTTTGACCTTGTATATCAAGCAATGAAGAAGGTGAAAATCATTAAAGAATGACTTAAAATAGCCTAGAGTCATCAGAAGTCCTATGTTGATGTTAGAAGAAGAGATTTAGAGTTTGGGGTTGGTGATTGGGTATTTCTCAAAGTCTCCCCTATGAAGGGAGTCATACCTTTTGGGAAGAAGGGGAAGCTTAGTCCACGATATATTAGACCATACCAGATTTTGAGAAGGATAGGTGGAGTTGCCTATGAATTAGAATTTCCCAGGAGTTTGGGCTCCGTACATCCCGTGTTCCATGTGTCTATGTTGAAAAAGTCTATTGGGGACCATTCTGTGGTGTTGCCTATAGATTAAATCAATATGAAAGACTCCTTGACATATGAAAAAGAACCCACTGCTATTCTGGATCGTCAAGTCCAGAATTTGAGAAGCAAGGAAATAACTTCAGTTTAGGTGCTGTGGAAAAATTAGAAAGTTGAGGAACCTACTTGGGAGTTAGAGGACGATATGCGTGCAATATACCCAAATCTTTTTTATTCGGTGAATGATGAAATGGAATGTACAATCCTTCCCTTATTCTTTTTATCTCTAACTCACTAAGATAAATCGTGCTTACCTGTGTCCCGCATTATCATTCGGGGATGAATGATCCCAAGGGGGAGATAATGTAACACCCCACAAAAATCTTCTATGTGGTATCTCACTTAGTAGAATGTTTAAGAGGCTAGCAACTTGAGAATTTCCTAAGTTTCAAAAAGGACTTAGTCATATTTTAATCTCCTAAACTTGAGTGACTTCTAAATCTATTTTTCCAACCTAGAGGTATATATTTTTTAGTTGATTCATGATCGTGGAAGTGAAGGGGATGTCTAGGAGAAGTTTTGGAATTTTTGGACAGCATTAGAGGTGTATTTGGGTGTAGGAAACAGTGGCCCGACGCAAAGTTGGTGCGCCGCATTGATGATAGCGTCGATGAAGCAGTGGCCCAATACGAGGTTGGTGCACCGCGTCGATGATTACGTCAAAGAAGCAGTGGACCATCGCGATCTCAACGCGTCTCATCGGGTAATGCATCAATGCCCAGTTCACATTTTTTTAAAATAATAAACGGCCTTGGAGAGGGCATTATAGTCTTTTTTCTCATCCTATATTTACCATAACACAAGATTAAAAAGTTTTTAGGAAAAAATATCATCAGAAACTACTCTTATCATCTCGAACCAAAACACTAGTCCCTTCTATTAAGATCAAGTGTGCATCATTACAGTCAAGAATTGTAAGAACTGGATTGAAATTCAGATTCTAGCCTACCTCCCAAGTGATCCAAGGTACGTGGTGTTTTCCTAAACTACATGGGCTTGATGAAAACACTTTGAATAAGATTTAAAGTTATAGAAATCATGAAAATCTAAAGGGGCGTAGAATTGGGTTTACAATCTTGCATTATGAATTCTTTAATGATATTATTGTTTTAGTCTTGAGGACTTTCCCCCAAATTGACTTGTACTCATGTATATATATGTATGAAATTGAGTTGAATATTTAATTGAGAGCATAAAAATATAGAATCCCTCTCTTGCTATGATTTTCGTTCTTTTCATACGATATGGATTATTTCGAATGTATTTTGAGAAGCATGACACAAATGTCTTGATTATTGTTTAAGACTTGATTATGATTTTGAATTGAAGATAGAGGGTTCTACATGTTGATAAATGCTGAATATATATACAATGAAAGAATTTAATAGTTTTGTAAAAAATACATGACCACCACATGTTTGTTGGAATTGTTAAACAGATGAGAATTTTTTCATGTTTTTGACTTGTGTTTTGAAATATGAATTCTCTTATACTTGTCTGAATGCTTTGGTGGTCTGGACATTGTTTTAAATAAAAGAATCTTGCATGATACCTTATGGCTCAGATATACGACTTGCAAGTCTTGGTGTGACGACACCAAAATTAATAATGCCATGACAGACTCGAAATAAAATAGAACTCAGATTTCACTCAGATTTTAGATTTTGAACTCAAACAAATGCATGTTTAGAACAAATTAAAAATGGGCATTGAGAGAGTTAGGTGGTTACCTGAAGAAGGTGTGAGTTCAGAGAACTCATTTTCTAAATCGTGTTTTGCCGATACGGGTTTATTATTTCCACAAAAGGGATTATACGTTGTCCTAGTGCCCTGGGGAGTATCAGATTCAGATACTTCAACCCTTGCGGCAAACTTGGGTTGGGGGCTTGTCCATTGAGTTAATGACGGATCCCATATTTCCCATGGGAAACTTTCAGATATGTAGGGTGTACCACTTAGCTCAGAAGTAATACAAAGAATAGAACTGCATTGATCTGATTGTTTTAAGATCATTTGATATTTGCTCATGTGTTTTAAACTATGCATGCATAACATATTTTATGACTTGCTCTAACCTATGTTTTATATGTATAAATTCATTATTTTGGATTGCTCTGTGTACCAGTACAATTGTATTGACCCCTTATATTTCAGGATCCGAGGTTCAGTCTAGAGGTCCTGCCAAGCCGTAGAGTTATTCAGGCAGAAGTGAAGTGTGCAGTTGGTGAGCCTTCTTTATTTTGGAAGGCCTATTTCTTTTCAATCATTTGTTATTATTTTGGTTTAGGTCCACTGGGGTCGTGTCCCCAATTTAGATAGTTTATTGATTTTGTATGTAGTACAAATTTCGTAGACAAAAAAAGATGTTGTTCTGATGTTGATAAACTCTTTTTCAATTTGTTAAACAAAACTCAGAATATGACAATGATTTCATTTATTATATTTCTGCATTTTTTCTTTGTTATACGAGTATTGTGCATGATAACCAGATGAAGAAGAGCGCCTGGGCATCCACGGTTTGGGATGCTCGTTATGGCCAGGGCCCCGCCTCGGGTCGTGATAATTGTATAATTCTATATCTATTTCTATTAAAGTGTAATCTTTTTTCTATTTTTTCTACTGTTAATAGATCTTGTAATTCCTCATACATTGTTACCTTTTTATTATCATTACAAGTTCAATTTTCTCCTTTATCACATTCTAGAGTTTTTTTCGATTTTATTTGATCATTTGAGCTTTCGATTCTTTCTTCTGTCTTATCTTTAAGGAAACGATATTTAGTTAGTAGGGGTTGTGTCTGTATTGGTGAGTGAGTGATATTGCTAGCGAATATTACCCAATTTTGTATAACAAAACATCCGCAATTATTTTGCATCATAAAATCTAATTCTAAGACAAAGTCTATTTTTATGTTTAAATTCTAACTAGTATTCCAACGAGTGTATATGATGGTTGGTAGAATTTTTCACAAGTATTAATAAAACTTACCTTTGCTTTTGGTATATAGTCTGTATAGGTATTATGGGTTCCGTCCATTTGCATGGATTATGGAGGTTTTGACAATTTTTTAATTAATTTTGATGGTAAAATTCTACTATTTAAAATGTTTTTTGTACATCCTGAATCAACTATAACTAATGTCTTGAACTCATAGTCTTGAATTTTTATTCTTGCTAAAACTTTGATAGTACTATTTTTCATTTCTTCATTACATACCATTCCTTCAAATGATATCTTCATTGATTTTTTCTGTTTAACTTTATTATTTTCAATAGATGTATTTAATAATTCTACCTCTACTAAATCGTCTTCTTTAACTATCTCTTTATTGTATCCTCTTATCTTTAATCTTTTAAGTCTTTCTTCTAACTCCAATATTTTGTCTTCTTCTGTTCTGGTTATTGGTTCCTTCGTGTAGAAATTATTTAAATTATTTATTGATTTTGGAATTTCTAGAATTTCTGAGTTTTTTCTTATACATTTTATGCATCCTTCCTTATAGCATTCCCTACATTTTTCCCTTTTATTTTTACTTGAAAATCATTTACAGAAACAACACTGTTTACTATCTAATCCTTTTTCCTCTTCAAATTCATGTTCACATTCTTCTATCAAATTTACTAAATCATAACAGTCCGAGTTCGTCTTTGCTAATCCTATTTCATTTATAAATTCCTCTTCTCCAGAATTTGAAAAATCAGAGTTATCTTTTTCTTCTTCAAAAACTTTCATACTCCTGATGCATTATATACTTTCATTATCTAACATATATTCATCTAATGTAGTATAATATATAATGTATATAACCCATTTGCGTGTATGTTTTCTAATGTAGTATAATATATAATGTATATATGTTTTCAAATAGTAGTATATATTAAATGTATATTATTTCTAGTAGTATTTCAAGTAGCATATATTGTATGTATATTTGTGTGTTGTATGTTTTCTAATGTACTATAATATATATACATATGTGTATGTTTTCTAAAGTAGTATAATATGTAATGTATATATGTTATATGCATATTGTTTCAAGCAGTATTTTAAGTAGAATATATTGAATGTATATTGTTTCAAGTAGTATTTCAAGTACTATATACTGTATATATATTTGTATGTTGTATGTTTTCTAATGTACTATAATATATAATGTATATAAGTTATTTCAAGCAGTATATGTTGAATGTACATATGTGTGTATAGTTTTTAAAGTGGATGTTGAATGTATATATGTGTTTATGGTTTCTAATGTCGTATAATATGTAATGTATATATGTTGTATGTATATTGTTTCAAGTAGTATTTCTAGTTGTATATACTGCATGTGTATATATGTGTATGTTTTCTAAAGTAGCATAATATATAATGTATATATGTTGTATGTATATTATTTCAAGTAGTATATATTGAATGTTAATTGTTTCAAGTAGTATATAACTGTATATTGTATGTATATTTGTGTGCATATTTTCTAATGTAGTATAATATATCATGTATATATGTTTTCAAGTAGTTGTATATACTTGAATGTATATTTTTTTCTAGTAGTATTTCAAGTATTGTATATTGTATGTATATTTGTATATTGTATGTTTTCTAATGTTCTGTAATATATAATGTATATAAGTTGTATGTATATTATTTCAAGTAGTATTTTAAGTAGTATATGTTGAATATACATGTGTAAATATTTTTTAAATTAGATATTGGATGTTTATATGCGTGTACATTTTCTAAAATCGTATAATATGTTATGTATATATGTTATATATATATATATATATATATGTATACATATATATGTATATATATATTATATCAAGTAGTATTTTAAGTAGTATATATGTGTGTATATATAGCATATATTGAATGTATATATTGAAAAAAACATGAAAATTCGAATTTAGTTTCTTTTTGTACGTCTACGACCGGTAACGGTCCATTAATCAAATTTGGATCGGATTGACCCGGTCCCAGGACGGTTAGACTGTCCACATAGGTAACTGGGCCAGTGATGGGCCGTCGGGACTGTTTTCACAATTGGGCCGATTCAGACTGACCCATTAACTTAGGTGACCAGACAAAATCGGACCCGAGACCGGTAAAAGAAAATGGGCTAGTGCTGGGTTGGGCGGACCGACCCGGTTGACGGGTTTAACTTGAGGGAAATAATTTTTTTTGAGGACATACCATGAATTCGGAGGACTTGAATCTTTCTATCTCATCTCTTTCTTGATGTTTTTTTAATTTTTCAGAAAATAATTTAAACTTCTTTATTGTTCTTGAAGTTGTTTTTGAACTTGTCGTTGAAGTTCATGTTGTAAATACAAATTTTTTACTCGAAAATCAACAATCAAACATGTTGCTTATCATTTATTTTAAGTAACTATTAACAAACACTATACATGATCGCTTAAGTTATACATTATTGCAATAAAGTCATTAAACTAATTTTTGTAATAAAATGTTACCCAATTTTGCCAAATTGTCACAAAAGTTGATAAACTACTCTTATAACGAAAATGTCACTCCACTTTATCTAATTAAGTAGGTGTTTGGCCACAGATATTATTGACAATATTTTCAAATATATTTTCACTTTATTTTTAAATACTTGTTTGACCATAAATATTTTGAAATCCGTTTTCACTATTTTTGAATTTTTGAAAAGCACCTCAAGATGTGTTTTCACTATTTTTAGATTCACTTTTTGCACTTTTTATTTTTTTTATTTTTTTTTGCTAAAAAAGCAAATTTTTTATTCATAAAATAATCCAATTTTCATAAAACTCTAATTTTTTAAAAATGTATTTTCACTTTTTATATTTTTTAACTTCAAAAAATACTCGTTTTCAAAATACTATGGTCAAACACAACTCCAACTCTATTTTCAGCTTCGAAATACCAAATAAAGTGAATATATTTTCGGAAAAGGTTATATATATCCTCGAACTATTAAAAATGATACGTAAATACCCTCCATTATACTTTTGAATTATTTGTACCCCTGCCGTTTAACTTTGGGTACGTATATGCCCTCAAACTATTGAAAATGGTACTATATACCCTTTAGTTAGATGGTGCACGTCACGTGTCCTCATTCAAAAGAAATTAACCTATTTCCTCTTAGCAATTTATCCCCTGACCTGGCGGAAAAATGTTATACAACCAGAGTTGGAAGCGAGTTTCACCCACGTATCCTCATCCTAAAGAAATGTTCTATGACAACATTGGTTTTGGTTCGTCAAGAACTAGGTGTGGCAAAACTCGCTTCCAAATCCGACCATAAAACATTTCGTTGGCAAGTCAGGGGATAAATTGTCAAGGGAAAATGGGTTAATTCCTTTCAGATAAGGATACGTGGCGCACACCATCCAACTAAAGGGTACATACATATCATTTTCAATAGTTCAGAGATATGTATGTATCCAAACCTAAATTGAAATAGCCCAAAAGTATAACAAAGGGTATTTACATACCATTTTCAATAGTCCGAGAATATAAATGACCTTTTTTCCATGTATTTTTGGTTTTCATGGCCAAATGGGTCATAAGTGTCATAGAAATTCACAAATCTTTGACTTATGAATCAGTGTGGGTGAAATTCGTGCATAGAGAGCATGAGAGATAGGGGTGCCTATACCCTATAGATGTTTTAGCCTATGCAAAACGACAAACCAAAAAATAGTTTCTTGGTGAAGAAAAATGTTGAAACTAGGCCAGTTAGGCTGTGGGAGAAACGCTAGGACCTGGTGAGGGCATCGACCATTAAGAATCTCATGAGGAAGTTAATGACTTCAAAAGGGAGACGGATCAATAAAGGTCGTCATAGAATGGATAAAACCTCTATAAATTAGAGGGGTTGGATTTGAGTTTTGGGTCTGAAAAAAGGGGTTAAGTTCAGAAATAGCCTCTGGTTTTGATTTTTTGGCCTTGCTTAATAACTCTTGTATATAATGCAGACGTTCTAACTCATGTCCATAAAACAGATATTCATGAAATCTCAAGACAATAAACTTGCACGATAGCCCATAAGTTGCTTTATAGGCAAAAGTTAAAACTTAGATAAGTTGTCATAAGACAAATATTCTAACTCTTGCCCATAAGATAGACGCTCATCATGACATTTCAAAACAGTGTTAGAAGTTATACCTTATAGGTAAATGTTTGTACTTATTTGTCGAGGACAAAAATTCAAGACTACACACTTTTGAAAACAAAAATTTAAGACCGTACGTTTAAGGGACAAAAATTCAAGATCGGTCACTTTGAGGGACACTAGGTGTAATTTCCTGTAAAAGAATTCCATTTAGTGAGCACTTCCCTCTAAAATAGAGTTTTACATGATCTAATTTTAATTTAGCGTGAGCCTTCAATATTAATATCGGGCATCAAGTCTATTGATTTAGATTCGTATCTCATAGGGTCCATTTAAAGAGAAATATTTTTTGAATAAAAATTTCATTCCCAAAACTCGAACTCAAAATTTATAGTAGAAAGATTTCATCTCTCTCACGGACCTCGTAAGTGATTCATGTTCATTCTCTAGTATATGTAACCATGTGCAGTTAAGATTTTACCACCAAATTGGATGGTGACAATTGGTATGAATGCTAATAGAATTGAACCTTTTATAGTATTTCCAAAAATCTCGTTCCACACTACCAAAAACAGACAACGCTTATAGAGAGAGTACCTTAATTCATCATGTTTGTCTTGATTATAACTTTGAGATAGTAACATTGCTTCCAAGAATGATAAAGTAACATGGTATAATAGGTTAAATTACCTTGTTGGTATTAAAATATTATTAGATGTGTATAACTTAACTCCGTTTTATATACTAGCAGTTTTATAAGGGCATAATACATAAATATGTCTTTTAACTTGCCTTCAAATCACATATATGACCTCCAACTTTGGGTGTGCACAAAACACTTAAACTTATATAAAGTTGAACAAGTAAACATACGTCCTATGTAGCATAATACACGTAGCACGTCATGTAGGACAAGAATTGGCCACGTAGGACGCCACATATGACATATGTGTCTACTTGTTCAACTTTATACAATTTTAAGTGCCTACTTATGCAAACCCAAAGACCAAAGGGCACGTTTATGTGTTGTGCCTTTAGTAAGATGCCATTCATTTCACGTCAGGTAATCTTAAAATTTTTAATTGTTGATTATATCAACAACAACAACAATTACAACAACTTCTTCAGTGTAATTCCACAAGTGGTATTAGCGGAGATAAGATATATACAACCTTACCCTATCTTTATGAGTTACAGATTGTTTTCAAGGGACTCTCCACAATCCTTCTCATTTATCCAGGTTTGAACAGAACGGGCTTACATAGGCAGGGTTAAGTTTGGGAGAATTTGCCTTTTAGGCTTCTTACAATTTCTTTTTGTAGCTTTGTGTCCTTTTTATAAGAGACTTTTATTTTACACGTTAGAGATCTGAAACGGTCATTTTTTTTATTCATTTTGTAAGAGGACAAAAGATGTCATTTCCTCTCCTCCTCGTTACATTACATGTTAAACATGTCAAGTTCCATTAATATAATTAAAGAAGCTAATTAGAGACAAGATCTGCATATTTTATTTGATTTTGTGGGGAAGTGCACCATCACATATATGACTTGGAACATGTGATTAGGGCCAGTAATTTCAGCCCATATTTGTGAAAAGAGTCCATTTAATTCATATTTATTGAATTGGATCACTCATATTTTAAATGGGTAAATATGGATTTCAACTCATTTTAAAAGCTCATACAAATTTGAACAAAAAGGGTAAAATATGGGTACCCATTTAAACACAGAGATCACCCACCTATGCTTAAAATTTCAATTTTTTTTTTCTTTTCTAGTTTCTTTTCTTCTTTTTTTTTTCTTTCTTTTTTCCTTTAATTTACTTTTTTGCTTTTTCATTTTTACTCGTTTCTTATAATTTCTTTTTTCTTTCTCATTTTTTCATCTATTTTTTTCTTTGTATTTTTTTTCGTTTTCTCCTTTCTCATTCTTATTTCATCATTCATATTCGTTTGAGACCTACATGGGTTAATTAATTTAAGCTTCTAATTATTCCATTTAGCCTATACAATTTATAGCATCTCTTATCAATTAAATATAATCGATAGTCTCACTCCTTTATTATTATTATTTTCTATCTTTTATTTCTCTTTTTTTTTTCTTTTTCAGTTTTTTTTTGTTTTTTCTTTCTTTTTTCTTTCATTTACTAAATTTTTTTTCCTTTTTCCTTTAATTTACTTTTTTTTGTTTTTCATTTTTTTTATTTTTTACTCGTTTCTTACACTTTTTTCTTTCTTCTATTTCATCATTTTTTTTCTTTTTCAATTTTATTTCTTTTTTCTTCGCATTCTTTTTTGTTGTATTTCCGTTTCCCCCTTTTTCATTCTTAGTTCGTCATTTTTGTTATTTTTCTTCTTTTTTATATTTTTTTCCCTCATCTTTTTTTTCATTGCATTTTATATTTTATAAAAAAAATTTACTTTAAATTTATTTGTATCGTATTATATATTTCAAATAATTTTATTATTTGAATTTTAATAGCTTAGTTATCAATATGTACAATTTATCATTTATATTTATATACAAATAAGTGTATGAATTAATTGTATTTTTTCGAGACTAAAATATATAAATATACAATGTATCATTCAATGCAAATGTGTCATTAGTATTTGTATATCAATTTGCGACTACTAAAGATATTTGGTTTGATGAATATAATCTCAAGATCTTTCAGGATACTATCTTTGTATCTGTCCATTAGGTGGAGTCCAATTGAGTGTACTTACACAAATTATAAATGTTGGGCGAATATAAATCAATATATGCTTAGGGTATTTTCGTTATCATAAAAAAAAAATCAAAAATAGAAAAAAAATCAAAAAAGAAAAAAAAAGAGGTAAAAGTTAGAGATAGAAGAGAGAAAAAAACGTAAAGAAAGAATTGAAGAAAAAAATATAAAAAAAATTAAAAAGAAAAAAATAATGAAAAAGGAGAAAAGAAAAAAGAAAAAAAATGATGATAAATACAAATATACTGAGTGGTTATCATATTTCAGTCATCATCCATAATTTGTATTCGACTTAACCATGTTCTAAAATAAAAAAAATATAAAATATAAAATACAACAAAAAAAGAAAAAAATGAGAAAGAAGTAAAAACAAAACAAAATAAAAAATAGAAAAAAAAGGAGACTAAAAAGGAAAAGAAAAAAAAGAAAAAAGAAAGAGAAGCAATGGATAGAGATAGAAGAGAGAGAAAAAAAGAAATGAAAAAAATAACAATAAAAATAAAAAGAAAAAACTAAAGGTTATGTATAGAAAAGAGAGAGAAAAAAACTAAAAAAAACAAATGGAAAAAAAGTCAAATTGATATGATATAGAAGTTTTATGTTTTTGACTTTAGGAGTTAAAGTGGGTTGGACCATTTTTACCCAATCCATATTTGACCAAATTCATATTTACCAATATTTATATGGACGGATTGTAATCCAAATCATTTTTACTCGATCCATATTTAACCCGTTCAAATCCAATCCAATCCAATCCGATCCGCCAGTTTGTCACCCCTACATGTGACCAAATGCTAAGGTATTCATTTCTGTAACTGCTAATTGTTACTACTGATTCTTTTTGTTCATCAAATCTCATAAACTTCAGTTCATTGCCTTAAAAAATTGAATCCATGGAGATTAACAGTGAAAATCTTGCAAACAATGAACTAATCAGTGAAGTAGTTGTAGTAATTGTTCCACTTCAAGCTCAAGGACATCTGAACCAACTTCTCCAATTTGCATGTCTAATTTCCTCTTATGGTCTTTCTGTTTACTATGTTGGTTTAGCCAACTACAACCATCAGGCGAAGGTTAGGGCCAATGCATTAAATCCTTCAGACATTTCCAAGATCCACTTTCATGACTTCCCAAGTCGTCAGGATTTTGCCTGAGGCAAAATCCCAACAATTTGGGATGCATATGCTTCTACGTGAGCCGATTGCTTCTTTCTTTGGAGACATTTGATCTAAAGCAAGACGAGTTGTGGTTGTTCATGATGTTTTAATGTCCTATAATGTTTAGGATGTTTCTTGGTTTCATAATATGGAGTCCTATATCTTTAACTGTGTTTCTAGTTTTGATATGTACTGTAGTCACATATGCACAGCTGCAGGGTTGCCTGTTCCACTTGAATTAAAACAACTTAAAAGGATGCCCTCCCTCGAAGGATGTTCTCCCGATGAAATCATGATCGCAGGACGTTTGCAGTCACCGTATACGATCATCAAGGCTGGTGATATCTACAACACAAGCCAAGTGATTGAGGGTAGTACTTTTCTTGACTTGTTGGCACAACTTGCAAGCATAATAAACAAGAAGCAATGGGCGATTGGACCGATTCTCCCTACTAAACATCTAGATCATATCTCAAATAGGGACAACATATGTTTGGATTGGCTGGACAAACAACCTCCAAATTCAGTTCTTTATGTGTCTTTTGGAACGTTGACTTCATTTTCTGATTAACAAATCAAGGAGCTAGCAATGGGATTAGAGCGAAGCAAACAGAAGTTCATATGGGTGTTGAGGGATGCGGATGAAGGAGTTCTTTTTACTGGGGAATCTAGAACTTAAAGACTTGAGTTGCCGGAAGGATTTGAGGAGAGAGTGAAAGGGGTTGGCTTAGTGATAAGAGACTGGGCACCGCAACCCGAAATCTTGGCTCATTTATCCACAGGTGGGTTTATGAGTCACTGTGGGTGGAACTCTTGCATCGAGAGCATTAGTATGGGCGTGCCTATTGCCGCTTGGCCCATGCACTTTGACCAACCAAAAAATGGTTTCTTGGTGACAGAAATTATGAAAACAGGCCTCCTTATAAGGGAGTGGGAGAAACGTGAGGAGCTGGTCACCGCGCCCACCATTGAGAATGTCTTGAGGAAGTTAATGGCATCGGAAGGAGGTGGCGTCATTCGAAAAAGAGTAGAAGAACTAGGAGAGACCATTAGGCAGTCCACAGAGAAAGGGGGTGCTTCTCGAATGCAACTAGAGTCTTTCATTGAGCATATCACGAGATAACATGTGTTTTGCATCAGAAACTAGTGATGAAGATTCTAGAATTTTCAATTTGTTTCTTCTTTTCAAGGATTTTAGTTACTTTGCAATCTCTTTAACCCTGTCACTTGTTGGTTCTTGGCTCAGCCTACTTTATAGCTTGGAATGTTCACTATCTGAAACTTCATCTCCCAAAATTTCTACATCTTAGCTATTACGCTAGCATGCTTTCATATCTAACCTCATAAGACTGCCTAAATCAACCAGAGGTCCTTCTGAACATTATAAGACATTAAAATATCATGAGCATCTTTAACTTGGCTGCATAATCTCCTCATCATTTGATCTTCCTGTCTACTATGTTGACTCAGCTACTCATAATCTTCAAGTTCGTGTTGGAGCCAACGCATTAAATCCATCAGACATAGATAATATCGTAACCCCTGAATTTACATCCGCTGCACCTGATCCTAATGCCCTGAGCAAATTCCTGGCTCAACTCATGACATCCTATGCTGCTTCCAGTCTTCTCTGCGAGCCCATTGCTTTGTTCCTTAAATACATTTCGTCTGAATTAAGACAAGTTGTTGTTGTTCATGATGTTTAATGTCCTGTAATGTTCAAGATGTTTGTTCCTTGCATAATGTTGAGTCATACATATTTAACTGCGTTTCTGTTTTCTTTATGTATTGTAGTTCTTATAAATACCTAAGGGGATGCACATTTCACCTGAATTACATAAAAAGTTACCCTCATTTGAAGGAGATGCACCAGAGCAGATCAACAATGTGTACTTGAAGGTACTTTTCTTGATTTGATGGAACAATTTGTTTGTTTACAGAACAGAAACAATGGGCAATTGGATCAATTCTGCCTACTAAGAGAAATAGATGTTTATGTCAAATTTGTGTTGAATGTGTCTCAATGTTGAAAGTTTTGCCATTAAATAGAAAGTATTCAAAGATTACATCCCCAAAAATCCGTCTTTCTTATCCCTAAAGATCAGCTATTCTATCCCTTTGAATCCACTATTGTTGTATCCCTTATAATCTACTATTCTATCTCTTTGATTACTACATCATATCTCTATAATTACAAATATACTACAATATATAATTATATTAATATATACAATATCCACGAGTGGATATGTATACAGGTCTGTTTGGATGATTTCCAAGAGACGTCTCCTCCACCTAATGGAATCTGAATTTATCGCATTAGATAAAGTCGGTAAAGAAGCTAAATGGATCTAAAATTTCTCGAAAGATATTTCTTATTTCCCCAAACCATTGGCACCAGTATATATACACTATGATAGCCAAGCAACGATAGATAGGATAGGGAGCATGATGTATAATGATAAATCTCGTCATATAAGATGGAGACATAATACCATTAGAGAACTACTTTCTAGTGGAATTATCACTGTTGACTATGTGAAGTCAAAGGATAATATGTCAGATCCACTTACAAAAGGCCTATCTAGAGAGGGAATTGAGAGATCATCAAAGGGAATGGGTTTAAGGCCTAGGTCAAGTCAGCATGGCAGTAACTCTACCTAGCAGACTGGAGATCCCAAGAGCTAGGTTTAAGGAGATCAAACAAAGTTGTGACTGATTGTTCAACATTGTCAATATACTCAAACCATTCTCATGATGAAGACAATGTTTAGAGAACAAGTATAAGACTTATGGTTTGAAGCTTTTTAATGGTTTCTAAGTTTGACAGGTTTGACCAAATAGTTTGATCTATAGGATTAAAATTTTAGGAATCACCTATGTATGGGTGAAGTGGAAGCCGCTTTAAGGAGAATGTTAGTAAAGGCCAATTATCTACGCTCTCATGAAATCAGAATGTGTTCATGGCTGAAATAAACAAAACAATGAAAACCATAAACGATAAAAGGCTGGTTGTGTGACTTGTGTTGTCTAGGTGTATATTAAAGTCGACGGTTCAAGAATATCAAATCTAAAGATTGATCGAGTTCATCCAATGCATGTTCATTACGGAAAGTTCAAAGGAAAACCTACTTATCCGGATGCAATTAGTATTTACTTGTTGATCACACACTTGTTCATAAATGTTTTGTTACAATATCTATTTCCCATTTATGTTGGGTTTTGTTGGGTTTTTAAGGAGTGTGAATGAAAAATAAATAGGTGTTTTTCCAAAAAGACACCAAGAGAAAAGATGCAATTTGAAGAGACACCTTTTAGGATTGAATGGTTATGACCTTTTCAATGGGTTATAACTTTTCTGAAGAGTTGAACTTTTATGAAGAGGTGCACCTTTCTGAACCATTATTTCTCTTCATGAAGCAACACCTTGATAGTTATAAATACCTAAATTTTTTCTTAAGTAAAGACAATTTGTTTTGAGTTGACAAATATTCTTCTTCTTCTTCTAAAACCTCTCATGTGATCATCAAATTGTTGAGTGTGTTTAAAGTTTCTAAAAATTTGAGGTATAGCTATTTTTAGAAAGAGAATCATTTTATCCTGGGAAGAAAGATTCCATAACCTCGGGTACTTGAGGGGAATAAATTCCTTAAGGACATACCGTGCATTTGGTGGACTTGATTCCACAATTTTTTGGTTCATCTTCTTTCTTAAAGTTTATAAATACTTTATTTTGATAGTTCATTTGATCATTCATTTGGACTTGTGTTTGAAGTTGTTGTAACTTCATTGTAGTTCTTGAAAGTTGTTCTTGAACCTAGTCTTGAAGTGTGGGTTGAAACATACAGATTTTTGTATCCGAAACAACAAAAGTCTCCTCATAGTTCACACCATACTCCTATTTGTTACCAAGAACAACCAACCGAGCTTTGTACCAATCAAGAGTTCTATTAGAATGAAGTTTGATTGAATAAACTTATTTACATCCAATTGGATGGACATTAGAAGGACATGAAACAATATCCCACGTGTCATTTTCTTTAAGAGCCTAAATCTCTTCCTCTATTTCTTTTTGCCAACATTCATGCTTGGGTGCTTGTGAGTAATAAGTTGGAACAGAAATAGTGGATAAATTAGATGAAAAACTATACCAATTAGGAGTACGAGATACTCTGGTAGATCATCGAGTGGGCTCAAGAGGAGCTGGACTTGAAGAATTCTCAGATACTAGTTGTGGAGCAGTTTCAGGTGGTGGATCAATATCGGGAGGGGGTAAAGTTGGTCGCTGTCGTTCATATAAAAATCCAGGTTTGAACCTCTTAGAAGAAGATGACGAATCCTCAAAAGTAGAAAAAAGAGGAGAAACATAAGATAACTCAACATTAGTAGGAAAGAAATATTGATTCTCAAAGAGAACAACATTTCTAGAAACGTGAATTTATTAGAACATGGATTATAATAGGTAAAACCTTTATGTGAAGTACTATAACCCAAAAAACACATTTATAGACTTAACAGAAAGTTTATTGCACTGAAAAGGATGAAGATGCACAAAACAAATACAACCAAATGTATGAAAATTATCATAGCTGGGATTTTTATCATAAAGATGAAAATATGGAGATTCAAGATTTAACGCTTTAGATGGTAGTCTATTAATTAAGTAAACAATAGTACACAAAACTTCCACTTAATATTTAGATGGAACAGAGGACTCAATCAATAAAGTACGAGTGACATCTAAAAGATAATGATTTTTACTTTCAACAACCCCATTTTGTTGTGGTGTATATGAAAAAAAGCGTTGTGAGACAATTTCTTTTTCAAGAATTTTTTTTTAAATTCATAAGACATATATTCTCCACCAGAATCAGATCATAATAATTTTGATACAATTAGAAAATTGAGTCTCAATATAGGCCAAAAATATCTTGAATATGGAAAATACCTTTGGAACAAAGAAAATATACCCACGTAAATCGATTATAATCATTTATAAATATCACAATTGAAATAAGCATGAGAAAAAATTGGTGAAATACCCCAAACATTACTATGAATGACATCAAAACACTTTGCATCACGACTTCCAAAATTAGGAAAAGGAAGAAATTTATTTTTGCCCAATTTACAAGTAGAACAATCAAAGAAAACAGTGAAAATTTTATTTTATTTTCCAATAAATCAGAATTTAATAAATGAGACAACATAATAGAACTTGAATGTCCTAACCACTTATGTCATACCTTAGTCTTACTAGGTGTAGAAGTACAAGCAAAAGATAGAACACAAGGAATGAAAAAATTTATTGGCTATAGTCGTCCAATGTTAGGACCATTCACATTTATCTTCCTCGACATCTGATCCTACACAAGACAATCATTACGAGAAAAATTCATATCACAATTGTTATCTACAAATTGTCCAACTGAAATAAGACTAGTGGAGAGCTTTAGTGACACAAAAACATTGTTGAAAATTTTAGTAATATACCCAACCTTGGTAATGCTAAATTACTATCATTGACAACTTGAATTTGTGATGGACCATAATACTTACAAATATTTTTAACATACTAGCCGAGTTGTTTATATGATTGGAAGTGCCAGAATCAACAAGCCAAAAAGTAGATGCAAGATCATTACCTTGTAGCCCCAAAGCTGAAAAGGCTTACATGATCATTTGTCTTTCCATTTCAGGAGTAAGAATTTGTCCCGAAGATGAGTACTCGGTAGTGAAATAATTTATCCTAGCTCGAAAAACATTGACCTTATGATTTTAAGGGCGTGTAAGACACTCTTTGATAATGTGTCCTTGTTGTTTGCAATAATTACAAAACCTCCTTCCACAATTGTTATCAGTATGAGCATATTCCTTGTAACTATAACATTGAGTTCTAGTCATATCCCTACCCCTTCTTTTACCTTGGGTAGCAAATACAACAACAACATCATTAACTTTCTTGAAAGCATTTTGTGTGATAAAATGTTGCTCCTCACGGAGTAATTCCCTGAAACAAATATCCAAGAAAGGAGACGGGTCACAATTCATCAATTTAGAGCGAACGCTTTCAAACTCGGAATCATAAAAAATTGGTCTCACTTGCTTTGCTCATGAACTGCCTGAATTATAAAAAGAGATTTGGCTGGTATTTTGGCATAAGTAATATCGGTAAATTCATCCCATAAATTTTGAAATTCAGAAAAATAATCCTGAATGAATTGATCACCTTGAGAGTACTTACCAATTTCTTACTCTAACTGAAAGCGTCTTGCACTATTATCTTGGTTGTAAACCTTTTGTAAATAACCCCACATAGCGTTAGAAGTCTTGTAAATCCTGCATCAAGGACAATAAGAGGGTTAATTGACCCTAAAATTCATGTCATCACCTGAGCATCCTTAATCTTCCATTTACCTAACTTTATTAGATTAGTAGGAGAAGGGTCGCTTCCATCTATATGCCCTCATAGTTATTTTTTGGTGACAAATAATCGAAATTGAAACTCCCAGGAAGAATAATTTTTTCCAATGAAGCGAACATTGAAGGATTCAGATTGATGTGAGCTATGTTCTTGAATAGCTATAAAAACTAGAAACACTATGACTTGGAAAAAACAAGCAGGATGAATAAGATCAAAAGTCCAAGATATTGACGAACCGTCAACACAATCAAAATTTTCAAAAAAAATATTGAAATGATCCAAGATGGACTCTATGAAACTACTAGACAACCAAGATAAGGCTCTAATACCATGTCAAATTTGTGTTGAATGTCTCTCAATATTGAGAGTCTATCCATTAAATAGAAATTATTCAAAGATTACATCCCTAAAAATCCGCCTTTCCTATCCCTAAAGATCAACTATTCTATTCCTTTGAATCCGCTATTGTATCCCTTATTATCTGCTATTTTATTCCTTTGATTACTACATCATATCTTTATAATTACAAGTATACTACAATATATAATTACATTAATATATACAATATTCACTATTAGTTCGTGATCTTTGAGTTGTCCATCATGCTAATAGTTTAGGTTGGCTCGACAACCAACCTTCAAGATCCGTTCTTTATGTATATTTTGGATCATTGATAATATTTTCTGATGAATAAATCAAGGAGCTCGAGGTAGGATTAAAGAAAAGTGAATAGAAGTTTATATGAGTGTTGAGAGATGCTGATAGAAGTGAGATGTTTATTTTCATGATCCAAAACTTGATCCTGAACATAACAGGCACCTGGAATCCCTCAAGGCCTTAGAGGACCACTTAACATTCATCATGAGCATAAAATATTATTTGCAGAAAAGAACGTAAAAGAACGTACAAATAACTAAACTTAAAACCGCCAGTCATCTTAATAATCTTAAGAGATAAATAATGGAGAAATACTGAAAACCTGTATTCACTTCAATACCAGTCTACGAAGCATTTAAACATAAAGAACTATCTAGTCCTAAACAAGTCCCAAGCGATACCATAATAAGAAATACTAAAACTCTTAAGTAAGCTACCTTCGGAAGAATAGAGAGCTCACTTACTCTAAAGCTATCCTGATGATCCTAACGCTGCACAGAACCAAAGAAAGGTGTCTCCGAACTTACACCATGAAATGATGTAGCGTCTGTAGATGAAAATAAGATAGAATAACTCTTATGAATTTACTCTTGTTTTAAATATAAACGATGAACCTAAAAGATTAAAGCGTAAATCAAATCCCTAAAATAATCATTTGTTGTATATTTAGCGCAAAAGTAAATTCATAACTTCAAGTAATGCTCTCCAAAACCCATTTAAATAAGAAGAGAAAAACAATTCAATAAAGAAAGAATTCATAAAACTCAATCTTTTCATCAATTATGGAATAGCTCTCAACCTTAGCTTAAATTCATGATTTTGGCATAAATAAAGATTTAGGAAACATACTCTTAAAATTAGGTTGAAAGAGAGTTGTTCTACATACCTTTTGATGGAGAGAATCACAAGAAAGCTTTGAAATGAAGTCTTAAGTCTTGAACCTAGATTTTCTCGTCTCTTGGAACCTTGAAGGGGACAGTAACATATTTAATTCAAAAAATCATGCCTTAGTGGTTTAAGAATATTTTGTATAGACGGGGGATGATTTTGGGGAAAGAAAAACACCAAAAGGCCCTTAAAAATGCGTAAGAAAATAAGAGAAATTATTGTTGGACATCACCTCCATGGAATGGAGGCTATAGCAGAGATATAGCTTTGTGACACAGAGGCTATCGTAGAGATACATCTCTATGAAACAAAGGTATTGCGGATATAACACCCCATAATTTTTCTCAACTCGATATCACTTTGTATAATGCTTAATGAGCTGACAACTTGAATGATGTTTTTCTTTCTAATTGTTAAGAAAAGGACTTAGTCACATTTTGAGCTCCTAATCTTTAATGATTTTATTTTTGACCTCCCTAACCTCAGAAAGTTAATTTTTAAGTTGATTCATGATCGGGGAAGTCAATAGTACATCTCGAGTGAGTTTTAAAATTTTCAGACAAGCATAAGGGCATGTTTGGTACTCCAAAACAGCAGCTCAGGGCAATATGCCCGTGGCGCCCTACCCATTCCGGCACCTGGGTGAGCCCGCGATGGAGACCGCGGTGCATTTCCTAGAGCGATGCTCCAGAGCCCGCAGCGCCCTGGCTAGTCTGATCCATGTATTTTCTGCAGTCAAGCTTCATGTTTTAAGGGCAAATGGGTCATTTTCCTTCACCCAAATTCACCCAAATACGAAATTAAAAAGTGTTTAGGATAAATTACATCAAAAACTACTCTTATTATCTCAAATCAAAACCCTAGTTCCTTCTCTTAAGATCAAGAGTTCATCCTCAAGGTCAAGAACTCCAAAGACTCAATTAAGATTCGGGTTTCTCTCTGTACTTAACAAAATAAGGTACATGGGGTTGTCCTAATCTCATGGGCATGATTTTGATAAAAATTTAAACAAGAATTTAATAATTACTTAAGTATGTTTGCAATTATAAGTGGGGTTTTGTTTTTAACACAAAAGGCATGCATTGTGATATGGTTTTCAGAAGAATATTAAAAGATCATGGGGTTGTTTGCTTATATATCTTAATTGTTGAAATGGTGGACATGTGATTTAAATTTTGAAAAGTTCTATGAACATGATTTGTGAATATTTTAATCCCCATGATGATGTTTTATGTACTCCACATGATACTATTGTTAAACTACTGAGAGCATGAATTTTATATCCACTATCATACTACTTTATAAATGATGAAGTTTCTTGACTATTATGTATTGAGAATCATTATGCATGTGTTGGCGTATGAGAGTCTTGTTGGTGGTCACACTATGATTTGCATAAGAAGTTTTGAGAATTGATATAGTACTGATGACTTGCAAGTCGGGGTATGACGATATCCTGCAGAGGAATTACCTCGAATGAAAAGAAGAAAAGAATATTGTGAGCATGATGCATGTTTTCTTTATATCAAACTTAAATCTTGATTGATGTGAGTTGAATGGTTACCCAAATAAATCACGAGTCAGATGATTCTATGCTGAAAACCGTGATTTACCAACACGAAAACTTGGTACCCTGCTATGTGATCTTGCGTACCTAGTACTATGTCATCCCAACTCAGGACCTATGGTTAGGAGCCCTGCTTTATGTTCTTGAGACCAACCACTAAATATTGACTTGATTGGGGTTGTGGAACCCTGCTGTGTGATCCTGTGTGTCCTTCCCTCACTAGTACTCCAATCTTGGCGACAACCGAGATTTGGAAGTCGATGAAAATGTAAAATTGTAGGGTGTACCATCTAGCTTAATTGTGTTGCATTGTTGTCGAAAATTATTATACTATGCCCATGTGTTTTCAAATGATTTTGCGTTAACGTGTTTTATAATAGCTCTCACCTATGTTGTATAAAAGTTGTATTTTGTTTTTGGATTACTCTACGTACCAGTACTTCTGTATTGATCCCCTATATTTCAGGGTCTGAGGCTCAGTCCAGGGGTCCTTCTAGACCATAGATTTGACAGACAAAAGTGTGCAGTTGGTGAGCCTCTCTTACTTCGGAAGGCCATTCTTAGAGTATTGTTATTTCATTATAGTATTGGTCCAACTGGGGGACTTGTCCCAGTTTTAAGAAAGATGTTGGTTTTGATGTATTAGAGATTTCGCAGACTGAGGTTAAGTACTGTTAAGAGTTTATGAAATTTCATCTTTGGACCTGTTCAGTTGATATATTATAATGATCATGTGACCGCATGTTGAAACTTCCGCATCTCTTGTATTGTTTAAATGATATAGATGATTGTCAGAAAGTAAAGAGGGCTCGAGCCACTATGGTTCGGGATGCCCATCGCGGTCAGCGCCTGGTTCAGGTCGTGACAGCGGACCTCCACTATTTTTGCCAAAACTTAATTTTTGTTGGACCCTTGCTCCATAGCATGGGGCTAATGCAGTAGTAAACTGTTTTGGGCTCCAAAATTTATTTTTCTCAAGCTCTTTGTTCTCTAAAATCCCCTAATTTAATTTTAAAACTTTCCCAAAGGCCAAAAACATGGGGTGTCATATTTATTGGGGAAGCTAGAAGATTTGTGTCGCTAGAAGTGTATTGAAGAAGGAAAAAATGGTCCGATTAGTGGTAAGAGAATGGAAACCAAAACTAGAAATCTTGACTCATTCGTCCGAGGGGAGTTCATGAGTTATAGTGGATGAAATTCTTGCATAGAGAGCGTTACTACAGACGTTCCAATAGCTACTTATCCTATCCTGTCTGAACAACCAATTTTTGTTTTGTGACAAAAATGTTGAAAATTGGCCAACTCAATTAAGGGGTGGGAGAAACATGACAATGGCATCAGAAGATGATGTTTAAATTAGGAAAAGAGCAGAAGAATTGGGAGCATCAATAAGGTAGTCCACAGAGAAAAAGGAGTTAAATCCATAGACTTTTTTTTCACAAGAAAGATGTAATGGTTATTGTTGAAAATATGCCTAAAAAATAAAGTAGAAGAATTACTAACTTTGGAAAGTAAGAATGGAGACTTATCTTGAGGCTTTAGATCTTTGGAAAAAGTTATTTTCAGAATTCATCTCACTCACAGGTCCTTCAAAAACCTGGCTATGATACCAATCAACAATTGGTATTTAGAACCATTTTCTTATGGGACCTGAGATGAATCCTCAAGAACCTGTCTATGATACCAACCAATAATTGGTATTTAGAGCTATTTTCTTGAGGGACCTGCGGGTGAGATGAATTCTGAAAACAACTTTTTCCAAATATCCTCTCTTATCTTTGATGGTGAGAATTACCAACTTTGGACAGTAAGAATAGAGACTTATCTTGAGGCTTTAGATCTTTGGGAGGTCATGGATGTAACGCCCTGAATTTTTCCTAGCTAAATTTTCCCCTAAACTATCAAGCATGGGATTCTAGAGTGATTTATAATTAATTACCTGTGGAATTCTTTAGATTTTAACTTTTCATTACGTAGATGATCGAACAAGTTTTCCGTCAACATAAGATTCATCTAAAACGGACACTCGGTGAAGGAGTTATGGTTAATTTAAGTCCTAGTTATAAAACACCGTCATTCCTGTCCTTGGCACATCGTGGAGAGGGTGTAAATGATGATGGTCAATTTCCAGTGAGACTCCGCAAAAGTGGCGCATTGCGGAGTGAGCCAAATTTCCATTCGTCAATTTCCAATGAGCCAGCGCGATTGTGGCGCGTCGCGGTGGCCGATAAAATTGGGCACCCAGTTATATTTTTACTCCGTCTCATTAAGAGTATATTGGGTATTTTCCACCCCCCTTATCAGCTTAAATACAGGATTATATTCTCAAGTGACTACATTACTCATATTTTCCTCAAAAAATTCACAAGAACTCACCCTAGGGTTTCAAACTAAAAACCCAAATATCTCAAGATTTAACCGTGGGTTTTTGAAACAAATTGGAGATTTGGAATCCCCAAGACATAGGCATCAAGAAGCATCCTTTAATTTCCTAAATAGAGGTACGCGGGGTTTTCTTAAAAATCTCATGGGCATAAAAAATATGTTTTTAAGAAAAGGGTTTTGGATTTATGAATAAATTCATGTTTTAGAAGTTTTGACGGTATTGTTTTGGTCTTTAGGCCTCCCCCAAATTGATTTGAATTGATATATGTATATATATATATATATATGTATATGTTTTAATGTTGATGATTGAATTGAGATCATGATTCATGCGAAAATCCTTCTGTTGTTATGATTTTCCTTACTTATCATATGATATGGATTATTTTTTAAATGCATCTTGAAAAGCATGTTACGAAGTATCTTGATTTATGAATGATTTGTTTATGAATCTTGAATTCCAAAGAGAGGGTTGTTTGTATTGAAAAATTCTGAAAATACATATAATGAGAGAGTGCATGGACTTTCCCAAAAGCACATGACCACCTTATATTTGAAGAGTTCTTGCATAGTTTTGCCTTATGCTTTTGGAACATGAAATCTTTTATACCGTTTGCATGTTTGGGTGGTCTAAACTGTGTTTTAATGAAAGAATCATGCATGATGAATTATGGCTCAGAAATATGACTTGCAAGTCTTGGTGTGACGATACCAACTTAGATAATGCCATGTTAATTCAGAACAGAATAGAATACATGTTTGAAATCAGACTTTTCAGATGTTGAAGCTTGAAAAATGCATGATTCAGAACAGGATAAAATTAGGCATAAAGAGAGATTAGGTGGTTCGCCAAAGAAGGAATGGGTTCAGACAACTCATTGCCTAAAATGGTGATTTACCGATTCGGGTTTATTATATTATGCTAGCCTAGAGCCTTGTGGTGTATCAGATCAGACACTCCAACCCTTGCGGCACACTCGGGTTGGGGGCTTCCCCACCGATTCAATGACGGATTCTATATAGCCCGTGAAATATCATACTTGTAGGGGAGTGCCACCTAACTCAGAAGTAATACAAAGATCAGACATTGCATTGACGAGAATGATTTATGATTTTCAGAAAGTGTCCATATGTTTTAGAGCTATTTCATGCATGATATTTTGACAAATCACTCTCCAACTATTTTATATATATATACAAGATTTATTTTTGATTACTTCGCGTACCAGTACATCTGTATTGACCCCCTATCCTCCCTCCAGATTTTGAGGCTCAGTCTAGGGGTCCAGAAAAGTAGTAGATTATGATCAGACAGGGTTGCAGTGTCTAGTTAGTGAGCCTTCTTTGTTCCAGAAGGCCTATTTATTTTTAGAAAACCATTATTAGACATGGTTTCTATCTACTGGCGGCCTTGTCCCAGTTTTTGATTATGTTAGTGATCATATAGTAGAGATTTCACAAACGGTTATCAGATGTTGTTAGATAGTTCTAGATTTTGTCTTTCTTTTTAATTTAGGTCATACTTATGACCATGATTCCGTTGTTACATATATTTCTGCATTTCCTTACTGTATATGAATGGTGGATATGATTTCAAGTTAGGAGGTTGTCCGGGCCTTCATAGTTTTAGATGCTCGTCACAGCCAGGGCCTCAGTCCGGGTCGTGACAAACTTAGTATCAGAGCACGGTTCATGGTCCCAGGGTGTCTGTAAAATTACATCGGGTAGAGTTTTGTTTATGGGTGTGTAGCGCGCCACACTTATAAGTCAGAGACTACTGGGCGTTTAGGAATGTTCCCCTCTTTGTGATTTAGTTAGTGCTTTAGAGTCTGAGTTAGAATTGTCCCCTAATAAGTGATCTAATATATTTCAGAAAGTAGTCATGCCTCCTCGTCGTTCCAACAACCAGGATGCTTAGGATGATGAAGTTCGTCCCACCATGGGATGAGGACCCGTAATAGAGAGCACACCCTAGAACCTGTCTCCACTCTGGGAGTACCTCCAGTCCCGACCAGTCCTTCTTGAGCTCCAAGGATAAATGTTAACCATCCTCAGTCTTCTCAGAGGGACATATCAAATGCACAATTCAGATAATCCATTCACATACTTGCACAACTGGTAGCCACACAGACTCAGAGGTCGGAGGATACTAGGTCTGCATCTGTTACTTCGAAGGCTACTAGGGTAGGCCAGTTTATGAGGATGAACCCGCCCAAATTTTTGGGCACTAAGGTAGATGAGGACCCATAGGAGTTCGTGGACGAAATAGAGAAGATTTTTAGGGTAATGCATATGGATCAGGTGGAAGGGGTTGAGTTAGCAGCATACCAACTTAAAGATGTAGCGAACCAATGGTATAATGAGTGGGAAGAGGCAAAGGGTGAGAGTGTTGAGCCCGCAGTTTGGGGCAAATTTATGGAAGTTTTCTTGACCGGTTCTTTCCTCTAGAGTTGAGGGAAGCCAAGGCAGAAGAATTCATGAATCTTAAGCAGGGGAAGATGAGTGTCCAGGATTACACTCTAAAGTTTAACCAACTGGCTCGTTATGCACTAGAAATGATAGGAAATATGACAGCCCGGATGAGAAAGTTTGCATCCGACCTTTCCGATGATCTAGCGCTTGAATGCCAAGGGGCGATGCTAAATAGGGATATAGACTTTGCTAGGCTGTCAGTCCACATGCAACAGGTGAAAGAGAATAAAAAGAAAATATCTGAATCTAGATAGAAGGACAGGCATATGAAGAGAGCCAAAATAGCGGATCAGAACCATAGTCAGCCACAGAGCGGTAACTGGGGCGGTAAATGGAAAAAGAAGAATTTTTAGAGTAACACGCAATCTACAGCTAGATCCTCAGTGCCCAGACCCCCAGTTGATAGACGATCTCAGAGTTTTCAGACTAGTCATAGACCCAAAGCTCAGGATACTCAGTCACAGGGCAGTGTGGCTGAGCAGCATAGTACTTTTCTACGGTACGAGACTTGCGGTAGGCATCATCTAGGAAGGTGTCAGCTGGGCTCGCTAGTGTGTTATTCATGCATCCAGATGGGTCATTTCTAGAGAGATTGTCCCTCCGCTAGGAGGAATATTGGTGGAGCTAAGTCTCAGTAAAACTATTCTGCACCACCACCACCTCAAAAGGGCACCACTTCAGCTACTGGGAGCGGTCGCAACCGGTTATATGCTTTGACCAACCGCCAGGAGGTGGAAGCCTCACCAGATATTATCACCGATACGTTACAAATCTTTTCTCGTGATGTTTATGTGTTACTTGATCCTGGGTCTACCTTATCCTATGTGACCCCGTATGTGGTTATTGGTTTTGGGTTTGAGCCCGATGTGATTTTCGAACCTTTCTCTGTTTCCACTTTTATAGGTGCTTCTGTTGTGGCTAGGAGGGAGTATAAAAATTGTGTTGTGTCTATTCTTAGTAGGGATACTATGGCAGACCTCATAGAACTTGATATGGTTGCTTTTGATGCTATCCTAGGGATAGACTGGCTCCATCGGTGTTATGCCACACTAGACTGTAAAACCCGAAAGGTTACCTTTTTATTTCTAAATAAGCCAGCAATAGAGTGGGAAGGGCATTCTTTAGTACCTAGAGGTCACTTCATATCTTATCTCCAAGGGTTACTTGTATCATCTTATTCGGGTTAAAGATTCTAATACCGAAAGTCTTCCTCTTCAATTTGTCCCTGTAGTAAATGAATTCCTAGAAGTTTTTCCAGATGATCTCCCAAGAATTCCACCTGATAGGGAGATAGATTTTGGCATTGATGTGTTGCCAGATACCCGTCCTATTTCTATTCTGCCATATAGAATAGCTCCTACAGATCTAAAAGAGTTGAAAGAACAGCTGGCAGATCTCCTAGATAAAGGTTTTATTAGACCTAGTGTTTTGCCCTGGGGTGCACCTGTACTCTTCGTACGAAAGAAATATGGTTCCCTACGTATGTCCATAGATTATCATCAACTGAATATAGTCACTGTTAAAAATAAATATCCTCTTCCTAGGATTGATGACCTTTTTGACCAACTTTAAGGTGCTAAGTGTTTTTCTAAAATAGACCTTCATTCGGGATATCACCAGTTGAAATTTAGGGAGTTAGACATTTCTAAAATAGCTTTTTGAACCAGATATGGTCATTATGAATTCTTAGTCATGTCTTTCGGGTTGACTAACGCTTCTGCAGCTGTCATGGACCTAATGAATAGGGTCTTCCATCAGTTCCTAGACCTGTTTGTCATAGTTTTTATTGATGACATCTTGATTTACTCCAAAAGTGAGGAGGACCATGCCAATCACCTCCGCACTATTCTTCAGACTCTCAAAGATCATAAGTTGTATGCAAAATTCTCTAAGTGTGAATTCTGGCTAAATGCTATTGCTTTCTTAGGGCATATTTGTCTAGTGAGGGGTCTGGGTTGATCCCTAAAAAGTTTAGGCAGTGAGAAAATAACCTAGACCCACAAATCCAACCGACATTTGGAGTTTCTTGGGTTTGGAGGGTTATCACAGAAGGTTTGTAGAGAGTTTTCCTCCATAGCTGCACCACTTACTAAGTTGACTCAGAAAAAGGTGACGTTTTTGTGGTCTGACTCTTGTGAGAATAGTTTTGATAAGTTGAAAGAAAAGTTGACTACTGCTCCTATTTTGACTCTTTTGGAAGGTACATAGGGTTTTATTGTGTATTGTGATGCATCCCGAGTGGGACTTGGTTGTGTACTTATGTAGCATGGTAAGGTGGTAGCTTATACATCTGACAATTGAAAGTGTATGAGCGCAATTACCCTACCCATGATTTAGAGTTAGGGGCGGTGGTGTTCATGCTTAGAATTTACCGGCACTATCTTTATGGGGTGCATGTAGACATTTTAACTGGCCACAAAAGTTTGTAGTATGTTTTCTCGCAGAAAGAATTAAATCTCACGCAAAGGCGCTGGATGGAATTTTTAAAGGACTATGAAATGAGCCTGCACTATCATCTGGGTAAGACAAATATTGTAACCGACGTCCACAACAGATTATCTATGGGCAGTCTTTCTCATATTGAGAAAGGGAAGAGAGAAGTGGTGAAGGATGTTCACCGACTTGCAAATCTTGGAATATGACTCTTAGATTCTGAAGATGGAGGGGTGGTTGTGCATGAGATAGCTAATCATCCCTTTGTGCAGAAGTTAAAGAAAGGCAGGCCGAAGATCCCATCTTGATGTAAATTAAGAATGATATGGCTCAACAGAAGGTGATGTCATTTGAGATCGGTGGTGATGGTATTTTGAGATATCAGGGTAGATTATGTGTACCAAATGTTGATGGTTTGTGGAATAGAATCCTTGACGAAGCCCACACTTCGAGGTATGTTGTTCACCCAGGATCTACTAAGATGTACCATGATCTGAAATCTATGTATTGGTGGAATAATATGAAGCGTGATATGGGTAACTTTGTTTCCAAGTGTTTGAATTGCCAACAAGTTAAAGTAGAGCATATGAGGCCAGGTAGTTCTTCCCAAGAGATAGATTTGCCCTTGTGGAAGTGGGAGATGATTAATATAGACTTCATTACAGGACTCCCGAAGTCCCGAAACCAGTATGATTCCATTTGGGTAATTATAGATATGCTGACCAAGTCAGCCTACTTTCTGCCTGTCAAGACTAACTATTCGGGAGAGGATTATGCCAAGCTGTTCATTGCAGAAATAGTTTTTTTGCATGGGGAACCTGTGTCCATCATATCTGACCGAGGTACACAGTTTTTTTCACAGTTTTGGAGATCATTTCAAAAGGGTTTAGGTACCCAAGTGAATTTGAGCATGGCTTTCCACCCTCAGACAGACAGGCAAGCTGAGCGCACCATCCATACCCTTGAGGATATGTTGAGGGCCTGCGTGATTGATTTTAAAGGTAGTTGGGTAGAGCACTTTCCATTGATAGAGTTCGCATATAATAACAGTTTCCATTCCAGCATTAAGATGGCACCATTTGAGGCATTGTATGGGAGAAGATGTAGGTCTCCGATAGGATGGTATGAAGTAAGTGAGACGCAAATGTTTGGGCCTAATCTTGTTCATCAGGCAATGAAAGATGTGAAACTTATCAGAGAACGACTTAAGATAGCTCAGAGTCATTATAAATCCTACGCCGATAATAGGAGAAGAGATCTAGAGTTTGAAGTTGGAGATTGGGTGTTTCTCATGGTTTCTCCCATGAAGGGAGTCATGCGATTCGGGAAGAAAGGTAAGATGAGTCCTCGCTATGTAGGGCCATACCAAATTTTGAGAATGATAGGTGGGGTTGCGTATGAGTTAGAATTGCCTGCTAGTTTGGGTTTTGTCCATCCGGTATTTCATATATCTATGTTGAAGAAGTGTATTAGAGACCATTCTTTAGTGTTGCCTATCGAAGAAATCAAAGTGACAGACTCCTTATCCTATGAAGAAGAGCCTGTAGAAATTTTGGATCGCCAAGTTAGAAGATTGACGAGCAAAGAGATAGCCTCAGTTAAAGTATTATGGAGAAACTAGAAAATTGAAGAAGCAACTTGTGAATCAGAAGTTGACATGAGATCTAGATACCAAAACCGTTTTGACCCAGTGGATGACGAAATGAAAGGTACAATTCTTGCCTTATTCTTTCTATGCCTTAGTATTCTTGAAATTATGCTTGTCTGTGTCCTGCGTCAACATTCGGGGATGAATATTCCCAAGGGGGATATTGTAACGCCCCAAAGTTTTCCTAGCTAAATTTTATCCTAAAGTATCAAGCATGGGATTATAGAGTGATTTATACTTAATTCCCTGTGGAATTCTTTATATATTAACTTTTCGTTACGTAGATGATCAAATAAGTTTTCCGTCGACATAAGATTCATCCAAAACGGACACTCAGTGAAGGAGTTATGGTTAATTTAAGTCCTACTCGTAAAACACCATCATTCCTGTCCTTGATGCATCGCGGAGTGGGTGTACATGATGATGGACAATTTCCAATGAGACTTCGCGATGGTGGCGTATCGCAGAGTGGGCCAAATTCCCATTCGTCAATTTCCAGTGAGCCACCGCGATTGTGGCGCGTCGCGGTGGCTCATAAAATCGGGCACCCAGTTATATTTTTACTCTATCTCATTAAGGGTATATTAGGTATTTTCCACCCCCTTATCATCTTAAACACGGGATTATATTCCCAAGTGACCACATTACTCATATTTTCCTCAAAAAATTCACAAGAACTCACCTTAGGATTTCAAACTAAAAATCCAAATATCTCAAGATTTAACCGTGGATTTTCAAAATAAATTGGAGATTTGGAATCCCCAAGTCGTACGCATCAAAAAGCATCCTTTAATTTCCTAAATAGAGGTACGCGGGGTTTTCTTAAAAATCTCATGGGCATAAAAAATATGTTTTTAAGAAAAGGGTTTCGGATTTATGAATAAATTCATGTTTTAGAAGTTTTGACGGTATCGTTTTGGTATTTAGGCCTCCCCCAAGTTGATTTGAATTGATATATGTATATATGTACATGTTTTAATATTGATGATTGAATTGAGAGCAGGATTCGCGTGAAAATCCCTCTCCTGTTATGATTTTCCTTACTTATCATATGATATGGATTATTTTTGAAATGCATCTTGAAAAGCATGTTACGAAGTGTCTTGATTTATGAATGATTTGGTTATGAATCTTAAATTCCAAATAGAGGGTTGTGTGTATTGAAAAATTCTGAAAATACATATAATGAGAGAGTGCATGGACTTTGCCAAAAGCACATGACCACCTTATGTTTGAAGAGTTCTTGCAAAGTTTTGACTTATGCTTTCGAAACATGAAATCCTTTATATTGTTTGCATGTTTGGGTGGTCTGAACTGTGTTTTAATGAAAGAATCATGCATGATGCATTATGGCTCAGAAATAGGACTTGCAAGTCTTGGTGTGACGACACCAACTCAGATAATGCCATGTTAATTCAGAATAGAGTAGAATGCATGTTTGAAATTAGATTTTTCAGATGTTGAAACTAGAAAAATACATGATTCAGAACAGGATAAAATTGGGCATAAAGAGAGCTTAGGTGGTTCCCCGAAGAAGGCATGGGTTCAGACAACTCATTGCCCAAAATCATGATTTTACCGATCCGGGGTTATTATATTACGCTGGCCTAGAGACTTGTGGCGTATCAGACTCAGACACTCCAACCCTTGCGGCACACTCGGGTTGGGGACTTTCTCGCCGAGTCAACGGTGGATTCCATATAGCCTGTGGAATATCAAACTTGTAGGGGAGTGCCACCTAACTCAGAAGTAATACAATGATCAGACATTGCATTGACGAGAATGATTTATGATTTTCAGAAAGTGCCCATGTGGTTTAGAACTATTCATGCATGATATTTTGACAAATCTCTCTCCAACTATTTTATATAGATATACAAGCTTTATTTTGAATTGCTTCGCGTACCAGTACATCTCCTCCTTCCAGGTTCTGAGGCTCAGTCTAGTGGTCCAAAAAAGTAGTAGATTTTGATTAGACAGGGTTGCAGTGTCCAGTTGGTGAGCCTTCTTTATTCCAGAAGGCCTATTTATTTTCAGACAACCATTATTAGACATGGTTTTGGTCTACTGGGGGCCTTGTTCAAGTTTTCAGATTATGTTAGTAATCATGTAGTAGAGATTTCGCAGAACGGTTATCAGATGTTGTTAGATAGTTCTGGATTTTTTCTTTCTTTTTAATTTATGTCAGACTTATGACCATGATTTCGTTGTTACATGTATTTCAGCATTTCCTTATTGTGTATGAATGGTGTATATGATTTCAAGTTAGGAGGGTGTCCGAGCCTCCATGGTTTGGGATGCTCATCACAGCCAGGGCCTCAGTTCGGGTCGTGACAGTGGAGGAGGATAATGATCTTCTTCCACTCCCCAATAATCCCACAGTGGCGCAAATCAAAAGCCAAAATAAAAAAAAATCCTAAAATTAAAGGCGAAAGCAAGTTTGTTTGCTAGTGTGTCTCCAATAATTTTCACGAGAATTATGAATTTTAAATCAACAAAAGAAATTTGAGATTATATGAAGGAAAAATATACAGGAGATGAAAGAATACGAGGCATGAAGGTGTTGAATCTAATAAGAAAATTTGAATTATAAAAGATGAAGGAATCTGAGAACGTCAAAGAATACTTAGACAAACTTTTTGGCATTATTAACAAGGTAAGATTGCTTGGCACAAAATTTAAAGATTCAAGAATTGTTGAAATTTTTTTGTTACAATACCTGAAAGGTACGAAGTATCAATAACTACCTTGAAAAATACAAAAAAAACTTGTCTAAGATTATCTTGACAGAATTGTTAAATACATTGCAGGCATAAGAACAAAGGAGTCTTATGAGGTAGGATGGTATGATTGAAGGAGATTTGGCCGCCAACCACAAGACTCAAAGCAAGGGTAATAATTTAAGAAAAAAGCACCCACCTTGCTAGTACTGTGGCAAAATAGGTCATCCTCCATTTAAATATTAGAAGAGATCAGATGCATAATGCAAGATCTACAATGTGATTTACAAAAGTAAATCTAAAAAATATGAAGCAGATGACCAAGTCACCAAAGAAGACAAAAAGATCACTTATTTGTGGCAATATATTTTCTAACCAAGAAATCTAAGTTTTGGATGATTTACAGTGCTTGTACAAACCACAAGACATATGAAAAAACTCTTTTTTAAAGAGTTTCTACCTTTGGAAAATAAGAAAGTCAGAATTGGGAATGGTGACTATATTCCTGCAGAAGGAAAAGGGAAAGTTTCCATAATTTCAGGTACAAAAATAATTTCAAATGTCTTTTATGTGCCTGATATTAATAAAAGTTTGCTTAGTGTTGGCCAGTTAATGGAAGAAGGATTTAAATTATTATTTGGAAAGAAATATTGTTGAATCTTTGTTCCACTAATCATGAAATTTTACAAGTTGAAATGAGAGATAAATGTTTCCTATTTAATCCAACAAAAGGTGCACACAAGCCTTGCAAGACCAAAGATGAATTGACAGATTTGTTCAAGAGGTCAAATTCAATCAAAACTACAATCTACAATTTCTGATCCAAGGAAGAGTGTTGAAAATATGTCTCAAAAATTAAGTAGATAACTATTAGCAGTTTTAAATTATTAGAGTTCTGTATGGCTTAAACTTAGGAATTAGTTATCTCTTTGTTATTTGAATTTAAATTTAGTTGCTTATTTTTATATTTTTAATTTAAAAATTTAGCTATAAATATGTATTTGAATTACTAATAAAACAATTTCCTTTGACAATACAATTGCAATATTTTTTATCTTTAAATCTTTCTATGTTATTTCTTTAATTTCAAAGATAAATACCAACAGTTATTGCTTTGTTATTCTTCAGTCTGTTTCTTTTCTTTTAATTCATGATTGTGGGCTTCTTTTCAATATTCATTTCCCAGTTCTGTTGCTCTATGCCTAGTGACATCGCCTTCTTCCGATGTCATAAACTTCCTCTCAAGATTCTTAATCCTTGATGCATTCACTAGCTTCTAGTATTTCACCCTAACAAGAAGGTCTATTTTTAATATTTTTGTCACCAAGGAATTAGTCCTACTCTCAGTAATGTTGTTGATTTCCTTTGATATATTTTTTTTCTTATTAGCTTTTGGGCTGAAGCAATGTCTTTTGATTTTATATATTTTTTTCTTATTAGCTTTTGGGCTGAAGCTATGTCTTCTGATTTGGACATTCATTTTTCTCCAAAACTTCCGCACCACATATTTTCTTGCCATATACTCCAAATTTTTATCATATAATCAGTCTGTTCATCTTGCAACCAGATGGAAGGTACATAGCCAAGATTCAGTAATTCCTAAATAATACTCGATCCATTACTAAATAAGTGTTGCTTTTGACTTCGGCACACCCTTGAATAAACTACTCACTCCTAAAAAATTAAAGGTAACTTAACAACTTATCCCTAATTAAAATTTATCTTTTTTCAAGTTGACATTTATTACTATATTTAAACTGAAGGAAAAGTTGCTTAAGAAATAATGCACGTGACTTGTTTTTTATTTTTCTCTAGTCTTTTTACATAGGACTCAATCAAATTGAAATTTCTATTTTTGGTAGAAAGCTAGTAGTCATTTTTTATCTTTAGAATAGCAAATAGGAGTGTTATATTATGGTAATTTTGACCTACTTTCAGTTGTAATAACACTATTTAAGTTAGAAGTTGATAATAAAAAAAAATACGATGCTTTACTTTGAAAAAGAAAAAAAAATTCCTTTTTGATAATGACAAATCATATTCTTAAAGAACACTCAAATTCCCTTCACTTTAGCACGTCAACAAGAGCATTCCCTCTTCCAACAACACTTCTTCCCCCTATCAATATTACTTCTTCCCCTTATCAACAATACCCCTTTAATGATTATTACATTAGAGACCGGGTTAATTATTACATTTACAGAGACCAGATCCCACTGATATCTACCTGTGAATCATTTTTTCCTTTTTGGCATCATAAAAAAGTAAAGACTGTAAACCAAGTTAAATAATTTGCACAAACAAGTTAACTCATGGCCACTGGGCCAACAGTAACATGAATGAATAACTTATAAAAGAGAGATAGATGATAGACACAAATAGAAGTTCCATTCATATTATAACCAGGATAGGTACCATGTAGTGCAATATCAAAAAACGAATACAAAAATAAACTAGATATCCATGGAAACAATCAAGGGGAACTCTTAAGATAACAAAAAAGGGGCTTAAGAAGGTGGAGGTTTAGGGGCAAGGGATCTGAGAAACATCTCCATTCTTGCACTCTCAGTAGAATGAGAAATTCAGAGGATGCATTGTGATGACCTTGACTTCAGCATTCAACTCTTTGACCTCCCCTGATAGAGCAATGACCCGTGTCTTTAATTCTGTATTTTCAATTTTCACTGCCTCTGAAGCACCAGGTCCTTCTAATGACAACTGTTGATTCCTCAACTTAAGATGTGTAATATTAACATCCTTTGCATACAAATCCATTCTTAACTCATCCACCTCCACACTCAAATTCTCTTAGGCATCAATCAACTCAGATTCTTGGGACAAAGTACACACCTTTTCTTCAACACACTCATTTTCAATTAGAGTGTTCAGAGTGAACATTTGCTTAGCTATTTCAGGTGTTCCCTTCTTACCAAAAATCTTAAAGGATTGAACACTCTATTCAGAAAATACTCATAAGGCATTCCATGTCTTCCTTCTTTAACATGCACAACCATGTACATATGTTCAATCATTAAGGCTGGCAGACTCACAAGTTCAAAGTTACTTAAACACTTCATCACAAAGAGATCAACTACAGAGGCTACAATTCCTTTTTCTGACTTAGGGAGAACCACCTTGTTCAAAAACTCATACACCAACTGAAACTCACCCTTCTGAAACTTCTTTCTCACACCATCTATAGAAGTCCCTCCCACCTTGGAAGCATCCTTCATGAATTTCACTAAAGGTTGTTGATTTTTTAACAGATTTGACTCCAATGATGGGAATATTTATAATCTTCTCATGGGTTTCCTCATCTAACTTCACCTTTTCCCCCTACACTAAAGCAAACAAACTCAAGCTATCTTTTGTAAACTTCATAGTGTAGTAGAATTACCTAACTTCATTCTTAAACACAGAGGGAACTGGTTTCTCAAAGAGGTGTAACCATCCGTGATGTATTAGATACTTCACCAACTACCCACCTTAGTTGTTCATAGATCCTAAGGTCAAATACCCCTTCCAGAAAAGACATTTGTATCCTCTATTGACAAAACTTGCTTGTTTTTTTGCACTTTTCTCATTTTAGAGCCGCTTCCTGACTCTTTTTTTGCAACATTCTCCTTCATGGGACCAGGTACCTCAGGAACTTTCCTTTTCACTATAATGTGCTTCTTTGGAATAACAAATTTTGGTTTACTTGGGAGGACTTGGACCTCCTTCCTTCTTGAACTTTCTTACTCTTTTTCTATCATAGCAATAACATCAACATCAATTTTCTTATCTCCTTTTTCCACATCAACTACTTTAACATTTTCTTTATCAATCATTGTTCCCCTTTTCTGCCTTCTTCTCTTAGTTGTGGCTATTTTGTTGGATTTCATGGCATCTCTCAATGTTTTCTTCTCCACATTTCTAGTGATATAAGACTTGACCACTTTTATTAGGTTCATCAGCTTTCTCTTTTTCGTTACTTTCTCTTTCCCTTAGCATAGCCCATCTCAGAGGTATATCATCATCATCATCCATAGGAGGCTGCACGACTATATCAGGACACACAGTAAAAGTAGGGGTTATGTCAAAAGTTTGGAGTGAAGGGTTATCAACAATATTTTCTTCTATCCCAACTGAACTCCCTCTTAGATTACTAGCCAGCAATGTCAGGCTCTTAACCACCTAACCTTACCTTTCTAATACAATACTAAAGGGTTTCAAATTTTTGATTGGAATATCCTCCTTGAAAAATTAAGCAAAAGTACGGTTGGATTCTGATAGAGTAGGAGAACCTAATTTTTTGGGTTTTCAAAGGAAGTATCCATTTTGGGGTTTCTGAGGGAGTAGTATTTGTAGGGAATTCATTCTTTATGGGTGACCCAAATTCCTCGCTAGTGTCAACAACAATGTCCCTTTCTTGGTTTAGTTTCACAATTTCAGAGATTTCATCCATAGTGAATTTTACCATAGACACAGGTGATGAAGAAGGAACTAAGAAAGGGTTTTTAATAGAGGGTGTAGGGGAGTGAGTGGTTTCTGATTTTTTGATGGTTTTGAAGAACACGATTTGTTAGACATTTTGATTTTTAGGAAAGAAAACTTAAAGACAAGGAAAGAAATTTTAAAGAGATGAGGACGATCTTTGAGTGAGAGTTTAGAGATAATTTAGGATATAGTGAATAAAAATAGGGATTTTGATTTGGTTTTAAAAGTTAGAGGTGAAATGTTTGAACTTAAAGAACAAGTGACTTGTCTGGTCCTAATTTATGCACACTTTAATTTTATGAAATTTGGCAACTTTCAGACATGTGCGAAAGGACATGTGGCTTTTTAGAACAATCATTTTATGAAATTTTTAAGAAAGACACATATGATACTAACCTATGGGATGGGACCAGGTCCCTCTCTTTCTTGAAGAAATTTCCTTATTTGATGTCTATCTCATTATCTCTCATTTAAGGGTTGCTTACCATGTGTGTATACCTAAAAGGGTATGGTACTGAGTTAGGCCAATTTTCAAAAATTGAAAAAAGGATAACTGCCCCCTAATCATAGCCAAAATTTGAGAAATTTGACCCACTAAGATAGGTTAATTCATTTTGATCAGACCCAGCCTTAGCTCGTTCTTCACAAATTGCTCTTTATGGAGGGCATTTATGAAGATATAAACCACTTGATCTTCAGTCATACAAAACTTCATACATATTTCACCTTTTTAATATTATCCCTCAAGAAATGATGTCTTACATTAGTGTGATTTGTCCTCTTGTGCTACACAGGGTTCTTTGTTATATTTAGAGCATTTGTGTTGTCACATATTAGTATAATAGTGTGAGTAAAAATTTCAAAATCCATTAGCTATTATTTTATTTAAAGTAATTGAGAACAACATGAAGCTGTAGCTACTTATTCAGCTTTTGTAATAGATAAAACAACTAAATTTTGCTTTTTAGGACCCCATGAAATAAGAGATAAAATAAGAAAATGAGCCATTCCAGAGGTACTTTTTCTATCCACTAAGTACCCAACATAGTCAACATTAGCATACCCAATTAAATTAGAACTGTCTCTTGAAGGATAGAACAGGACCATGTCCTCTGTTCCTTTCAAATATCTAAGAATTCTCTTGGCAGTATTTAAATAAGACTCCTTTGGATAGGCCTGAAATTTGGTACACATACCCACAATGAACACAATATTAGGCCTACTAGAAGTAAGATATAGTAAGGATCCAATTATTCCTCTATACATGGTCTCATTAATCGAGGGACCAGGTTCATCAATATCCATTTTGGAGCTAGTTGAGTATCAATGGGCTTGGCATCCCCATGTTAAATTTCTTTAGCAACTCCTTGATATATTTTCTTGGCAAATCATGGTTCCTTGAGGTGTTTTCTTAATCTACATCCTAAGAGAGAAGCTTAACTTACCCATCATAGTCATCTCAAACTCACTTTCCATTAGTTTAACAAATTTTTGGCATAGGGACTCAAAAGTTGCTCCAAATATGATGTTATCAACATAAATTTGCACAATCAACAAGCTATTTCCTCTAACTTAAGAATTAAAGTGTTGTCAATATTTACTCTCTTAAAATCATTTTTAGAAAAAACTTTGATAGTCTTTCATACCAAGCTCTAGGAACCTGCTTTAACCTATAAAGATCTTTATCCAATTTCAGCACATGATGTGAAAGATAAATATCTTTAAAACCTAGAGGTTTCTTGACATAGACTTCTTCTTTTAGATTTCCATTTAAAAATACACTTTTCATATCCATTTAAAATAGTTTAAAACCCATATATGCAGTATAGGCAATAAAAATTTTGATTGCCTCCATTGTAGCAACAGGGGCAAGAGTCTCATCATAATTAATTCCTTTTTCCTGATTATATCCTTGTACAACCAGCCTTGCTTTATTTCTAATGATTATTCTATGTTTATCTTGCTTATTTCTATACACCCATTTTGTCCCAATAATAATTTTGTCAACAAGTCTGGGGACCACTTTGCTTCTTTCAAATTGATAAAGTTCTTCCAACGTAGCATTGATCCAACCAACATTTTTAGGGCTTGTTTCACATTTTATGCTCAATTTGGGATATGAAAGATGAAAAATCCATAAAATTTCTTGCTTGTTCCCTAGTTTGCATTCTTGATTCTAGTGGAGAAATTAGATTCTCAAGAAGGTGAGATGACTTATGCTTCCAGTTCGACCTTCGTGTGAATGATTGTGATCTATTGGAACCAGGTTCTTGGGGGATATGGTACTTAGTTCCTTGTTGAGACTCATCTATGTCAAGAATTTTCAACTAAGGACCCGATTCTTCCCCTTCTTCTTTATCTGCAACAACATTATATTGAGTATTTTGTTCTTGAACCACAACTTCTACTGAACCATTCCTTTGAATGAGAATTAGTTCATCCATATCAGTATTGTCGCTTTAAAAAGGATTCTTCATGTTTCCTGATCAATCAAAGATGACGTGCACACTTTTTTCTACATATAGGATCTTTTTTTTAGAGTTTGTTGGCTTTACTGGTTGAGGAGTAGCCTATAAATACTCCTTCATCACTTGGTAAGTAAAACTTTCCCAATTTATCTTTTCCTTGTTGAAGATAAGTTCATAAATATTCTTGTTGGGAATAGACCTGATTAGATATCTGTTGGTAACATAGCGTGCAGTGTTGACAAATTTTACCCTAAAAGACTTACAAAGACCACCATCTATCAACATAGTTCTAGCAATGTCAATTAGTGTCCTGTTCTTTCTATCAACATAGTTTTAGCAATGTCAATTAGTGTTCTGTTCTTTCTTTCAACCACTCCATTGTTGTAGAATTCTTGGAGCTGAGAAGTTATGACTAATACTATTTTAAGCGCAATATTCTTGAACTTTTGCATTCTTAAACTATGTTCCATGATCAGACCTAATTCTAGCTATCTTGCTATTGAGCTTAACTTGAATTTGCTTGGCAAAAATTACCAAAACTTCATATGTTTCATCCTTAGTTCTCAGGAACATGGTCTAAGTAAATCTAGAGTAGTCATCCATAATAAAAAAAACATATATCTCCACTCCTCTATTTTAAACCTTAATAGGTCCACACAGATCCATATGTAATAATTCAAGGGGTCTTGTAGTATTCACCTGTTTCTTCTACTTGAATAATGACCTAGTTTGTTTCCCTTTGGCATAAGCATCACACATCTTGGTGTCTAAAAACTGTAACTTTGGAATTCCATGAACCAGGTCCTCTGATATTAGTTTGTTAAGAAGAGAGGAGCTTACATGACCTAATCTTCTATGCCATAGATCAACATTCTCACTTTGAACACTTAAGAAAGTCAATTCACATCTAGGTACTGAGTCTAAATTAGATATGTACATATTCTTACAGATTTAGCCCTAACAATAACATTCCCAGTTTTTAGGCTAGTTACGGTACACTAATCGGATAAGAACTTGACTTCATTTCCCTTATCAAAAATTTGGGACACACTTAGCAAGTTGTACTTCAAGCCACTCACATAGTATACATCTTTAATAGTATGATTTAATGATTTTCCCAATTTTTTCAATGCCCAGAATATAACCTTTCTTTCCATTGCCAAAAGAGAGACCTCCACCATAAAGTGCCTTGAGTGGAAGAAAACATTAAGTTCTTCAAGTCATATTCTTAGAGAATTCACTATCCATGAACCAGCTTTGACTACTTTCCCTTACTCCCACCTACATACAGAGATCATTTATTAGATTTGGGAACCCACTTAAGTCTGAGTTCCCAGTAGGGAGATATGAGAGTGATCACAACTTTTTGAGGTTTGTCAAGGGACTAGATCCCTTAGTAAGTGACTGTAACTACTGAACATGCTTAGAAAAATTTATTTTATCTCTAAGCCTTGCCTAATAGTCCTCTTTTTTATGACTATTCATTCCACAATGGGTGCATAGAGGGTTGTTAGCTACATAGATACATGTGCTATAAGGCTTGAAAGGAGGAATGTTGTGTTGACACCCTCTACCTCTACCATTATTCATACCCTGATTAATCAGATTTACTAGAATCTATGGGGAGGTAGTAGATTTGTTAAGATCTTCTCTTATGCGGACCATGTCTCTTTTTAGCTCATTATTATTTTTAAGAGAGGACATGAGAAGCTTTTGATAATTATTCAACTTCTCCTCAGGTTTAAGTTGTAACCTGTTAGCTTTCCTTTTTCCTTTACCATCATATTTAGCTAACTTCCCCAATTTTTCCAATAATTCCTTGTTTTAAGAATTTAATTTTATAGAATGTTCTTCTAGCTCAGACAACTAAATAGTTAGGGCTAATTTTCCATAATCTAGAGTTTCTACTTTATCTTCAAGTAGATCCTTTCCAGTAGTGAGATCACATACAAAGCTAATTAATACATTTGCAAGTTTCTTTAACTTCTTAGAAGTATAATCATTCAAATTTCGCTTAATATTAAAATGAATTACCTCATTATCAGATTTGGCCATGAGAGCAAAGAGAGAATTATTGGTAGTTTAACCATCTCCCACAACCAGAATAGAGATATCTTCAGGCTTTTTTTATTTATCTAACTCATTTGATGAGTCTCTCTAGGCAACTAAGGCTTGCTTCACCATATAGTCAGCAACAATTTTCCTTCTAAACTTTCAGGGACCCGGTCCTTCTTCTTTGCTTTCTCTCCTCCTGACTTAAGATATTCTTGATAGTCCACCTTGTGTAAGTGAAAATCCTTGATGAAATGTCCTAATTTGCCACATTTGTGACAAACCTCATTTGCACCTGCTGGCCTACTGTTGATGTCCTTCTTTTGAAACTTTCCACTCTTCTTCATAGCCCTGATGGACTTTCTAGTTAGGTAGGAAACATCTTCATCTTCCTTATAGACTCAGATTTTGAAGATTTTAAAGCCAAATATTTTTCCTTTTTAGGCCCCTTCTTCTCTTGATCTTGTAGTTTCTTCAGTTCAAAGGTCTTTAGATTTTTAAATAATTCATCTATGGTGAGCATTTTTAGATCTCTAGCTTCAAAAATTAAATTAAACTTACTCTCCCATGACTTAGAAAAAACTCCCAATATTTTCCTCACTTGTTTATTAAGTGGAATCACCTCACCAAGATAATACAATTCATTTGTGATTGAGGTAAATCTGCTGTGCATTTCCTGAATAGTTTACTTTTCTTCATAGTGAAGGCTTCATATTGAGTGGTTAGCATATCTACCATGAATTCCTTAACTTGACTCATTCTCTCATGAGAAGTCCTTAGACAGTCCCAGATTTTCTTAGCACTCTCACAGGCAGAAATACGATTGTATTCATCCAATTTTATCCTACAGACAAATAGATTCTTAGCCTTGAAATTCTTTTCAATCTTTATATAATCTTCTTTATTATACTCTCTTAGTTTTAGCAACCAACCTGGTCATTTCTCCTTAACTTCTTTCACATAAACATGGGGTCCATCAAGTATCACATCCCATAGCTTACTAATTTCATCCATGGTAAAATCATGCATTCTTGTTTACCAACAACCATAGTATTGACCATTGAATCGAGAGGTTCTGGTGGTTGACTGTCCTTCCTCAAGATTTGATGGTGCAAGCATTATCAAGGATCCACTATAGGTGTTAATAGTTTAGAGTGCACCGCTCTGATACTAATTGATGAATCATAAGAGTTCACCACCACTAAGGGACCAGGTCCTAAGAAGTAATAAGTAATCATAAAACAGGAACCCAAAGTAAATACTTAAAGTAAATCACCATAAATAATTTTTATGTGAAAACCTCTTACCACAACCTCTCCTCACAGGCTTTATCAAGCTCCACTATGATTAAAAAACTCTTTATTATAGACTCAAAATGGACTTAACTCTAAGTACTAAGAATTGTAATATCTCTATTGCAACCTTCTTTAGACAACTCTTGTCTCACCTCTTTCCCAGTTGACTAACTCTAGCTAACCCATCTTAGGTAACTTTACCTAAGTAAACTCACTACAAAATTAAGAGAAAATATTTACTCATAACACTGGAGTAAATCAGCTTCTAGAATATAACTCAAGAAAAATAACACTAAATACCAAAGAAATTTTGAGATCTTGAGCCTACGGATTTTTGTTGCCTCAATAAGACATATCAATTGCAAAAACTGCTCAAACAATATTGTTCCTTTTTGTAAAAAAAAAGAGTGTATGAATCTTGATAGGAATTTGATTGGATCGGGTGTCTATTATTGTACACTATGCACCTGCACAGTAATTATGCCAGAGGACAAAACTGTACAAAGTGTGATAGAGTACAATTGTCCTTCAGCAAAGCACATAACGAACTTGGTCCTTCAACATGTAGTCACCATCAAAAAATGAAATAATAATTTTCCATTTTTGATGATGACAAACCATATTCTTAAAGAGCACTCAAATTCCCTTCACTTTAGCACATCCACATGAGCATTCCCCCTATCAACAACACTTCTTTCCTCTGTCAACAGTTCCTCCTATCAACAGTACTTCTTCCCCCTATCAACAGTACTTCTTTCCTGACTATTAAATTAGAGACTGGATTGATTATTGCATTAGAGAGACCAGGTCCCATTGATGCCTACCTTTGAATCAAGCTTTTACTGTAAAGTATAGCTGTAATATGCCGGTAATATGCGGGTTCTCCCACATTAGTGGTTTAAAAAGGCACCTTTAAGGCCATATAATGCCAATCCCATTAAGTCTAATAAGTTAAATAAGAGTACTTGTATTTGTACATATTTAATTATATAAATATCCAAAGGACTTGGACTTGGGCTTGATCGAAAGCTGAGTCAGATTTTTAATTAAAATTTTATTCTCATATTTATTTTTTAATAAATAAATAAATAAATAATAAAGACTTTCATTTTATTTTCAAAATAGTTGTGTCTATTAAGAGAAAAGTTGCATCTGTTCAGAATTGTTGCATCTGTTCAGAAAAGTTGTAACTGTTCAGAAAGTTGTGATTTTTTAGACTTTGTAAATATGAATGAAAATTCAGAAGTAGTGTATTCAATTTAAAAATATATTTTTCGGCTTTGTTGTATACTAATAGAGGATTGTTTATAATACCTAAAGAATAAACGAGCAATAACTCTTGAAAGATAGTGATCTTTCACGTCTCAAAGAAATAATTTTCTATTTTTCATCTTATTATTTCTAATATTTACTTTATACAGTATGCGATTCTATTTCTGATGATGTTTGTCCAACATAAAGAATAATTGCTTAAAAACCTACCCTCCCTTGAAGGAATCATGACAAACGAAATCAGGGATTTTTGAGCTTCTCAAAATCCATATATGAATATTAGAGCAGGTGATATCTCTAATACAAGTAAAGTAATTGAAGGCAAGTATCTTGATTTGCTGAAATGAGCAGAAATTAATCTGAACAAGAAATAATAGGCAATTGGACCTATTGTACCTACTAAACTCGATCATATCTCAAATAGGAAAAAGATATGCTTGGAGTGGCTGAACAAACATACTCCAAACTCGGTTCTTTCTATATCTTTCAAAATATCTACTTTATTTTTTTATAGAGAAATCAAGGAGCTCGTGATGAGATTAGAACAAATCAAATAGAAGTTCATATGGGTGTTGAGATATGCGGATAGAGAAGATATCTTTATTGGGGAAACTAGAAAAATTAAGGTTCCTGAAGGGTTTGAGGAAAGGGTAAAGAAGTAGGCTTAGTGGTAAGAGAATGGGTACCATAACAAAAATCTTATCTCATTCTTCAATAGCCGATTTCATGATTCATTGTGGCTGGAAATCTTGCATCGAGAGTATTACTATGGGGGTGCCTATAGTTTCTAGGCCTATGCACTCTGACCAACCAAGTAATAGTTTCTTGGTGACAAAAATATTGAAAATAGGTCTAATTGTAAGGGAGTGGAGAAACGCGAGGGGCTAGTAAGTGCATCCATTATTGAGAATGTAGTGTGGAAGTTGATGGCATCAGAAGAAGGCGATATGATTAGAAAAAAGAGCATAAGAACTGGGAGAGTCCATAAGGCGGTCCATAGAGAAAGGGGTACTTCTCGATAGAGATGGATTCTTTTATCGCGTATTTCACAAGATAGACTTGATTTTCACTAGAATTTTAAAGTACTTTGGTTACTTTCATATTCATTTAAGTTGACCGGTCATTTATCTACTTCTTCGCTCAAATTATCATATGCTACTTATATTTTTTTGATCTTTGGAAAGTCAAATGAGATGATTTCTTTGGATTACTCTCTTAAAAGTTATGAGGATAAAGCTCTTTGTATACATTTCCTTGCATATGCTAAAATCATTGTATCCATATGTCCTAAATTAGACTATTTTATCACAAAAAACTTTGCTCATGCATTTCTGTTGGGATTCATAGTGAATATTTAGTCAACTATTGTGAATATATTTTAGGTACATATTAGATATTTTTTTCCTTATTGAAATTCATTGTGAATATTTAGTCAATTATTGTGAATATATTTTAGGTACATATTAGATTTTTTTTCCTTTTTTGAATGTACACAGTATTTTCTTTCCTTTTATTACGTAGGATTATTGTATTAGGTTGGCTGACACATATGTATAAATAAGGTCATTTTATACAGAGGATTCATCAAGTTATAAGAAGAAAAATTTCAAACTTTGCTTTGTTTATTTTTACATAATATCAAGAGCAGGTTTTTTAATTTCAGTCCTTAATTTTTGACTTCTTCTTTGTTATTTTTTTTAAAGACGACTGACGTTGTATCACCTTCACAATCACGTTCTGTCGTTAATACTTCACAATTTGAAAGAAGTGGTAGTGTCCCTGCAATCAATGTAGTGGACTCTGCACTTTCTACATTCACCTTCTGATCATCCAGGTATGAACTTAGCTTCCACCATTTTTGATGGGAGAAGCTATGGTGGATGGAGAAGGACAATTATTATAGCTCTCATAGCAAATAACAAGCTAGGATTCGTTGATGGGTCCCTATCTTGTCCAAATACTGATACAGGACTTCAAGGAGCTTGGTCAAGATGTAATGATATGATCCTATCCTAGTTATTGAATTCACTTTCCAAAGAAATTGTTGAGTCTATTAAGTGTTGTGGTCTGACCTAGAAGATAGATCGATTTGGTCAGGCTAATGGTACTAAAATTTTTCAACTTCAAAAAGATTTAAATGCAGTACTTCAAAGGAATTCCAACATCTCTACTCATTTTACAAAAATAAAGAGTCTATATGATGATTTAGATGTACTAAATACATTTTTTGTATATGCTTGTGAGTGTGAATGTGGAGCAAAAGAAAAAGGTGCAAAGGCTCATCAAGATGAAAGACTTATTCAATTTCTCATGGGCCTTAATAACACTTTCATAGGTGTTAGCAGTAATATTTTCTTGTCTTTCCCCCTACCCATTCTTGGTGAGACTTACTCCCTTGTTATTCAAGATGAAAAGCAACTGTTGCTTATCCAGGAGAATCAGCCTTTTGTTGGTAATAGTGGGGAAAAGAGGTTCAATGAGTATAAAATTAAAGTTAGAAATTCTATCAAGAAAAGTTCTCTTATTTGTAATTATTGCAAGAAAATAGGACATGATATTGACCACTATTATAAGATTCATGATTTTTTCTCTAATTTTAAATTCACAAAATCTAAAAAATATCAAAAGGGACCTGTTGTTGGTAATATTTTTAACATAGGAGAAGAATCTCAACAGACTATAGAGAATGTCACAAATCTGAACTCTTTAGGCCAAGATAATGTTGGACAACTCTTGCAATGTTTATAGAAGTTGAATATAAAAGATACAGGAAATATAGATACATCTGCAAATATAACATGTGTTGGTATGGATAATTTCTTTAATTCTTGCACTTGTTTGTTTATAATTAATAGTGATTCTTGGATATTAGATAGTGGAGCATCTGAGCACATGACTTTTGATAAAAAAATATTTTAAAAGCTTTAATCTTTTTTCTAAACATGTAACAGTAACTCATCCTAACTCCCATAAGGTCAAAGTTACTAATTTAGGATTCGTTTCTCTCCTGCATAATCGAACTCTACAAAATATTTTATCTATTCCATCTTTTAGGTTCAATCTAATTTCTATTCATAAGTTGTGTAAATAACCTCAGAAATTTATTCTTTTCACCCCTAACACTTATTTCATGTTGCAAGGCCCTTTACTGGAGAGCCCTTAGGTACTTGGTAGAGAGTAATAAGATCTATATATTCTCAAATTAAATCATCCAGGGACCTTCATTGAAGAGCCCTCGGGTGCTTGGAAGAGAGCAAGAAAGTCTACATATTCTCAAATTAAGTCATCCAGAAGTTTCTACCAAGGGTCTATGTAGTTTTAAGGGCCTATATAGTTTTAATCCTCATAGTCTTTTCTTTTCTAGTTTTTTAGGAGATAAATTTACTTCTTGTTCAAGTTATTTTGATTTCAATGTAAAGGAAAAACTATGGCATTACAGATAAAGACATATGCCAAGAAATAAGAAGAAGAAAGCCTTGTTAAATTATGTATTTTGTTCAAATTTTTATTCTCCTTATGTTATTTGTATCATATCAAGACAATCTAAGCTATCTTTTCCTTCTAATGCTATTTCAACTAAATCTATTTTTAATATAATATATGTGAATACTTGAAAATCTTATAAATCTACTACGCATGATGATTTTAAATATTTTCTTACAATTATTGATTTCTTTAGTAGAGCTACTTGAACACATCTTTTGAGTACTAAATTTGATGCTTTTTTCATCCTTCAATCTCTTCTTTTTATGATAGAAAGACAGTTTTATTCTGAAGTTAAAATTATAAGAACCGACAATGCTTTGGAGTTAGTAAATGAAAAAGTACAATCTGATTTCTTTCTTTCCGAGGAAATTATTAATCAAACAACTTGTGTTTATACTCCACAACAGAATGAAGTGGTGGAGAAAAAATACGAGCATTTATTGAAAACATCAAGAGCTCTTTTATTTAAATCTCATTTTCCTATTAGTTATTGAGAAAATGCCTTTTGACTGTAACTTATCTCATAAACAGATTTTTCTCGAGTGTTTTGAATTTAAAAACTCCTTTTGAAGTTTTATTCAAGAATAAATCATCATATGATCGTCTAAAATGTTTTGGATGCTTATGTTTTGTATCTACTCTATCTATAAATAAAAATAAATTTGATCCTAAAACAACACTTTGTGTTTTTATAGGACATCCCTATAAAAAGAAGGAATATAAAGTATTAAATTTACAAATCAAGAAAATTACAATTTTCAAGGATGTTATTTTTCATGAAGAATATTTTTCTTTTATGTTATAATTTGCCTTCCCTTCTACTATATTTTCTTCTGATGTGTCGATTCTTCTACTTCTTTACCATAGGATATCCCTATGAAAATAAGGAATATAAAGTATTAAATTTGCAAATCAAGAAAATTACAATTTTCAGGGATGTTATTTTACATGAAGAATATTTTTCTTTTATGTCATAATTTGCCTTTCCTCCTACTATATTTTTTTTTGATGTGTCAAATTCTTCTACTTCTCTACCATTATCTTTTCTTCCTTCATTAGATACTCTACTAATTATGAATCTACTCCTAATTCAGGAGTTTTATCCACTACTTTTCCTCAATTTCCATCAAGTTTCAGTGATGTGCCACCCACTAACTCCACATTTGATATGACTCCAAGTTCTCTTCAATTACTTATTGTTCAAACTATACAAAGAAAATCATTCAAAACTCATAAGAAGTCTAATTATTTAAAGATTATATTTATAATGCTCTTTACCTTACAGATGCGACTACTACCTATTTTCTCAGTCCTGTTACTCTTAGTTCCTTATCTTTTAATGCTTTATCTTATAATAATCAAGTCATGCTCAACTCTATTACTAGTATATAATAACTTATTAATTATATTCAAGTAGCACATCATCCAGGTTGGCAAGAAGTCATGAATAAAAAACTTATAGCTTTACAGTTAAAAAACACATGGGATGTTATTATTATTCCTGTTGGAAAGAAAGAACTTTCTTCAAAATAGGTCTATAAAGTCAAACAGAACTCTGACTGAAGCATTGAAAGACTAAAGGCTTGATTGGTCATTAGAGGTGATGTCCAGAGAGAAGATATTGATTATAATGAAACTTTCTCTCCAGTAGTCATCTTAATCATTGCATTGAAGAATAATTGGGGAGTTTTTCTGTTAGATGTTAATAATGTTTTTTTTATTATTATCTTCATGAAGAAGTTTATATGAAATTTTCACCTGGTGTTAGTCCACCCTCTCCAAATCATGTTTGTTTGTTGAAGAAACCTATTTATGGGCTTAAACAAACATCTAGACAATGGTATGTTAAGCTTGCTTATGCTCTCAACTTTAAGGGTTTCAGTCAATCCCTCAATGATTATTCTCTTTTTTTAAGAAGTCTGGTGATTCTATATCTATTGTAGCAGTGTATGTAGATGATATATAGTTGACAAACAATAATAAAGGTGAACTACAATCTTTAAAGTTCTTTTTAGACAAGGAGTTCAAAAGCAAGGATCTTGGTTGTTTTTAGACAAAGAGTTCAAAATCAAAGATCTTGATTCTTTGCATTTTTTTGGCATGTAGGTTGTTTGAGAAACTACAGGGATGGTTATTTTGCAAAGAAAATTACACTAGATTTATTAAAAGAATTTGATACTCTTCATGTATCTCCAGTTTCTTCCCTTTTGGATCACAGTGTCAAACTACAGACTAATCAAGGGATTCCTATCCAAGATCCCATTTTATATAGGCATTTATTGGGTAACTCAATTATCTAACATATACAAGGCCTAATTTATCATTCATAGTGCATCATTTGAGTCAATTTATGCAGGATCCACACAGACTCATTTTAAAGATGCATTGTGAGTGATTAGCTATCTGCTCACTGATCCGGGCCTTGGTATATTCATGTCTTCTTTCACTTCTTTTCAATTGATGACATTTTATGAATTCGACTGAGGTATCGGTCTATATTTATGAAAATCAGTAAGTGGGTATTTTATTTCCCTTGGTTCCTCTCCTATTTTATGAAAATCAAATAAATAAACATCCATCTCTCTCAGTTCGGCTAAAGCTGAGTATCGCTCTATGAGGAAGGTTGTAGCTGAGCTTACCTGTCTGATTTGCCTTTTTGAAGATCTTAGCATCTCAATCCCTTTATCGGTACCTCTTTATTTGGACAACTTTGTCATCATTTATATCCCCAGAAATCTCATTTTTCATGAATGACCAAAGCATGTAGAAATTAACTGTGTCCGTCAGCAGTACCTTACCGAACTAATCTAATTATCATATGTAAAATCTTCTTTCTAGCTCGCCGATATATTCATTAAGTCGTTGATGGAGCCTTTTTATCATCAACATCTCGACAAGTTGGGTGTCTCTTCCACACCTCCAACTTAGGGAGAAGGGGGTGTTGGGATTCATTATGAATATTTAGTCTATTATTGTGATATATTTTAGGTACATACTAGATTTTTTTTTCCTTTTTTTAGATGTACACAATATTTTCTTCCCTTTTATTACGTCGGGTTAATGTATTAGGTTGGCTAACGTATATCATAAATAGGGGTATTTTGTACAAAGAATTCATCAAGTAATTGTCACGACCTAACCCGAGGCCTTGGCCGCGACAGGCATCCCGAACCACACAGGCCCGAGATACCCCTATCACGTCCCAACACACAGTAATATTGTTTGCTCTGGGCCAGGCCCTCATGAATTTAATACGCATCACTAGGGAGTAAGGCTTTCTCACTTATATACCCAGCATCCCTCCTGTATTTTTACCGATGTGGGACTCTTTCCTAAGTTAGGGTGTTACATACACCCCCCCTTATGGACTCAGCGTCCTCGCTAAGGTTTGCCCCACCGAATGGGATTTGCCTAGACTCAGGACTGAGGTTTGCCCCGCCTTACCGGAATTTTCCTACACTCAGTTTGAACTCTGGCCCACATCGACAGGGACGACACAGGAGCGACTCTGATACCGTTCTATCATGACCCAACCCGAGGCCCTGGACATGATGGGCATCTGACGCATTTTAAAGCCATGAGGGCATGGTCCCAAATCGGATAATATCACTAGTGGGTTGGGACGTGACAGGGGTGTCTCAGGCCTATGTGGTTCAGGATGCCCATCGCGGCCAGGGCCTCGGGTCGAGTTATGACAGAATAGTATCAGAGTCGCTCATGTGTCGTCCCTATCGATATGGGCCAGATTTCAAACTAAGGGTAGGCGAATCCCAATAAGACGGGGCAAATCTCAGTCCTGAGTGTAGGGAAATCCCACTCGGTGGGGCAAACATCAGCGAAGACGCTGAGTTCGTAAGGGGATGTATGTAACACCCCAACTTAGGAAGGAGTCCCATATCGGCAAAACACAGGAGGGATGCTGGGTATATAAGTGAGAAAACCTTACTCCCTAGTGACGTATTTTAAAGCCGTGTGGGCCTGGGACTAGAGCGGATAATATCACTAGTGGGTTGGGACGTGACAGGGGTATCTCGGGCCTGTGTTGTTCGGGATGCCCATCGCGGCCAGAGCCTCGAGTTGGGTCGTGACAGAATTTTTATCACTAGTGGGTTGGGATGTGATAGGGGTATCTCGGGCCTGTATGGTTCGAGATGCCCGTCGCGGCCAGGGCCTCGGGTCGGGTCGTGACAGAATGGTATCATAGCCTCTCCTGTGTCGTCCTTGTCGATGTGGGCCAGAGTTCAAACTGAGTGTAGGAGAATCCTGGTAAGGTGAGGCAAACCTCAATCCTGAGTGTAGGCAAATCCCATTCGGTGGGGCAAACCTCAACGAGGAAGCTGAGTCCGTAAGGGGGGTGTATGTAACACCCCAACTTAGGAAAGAGTCCTACATCAGCAAAACACAGGAGGGATGCTGGGTATATAAGTAAGAAAACCTTACTCCCTAGTGACGCATTTTAGAGACGTGCGGGCCTGGGCCCAGAGCGGATAATATTACTAGTGGGTTAGGACGTGACAGGGGTATCTCGGTCTTGTGTGGTTCGGGATGCCCGTCGTGGCCAGAGCCTCGGGTTGGGTCGTGATAGAATTGTACCAGAGTCGCTCTTGTGTCGTCTCTGTCGATGTGGGCCAGAGTTTAAACTGAGTGTAGGCAAATCCCGGTAAGGCGGGGCAAACCTCAGTCCTGAGTTTAGGAAAATCACATTCGGTGGCACAAACCTCAGCGATGACGTTGATTCCATAATGAGGGGTGTATGTAACACCTCAACTTAACAATGAGTCCCACATCGACAAAAATATAGGAGGGATGCTGGGTATATAAGTGAGAAAGCCTTACTCCCTAGTGACGTATTTTAAAGACGTGCGGGTCTGGGCCTAGAGAGGACAATATCACTAGTGGGTTGGGACGTGATAGGGGTATCTCAGGCCTGTGTGGTTTGGGATGCCTGTCGCAGCCAGGGCCCTCGGGTCAGGTTGTGACAGAATGGTATCAGAGCCGCTCCTGTGTCGTCCCTGTCGATGTGGTCCAGCTTTCAAACTGTGTGTAGGCGAATTCCGGTAAGGCAGGGAAAACGTCAGTCCTGAGTCTAGGTAAATCCCATTCGGTGGGGAAAACCTCAGCGAGGACGCTGAGTCCATAATGGGGGTGTATGTAACACCCTCACTTAGGAAGGAGTCTCACATCAACAAAAACACAGGAGGGATGCTGGGTATATAAGTGAGAAAGCCTTACTCCCTAATGATGCGTTTTAAGCCGTGCGGGCCTGGGTCCAGAGCGGACAATATTACTAGTGGGTTGGGACGTGACAGGAGTATCTCGGGCCTGTGTGGTTTGGGATGTCCGTCGCGGCCAGGGCCTTGGATCGGGTCGTGATAGAATAGTATTAGAGTCGCTCCTGTGTCGTTTCTGTCGATGTGGGCCAGTGTTCAAACTGAGTGTAGGCCAATCCCGGTAAGGCGGGGCAAACCTCAGTCCTGAGTTTAGGCAAATCCCATTCGGTGGGGGAAACCTCAGCGAGGACACTGAGTCCATAAGGGGGGGTGTATGTAACACCCCAACTTAGGAAGGAGTCCCACATCGGCAAAAACACAGGAGGGATACTGGGTATATAAGTAAGAAAGCCTTACTCCCTAGTGACGCGTTTTAAAGCCGTGCGGGCCTGGGCCCAGAGCGGACAATATCACTAGTGGGTTGGGACGTGACAGGGGTATTCGGGCCTGTGTGGTTCGGGATGCCCGTCGCGGCCAGGGCCTCGGGTCGGATCGTGACAGTAATAATAAGAAAAATTTCATTTCTGACACATGTATAAATAGGTATATTTTGTACAAAGGATTCATCAAAGAAGAAAAATTTCATACTTTGCTTTGTTTATTTTTGCAATTCCTTTGTCCTTCCAAAGGTTTATTATGAAATGGTTTTGATTATTGTCCTCTGCATCTTCTTAGGATGAACATGATTAAATTCTAAACGTATATGCTTGCCAGAGTCACTTTTACATATATGTTGCAGAACTTGTATAATTTCTTAGATATATGTAGCATACTTTGTTACAAAATTATTTTCATTGAAGTCTTTCTGTAATCCATTAAGTCATCCTTGTTGATGAAAGTTTGATCCATATAACTGTTGGAATTGTCCAATTATTCGTATTAGATTTTCCACATGTTAATGTCAAATATTTCATCTTTTAGGTCTCTTAGATTTGGTATCAGTGATTCACTATCTCAACATTAAGAAATTTTAGAGTACAAAAGAAATGTTGTGTAATTAATCTTTCCATGTAGAAGGTATATTAAAATTATATGGTCATTCCAGAGTTTATAAAAAAAGAAATAAATAAAGACAAATCAGTGGACATAAAGAAACAGGCATATTTAACATATGCAAATAATTGACAAATGTGGACAAAGCCATTCCACGAGAAAAAACAACAATGTTGTGGTTGCCTTTGATATATATTTGTTTCTTGTCAGATTTTGGGCTGAAACTATGCAAGAATCCAAAAATTATGGTCACAATACTTCTGCACCACACACTTTTCTTTCCTCATCTCCAACCTTTTGTCATATAATTGGGCCTTTTGTCTGGTAATAAGTGTTAAAAAGTTGCTTTAACGAATGCACGTGATTTCTTTTAGTTTTCTTTTAAATAAGACTTTAGTTAAATTAGTATTTCTATTTTTTGTACGAAATTGTTAGTTGTTTCTATTTATTTATTTGGGTAGCAAATAAGCGTGGTTTTTAAATGGCAAGTGTTGCCTAATTTCAGTAATTTCAGTCGTAATAGAAATTATTTAAGTTAGGAGTTGATTATCAAATAATAACGCTGCTTTAACCAGAAAATATGAAAACCCTGTTTGCGTCTACTCTTTGTTCATTCTTCTCTGCTTTTAAGCCGCTAGTTTTTGACTTTCCTTGCTATGTTATTTCCCTTAACAATATTAAAACCAACAATAAGGTGGAAGGTATAGCCAAGATTCAATAATTTCAAAATAAGACTGTCTTCAGATTAAAGGAGCAGCACAGTGTACTAAAACTATCGCTATGCGCGGTGTCCGGAGAAGGGTCCCACCACAAGACTGTATCGTATGCAGCTTTACCTTGCATTTCTGCCAGAGGCTGTTTCCAAGGCTTGAACCTGTTACCTCCTAGTCACATGGCAGCAACTTTACCGGTCCAAGGCTCTCCTTCTAAGAATGTCTTCGGATTGCTTTAAACAATTCTTATTGACTTCAAAGTTGTTACCCTGCTTCTGCCATGACACAAGCTCAACCAGTAGATCACAGAGAGGATCCAATAGAAGTACAAAACTCCGGTTTGTCTTCATCCGCGAATTTAGCAAATTGAAATAGGATGAAGTAGCTATAGTTATGGTTCCACTTCCAGCTCAAGGACATCTCAACCACCTTTTCCAACTTGTTGGTATAGGCAAGGGCACTAGTAAAGTGGACGATAGGATAGCAGAATGACCAAGTCTAAACTTTTTCTTTAAATTTGAATCAAGAGGAACAAACAAACCCAAGCTTAATGATAATAAGGCAACAAATAAATCAACCAAAGCAAGAGATAAGAAGACAAAGTAAATAAACCACATGAGACCAAGATTTACGTGAAAAACCCTTGAGTGTGAAGAGTAAAAAATCATCGGATCAAAATCTCTAGTACAATCACCAAGAGTTACAATAATGCTCTGCAAAATTGGCTATCAAACAAGTGTCAAACAACGAACAACAATATATAAAGCACAACACAAAAAACAAGAGAACTTAAGGGGAGTTGGATCCAGAGGGTTGTTGTTCTTGCTATGTTATTCTTCAATTTTTTTGTTTTTTCTTTTCCAAGATTGTAAGCTGTTTTTCGATATTTCTCCCAGTTCTGTTGCTCTATACCTAGTGGCATTGTCTTCTTCCGATGTCATAAACTTCCTCTCAACATTCTTAATCCTCGATGCATGCACTAGCTTCTAGCATTTCACCCTAACAAGAAGGTCTATTTTCAATGTTTCTGTCACCAAGGAACCAGTCCTACTCTCAGTAATGCTGTGATTGCCTTTGAATTTTGATATATTTTTTTTCTTATTATTAGCTTTTGAGCTGAAGCTAAGTCTTTTGATTTGAACATTCAATTTTCTCCAAAACTTTTGCACCACATATTTTCTGGCCATATACTCCAAATATTAGTCATATATCAGTCCTTTCATTTTGCAACAAGATGGAAGGTACATAACCAAGATTCCGTAATTCCTAAATAATACTTCCTCCATTCCTGAATAAGTGTTCCTTTTGACTTGGGCACACCCTTTAATAAACTACTCACTCGTAGAAAATTAAAGGTAACTTAACTAACTTACCCCTAATTAAATTTTATCTTTTTTCAAGTTGACATTTAGAACTATATTAAACTCAAGGACATATTAGGAAGATTATGATCAAAGTATCCTTAAAGGCTTAAACATACACTTATTTAGGAACAAAATCACAACCCAAAAGTAATACTTATAAAGGAATAGAGGTAGTATTAGTATTATTGGTAGTAAAAAAAGATGGATTATGTACTGAAGCACACATTTCACATGTCAGGATTTGCTAGCCTATCCTCTTCTAGTCCTCTTACCACCACGTTTACATTTGCTATCCTATCCTCTTACATGATTCGAGTAATTTAAAAGCAGTAGGGAACTTTGTTTCAATTCTCACAGACTTCAAAGTTGTTACCTTGAAGAAACACAAAAGGTTGAATATATACAACCCTGCTTCTACCATGATGCAAGCTCAACCAGGAGATCAGCGGGAGGTTCCAACAGAAGTACGAAACTCCGGTTTGTCTTCCTCCATGTGTAGCGATGAAAACCATGAATTTAGCGATTTGAAAGGAGATGAAGTAGCTATAGTTGTGGTTCCATTTCCAGCTCAAGGTCATCTCAACCAACTTCTCCAACTTTCATGTTTAATCTCCTCCTACAGTCTTCCTGTCTACTATGTTGGCTCTGCCACACATAATCGTCAAGCCAGGATTCGAGCCAATGCCTTAAATGCTTCAGACATAGCCAAAGTCCACTTCCATGACCTCCCAACTCCCGAATTTTCCTCACCACCACCGGACTTTAATTCTTTAAGAAAATTCCCTGCACATCTTCAGTCTTCATGGGATGCTTGTATGCTTCTTCGGGAGCCCATTGCTTCTTTCTTACGTGATATCTCCTCAACATCACGAAGAGTTGTTGTTGTTCATGATTCTTTAATGTCCTATAATGTTCAGGATGTTTCTACTTTGCCCAATGCTGAATCATATAAGTTTAATTGCTTTTCAGCTTTCACTGCGTACTGTTTGATATGCTTATTTCTAAGGATTCCTGGCCAACATGAAGAAGAATTGCTTAAAAAGCTACCCTCCTTTGAAGGAATTATGACAGACGAAGCCAGGGACTTTTCAGCTGCTCAGCTTCCGTACTATAATGTTAGATCAGGTGATATCCATAATACAAGTAAAGTAATTGAAGGCAAGTATCTTGATTTGCTGGCAGAAATTTATCAGAACAAGAAACAATGGGCAATTGGACCTATTATTCCTACCAAACGAGATCATATCTCAAATAGGAACAATATGTGTTTGGAGTGGCTGAACAAACAACTTCCAAAATCAGTTCTTTATATATCTTTCGGAACAACAACTTCATTTTCTGATGGAGAAATCAAGGAGCTGTCTATGGGATTAGAACAAAGCAAACAGAAGTTCATATGGGTTCTGAGAGATGCCGATAGAGGAGATATCTTTACCGGGGGAGCTAGAAGAGTGGAGCTTCCAGAAGGGTTTGAGGAAAGGGTAAAAGAAGTAGGCTTAGTGGTAAGAGAATGGGCACCACAACCAGAAATCTTGGCTCATTCTTCCACGGGTGGTTTCATGAGTCATTGTGGCTGGAACTCTTGCATGGAGAGTATTACTATGGGAGTGCCTATAGCTGCTTGGCCTATGCACTCTGACCAACCGAGAAATGGTTTCTTGATGACGGAAATGTTGAAAGTAGGCCTGACTGTGAGGGAGTGGGAGAAACGCGAGGAGCTAGTAAGTGCATCCACTATTGAGAATGTTGTGAGGAAGTTGATGGCATCAGAAGAAGGTGATGCAATTAGGAGAAGAGCTGAAGAAATGGGAGAAGCTGTACGGAGTTCCATAGAGAAAGAGGGTGCTTCTCGAATGGAGCTGGATTCTTTTATCGCGCATATCACAAGATAGACCTGCTTTTCACCAGAATTTTAAAGTATTTTTCTTTCATATTAACCTGTCATTTATCTGCTTCTTGCTTCAGACTAGTTTACTCTACCTTGTATTTCTTTATTTGCGAAGTTCAATAAGATGATTGCTTTGTGTTCCTCTCTCAACAGATAAATGATTTAGTTCTAAAGGTATACATTTCTTCCGAGTTCAGAGCCTAAAGGTAACTTTTTTCATCCAAGATTTCGAAGAAACATAAAAATTGAAAAATTCCAAATAGGACAAGGTGGATGAAAACTCACGCCTTGTCCTTAAAAGGTTAACCATGTTAGCTAATGATAAAGTGCAAGGCGGGGAGCCTATTTTGCCTTACAAGAAAAAAAGAGTCTCACGCCTTACACTTTGACTTGACAATCAACTCATAAAATTTGTATTACTGATGTTGCCATTGAATAGTACAAGAAAAACCTTGAAGCTTATAGGTACAGTTTTTCTAAGCACATTTACGTTGGAAATCAGTAGAGATATCTATACAAATTTGCGCAAATAATTCTGCATTTTCTAAGTTTTACTCACTCAGTCCATCTTTATTTATCTACTTTTTTATTGACATGGGGATTTAGAAACAGTAAATGATAGGGGTAATTTTATCATAATACCTTTTGAATATAATAAATTTAATGCTTTGAAAAATGTATTAGATAATGAATCGTATTTAATGCTAAGTGTAAAATGGGTAGAAATGAGCAAATTATCCATTGATTTTATAAACTGAACAAATATTATTGAACATCTCAAAATAGAAAAATGGAGAAGTAATGATGGACAGAGGAAATATGAGTTAATTCTTCAAATTGTCACTTAACTTGTAGAAATATCCTATTAAAGTAACTTTTTTTTTTGAACAATATTATCACTCAACTTACCGACAAAACAATAACGAGTTAATTGCCATTTTGCGTTCACCTCAGATACTTCTTTTTGAATTATTTTAATTTACAAAACAATAAAATTTTGAATTCAATATATAATTGCTTACACTTGATATACATCATTATTTAAATATTTTAATAGCTTTGTCTCTACCCGGACTCCCCGGACCACCCCTCCACCCCAACCCCTCACCACATCCGTGAGGAAAACAAAACCAAACGCAGTTGATACTCTCTTCCTTGGCCTTCTTTTCAAATATGTTTTTTTCAAATTAGTAGTTTATTTTTGCAAATCAAGAGTTTCTCTCTCAATTTATCCTCGGTATTAAAAAACTAAAGAAAATAATAATAGTTAGATTTAGAATTTCAAAACATCATTAATAGGATTAATTTTGTAAATTAAAATACACTTCTAATTAAAAAAAATTTAATGGGTGTGCCAAGTCAAAAGAGGTCAAATAAAATAAAACGAAAAGAGTAGAAAGTAAGCATATGTAACGACAAATATATAACATAAGAAAATTATTTGGAAATATGCAAAAATTGACAATGTCAATTGATTGTCAAATCAAAGGGTAAGGTGTGAGACTCTTTTTATCTTGTAAGGTAAAACAATCTCCATGTCTTGCACTTCACCATTAGCTAACGTTGTTAACCTTTTAAGGACAAGGCATGAGCCTTGATCCGTCTTGTCCCATTTGAAATTTTTCGATTTTTATATACTCTTCTAAATTTTAAATGTAAAAAGTTGTTCTTTAGGATCCGGACTCTATTTTTTTTGCATATGCTAAATTGTTATATCTGTATGTCTTATATTAGACTATTAATCGCAAAAGACTTTGTGTTAGATTAATGGAGAAACACACCACATATTCACATAAACCAAGAACACCTATAAAGTAGCAGAATATGCGAGAGGAAAGATGCGTACCTTTGTCCGTCATTGTATCAAGTAATCAAAGACGAACAAGGATGAGTCTTCCTCTCCTTTGCTTATCACGGTTGGCAGCTTATGGGAATACGTCTAATGTTAAAGACGGGAGAGGGGATCTAGACTTATATTTATAGGCTTAAAAGTCTTAACCTAGTCCTACCCCATTATGAGCTCACAGGTCTACTACAGTCCTACACTATTTCCAGCCACACCAATAACATGAAATGGATACAGGTCCATATGGAATCCGCATGAATACACGACCCGTGTATTGTCCACCAACTAATAACGTCAGCCCGTTTTACTTTAACATAATAAAAAGTTAATGTTAAGTCCACATAAAATAAATAATTCTAACATTCTCCCACTTGGACAACGTTAACTTTTAAGGAAAAGTTTTGAAAAACTTATTTTTATGAAAATGACTCTCGGCCTGAATAGATAGAGGCCATAAACATTTAGTGGTGGAACGTTATCTCCAACATAGTTCAGTCAAACAAAACATCATTGTTGAATTACAGCGTACTTGTATCAACCAATGACACAAGACTAGTCCACAATTACTAAAACTAAAGTTTTGTAGACATAAACCAAATGATGTGGTAGTGTAGCAAGAAATAGCCAACATGGACTCCAAATCGAGGCTATTTCATTGTTAGTCCTTCAAACGATTTTTCATATCAATATGTACTCTTAAAATCAACATGCGTACCATAGAAAAATCATCACTACGATTTTCTGTTACAACATGTGTGAGCACTAAAACAACATGTGCTCCACCTGAAAATCTTGATTTTAAAGGTTCAACATGTGCAATATATTACATGGTGCAACAAATAGAAAAATCCACAAGGTAGAATGATATACCATATATGTCTCCAAAAGAAAGATCCAATAAAACAATAATATGATCTTATCAATATGAGACATAGTCAACACGTAAGGCAAAAAGCCTTAATATAATAAAATAATATTAAATTATGAATGATGAACTTACTCCCACTGATCTTGAGATAGGTGCAATGATCAATCTTGTTCTCCTCAAACCTCATAGTTGTGATAATTTCCTCGAACTTTAAGTACCACTGTAGAGAAGCTTGCTTCAAGCCATAGATATATTTCTTCAACTTATACACAAGATGCTCACTGTCTTTACCAACAAAACCTTGGGGTTGTTGCATGTAAACCTCTTCATTAATATCACCATTCGAAAAAGTTGTCTTTACTTCCATCTGATATAGCTCAAGATCAAAATGGGCTACTAATGCCATAATGGTCCTAAAAGAATCCTTAGATGCCACAATCTTGTAGATAATTAGCAAATGATCCCATCTGTTGCCCAGTCTCAGTGTATCTACCATAGTACTCACCCCCACGATCAGACCTCACTATCTTAATGAGCTTTCCCAGTTGTTTCTGTACTTTAGTTTTAAACATTTTGAATATTTCAAGAGAATCAAATTTTTTAAGAAGAAAAACATAATCATACAGAGAAAAGTCATCAATAAAGGTGATAAAATAACTTGAACTACATATTGTAGTAGAATACGGACCACAAACTAGAACTACGAGTAGTATTCTTTTTCTTATTGTTTTAGTCAACTTTCTTCTAATGCAATCAATACATATTTCTATGTCCCCAAAATCAAGAGAAGGTAAACTATTAGACTTAATCAATCTATCAACTCTATATTTAGACATATGACCTAAGCGCCTATGCCAAAATATGCTCGATTTTTCATTTAAAATTAGTCATTTAGACCCAATAATTTCAGAATTAAAAGAGTTGTATTCGAAATTATAAGTCAAGGAAATTTTAAACAAACCATCAAATAGGATTTCATAACCAACAACTCGGGAGTTCAAAAGAAAATTAACTTTACGAGAATTAAAATCATAACCAAATTTATCTAAAACTGGAATAGAAATCAAATTTCGTCTAAAAGATGATACATAAAGAGTGTTTTCAAGAACAAGCTTATAACCAGTTTTTAAGTCTAAAATTACAGTTCCTATGAACTCTACTTCAACTTGGACATATGTGGAAACTCTAATTCTTGACTCTGTTTTCTTTGGGTTCCTTTTATTTTTGAACCGCTGCAAGAAAATGGCAACATGAGTAGTAGCTCTACTATCAAACTACCAAGAATTAATGGGGACGTCTACAAAGTGTGACTCAAAACAAACAAGAGCTAGATGATTACCTTCTTTTGAATCCTTCTTAAAAGTATGATTATTAGATCTTTCAAACTTTCTAGGTCCCTTGTAAGAGCTTACTTTGGAATCATGAGAAGCTAATATGGCAACCTCGCCCTTCTCCCTTTTAATTTTTCCCTCTTTAACAGCACATTTAGATATGATATCACTGATTGACAAAGATTCATCCTGAGTATTATAGGCACTTTTTATTTGGCTAAACTCAGTTGGCCAAGAGTTAAGAGCAGAGTGAACAATGTAAGTATCAGGAAGAGTTATTTCAAGAGTTTTCTGTTTGGACTGAATGTGGACCATCTTAAGTATGTGATCTCTAACACTCCTAGTAAAGTCATACCTCATACCTATAAATTTATTCATTAGATCTCCAGTCTCAGCCTTATTGGATACATGTAAGACCCCACAAAATTCTAAGCTTAACTCGGTCTTTTAGAGCATGAAAAGAGGTCCTAGGCTTAGAAAATTTCAGTTAAGTGTTTACACTTAGAATTATTTTAGCCCTCATAAGTTGGAGATATTATTTCACGATCCTTAAGACCTTAAAATATCGATCTTTGGATTGAATCATGATCAGGGGTGTCAATAGGTCGCTTCCAGTGAGTTTTGGATTTTTCGAACCTCGTTTGAATCAAGTTTGGATGACCAAAATAGTGAGACGACGCGATCTCAATGCGCCGCGTCGACAAATATTTTCCCCCCAGCTTTCATTGCAATTCCAATGAACCAACGCGAACTCGACGCGGTGCGTTGGTCATCGCATCGATCCGCGCGTCACTGGGCATATTTTCTGCTCGTTAAGAGCCACAACCATAGGGATAATTGGGTCATTTTCCCACTTCTATTCAGCCCCAAAACACGTAATTAAGCCATCCAAAAGGCAAAAGCTCATTCTTTCTCTCAAATTGCTCTCAAGAACAAATCCTAAGGCCTTTGATTTCAAGACCAAGCTTCAAGAACTCACCATCAACCTTCACTAATTCAAGCACCAAGGTATGTGAAGTATTCATCCAAGGGTTTCCTTCCACCTTTGGAGTTTAAGAAACTCTTTTAAACTACAAGATTAATTGATTTGATGAATTTTATGTTGGATTTGAGTATATTCATGATTATAATGTTAATTGTGTTCCAATCCATGGTTTATTTTAAGTTTCATGTGAACTTATTTATCATGTGTGTAGTATCATGTGAATTCACGTTAAAAGCCACTGATTTGCGAATTGGGATTTGAAATTATGATGCCTACATGTGGTTTAGTATCATATGCATGGATTATGTTCCCCAAGTTCTTAATAAATTGCTCATGTGAATTTAATGGAAAAAAAATCATGGCTTGCTAGCATATGTGCAAGCTTATATCTTACAAGTGTTTGATAAAATGTCTCTATGATTGAGTTATGAACAAGTGAACATTGTTATGCTTTTCAAGTTTATGCTATCCTTTACTTTTCATGTTATCGAGTCCTGGGAGTATTCAAAATCTGAAAATCTAGCTGCTTACCTAGAGCTACAGTAGTTACAGAACAGTCTCAGTAATCAGTCATAGTCTCACTTCAGTATTCAATTCAGAACTCAGTAAACTCAGCTAGTTAACAGAACTCAATAGTATTCTGTCAGTCAGCGGGACCCAGTAAACTCAGTTTAGTTTAGTTAGACAGTATGATCAACAATAGTTCAGTCAAGCCTAGTACCGTCGAGAAATCAGTCAATGTCTATTTTGTTGGGAGTAGAAATCAGTATTGAGCGAACACAGGGATGGGGGTATTCCTGTCAGCAGAGGGTTTGACCCTTAGTAGCAATCCCTACGTTACAGAACTACGTAGCCAGCGTCGATTGAGATATATTCCTGTTAGTCTAGGGTTGATACAACTTATATGAGTTTTTCTTCCAGCGAGGGTTGACGAAATTTCTTCCTATCAGAGAGGGTTAACTCACAGCTTTATCTTTACCCGTAGCACGGTACTGACACCCTTCCAACTGGGGTTACAGGTTGGACCCCAATCCTTTTGGAGAGGGGCATGTCGGTTAGAGAATTACTTCCTATTGTTTTAGTTTCAGTCTCAGTATAAAACTTAGTTCAGTTCTACAGATTCAGGACTGTCGGACACAATCACCCAGCTCAGTGTAGAACTCAATTCTGTTATACAGAATCAGGATTGTCAGAAATAGTCACTTAGCTATCAGTAGTACAATAGCGGTAAACTCAATACAGTGTTAACATAATCTCGGTTACAATTTGTGTATTCATGCATGTACTCTCATTCAGTTACGTCCATGTTACCCAGATAGTTATTATTTATGCATATGAACCAATGCATATCATCCTACCTCACTTACCATACCAGTACATTCAAAGTACTAACGCATACTTTCCTTTTGTGATATGATGTTTTATATCATAGGTTCAGATGCACGGGCTCCTAACTGTACTTAGCATCTTAGACTTTCAGCAGCAGAGTTAGTGGTGAGTCATCATAGTTCGAGGACAGAGATTTATTATTTTAGTACCTCAGTAGTTCAGCATATTTAGTAGACAAAGTTAGTTGGGGAATTGTCCTATCAACTCCATATTCAGAAAGTTAGAGGCTTTCAGACTAGTGTATTTCAGACATATGTTTAGTTTTCAGTATTCATTTATCAGTATTCAGTATTTGTTTTCAGTTGTGAACCTTATGGAAACTTCAGCCTAACTTTCGCATTTATTTCAGTAATATTATCACGATTACAGTATTATTATTTTGTGCTCACAACAGATATCAGTCATGGGTTAGCTTGTGGTTCTTCGGGGTCGTAAGCACCGTGTAGCGTATGAGGTACAGGCTCGGGGCATTACAGTACAAGATATCTTTTTCCCACTTGGGAAAGAAATTTTTTGGCATTGGTAGTTTCAAGCAAGCCACTTTTAATGTGCTCAGCAATCGACCTCCTAAAGGCAAGGATGCATAGCCTATTAGATTTCTCCCACTTAGCATAAAATTTATTTTAAGAAGTTGTACTAGAATCGGTGAGAGATGGAGGCTCATCCTCACTCAAGGATTGATCTATGTCAGCTATGCCCAATGCAAATTCAAGATCTTCTTTCCATCGCATAAAGTTAGAGCCCGACAGAATCATAACTTCAGCATTGTTATTGTTCAAATAAATGGTAACTTTTCACAACATAACATGAATGAATTTATCAAAATAGCAAGGACTAATTTAAAATACACAATAAATATCCTTTGGGCAGATCATTGTATGCTCTAACGTAGTGATATCCCTTAAAATAGATTAAACAAGTCTCATAAAACAAAGCAAATAGGTCACTTTGGTGTACACTATTTACCCTAATTTACAAAATAAATTCAATCTCAGGGATTCAACATGTCATTGCTTGATTTTCTCATGTGACACAGTAACTAACCACACAATTAAAAATATTATAAATCCGATTTAGTTACAATGCAAATGAAACAAAATTCAAATAGAATAAATAAATAACAATTCAACATATTTTATAAACAATAACTCAAATTTTTTAAATTTCATAAAATAAATAATTTTTATATTATTTAATCTAAGCATATGGAACTAAATAAATGAATGAATTTTTAATAACATAGTCGCCAGGACACATTATTAAGAAGACTTTAGTTTAGCCGACTTTACTTCAGCCAATATAAAAAAATAAATAAAATTAACACTCTATAAACAAAAATGCAGCGAAAAAAAAACTTGGATAAGGCATATATTTATAGAATCTTTCTCATGATCTTTTTTGGGACACAAATGTAAGACTAACTTATCACCTTTCACCACAAGGACATCTCCAGGCTTATAATTTTTCATCTAAAATTTTTTCAAAATACGATCAACAATGCCTAATGCTCATAACAAATGATGCCTCTCCTAGATCTTTCATATTAAACATTTTGTTCAAAGAATCCTTAGTTTTATGCAACAGTCCCAAATTCAAGAAATTTTACATTTTAAGATTCAACTATTCTGGTTCCCCTTGTGGGACAGTAGAACTTGTATCCTTTAGAATGAGCTAGGTTTAGTTTTCTTTTCTGAAGGATTATATCTTTACCTCCGTAGGACATCCCCAAACTCTAAAATGATTTAAACTGGATTTTCTATTGGCCCACGACTCAAAAGGAATTTTGGGGACTGATTTGGAAGGGACTTGATTAAGAATGTACATGGATATTTTAATAGCTTCACCCCAGAGGAACTCAAGTAAGTTAGATCTACTCATCATACTTCCCATCATGGATTTTAAAGTACGGTTTTGCCTTTCGGCTACACCATTTTGATCAGGACTGTCAGGCATAGTATGCTGGGCAACTATGCCACAAGAAATAGTGATTCATCTATTAATCATACTATAGAACCCGAATTCAATCCTCTCATTACATTACATAAAGCATAACACTTTACTGTGCAATAATATTACCAAAGTCTAATTCAAAACCCTATCAAATTCCTACCAACAACCCTTTGTTTAATATAGAATAAAGTAGTGTACAGCAATCAGAACAAAGTCAACAGCCAAAAGAAAAAAGAGAAATCATTTCAGATTTAGGTTTAAGACGGAGTGTGTCATGATCATTATTTCCCATTATTTTTCTCATGATGGGCTTAGCCTTATATTTATTGGCTTAAAAGCCTTAACCTAGTGCACCCCCATTATGGTCTCACGGGTCTACTACAGGCCTACGTTATTGTCAGCTCACACCATTAACATGAAATAGATACATGCCCATATAGAATTCACATGAATACACGACCTGTGTCTTGTCTACCAACTAATAACATCAGCCCGTTTTACTTTAACGTAGTAAAAGGTTAATGTTAAGTCAATATAAAACACTTTGTTCATAGATTCCTATGTCCTTCCAAAGCTTAATTACGAAATAGTTATACTTGCCCTCTAGAACCTTTAGTATCAACATGATTGAATTCTTAACCTAAATGCTTTGAACTTGTGATATTGGTGGAAACTATTTCACATATATGTTGCAGAGTTTGTTACATAATTATATTCATTAATTTCATTAATGTCTTTCTGCAATCCAATGATTCACTATCTCAACATTTAGAAATTTTCATCTTATTTGTATAATTGTAGTTTTAGAGAACAACAGAAATATTTTGTAATTAATCATTCCATGCAGATGATTCATTAAAATCATATAGTCACTCAAGAGTTAATAAAATAAAATAAAAAAGACAACAAATCAGTGGCCTTCTCAAATCTCTCTGTGTAAAAATGAAGGTCTCCATTTTTTTGTGCGTAAAAAGGGCATAAATATTGAAACAAGTTGGTAAAACAATGTTGTGGTTTCCTTTGATATTTTGTTTCTTAATATTTGGGCTAAAACAGTTCTTTTGATGTGATCTATGCAAGAATCCAAAAACTATGGTCATATTACTTCTGCACCACATACTTTTCTTTCCTCACCGGCCTCCAGCTTTTTGCCATATAATATGTCCTTTTGTCTTGAAACATAGCCAAGATTCAGTAATTTAATTGTTGAAGTAGCTATAGTTGTTCGGTTCCATTTACATCTCAAGGCCATCTCAACCAACTCCTCCAACTTTTATGTTTAATCTCTTCTTATGGTCTTCCTGTCTACTATGTTGGCTCGGCCACGCGTAATCATCAAGCCAGGATTCGAGCCAACGCCTTAAATCCTTCAGACATAGCAAAAGTCAACTTCCATGACCTCCCAACTCCTGAATTTTCCTCACCACCACCTGACTTTAATTCCTTAAGCAAATTCCTTGCACATCTCCAGCCATCATGGGATGCTTGTATGCTTCTTCGTGAGCCCATCGCTTTTTTCTTACATGATATTTCATCAAAAACAAGATGATTTATTGTTGTTCATGATCCTGTAATGTCCTATAATGTTCTAGACGTTTCTTCTTTGTCCGATACTGAATCATACATGTTTAATTGCATTTCAGCTTTCACTTCATACAGTATGATATGCTTATTTTTGAAGATGTCTGATCAACTTGAAGAGGAACTACTTTAAAAGCTACCCTCCCTTGAAGGAATTTCAACCGACGAAGCCAGATACTTTTCAGTTTCTCATCATCCGTACAAGGATATTAGATCAGGTGATATCCATACTACAAGAAAAGTAATTGAAGGCAAGTATCTTGATTTGCTGGCACAAGCAGAAGCTAAACTGAACAAGAAACAATGGCCAATTAGACATATTATGCCTACTAAACTCGATCATATCTCAAACAGAAACAACATCTGTTTGGAGTGGCTGAACAAACAACCCTGAAACTCAGTTCTTTATATATCTTTCAGAATAACAACTTCATTTTCTGACAGAAAAATCAAGGAGCTCGCTATGGGATTAGAACAAAGCAAACAAAAGTTCATGTGGGTGTTGAGAGATGCCGATAGAGAAGATATCTTTACTGGGAAAACTAGAAAAATTGAGCTTCCTAAAGGGTTTGAGGAAAGGGTAAAAGAAGTAGGCTTAGTGGTAAGAGAATGGGCACCACAACCAGAAATCTTGGCTCATTCTTCCACGGGAGGTTTCATGAGTCATTGTGGATGGAACTCTTGCATAGATACTTTACTATATGGGTCCCTATAGCTTCTTCGCCTATGTACTTTGACCAGCCAAGTAATAGTTTCTTGGTGATAGAAATATTGAAACTAGGCCTAATTGTGAGGGATTGGGAGAAACACAAGGGCCTAGTAAGTGCGTCCACTATTGAGAATGTCGTGTGGAAGTTGATGGCATCAGAAGAAGGCGATATGATTAGAAAAGGAGCAGAAGAACTGGGAGAGGCCATAAAGCAGTCCAAAGAGCAAGGGTGTGCTTCACTAATAGAGTTGGATTCTTTTATCATGCATATCACAAGATAGACTTGTTTTTCACCAGAATTGTAAAGTACTTTGGTTAATTTCATATTCATTTAAGTTGACCTGTCATTTATCTGTTTCTTGGCTCAAATTAGCTTATACTACTTTGTATTTCTTTGATCATATAAATTTAAATGAGATGATTGCTTTGGATTCCTCTCTTAACATATATTATTTTGGTTCATGAGGATAAATATCTTTGTATACATTTATTTGCAAATTCTAAAATCGTTGTATCCATATTTCCTATATTAGACTATTTTTTCACAAAAAACTTTGTTCATGCGTTCCTCTGTCCTTCCAAAGGTTTATTATGAAATAGTTTTGATACTTGTCCCCTACAACTTCTTAGGATAAAAATGATTAATTTCTTAATCTATGCTCTAAAACTTGATATTTCCAGAATCTCTTTTACATAAATGTTGCAGAACAAGAAAAAAAAGGGCAGCCAGGTGCACTAAAGCTTCTTCTATGCACAGGGTCCGGAGAAGGGCCCCACCACAAGGGTGTATTGTACGTCACCTTACCTTGGATTTCTGGTAGAGGCTGTTTTCAAGGATTGAACCTGTGACTTCCTATTAAAATAAATAAGTTCACTAGTCTATTGCTATTGATTTTACTGTTACATTGAAATAGTTTTTATTGTTTCATTGAATTAGAGTTAGTTAGTTGAGTAGATCATTTAGTAGGTCATTTAATCAAGTTGTTAGAGGTTTTTAGGAAGTTTCTAGAAGCTCATTTGATGATTATGTGAGTCTATAAATACATGTTATATGAGTTTCACTTTAACTAATCTCATTCATTCAATAAATTTAGTTTCTCCTTCTTCTTCTTAATTGACTGAAGCTCCGCTTCAATGGCTATTATATGTGTGAATGAGTAAGTAGCTAGAGTAGTTTCAACGTGGTATCAGAGTGCAATGATCATGGAAGATTAGAAAAGTAAATCTATTGTGCTTTTATCTCCATTGTTAGTGAAATTGGATTTCTATTTTCTGAGAACAGCTAAAGGAGTTTAGATCTTTGTTTGTGAGCTATAGTTTCTGAGTTTCTGTATTTTTCCAAGTAAAGTTTAGTTGTATTTTGTAAAAGCATCAATGGCACCTAAAATTGAGCCTAGTGATCCTTTGTTTCTGGGAGCCTCGGATGTAGCTGGAGTTGTGTTAATTCCCATTAAGTTAGTTGGCTCAGAGAACTATGGGATATGGAGTAGATCCATGAAGATTGCACTATTGGGGAAAAGGAAATATGGTTTTGTAACAGGCATTTGCAGCAATACATGTATAGAGAGGAATTACATGAACAATAGGAGACATGTAATGGAGTGATATTATCATAGCTGATGAGCTCAGTCAGTGCAGAACTACCGAGTGGTATTGTATATGCAACAAATGCCTGTGAGGTTTGCAAATATCTCAAGGAGAGGTTTGACAAGGTTAATTGCATGAGACTCTATCAATTGTACAAAGAAATCAACAATCTTCATCAAGGTAGTAACATAGTTTCTACTTACTTTACTAAGTTGAACAACCTCTGGAGTGAATATGATGGAGTTATTCTAGCTTCATCATGTAATCATCCTAAATCTAAGGAGTATGCGGATTATTTATATCAGTTAAAGCTAATATAGTTTTTAAGTGGGTTGAATGGTGCATATGATCAAGCTAACAAATAGATACTAATAAAAGGGTGTAACCTACTCTCAATCAGGCATATGCAATGATAGTGGAAGATGAGATTTAACAACTTGCTTGTGTTGCAACAATAAGAGATAAAACTAGACCTATAGCCATGCAGGTGCATAGAAATCCTGCCGAAACTGGTTATGGAGGTCAAAGTTTTCAAGGCAAAATGTGTGAATATTGTATCTTTACTGGGCAAACAAGAGAGAATTGTTATAAGTTGATTAGATATCCTACTGATTGGAAATATATGAAGAAGGGAAATTACAACAGTTTAAGAGGATCACATCATTCTTTCCATAATAATCAATCTCATCGTAGATTTGGTAGGTATGGACAATAGGCTGCTGGTCAAACCAACAATCAATTTTTAGCGCATAAATTTACTGGAACTCAATCAGAGAATTCAAGTATAGTATTTCCATCCAACAGTCAAGGAAACAAAGACATCAATAGTGTTATTCTAGCTAATAGGCAAGGTTTTTCAGAAAAAAAATACAAGCAGATCATGGTATTGCTAAACAAGGACACACAGGAATCTAAGCAAGCTAATATGGCAGGTACAGTTATTTTTTATCTACTCATGTTGTTTCATATGAATGGGTAGTAGATTCTGGAGCTACACACCATATTGCAGCACATAAAGGTGTTTTTTTACACTGTCATAAGATAGTTAACACAACAAGAGGTAAGTTAAATCTCCTTGCTGGATCCAAAGTTGATATATCACATATTAGAGAAACACAAGTGCTCAAAGATAAAGTTGTAACGGATGTGTTGTTTTTTCCTAATTTTGAACTCAATTTACTGTCAGTATCCAAGATGACTAAATAATTTTCATGCTTTGTTTCATTCTACCCTGACTTCTATGTATTTCGGGACCTTTACATTGGCAGGGTGAAGTCGATTGGTAAGGATAAATTAAGGAGGATTATACATCCTTAAGAATATTTGTGGATTGAATAGAATACATAGAAATAATGCTCATCAAAGGTAAGTTGCATAAGTGGATATGCAAGGCAGCAACCTATGTCATAGGAGGCTTGGACACCCTTCTTCCTAAGCCTTGAAGTATCTCAGCTTGCTAAGACACAGTAATGAATTAGAGGTTCTAAATAAGTGTCTTGTTTGTCCATTAGCAAAACAGACTAGACTAGCCTTTCCTGCGAGTGATTCTAGAGCTACAAAGTGTTTTGATTTTGTACACATGGATCTTTGGATGGCTTATAAAATTCCTACTTTTGATAAGAAATATTATTTCTTGACTGTTGTAGATGAATACAGCAGATATACTTGGCTTTATTTGTTGCAGTTAAAATCTGAATGCATTGTAGCTATCAAGAATTCCTTAAATATGATTCAAAATCAATTAAGTGCTCAAATAAAGGTCTTAGATCAGATAATGGGACAGAATTTCTTAATTATCAATGTAGAGACTTGTTTTAGTCTTTGGGGATAATACATCAAAACAGCTGCCCTTATACACCACAACAAAATAGTGTAGTTGAGAGAAAACATAGAAAAATATTGAATATTTCAAGAGCAATTAGATTTCAGTCTCAAATGCCTATCATGTTTTGGGGATTGAATGTCAAAGATATTGTCTATCTCATTTGCAGATTTTCTTTTTCATCTATTGAAGGTAAAATTCCCTATGAGATATTCTACAAGGCTCTATCCTTAACACATTTGAGAGTAATTAGTTGCAAGTATTATGCTTCTGTACTACCAAAGGGTGACAACTTTTCAGAAAGGGCTAAAACTGTAGTATTGATAGGATATCCTGCTACTCAGAAAGGATACTTGCCGTTGGATTTGCTTACTAACAAGTTGTTTGTCACTAGGGATGTTATGTTCCAATAACACTTATTCCCTTTTGTAGAAGAATCAAGTTCAGACTCAGCTATAGACTTTCTTAAGCTAAATATGCATGATCATGCAGATGCCTATGTCGATTCTTATGATCAAGTCCCTGAATCACAAGATGAGAATATGTCACTACATGTTCCAGATAGTAATAATGTTGAGAATCCTCCTAGCTTGTCAGATGCAGATGCATCACTCTCATCACCTACAATTGTTGTTCCAAGAAGATCATTTAGAGTTTCTAAATAACCTATTTGGCTGATGGACTATGTCTCACTAGGAAAAGTAAAAGGGACCAGGTACCCTTTATTAAATTATTTTTCCTATGCTAACTTTAATCTAAGATATCAGTACTTTGTATCAGTTAATCAGCATTAGTTGAACCACAATCTTATAGTGAAGCTATTAAGGATGAGTGATGGATTGAAGCAATGAAACTAGAGGTCAAGGCTCTTGAAGATAATCACACTTGGGAGGTGGTTGATATGCCTCAAGATACGAACATCATAGGATTAAAATGGGTATACAATATCAAGATAAAGCTAATGAAGAAATAGAGAGATTTAAAGCAAGATTGATAGCCAGGGGATATAGACAACAAGAGGGGTTGGATTATCATGAAACTTTTTCTCCAGTTGCCAAGATGGGTACAATGAGGTGTGTCATTATTTTGGCAGTGTCAAAAGGGTGGTGCATGTACCAAATAGATATTTGTAATGCGTCCCTGCAAGGTGACCTAGATGGAGAAGTTTACATGGAAATGCCTGATGGTTTCAAGGGAGGACGACAACACAAAGTTTGAAGACTGGTTAAGTCATTGTATGGACTTGAAAAAGCTTCAAGACAGTGGAATATTAAACTTACTTCATCCCTACTTCATTCAGGCTTCACCCAGAGAACCTATTACTATTCACTTTTCACCTTGAAGAAGATAAAAGGAATAGTTGTAGTGGTAGTATATGTAGATGATCTTCTCATTACTGGTGACAATGTTGATATGATAAATACAGCAAAAAGAACACTACAGCAGTAATTTAAGCTCAAAGATCTAGGTAAGCTTAAGTATTTCTTAGGCATTAAAGTATTGAGGTCTACAAATAGAGTAATATTGAATCAGAGAAAGTACATTTTGGAGCTGATATCTGAAACAAGACTTCCTAGTGCTAAACTAACTCCTACTCCACTGGAAACCAATTCCATACTGACTTCAGTTGAGGTAGATAAGGAAACAGGTGTTACAAAAGATGTTTTTAAAGATGTTACTTATTATCAAAGGCTAATTAGGAAGTTAATGTATGCAACACTAACCAGGCCAGACTTCAGTTATGTTGTGCAGACCTTAAGTCATCATGCAACAACCTAATAAATCTCACTTGGAAGCAGAAAATAGGGTGGTAAGGTTCTTAAAAGAAACTGTATGACAGGTGTAACGCCCCACCTTTTTGGGTTAAAGTTGATCCGTCTTTCCGATGTATATATATCTAAATCTGGTTCAAGTTATAAATAATGGTGATCAATATTTACTTTGTGTGGGAACATCCTTGGATATGAATATACACCATAAAAATCTCCTAGCTCAAAAGTTAAGTTGAGCATTTTTGTATCGATTGACTTTTAGTTGAGGATTTTGCATGGGTAAACTTTCAGAGGCCATTTATCCTAATATATAAAGATTCATATAGCCTACTATATATCAAATTAAAGTCCTTTAAGTCTTCTTTCCAATGCCACCAACCGTTCATCAATCTGAGTCCGGAGTCAAAAGTTATGAGTGTTTGAATGAGGCACTAAACAGGGTGTGCAATGGCCATGCGCCGCACACCAATCTCCTAAGCACACTTCTTCAGTTATGTTTTTTCCATATCGATGCAAACCCTAAGGTTTCCTATGTCCATGCGATGCAAAACCACTCCGGGGAGCCAAAAAGTATTTTGTTTGATTTATATTAAGGGCATAAAGGTCTTTTATCATTCCATAACCATTCCTAACCCTCTTTGGATGAATATTAAGACTTAAACACATTATTTTCATCTCACAAAATCCCTAATCATCTTTCCATCAACAAGAGAGAAGAAACCACTTAGGATTTAAAGATTTTGATCTCTAAGGGTAAATCTCTCTACGTTCTTTTCGATTTTTCTCTGTCAAAAAGTATGTGGAACTATCCTAAACCTCATGGGCATAGTTTATACTTTTTGACAAGTTTTAAAAGTACAAAATTATGTATATAAAAAGGGTTTTGAAAATACTTTGAAGAACATTCTTCATGAACCCATTTTGATGAGATTATCAGAAAGTTTTCCATAAATTATAATTACATTCATGTGTTTAAACATTATATGATTTTGAGAATTAATATAAGAGAAAGCTTCATGAAATTTCCCTCTCAATGTGGAATTTTTTTGATTTAATATGTATGGGTTGCCCAATTGTATGCCCTGAGAATGAGTCTAATATGTTTACTGTCATTTGTGGAATTGATGTTGGTTATGATTTGATGAGAGGGTATTTTATTAATTTATAAATTCTTTGGTGTACTAAAAGTTAAATTGCATATGATTGATGAAAGAGATGACCACACTTTGTCAAAGTATTGAAAAGAGACTATTTTGCATGAGTTTTATTTGTTTTGAAATAAGAACTCTCTTGAAGTGTTTAAATATTTTGGTGGTCAAATAACATGTTTTGAATGAAAGGAATAAGACATGATATGATGCGGCTTATATGACTTGCAAGTCTTGGTATGACGATATCAAATTAGACAAATTCCATGACAGACTCAGACAAGAACAGTTCACAGACTTTTCAGATTTCAGATCATGTTGTTAGTAAGATGCATATTTTAAAAGGCTAAGAAATGGGCTCTAAGAGAGTTAGTTGTTTACTCGAAGAAGGCACGAGTTCAGATAACTCATTGCTTGAATTCATGTTTTGCCGATAAGAATTTTATTATATCCCAAAATTAGGATTATATGATGGTCGTATGCCTTCTCGACATATCAGAATAAAAAACTCTAACCCTTGCGGCAAACTTGGGTTGGAGGATTGGCCGTCGAGTCAAGGGAGGATCCCATATAGCCAATGGGATACTTTTCAGAAATGTAGGGTGTACCAACTAACTCAGAAGTAAGACAAAGAGTTGATTCATGATTTTACAGAAATGTTTTGAAGCTCATTGATTATGCGGCCCATGCATGTATTTCTCTCTCTCTCTCTCTCTCTCTCTCTCTATATATATATATATATATATATATTATGATAAATTATTTTCATAATGCTCTCACTTATTTTACACGAAGTATGTGTTATTTTTGAATTATTCTACATACTAGTATTTTCAAGTATTGACCCTCTTATCTATAGGTTTCGTGGTTTAGTCCTGGGGTCTAGATCAGTAGTAGATTGTTCCCATATTTTTAGAGTTTGGTGAGCCTCCCTTACACCGAAAGGCATTTTATCTATATGTAATCTCAGTTAGTTTATGGTTCAGTTGGGGGCCTTGTCCCAACCTAGACAGTTAGTGTTCAGTAGAGGCTTTGTAGACGGAAGTTGAGTATTGTATTGTCATATTTTGTTGACACAATTTGTATTATAAATTTCCCTTGAATTTCATTATATCTTCTACACTTTGATTTATCTATGGATTATGCTTATGTAATACCCCACATTTTGGACTAGAATGAAAATCCGTCATTCCTATGCGTAGACGTTCAAAAGCCTCTAATCCTATGTAAATTTAGTGTTTTAATCAATTATGTAGTGTGGTAATCTATTTGAGCATAAATTTAGACCATATAGGTCCCCTAACTCAAGTACAAGTTGAAAGTTTTCCTATCATTCAAGTTTTAGTGAGCGTAAAAACTTGGGTCAACTTCAATCAACCATAACTAGTTGTATATGACGAACTGGGTGGTTTACTATATATCAAATGAAATATCTTTGAATTATATTTCCAACGATACCAATTTCGCCTAAATCCGATATCGGAGCAAAGAGTTATTCCTATTTTACTCCAGTATGTTAGGCTGGAAACTGTATGACGACATTCGTGGTAGCTTACCACACTTGTAACGCCCTACTACGAAGGTCATCTGCCTTTGGCAGAAACCAGCTCCTAAGTGAAGGCACTCGTGGTAGCTTACCACACTTGTGACGCCCTACCACAAAGGTCGTCAGCCTTAGGCAGAAACCAGCTCCTAAGTGACGATATTCATGGTAGCTTACCACACTTGTGACACCCTACCACGAAGGTCGTCATCCTTAGGCAGAAACCATCTCCTAAGTGACGACATTCATGGTATCTTACCACATTTTTTATGCCTTTTCACAAATGTCGTCAGCTATGATTTTCAGCAACTGGAAATTTATTTCATAAGGGTATTTTGGTCTTTTTCCTTCACTTCCCACAACTTATAACCCTAATGAGGTATAATTTTTCCCATTTTTCTTCAGTTAAGCATCTCAAAAACCCTCTCTTACGCTTTCAACCACAAGATAGGGTTTTCTCTCAAGATCATCTCCTCAGGAACAAAAACATTCTTTCCTAAAGGGGGTTAAACCCCAATCAAGAAAAATCAAGGGCAAGCCTAAGGATTTCTTCAGGAACCTTCAGAAACATTAGATCTCTTTCAAGATCAAGCTTTAAGGTATGCGTAGTGTTCATCCATGGGCCCCTTTTATCCATGGATCTCAAGAATCATTTTTTAAATTATAAATTGTGATTTTTTTATTATTTTATGGCTATATTCATGTTAATGATTGTCGTTTGGATTCAAGGTTGTGTCATGATGTGTTTTTTATGAATCATGTGAATAGGTTAGTTGGAAACCATGAATTTGGGTGGTTCAAGATTTTTAAATTTTGTTAAGTACACCTATGCTCAATATTATGCATGCAAGGTGTTTGATAAAATGCTTAGGATGCTAGAAATTCATGTTTACATGGTTCCATGATATCTAAATGACAAGTCCATGTTAGCTATATACTTCAATACAAATTCCATGCTATTGATGTGTTGCTATTGTTGTGGTATGAAACATGTATGATAATGGAGATATACTACATGTACATGAAATATATCCATGCACTCCCTACCATGCTTAAGATGTTGAAGAACTACATGAAGTATAATATCCCCTACTTATGACAATGTGAATTGTGGACTCCAATCTTATGATCAAGTCAGTCATGTTGTGTCAGTTTCCTTCCATCGAGTCTTAGGGGTATTTGTACCTGAAAAATCTAGTTGTGTGCCTAGAGACATGTCATGTTTTCACGATACTCTCAATCAAGCCATGATCTATAGAAATTAGTCAGTCATGTGACTCAGGAAAACTCAGTAATCTCAGTAGTTCAGTATTCTCAGTAATCTCAGTGCTCAGTAACCTCAGTAATCATAGTAAATCTCAGTAACTTCAGTACTCTTAATCAGTCCTCAGAACTCATTATATTCCATCCGTCATCAGAATCCAGTAAACTCAGTTTTAGCTCCGCTAAACAATACCACTATTTTCAGTTCAGTTAATCAGTATCAGTTCAGCAAATCAGTTCAGTTAAGTTATTTAGTTCAGCCTAGTTATTCAGTTCAGTGTCTTTCAGATGGGAGTAGGATTCAGCACCGAGTGAGCCTAGGGATGGGGACTCACCCGCTAGATTAGGACTGAGATTCTTAGAAGCAATCCCTAAGTTCCAGAACTACGTAGCCAGCGTAGGTACGAGATGTCACCCGTTATATAGGACTGACATACTCAGGGGTCACCGTTAGCATATTTATATGTATAGGACTGATCCCGGGAGTACCCGCTAGATTAGGACTGACTCCACAGCAGATGTCTTTACTGGTGGCGTGGTACTGACACCCTTCCAGTTAGGGCAGAGATTGGACCCCAGTCAGCTTAGCTTGGGGCATGTCGGTTAGATGAACACATTCCACAGTTTCAGTTACAGATTCAGGACTGTCAGATACAGTCAACTCAGCTTAGTAGTACAGATTCAGTACTGTTAGATACAGTCAATGCTTATCATTGTAAATAGACTTCAAGATCACCCATTAGCTAGGACTGATCTCAACTATGATTAATCAGTATTAGAATCATTAGATTTAAAGATCACCTACTAGATAAGACTGATCTCAGACTAAGTCAAATCATCTTTATTATCAGTATACTCATGATCACCCGCTAGATAGGACTGATCTCAGATTTAGTTACTCCAAGTAGAACAGAACTCAGATATTTCCATCAGAACTTAGACTGTCAGATACAGTCGCTCAGTATCAGTTACATCGGTTAGGCCGATCATCACAGTTATATCAGTTTTTTGAACTCATGTATCAGTCATATCAGTTATCATAATTCATGATATCAGTATTCAGCTTCAGGACCGTCAGACATAGTCAACTAGACCAGTTCTTCATAATTTGAACTGTCAGAAATAGTCGTTCATCTATTCAGTATCTCAATATCAGTACACTCATGTTGTCAGTATTCAGACTTAGTAGTCAGTATCTCCACGAGTTCAGTTACAGTTATATATGCATATATGTATTCTCACGTTCATATTAGTCAGCATTGTTTATGCATATAACCCTTTGCATTTAGCCTACCTCACTCGTATACTCAGTACATTCAGACGTACTGACGCATTTGCGCTATGGTGCTTTCTCTTATGTTACACCATAGGTTCAGAGGCACGAGCTCTAGATTAGTAGTAGCATTCCAGCGTTCAGAGTTTGCACTGAGTCCTTTTCATTCGAGGACGATATGATTAATGCTTCATTTGCTGTTTTAGTTCAGTTGCTAGATGGAGTTAGTTGGGGACATGTCCCATCAACTCCTTATTCAGACAGTTTAGAGGCTTTCCAGACTATAGCATGTCAGACAGTTATTTCAGATTTATTTTGGTATTGTTATACCATTTTCAAACATTGTCTTATCAGATGTTTATTCAGATTTGAACCTTATGGCCATTCAGTACATGTTTCCACATTTTCATGTTATATTATGCAGTGTACAGGTATAGATATCAGTCATGGGTTAGCTTGTGGTCCTTCGGGGTCATGAGCACCGTGTAGCATTCTGGTTCAGAAAACCTGGGTGTTACAGCTTATGGTAGAATGCTAAGGGATCTCTTGAGCCTTTATGGTTTGGAATGCCTATCGCGGCCAGGGCCCCAGCTCGGGACGTGACAATAGGGTATTTGGATCAGGGCATAACCTACTACAAAACTTATTTTTGGTGTGATTCAGATTGGGCTGAAAACCCAAATACAAGGAGACTTGTTACTGGCTATGTAGTACATTTTGGTAATTCTTTGATATCCTAAAAGTCTATGAAGCGACACACAATGTCTAGAAGTTTAGCCGAAGCAGAGTTTAGAAGCATGGCTTTAGCTTTAGCAAAAGTTACATAGTTGGAAGGTTTATTTTCAGAATTGAATGTGTCTATCAGTAAGCCCATCACAGTTTTCAGTGATAGCAAGTCTACTATTCAATTAGCAACCAATCCTATTTTCCATGAAAGGACTAAACATATTGAAATTGATTGTCACTTCATCAAGGACAAAATCAAGGAGGGGTTGATCCAACCTATGTATGTGCAAACAAACCACCAAGTTGCAGACATTCGTACTAAGAGTTTGAGACAAGATCAACACTTATATCTCTTAAGAAAGCTTGGTGTGCATAACATTATGCACTCTCCATCTTGAGGGGGAGTGTTAAAATAAGTAAGTTCACTAGTCTATTGCTGCTGATTTTACTGTTACATTGAAACAGTTTTTACTGTTTCATTGAATTAGAGTTAGTTAGCTAGTAGATCAATTAGTAGGTAATTTGATCAAGTTGTTAGAGATTGTTAGGAAGTTACTAGAAGCTCATGTGATGATCATGTGGGTCTATAAATACATGCCATGTGAGTCTCATTGTAACTAATCTCATTCATTCAATAAATTCAGTTTCTCCTTATTCTTCTTACTTGACTGAAGCTCTGCTTCAATGGCTATTATATGTGTGAATGAGTAAGGAGCTAGAGTCGTTTTAACTAATCTCATGTGTAACTCCAAGGCTCCCCTTCATGACAAAGAACTTGTGAACTTGTATAATTTCTTAGACATATGTAGCATAGTTTGTAACAAAATTATATGCAGTGAAGTCTTTCTATAATCCATTAAGTCATCCTTGTTGATGAAAGTTTGATCCATATAACTGTTGAAATTGTCCAAATATTCGTATTTAGATATTCCACATGTTAATGTCAAATATTGCATCTTTTAAGTCTCTTATATTTGCTAGCAGTGATTAACTATGTTAACATTAAGAAATTTTAGAGAACAAAAGAAATGTTGTGTAATTAACCTTTCCATGTAGATTGTATATTAAAATAATATAGTCATTCCGGAGTTTATAAAAAAAAAAGAAATAAATAAAGACAAATCAGTGGACATAAAGAAACAGGCATATATTTAACATATGAAAATAATTGACAAATGTGGACAAAGTCGTTCTATGAGAAAAAGCATGAGTCATATAAATTTGTTGTTCAGAGTGCATTGGTACAATTTTGGGAAATGATGTCTTATTTCCACTTACAAATTGAATAAAAGTGAATGATTTACTCAAATTTCTTACCTCTAAATATGAAAATTTCTATTCTCAATACTTGTAAAACGGAGATAAAACTAAAAATAAGTCTGTAAAAAACTATGAAACAACAATGTTGTGGTTGCCTTTGATATATTTGTTTCTTGTCAGATTTTGGGCTGAAACTATGCAAGAATCCAAAAACAATGGTCACAATACTTCTGTACCACATACTTTTCTTTCCTCGTCTCCAACTTTTTGTCATACTAATCTAATCGCATGTGTAATGTTTGATTATTTAAAATTAAATAATTTTATTTATTATAAAAAATTTTAATAGTGTAAAAGTTTAGGTCACTTTTCAAAAATCTTTCAAACTTTAATATAATAATATAAACATAAACATATACACATATATATTTTACCACCAGAACTTCAAAGTGTTGATGGATCATTACTTTTGTGTTTGTCATATAGTACCTCTTTCCCTTGTTGCTACAGGCTAAGAGAGACACATCAGTTTGAATCATATTTGTGTTACGATTATTTTTATTTTTTTATAGTTAAAATCCTTTCTTATTTTTAAAGTCAAATCTTTAGAAAATCATTTATTACATTCTTATTACATACTTAAAACTTTTAAAAATCTGACACTTCTTAAGTTTTTCTTATTCTAACAGTTTTATGTTTATTTCTAGATTTTTCAAATTTCTTAAAATCAAATTTAGTTGATTTAGAATTTTTAAACTAATGAAAAAATATTAGTTAACATTAATTTTGATGACTTCTAATAAGAAATTTTTTTATCATAAATATATTTAATTAATTTTTAACTCTTAAATTAGAAAAAAATAGTAAAATTTTGATCACTTCTAATAAGGGAACATTTTACCATAAACATTTTGAATTAATTTTTCAACTCTTAAATATTAGAAAAAAATAGTGAAAGACAATTTTGTCTAAAGTAAAAACTTTTAATGAAGGACAAAAAGTTCAAACAACATTTCTAAGACCTTCGCACTTTTAATATATTATTATATTATTATATTATTGTCATATAATTGATATGTTTGTCTTGTAATAAGTGTTAAAAGTTGCTTTATGAAATGCACGTGACTTCTTTTAGTTTTCTCCAGTTTTTTCCTTATAAATAAGACTACTAGTCAAATTGGTATTTTTATTTTTGGTAGAAAACTGTTAGTTGTTTCTGTTTTTTTTTTTTTTTTAAAAATTTGGATAGAAAATAAGCATTGTTTTTTAATGGTAAATTTAGCCTACTTTCAGTTGTAATAGGAACTATTTAAATTAGGAGTTGGCTATCAAATAATAACACCCCTTTAACCACAAAATAAGAAAACCTTCTCTGCATCAACTCTTTGTTCGTTCTTCTCTGTTCTTCAACCACTACTTTTGGCTTTTCTTGCTTTGTTATTTCCCTTAACAGTATTAAAACCAACAATAAGGTGAAAGGTACATAACCAAGATTCAATAATTTCAAAATAAGACATTCTTCTGATACTTTAAACAATTCACAGAGACTTCAAAGTTGTTACCCTGCTTCTGCCATGACACAAACTCAACCAGGAGATCACCAGGAACATCCAACAAAAATACAAAACTCCAGTTTGTCTTCGTTAATGTGTAGCTGTAACATCCCACACCTTCAGACTAGAATTTAAACCCGTTCTTCATTTGTGTAGCTGTAACATCCCACACCTTCGGATTAAAATTTGAACCCGTTCTTCATATGTGTAACATCCCACATTTTCAGGCTAGAATTTGAACTGTTGTTATGATTAAAATTTGAGCCCGTTCTTCATATGTGTAACATCCCACATTTTCAGGCTAGAATTTGAACCTAGAATTTGAACTGTTGTTATGAAGTATACAGACCGTAACCCAATAATTTTATGTCTATATATATGTGATGATCAATTCTATAGTGTGAAAATGTCCTCTCATATCAGGCGAGGTCATAAAATCTCCAAACTAAAAGACGAGTTGAAAACACTTCCATTGATTATGTTTTAGTGAATGATTCAGCTTGGGTCAACTTTAAAGGACCATTAATCCTTGCACATAATGAGTGTTTTGCAAAAATTGACTTTTAAAAGAGTCTCCACTTAATTTATTTAGGAAAAAATTAAGAAAACCTTTGTAAGTTGCTCAAACGATTCAAAACAGAAAAATCATTTGAGTTTTAGAAATTTCAGATAAGCGGTTCCTATTAACATTTTAGGAAGATTTTTAAGGCACCTAAAATGTTCGCTAATTTGCGGTTATCCGAACTATTAGAAAATATCTTTTGACTAACTTCAAAAATTGATTATTGAAAAGTGATTGATTTGGGGGTATTTCAAAAGTCTTTGCAAAAATTGATTTTTGACGACTTAACGGGAATTTCAACGAGGTCTGAATAAATAGCAAATAGCACATAAAGGGAAAGAGAGAAAATAAAAGATTTAGGCCGTTTGGCCCAAATCAATAGTTTCTGTCCTAATTTAATTGGGCTTTTTCTTCTATGTTTTCGAGCCTTTTGGCCCGAAATTCGCTTCACCTGTATTAAATTTACAATTTTGACTTCGTGGCCCAAATGAATGAATAAATCAATACATAAATAAGGAAACAACAAATATAAAAATAAGACTCTCGAGTTTCTTTGCCGCTTCAAAGATAGGATTTTAGCCCGTTTCTTCTTCTTTTGCCTCCTTATATTCGGTATGCCATGAGATTGATTTATTTTTTTTACCTCTCTTAGGAGTTGACTCGATAGAGGTGGTGGGCCTCATTGGCCCATTATGAATGCAAAGAGAGGAAAGTTCACCCAACCCCAAACAGAAGAGAAGGATTAGAATTTATTCATAACAAAAGTAATTAATTCGATAAATATAAAACACAACTGATTCAAACCAAATATATTCTTGAACAAGCTCGTACACCATGATGTAAATGTCTCTAACAAAAATGGCTAGGAAATAGATAGCATAAAACAAAAAACATTACACAGAAATTGGCAGATTTGGACATTTCAAGAATATTTTAATGCCAAAAGAAAGACTAAAGTTGGAGGGCATATAGTGAATTAAAGGCGTCGAATAAGGAGCTAGTTTATTCGATGGGAAATCAAAAAGCACACGTAAGCTTCAGCGTAGCTACTAACACTTTACCTTTTAAAAGTCATTTATCATACAACACAGCATACAGAGAAAACAACATAAAAGTTTTAGTGAATCTACATTTCAGAGTTGAATGGCAAATAAAGAAACACCTAAAACGAAAAAAAAAATTAAAATTGAACCTAAGACAACAATTTCAAAATAGTTCCATCTATGTATCCATGAAAACATCAATTCCAACTCACATTAATTACACAAAAACTTTTTCCTCTTCACAATGGAGAGATAGGGTGAGATGGGGAAAGTTTTCAGATCAGCAAAGGGAGTTGCACCAAGAGCAAACTAAACATAATATCCATTAAAAATCCAAGTTCACAGGAACAACTCAAGGAATGTTCATTGCAATACTCATTACTAAGTTAAAGACGGTGCTCTAATGGCCATTATTAAAGGTTTGAGATGTATCACCCAGGTGTCCACAAAACGAAAATAAAATCTTGAAGAAGTTTGATAGCTGCAGGTTACGATTCAAAACATCTTAATTGACAATTCTCAGTTTTTGATGCAGGTATTTTTTTTTTTTTTTCGTCTTTCATAGTTACCCACTTCTCCACAGAAGACACCCTCCTCTATAATAAACAATTGATGCATACAACCAATTGTTGTGCCTCAATCCCAAGAAAGTTGGGGTTGGCTATATGAATTCTCACTTTACCAGTTAAGCTCAAATGATATCATCATTATAACAAAGTTAAAAGAGAAGACTAAGTTAATATATACAAAATAATAACAATAATATTAGAAGTGCTCTAACAAGACTAAATCATATTCCCTACTAGTAAATGGCTAAAGTATGAACCAGGTAAAAAAAATTCATCTAATCTGACACACAAATGCGAACACTCGATAGAGTCTAAATTAGTCCAGAGAGTAAGAGGTTCAAAAAGAGATCTATGAGATGAATCAACTACTAACAACCGCACTTAAAAAAAATGATCACCTCCAAAGTGCTAAATTTCGCAAAATGGAGATAAGAGAACAAAACGGAATATAACCTGATTCCTAATTAGAGAAGAGTCAAGGAAATACCAATGTACATCGGAAAAGGGGGGAGGATCAATGCAATAGTAAAAAAAAAAATTCTTACCCAACGGCAGTAAGATGAAGCAGGAAGAGATGTGTTTAATAGACAAGTGAATAGGATCCTAAAAGCTTCATGAAGGAGATATACAAGCTCATACAAGTTAGTAATGACACAAGAAAGATTAATTTTTGAATCAATTTTCAACTAATAACTACAAGTGTACGTGTTAAGCTTATATTAGAGTAGGTAAAATAAGTGAATGCACACTATAAATAGAATAAACTTCTTTTATGCAACCCTTGTAAAGAAAGTCACAGATGAGGCTCCTGAGAGCAAATCCCCCCCCCAAAAAAGGATGCAAAATCAATTAACCCATCGTCCTTTCCACCTTCATATTTTATGAACACGACTATTTTATGCAGTATCGAGCAACGCTAACATTTAAAGAGGTAAATAGTTATTATACCTTGAAAGTAACAAACAAGAGAAGACCAAGTAAAGAAAGGAAAAAGGATTACAACTTTTGGGTCATACCACATAAACCATGGATCACACAAGCAATGTTCAGATTTCGGAACTCCAATCATGCAAAAGAAAGAATATATATTAAAAAAAAAGTTATCCACTTTAGGCAAGGGAGCTGAAACCTTAATAAACAACGCTGAAATTTTACAGCTTTCGCTACCACTGGGTTAACAAACAAACGAGATTCCAACAATACACAAACCCAATTTTTGATAATTCAATCGTGAGACTAGATGCCACAGCTTATATGCTAACAAGAAAAGCAAGAAATGAAAGAAGGCCTAGATAGTCGAACTTTAACTTGTTCTCATGAGTTAATTACAGCGGATTGAATTGGCCATGAAGAAAACATAATTCCCTATAGTCTACTCTCATATTTTAAAACAAACTTTAGAATCAAATAAGACCACTGTACATCGAGAGTGGCAAGTAGGAAGAAAATAACATTCGAGTTCTTATTTATAAGAATCCCCAGCGTTTGAGCGAGAATGATATGTGAACAGGTTGCCTAATATCTATCTTTAAACATTGTTTGACTTTCGAAAACACGTAAAGATTTTATTCTCCTACTCCTTAAGAACTACAAAGTGAAATCGAATATGAGACCAGCAAAACAGTTTCTAAAGTCGAAGTATTAAAGCTAACGAGCAACATTCAGACAGAACGAAATGAGAAAGAGCAAGCATAAGCGACAGCCAATCGAACACAGGCAAGAATGAGTTTTTAGTAGAGCCATATATCAAACACCAAAATCTTATGCCTTCCAGGCATCTACAGTAATCATTCCCAACAAACAGAATTGGAACTACGAAGAAGAAAATGGTAACAACAACAAAATTAAAACTGAAGGTGTATTAACCTCTTTCAGGGCAGCAAAACGGGATTACGAACTATCGTCAGATTTCACCACCACCGTGAGTTGGTCTTTCGAGGATTCCGATCAATCGACAGGCAGCTTCTAGAAATTTTTTTTACTAAAAGAATAGTTAACTGGCTTCTCTCAAAAATGGTATTATTTCCTCTTTTTTCAAACTCCCCCCTTCACTCGTTCACAAATTCTCTCTATATAGATGAGAAGTGAGGATTCAAATTCAATCCCCAAAACCATGTGGGAACCAGCCCCACTTAGTAGTAATTTCGGGATCCAAAAAGAAAAGAACTTTGGATTCCCTTTTTTGAAAAACTTTCCAGCTAGCAAATTTGTATCTATTAGGATCTTTTTGAGAGAGATTTGAAAATGGTGGACCAATAAAGTTTGAGCAAAACAAACTGTCCTCAAGGACCCATGAGATCGTACCATTTCATCCGAGATCGCGGAATTTAGCCGTTGAGGGGGACATTTGGACCCATTATCGAAGCTTCAGCTTTTCGTACATGGAGATGGGTCGGGCTGTTTCGGATTTGGGGTTGTTCGTCGATGGGTCGCTGGGTCGGGGCTGAAGTTGTTGTCGACATCGGGTTTGGGGTTATCGGGGTTGAGGGATTCGGATCGGGTTTTCGTCATGGATGGTGTTTTGTTGTTTGTGCGTGATGCTGGAGTCGAAATTGTTGTTTCGATGGCTGCTGGTCATACGTTGTTGAAGCGTAGGTTGACGTTGAAATGGTTGTTTTTTGTATCGTATCTTTGGCTGAGGGAGATAAGGAGAATGGGTCGGGTCGGAGGGTGTTGGGCTGGTTTTGATTTTGTTTTGTGTGGGCTGGGGTAGAAGAAAAAGATGGGCTGTTTTAAGGTGTGTTATTGGGTTGGGTTAGCCTGAAATTTAAAAAAAAAAAAAGGAATGGGAGCTAATGAATATTAATTGGGTAGATTATGGGGTTATTTTCTAAATAACCCCAATTGAATTTGGAGTAGAAATGGATTTAAAATTGGGGTTATTTAATAATATTAATTAAATTTAATTGGAGTTATTAAATAACCCCGATTAGATTTAATTGCATTGAATAATCATAATTAAATTTAATTGGATTAAAATATTCCTAATTAGGAGATGGTAATTTTTGTGGATTAAGATTTAATTACAATTTAAGCGACTTATTTAAACTCCAACCAATTGAATATCCATTGGTCAATTGCATTACAATTGGGGCCAATTTGATTTCAACTGAGGTCATAATTAATTAGTTCGCTAAATTGAATCGCAATCCGACACGAAGTAATATCTCGTTTAATTCCGAGCTTCTTGATTTAACAAAATCACACACATATTTATCCAAATAAATTATTTTGATAATAAATTATATTAAAATCAAGATTTTAACCATTTGAACTTATTTCATGATAAGCCTTGATTAAAATTTAATATTTCGTAAAAATAAATATTTAAGTAACAAAATTATATAATTTCGTATTAATAGATACGGTAATACATAATCGCTACTTAAAAATGACAAAATTACGTATAAAAATATTTTAAAAAGTTTTTATTCAGATGGAATAAATATTTTAATTTTATTAAAAAATGAAGAAACTCAGGATTAAATTTAGTCGTGGAGGGCAAAAATTAGGTGTCAACAATGAGTTACGTGTCCTACCTTATATCAAATGAAAGATCTTTGAATCTTCTTTTCAATGCTTTTGGTTTCACCTTAACCCCGTATCGTAACGAAAAGTTATACTTATTTTACTTCAGCATGTTCATCTGTCAATGTAACACCCCGTGGCATCCTTGATTTAATACCTCACATCGTAGCATGCTTAAGGGGATAATCACCTGAAATTTCCTAAGGGTCAAAATGACTTAGTCATATTATAAGCTCCTAAACTTGTGTGACCTCTAAATCGATTTTTCCAACCTTGAGATATGAATTTTTAAGTTGTTTCATGTTCGGGGGAGTAAAGGGGATGTCTCGGTAAAGTTTTAGATTTTTTGGACAACGTTAGGGTTTTTTTGGATGTTGGAAACAGTGGCTCGACGCGAAGTCGATGCGCCATGTCGATGATAGCATCGATGAAATAGTGGAACGATGCGATCTCGATGCATCGCGTCGGGTAACGCGTCGGTGCCCAGTTCGCGAATCCTTTTAAATAACTGGCCTTGGAGAGGGCAAATCAGTCTTTTTCCCTCGTCATAACTCTGCCGTAACACGAAATTAAAGAATGTTTAGGGAAAATATCATTAAAAAAACTACTCTTATTATCTCAAAAGAAAACCCTAGTCTCTCCCCCATAGATCAAGAGTTCATCTTTGAAGTCAAGAATTTCAAGAACGTAAGCAAGATTCGGATTCCACTCTCTCTCCCAAGTAATCTAACGTACGCGGGACTATCATAAACCCCATGGGCATTGATTTTCAATTTTCAAAATTGTTTTAAAGGATATATATATATACAAAATTGTTTCAAGATCATTGATAAACTTGTGTTGAAATTATTACATTATGATGAAGTGTTGTGAAAATTATGGTATGAAGCCCTAAACTTGAATTGTTTTCGTGTGACCATGATGATGATTATATTGTGAACTTAAATGAGACCATGGGATATGTAATTCCCTCTTTTGCTATGAAATTGTATTGATTTTACATGTTGAGAATGGGTTACGCAAATTGTTAAATGTTTGAGCCTGTTATGTATACATTGAACTGTTTTTATGAGATAATGGAAGAGTGATTTACTTGTTTTATGATGATCATGATTCTTATTTAGATTGGCTTAAAGTGATTAAAAAGGGTGACCACCGTAGAATAAGTATTGAGAATGGTTTGGTTTTTCAACTGTTTTGAAATATAAACTTTTGTTCAAATAGTAGATCTTTTGGGTGGTCAATAAGCATCTTTTGAAATAAGATAAGGGTAGTAGAGATGTTGTGACATGACTTGCAAGTCTTGGTATGACGAAACGTTATTTTTATTATGCCCGAAGATTTCTAAGAAAGAAATAACTTTTCAAAGAAGATATGGTTTAAAGAATCTAAATCTGTGCTTAAGAGAGTTAGATGGTTACCCGAAGAAGGCACGAGTCAAATGGCTCATTTTTTGAAATCGTGATTTGCCGACACGGGTTTATAATACCCGAAAGGGAAATTGTACCCTGGCGATGGCCCTGTGGCGTAGTAGAGAAGCAAAGACTCCAAACCTTGCGGCAAACTTGGGTTGGGGGCTTGGCCGCCGAGTCAAGGGTGGATTTCATATAACCCATGGAATAGCAGAGTTGTAGGGTGTACCATCTAGCTCAGAAGTAAGATAAAGAGTAGAGTCATGTTTTGCAAAATGTGTTTTGAAAGTTTCAGATTATGCCCATGTGTTTTCAACTATTTTAAGATGATATATGATTTATGAAATGCTCTCACCTATGTTTTATAAAAAATACATATTTTGTTTTTGGATTATTCTACGTACCAGTACAATTGTATTGACCCCTTATATTTCAGGGTCTGAGGCTCAGTCTAGAGGTTCTACTAAGCCGTAGAGTTTTTCAGACTGAAGTGAAGTGTGCAGTTGGTGAACCTTCTCGTGTATAGTTGGTGAGCCTTCTATATTTCGGAAGGCCTATTTCTTTTCAGATACTTGCTATTTACTTGGTTTTGGTCAACTGGGGCCTTGTCCCAGTTTCAAATAGTTTGATAATTTCGTATGTAATAGGGATTTCTCAGACATAAAAAGATGTTGTTTAGAGTTTAATGGATCTTCTTTCGTATTGATATACTTAACTCAGAATGTGACCATGATTCCGTTTTATGTATGTTCCACATTTTTTTATGGTTATGAATGGTGTTCATGATGTACCATATAGAAAGGAGAACCCGGGCCTATATGGTTCGTGATACTTTTCATGGCTAGGGTCCCGACTCGGGTCATGACAAACTTGGTATTAGAGCACGGTTCATGGTCTTAGGGTATTTGCGAAATTACATCGGGTAGAGTCTTGTTTATGGGTGTGTAGCGCGCCACACTTATAAACAGGAGGCTACTAGGCATTTAGGAATGTCTCCTTTATTTGTGATTTAGTTCGTGCTGTAGAGTCTGAAATGTCCCCTAATCAATGGTCTCTTGTATTTTAGAAAAGCTATCATACCTCCACGTCGCTCCAATGATAAGAACGCCTAAACTGAAGATATCCGTCCTACCCATGGAATGAGGACACGTAATATAACTCACACTCCTGAATGTTGCTGCTCTGGGAGTCCCTCCCATTCAGAAAAGCCCGCCTAGGGCTCCCCTATCTGGGACTAATCACACCTAACCTCCCCAGAGAGAGAGATAAAATGTTGAGTTCAGACAGTTGATGTATATGATTGCACAGCTGGTGGCTTCATAGACCCGACGGTTAGGGGATGTTGAGTCTGTGTCTGGTGCATTTGAGACTACACGTGTGGGTCAGTTTATGCGGTTGAACCCGTCTAAGTTTACTGGTACAAAGGTGGACGAGGATCCACAAGAGTTTATAGACGAAATGGAGAAAATTTTTTGAGTAATGTATGTGGATGAAGTGGAAGAGGTTAAACTAGCAGTTTATCAACTTACGAAGGTAGCAAATCAGTGGTACAATAAGTGGGAAGAATTGAGAGGTGAAAATATTGAGCCTTCTATATAGGATGAATTTGTGGAAGTTTTCCTGGACCGATTCTTTCCCCAGGAGTTGAAGGAGTCCAAGGCTGAAGAGTTTATGAATTTGAAGGAGGGGAAGATAAACATCAAGGAGTACATCCTGAAATTTAATCAACTATCCTGTTATGCTCCTGAATTGGTGAGAAACGTGAGAGCCCGTATGAGGAAGTTTGCATCCAGTCTTTCGAATCACTTGGTGTTGGAGTGCAAATGGGCGATGTTGAACAGAGATATGGACTTCTCTAGATTGTTCGTTCACATGCAGCAGGTTGAGGATAAAAAAAGATGGTTGTTGAGGCAAGGAAGAAGGATAGATAGGCCAAGTGGACCAGACCAGCAGACCAAAACTATAGTCAGCACCAAGATGGTAATTGGGGTAACAAGTGTCTGAAGAAAAAGTTTTGGAGTTATGCCCATTCATCAGCCAGCGCTCCAGCGCCCAGACCTCCAATTGATCGCCGGTTTTAGAATTTTTAGCCTAACCATGGATTGAGAATGCAAGGAACTCACTCTCTGGGGAGTGTAGATCATACTCCTCGGCCTTACCCACACTGTGGAAAATGTAGAAAGGATCATCCTGGATTATGTCAGTTTAGTACTCTTGTTTGCTAGACCTGTGGCTAGCCAGGCAATATAAAAAGGGATTGTCCTACGGCGAAAGGAAACCTTGGAGGCGCTAGGTCTCAAGCGAATTCCACCGCTCCTCCTCCTAAGGGTGCTACTTCAGCTATTGGAAGTGGTCGCAACCGGTTGTATCCCTTGTCCAACTGTTAGCATGCAGAGGCTTCCCCAGATGTAGTCCCGGGTATGTTACAAATCTTTTCCTGTAATGCGTATGTGTTGCTTGACCCAGGGTCTACTTTGTCTTCTATGACCCAATATGTGGCAGTTAGTTTTGGGTTTGAGCCTCAAGTTATTTTAGAACCTTTTTCCATATCTACTCCTGTTGGTGACTCTGTGGTAGCTAGGAGGGTGTATAAAAAATTATATAGTGACTATTTTTGAACATGATACTGTGGCAGATCTTATAGAGCTTGACATGACTGATTTTGATGCCATCTTGGGAATGAATTGGCTCCACTCATGCTATGCCATCCTAGACTGTAGAACCCGAAAGATTACTTTCTCTTTTCCAAATGAACTTGTGATAGAATAGGAGGGGTATTCCTTAGCACCAAAAGGAAAATTCATCTCTTATCTTAGAGCCCACAAACTTATATCTAAGGGTTGTTTGCATCATCTTATTTGGGTCAAGGATTCCAGTACTGAGAGTCCTCCTCTCAAGTCTATCCCTATAGTAAATGAATTCCCGGAAGTCTTTACCGATGATCTCCCTGGAATACCACCTGATAGGGAGATAGATTTTGGCATTGACTTATTACTAAACACTCATCCTATTTCTATTCCACCGTACATGATGGCTCCAGCAGAGTTGAAAGAGTTGAAAGAGTAGTTAAAAGATTTGCTTGACAAAGGCTTTATCCGTCCTAGTGTTTCTCCCTGGGGTGCACCTGTACTCTTCGTCCATAAGAAAGACAGTTCCTTCCACATGTGTATAGACTACCGTCAGCTGAATAAGGTTACTGTTAACAACAAATACCCTCTTTCTAGAATTGATGATCTCTTTGACCAACTTCAGGGTGCTAGGTATTTTTCAAAGATAGACCTTCGTTCGAGGTATCATCAGTTGAAGGTTTGGGAGGCTGATATTCCCAAAACAGCTTTTCAAACCCGATATGGCCATTTTGAATTCATAGTTGTGTCCTTCGGATTGACTAATTCCCCTGCAGCCTTCATGGAACTAATGAATAGGGTGTTCCGCCAGTTTCTAGATCTATTTGTCATAGTCTTCATTGATGACATTTTGATTTACTCTAAGAGTGAAGAGGATCATGCCAATCACCTCCGATCATCCTTCAAACCCTCAAAGATCATAGATTGTATGCAAAATTTTCCAAGTGTGAATTCTGGCTTAATGCTATTGCTTTCTTGGGGCATATTGTGTCTAGTGAGGGAATTAAGGTTGATCCCCAAAAGATTGAGGCAGTGAGAAAATGGCCTAGACCCACGACTCCAACCGACATTCGGAGCTTCTTGGGTTTGGCGGGGTATTACAGAAGATTCGTAGAGAGTTTTTCTTCCATAGCTGCTCCACTTACCAGGTTGACACAGAAAAAGTTAAAATTTGTGTGGTCTGACTCTTGTGAAAATAGTTTTGAGAAGTTGAAAGACAAGTTGACTACCGCACCTGTTTTGACTCTTCAGGAGGGTACATATGGTTTTGTTGTGTACTGTGATGCATCCCGAGTGGGACTTGGATATGTACTTATACAACATGGTATGGTGGTAGCTTATGCATCTAGGCAGTTGAAGGTGTACCAACAAAATTACCCCACTCACAATTTGGAGTTAGCGGTTGTGGTATTTGCACTTAAAATATGGCGGCATTATCTTTATGGAGTACATGTTGACATATTTACTGACCATAAAAGTTTGCAGTATGTTTTCTCCCAGAAGAGTTGAATCTTAGGCAAAGACGGTGGTTGGAACTGTGGAAGGATTATAATATGAGCCTGTACTATCATCCGGATAAGGCGAATATGGTGGCCAGTGCCCTCAGCAGACTATCTATGGGCAGCCTTTCTTATGTTGAGGAAGGAAAAAGGGAGATGGTGAAAGATATTCACCGACTTGCAAATCTAAGGGTATGACTTTTGGATTCCGAAGATGGCGGAGTAGTTGTGCATGAAATAGCTAAGTCTTCCTTATGTGCGGAAGTTAAGGAGAAACAGGCTGAGGATCCCATCTTGATGCAGATTAAGAAAGATGTGGGTCAATAGAAGGTGATGGCTTTTAAAATTGGCGGTGATGGTATTTTGAGGTACCAAGGCAGGCTGTGTGTACCAAATATGGATGGTTTGCGAGAGAGGATCCTCGATGAGGCTCATACTTGGAGGTATGTTGTTCACCCAGGCTCTACTAAAATATTCCAAGATCTTAAAGCTATATATTGGTGGAATAACATGAAATGCGATGTTGCAGATTTTGTTTTCAAGTGTTTGAATTGCCAATAAGTTAAAGTGGAACATTTGAGACTTGGTGTTACTTTCCAAGATATAGCTTTTCCTATGTGGAAATAGGAGATGATCAATACGGACTTCATTACAGGACTTTCGAGGTCCCGAAACCAATATGATTCCATTTGGGTAATTGTGGACCAGCTGACCAAGTCAACTCACTTTTTGCCTGTGAGGACTGACTATTCGGGAGATGATTATGCCAAGTTGTATATCGAAGAAATAGTTCATTTACATAGAGCACCTATGTCCATTATATCCGATCGAGGTACGCAATTCTCTTCACAGTTTTGGTGATCTTTTCCGAGGGGTTTAGGTACCCGAGTGAATCTGAGTACTGCATTCCACCCTCAGACCGATGGACCAGTGGAATGCACCATTCAGACCCTAGAGGATATGTTGAGGGTTTGTGTAATTGACTTCAAAGGTAGTTGGGTAGATCATTTTCCATTGATAGAGTTCGCCTACAATAATAGCTACCATGCCAGCATTAAGATGGTTACTTTTGAAGCACTCTATGAAAAGAGATGTAGATCACCAGTTGGGTGGTATGAAGTGGGTGAGACTCAGTTTTTTGGGCCTGATCTTGTTCATCAGGCAATGGAGAAGGTGAAAATAATTAGAGAACGACTTAAGATAGCTCAGAGTCGCCAAAAATCCTACGCTAATATTAGGAGAAGGAAGCTGGAATTTGAGGTTGGAGATTGGGTGTTTTTAAAAGTCTCCCCTATGAAGGGAGTCATATGATTTGGGAAGAAAGGGAAGTTGAGTCCTCACTTTATAGGACCATATCAGATTGTGAGAAGGATAGGTGGGGTTGCTTATGAGGTAGAATTGCTTGCAAGTCTAGATTTCGTTCACCCTGTATTCCACGTGTCTATATTGAAAAAGTGCATTGGAGATCATTCCCTAGTGTTGCCTGTTGAGGAGATAAAAGTGACTAACTTCTTATCATATGAAGAAAAACCTATTTCTATCTTGGACCGCCAAGTTCAGAAGTTAAGGAATAGGGAAATAGCTTCGGTTAAGGTGTTGTGGAGGAATAAAAAAGTTGAGAAAGCTACTTGGGAATCAGAAGATGATATGTGGATCATATACCCAACCCTCTTTGGGACTATTAATGACGATCTAAATGTTATGATTTATAACATTCTCTCTTTATCTTTTCCCTAGTATGCTTGAAATCATGCTTATTTGTGTTCCAAGCCATCATCCAGGGACGAATGATCCCAAGGGGGGATAATGTAACACCCCATGGTATCCTTGATTTAGTATCTCACGTCATAGCATGCTTAAGGGGATAATCACCTGAAAATTTCCTAATGGTCAAAAGGACTTGGTCATATTTTAAGCTTCTAAACTTGTGTGACCTCTAAATCGATTTTTCCAACCTTGAGATATGGATTTTTAAGTTGTTTCATGTTTGAGGGAGTAAGGGAGATGTCTCGGTAAAATTTTAGATTTTTCGGACAACGTTAGGGATGTGTTTGGATGTTAGAAATAGTGTCCCGACACGAAGTCGACGCGCCGCGTCGATGATAGCATCGATGAAACAGTGGACCGATGCGATCTAAATGCATCGCACTGGGTAACGCGTCGGTACCCAGTTCGTGAATTCTTTTAAATAATCGTCCTTGGGGAGGGAAAATCAGTCTTTTTCCCTCGTCATAACCCTACCATAACACGAAATTAAAGTGTGTTTAGGGTAAATATCATTAAAAAACTACTTTTACTATCTCAAAAGAAAACCCTAGTCCCTTCCCCATAGATCAAGAGTTCATCTTTGAAGTCAAGAATTTCAAGAACATAAACAAGATTTGTGTTCCACTCTCTCTCCAAAGTAATCTAAGGTACGTGGGACTATCCTAAACCCCATGGGTATTGATTTTCGATTTTAAAAATTATTTTAAGGGATATATATATATATATGTATGTATACACGAAATTATTTCAAGATCATTGATAAACTTATGTTGAAATTATTACATTATGATGAAGTGTTGTGAAAATTATGGTATGAAGACCTAAACTTGGATTGTTTTCGTGTGACCATGATGATGATTAGAATGTCAACTTAAATGAGAGCATGGGATATGTAATTCCCTCTTTTGTTATGAAATTATATTGATTTTACATGTTGAGAATGGGTTACGCAAATTGTTAAATATTTGAGCCTGTTATGTATACATTGAACTATTTTTATGAGATAATGGAAGAGTGATTTACTTTTTTTATGATAATCATGATTCGTATTTAGATTGGCTTAAAAGTGATTGAAAAGGGTGACCACTGTAGAATAAGTATTGAGAATGGTTTAGTTTTTCAACTGTTTTGAAATATGAACTTTTGTTCAAATAGTACAACTTTTGGGTGGTCAATAAGCATCTTTTGAAATAAGATAAGGGAAGTAGAAATGTTGTGACATGACTTGCAAGTCTTGGTATGAAGATACCTTGTTTTTATTGTGCCCGAAGATTTCTAAGAAAGAAATAACTTTTCAAAGAAGATATGGTTTAAAGAATCTAAAACTGGGCTTAAGAGAGTTAGATGGTTACCTAAAGAAGGCACAAGTTGAACGACTCATTGCCCGAAATCGTGATTTGCTGACACGGGTTTATAATACCCGAAAGGGAAATTGTACGCTGGCGATGGACCTATGGTGTAGTATAGAAGCAGAGACTTCAACCCTTGCAGAAAACTTAGGTTGGGGGCTTAGCCGCCGAGTCAAGGGTGGGTTCGATATAGCTCGTGGAATAGCAGAGTTGTAGGGTGTACCATCTAGCTCAGAAGTAAGATAAAGAGTAGAGTCATGATTTTGGAAATGTGTTTTGAAAGTTTCAGATTATGCCCATGTGTTTTCAACTATTTCAAGATGATATATGATTTATGAAATGCTCTCACCTATGTTTTATAAAAACACATATTTTGTTTTTGGATTGTTATGCGTACCAATACAATTGTATAGACCCCCTATGTTTCAGGGTCTGAGGCTTAGTCTAGAGGTCCTGCTAAGCCGTAGAGTTTTTCAGATTGAAGCGAAGTGTGCAGTTGGTGATCCTTCTTTATTCTTGAAGGCCTATTTATTTTTAGATACTTGCTATTTACTTGATTTTGGTCCACTGTGGGCCTTGTCCCAGTTTCAGATAGTTTGATAATTTTGTGTGTAATAGAGATTATGCAGACAGAAAGAAATGTTGTTTAGAGGCTTATTAACTCAGAATGTGACCATGATTTCATTTTGTGTATGTTCCGCTTCTTTTCTTTATGGTTATGAATGGTGTTCATGATGTACCAGATAGAAAGGAGCGCTTGGGCCTATATGGTTCAGGATGCTCGTCATGGCTAGGGTCCCAAATTGGGTCATGACAGTTTACTAAGTCATGACCTTAGTTGATAAGCCATCAACTAAGTGATCAATTATCAGCCCAAGTCGTCAGCCTTAAGCAAAAACCGTCAACTTCAGCATCCAAGTGACGAATTGAGGTGATATGCCGCCACCTAAGTGACGACTTATCAGACCAACTCGTTACCCATGACCAGCAAGGGCCCTAAATCCATCAAAAGTGATGAAGTGAGGTGATAAGCCGTCACCTAAGTGACGACTTATCAACCTAAGTCATCAACTGAAAATCTCAGCAATTACGATTTGGTTTCATAGGGGTATTTTGGTCTTTCCCTCACCTCAAGCCTTACCCCCTACGACATAAATCTCTAAAAACACGTACTAAGTTATTGTGAATCAGTTTCAAAAGCTTTTAACCCTCTTTATTCCTAAGAAAAAGATTAGGGTTTTTTTTTTAAAGTAATCTCCCAATAACTTCAAGACTCCATCACACTCTCTACAAGATAATCAAGAATTTAAGGTTCACAATCAAAGAGCGTTCAAGAAGAGTTAATTCTCTTTCAAGATCAAATCTTTAAAGTATGTTAAATGTTCATCCATGGGCTTTTTGCACCCACGGAGTTCAAGAACCCAATTTTAAATTCAAACTTATGAATTATACAAGCTATTGTGATTTTAATTATGAATCCCCATAAATTTTGATTCTATATCATGTTTTCATGAAATTGTTGTTGTTATTAAACCCTACATGTTTTAAATGGTGTTGTTCACTGATTTAAGCCTTATTTTGGTGATTTAGTATCAAAATCATGCTACTACTAGTTGTTGACACCCAATTTTTGCTCTCCGTGCTTAAAAATAACGCATTCAGGCTTCCTGACTGTTAAAGGGCACAAAATACAACTTTCACATATTTTTTACAATTGATAACAAATTATTGATTTTCATCCTTACTTTAGGATTTTTTTACTCTTTATAATTTATTAATAATTTTTCTTGTTCTTATCAATTTATTATTTTACAAATATTTGCGCACGTGCACGACATTATATATATATATGTATATATATTTACAGTATTTTAAATTAATTATATTTTAATAATTTTAATATTCTTTACATTTTTTCATTCAACATCTATATTTTACATTCTGCGAATGCTGAGTCGGATAAATTATTTTTGTGCAGCATAATAATTCGATGTCTTATCACATCCGACAACGACTACACAATAATGTCTTGTCACGTTCGACAATGACCGCTCAGTGTTGTCTGGTCACATCTGACAATGACCACTCAATGACACTACCCTTTGAATAATTACTTTGTCCATTGGTTAAAAGGATGAAAATCCTTTGGCCAATAACTTAAGGACCTAAGGGTATTCTATTATAAAAAGAGAGGACACCCCTTTATCCATTAGATAAATGGGGTGCTCAATTTTTTGTATAAATAGGTGGTGGGAGGACAGATTTTGGACACACATTTTTGTTCATTTTTTCTCTCTTTCAAAATACACATATACTTATTTTTTTTACAACTCATAAATATTTTTTCTTTGCAAACCCACACATATACTCATAAAAATACAAGCATATTTTATTTATTCCATTTTTCTCTTCAAAACACACACAAAAATATATATAAAAACACACACATACATAGAAAACAACCTCCATTTTTGTTTCATTTTTTACCATCAACAACAATGACACACATATAAATATATATACAGACACCTACTACATAGTTTCCATTTTTAAGCTTTCGTCTTCTCCGTAGATACCAATAATTCATCCGATCTCACGCGCCACCTCCACACGGTTTTCTTCCCCAAAACATCCGCCCAACAATACCACCCCCACGCTACAAGCTTTCACTTTACGTCTCGCCGCAAGCTCGCCGGAGGTGATGACCGGTGAGCATCGAATTTCTTCCCAGATTTGCCGCCATCAACCACTACAACAACCGCTACCAACACTGAGAAACAACCATGAGCCGCCTTTTTTCTCTAATATTTTTCTTTTACTACACAGATCTGGTCAAAGCCATTTGGATGGATATTGAAATTAATTAGATAGTGTGTTTGTCTCTGTTTGCTTTGCTATTTTATTATCACTGTTATTGACCATTTTTTTTTTGCCTTGAGTTTGCTGCTGTTGGAGTGATTTTTGGATGATTTTTGTCCTTCTCATTTATTTACACTGATAGTGAATGGATACTACACATTTGGCCAATGAAAAAAGTATTATTGATTTTGATGCCTTCGTAAACAAAAGACGGATTTTACGTATACAAATACGTAATAAAAAATATTTTATGGGCGATGATGAAACTTTATAACAATACAAGATTTTACAATTCAGATTTTGACAAGACGATTTAGGATGGTCAATTAATTGAGCAACCACTTCATAGCAAAATGATTTTGGACGGCCAATTAATTGAGCAACCATTTCGAAGTCATGACTTTATCTGAGCCCACTTTTTAACAAAAAAAATATATCTTTTTAAATATTTATGTACATACATACTTGTTCAATTTATTTTAATTATTATTTATTCGTTACTAACATTTTTACAAGTGTTTATACAGGTTATTTGGATTACTCGTCGAGAGTTGCATTCAAAGAGGTCCTTTTAATTTTGTATTGTATTTTTATATTTGTACAAATGTTATTATAGTGAAAACTTTATTTTTAGGGTGTTGGGAGGAATTTTCTTTATACAACTTCACCTCGTGTTTATGAAAACTTAGGTCGTTAACGTTTACACTAATAAATTAAATTAATCAAGTTAGTTTACATATTTTGACATCATAAATATTGTGATCTTTTTGTTAAAGTAAACCTTTACTTTTTCATAAACTTTAATCAAACAAAGAACATTATTTTTCTGTTTCTCTTCATGACACATCAAGATATACTTTCTTTCACACAACATAAAATATTTTCTTTTCACATGTATTTTTTTTACATTTTTTATAATAACATGTTTTATTTATATATTTAACATACATACATCTTCACATAATTTTAAAAATTTATATTATTTTATATTTAATACATACACTTCTACATTATTTTTTATACTTTCTCCCTCTTTAAAAAATTTAGTCTAGCCGGGTACGACACTTGTGGATTCTGAAGGATGCCTAACCCCTTCCCTTTGGAATAACTTGAACCCTTACCTAGAATCTCAATTGATTTTTCACAGACTAAAAATATTAATCACATGTTAATACTTCAATAGGTTTCCTTATTTTCCTTAAAAATTAGGTGACGACTCTGTGCAATTTTTTATTCTTTTAGAGTCCATAACACCGTGCTCGTTTTAACCTCAGGTAAAAATAAGGTATGATAGAATGACGACTCTGTTGGGGATGAGGAGACGTTCTAACCATGATCGACTCAATTTTCAATCGAGGGAGGTATTTTTACATTTGTGTATAGGATTAAATTCTTTACCTATTACACTGCAAATTATGTGAATTTGCTCATAAATTCTTTACATTTTTTTTATCATGCTTAGTTTAGGTTTTTTATTCTTTATTATGTTATTTCTTTTACATATTTTTATATCATGCTATGTGTGAAAGGACGCAAGCCAAATCCAAACTTGTGTTCCTTATTTGTTTGAATAACACTACTTGTTACTGCTTTATCATTGCATTTTTCTATTGAGTCTTTGGCCGTACACAATTCACACACTGTGGTACACGCGAGGGGTGTACTGCACTCCTCCGAACCTTCTTTGGATTCCTTAGTTTCAGAGTTGGTGCAGTTAGGTTAGTGCACCTTCTCACAAATATTCAGTCCCACTCTTGAACATTTAGGGAAAAATCCTACTCTAGTAATAGGTCATATTGCATATACCTTAGGCGGGACGGTCCAAGGTAGCGTCTTCGCAACTAGGAAGCTACCCTTTCGTCAGAAGGTTATGAAATCTTTATGACATATTTTGTGTTAGAACTGATTCAGATAATCCAGAAATCGAACATTAATGGATTCAGAACTATCAAATTGGCCTTCTTTTACTCTTCCTTCAGTCGATATTATTTTCACGTCAATAGACATAAAGTATTACCCAAACTCGCCAACATTTGACACCATTTTCATAAACTCAGAGTGCTGTTAAAACTCCGCTTCACAAATATCTTTCTCAAAGTCAATGAAAGCCGAGTGTTCTAAAAATGATTTGCTTTCATTCGACTTTCTCTTCAAGTCCGCAGATAGGGAATGTCACTAAAAAGCTACACCTACGTCTAACTCTTTTTTGATCCAAACTAGAGTGGAATGTCATCAAGCATTCTTCCAATGCTTGATTCCTTTTTCTAGTCAACAGACGTAGAATATTATTCAAAACTCTGCAATTATTTAATACCCTTCTTCAAGATAATGAATGTGGAATATTACTCGTCTTCACCCACTTCTAACTCTTTCTAGCCAAAGAGCGTGAGGCATCGTTAATACTTCTCCTGCGTTCGATAGCTCTACAACAAGATCCTCATTCATCAATAACGAGACTTGAGATACTCACTCTTTTAAAGACATCATTTTAGCCCGCTTTTATCAATTCTTATCGACTATATAGGTCTCTTTTAGCCACCCTTGTTGGATACATTCCCTTTTCAAGAAAACTTAAAACTGTTCTGAATCCAAAATGTGTCAAAATCTAGATCCATCTATGTCAGTTTATTTGAACGAAGGCCTACCTCTGGCAAAATGAAGCTCCACAATATAAGATACTCTTACTCGACATTGTCTGAATGTGCTTGTCCATCGACATGAACTAACTCTTGAACTTTCATTTGTGTTTGCATTATTACCCGATAGAGGTTGATTGTGTTAATCGATAGAACTAGTCGACTTAGGCTATATAATGAACACCAATACCGTCGACCCGACCAGAAGTGTTCCAACGCTGGCAAACGTATCAGGAATTTTCAAAAGACAAGATAATGAATGTATGGTTCTTTTGGAGCAACAACTCGAGACGTTAAGAGGAGAACTACACCAAGGAAAGGATCCCACACATCCATCCACGGCTACTCTACCATGCCCTCCTAATTTTTTATTACTAGAAACTCCAATACCTAAACGCTATCAATCAGTACAGCCTCCCACCACCATGCGTACCAATCCAATTGTCAGTTTATCAGAATCTGACACCTTTTTCTCTAAGACAAAATTCGAAGGGTAAGCGCAATCGAAGCTGCACTCAATTTATTGAACCATTGACACTTTTGTTTGAAAGATTAAAAGCTGTAAATTTATTGCAACCCGAGTTGGGAAAGATTCCTAACCCATTGCCTAAATGGTTCGATAAAAGAAAAAATATGCCTTCCACTCTAGAGTTCAGGGGCACGATACTGAAGATTGTAATAGGCTAAGGCATAGAATTGAGTGCTTGATCAAGGCCGGGGCAATCCAATGTGTTGTAGTACAACCAAATACAAATAGTGATATGGTGCCTAGTCATGAAAATAGAAGATTATATATGACATGAGAGACACCATCCACCACGCCGAGTCTGCAAGGCCTTCATAATAAGCCACTCTACATAGAAGCGCTAACTTTAGCGGGAATACGATGGAAATGAATTCAAGTTGATCAACTCAGAAGTAGGCAATATAGTCCTATATTTGAGGGCAAGGTTTCCCCTCTGATTATCATGTATTAGAACTACGTTCTGACCTGATTTCTCATGGTGAGATACGTAGGCAACTCTCATCGGGTTCGATCGTACTTAAGTACAATTATTTCTCCTTTTGTAATTGAAACTACGTGTGACCTGATTTCCCTCGGTGGGATACGTAGGCATCCTATATAAGGCTCGGTCCCTTTATAATACAAAAATCTATTTTACCTAACGACGAGCGAAACATGAACACGACGGTATCCAGAAAACTTGAAACGATCCATCAAGACCATCCCAAGATACGCAACGAAGAATCGTCGAGAAAATCTCTCCAAGAGACTGGGGCAAAATTTTGAAGAACGCTTCAAAAATCAATGAAGGCTAGGACGTTCAACTTGGAAATATTACGATCAAGGTTGATTTGTACCAAATAACGCAAGTCATCACAAAAGTTGTAAGATATCAACAGGGGACAACTTATCTATAATATCGAAGAAATGCACCAAGGGCCAATACTAAAGACACTCCCACCACTTAACTAAAGATCTTCTCTACAAATATTGTTAAAAGATACTATCAATCCAAATGTTTCGAAATCCCATCGACGATCAGCGCAAGATCGAACACTCATTATGTTAGTCATAAGGAGGTCAACCAAATCTTCAGGCGACACATGCTTATGAAAGATCAAAAAGAAAATCCTCGTAACAAGGAATGATAATTTATACCCATAATTCCAAGAAGGATTTCCAAAATATGCTCAAAAGCATTCAAGCTTGGATTATGACTAATACATCAATCGAGGATATCAACATTCAATATATGTTGACACGTGAGATAGCATACGTTGGCATCAAGATATCTCATCATCCTATGAATCAACATTTGAATTCGTCAAAAGCACATGATTCGTCTTTAAGTCGCTATCTGAAAGCAAACGTCATATGAGATTTCCTTGAAATTGATAATTTGAGGATCATCTATAAGTCATATTATTTGAAATAAGATAGTATGCAAGATTACCTCTGAGTTGATAGTCCATAGGTCATTCGTAAGCCGCAATAACATCCTAACCGGATAGTATGCAAGGTTACCCAAAAATTGATAGTCCGAAGGTTATCCATAAGTCGCAACTAAATCCTTATCGGAGAATATGCGAGATCATCAAATTGGTATGTCCAAGGGTTCTCTATAAGCCGCGTCATATCCAAGATCGATTATGTGCAGGATTACCCAAGGACTAACAATTTGAGAGATATCTATAAGTCATATTCTGTCCAAGGTTGGATGATGTGCAGGAACACCTGAAAGCTAGTAATTGGAGGGATATTTGTAAGTCATCTCTTATCCAAAGTTGGATAATATGTAGGATTACCTAAAGGCTAGAAATTCAAAGGATATCTATAAGTCGCCTCGTATCCAACATCAAATAATGCGCAAGATAATCCAAAGATTGACGATTCAAGAGGAATCTATAAGTCGTATTGATACAAAAGATGTGTAAGACTTATCCGAGATCATATGTGAAGAATTATTGGTAATAACCAGAGAGGTCATCATTCCACAAGCATTATGGGTGACTCAAAAGGGTTACCGCATCAACACAAGATTACACGGTCGTGGAGACCCTTCTGCATAAAGTGTCATCGGTGTCCAAAATGGGCACCCCACTTTGAAGACATATTCAACTGACAAATAATTATGCAACAACCAAAAGGGTTGTTGTGTCTATTTTTGCAGGTTATTTCTTTTCAAACAGGTACACGAAAGGACGACTGTAGTGTACCCAAAAAGAGTTCATATACGAAGACGCCCACAAGATAAGGAGACTATCAATGAGGCGCCCAAGAAATATTTAGAGTTTACGCAGAGAAAACTCGCGCATGTACCCAAGCCTCTTGCTTTCATCAAAACGCAAGTCAGTGAGACTACATATGGAGGTAGATTATACAACGCGTTCACTACTCTTCCGCTTAAAACCATGACATGAAGGAACCAACATTGAGATGCAAATCTCAATGCTTGATCGACTCCAACAACTTACAAAAACATCACTCAAATTAAGAAATTCTTTGATGTTAATCGTTAGCACAAGAAAAAACCATAAGATGTTGAAGACTCATACATAAGAGGCACCGCTTTAGCAAATAGCCAAATGAGCTTTCTAAAGCAAGCTCATGATTATCAACCTTACCATTCTCCATATACCCACCCTTGTGGCCAAATTTTTCTTGATTCCCCTCACACGAAACTACGTTTTGACTTGATTCCTATTCTAGGATATGTAGGCAGCTTAAGTCAGGCTCGATCATATCTATAACATATCTTTTAAATCTTTTCAAATTTCATTTATCATCTCAAGCCACAACAACCACGTCACTTTGATGGAAGTCTGAAAGTGAAGATCAAGATGGAGAAAGTTCCCACCAGAAGACATACTAGTATAAGCACATTATGTGGAGTTAGGAAGTGTCACTACTCCTAATCCCGAATAGATTACCGATTGTCGAAAGATTGAAGGATGAGATAGCTGCTAGGCCGAGTTCTCGATCAACACAAAATCAACATCCCCTCCCCAAACTAAGTAACTTTCTTTGAGTGCGGGTACAACATCACTACAACAAAGGTTCAAATATCTTGAAAGCCTAAATACTGCCTCACCATCACAAGATGAGAATTCAGGTATCGTCAATTTATCCATAATTATTCCAAGACACTAAAGAATCTTCTCGAATCTTGCAGGTCATAATAATGCTCAAGGAGACACGTGTCAAGTATCTTACAACATTCCATCAGAAACTCAACATCACATCTCTATCACAAGCCAGGAAGCCAGGTTTTTTCAATTCATTCGCTAATACTTTCTAACTCTAAAAGAAATTTCTTGATTTTTTGCAGGTCGCATTAAAGGGATATCCCATTAAGACTCGGTCATCAAGTACTAACTGATGTTCACAAACTCTAACATAACACATGGCAGTCTGCCTCGAACAACAAGACAGGGCAGTCCGCCCCGAATAATAGGACAGGGTAGTCTACCCCGAACAATAGGACAGGGCAGTCCACCCCGAACAATAGGACAGGGTAAGTCCGTCCCGAACAATAGGACAGGGCACGCCCGCCCCCAACAATAGGGCATATAATGCAACTTTGACTTCCTTAACAAGCATTTCAGCTGACGGAGGCTATTTATATTTCATCCGGCAGAGGCTATTTACATTTCAGCCGGTGGAGGCTATTTACATTTTATGCAACTGCTCAGCCGACGGAGGCTATTTACATCTCAGTTACTGCTTAGCCGACGGAGGCTATTTACATTTCAATTACTACTCAGCCGATGGAGGTTATTTATATTTCAGTTATCACCCCGCCAGATAAATTGCCTTAAAAAATAGAGACAATACTAGAACATGCAGTACAACGTGGAACTATCCTCTTAACAGCAAACTGGGGCAAGCTAGTGGAATGTCAGGGATCCCTAGTTACGTCAGGAATCTCGGCGAAGAAACACGACTCAACTCGACCCAAATCTCTCATTTTTATAATCCTTATTATCAATACTCAATGTCGTCTTAATCCGATACTAGGGAAATCTTTGAAAATTAGCAATCTCTTTTTCCTTCAAAGTCCCCAGCAAATATTTTTATCCGACATCTATTTATTTCCAGCTACCTAAACAGTCAATTTTGGAACAAGCACCCGTATTCATTCTATTCCTGTTAAAATCTTTGTTGTCATCCTTGAAGGAACCTAGTGTCACCATAATTCTACACTAGGGAAAATTTTGTATTTATAAAATTTTTGCTATAATTTGAACTACACCTAACCTAATCCTCACACAACTCGAGGTATGTAGGCAACTCTAAATCGGAGTTCGGTTAAATTTTCATCAAATTGTTTTGTCGAGCAAAATTGGTTGTACATCAATGTTTTCATTTGAAGACTTCTACATCACCTTCAAACGAAAAGGGACAACTGTTGACACCTAATTTTTGCTCTCCGTGCTTAAAAATAACGTATTCAGGCTTCCTGACCGTTAAAGGGCACAAAATACAACTTTCACATATTTTTTACAATTGATAACAAATTATTGATTTTCATCCTTACTTTAGGATTTTTATACTCTTTATAATTTATTAATAATTTTTCTTATTCTTATCAATTCATTATTTTACAAATATTTTTGCACGTGCACGACATGACGTTATATATATATATATATATATATTTACAGTATTTTTAAATTAATTATATTTTAATAATTTTAATATTCTTTACATTTTTCATTCAACATCTATATTTTACATTCCGCAAACGCTGAGTCGGATTAATTATTTTTGTTCAGTATAATAATTTGATGTCTTATCACATCTGACAACGACTACACAATAATGTCTTGTCACGTCCGACAATGACCACTCAGTGTTGTCTGGTCAATCTGACAATGACAACTCAATGACACTACCCTTTGAATAATTACTTTGTCCGTTGGTCAAAAGGATGAAAATCTTTTGGCCAATAACTTAAGGAGTTAAGGGTGTTCTATTATAAAAAGAGAGGACACCCCTTTATCCATAGGATAAAAGGGGTGCTCAATTTTTTGTATAAATAGGTGGTGGGAGGACACATTTTGGACACACATTTTTGTTCATTTTTTCCTCTCTTTCAAAATACACATATATTTTTTTTTTTTACAACTCATAAATATTTTTTCTTTGCAAACCCACACACATACTCATAAATATACAAGCATATTTTATTTATTCCATTTTTCTCTTCAAAATACACACAAAAATATATATAAAAACACACACACTCACAAACACATAGAAAACAACCTCCATTTTTATTTCATTTTTTACCATCAACAACAATCACACACATGTAAATATATATACAGACGCCTACTACATAGTTTCCATTTTTAAGCTTTCGTCTTCTTCGTAGATACCAACAATTCATCCGATCTAACGCGCCACCTCCACACAGTTTTCTTCCCCAAAACAGCCGCCCAACAATACCACCCCCACGCTACAAGCTTTCCCTTTACGTCTCCCCGCAAGCTCGCCGGAGGTGATGACCGGTGAGCATCGAATTTCTTCCCAGATTTGCCGCCATCAACCACTACAACAACCGCTACCAACACTGAGAAACAACCATGAGCCGCCTTTTTTCTCTAATATTTTTCTTTTACTACACAGATCTGGTCAAAGCCATTTGGATGGATATTGAAATTAATTAGATAGTGTGTTTGTCTCTGTTTGCTTTGCTATTTTATTATCACTGTTATTGACCATTTTTTTTTGCCTTGAGTTTGCTGCTGTTGGAGTGATTTTTGGATGATTTTTGTCCTTCTCATTTATTTACACTGATAGTGAATGGATACTACACATTTGGCCAATGAAAAAAGTATTATTGATTTTGAGGCCTTCGTAAACAAAAGACGGATTTTACGTATACAAATATGTAATAAAAAATATTTTATGGGCGATGATGAAACTTTATAACAATACAAGATTTTACAATTCAGATTTTGACAAGACTATTTAGGATGGTCAATTAATTGAGCAACCACTTCGTAGCAAAATGATTTTGGACGGCCAATTAATTGAGCAACCATTTCGCAGTCATGACTTTATCTGAGCCCACTATTTAACAAAAAAAATTTATCTTTTTAAATATTTATATACACACATACTTGTTCAATTTATTTTGATTATTATTTATTCGTTACTAATATTTTTACAAGTATTTATACAGGTTATTTGGATTACTCGTCGAGAGTTGCATTCAAAGAGGCCCTTTTAATTTTGTATTGTATTTTTATATTTGTACAAATGTTATTATAGTGAAAACTTTATTTTTGGGGTGTTGGGCGGAATTTTCTTTATACAACTTCACCTCGTGTCTATGCAAACTTAGGTCGTTAACGTTTACACTAATAAATTAAATTAATCAAGTTAGTTTACATACTTTGACGTAATAAACATTGTGATCTTTTTGTTAAAGTAAACCTTTACTTTTTCATAAACTTTAATCAAACAAAGAACATTATTTTTCTGTTTCTCTTCATGACATATCAAGATATACTTTCTTTCACACAACATAAAATATTTTCTTTTCACATGTATTTTTTTTACATTTTTTTATAATAACATGTTTTATTTATATATTTAATATACATACATCTTTACATAATTTTAAACATTTATATTATTTTATATTTAATACATACACTTCTACATTATTTTTTATACTTCCTCCCTCTTTGAAAAATTTAGTCTAGCCGGGTACGACACTTGTGGATTCTGAAGGATGCCTAACCCCTTCCCTTCGGAATAACTTGAACCCTTACCTAGAATCTCAATTGTTTTTCCACAGACTAAAAATATTAATCACATGTTAATACTTCAATAGGTTTCCTTATTTTCCTTAAAAATTAGGTGGCGACTCTGTGCAAATTTTCATTCTTTTAGAGTCCATAACGTCGTGCTCATTTTAACCTCAGGTAAAAATAGGGTATGACACTAGTTGCTTTATAATAAAACTATTCCCATGTTTAAGTCATGCATTGCAAGTGTTTGATGAAATGCCTCAAAGAATGAGTTTTGAATAAATGCTTACACATCATGTCCTTAAAGTGTTAGTATGATCTTGCTATCATTGATATCTAGCCCTGGGATTTATGAATACCCGAAAACTTAACTTTTTACTTAGTTTAAGTACTTTCAGAAGAGTTTTGAATCTATTAGAGTATTATTAGTTAAGTCAGTGCATCATGTCAATAAGCTCAGTTCAGTCCAGTGATTAGAGTCAGTTCAGTTGGGAGTAGGATTTAGCATCGAGCGAACCCAGGGATGGGGGATCACCTCCCAGTTGAGGGTGTGACGTTTAGTAGCAATCCCTGTATTTCATACCTACATAGCCAGCGTAGGTTAAGATATTAACCTGCCAGTTGAGGGTTGATCTCATAAGGGTACCTGCCAGTTGAGGGTAACTCTTAGTCTTTCGGGACAACACTTTAGTGGATCCACACAGCCAGTTTTAGTACCCGTGGCATGGTACTGACACCCTTTCAACTGGGGTTACAGGTTGGACGACCCCAATTTGCTCATATTGAGGCATGTCAGTTAGATGATAGCTCCTACAGTCTTAGTTCAGTATTCTGTATACTTTAATTTAGGCTTGTATTGACCATAGCATACAGTTATTAGTTATTCAGTTATCAGATTTCAGTATTTTAGTTTGCAAACTATTTTTAGAACCATGCTATATTCTTGGTCATGCATTCTTAGATTTTACAGCATTCACACATTCATATTAGTTATTCAGTTATCTCATGCTATTCAGTTAATTATTATTCATGTACATGATCCCATGCATATCAGCCTAACCCCATTTAGAATACCAGTACATTCAAAGTACTAACCACATACTCATTGCTTATGCTATGATATCTCATATCATAGGTTCGGACGCTCAGGTTACCGACCACACTTAGACATCCCAGCACATCATCTGCAACAGTCATGGTGAGTCCTTATATTTCGAGGTCAGACTATATTTATTTTCATGCTTTCAGTTCAGAAGTTAGTTGGGGCCTGTCCCATCAACTCTTATTCAGTTAGTTTTAGAGGCTATCAAACAGTTTTGACAGTCAGTTAGTTTGTCATTATTTTATTAGTTTCACGCAGTTATTTTCCGACAGTTGTTTCTAGATTTATGATTCAGAAATGTTTTAGTACTTAAAACCTTATGGCATATTCAAATAATCTGCACATATTATTTTGATGCTATTATTTAGTCCTCACAGTAGGTACTAACTCATAGGTTAGCTTGTGGTCACTTGTGATCATAAGTACTGTGTGGTGTCCAGGGCGTACTCTCAAGGTATAACAAACTTTGTATCAGAGCCAGGTTTTAAGATTTCCTAGGGATTCTAAAATTTATGTCAAGTAGAGTCTTGTACATGGGTGTGAAGCGCGGCACACTTATGGACAAGAAGCTACAAGACGTTTAGGAAAAGTTTCCCTTCTTTCAGTATTTATGTCATGCGAATGAGCATAATCTCAAGTTAAATTCCCTGTCTAATTCAATCTTTCTTCCATTTAAAGAATATGCCTCTTAGAAAGACTAACGGGAGAAGAAACAAAAACCATCCAGCACCTCCGCCTATTCAGGAAGATCCCCTGAATGAGCATGTTTCGCACATCGAGTTTAGAGCCGCATTCACTACTCTGTCTCACTCTGTAGCAACTTAGAACACTAGACCAACTTCTATTCCAGCCAACCCAATAGCCAATACTATCGCAGCTAGGATTCAGAAATTCACCCGAATGAACCCTCCTTTATTTTTGCGATTCAAGTCTGTAGAAGATCCACGGGAACTCCTAGATATGGTGCAGAAGGTAACAGACATTATGGGGGTGACTTCTAATAAGTGTGCTGAATAAGCCACTTACCAGCTGCAGGATATAGCTCATACCTGGTTTAAGCAGCGGAAAGAGGATAGAGGCGCAGATGTAGGGCCTATATAATAGGAGGAGCTTGCTACCGCCTTCTTAGAGAGATTATTCTCATTGGAGCTGAGGGAATCTAAGGTGTTAGAATTCATTAATTTGAAATAGGACAACATGAGTGTGAAAGAGTATTCCCTCAAGTTTACTCATCTAGCTAGGTATGATCCTCATGTGGTGGTTAGTAACAGGTCTAGGATGAGCAAGTTCATGTCTGGTGTATCTAACAGTGTGTTCAAGGAGTGGAGGACCACGATATTAATTAAGGAGATAAACTTATCTAGTTTAATGGTCTATTTAAAGCAGATTAAGAAGGAAAAGACTAAGGAAATAGAGAGGGAGAACAAGAGGGCTAAAATAAGTAGCTTTAATTTTACTCAGCCAAAGTCAGAAGATGGTAATCGTCCTTAATTTCATTAGAAATCTTCAGTCCCAGCTCCATATTTGCCTAGTGAACTAGTGCCTAAATTTAGAAATGACAATAGGGATATAGCGCCAGGCTCTAAGTCTTAGGGTATACAAACAGTGCTCGGACGAATCCTCTTTACTAGAAATATGGGAGAAACCATCAGGGTATTTGTAAAGCCGGTAGTGATGTATGTTTTAGGTGTGGCAAGCCAGGACACTGAGTTAGGGATTGTCCAAAGAGTGGTCAGAAGGGCCAGTCCAGTCGTCCCCTAGTTCCATCTGGTCGCCCGACTTAGCAGGATGTTGCTTCTAGTGCCACTAGTGGTCAGCGCCCAAACAGATTGTATGCACTTCAGTCCTAACAGGATCAGGAAAATTCTCCTGATGTGGTTACTGGCACGTTGCAGGTCTTTCATTTACATATTTATGCTTTGTTAGATCCCGGAGCTTCTCTTTCTTTTGTAACCCCTTACATAGTTGTTGATTTCGGTGTCAATCTTGAGATTTTAGCAGAACCCTTTTTAGTGTCTACCCCAGTAGGTGTCTCTATTATAGCTAGGTTGGTATACAGAAACTGTTCGATCACAATATCCCAGAAAGTCACTTTAGTTGATCTTGTTGAGTTAGAGATGACGGATTTTGACGTCATTCTCGACATGGATTGGCTCCACTCATGCTATGCTTCAGTTGATTTTAGAAATAAAGTTGTTCATTTTTAGTTCTCGAATGAACTAGTCCAAGAATGGAGGAGTAGTACTTCATCACTTTGGGGTCAACTTATTTCGTACCTTAGAGCGAGAAAGATAATATCCAAGGGGTGTGTCTACCATTTTGTTTGAGTTAAGGACTCCAATTCCAAGAATCCTAGTCTTGAGTCAATTTCAATAGTGAGGGAATTTCTCGATATGTTCCCTGAATACCTCCACGAAGTTACTCTCGAAAGGGAAATCGACTTTGGGATAAACTTTCTCCCAGATACCTAGCCCATCTCTATTCCGCCATTTACAATAGCTCCAGCTAAACTCAAAGTACTAAAAGAAAAGTTGAAATATCTACTAGGTAAGGGATTCATTAAGCCCAGTGTTTCCCCATAGGGCGCTCCAATCTATTTCGTATGAAAGAAAGATGGTTCTCTTAGAATGTGCATCAATTACCGTAAGCTAAAAAAAGTCACAGTCAAGAATAAGTACCCACTTCCTAGAATCAATGACTTGTTTGGCCAACTTTAGGGTGCTGGTTATTTCTATAAGATAGACCTCAGATCCGGCTATAATCAGCTCAGAGTCAGAGAATGTGACATTCCAAAAATAGCTTTCAGAACTCGGTACGATCACTTTGAATTTCTTGTCATATGTTTCGGTCTTACAAATGCCCCAACAACTTTCATGGAATTGATGAACAGAGTGTTCAAGCAATACTTGGACATGTTCATCATAGTCTTCATAGATGACATCCTTGTTTATTCCCGTAGTGAAAATGATCATGCAGACCACCTCAAAATAGTATTGCAAACTCTTAGAGCCCATCAATTATTTGCCAAATTCAGTAAGTGCAAATTTGGGCTAAGATTGGTAGCTTTTCTTGTCCATATCATTTTCGGTGATAGCATTAGAGTTGACCCTTAAAAGATCGAGGCAGTAAAAAACTGGCCCAGACCTATTTCTCTGTCAGCTATCAGGAGTTTCTTAGGTTTGGCTGGCTATTACAGAAGGTTTGTTGAAGGTTTTTCATCTATTGCATCCCCCATGTACATATTGACTCAGAAGAAATTCAAGCTTCAGTAGTCAGATTCCTGTGAGAAAAGTTTTCAGGAGTAGAAGACTCAACTCACCTCTGCCTGAATTTTGACTTTGTTGGAGGGTTCAGATGGGTTTGTTGTGTACTGTGATGACTCCAGAGTTAGTTTGGGATGTGTTTTGATGCAAAAAAGGTAAGGTCATACACTATAACTCTAGACAACTTAAGCCTCATGAAAATAATTATGCTACCCATGATCTAGTACTTGTAGTTGTTGTGTTTTCCTTAAGGATTTGGAGGCACTATTTGTATGGGGTGCATATTGATGAGTTCACGGATCATAAAAGCTTGTAGTATGTGTTTTCGCAGAAGAATTTGAACTTGCATTAGAGGAGATGGTTAGAATTGTTGAAAGATTATGACATGATACAGGAATTCCTAGATCGAGACCTTACACGATGTCAAGCGCGTGAGTTGCAACGAATCCAAGCCTTGTTCACATCCTTGGCCGTGTGTGAGGTCCTTGTGAGACCATCTAAGGTCCTATACTTATTAAAGTGTGAAGAGGCCTAACAAAACACCCTAAACCTACCCACTTAATGTCAAAGGTATTTTGGTCTTTTGTCCCTCCTTTGTAATTGACTATATAAGCCATTTATTAGGGTTAATCTTTTAGTTAGTTCATTCCTATTATTCAAGAAACAAAGACTTATAATATTGGCGACTTCTCTTTCTCATTTTGGAGAGGCCAAAACCAAAAGCTCACTAGTAGAGTGATACTAGTGTTGGATCTTGGCTGGAAACTAGGGTCTTGGGGTTCTTGAGTTCCTCTTGGTCCAAGTAATAATTTGGTATTTATAGTCATTACTCTTAGGGTCCTTTCTCATTTTTAGGGTTCTTAGATTATTGAATATTGTATGTCAAGTTTCTATACCTTTTGTAATCTTGATAATATTGTGTTGTTGAATTAAAAGTCTAGTGAAGCCGTGTGGGGCTCTTTCGATTCACTAGCAAAATTATAATTTATTGTTCTTGTTGTACTCATTTTTCTAGTCAAAACAAGTGTTGAAGCCTAGTGAAGCCGTGTGTGGCCTCTTTTGATTCACTAGCACTTTGTTGTTCTTATTGTTGCTTCTTGTGTTGGCTTGAATCTCTTGATACATACTTAGTTTTGTATCATTTGGCATTAAAGCTCAAGGCTAGGTTTTGTTCTTACAAAACCAATCTTGGAAAGCTCTTACCAAAAAGTGTGTTCTTGAACATTTTGGTCAAAAATTGGTTGTAGATCTATAAAAGTTTTACTTGTTTAGTTTGTTTCTTGTGTTGGTATCTTTCTCATCAACACAAAGGGTGTCTAAATATGAAGTTGAGCTTAGTGAAAAAGAGAATTGTGTTGTGAAAAAAAAAACCTTGGAAGTGACCATTGTGGTGTATTGTTGTTATGTTCTTGAAGGTGTTGATGTTGTGTTCATCCTAAACTTCTCCTCATCTTATGTCTTAACTTCTATAGAGCGAAATAGATCCAAAAAGGTTGTAACACAAAATTGAAAATTGTTTGTGAGAAGACTTGCCAACATTACCTTTTCAAGACTTGACAGGCCATTTTCCTTAAAATAAGGAACCTTGTCTTGTGGGACTAGTGAGGTCCAACATCACCTTTTAAGTTTGAAAAAAAAAAAGTTGAAAAAGGTTACAATACTATATGTTTTCCATACCAATAACAAGTCATCCATTACAAAAGATCTAAGAGGACTAAGACTTCAAGATGATGAACTATTTATGTGGACCCGCGGCCATTGACATGCTGCCACGTCACCCTAGTTACTATTCATGTGATAATTAAGCTCAAATTTGGATGTTACTAGTTTCTAATTATTGATTCCTAATTTCCTCTAATTGACTTAAGAACTAATTAACAAACTTGTACATTCCTACTAGCTTGTCAATTAGTCCTTTGAAGCCTTGTATTCGTGTGAACGTTTGTTTGTGTGCTTTTATCGTTTGAATACATTGTAACTCTTGGCTCTAGTCCGATGAGAATTCTTTGAGTTTAAAACAATAATCCACTCCAGACAAGAGCACACTCATACCTTAAGTATTTATGAGTTACTAGCCAATCTACAACACTTGTAGAGCTCGAGTATAAGTGAACCGAAAGAGTGTGAGTGAAGAGAGGGATTTTAACTAACGTGTTTGTTACTTGTGTAGGTGATACCTTGAAAATGGAGGGAACTACGTCACAAACCATGGATTCTAATGTAAAGAGAATATGAGGGTTACTCTTGAGGCTATGACCCAAACTCTTGAAAGATTGAGTACGGAGGTGAGAGCCATAAGGGGGGAAGTGACGACTATTAGTGGGAGGTTAGAACAAGTGAAGAGTCAAAGAAACTCTCTCTCTTCTACTCCTCAACATGTTTCATCAAATGGGCATGATAGAAATTCCTCCGCTACCATTACTCCCGGAACATGGCCTCAATTACCAAATCCTTCCCTAGCTCCACTAAATGCCGCAAGCCAAACCACCCATAACCCCCTAATCCGAGACTCCAATAGACCAACCCATTCCCAAAATCCTCAAGTTTTGCAAGAGGGACTTGGACGCCCAATACCTCTACTAAATCCAAACCCTCCCTTCCAAGCTTCGCTAAATCGAAGACCACCATCTCCACAAAATCCAATTCCTCCAAATCAAGTTCCAAATGATCAAAACTATCCCGTCCACTTTGAAGAATATGGTAGAGATAATTTTGAAGGGTATGGAGACTTTGATGATTCTTACATGAGGGAGGAAAAGATGAGAGGAGGACATGAGGATCCGAGGAGATACCAAGGGTATGGACAAAGGGGAAACCGACACCAAGAGAGAGATGTAGGCATCAATACCATCAAATTGAGCCTACATATCTTTAAGGGTGAAAGTGACCCCGAGGTGTATCTTTCTTGGGAGCCAGCGTGCGATAAAGTATTCCAAGTGAATGATATCTTGGAGGAGAAGATGAGTTGTTACACCATAGCTCACTTTGAAGGATATGCTAACACATGGTGGGAATACGTCAAACGGTTTGGCAATGAGTTGATTGATGGACAACCACCACCTTGGTTTTGATAGAGGTACCTAATGAGACGACGGTACCTTCCCGAGAGTTATTGAAATGAGTTTCTTGCTAGATTGTACAATTTACGGTAAGGGAATCAAAGTGTGATGGCATATTATTATGAGTTTCAATAACTTATGTTGAAGCTTGATTATCGTGGAGAACATATTAGTCATGACATCATTCGGTTCAAATGTGGGTTGAACAAAGAGATCTCCACTCATTTGACACTTCACAAGTTTGATACCGTCGAAGGTATTTTCCAAACATCTATTGAGATTGAAAGGAAACTTAAAGAGAGATTATTGTTCAAAGCAAAAGGACAATCAACCTCGGGTTGGCCGAGGGGAAAGGATATGGTTCAATCCTCTTTGGGTTGGCCCAAAAATAAGGTTCGATCTGCCACTACTAGGCTGCTCGAGCCCAAAAAAGTCCACAAAATCCCTCCGAGGCAAGAAGTTCACAAGTATCCTAATCCTAAAGGGTTCCAATGCTTCAAGTGCCAAGGTTGGGGGCATAAAGCCAAAGAATGCCCTAACCGATGTAATGTAATCCTAAGGGAAGGTAGATTGTATTTTCTTGGTGAAGAAGTGGGTATTGAAGGTGATGAGAGTATGGCCGAGCCTCAAGTTTGAGAGACGGTCGAGAGGGAGCCACATGATGATGATGATGATTGTAAGGATGCTTATCCACAAGAAGGGGAGTGCGTGATTCCAAACTTTGTAGTGAGGCGTGACATCATTAGTAAGGTGATAGATAATCCTAGGCAATGAGAGAATCTATTCCATACAAGAGAAGTGTGTGCACTATGGTGATAAATAGTGGAAGTTATGCGAATGTGGTTAGTGTTGCAATGGTGAACTTCTTGAAATTTCTGACTACACCTCACACTAGTCCTTATAAGTTGCAATGGTTGAATGAATGCGGCGAGTTAAAGGTCACAAGGCAATGTGTGATATGTTTTAAGGTAGCCAACTACCATGACGAGGTTCTTTGTGATGTGATACCAATGTAAGCTTGTCACTTGTTGTTAGGAAGGCCTTGGCAATACGATGGGTCGACCAAACATGATGGAAGGTCCAATCGGTATACACTTGAGAAGGATGGCCGAAAGGTCGCTCTTCATCCATTATTGCCTTCCCAAGTGAATGAATTACACCAAAAGATACGAGAATTAAGGGAAAAGGGAAAGAAGGTCGTGAGTGAGGGAAAAAAGAGGAATCCAAGAGTGAGGGGGTAGGGGAAGCTGAGGGGCCCCTAAATTCTAAGGAGCACGTGAGTATGGTGATGATGGCTAGGAGGAAGAAACTATTTGTGGATCATGACGAGGACACTTTGATGCTCCTCTTGGCTCATTATTTTAATACTAACCCCACTAACGTTTTTATTTCTCCTCCTATTTCTCATGTTTTGTAGGATTACGAGGATGTTTTCCCAAAGGAATTTCTGAAAGGATTGCCTCCACTTTGTGGCATTAAGCACCAAATTTATTTTGTGTCGGGCTCACAATTGCCCAACAAACCGGCTTATAGATGCAACCCGACGGATACCAATGAATTGCAACGTCAAGTTGAGGAACTTCTCAACAAAGGGTACATCAAGGAAAGTATAAGACCTTGTGCGGTTCTGGTTCTACTAGTTCCCAAGAAAGATGGGACTTGGCATTTGTGCGTTGATTGCCGAGCCATCAATAAGATAATGGTAAAATATTATCACCCTATTCCTAGGCTATATGATGTGCTTGATGAATTGAGTGGTTCATGTTTGTTTCCTAAAATTAATTTGAGGAGTGGCTATCACTAAATTCGTATGCAACCGGGTAATGAATGGAAAATTACTTTCAAGACCAAATTCGGTCTCTATGAATGGATGGTTATGCAATTTAGCCTAACAAATGATCCAAGTACTTTCATGAGGCTAATGAATCATGTGATGAAGCCATTTATTAGAAAGTTTGTTGTTGTTAACTTTGATGATGTGTTGGTGTATAGTAAGTCCTTAGATGAGTATGTAAAATATTTACAATGTGTGTTTGATGTCCTCCGAAAAGAGAAGTTATATGCTAATCTAGAAAAGTGTTCTTTGGGTGTCCATGAAGTTGTATTTCTTGGGTTTTTGGTGAGCTCAAGAGGCATCAAATTTGATGATTCTAAGATTGACGCCATTAAAAATTGGCCAACTCCCAAAACCGTAGGTGAAGTGAAAAGCTTCCATGGGTTGACTAGTTTTTATAGACATTTTTTCAAAGGTTTTAGCACCATTGTCGCCCTCTTGACCGAAGTGATTAAAAATTATTGGTCTTTCAAGTGGGGAGATAAGCAAGCTATGGACTTTGAGGACTTGAAAGTTATGCTCATCTCGGCCCCTTTACTACAATTGCTGAATTTTGATAAGACTTTTGAGGTCAAATGTGATGCTAGCAAAGTTGGCGTAGGCGCAGTTTTAATGCAAGAATTGAAGCCTATTGCCTACTTTAGCGAAAAATCTCAAAGGAGCAACTCTAAACTACTCTACGTACGATTTAGAGTTGTATGCCTTGGTTAGATCCTTGGCCACTTGGAAACATTATTTTTGGCCTAAAGAATTCATGATCCGAATGGATCATGAATCCTTGAAGCATCTATGGGCACAAAACAAGCTTAACCGGCGGCATGCCAAATTGATTAAATTTTTTCAAACTTTCCCATATGTTATTCATTACAAGAAGGGTAAAGACAATGTGGTTGTCGATGCTTTATCCCAAAAATATGTGCTTGGGTCTACTTTGTCATCTAAGTTGATGGGGTTTGAAAGCCTCAAGTCTTTATATCCCGAGGACCCTCACTTCACTCCTATCTATAGGAAAAGTGAAGAGTTGGATAGGGATAGGTGGGTTACAGATAGGGTTTCCCATCCCTATACCAAATTTGATGGATACTTGTTTGAGAAAAGACGATTATGTTCCCTCAAGTTTGTGGAGAGAATTTTTTATGAGGGAAGCACACAATGGCGGTCAAATGGGCCATTTTGGGGTTGAGAAGACCCTCGGAATTTAGGAAGAACAATTTTATTGGCCTAGAATGCACAAGGATGTGGCCCAGATTTGCGGCCAATGTGTTGAGTGCAAAGGAGCCAAGTCACGGCTCCAACCCCACGGGTTGTAAACCCCATTGTCCACCCTTTTGCGCCCTTGGCTTGACATATCAATGGACTTTATGTTGGGATTGCCGAGAACTAGAAGGGGGTGGGATAGTATTTTTGTCGTGGTGGATCGGTTTTCCAAGATGGCTCACTTTATTCCTTGTTCTAAATATGATGATGCTCCTAGTGTAGCCTCTTTGTTTGTTGATAATGTGTAAAACTTCATGGTGTTCCGAGGACAATAGTGAGTGATAGGGATTCTAAATTCCTAAGCCACTTTTGGAAGTCCTTGTGGGGTAGGCTCGGTACTAAGTTGTTGTTTTCAAACTCATGCTACCCACAAACCGATGGCCAAACAGAAGTAGTAAATAGGACCTTAGGGTCTATGCTACGGTCCATAGTTAAGGGAAAAATGACTTCTTGGAAGGAGCACTTACCGTTGATTGAGTTTTCTTATAATCGTGTTATACACTCAAGCACGGGGATGAAACCCTTTGAGTGTGTATACGGCACCAACCCCCTTACCTTTTTGGATTTAACCCCTTTGCCAAGTGATCTTGTGATAAGCTTAGATGGAAGCAAATGGGATGAGGCCATGAAGAATCTATATGAGAAGGTGAGGTTGCAGTTGGAAAATAAAACCAAGAAGTTGCAAGGCGAACCAACAAAGGAAGAAAAAAGCTTATTATTGAACCGGGAGATTGGGTGTGGGTGCACCTAAGGAAGGATAGATTCCCGTCTAAAAGGAATTCTAAGTTGATACCGCGGGGTGATGGCCCATTCCAAGTATTAGAAAGGATCAACAACAACGCCTACAAGATTGATCTACCCCCGGAATATCAAGTGCACAACACTTTCAACGTGTGTGAGCTCTCTCAGGTGGAAATGGTGGAGGATGACAATGATCTGAATTTGAGGAAAAATTCTCTTCAAGATGGAGAGGATGATACTAGAATTCCTAGCTCGAGACCTTTCACACGAAGTCAAGCGCGTGAGTTGCAATGACTCCAAACCTTGTTCACATCCTTGGCCGTGTGTGAGGCCCTTTTGAGCCCATATAAGGGCCTATACTTATTAAAGTGTGAAGAGGCCCAACAAAACACCCCAAACCCACCCACTTAATGTCAAGGGTATTTTGGTCTTTTGTCCCTTCTTTGTAATTGACTATATAAGCCATTTATTAGGGCCAGTCTTTTAGTTAGTTCAGTCCTATTATTCAAGAAACAAAGACTTGTAATATTGGTGACTTCTCTTTCTCATTTTGGAGAGGCCAAAACCAAAAGCTCACTAGTAGAGTGATACTAGTGTTGGATCTTGGCTAGAAACTAGGGTCTTGGGGTTCTTGAGTTCCTCTTGGTCCAAGTAAGAATTTGGTGTTGATATTCATTAGTCTTAGGGTCCTTTATCATTGTTAGGGTTCTTAGATTATTGAATATTGTATGTCAAGTTTCTATACCTTTTGCAATCTTGATAACATTGTGTTGTTGAATCTAAAAGTCTAGTGAAGTCGTGTGGGGCTCTTTCGATTCACTAGAAAAATTGTCATTTGTTGTTCTTGTTGTACTCATTTTTCTAGTCAAAACAAGTGTTGAAGCCTAGTGAAGCCGTGTGTGGCCTCTTTCGATTCACTAGCACTTTGTTGTTCTTATTATTGCTTTTTGTGTTGGCTTGAATATTTTGATACACACTTATTTTTGTATCATGACATGAGTGTTCTGTATCATCCGAGAAAGGCCAATGTAGTGGCAGATGCCCTCAGTAGATTGTCTACGGGTAGTGATGCTCATGTGGTGGATGTTAAGAAAAAGTTAGTTAGGAAAGTTCATCAGCTTGCTAGATAAGTGTTCGTTTGGTTGATTCAATCGAGGGAAGTGTGTGGGTGCAGAATAGTTTGGAATCTTCTTTGGTTGCCGAAGTAAAAGAAAAGTAGGAGTGGGATCCCAGTATAGTGAAGTTGAAAGAGTCAGTTAGAGATCAAAAGTAGAGGTTTTCTCCCAAGAGGGAGATGGTGTATTGTGTTGCTAAGGTAGATTGTATGTGTCGTGAATAGATGAGTTAAGATAGAGAATTCTTGTAGAAGCACGTAGTGCGCGTTACTCTATTCACCCAGGGGCCACTAAGATGTACCGTAATTTGTGGGAAATCTATTGGTGGAATAGTATGAAGGAAGATATTGCAGAGTTTGTAGTTAAGTGCTCTAATTGTCAGTAGGTTAAGGTCGATCCCCAAAAGCCTAGTGGTTCTATGCAGGATTTCAGTATTCCCACTTTGAAGTGGGAGGAAGTAAACATGGACTTTGTGATGGGTTTGTCTCGTACTCATCGTCAGCATGATTCGATTTGAGTCATTGTGGACAAGATGACCAAATCAGCCTATTTCTTGCCAGTCCATACTTTCTATTCAGCCAAGGACTATGCTAAGCTCTACCTTAGAGATCTGGTTAGGTTGCACGGAGTCCCGTTGTCCATCATTTCAGATAGAGGTACTTAGTTTACGTCTCATTTTTGGAAGGCTTTCCAGAAGGTTCTTGGTACTGTAATACCCTGCACAGTTCCCTCATCGATAAGGCTTTTGAAACGAATCAAGAGAAGTATTACACTTAAAAATTTTGCTAAGTGTTCAACACTTAGCTTTAGTTTGAAACTTCAAACTTTGGGGACTTATTCCATGACCCTCCCGACATCCATTTTTAAATTTTCAAGTTGCGTTACGATCGGGCAAGCTCATAGTACATCTAGGGTAAGTTTTGGAATTTTTCGAATAGCGAAAGGGGGTTTTTGGGTTTTTAAACCAGCAGCAAAAGGCTATAAGCCCGCGTAACCTCACTTAGACCACCGGTCTAAGTAGGGCGCCGCCCAGGCTAGACCGGGGGTCCAAGCAGGGCGCCGCCCTGGGTATAGCCTTGGGCCAATTTTCAGCCTCTTCCTCCGACTCATTAAGGGTAAAGTTGATATTTTTCACTCCTTTATCATCCTTAACATGATATTACACCCCAAAATCACCATATCATTCATATTTTCATCAAAAACACCAAGAACATAGTTTAGGGTTTTCTACAAGGAATTTAAGAGAACTCTAAATTTAACCGTGGGTTTTCAAAAATTCTTCGAGATTCGGAATCCCTATTGCGAGGGCTTCAAGAAGCACCCACTAATTTCAAGAATAGCAATCCGAAGTTAAGAGTTCATGCAAGGCTTCAACTTCAAGGTATGTGGGTTTTGAACAAGAACACTCTTTCGTTCTTGTGCCCAAAAGTTTTAGTTTTTCTTAAAAGAATTTCATATTTCCTTGATGAATTCATATTATTTTAACTATATTTTGAGTTTTTGAGATTATAAATTTCCCAAGTCTTGAGTTGCATGATTATTTTACATATTTATGATTTAAATTGACAATTCATGCTTTAAGTTGCACATTCCTATATTCATGTCATATTTTCAAGAATTCCCAAGACTTGTTATGAATTGAGCCTTATTGTTGAATTATGAGTTTTTGTGAATGAGTTATTGATGAATTTTAAGGAATTGCAAGAAGTATGTTTATATTTCCATTACTATGAGATCTTTAAAGCTTTGATGATAAGTCTATCAAGATTTCAAGAAAAGGAGTGAGTTTTGATCCTAAGTTAAGAAAGAAATCCACATCCTTGATTTTGAGATAAAGGGGATGCATTTTGGCTCCCATAACATATTGTTGAAATGTTTTAAGGTGGATTTTCTTAAGTTCTGAGCTAAGTAAGGGAGTATTATTTAGCACCGAGTTGGGATTGATTCCGAGGTCTCATGCCCCTGAACATGAATTTTCAGTTGAGAAATAATGTTAAGTGAAGTTTTGTGTATGACCCGATCAGTTGAGAATATGTTATGTGTGTCCTTCTAAAGATGGTGCATGGAAGTTGTTCGCGATAGAGGGTTGTAGGATATGACAAAGGTGCTTTATGAGAGTGTGTTTAGAAGTGCATATGTGGTTATAGAAGTAGGCTTGAACATTATGTTTGTATATATCTTGATAAATTCACTGCACGTTAGTAAATGTCTAGTATAAGGTTGAATGTGGTCATTAGAGTGGTAGTGAGAATTTAGCATGAGTTGAGAAATTGTGAAATGCAGGGTGTGTTGAATTCATGACTCAGACTAGCATTACAATGTTATGTGGTATATCTTATGACTTTGCTATAGGCTTGAACATGGTGAGTGAATTTAGTTTAGTCTAGACATTAGTAGATTGAAATATCAGTGCCATATGAGAATTATAAGTTGAATCGAGTGAGTATAGTAATTGAAGGGAATAGTATAGTTGATATAGTGTTTTGAGAAGTATTGCTAAGTTTGAGAGTAAAAAGTTGCATTGCCTGAGGCCTAGTACTCCTATCCCGACTTATGATTCAAAGGCCTATGTTCCAAGCTATGTAGCTCTAGCAATATTGTAATCCCTTATTCAGATATCTTAGTCAGATCCTGCCCAAAGTTCTTTGCTCCCTCATATCGTTAGAACTCCCTAGAAGGACGTTGAAGAAATCCTCCCCTTGAATATGAGTATTTAGTATGATTCAATTGGGATAGTCAGCAATCCAGTTTAATGATCAGACAGATAGATCTCTATAGTTGTTTATTTTCCGAACTAGTCTGGTCTTACTATCTAAAGTTTCATAAGTACGGCCATCTTATGAGATGGTTGTTCGCACCCGTGTGATTGTTTATCTTAGTAAATGTGTCAAGCATCAGTTTCGGTATTTGGATATCTGTTCATGACTTAGTTCATAAGTATTCACTGAACAATCCTCATTTCCCAAGCATTCCAGCTCAGACAATGTGATACCCATTGTGTGAACTTAGCCTTGTCTTCTCATGATTTATGCCTGCATAAACTATCACCTCGTAGTCTATAAGTACAATCACACCATGAGCACATCAAGCCAGTTCTAAGTTCTCAACATGAGTTAGCTCCTCATAAAAAAAGAAAAGTCAAGTTAGTTCAGTTTCAGACAAAGATAACAACCTTCCTTAATTTAGCCTCCTCCCTAATCAAGGATTCAGCTAAATAGCTATTATTGTCATGAATAATTATATTCATCGAAGTATGCCAAAGTTGAGAAAGATATAGATCTGGTTTAACAAGTTATTTCAGTTGTGCCTCCTCAGTTTTCCCTATATTTTAAACCTAACTAGCAACATTCGAGGACGAATGTTCCCAAGGGGGAGATATTGTAATACCTCGCAAAGTTCCCTCGTTGACAAGTCTTTCGAAATGAATCAAGAGAAGTCTTACACTTAAAAATTGCTAAGTGTTCAACACTTAGCTTAGTTTGAACCTTCAAACTTTGGGGACTTATTTCATGATCCTCCCGACATCCGTTTTTCGATTTTCAAGTTGCGTTACGATCGGGCAATCTCATTGTACATCTCGGATAAGTTTCAGAATTTTTCAGATAGCGTAAGGGGGTGTTTGGATTTTCAAACAAGTAGCAAAAGGCTATAAGCCTGTGCAGCCTCGCTTAGACCACCGGTCTAAGCAGGGCACCGCCCAGGCTAGGCCAGGGGTCTAAGCAGGGCGCCGCCAAGGATAGAACAGGGGTCCAAGCAGGGAGCCGCCCTGGGTATAGGCTTGGGCTAATTTTCAGCCTCTTCCTCCGACTCATTAAGGGTAAGTTGATATTTTCAACTCCTTTATCATCCTTAACATGAGATTACACCCAAAAATCACCATATCATTCATATTTTCATCAAAAATCACCAAGAACATAGTTTAGGGTTTCTACAAAGAATTCAAGAGAACTCTAAATTTAACCGTGGGTTTTTAAAACTTCTTTGAGATTCGGAATCCCCATTACGAGGGCTACAAGAAGCACCCACTAATTTCAAGAATAGCAATCCGAAGTTAAGAGTTCATCCAAGGCTTCAACTTCAAGGTATGTGGGTTTTGAACAAGAACACTCTTTCGTTCTTGTGCCCAAAAGTTTTAATTTTTCTTAAAAGAATTTCGTATTTCCGTGATGAATTCATTTTATTTTACTATATTTTGAGTTTATGAGATTATAACTTGCCCAAGTCTTGAGTTGCATGATTATTTTACATATTTATGATTTAAATTGACAAGTCATGCTTTAAGTTGCACATTCCTATATTCATGTCATATTTTCAAGAATTCCCAAAGACTTCTTGTTATGAATTGAGCCTTATTGTTGAATTATGAGTTTTTAAGAATGAGTTATTGATGACTTTTAAAGAATTGCAAGAAGTATGTTTATATTTTCATTACTATGAGATCTTTAAAGATTTGATGATAAGTCTATCAGGATTTCAAGAAAAGGAGTGAGTTTTGATCCTAAGTTAAGAAAGAAATCTGCAACCTTGATTTTGAGATAAGGGATGCATTTTGGCTCCCATTACATATTGTTGAAATGTGTTAAGGTGGATTTTCTTAAGTTCTGAGATAAGTGAGGGGGTAGCATTTAGCACCGAGTTGGGCTTTATTTCGAGATCTCATGCCCCAGAACTACGTGCAGCACCAAGTTGGGCTTGATTCTGAGGTCTCATGCCCCAGAACTACGTGCCCCCGTAGGTTTCTGATATACCCCGAGTGGGTTAAGCTAGTGATCACTAAAAGTTAAGATTCTACTCCGATGGAAAGGATAGAACAACTCTCCCCAATGTGGGTAAGACGTTGGACTCCATGTAGCTCACATGGATTATGTCGGTTAGAAGAAACTCCCAAAGCAGTCCCCTACTCTAATTAAGATAAAAGTATATATATTGAAAGTTTGATTATTAAGTTTGATTATTTTAAGATTTCAAAGTTTTAAGTCTCAAAATATCTAAAAGTGTTACAGTTTTAAAGATCCCAAGTCTTGAAGTTCCTAAAGTTCTAAGTCCTTAAGTTTTCAAAGAAGTTTTACTCTCCTCAAGATAAAAGCATGAGTTTAAATACACTATTTAAAGATTCCTTTTGCTTACAAGTTTTGATAATAAGAGGAGAATATAGATTTTAGAGTTAAGTATAATGATTCACGAGATTTATATTACATGTTTCATTAGTCATGATTTATGAGATCTATAGTTTAGTTTTATTCAAGCTATGTGAGTCATTTATATCAGCATGCATGGTTTTCTATAAAGAATTATGATATTGATTATTAAATTGCATACACCCCCATATACTCAGTACATTCCCAATGTACTGATCTACATACTTGTCTGTGTGCTACATTTCCTCATAATGTAGGCACAAGTTGTAGTACATATACCATATTCAGTCAGTTTGCAGCTTCCAGTCAGTTGGTGATGAGTCCTTTTTATACAAGGTCTTGAGTCAGTTATATAGTTTGAGACGTGTTGTATTTTCTTTATTCAGTTGAATTGAGTTGGGGTAGTTGGGAGTCATGACCCGGATACCTATAGTCAGTTCTAGTAGAGGCTTCACAGACAGTCAGTAGAAGTTAAAGTATTCATTTTTAGTTTTGTTGTAAAAGCAGAGTTGAATTCTTGTAAATTCAGTTTGAATTGAGCATATTCATAAAAGAGTTATCTTCCGCATTATTCTTTCAGATTTATACATTTTATTTAGTTGCTTATGAGTTATGCCAGTAGAAGGGTTAGCTTGGGGTCACTTGTGACGACCCTAAGCACCGTGTGACGTCTCAGGATCCATTTTTGGGGCGTTACAGGTACCCAAGTTTATCTCAACAGAGCCTTTCACCCTTAGACAGATGGTCAATTAGAGAGGACCATTCAGACCCTGTAGGACATATTGAGAGCGTGTGTTATTTATTTTAAAGGTAGTTGGGATGATCACTTGCCATTGATTAAGTTTGCTTACAACAACAGTTATCATTCCAGTATCCAGATGACTTCGTTTAAGGCTCTACATGGGAGGAGATGTAGATCTCTAATTGGTTGGTTTGAAGTAGGTTAGACTGCTTTGATAGGGCCTGAGTTAGTATATGATGCATTGGAGAAAGTTCAATTGATCAAAGAGAGGCTTAAGATAGCCCAAAGCTGATAGAAATCTTACACAGATGTGAGGAGAAAAGATCTCGAATTTGAGATTGGTGATTTTATATATCTAAAGATTTCTCCCATGAAGGGAGTAAAGAGGTTTGGTAAAAAGGGGAAGCTCAATCCCCGATATGTTGGCCCTTACAAAATTCTGAGTTGCTTCGAAAAGGTGGCTTACGAACTTGACTTGCCAACAAATTTGACATCAGTGCACCCAGTGTTCCACGTCTCTTTGTTAAAGAAGTGTATTAGTGACCCAGCTGTAATTATTCCTTTAGAAAGCGTAGATGTTCAGAACAGCCTTTCTAACGAGGAAATACCAGTCGGGATCCTTGATCACCAGATTTGTAGACTAAGAAACAAAGAAGTTCTCTTAGTCAAAGTTCTTTGGAGAAACTAGTCCATTAAGGGAGCCACTTGGGAAGAAGAAAAAGATACACAAACCAAGTACCCTCATCTTTTCTCCGCAAACTCAGACTTAGTTTAAGGTAACAACTTTTATTTTTCATTCTCAGTTCTAGCCATATCATCTTCATGTCATTCCATGCATTCATGAACCAGTTCAGTCCTATGTCATGTTTCAGACTAAGTTATGTAATCATGTTTTCATAATGTATATTCAGCATGTAACCTCAAATTCCTTAGTGTTCTCAGCTTAACCAGCCTTATTCGAGAATGAATGCTCCCAAGAGAGAGAAGATACTGTAACACCCTACATTTTTTGGCTAGAATTCAAACTGTTGTTATGAAGTATGCAGATTGAAACCCAATGATTTAATTTCTATATATTTGTGATGATAAATTCCATAGTGTGAAAATGTCCTTTTATATCAGTCGAGGTCATAAAAATCTCCAAATTGAAAGACGAGTTGAGAACACTTCCATTGATTAAGTTTTAGTGAATGATTTATCTTGGGTAAAATTTAAACGACCATTACTCCTTATACATAATGAGTTACATGTACCACCTTATATCAAATGAAAGATCTTTGAATTTTATTTCCAACTCATTTGGTTTCACTTTAATCCAATATCGTAGTGAAAAGTTATACTCATTTTACTTCAGCATGTCCGTCTGTAAACTACGTGACGACCTGAGTTGATAAGCCGTCAACTAAGTGATGACTTATCAGCCCAAGTCATCAGCCTTAAGCAAAAACCATCAACTTAAGCTTCCAAGTGATGACTTGGGGTGATAAGCCATCACCTAAGTGACGACTTATCAGACCAACTCGTCACCTATGACTAGCAAGGGCCCAAAATCCATCAAAATTGAGGACTTGAGGTTATAAGTCGTCACCTAAGTGACATCTTATCAACCCAAGTAGTCAACTGAAAATCTTAACAATTACAATTTGGTTTTGTAAAGGTATTTTGGTCTTTTCTTCACCCAAACCTTACCCTCCACGACATAAATCACCAAAATTACGTACTTAGCTATTGTGAATTAGTTTCAAAAGATCTTAACCCTCTTTATTCCTAAGAACAAGATTAGGGTTTCTTCTTAAAGTAATCTCCCAATAACTTTAAGACTCCATCACACTCTCTACAAGATAATCAAGAATTTAAGGTTCCCAGTCCAAGAGCATTCAATAAGAGTTAATTTCCTTTCAAGATCAAAGCTTTAAGGTATGTTAAATGTTCATCCATTGCCCTTTTCACACACGGAGTTCAAGAACCCAATTTCAAATTCAAAGTTATGAATTATACAAGCTATTGTGATTTTAACTATGAATCCCCATGAATTTTGATTCTATATCATGTTTCCATGAAATTGTTGTTGTTATTAAACCCTACATGTTTTGAATAGTGTTGTTCACTAATTTAAGCCTTATTTTAGGGATTTAGTATCAAAATCATGCTACTACTAGTTGCTTTAAAATAAAATTACTCCCATGTTTAAGCCATGCATTGCAAGTGTTTGATGAAATGCCTCAAAGAATGAGTTTTGAATAAATTCTTACACTTCATGTCCTTAAAGTGTTAGTATGATCTTGCTATCAATGATATCGAGTCCTGGGGATTATCAATACCCGAAATTAGTTGTTTACTTAGTTTAAGTACTTTTAGAAGAGTTTTGAATCTATTAGAGTATTATCAGTTCAGTCAGTGCATCATGTCAGTAAGCTCAGTTCAGTCCAGTGATTAGAATTAGTTCAGTTGGGAGTAGGATTTAGCACCGAGAGAACCCAAGTATGGGGGTTCACCTGCCAGTTAAGGGTGTGACCTTTAGTAGCAGTCCCTGCGTTCCATAACTACATAGCCAGCGTAGGTTGAGATGTTAACCTGCTAGTTGAGGGTTGATCTCATAAGGGTACCTACCAGTTAAGGGTAACCCTTAGTCCTTTGGGACAACAATTTAATGGATCCAAGCAGCCAGTGTTAGTACCTGTGGCATGGTACTGACACCCTTCTAACTGGAGTCACAGCTTGGACCCCTATTTGCTCATATTGGGGCATGTCGGTTAGATGATAGCTCCCTTAGTCTCAGTTCAGTATTCAATATACTTCAGTTCAGGCTTGCATTGACCATATCATACAGTTATCAGTTATTCAGTTATTAGATTTCAGTATTTTAGTTTGCAAACTATTTTCAAAATTATGTTATATGCTTGGTTATGCATTCTCAGATTTTATAGCATTCACGCATTCATATCAGTTATTAAGTTATCTCATGCTATTCATTCAATTATTATTCATGTACATGAGCCCATGTATATTAGCCTAACCCCATTTAGCATACCAATATATTTAAAGTACTAACCGCATACTCGTTTCTTGCGCTATGATATCTCATATCAGAGGTTCGAACGCTCAGGTTCCCGACCGCACTTAGATATCTAAGCACATCAACAGAAGTAGTCGTGGTGAGTCCTCATATTTCGAGGACATAATATATTTATTTTTATGTTTTCAGTTCAGAAGTTTGTTGAAGTTAGTTGGGGCCTATCCTATCAAATCTTATTCAGTCAGTTTTAGAGGCTTTTCGACACTTCAGACAATCAGTCAGTTTGTCATTATTTTATCTATTTCAGACCATTATTTTTTGGCAGTTGTTTCCAGATTTATGATTCATAAATGTTTTAGTACTTAAAACCTTATAGTGTATTCAGATACTCCGCACATGTTATTTTGTTGTTGTTATTCAGTGCTCACAGTAGGTACCAGCTCATGGGCTAGCTTGTGGTCACTTGTGACCATAAGCACCATGTGGCATCCAGGGTGTACTCCTAGGACGTTACAGAATCATTCTCAAATCCTTAATTCATCTTCTCTTCCAAAAATCCTGGGCTCCCAATAAAATGTTTCAAGAAGGGTCAAAGATTATTGTTTCTTCTCAACATTTTCTCACCAAATTCGTAAACAGGGGTATGGAAAACAAATCCAAGTCAAGTACGTCTTCATATTAATTTCAAGCTAGAGTTTAGGCTTCAAGATTTTATCAAAATTCTTTCATCAAAAAGGCATGTTAAACACTCCTTACTTTCAATATTGATATATTGCAATAATTTACTTGGTATTTACGTGTTTTCTTAATGGTTGTTTGAAACTAGAATTGAGGAGATTTGGTTGTAAAAGCTTTATATTGGTTTCCTCTTGTTTTAATGATTTTCCATGTGTAAATGACGGATTTTGTAACTGAGATGTGTCACATAAAAATGGTGGAATTGTTAATATGGTTTCACAACGTTTACGGATTTTGTATGATAAAGATATGAACCTCAACCCATTTCATAATTTGGTTTTTGATGAGAATTTTATAGTGTTTATTCCGTCTCTTGAAATATTGTATGTAATAAAATGAAAAAAGGTTTAAATGACTCGTACAAAGCCCTTGGGGGCTATGTTTATGACTTTTGAAAGCCCTTGGGGGCTATGATTATTGATTTTAACATAGAATTTAGAGTCAAAGATATATTAATGAAAATAACATGGCATAATATAAATGGCTTGCAAGTATTGGTATGATGATACAAACATGGGAATGACTTAATGAAAGACTCAATGGTTAAAGGTATTTAAAATATTTTAATTAGACTTAAATAGGAATTGTGTAGCTACACTGAGAAGGCATACGTCCTCCTAATCAATACCCGAAACCTATATTTTACCAACATGGGAATGTCGTACCTTAATTGGGCAACAAATGGTATCCTTAATATGAGGATAATAGAGAGGATTTATACTATTGGTAAATCTTAGCCTAATCTCGATACTTGAGACAAGCCTGGACTGAGGCCCCACTGATTGGAAGGTAATGGACCCATATAGTTTGTGGGTTACTGGAGGTAGGTAAAAACCTACTTAGTTCAGGACTAAATTTTAATGGTCATGTCTTTATGTTCCTTCTCCCTCATCCCTTGCTTTATTATTATTATGGATAACTAATATGTGTTTTATGACTAGTTTTGTTAAAAGAATGTTTTATTCCTTTTCTTAGGTTGCATTTCACTACTCGTCGTACTGACCATCTCCAAATGCTACGTCATTTTATGATGCAGGTTTGAAGGCATTTTCTCATGATTTTGGGCAACATTAGGGAACTCATATTCTCTCTTGGACAACTGGTGATAAGAGGTGAGCCCTCCATCATTCGAAAGGTGATTGTTTATTTCTCTTATATTTCTATTTTATTATTTTATGGTTTTTATGGTATAGTCAGAGCCACGTCCCGACCTAGAAGTTATTCTCAAAATTAGAGGCTTTGTAGATGGTGTTGGGTTGTTCTTTTGGATTTTGTTCTTAAAACATGGCTATTACTTTATTAAAAATGTTGAATTTATTCTTGCATGGGCTTGTTTTGCATCTTCAGTAACTACTCTGCTTATGATATAATTGTAAGACCCCACCAGATCCTAGCTCATTTCTACTTACTATTGCATGTTAAAGGGGTCCAAGACCTAGAAAATTTCACTAAGTGTTAAGACTTAGTCATTTCCAAAGCCATTTACACTTTGATGATTTTATTTTCGACCTTCTTAGCCTTATAATATCAATTTTAAAGTTGATTCATGATCGAGGATGTCAAGGGTACATCTTAGGTGAGTTTCAAAATTTTTGAACGAGCATAAGGACATGTTTGGACTTTCAAAATAGTTGTTGCAGGCGATTAGCCCGCAATGCATACTTCATTTCACCGCTGGGGAGATCGCGATATAGCCTGTGGGGCCCGCTCTAGTGCACCGCACCAGATCTTGCGACACCCGCTCCATCGCCCACTCCTTTATTTTCCTGGTTTTGATTTTATTTTTGCAAGGGAAATTATGTTATTTCCCTTCACCCAATAGGTCCATAACACAGGATTTAGGGTCCCAAAAGCATAATTTACTATCGTATTCACAAATTCCTCAAAAAAGAAAGCCTTCTCTCTCAAGAAACAAACCTTAGCCTCTTCAAAAGGATTAAGAGATTCAAGCTTATTCTTCAAGAATATCACCAAGAACTTTCATAAATTCATCAATTAAGGTATGTTAGATGTTCATCCATGGGCCCCTTTCACCCATGGAATCCAAGAACCCATTTTCTAGATCAAAGTTATGATTTTGACTTGTTATTGTGAGTTGTATTTCATGAAGATATTATGAACTTGGATTTCAAATTATGTTTATCATGTGGTTTCGTTGGAATTAGCCTTTACATGATTTAATGATTCTTATTCATTTGATTAATCTTAAATCCATGATTTTAATGTTGCAATTATGATATTATTACATGATTAAACTATTCCCATGATTAAGCCCATAAATTCCAAGTGTTTGATTTAATGCCAAAATGATTGAGTTTGAACAATGACTACTTATAATGGTTTTTGAAGATTTAGTGTGTCATATTGTTATTGTTATCGAGTCTTGGGGTTATGAATACCTGAAATTTAGATGTTTACTTAGTTTTCAGTAGATAGAGAATGATTTCAGTCATACCATGAGCAATATCATTCAGCCAGTTAATACGGTTAGTTGTGGGTTTAGTTAAGCTTAGTTCCATCCAGTAAACAGTGTCAGTTCAGTTGGGAGTAGGATTCAGCACTGAGCAAACCTAGGGATGGGGCTCACCCATCAGTTAGGACTGGGTCCTTAGAAGTAATTCATAAGTTCCAGAACTATATAGCCATCGTAGGTTATAAGATCTCACCCGCCAGTTTAGAACTGACACTCTCAAGGATCACCCGCCAGTTAAGGATTGCTTTCAGGGGTCATTTGCCTAATTAGGACTGACTTCATAGCTATTGTGAGTACCCATGGCATGGTACTAGCACCCTTCTAACTGGGGTCACAGGTTGGACCCCGATCAGATCAGTTTGGGGCATGTCGGTTAGATGATACCTTTTATAGTTTCAGTATTTAGTTCAAAATTTAATTCAGTTTTGCTTGACCATAATATACAGTTCAACATTTATTCATTTCTCAGATTTTACAGCATTCACGTATTCATAGCAGTTATTCAATTATCTTATGTTATTCATTCAGTCAGTTATTACTCATGCACATAACCCATGCATATCAGCCTAACCTCATCTTGCATACCAGTACATTCAAAGTACTGATCACATACTCGTTTCTTGCTCTATGATGTTTAATATCATAGGTTCGGATGCTAAGTTTCTTAACCGCACTTAGACAGATAAGATTATCAGCAGCAGCAGTGGTGAGTCCTCATATTTCAAGGACATGCTTTCTTTATTTCAGTTTATCTTAGTAGTCTAGTATTTCTAGTTAGTCGGAGTTAGTTGGGGGCTTGTCCCATCAACTCGTCAGTCGGTTAGAAGCTTTTCACACGATTTTAAACAGTTGATTAGATTATTAGTTTTTATCATTTTTCAGGCAGTTATTTTAAGACTTATGATTCAGTAATGTTTTAGTATTTAAAACCTTAAGGTATATTCAGTTATTTGTGCATGTGTATTTTGTTACTATTATTCAGTGCTCACAGCAGGTACCAATTCATGGGTTAGCTTTTGGACTTTTGGGATTGTAAGCACCGTGTGGCATCCAAGGTGTAATCTCGGGGTGTTAAAAACTTGGTTTTAGAGCCTAAGGTTTTAAAGTATCCTAGAAAGTCTGAAAGCCGACTCGAATAAAGTCTTGTGCATGGGTGTGAAGAGCGCCACACTTATGGACGAGAGGCTACAAGATATTTTAAAAAATATTTTCCTTCTGTCATATCATATCTCAGATCATGCAATAGAAAGGTTCTCTAAGAAACTCATGCAGATTCTCATCATGCTCTATTCATGTAAACTCTGCCTTATTTTAAGCTAACAAAAATAGTGAAGCTTAAATCCTTACAGATACAGTTTTCTCAAACAATCCCCATAGACAGTTATGGGATTTCACGTAGGCTCAAAAGTATCCCATCAGTGTTTTTAAGTTCTAAATTTCAAAAGATTTTATTCATGATCATGAAAAAAAATCAGGCACTAAGCCAATGTCAAATGTGCCTTCAGATCCCTTCTCAGGATCCTATGATAGCATATGATCTAGAATTAAAAACATGAAACTAGGAGTTTAGCAGCAGTAGTAGAGTTGGGATAGTGTTATCTAAATTTGAGTAGATTTAGTATTCTATGGGACTATTTGTATGAAAGGTGAATCAGTAGGCTTAAAGCAGTGTATGCAAGAATTTAAGTTTGTTAATTCAAAACATATGTTGTGGATGTGATATTTGTAGGCTATGATGAAAGTAGTATGGTTATTAAATATTTGAGGATATTCATGTTAGTATTAGAATATAAGTTTGAATCTTTGAAGGTTGGGCTAAAAGAAAGAGGAGTTGAAAATTCCAAGTTAGTCAATTTTAAGTTATTACATAATTATTTGTGGGGCTATAGAGGGCGAAGAGTTGTATATCAGAAGAAAGTACTAGCAACAAGTTTTACATTACCAAGCATAGTCATTCAGGGTGAGTTTACCAATTATGCATATTATTATACCCCAGATTCTAGAGTAAAGTGGTGGCAGTTCAATTTAGAGATGTTGATTAAGTGGTTCCCAGACTTAGAATAATGGCTTTAAGCTAAAGGGGAGATGATAGAAAAAGTAACCAAGTTAGGCTCTCAGGTTCTAGTAGTGATACCAGCGTGTTGTAGAACAACACTAGAGGGGAAGATGCCTAATCTATTCTTATCTCAATTCAAGGTTTTCAGTCATCACGATATCTACTTATGCCTTACATGTCATTTCCATGATCATAGTTTATATTCATGCACATCACAGAGAATTATGTATGCTTCCAGTCCCTAGTATAAGGAGTTCCAGTTTACCCAGCAGTCTGAATCATATTCCATGAATTTATGAACTCCAAACTCAGGTCATGCATCTCATGACTCATGTATTCATGTTTTACCATATGTTCAGTTCCAGGTACTCATGCTACACTCCTAATGATCAGTGAAATTCAGAGCATGTCATGTATATCCTCAGTTTAGACCTCTTTGATGAATTCATGTCATTAATACTCTATTCCTCATGCCTCAATTAAGTGTCAAAGTCATTCTTTCATACTTCAAGTCCTTATGTTCTAACCTTTCAGTGACCTCTTCTTATGTTAAGATAGTAATGATGAACAATTATTTAGATGGGAGAGAGTGAATGTTTCATGCTAAGAGAAATTATTGTATGCTTGTTTTAACTAAGGTTGTAAGTGTGAAGTAAGATTGAGAATGTCATGGTTAGTTGAAATTTTGTGTGTGTTTTCTTAGGGTAGTGGATGGAGGTTACTGATGATAGAAATTTAGAGAATATGAGTAAGATGCTTTTGTGGGTGTTTGTTTAGAGTTCATATGTAGTTATGAAGATAGACTTAAATGTCATGTTGGTGTGTAAGTGGAAAAAAAATGCATTACACGTTAGTAAATGGCTAGTAAGAGGTTGAATGTAGTTGTTAAAGAGGTAATAAGAATCATTCATGAGATAAGAAGTTGTGAAAAACACAGGGTGTATTGAATTCATAATTCAGATTTGTATTACAGTATTATGTGTGCATTTTGTAAAGTTGAGTAGGCTTGGACAGAGTAAGAGAATTCAGTTTAGCTCAGACTTTAGTAGGTAGTGTTATCAGTGCCCGTGTGAATATTTTCAATAACCTCAAGTGAAATGCAATTTTGAAGTGGAATGTATAGTTGAGTATAATCTTTCAGTATAATTCAGTCCGTTTATCCAGCAGTCTAGTTAATAGTCAGACAGAAAAGTTCTTATGGTTTTCCATCTTCCGATCTAGTCTTACTATCTGATATTTCATGAATATGGCCATTCTAAGAGATAGTTTATTTGCATCTATGTAAATTGTTAATCCAGTTCAGTCTATGCATCATGTTTCAGATTCTAGATAATCAGTCATAATTTAGTTCGTAAGTGTCCTGTGCATTATCTCAATCTTTCATTATTATTTCAGTCAAGCTAGTATCATTCAAGGGATGAACTATCCCAAGGGGGAGATGTTGTAATACCCCAAGTTTTCATATACTAAACCTCTCAAATTTTCTTCACGAAACCAGATCCAGCCAGAGGCAATGGTTTCTCCTAAGAGACTCTCATTTCTATTTCATCCTTATAACTATTCTTATGTCATTGCATGTATTCAAGAAATTAGTTCATTTCATGATATTCATTTTATGTATTATGTTTCAGACTCAGTTATAAAATCATGTTCCTAGTCCTACATGTTCAGTATATGATCTCAGTTTCCCCAGTAGTCTCATCTTAATCAGTTTTATTCAAGGACGAATATTTCCAAGGGGGAGATATTGTAAGACCCCTTAATATCTTAGATCATTTCCGCTTACTATTGCATGTTAAAGGGGTCCAAGACTTAGAAAATTTCACTAAGTGTTAAGACTTAGTCATTTTCAAGTCCCTCTAAACTTCTATGATTTTATTTTCAATCTTCCCAGTCTTAGAATGTCGACTTTAAAGTTGATTCATGATCGGGGATTCAAGGGTACATGGGTGAGTTTTGGAATTTTTGGATGATCGTAAGGTCATGTTTGGACTTCCAAAAAAGTAGTTTTAGGCGATTAGATCGCGGTGCGCGCTCTATTTCACCATTGAGGGAGCCCGCGGCGCCCGCTCCATCGCTCGTCCCCTTATTTTCCACCTTTTGATTTCATTTTTACAAGGGAAATTGGGTCTTTTTCCTTTACCCAATAGGTCTATCACATAGGATTTAGGGTATCAAAAGCATAATTTTCTATCTTATTCACAAATTTCTCTCAAAAGAAAGCCTTCTCTCTCAAGAAACAAACCTTAGCCTCATCAAAAGGATCAAGGGATTCAAGCTTATTCTTCAAGAAAATCACCAAGAACTTTCATAAATTCATCAATTAAGGTATGTTAGATGTTCATCCATAGGTCCCTTTCACCCATGGAATCCAAGAACCCATTTTCAAGATTAAAGTTATGATTTTGATTTGTTATTGTGAGTTGTCTTTCATGAAGCTATTATGAACTTTGATTTCAAATTATGTATATCATGTGGTTTCATTGTAATTAGACTTGATACGATTTAATGGTGGTTATTCATTTGGTTAATCTTAAATCCATAATTTTAATGTTGCAATTATTCTATTATTACATGATTAAACTATTCCCATGCTGAAGCCCATGAATTCTAAGTGTTTGATGAAATGCCTAAATGATTGAGTTTGAACAATGACTATTTATTATGGTTTTCAAAGCTTTAGTATGTCTTATTGTTATTTTTATCGAGTCCTGTAGGTTATAATATCCAAAATTTAGTTGTTTACCTAGTTGTAAGTATCTACAGAATAATTTCAGTCATACCATAAGCAATATCATTCAGTTAGTTAATACGGCTAGTTGTGGGTTCAGTTAAGCTTAGTTCCATCCATTAATCAGTGTCAGTTCAGTTGGTAGTAGGATTCAATACAGAGCGAACCTAGGGATGAGGGCTCACCCGTCAGTTAGGACTGGGTCCTTAGAAGCTATCCCTAAGTTTTAAAACTATATAGCCAGCATAGGTTATGAGATGCCACCCGCCAATTTAGGACTGACACTCTCAGGGACCACCCACCAGTTTAGGACTGATCTCAAGATCACCCACCAGATTAGGACTGACTCCATAACCATTGTTAGTACCTATGGCATGGTACTAGCACCCTTTCAACTGGGGTCATAGGTTGGACCCCGATCAGTTTAGTTTGGGGTATGTCGGTTAGATAATACATCCCAGAGTTACAATTTCAGTATTCAGTTCAGAATTCAGTTCAATTTTTCATGACCATCGCATATAGTTCAGCAGTTATTCAGTTATCCGATTTTAGTATTTCAGTTTACAGACTATTTCAGAATTATATTATATGCTTGGTCATGCTTTTTCAGATTTTACAACATTCACACATTCATATCAGTTATTTAGTTATCTCATTCTATTCATCCAGTCAGTTATTATTCATGCACATAACCCATGCATATCATCCTAACCTCATCTTGCATGCCAATACATTCAAAGTACTGATCACATAATTATTTCTTGCGCTATGATGTTTAATATAATAGGTTCGAACGCTCAATTTCTTGACCTCGCTTAGACAAATCAGATTATTAGCAGTAGCAGTAGTGATTTCTCATATTTTGAGGACATGATTTTTTTATTTCAATTTATCTTAGTAGTCCAGTATTTCTAGTCAGTCGTAGTTAGTTGGGGGCTTGTCCCATCAACTCGTCAGTCAGTTAGAGGATTTTCAGATGATTTTAGACATTCAGTTAGATTATAAGTTTTCAGACTGTTGTTTTAAGACTTATGATTCAGTAATGTTTTATTTTATTTAAACCTTAAGGTGTATTCAGTTATTTTGCACATGTGTATTTTGTTACTATTATTCAGTGCTCATAGAAAGTACCAGTTCATGGGTTAGCTTGTGGTCTTTTGGAACCGTAAGCCCCGTATGGTATCCGGGGTGTACTCCCGGGGCATTACAATAATACTAAGGGGTCATTTAGAGCCTTTATTAGTTTGGGATAACCATTATAGCTAGGGTCATGGTTTGGATCGTGACAAATTTGGCATTATAGCACGGTTTAGTGTTCCAGGGTATCTTTAAGGATGTGTCTTGTAGAGTCTTTTTATAGGTATGTTGTGCACCACATTTATAATTAGTAGGATACAGGGTATTTAGGAATTGTTTCTTATTCTTTTATACTCTAGATAGTGCAATAGTGTTGTCTATATGAAAGTTATTCAAATTCCTTCCTTCCTATAATTTTATTGGTTATGTCTCATTATCGAGTAATACAAGTACAAAAGCTTAAATTCCTAACGACGTTGTCCTTTTCTATTGACTCATAAAAAAGTTATGAAATAGCACAAGGACTTAAAAGGAGTCCATTAGTGCGTTAAAGTGTATTGATTCAAGTGTATACCTCTATCTTCATGTATTGTTCATTCCATCCCGATATAAGATATGTACTCAGTCTCTTTCAAAAACTTTATTGCAGGCATCTCGCTTATGGGAAAAGATATGTATCTGAATATTGGGATAGTATTTTCCCTCGAGAGGTAGTATAAATTGGGGTGTTATGACCTATGAATAGTAAGATGATACCAAGGTTAGTGAAATAAAGTCATAAGGTTAGAAGTTAGAGTAGGGGTAACTTTATAGTGAAAAGGGTAGTTGTATTCATGTAATCTGTAAGTGGATGAAGGGGTGATATGTGCTTATGGTGATTGGCTATAGTTGTAGAAAGATTTGTAAATTTTATGGTAGTTAGTAGAGGAAGTTATTAGTTATGATGATTTAGAATTTATTTGAATTAGGGAAGAAGCTCATGATGGATATTTATTGCAGTGGAAAAATTATTTATAGATTGTGAATAGAAGGATAGAGTGACTAGTAATTTAGACTTCAATTGGGAAAATCTTAGAAAGGGGGGAACTTAATGGTGTTTATAGAATTTTGAATGTAGTTTAAAGGTATGCATGGATAAGTAGATGGGATGTGAGAAAGGAAAATGTGCTAACAGGCCGTAATGAGTTATATTATAAGATTAAGATCGGTTGTTCTTTTATGTAGCCATACAGATTTATATTTTTTCTAGTAGTTGTAAATTAGTATAGTATGCAAGAATAAGTGTAATGAATATTAAGGTATAGTAGTAATGTTGTGAAGAAGAATGTGCTTGTAAGTAGCTATTAAGTGGAATGAGAAATTTAGGTTGATTAAATTATCGTATACTTTGATGGACTAGTACAGTATATAGGATGTTTCATTAGCATTTCATGATTGGTAATAGATATTATGATTGAACTTTAGATATTGACTATTGTGAAAAGAATGTTAGCTCGAGGATAGTGATGTCACATTTGTGGGAGTAAATTAGTAGGCTTGATTTGATGTGTAAAAGAGCTTAGGTGGACAACTTATGAACAATTTGAGTGGAAATTTGTGATATATACATGAGGATTAATGTTAAAATGATGAATTGTGAAAAATCATTAGATGGATAAGAGCCTTAAAGTTATAAGGATAAGGTGTACTCGGTCTTGAGTTATAAGTGTCATATGTACCTAGTTCATGTTCTTGAATATCTTAGTATGGATAAGTCTATGGATTTTTTATATGGCGTGCTTGTGAGTTGAATTGAAAAAAATATAGATAGATGATGTGAGCTTTTGGTATAGTTTTCCAAATTTCATTAAAATGTGAGGATATGATATTAGAGGTGTAATGCTTGTATACTAAGGAGTGAAAAATGGATTGTTATGTATTAAAAAGTGTGGATGCGTATGCTCATAAGAGTGTGAGTTATAGGGTGATGACTATAGAACCTAGAAAAGAGATTAAGATTAGTATCCCTGGAAGGGATATCCTAGAAAGAATTTACTATCCTCGTATGATAGTTTTAGGGGAGAGTTTGCCATTCATGTTGTAAGACCCGAAAAAGCTTGATGAATTTATTTTTGACCCTTCCTCGTGTTTAATAGTAATTTTTTACTTGAACCATGATAAGGGGTATTAAAGGAATGTTTAGGAAGAGTTTCAAAATTTTCAGAAAGGGTTTAGGGTTATTTCAGGACCCCAAACCAGTGAGGTCCGCGATAAGGATATGGCATGCTGCTTATCCTCTAGATAAGAGTGTGGCACGCTACTTAGCCTCTGCGATAAGAGTGTGGCACACTCTTTATCCTCCAAGATAGTGGCGTGCCATCCTGGGACCATGAACCATGCTCTGATACCAAGCTTGTCACGACTCGAGTCGAGACCCTGGCCACGACGAGTATCCCGAACTAAGAAGGCCTGAGAGACCCCTTAGCATGTAATCATAAGCATAACTCATATGGTATAATAGTGCGGAAGATAAACTGAAAACACAGTAGTCCCATAATCAAACTTAAAACTTCATAACATTGTATCAAAGCGGAAAACCCAGACCAACCTAAAACAATCTACGAAGCCTCTACTAAAATGAAAATAATAGTCTCTCTAAACCGGGATAAGGCCCCCGGACGGACCATAACACCACTGAAAACTAACACAATGCTTATGATGCCTTCCTAAGTAAAGGAGGCTCACCAATCTCTGAAGGTCTGAAATAATCTACTGGGTTGTAGGACCATAGGACTAGGCCTCAGGTTAGGACCACAGGACTGGGCCTCAGAACCTGAAATATTGGGAGGTCAATACTCGAAATTACTGGTATGTAGAACAATCCAAAATAATGTATAATCCATGTAAAATAAATGATAGCATTTAGAAAACACTTTAGCATGATATAGTAAGAACACATAGGCCTAATTTAAAACCTTCAAAGTACATTCTCGTAGTCATGACTCGACTCTTTGTTTTACTTCTGAGCTAGATGGTACACCCTACAATTCTGTAATTCCATGAGCTATATAAAATCCACCCTTGACTCGGCGGCCAAGCCCCCAACCCTAGTTTGCCGCAAGGGCTGGAGTCTCTACTCTCTACTACGCCAAAAGGCCGTCACCAGCGTACAATCCTCTATTTCAGAGCAAAATAAAATCCATATTGGCAAAACACTATTTTGGGCAATGAGTTATCTGAACTCGTACCTTCTTCAGATTACTATCTAATTCTCTTTAATCCCTATTGTAGTCTCTTAAAATCATACTTCCGTATGATAAACAGTTTTTTTCTTATTCTGCTTAGGGCACATCATAACAGGGTATCATCGTACCCAGACTTGTAAGTCCTTTATTTCATACCACATAATATCCTCTTCTTATTTCAAAGCATGTTAATGACCACCCAAAAGATTTAAACATCACATGAGAGTTCATATTTCAAAAGCACATGAAAACTTATGCCAAAACACTCTTTTTTCAATACTTTAACATATGGTGGTCATCTCTTTCATCAATTACATGCATTTCTCTATTAGGAACATGAGCATTTATAAATCAAGGAAACAACCTCTCATTTAGACATAAATCAATATAATTCATAAATGATAGCAAACCTTCAAACTCAAGCTTTTAATCATCCGTATAAGCAACTCACAACATTGTTAATAACAATGGATTTAATAACAAGAGATGGAATTCCGCAAATAACCTCTCAAACTAATAACACATGTACACATGAAAACATTTCAAATTTAGGAAACAACACCATAATTTCTACAAGATTTCATCATAAAATGAGATTTTCAATGCATGTTCCTCAATACTTTCAAAACCCATTTTGTATGCATAATTATATACCTTTAAAGCTTGTTTAAAACAACAAATTTACGCTTATGATATTTAGGATAGTCCCACATACCTATTGATGAACAAAATTCGAGATATCTTGAATCTAAGCCTTGGAAGCATGAGTTTGTTGAAAGAAACCCTAACTTTTCTCTCTTGAGAGTAAAGAGGAGAATAAATGATGAAAAACTGACATAATAATGGGCAAATAGCATTTAAACCATATTTTAAGTCATGGGTAGGGTTTTAGGGTAAGTAAAAGACCAAAATACTCCTAAAAAAACAAACAAAAAATACAGGATTTTCTCGGCTGACGACTAGGTTGACGAGCCGTCAACTTGGTGACGTTCCGTCACCCTAGTCATCAATTATAAATGGAATTTTCTCTTTTACGGTCAAGGGTGACGACTAAGGTTGACGGCTCGTCAACTTAGTCATCACCTAGTTGACAACTCGTCAACTTTGTCGTCACCTTTTGACAGTCAGACACTCAAAAGTAAAATGAGCATAACTTTCTACTTTGATATCGGATTAAGGCGAAATTGACAACGTTGGAAAGAATACTCGAGGACCTTTCATTTGATATATAGTAGGCCACCTAAATCACTATATGTCGGGAGTAATAGTCATTGGAAGTTGACCCAAGTTGAAACATTCACTAAAACTCAATCGGTAGAAACGTTCTCAACTTGTCTTTGAGTTAGGAGATTTTTTGTGACCTCAATTCATATTCAAGGGTATTCCAACATTATAGAATTAATCATCATACATATAATAACATGGAATCATTGGGTTCGGGACTATACGCGTGGCAACGGCGGTTTGAATTCTAGCCCGAAAATGTTGGGTGTTACAAAATAATTCTTCTTCAAGCGGAATAGGCATTCCCTTAGGTATGCATGATGAAACTACAATACATAAAGAGCATACAAATGCAGTTAAATATATAGGATTCAGCATTATCCAACTAACAAACATCCTGAACATTATAGGACGTTAAAACATCATGAACAACAACTACTCTTCTTGACTTAGACGAAATGTCTTTAAGGAACAAAGCAACAGGCTCGCAAAGAAGCCTACAAACATCATAAGATGGCAGGAGTTGAGCAAGGAATTCGCTCAATGCATTAGGATCAGGTCCAGGGGAGGCAAAATCAGATCATATTGGGAGATCATGGATGTGGATTTTGGCTATGAAGGATTTAATGATCTGGCTCAAACCCGAGCTTGAAGATTATGAATAGCTGTGCCAACATAGTAAACAGAAGGATCATATAATGAGGACATTATGCAGGCAAGTTGAAGAAGTTGGTTGAGATGGCTCTAATTTGTCTGGAATGGAATCATGACTATGGGTGTGTTTGATATGAAGGAAAAAATCTTCCATCGATGATGTTTTTGTTGGAAAACAATTTGGTTTCTTACTTATTTTCTAGTATTGTTAAGCAAAAAAAATGTTATCTCAAGAGCAATTATATGTAATCTAGCAAAAAGTTTTTGAGATGGAGATGGTAGGTTGTCATTTGTAAACCTGTACTACATATAATTGAGTCTGTCATTGGATGGGTGGGAGGATACAATAAACATAGGTTGTCATTGGATGGGTGGGAGGATAAAATAAGTTTTTTGGTTTACATATGTAATCTGTCATTGGATGGGTGGGAGGATACAATAAACATAGGTTGTCATTTGTAAACCTGTATTCCCTACTTCAATTGAGGAAGTCCTTTCCTCATTTTTAAAGAATTTGTTTTCCCAGAGAAATGTTTTCCAAAAATTTTGTCCAACCAAACATGAAAAAATAAGAAAATATTTTTCCAAACAAAAGTTTTCCTCCATACCAAACACATCGTAGAGCTTCTTCGTTTTCTTGTTTTTTCAAGTTTTCAAGATCTCATCGCATTGTATTGTATCTATTTGATAGGTATAATTAAGTTTTCTTTTTTTCAAAGAAAAGTTTCATTGAAAGCCACTTTAGAAGGATGAGGATGAGGCATTACCCTATGTACAAGCTTCTTTTCTTTTTATTTGATTGTCTTAAGCCAGTCTTTCTTCAAAACAAAGTGGTTAACATGGTCAAAGAGTCAAACTGTCACTTTGCAAGAGCATAGCATGTGTTGTGTGGGTTAAGCACAAATCACAGGTTCGAATTCTGCTGCAAACAAAAATTCGATGATTTAAATGGAGAAGAATAAAATGGTGTCGCAGAGAATGTCTTAATGATAATTCGTATCTCAGTGTGTTTATCAATCAAATAGATGATTATTAATCTATACAACGGAGACAATTAATGGACTTGGAATGTCACTTATGAAGTTTGTTCTCTATTTTCATTAGAGAAGTTATTTTTCTCATTTAAGAAACTTGTTTTCTTAGATAAAATATTTTTTAGAACATTTGGCCAACCAAATTAAAGAAATATTTTTCTCCATGCCAAATACATCATAAATCTCGAATTCTTTTTAACCCACACGTGCTCAACAAATTTTACCCTGAGAATTTTTATTTTTTTTACAAATTTGAGAAGATGGTAGTAAGAAAAATCATTTCTTTTGGGTTCGAAGTTTTGATGATTTACAAGTTCACAGATACACAATACAAATAGACTAACTCATTGAAAAATCACATGTAAGGGAAGACAAGAGTGCTCGAATGAAGGAATGGATAATAGTTACAATCTAATAAACTCAATGAAATAGATCATGTGTTGAATTGAGGAGTTGGAGTTTGACTACAACACTGAAAGAAGCATGAGTTGAATTAAAGAAGGAGTCTTACTTGAAGTAGAATGCAAGCAATGAGAATTCTGATGAAACCAGGAGTTTGATTCGAAGAAGAACTCTTTGAAAAGTTGTGTTTAAATACAAGAAGTGTCATTCAAAGTACTCACGCACTTACAAGGCATCAGAGGCACTTTGGCAATTGACTTGGTAGGGAGCTACTAAATACTAAGGAACACATTGGTGAACTAGGTCCTAGTACTAAGTAGGATAAAGTGTCTTAGTCTTTATGTATTAGAAGTTGGTCACAGTGTTGTAATGATGATGTAATCTTAGCTTCTGAGAATTATATACTGAGTTTTATTGTAAAGTTAGGAAATTCGAAGACTTGGGATCACACACCTTGATTGGAAGGCTTGTGAATTGAGCATAGTTAGGAGTTAGAGTTTACAATTTCTAAGTTACAAGAATTTTGTAATCCGTTGTTGTTGATGCTCAAGTTGTTATAGTGAAGTTTGGGTTAAAAAAGATCTCTGTTTTTTACACCCCTTGAGCTGGGTATGCTCCACGTGAAAATAATTGTCCTCTTTGCTTACTGTTTTACTACCTTGTGGGAACGCATTAAGCAATCTACTCCACTGATAGTCAACTCTTAAGTAAAAGTAAGTAAACCTCTAGGTCGTGTAGATTAACAATTGGTAAGTAGGTATATTGAAGTTACTCATTTGTCAACAGTGAGTTTTTTGCTATAACTGCTAAGCTTTCATTTTCTTTTTGATCATGTAATTGGTTTTACAAGCAACAAGTAAGTGTGGGCATCACTTCTAATTTTTTTTTCCATCTTTTTTCGCCTTTTCTCAAACTTTAGTCTTTATCATACTTTGGATCTTTAATTACTAACATTATCATGATCAAATTCTTGAATTTAACAGTGGTTGACTTGACGAAAATGAAGGTGCAAGCTAGAGATAGTTCATATGATTCAATGTTTTGGAAAATTGCAAATCTCTGATCACTTGAATGACTTGATAGGATATTTTTCATCAGAAAATGAGTGATGCTGATTATATCTTCACAAGGTAACTACTAAACCCAAATATCGTATTTGTTATTCCAGTGAACCTGAAGGTTTCACCTTGATATCATGGATGTGGAACATTTAAAAGTGCTCTTGGTATTATAGTAGAGCTAAAATGTTATAATAGAGAGACGGGTCGTACATTACTTATATATTAACAATTTCTTTCTCAGTCTAATATATGCATGTTCAACTATGGGCTTCTCTATTTCAATGTATTATGTAGTATTTGGCTATTTGCTGTACAAATAAAGTACTCTGATGTAAAACAACTGGATCCCTATCGAAATAGCCAGCTCATTCTCTGCCGTAACTTCATGTACTATTCTTGATAAGGTTCTATATCTTTCATATTTGATCTTACACATCTATATATTTCCATTGTTGTGTTAAGTTTTAAAGGTAAATAATTTTTTCCCACCTTCTTTTCAATAATAGGATTTAAGTTTGTGGGTTTCCAATAAAATAAAAATGGTTGTATCAAGAGGATTCAAACTTGGGTATAGCATGTGAGGCATTTCTTCAACCCCTTTTGAACCATTAGGCCAACTAACAACTTTGTTAATGGGTTCTTTACTTATCATTCTTATCCATTTAATAGATTTTTAATATAATTACAAGGTATACGAAAATGCTTGGGAGTTCCTGGGAACCCGCACCCGCAATGCTAGATCCGCCCCTGTTTTCAATTGAATATAGAATAACAACATTAACAACATACCCAGTATATTCCCACCAAATGAGACAATTGAATCTTAAAATTACATTTTTTACTGTGTATAAGTTGAAGTTGATTGTGCTAAAGAGACCATCTTCCAAGCTTTGTGAAGGGAGTTCTTAAGCCTTCAATAACTCTTTGTTATCACTTTCTTTAATTTATCCACTGTCTCACAGGCCTTATTTATTTCTTAGTCTTTGAGCTTATGTTTTTTTTCCTACTACTCGGATATTGGAGGATGTGACATATATACGAAATCTGTAAAGCGAGTTACCTCTGACTCATCATGAGTTGTACAAGCAAATTGGTATAAATCCTTCCCGTGGTGTGCTGCTCTGTCGTCCATCAGAGGCACCATGAAAACTATGTTTGCAAAGGTTGTAGTACTCATACCACTGTGGCCTTCATAAAGGTAAGTACTTCGGCCAGATATGCTTGAAGCCTTATTTTTATGCATCAATATACTTTAGATCACCAGTGTAAATGTTTGTATAATCTATCTTAGTAGCATGGTATCAATCAAAGTTTTCAGTTTAAAGTGTTTATATCTCATAAAAGGAATTTTGAATTAAACCTCTTTGCGTATGGCTTTCCAGTTTCATAGGTAGTAGTAACCTTGATAGGGGGAGAGAATAAGGCAATTAACTAATATACTATCTCCTTTGAAATTGTAGCACCTAACTGTGCTTTTATGAGGATTCATTAGATGGTCATCTAGCATAAGATATTGGTTGATTTATTTCTCGAAATTAAACATTACAAATTTAGCAACCACTCTAAAGATGATACTTTATCTAATTTCTGAATTTAAAACGATCAAGAAACATAGAAACTAAAGATGAATTTTAGTGTTCTGAGGGACATAGTCCTGCAACTGTAGGACACATGTATTCTTCACTTTTAATGAGTTATCTTCAGCAAACCTATTCAATATGCAACCAAGTTAAAGACAAGTTCAAAGTAGATGATTAGGAGAAGAGCATGTTCAAAATTGGCATGTTTGCTTTTACCATCCTAAACTCGGTATATTCTTTATAATGATTTCTTTAGCATGACACAATATAGAGTGGTGTTTGGTGATGCATTTCTAAAATCTTACTGCTCTCATTGACTAATAAAGACTGTAAAATAGTTAAGCAATTATGAAGTTACGGTGGTAGATAATCTATTTATGATAATATAGCAGGTTCTGAGGCATGTTTGAAAAAGTCAGATTACAGGTTTCTTTTAATTTATTCTTTAGCTAGGCTGGCTGGAAATTTTTGAAGCTATGTCAAATAACTTTTTACTCAAGTAATTTACTTATTTGAATCCAAAATATGATCAAATTTTGATGACTTGCAGGTAAAGAAGCATTCTGGAAACAACTTAATCTTACTTTCAAATCAAATGCCTAATAGTAACAAGTAGTTTAACAATGTAATGTAGTATTATGAGAGAATTTTGTATTATTTTTGTGTTCTAGCAAAGTAGCCGTGACTCCTTCTCTCCCAAAGTAAATCCTTATTAAGTGCTTACTTTATAAAAATGTACATTCTAAATTTTTCTTGACATTAACACTGTGTCAATCCTTCACCAAGGATCTACCAGAAATAGTTGGGTAAATGTGTACATTATATCCTTCCAAGACTCCACTTGTGGGGTTATATTGGGCATGTTATCATTGTTCTTGTTATTGTATAGCTTGATGTTGATTGGTGTTTATCTGCATTTTGTGATGATATCGAGGAGACTAGCAATCTAAGTTGGGACTATTGTGTGTATTACTTGAAACTAATGAAACATTATTTAAGGTGCCAAACAACCTCACAAAATCCATCAGGTTACACTTCAAACCTATCGTACAAAACTTGTTTGCCTAATATTCTTGATTGATCTTGAATTGAGAAGATTATTTCTTGTTGGCACAAAAAATACCAAGTAAATAGTTTTGATTCGTTACAGGTACCTGAAATACTTTGTAATATAAAGCTGTCTCAAAATACAACATGCTCGGGCATGCCTATCTAGTGTAAAAATAAATCAGAACGAGAGGACAACCACGTATCAACAAAACAATTGAGATAAATCATGAGACATATCTTGACTTGGTTTCAGAAGTGGGTAGTGATGGAGGCAATGTACTAAGAGGCCATTAGAAACCAGAAAATATGGTAATACTAGATTATATGGTAATATTGTCACGGTAAAAGGTAGAATAGGAAAATTAGAAAATAGGTGAGGGTATGATAGGAAAATAAAACAACTTAAAGACGCAAACACACAGAATTCACCGTTTCAAAAATTCAACCTTTTTCATCTTTACGTAACGACGGTATAACAATGGACTTAACAATACGATACCTTAAAATTTAGATAACAAACTAAACACACACATAGTATAACAATACAATAGACAACCAACAATATATCTGGTATATTCCCACAAAGTGAGGTCTGGATTAGGGGTGTGCATCGATCGGTTCGATTTTATGTGTTATTGATTCGGTTTATCGATTTTCGGTTTTTAAATATGTAAAACCAATAACCAACCAATAAGATATTTCCAATAACCAACCAATAAGATATTTTCTTATAGGTTTCGATTTATCGATTTTTTGTCCTTAACGGTTCGGTTTTCGGTTTAACCAATAAAAAAATACTTATAAATAGAAATAGTAACAACTAACATAAAAAAATAAAATCTTAGTTACCGCCAAAATCCTATGCAATGCATTTTAGTTTACAAGAATCTTCAAACTAGAACTGAATGTTAGTTAGAAAAAAAATTACATCCTAACTGTTGGAAGCTATAAATGTTTTAAGCTTTTCAATACGATAATGGCCGAGCTTTATATTGTGCCTTTGTTGCACTGAATAGATTAATACTTTGTGAATCACTGAATTGTGAATAAGTCCATCCGTTTGTCCGTCCGTCCATGTAGAGAGAGAGATGGATGGATGGATAGAGATTTATATATATCACATAAATAGGGATAAAATAATAACATAGTGTATCCTTATTGGGTTATCGGTTTAAACTAAAATAAAAATCGAACCATTCACCCAATAAAATTTTTTATAAAACCAATAAAAAATTGTTAACCCAATAACCCAATACTAATAACCCAATAACATTTTTATCGATTCGGTTTATCGGTCGGTTCGATTTTTGCACACCCCTAGTCTGGAGAGGGTAGAGTGTATACAGTCAGTACATCTACCTCAGATATAAGGTAGAGAAATTATTTCCGATAGACCCCCAATCAAGACAAAAATAATCTAGAAAAAGATGTAATAGAAGAACAAGAAATAATAGTAGTAACAAAACAACATATAGTAACAGGAAACATATTACCACACAATAATACTACAATCAATCTACTAGAAATAACAATCACCAAAACACCAAGAAAAAAAAATTATAAGTGTAGCACTATGACTACTAGCACGGACAACAAAAGTGCGATTAGTATGGATGTACTCCTTCCTACTAACTCTTACCCCTAATTCGCGTACGGACCTTTTCTCTAGGGTCATGTCATTGGTAAGTTGTAACTGTGTCAATTGTCATGCATTGTCTATACAACCGGTAAAAAATAATACAATACATTAAAATCTAGATATCAAACTAAGCAAACACATAGTATAACAATACAGTATACAACCAACAACAACATATCTAATGTATTCCTACAGAGTGGAGTCTGCACAGGATAGATCGTACACTATCCGTACCTCTACCTCTCCTTTTGATTGACCCCTACTCAACAAAAGAATAGTCTAGAAAAGAGGCGTAATAGAAGAACAAGAAACAATAGGTAGTAATAAATAACACATAGTAACAGGAAACAAGATTACCACAAAATAATACTACAATCGATCTACCCGAGGCAACAAGTATCACCAAAACACCAAGAACAAGAAACTATAGATGTAGTACTACGACTACTAGTACGGACAACAAGAGTGCTACTAGCATGGACACACTCCTTCCTACTAACCTTCTATCCTAATTTGTTTCCTTCACATCTTCCTATCTAAGATTATGTCATCGGTAAGATGTTACTACTCCATGTCCTGTCTATATAACCTATTATTAGTTGCTTTAGGACTGCAGTATTTATTTATTTTATTTCCTATATTTCTTTTTTAAGTTATTAGGAGGTAGTTAGCATGGTTAGCACCATGACTTTAAAGTAGGGCCATTATCTATTTCAGTTTTTTTAAGAACACTTTATGTAACTTTTTTTTTAAAGAATGAATATCTCTCTCTGCACAAGTTTCTCTCACTCAGTGATCTTCTTTTATTCTCCTGCTTCTTTTCTGTAGTAATCTAGACATCGTTTGCATAGTGTTATGTGTGATTTGTCTATTTAAAACTAACATTTGGTATCAAAGCTTTCATCTTAAGGGATCTGTGATTGAGTTGGAGAAGTCATGGATGCAGAAACCAGTTTCTGACCAATCGCTCCGCCGGTCTTTGATGGAGATAACTATCAGGTTTGGGCAGTACGAATAGAGACGTACTTGGATAGTTTAGATCTATGTGAAGCTGTGGAAGAGGATTACGATGTTTCAGTCCTACCGAATAATTCCACCATGGCTCAGATTAAAGTACACAAGGAAAAGAAGACAAGGAAATCGAAGGCCAAGGCATATCTATTTGTTGTTGTAGCGTCAATAGTTTTCACACTAATAATATCTCTGAAAACTGCTAAAGAAGTATGGGATTATCTTAAGGAAAAGTATGCTGGAGATGAGAGAATAAAAGGTATGCAAGTTTTAAACTTAATTAGGGAATTTGAATTGCAAAAAATAAAGGATTCTGAAACAGTGAAGGAGTATTCAGATAGACTCTTAACATTGCAAATAAAGTGAGGCTACTTGGCTCTACACTTGCTGACTCAAGAATTGTTGAGAAGATTCTGGTAACAGTTCCTGAAAGGTATGAAGCAACAATTACGACCTTAATGAGACATGATGTTACAATAGAAGGGGCAGAGTTGCTCAATTCCCTGAAAGCTCAAGAGCAAAGAAGACTCATGAGACATGATGTTACAACAGAAGGGGCTCTTGTCAGTAAGCATCAGGTTGACAAATTTTCGAAGAAGAAAAAGAATTAAGTGTTGAGTGAAGGAGAAACATCAACCAACAACAAAGGTAAGGGGGGAAGTGCGAAAAAAACTTCCCCCTTGCCATCACTATGGAAGAAAAGGCCATCCACCATTCAAGTGTTGGAGGAGACCTGATGCTAAATGTAATAAATGCAATCAACTTGGACATGAGGTAGTGATTTGCAAAGGTAAAGCCCCGCAGCAGAAAGAAAATGCTTAAGTTGTTGATCAAGAAGAAGAGGATCTTCTTTTTATTGCAACATGTTTCTCAAGTAAGATCTCAACAGATTCTTGGTTAATTGATAGTGGGTGCACTAATCACATGACTCATGACAAGAGCCTATTCAAGGAGTTGAAGCCCACTAAAATTTCCAAGGTTAGGATAGAAAATGGGGACCATCTTCATGTTAAAGGAATTGGAACCATAGCTATCAAGACTGACACAGGCATAAAGAAAATTGTTGAAGTTCTTTATGTTCCTGAGATTGATCAAAACTTGCTAAGTGTAGGACATCTGATGGAAAAAGAATTTAGACTTTTCTTTGAAAATGATCACTGCCAAATCAGTGACACTGCTGGAAATGAAATTTTCAGGGTGAAGATGAGAGGAAGGAGTTTTTCCTTTAGTCCAACAGAGAAGGAGCAACTTGCTTATTCCATAAAGGTAGATGTAACGGAAATCTGGCACAAGAGACTTGGTCACTGTCATCTACAAGCATTATTGTTACTGAAGAAGGAGGATATGACAAGAGGACTACCAACTCTCGTCGATCACTTACCAAGTTGTCAAGCTTGTCAATTTGGTAAGCAGAGTAGAAAATCATTTCCTAAAGCATTATGGCACGCTTCTCAAAGGTTGCAATTGATTCACACAGATGTTGCAAGACCTTAAAGAACACAATCCTTTAATGATAGTCTTTACTATGTTATATTTATTGATGATTATAACGGATTCTGCTGGATTTTTTTCATGAAATACAAATCAAAGGTGGCTGGAATATTTTGGAAGTTCAAGAAGATAGTGGAAAATCAAAATGGTTGTAGAATCCAATCCCTGCGTTCTGATAATGGAAAAGAGTACACTTCTGAAGAATTTAACAAATTCTGTGAGGAAGAGGGTATTTCTCATCAGCTTACTACTCCATACACTCCGCAACAAAATGGAGTTAGTGAAAGGAGGAACAGGTATATAATGGAGATGACGTGGTGCACGTTGCATGAAAAAGAGTTGCCAAAAAGTTTTTGGGCCGAGGCAGCTAATACAACAGTATTTCTCCAAAATTGGCTTCCCACTAAAGCGTTGGTGAGTAAAACTCCATTTGAGGCTTGGAATGGATTCAAACCATCTCTAAGCTTCATTAAAGTATTTGGTTGTGTTTGTTTATTTCATGTGCTGCAGGTTAAAAGAGACAAACTTGATAAAAGGGCCATCCCGGGAATCTTTGTGGGTTATAGCTCATCCTCCAAAGCCTACAAAGTTTATGATCCTCAAACAGGGAAAATGATTATTAGTCGGGATGTGCACTTCAATGAGGAAGAAAAATAGGATTAGGAAAACAATTAAATTCCAGTCAAAGCTTCGGAGGAGCAGACATCTGATCAATGGAAAAATGAGTTAGTAGATGATCCTCCAATTAGAGGTACAAGATTACTTTCTGACATCTACCAACAAAGTAATATGGCAGTTTGTGAGCCTGCAGGGCACAAAGAAGCACTTCAAGATGAAAAATAGAGAAACACTATGGAGCAGGAGATGCTAATGATCAAGAAAAACAACACAAAAGAGTTAGTTGACAGACCGAAAAATAGAAAGGTCATTGGAGTAAAATGGGTATTTAGAACCAAGCTTAATTCTGACGGTTCTATCAATAAATACAAGGCTGGGCTTCTCGTCAAGGGATATGCCCAATTATTCGGTGTTGATTACTCGGATACCTTTTCTCCAGTAGCCCGACTAAATACCATCAGAATATTGCTAGCAATAGCAGTACAAAAGGGTTGGAAAGTGTTCCAACTAGATGTCAAATCTGCTTTTCTAAATGGTGTATTGCAGGAAGAAATCTATGTAGAGCAGCCCGAGGGTTTCATTGAGCAAGGAAAAGAAGAAAAAGTCTGTCTACTTAGAAAGACTCTTTATGGCTTAAAACAAGCCCCAAGAGCTTGGTATAGCGGGATTGATGATCACTTGTTGAGTTTGGGGTTTGTTCGAAGTTTGTCTGAAGTTACTCTTTATGTCAAACACAAGGGAACTGATCTGCTCATTGTTTCCCTTTATGTTGATGATCTCTTGGTGACAGGAAACAATGTGCGACTGGTTGAAGAGTTTAAGAAGAAAATGATGCAAGTCTTTGAGATGACAGACCTAGGACTAATGACATACTTTCTGGGGATGGAAATCAAGCAAGGTTGCGATGAAATCTTTATCTGCCAAAAAAAGTATGCTAGGGAGATACTGAAGAAATTCCATATGGAAAATTGCAAGGCAACAAGCACACTGATGAATCCAAAGGAGTAGTTGAGCAAAGAGGATGGAATTGATAGAGTTGATGAAGGAAACTTTAGAAGCTTGATTGGATGCTTGATGTATCTCACTGCTACACGACCCGATATTCTATTTGATGTAAGTCTTTTGTCTAGGTTTATGCATTATGCTACTAAAATGCATTTGCAAGAAGCAAAAAGAATTATAAGATACATCAAAGGTACTGTCTAGTATGGGGTCAAATTCAAAAAGTATGAGAATTTCAAGTTGTATGGATTCTCAGATAGTGATTTGGCCGGATCCACTGATGACATGAAAAGCACATCAGGATATTGCTTCAGTCTGGGATTAGGGATTTTCTCTTGGTGTTCCAAGAAGCAGGAAACTGTGGCACAGTCCACGACAGAGGTTGAATTCATTGCAGCAACAGTAGCAGTAAATCAAACCTTATGACTGAGAAAAATATTTTCTGATTTGCATATAGAACAAAAGGTTAATATTGAGATTCATGTTGATAATCAAGCTCCAATAGCTATTTCGCATAATTCAATGTTTCACGAGAAGACTAAACACTTCAATATTAAGCTTTTTTTCTTGAGGGATGTGCAGAAAAAAGGAGAAGTGATTCTTGTTTATTGCAAATCCGAAGATCAGCTTGCAGATGCATTTACGAAATCCCTTCCTATCAGCTAGTTTAAGTTCCTAAGGCAACAACTTGAAATTTGCAGCTCCTAATGCAAGGAGGAGTATTATTAGTTGCTTTAGGACTACAGTATTTATTTATTTTATTTCCTATATTTCTTAAGTTATTAGGAGATAGTTAGCATGGTTAGCACCATGACATTAAAGTAGGGCCATTATCTATTTCAGTTTTTTTAAGAACACTTTATGTAACTTCTTTTTAAAAAGAATGAATATCTCTCTCTGCACAAGTTTCTCTAACTCAGTGATCTTCTTTCATTCTCCTGCTTCTTTTCTGTAGCAATCTAGACATCGTTTGCATAGTGTTATGTGCGATTTGTCTATTTAAAACTAACATAACCGGTAACAACAATAATACAAACAAGGAGTTAATAACAAATATATGAAAGCAAATCAAACAAATTGCAAAATAGGAATTCTTTTTAAGTACTTTCAGATTCATTCCAAAAATAGAATGTCAATAATCCTAACAAACTAAGCAATTGTTACTCGGTAATCTCCTTCTAACATTACTTCTTTTTTACCTTCACTATACTAACATTACCCAAAACTCCCTTATGTTTAAGTAACATTTCACTATAGATCACAAAAAGCTCTCAGACGTTTCATATCCCCATCAACCTCTTTTACAGAATTCTCAAGAGCATTTATAGAAGCAATCGCGATACGTTGAGCATTTTCAGTACTTTCAAAAATGTCTCTCATAATCTCCTCCTCAGTCTTGGTGGACAAGAGTTTCATTTTGTTCTGCAACAAAACTAACCTTTCATTATCTGCCCCTGTATCAGTGGCTACAACTTCAGCATCAGATGACTTTGGATCCATACAAACAAATCTACAACGAAGCACACGGGATATAATATTAGAATATGCAAAATTCATGGGAATGCAAAACTGTTCGTCACTTTACAAAGTAAATATGTACTTATAAATACATATATATCCAAGCCAAGGTCATAGATACAAGTAGTAAAGCATTTTCATCAGCCAAGGTAACCAATGACGTCCCAGTGCACTCCATATTACATCCTTTCTTGATGTTATCATCTTACGCTACGTCAGTGGCGGAGTCACAATTTTCACTAAGGAGTTCCAAAATATGAAGAAGTAAACATACGAAGAAGTCAAACGAGGGTCAGCGCCTACCATGAATATATATATAAAAAATAAGTTTAATCATATATAAACAATATAATTTTTCATCAGCGAATGGGGTTCGGATGAACATCTCGACACTACCTGACTCCGTCCCTGTTTTCGTTCCTTATATGACAGTTCCTTTTTACTACTCCCTCCATTTCAAATTGATTGACTTATTTTGACTTGACACAAAATTTTAAAAAACAAAAAAGATTTTTAAATGTTGTACTCTTGAATTAAAGTTAGGTCAAATATATCATAATATTCTCTAATCTTGTGATTTTAAACATTAAATGCGGAAAAGCTGGAATTAAAGAATTGCTAAAGACAAAAAGAATCACTAATTTTTAAATGTACTAAAAAAAAAAGTAGGTCAAACACAATAAGTATGCTCTTAAACGCACCAATTTACCCATAAGTGCACGATCACCACAACTCACTGATCACCAAAAGAATTAAATATACAATGCAACTTCCTATAGATGAACGCCCGGCTCAGGAAAAAGCATATCAAAACAGATTATGAAAGGAATAACGGATGTGAAGAAATCATGGCAACATACTATAAAAAGCATGACAAAGTATCTAAAACTACAATAACGATAATAAAATAGTGTGATAATCTAAGTATAAAATACAGTAAATAATAACAGAAATCAAAGAAAACTAAGTGATACATAGTATTTTAATTAGTATTGAGCAGAGAAGATACAATACATTAAAAAGTGTTAAAAGAAAAGCACAAAGCTAATATAATAAGGGAAATAGAGTGAGAAAAGAAGGAACCTGAACACTGCCCTTAAAATAAGCTAAAATAAGAGTCATAAACAAAGCCACAAGTTAAAAACCCTAAATAATTCTTAGATTTATTTTATTATTTTAAAGATAACTTACACAAATTCAATATGTATAGGAATTAATTACTTCTTTTCTCACAATTTTACACATATATCAACTTTTTTAGTAATTAATCTGAAAAATTAAATTAATAAAATCTCTTAATATAAAGCGAAAATCAAGGAATATGTTTTTATTTGATTAATTTTATTTTATTATTTTTAAAAATAATAAATTCATTAATTTCATCATTAATATAAGACGAAAAATATGTATTTCCTCTGTTTCATATTAATTGGTCATTTTACTAAATAAAAAAAACATTAATTAAATTTTTCGCATATTACACTTTGTAATTATTTTTTTTTAAAGTGTTCACATTTATCTGTAAAGTTTTCAAGAAGTTTTTTAAGGAATGAATTAGTAAAATTATCTTCTTATTTATGATTTCTTAACATGCGCGTAAAAAGAAAAATGAGTAACTAACATGGGACGAAGGTAGTATATCTTGGTTATGTAATTTGATTAATTTCATTTTATTATTCTTTAATATGATAAATTCATAAATTTGATGTATCTATTAGCAATTGGCCAAACCCATCGACGGTCCTCTAAACTTGACACGAACTTTTACTTAGGCATCTCAAGTGGACATTGTTCACTTTTAGCGCCTCAAGTAGCCATAAAGTGTGTCACTTTGACATCTTTCGACATCAGCTCTGGTGCGTGGGTCACACTCGCTGCCAACATGGATTACCTGATCAATTAATTTGTGTCATCTAATTTTACATTGCCACATTATTATATATACACAAAATTAGTTTTATTTTTAAAGAAAGGCCAAAATACATGACAATTACATCCAATGAATTAATAACACATGTTTTATTCTCTAAATAATTACAAAAAAGCTCTCCCACATTGTCTTCTCCACCCAACTTTCTTTTAGCTTAAACCTCCATCAATGGAGATTGAACTTTTCAATAATGATAAACATATCTCCTCATTCTCTAACAATAATAGATCTACATTAATAGCTTCATGAATTTCAAATACATAATAAAAAATACGGAAGGATGAGGTCAGTGTTCAATTAGAAAATAAATTAACGAAAGAAAATATAAATACGAATGAAAGTTGCTTGGAACTAGAATTTTAGATACATGGAAAGGAGAGACATGGGAATTTCAGATACAGTGAAGTTGAAGAATGATTTGAGAGACATGTGAAGGAGTGAAGCTGGAAATGGAAGGAGCAAGAAAAAGAATATGGAACTAAAAAAAAATGCAAGTCTCCAATTACATAATAATGAAGCAAGAAAGAGCAAAAACATGATATTGTGAGCTTCACCTCCAAGAATTAATTAAGTAAAAATTAATTGTGTTAAGAAAAAAAATACTGGAAAACTAATTGATGGAGACAGGGATGGAAAAAAAGAGTTTGAATAGCATCTTTGTTTATTTAACGGAGTGAGAAATTACTTATATTGAGCCTTGATTTATTGCTATGATGTGTAATGAATCTTGATTGTCATTGGGTTGCTGTTAGTGTGTTTATGGTGTAATGGTGGAGAATTGAGATTAAAGGGTGTGTTCCGTTGATTAATGGAAGGAGTAGTATTTGGTATTTATGATGTGTATTAGTTAATAGAGTGAGTATTTTGTTAATGGAGTGAAATTTATTTTGAGTGTTGATTTCACCTCCATTAATGGAGGTTAAGCTAAAAAATAGATGTGGAGAAGACAATGTGGGAGAGGTGTAAAATTATGAAAATACTCCTAAAAAATTATAAAGATACCCCTTAAACGTGCTTAAAAGCGAGTGCAATACACTCTCTTTGCTGATTCAGCAAAAGGTGTCAAAATGACACACTTTATGGCTACCTGAGGTGTCAAAAGTGAACAACGTCCACTTGAGGTGCCAAAGCGAAAGATCGTGCCAAGTTCAGGGGGCTGTCGATGGATTTAGCCTTAGAAATTTGATGTATCCAACTAGCTAAACACTTAAATACATGTGTATATAGTTGTGTACATATACATTCATATGTATCATGAACACATACTAACCTCCTAGATGCTTAAAAAATTGATAAATTTTAATACATGATGAATACAAATTAATTCATAGGCACCATAAATATACACTAACCTCTTAGATGCATACAAATTTTTAAACTATGATACATGTACACACAAATACATTCGTATGTATCATAAACAAACATTAAGTTTCATATTCTATATGAATTAGTAGTTTATGATAATTGACATACAAATGCATTCATCTGTATCAAGAAGCAAAAATTACATTCTTTTGACTATGATATATGTGTACACAAATACATTCGTATGTATCATGAACAAGCACTAAGTTCATATTCTATAAGAATTAGTAGACTATGATATATTAGCGCACAAGTACATTCATACGTATCATAAATCAAAAATTATATTTTTTGAACTATGATGCATGTGCACAGTAATACATTAGTATGTATCATGAACAAACACTAAGCTTCATATTCAATATAAATTAGTAGACTATAATACATGGTACGCGTGTATATTTATATGTATCATTAACCAATAAAAAACTATATTCTAGATACATGACATTGTAGATGAACAAAATTACCCATGTGAAACATCACTGGATCTCTGCTAGGAAAACCACTTCTTGCACCATTCTTGTCGGTCGAATCTTATAGATGGAAGAACTATAAAATTTGAAAACTAAAATATCAACATTGATTGATAAAAATTGAATTGTAGATGAAAAAATAGTATTTAAAATCGTCTCTAGCATTGGCACCACCATTACCACCTCCGTTGCTCTCATTGAAAACTTAGCAGCCAAAGATCTTCCGTAAAAATTCTAGAAAGGATGAAATTCAAAACCCTACAAAATATTTTTGAAGAATCAATATATTAATGAAGTTGTTTAGAGAACGAAAAAAAGAGAGAGAAATGGTATGATAGTGGATGAACAGTGATGAAAATTGAAGCTAATAAGAAAAAAATATTTGAAAATGTTAAAAGGAGCGAGTTTAGCTGAGTGTAGATGGTATAGATAGAAAGTGTTATGTATCAAGTTTTAAGGAAAGAAAATATTTAAATTGTAAATATATATATATATATAATTATTTTAAAGATGTGGGAAAATGTATATTAATGGTAAGAATATTTGAAAAATTATGTAATTTACCCTAAAATCAAATGGCATAAATGAATATAAAAATTATAAATAGCATTCTATTATGTAGATTTGAGTCACTATCAATTCACATTATACTTGATTTTATAAAGGAAAAAGACCTTATATATCCCTCAATTTTATGATTTTAGAGCTGATATATTTTTCCTAACAACACAAAAAAAAAAAACGAAAAAGGTGGCTCACGTATACCTTTGTCTTTCAATAGAGCATGTGTACTCAATTTTTTTTTTTTTTTTTTGACGTACTCCCATTTTTTCAAATTAAAAAAATCACTTCACCTTCATTAGTTACATATAATCTTCTTTTTTGGGTTAAGGGTACTTTTGATCCCGACTTAATGATAAATTTTGATCTTAATCCTTATATTATTTAATTAACACATTTAACTTTCAATTATTTTAAATGTGTAACACTCATACCTTTGCTTGCAAAGAACCACAAATCTCCAAGAAATATAATTGTTTTGTATTGTTACTCCCAACTAATCCTCCACAAAATATAAGAAATTTCCTAGATCTTGACCAATTCAAGGTGAAAAATGGCATTGCTGGAGAGAGAAAATTAACGTACTTCTAAAAACAATCTAAATATAACATACTTCTTATAATGTGAAAAGTGCAAACCAAATTATGTCCAACTTTTTTTTTAAAAAATGATCGTTACTTCACATAAATCGAGACAAAGGAGAGCACCTTTTTCCCTATCTGTGGATTATATAAATATTTAAGATGTCCGACACTAGTGTTAATAACTTTAAAAGCCCGTTTGAATAGGATTAAAAAAATAATTTTTTAGCTTAAGTGATTAAAAACTTAAATAAGTGCTTATAAATTAAACAAATAAGTATTTAAATATAAGTGCTAAAACTAAAAAAAAAGTTGTCATGTATTTGGTAAACAAGTAATGTTAACTAAAAAAGAAAGATGAAGAGAAAATTGGAGGAAAGAGATGAGCAAAGCGGCAAAGAGAAAAAGAAAAAAAAAACATATATTTAAGAGTTACAAGTTTAGAATATTATTGGAATTGAAGAAAAATATAAGGGATAAAAAGATAAATGTCTTGATCAAACCTAAAAAAATTTTAATCTAAAAAAACAAAAAACTGAAGGTACCCAGCTTCTCACTTTTTGATTCTTTTAGGCAGTTTTTAGCTTTTTTTAAGCACTTTTTAATTTTACCAAACACCTTAAAAAGCTTAAAAGAGATTAAAAACTAATTTGATCAGATTTTAATCCTATCCAAACGGGCTCTAAGTTTGCTATGCATCTACTAGCTGAAGTTTACATTGGGACATCATATATTATCCTCTTTTGCAAATTGATACAGCCAATGACGTTCAAAAAGAGAAGAAAATAAATGAAAGAGATGAATTCATGATACAAGTAATGTGTATTGTTTGGCTGGATGTGTCCTAACAGGTAAACCCGTAGGACTGTTCTCATACCAATCAGGGAAGATGCCAACCGTCTCTCCTCTATACGAATGCAAGAAGTATTGTATATCGTCATTCAACAAGGGAGATGCAAAGAGCAACAGCCATCCCTGATACCAGCGAGATAAGTTGGATTACAGTATTCACCAATGTCGTCTTGCCACTATTATTCATTTCAGCCAACACTCCAGCAACCGAAATGTAGATGAAGCCACCAGCAGTAAATCCCTGCCAGATTATATTCGAAATAAGAAAGCCACTCTTCTATGAACTCAACAAAAGAAGACCAGAATCTCACCTCAATCAATGACGAATGACCAGAATCTTGTCCCAACGTCAATGCCTACATAGCATAACACAACATGGTTCAATTAAATGCGATAAGAATAGCAGAATCTTGACGCATGCCAACAGATTAATACTGACCAATGCAGTTCCAGCTAGTGCCACAAGTGCAGACAAGAAGTTAAAGAAGAGGGCTTTGGAGACGCTGAACCCAGACCTAACCAAGATTCCAAAATCACCTATCTGCATAGCAAACACATCATAAGGTTTAGGGATCATTACATTCACATGATAATGAACATAAAGTCACGGATTCAAGAGGGAAAAAGAATGTTAAGTCAAAAGATGTGACAAATGTGAGATATGAGCTAAAATGTCGGGAAGTTGTAATAATGTAGAAAGCTATTCATGGTTGGGGGTAACGTGCAGGCACTTGTATGGATAATCAATTGAAAACATGCAACCGGTACTGACATGGTAATGTAGAAATACTAGAAAGAAATATACAAGACCTCTTGAGGGAGCTCATGTGCAAGAAGGAACACAGTTCTTGACCACCCACCAACTGATCCATAAAGGTGGAAGGCACTTCCCAAAGCCATCCCATCAGTGAAATTGTGCTGTCGCATAACAAACATAAATTCTCTCAATCTCAATGTTCACCAGCCAGATATGTCTAATTATTTGTGAGAAATCATAAATACAGATGACTTATGTAAGCACATACAACACCATCTGAGAAGAGGTTGAGATAACCAAAGACAAGGCTTGACTGTGGCTTAGCTTGTTCCTCTCCAAATGAGGTAGAATTGGTCGAGCCATTTGCAGCATCTAAAGCAGTATTGTCTTCAGCAGCACTGGAGCCCGTGTTCCTCTGCCATAGCTAGCATATGAGACAATAGAAATAACAAATATATATCTGCAAACAAATAATATTCAATGACTGCATATCTCTTTTAAATCTTTCCACCGGCTGCAAAGACACATACCATTCAAAGAGATTTTCAACATGGGAAAAGACACTGCAGAATTGATAAAATGGATGAAAGATACATTACACCTATAGCCTGTTTGGCCAAAGCTTCTACGAAGCCAAGAGTGCGTCTTCTTTTAAAAATAAATAAAAAAATTCAAAAAGTGCTGATTTTAGAAAGCTGTGTTTGGACAAGCTTTTAGGCAAAAAAAATAAGTGCTTTTGCCTAGTGGCAGAACCTGTTTTCGAAAGCTAAAATAATAGCTTTTCTGCAGAAGCACTTTTGGAACGTTCGCTAAGCACAAAGTACTGCTACAACTTTGGCAAAAGTGCTTTTTAAATTGATTATTCAACATAAACTGCTACTCTCCAAAAGTACTTTTTTGAAAAAGACTTACGACAAAAAGTACTTATCCAAATAAGCAAATTTTAGAAGCTTGGCCAAACAGGCTACTACTAGTTTTTCTCAATCTGACACCATATCAAAACAAGTGCAAAGTCGACCCGTATCTTATATTAAGTAGTTAATTACAAAAGTAGGATTAGTGTTTAGAAAATTTTCATATGCAAAGAAGTAACTTTACGGAACTTTCATGCATATAATAAAACCCCAGTTTAATGCAACCAATTTAAGCTGCAAAAATTTTACAATATTTAAGGTACGCAACTAACAATTGCTTCTTATTGTATTATATTGTATCACAAGATTGAATTTAGTTCAAGCCAAGTATGAAGAGTGGAAAGAAAAAAATATGACAACAATTTCATTAAGAATCTTGACAAAGTTGTTTGTGCTTCGGTCAGGGCGGCCTCACAACACATTATGTTGAGGAAAGGTTCATAGGACCCTCTAAATTTTGAACAATATTACTCCCTCCAGTTCAATTTTTTGTCCGGTTTTGACTTGGCACGAAGTTAAAGAAAGTAGGGACGACTTTCAAATCTTGTGGTCTAAACTAAAGATGTGTAGAATGTACCAAAATGTCCTTTAATCTTGTGGTCTTAAACATGCCGTACGAAAAGTTAGAACTAAAGAGTTGCCAGAAAAGGAAAGAGACATTCTTTTTTAAATGGATTAAAAAGGAAAATAAGATAGACAAATTGAAAACGGAGGGAGTATTTGGGAGTATTTTTTACACGTATTTGTTTTGGACTTAAGTAATTAGTATTAAGTGAAAGTTCGGAAGTGTAGATCATCCTGACAAGAAATACACTTCACCGAATCTCAGCCTGGTAAAGTATGGAACAACAAATTGTGGGGCATGTACTGATTCTACCTTCCGGAGAGTAGCTCCTCCACTTGGTTTTTCCCCACTTGGAGAGTCAGCAGACACCCCATTCACTCCAGCTGCCTTTTCTGATAAACTTCCACCATTCTCCTTAGATAGTTCCTGGAGACGGTCATCAGCATCATTAGCATCCTTCAATTTTGTGAAGTGCATATGATGATGATGGTGGTGGTGGCCATGGAATCCTTCAGAAAAATCCTCAACATACCTCACAAGCTTCTCAACAATAAGAAAGAGCACAATTCCAGCTGCCAAGACAAAGTATCATGAAACATTCAGCAGTCAGGCAACAGCAGCAGTGCAGTCGATGACATTATCAGAAGTGAATTAAATCTTGGGCACTTAGAGATGATTTTAAGTTCAATACAAGTCAGGAAGTACAAAATAGGAGTCATTCAAAGAATTAAAATACAGTAGAAGGAAGTTAATCCATGTTGTGAAAAAGAATTCAAGCCCTCCCCTGAAAAAATATAAAAGACACCACCCTGCAAAGTGATGAGAACTTTGAGTTAAAATATTGGTCCAAGTAGGTAACGTAAGGGCTTCCAAAAGGGGTTTATAAAGATCTTGTGCTCTCTGCACATTGCCTTAAAAGTTTAAGGTTGGATGCTCATATACTTTTACATTCGCCATCAGCATCATCAAGCTCACGCTGGAGAACATCTTGCAAATTATAAGGTGGAACATGATATTTTTAATCATAAATAAGCATTTTCTTCCTTCGGAATATTCTAATGCAAAAAATTCTGATATTTCCTATTTTGTAACTGTGGAGCAAAACATGCCCAATATGTTTCATGCAAAACTAAACATACAAATTTCACAAAAATGAACAATGAAATTTAAATGCAGAATCATGTCCAAGAACTTACCCAATACGGACAATCCAATGGAAAGATCCTCCAATGAATGGGCATGTGAATGACCGGAGTGATCGTGAAGATGGTCATCATGTGAGTGGGAGTGTCCACCACCTAAAACAAGTAACCTTTTTTGATGAAATTATTCAATGCCACAAACACTTAAAATCCGACAATATTTGGGGGTGGGAGATGCAGCATTTATGTATGATATATCATGTTTCTTCCCTCGAGAGAATAGCTATATTCTAACAGCATGTTTAAGAATACCCATACCTACTTAATACTTTGTTACGGCCTCCATCCCAATTTGTTTGCTATATTTTGACTGGACAATGTTGAAACAAAGAAGACTTTTGGCACATCGAATAAAATATGGAATTTGGGATAGTTTGATAGGTCATGTGTTTTAGAAAGAAAGAAGACCTTTTGGCGGATTGGATAAATGTTCATAAGAAACCAAAGGCAGCCTTTTACCAAATAATTTGTTTTTGTATTCAGTGGGGTCTTCAACAAGTCATGTCAACGGCAAAATAGGAACTTAAGATATAACAGGTTTCTTAATATACAAAAGTGTCAATCTTATTAGGACGGATAAAAAGGAAATAGTGCCAACCAAATTGGGACAAAAAGAGAATTATCTTTTTCCAGAAAATGATGCTCCTGCCAACTTACAGTCTTAGCTCAGGAGAAAAATATTCCCACTAAGTAACATGCCTCAGAACAACAAAGGGACACAAATACGAGCACAACAAAGTTATTCAGACTCTAACATGAACTAGACCAGTGAATTGAGAGTAGTGAAAGGTGAAAAAGGGAGTTACCCAGGCACTCAGGGGAAGCAAGTTAGACAAACCTGCCTTTGATGGTGTATGCTAGTAAGTTTTAGTAGGCTGGCGGCTTCATGGTTAGACATCTAAGAAGCAGGCCTGATGTAAAGACACCTCGCCTATGTCATTTTAACAGTTTTTAAGCTAGGAAAGACGAAATTATGATGGAGTAGAGCTAACAGTTTATGGCATTTAAAGGTAAGTGAGCCAAAAAGTAATATGTTATGTTCCTTCTTCATCAATTTAAGATTAAGAATCATACCAAAAGCATGTGGCAATTGGTGAAGGAAAGCATCCCCGAGCATGGCTCCTGCCTGTATAAGTCATGAAGTCTCAAGTAAAATAATGGTTTCGCTCACAAATGTTCAACTTTCATAAACCTTTTTTCTTGCTGAATTTTATGTCTGAACACAATTTCACCTTCCACATTTTTTCAACTTGAGTACAAAGAAACGAAATAATTTGATCAAACACAGAAGATTTTCAGGAATTCTAATAATAAGAGATCAATCTCACCCCAAATAACGCCAAAGAATCTACAACTGTTTTTGACGGCTTCCCTTGTACTACAGAAGACAAAATTCTGATTCCATTAGCAGAAAAGAAACTTCAGGGTGAAGATAAAAAAGGAATCTTTAAGAACAAGGCACAAACATAATTTTTAAGAATTTGAGCTACTTACTAAATATTAAAGGCAAGAGAATCAGGCAGACAAGGGAAGCCAAGCTCACCAATAGTGAGCAACCCATCGCACTGACCCATAGACCTGTCAATGAAACCAGAGAAAAGCTCTCAGTGACACTTAAAGACATCCATTCCAGAGATCTAGAAAGATGGATCCCATAGCCATGTGCCATTAAATAGTAATGTTACATATATTGGATCAATTGTGGAGACTGAGAGCTCAATGATGGGCATTTTTATAATTCTGCACATGTCGGGCAAGTTCAAGCCTTCTTTTGAATGATTTGCTTAAAGCAGAATATCATGTCTTTCGTATGAGATCAAGAGTACTATCAATAACCCCTCTCAAAAAAAGAAAAAAAGAATCACGTCAACAGTGACACTTCAAGTAAGGGAATAACCAGAAAAAAAGTTCAAGCAAGGAGATGTGACATCTCAAAATGCCTATTATCCAATCAAACATGCAATTAAAAAAAACTATCTTGCATCCTGATGCAAAATAAGCACATTTGGATCATTGGATAACGATACCTATCTATGAATCTCACAAGTCCAACAGTATGCACAAAACGAGGAATACCAAATTACGTTAATGAAGTTTTCATTCTGACTTGACTTCAAAATAATGTGACACATGATATCCACCTTTCAATTAAAACTGTTTTGAAGACATATCTCATGGTGGTGATCAAATTTACATAAATCAACAGTTTTATAAGCTATGACAGTGTTCAGCCCTATGGCAAAACCATGAATCACCTTTACAGCAAGCATTATATTCTAGACGTGATTCATTTCCACTGTCCTCTTCTTCGCAATTGAAATAATAGCTAAAACATGCTCGCACCCACTTGTCCTGCCATATCAGACACATCCTCTCCCAATTCATATTGTGGCTGATAATAGCATTTACAGGACAATACGAGGTGGTACAGGCAACCTCTTCTGGTTTGGGGAAAATAACATCCTTTTGCAACATACTACAATGTGTTACCTATGTTGGTCGGCCTCTCCAAAATTGTTGCTGCACCCGTCTCGGAGTCTACAAAATGCACTATGTTTGGAATATCTGACACGCACCCGTTGACATTTTTAAAGAGGCCGGGCGAAATTGTTGCATGCTAAAATCAAACAACAACAACAACTACCTCAATCCTAAGCTTGTCTGATCAGTTCTATGAATCCTCACAATTCATCTCACTCCATTTGGACCCTTAAATTCCAAAATTTAATAGTTTGGGGTATGCTAAAATCCAACAACCCCAATCCAAGCTTGTTAGTTGTACTACTCGTTTTACTCCATTTGAACCCTTACATTCCAAAATTTAATAGCTTGGTTGAATGCAAAAATCCAACAACTACCTCAATCCTAAACATGTTGAGTCAGTTGTATGAATCCTCACTATTCTCCATTTGGACCCTTAAATTCCAAAATTTAATAGCTTGGGGTATGCTAAAATCCAAAAACCACCTCAATCCAAAACTTGTCAAGTCAGTTGTATAAATCCTCACCATTCATTTACTCCATTTGGACCCTTAGATTCCAAAATTTAATAGTTTGATGTATGCTAAAATCCAACAACTACCTCAATCCTAAACGTGTTGAGTCAGTTGTATGAATCCTCACTATTCATTTTACTCCATTTGAACCCTTAAATTCCAAAAGTGAATCATTTAGGGTATGCTAAAGTCTAAGCACAAATCGAAATGACATAAATAAACATTAAATAATATGAATACAAACAACAAAAACAACATACCCAGTATAGTCCCAAAAGTGGGTTCTAGTGAGGGTAGAGTGTACGCAAACCTTACCCTTACTTCAGAGGTAGAGAGTTTGTTTCCGATATACTAATTAATACAAAAACCCCATTATTTTTTCGTCTATATCTCAATCCCAACTACATTGAGCTAACAATTCAAAAGGGTGTTCCAAGATTCAATACAAACAACAACAACATACCCAATTATAGTCCCACAAAGTGGTGTCTCGGGAGGATAGACTGTACGCAAACCTCACCCTTACCTTAGAGGTAGAGAGGCTGTTTCGGATAGACTAATTAATACAAATACCCAACGATCTTTTCGGCATATATCTCAATTTCAACTACATTGGGCTAACAATTCAAAAGGGGTTTAAAGATTCGGCTTAAAAGGATAAAATTTACCAAGACCAGTAAGATCCTTGACTCCATGTCCAACAACTACTACCTCGATTCTAAGCTTGTTTTGGTTAACTCTATGAATCCTCACTATTCATTTTACTCCATTTACACCGACAACAACAACAACAACAAACATAAAGTGGAGTCTGGGGAGGGTAGAGGTGTATGCAAACCTTAACTCTACCTCCGAGGTAGATTCATTTGGACCCAAATTTCAAAACTTAATAATTTGGGATATGCTGAAGTCCAAGCACAAATCAAAATGCCATAAATAGGCACTAACAATGCGAAATACCTCACGATTTTTTTTGCCATATATCTCAATCTCAACTACATTGACCTAACAATTCCAAAGGGGTTCCAAGATTCAGCTTAAAGGAACAAAATTTACCAAGACCACTAAGATCCTTGACACCATGTCCATGATGATGATGGTGGTGGTCATCCATATCACCATGTGCCCCAAATCCGTACAGTTTCAAATCCTCCTCTTCTGCCAATTCCTCTAAAAGCTTCCTCTCCTTCACTTTACTCATCCCATGTCCATGATGATGATGATGATGATGCCCCTCATGACCATGAACATGGCCATGGCTACACTGACCAGAAATAGTTGCCCACAAAAAACTAACAATGATCAAGAAAAAACAAATCTTTTTCCAGAAAGAAGCAATTTTTTTGGACATGTTGACAATTTGGGCAAGAACAAAATTAGTGAAAAACCCTAAATTTATGTGGGGTTTTGTGTGGGGGGGGGGCGGGGGGCGGGGGGGGGGGGGAGGAGTGATAAGGGTGTGTTTGGGAAAAGGGTATTAGAAATTAAGAATTGCGGTTCTTGCAAGTGCCTTCTATGGTGATTACACAAACAGCACAGAAGAATAGTATTATTATTCCTATTATGATGCCAAAAGTTACTACATCCATAGTGTGGGGTGGGGGTGGGGGTGAGGGTGAGGGTGGGGGTGGGAGTGGGGGAGTGTGTAAGAGTATGGAGTTTGGTACTTTTTGAGAATTTTGCAGAAAGGTAGTACTGAATTTTAAAGGATAATATAGCGAGTGTTCATAGTGTACTCGTATGGTTTTTTTGGATTTTTGTATGATGAAAGATATAGTGGGTGATATGAGTCAAAATCAATAATCATTAGAGTTTGTGGGTAGATGAATGGAGGTTAGTCTAAGCATGTGGTGGTTAGAGTGAAAAGTACTTTAGTTGGAATTGGAAGCAATGTTGAGAGTACTCTGCATTTTTTTCTATCAAGCAAGAAAAAACTAAGGGATAGTTTGGTTGCAAAGGTAGTTATGTAAGTATTAGTAATAAAAATGCATCATCAAAACTTATAGGTAAGTCTTATAAAGTGATTGTTAGATCAAGTCTGGTGCATGGTGGGTTTTGATTAGTCAAGAACGTATACGTCCAGAAAATGAAATAACAAAAATGAGAATGCTAAAATGGATCAGTAGGTAAATTAGGAGAGAATAAGATATTTAGAAAGATATTTCAGACAAAATGAGAGTGGCCAATGGACAAGTTGAGGGAAACGAGACGCGGATGATTGACATGTAAAGAGGAGATGTACAAATGTCACAGTGAGAAGGTGTGAGAGGTTGACTATAGTAGGTATAAGAAGAGGTAGAGGTAAACCGAATAAGTATTTGAGAGAGGCGATTAGACAAGATATAACACACCTGTAGTTTTTTTAGGACATGACTCTAGATAGGAGGATGTGGATACCGACGATTATGATAGAATCTTAGTAGCTAGATAGTTGAGATAAGGTTTGCATATATCACTCTACCCTCCCCCACTTTGTGGGACTATACTAGGTATGCTGTTGTTGTTAATGGGAGAGTTGTTTCTGTTTTCAGAATTATTATTACTCTTTTTAGTACCTTAATTCTTGATTTATTATTACATATTGTTTCCTTTGCTTTAACCATTTGATTCGATTTTGTTTCCTTCGCTTTAACCCTTTGATTCGATCGAGTACTTTAATTTTTTGTTATTGTTACTGTTCTTTTTTTAATTGTTTTCTAATTGACATTTTTACTATTGTATTACCTTTTATATTGTTTATGATATATTTTACTTGAGTCCAAGGTTTATCACAAATAACATTTCTACCTTCACAAGATAAAGGTGAGGTTGCATATACAAGACCCTCCCCTGACCTCACATATGGAACTACATTAGGTCGATTGTTGTTGCAGTAGTATTACAAGAATTAATTATGTAAGTATTACTAATGCAATAATTAGTTATGTACCAATTAATTGTGCAGAGTTATTAATGACAATACGTAGATAACACATTAATGTAGCCTTAATTGACAATCAAATACTCTAATTGATCATTTTGTAAGTTGTAGCGTTCAACTGACAAGTGAAATTATTTTGAGGTGTCTAAATATACATTTTTAAAAAATATTAAAGTGTTTAGTTGCCAATTGTGAGCATTATTTTTAAAGGTAGAGGCTTAAGGTGTGAGGCGAGACATTTTACTAGGTATGAGACGAGCCGTAAATAAAACATCCCAGGTATTGATCTCTGAAAATTTCTAAAATTTTATCATCACTGTCCTGACTACGACTCACCATACGAGTCGTAGGGTGTCTTGATGGGTCATATGATCCTAGTCGTAAGGCGTCCAGTGAATGGGGCCTAAGTTGTTGTCCTGATTATGACTTGAGGTCATGAGTCATAAAGACTCATGACGAGTTGTTATGTCCAAATCGTAGGATGTCCAGTGTATACCTAAATGATTTCTGTGTTGACTATGACTGGACCCTACGAGTCATAGAGTCTCATTATGAGTCATTGTATACGAGTCGTAAGGTCAACAGTGTGTGTGCCTGGTGACATTGTCTTGACAACAACTCGTGGAAACGAGTCGTAATGAGTTGTGATGAGTCGTTATGGGACTTGTAGCGACTGGGCGAGATATTTTCCAGTTTTTTAATGGGGGTATTTTAGGCATTTTCCTCTTATCCCAATAATAACCTACGACCTATAAACATACTTGGGACCCTATTTTCATTAATAACACACTCCAAACATTCTTTCTTCTCTCTCAAGTCTCTCAAGCATCCATACTTAGGGTTTTCAAGAAGTGGGTCAAGTAGAGCTTCAAGAGTTGAATTGTCTCCATAATCTTGGGTATTTCAGGCATGTGACTCTACCTTTAACTTATTTTTGTTAAATGCATGAATGTACATGGTTAATTTTGTAGATTTGAACATGGGTTTTGATGTGGTTGAGGGCTTTTGACATGATTGGTCATATAGTTGATTTCCCATGATTTCTTATGCATTATTCATGCTTTACTAATGGCTTTGAAACCTGTGAGGTACATGGGTTTGGTTGATAAACAAAGGGGTTGTGTTTTCGCCAAATTTAATGGTTTTCCTTGACTTGTGGCTTTAGAAAGTGTGTGCCCTCAACTAGAATGTGAAATTGATAATTATTTATAGCTTTGTCACATGGTTTGACTTGCTCACTTGAACTAATGCATTGGCATAAAAGGTTAATGAATCATGTTATGATTTTATTAAACTTTAGGGTATGTGGATTCCCCGTGTGAATGTTTAATTGAACCTATGGGGTTATGAATTTCCCCGTGTGATAATTAATAAATTATGGCATGATAATGATTTTGCAAGTGTGTTGGTATGACGATACCAATGGGATGCCTTAATGCATAATTGATTCAATAATTGGAAATGTATGTTAAATATTTTAATGGGCTTAAAAGAGGGTTGTGTAGCCGGACCGTGAAAGTGGTGGTCGCAAGGGACCAACATCGAAAATCGCGCTAACCGACGCAGGGGTCTAAATGATCGGGAGGTTCAAGTCCCCTTTATTATTATTATTATATAATTCGGAGGTTCGAGTCCCCCATGTTATAAATATTGGTGCTTAAGTCACCTTTAATTAATGTCGGGAGGTTCGATTCCCCCATAAGGCATATGATTATGATTATCCTCTGGTTCGTGTGGCTACACGCACTGGGTCCCTTGTATCTAGGGGAGAGATGGGACCATATAGCTCGTGGGTGCCTTGATTATGACGGCTATGCTATACGATCCAAGATAAGATTTTAAAGGTTCATGCTAAGCCTTATTCCCTACCCCGACATGTGATATTATGCATATATGTATTTGCATATGATTATATGCATTGGATTTTGGACTGATTTTGAATTGTTACCCATGGCATTATTTTATCCCTTGTTCCTGAGTTATATTCTAGCGCTCCAACCGTTAACCGTCTCTGAACGTTGTATCCTTCCGCGATACAGTCACCAAAAATTCTTCTACTTTTCCTGCGCAGTGTTAAATGCTCGTCGTTAGTTCGTGAGTTGACATTAAAGTGGTGAATTTTCGTACTTCGAAAGACTTTATTTAATGGTTCTAGTTTCCTATGTCTTAGACTTTGTTTCAGACTTATTTTTGGCTATTGTCGAGGGCATGTCCCGATAATTTATTGGTATTCAGTTTTGTTAGATGCTTTGCGGATGACTGTGGACTTGGGTGTTGGCTGTTAGTATTGGTTAATGGTTGGACATATTATCCATGTCTTAAGTTTATCCTTACTATCTTTGTTATATGTTCGAAATTCAGTCACTATTAGTGTGAATGTTTTATTTGGCTAGGCATAAGGGGGTGGTCTTCGTTCCTCAGTGGACTTGAGCTACCCGTCATGTGCAGGCCCTGGTTCGGATTGTAACAAAGTTGGTATTAAATCCTAGGTTCATGGTCAATTGGGTGTCCACAAAGCCGTGTCAAATAGATTCTCTTTTATGGGTGTGTAGCGCGCCACACTTACACATGAGAGGTTGAGGGGAATTTAGGAATGTTTTTTTTTTGTTGTATTACTTTCGGACTATAAAGTCTAAGGTCTTGGATCTCTCTAATTCTCGTTTGTTCACCTTTCAGATCATGCCTCCAAGAAGATCTGATATTCGTGGAAACTCTTTTGTCCCGTCTGAGGACAATGTGGACGGAACTCATCCTTTTCTTAGGGTACAGACCCAGTCTAAGGTCGCTGCTTCTGATTGCCCTTGTAGATTTCCATCAATCCCCACTGATCCTTCTCCCGTGGGTGACACTCCTGCTCAGTCACCTCAAGAAGATATTACCAATGCTGAGTTTCGCTGGTCCATTAATCTATTGACCCAATTGGTAACATCTCAGACACAATAGTCGTGTTCCCCTGGTATTGTTGTGAGCTTTTCTGAGGCCACTAGATTCAGCCAGTTTATGAGGTTATCCTCCGGTTTTAACTGGTTCTAAGGTTGAGAATGATCCTCAAGGGTTCATAGATGAAATAAAATAGATCTTTTGAGTAATGCACGCTACTGATGTAGAGGGTTTGGAGTTTGTTGCTTATTAGTTGAAGGATGCGGCGTATCAATGGTATGAGGAGTGGGATCAGTCTAGGGGTGATGATTTCGAGTCAGCTTTGTGGGATGATTTTTCTAGTGCTTTTCTTGACCGCTTCTTTCCTTAAGAGTTGAGGAAGGCGAATGCGTAGGAGTTTGTAAACTTGAATCAAGGCAGGATGATGGTGAAGGAGTATGCTCTGAAGTTCCATCAGTTTTCACGATATACTCCTGAGTTTGTGTCTAGCATGAGGGATAGAATGAGGAAATTTGCTTCTAGGTTGTCCCGTGATTTAATTCAGGAAAGAAAGGCTTCCTTGTTGAACAATGATATGGACATCTCTAGACTTGTGGTATGTATGCAACAAGTCGAAGAGAAAAAAAAGAAGCAAGTTGAGATGGGGGAAAAGAGAGTAAGAAATTTAGACATTCAGAACAGGGTGAAGGCCGGCAACAGAGTGATGAGAGATAATGGGAAATAGTCTAAGAAGATGAATTGGGGGAGTCTTAACTCCTATTCGATAGCTAGTGCTCCCTACCAAAAGCCATCCGGTGATCGCCGTTTTCAAAGTGGTGATAGTTTTAGGGCATAGGGTGCCCAGTCTCAGGCCAGTAGAACCCAGTCAGCTCCATCATATCTTTCCTGCAGATTGTGTGGTCAGTTGCACTGTGGTCAGTGTGAGAAGAGGAGGAATCGGTGTTTCAATTGTGGTCAGATTGGACATAGGCAGTGGGATTTTCCTTTTACGGTTGCTTTTGGGGCCAACAAGGTTCTTATTACCACTTTATCAGCTCTTATACCAAAAGGTGCCACTTCTGGCTCCGGCATTGGTTAGATGCATTGATAACACTCAATTTACACATCAAATTAAGTGCAACGCGATCGTTGTCAATATAAACCCAACAAGATTCGGGGTCGAATCCATGAGGAATAATGTGAGTGGAGAATGAGTTAGTTCAAAATATAAGTTATTTGCTAATTCAAACCTATGATACAAATATTTTGGGGATTGAGTGTTTTCAAAAGTATAAAAAAATTCTCGGGCTTCTAGAGGACTAACTTGAGGCTAAGAATAATTAGAGTATAATCAATTAGGGACGAATCTTGGGTCATGCCATTCTAGGTGCAAACTTATGCATGGGAAATTGAAACTTTATCCAAATTTTAGCTGTAGTCATGGGTAGGCCACATTTAGAGGTATTAGCGTCAATCTTTCAATAAAACACTAAATTTTATTCGTGGGTTCTTTCGAACACCTCACGGATGTGGTCAAACAACCAATCCAATACCTCAATTAGGTTTCTAAGATGGTACTATTAAATGAGTTAACTCTATCAATATCCTTATTTCTAAGATGATTCCATCCCACAAGCTAACTTAAGTTATTGTTTGTAAATACCCTTCACCCAATACCCCTCTTTCAAGGATGGTATGAAATCCTAAACAATTGGAGTTTTCACCCACAATTCTCAGTTCAAGTATGGGGTAAAAGCAAAACCCACAACAAATTACTAATTAGATAGATAAATAAACAATACCCAAGCACTACTAACAACCTATTCAAGCATAATCCCAAGAGGAAGAACTAGCAATTCATAAAGATAATAAATAAAAATATACCAAAATTTCCATTAAATTAATTCATGAAAGATAAAGAAAATGTCAAACCATACTTTAAATTCCAACGAATCTTGTGAGGGAAGTTTTGAAAAGCTAAAAGATAAGTTGACTTTGGCTTCGGTCTTGACTTTGCCCGAGGGTACCAATGGTTTCATTGTTTATTGTGATGCGTCCTGGGTCGGACTAAGTTGTGTATTAATGCAACATGGTAGAGTTGTGGCCTATGATTCTAGGTAGTTGAAAGTTCATGAGAAGAACTATCCGATTCATGATTTGGAATTGTTGGTTGTGGTTTTTACTTTGAAGATTTTGCGTCACTATTTGTATGGGGTTCATGTTGACATCTTCTCAAACCATAAGAGTGCACAATATGTGTTCACCCAGAAGGAGTTGAATCTCAGGAAAATGAGATGGCTTGAGTTGCTCAAGGACTATGACATGAGTCTTCACTATCATACATGTAAAGCTAATGTAGTTGACGATGCTCCGAGTAGGTTATCTATGGGAAACTTATCTCATGTGGATGAGAAGAAATGAGGTTTGGTGAAGGATATTCACCATTTGGATAATTTTAGAGTTCATTTGTTGGATTTCAAATATAGTGGTGTGATTGTTCAAGAGGTGGGGAAGTCATCTCTTGGTGTTGAGATAAAGGAAAAACAAGTGTTGGACCCTATCTTGATGCAAATCAAGGAGGATATAGGTAGGCAGAAAGTGATGTCTTTTGAGATTGGTGGTAATAGTATCTTGAGGTACCAAGGTAGATTATGTGTTCCCAATGTTGATGGGTTGCGAGGAGGAATTTTGGCCAAAACTCATGAGTCGCGTTATATGGTTCATCCTGGTTCAGCAAAAATGTACCATGACCTCAAAGAGATCTATTGATGAAATAACATGAAGAAGGATGTAACCAATTTTGTGGCTAAGTGCTTGGTGTGTCAGCTAGTGAAGGCAGAGTACTTGCGGCCGGTAGATTATTTTAAGAAATTGAGCTGCCTATATAGAAATGGGAAATAATTAATATGGATTTTGTTATTGGTCTTTTTCAGTATTGAAATCAGTTTTATTCTATTTGGCTTATCGTGGATAGGATGACTAAGTCTGCTAATTTCTTATCGGTGAGAACTAATTACTCTGTCGAGAACTATGCAAAGTTATTTATTCAAGAGATAGTGAAGTGGCATGGTGCGCCTATTTCTATTATCTCTAATAGAGGTACTCAGTTCTTGTCATATTTTTGGCGCTTATTTCAGAGAAGTTTGGGGACCAAAGTGAGCCTTAGTACCACTTTCCACATGCAGACGGATGGGCAAGTGGAGAGAACTATTCAGACATTGGAGGAGATGCTCAGATCTTGTGTGATTGACTTTGTTGGTAGTTTGGTTGACCACTTGCCTCTCATAAAATTTACCTGCAACAACAGTTATCACTCTAGCATTGGTATGGCTCCATTTGAAGCTTTGAATGGTAGGAGGTGTCTTTCTCCTATTAGGTGGCTCAAAGTTGGTAAGGTTGAGTTATTTGGTCTTGATTTGGTTCACCAAGCCATGGAGAAGGTGAAGGTGATTCGGGATAGGCTTAAGATCGCCCAAAGTTGCCAAAAGTTCTAGGCAAACATAAGGCGAAGGGAGTTAGAATTTAATGTTGGTGACTGGGTGTTCTTAAAGGTGTCTCCCATGAAGGGTGTGATACAATTTGGGAAGAAGGGGGGAGGGGTTCAGTCCCCGTTATTTTGGTTCGTATTTAGTTTTGAGAAGGGTTGGTAATATTGCATATGAAATGGAGTTCCCTTCTAGCTTGAGCTCTATTCATCCGGTCTTCCATGTTTCGATGTTGAGGAAGGGCATGGGTGATCCTTTATTGGTTGTTCCTTCAGAAGGTGTGGCTATTTCAGACTCCTTGACTTATGAGAAAGTCCCGATTGGGATTTTGGATCGGTAAGTCCGTCGGTTGCAGACTAAGGATGTGGCTTCAGTAAAGGTTCTTTGGAGGAATCAAAAGTTTAAGGAAGCTACTCGAGAAGCCGAAGAGGACATGAAGTCCAAGTATCCATTCCTATTCCCTATTTCCAAAAAATCATGCTCAAGGTATGTGTGATATTAACATCTTTGTTTTCGATCTTTGATAAAGTTAAGTGTGGATACGTTACTATGTTAAATCATGCTAAGGGATGTTGTAACCCATTATTTAAGGACGAATGATCCTAAGAGAGGGGGGGGGGGGAGAATAAAACATCCAGATGTTGATCTTTGAAAATTTCTAAAATTGTATCCTCACTGTCCTGACTATGACTCACCATATGAATCGTAGGGTGTCTTGATGGGTCATATAACCCTTGTAGTAAGGTGTCCAGTGAATGGTGCCTGTGTTGCTGTCCTGATTATGACTTGAGGTCATGAGTCATAAAAACTCATGATGAGTCGTTATATCCAAATCATAGGATATCTAGTGTATACCCAAATGATTTTTGTGTTGACTATGACTAAACCCTACGAGTCATAGGGTCTCATTATGAGACATTATATACGAGTCATAAGGTCAACAATGTGTGTGCCTGGTGACACTGTCTTGACAACGACTCATGGAGACGAGTCATAATGAGTTGTGACCAGTCGTTATGGGACTCGTAGCAACTGGGCGAGATATTTTCCAGCTTTTTAATAGGGGAATTTTAGATATCTCCCTCTTATCACAATAATAACCCGCGACCTATAAACATACTTGGGACCCTATTTTCATCAATAACACACTTCAAATATTATTTATTCTCTCTCAAGTCTCTCAAGCATCCATACTTAGGGTTTCCAAAAAGTGGGTCAAGTAGAGCTTCAAGGGTTGAATTCTCTCCATAATCTTGGGTATTTCAGGAATGTGGCTCTACCTTTAACTTATTTTTGGTAAATGTATGAATATACATAGTTAATTTTGTGGATTTGAACAAGGGTTTTGAAGTTGTTGAGGGCTTTTGACATTATTGGGCATATAATTGATTTCCCATTATTTTTTATACATTATTCATGCTTTATTAATGGCTTTGAAACTTATGGGGTGCATGGGTTTGGTTGATAAAGAAAAGGGTTGTGTTTTCCCCAAATTTAATGGTTTGCCTTGACTTGTGTCTTTTTAAATTGTGTGCCCTCAATCAAAATGTGAAATTGATAATGATACATGGCTTTGTCATATGATTTGACTTGCTCACTTGAACTAATGTATTGGCATAAAAGGTTAATGAACCATGGTATGATTTTATTGAACTTTGGGGTATATGGGTTCCCCATGTGAATGTTTAATTTAACCTAAGGGGTTATGAATTTTCCCGTGTGATGGTTGATAAATTGCGGCATGATAATGAACTTGCAAGTGGGTTGGTATGACGATACCAACGGGATGCCTTAATGCATGATTGGTTCAATGATTGAGAATGTGTGTTAAATATTTTAATGGAGCTTAAAAGAAGGTTGTGTAGCCGGGCTGTGAAAGTAGAAGTTCCGAGGGACCAACACCGAAATCACGCTAGCTGGCACAGGGGTTTAAATGACCGGGAGGTTCAAGTCTCCCTTATTACTATATGATTGGGGGGTTCGTGCCCTCTGTGTTATATATATTGGCAATTATGTCACCTTTGATTTATGTTGGGAGCTTCAAGTCCCCCATAAGGCATATGCCGTATGATTATCCTCTAGTTTGTGTGGCTACACGCACTAGGGCCCTTCTAATTAGGAGAAAGCTGACCCCCTTATAGACCGTGGGTGCCTTGATTATGACAGTTATTCTATACAATTAAGGCTAAGATTTTAAAGGTTCATTCTAAGCCTTATTCCCTACCCCGGTATGTGATATTACGTATATTTGCATATGATTATGTGCATTGGATTTTGACTGGTTTTGAATTGTTACCCATGGCATTATTTTATCCCCTATCCCTGAGTTACATACTAGCGCTCCAACCGTTAACCGTTAACTGTCTCCAGATGGTGTATCCCTACGCGATGCAAGCGCTGGAAATTCTTCTACTTTTCCTGCGCAGTGATCAAGTGCTCGTGGTTAGTTTGTGAGTTTACATTGAAGTGGTGAGCTTCCATACTCCGGAAGGCTTCATTTCATAGTTCTTGTTTCTATGTCTTAGACTTTGTTTCAGACTTGTTTTTGGCTACTGTTGGGGGTATGTCCTGACAATTTATCGATATTCAATTTTGTTAGAGGCTTTGTGGATGACTGTGGACTTGGGTGTTGGCTGTTAGTATTGGTTAAGGGTTTTGGATATATTATCCATGTCTTGAGTTTATCCTTACTATCTTTATTTTATTTTTGGAATTCAGTCACTGTTAGTGTGAATTTTCTGTTTGGCTAGGCATAAGGGGGTGGTCTCCAGTCCTCGGTGGACTTGAGATACCCGTTACGGCCAGACCCTAATTCGGTTCGTGACAGTATGCCCCGAGGCAATGGGGCGTAAGGTCCACAGATCCTGTAATTTTTAAAATTTATAAATCAATATAATTAGAAATAAATATTTTTGAAAAAGATAAATCACCTCCAAAAAAGAGTAAAACTACATCAAAATTATAACAAGCAAGTGGAATATGTATCTAAAACCGCTTCAGGAAAAAATGTTTGATCAAAGTCACATAGTAAAACTACTTATAAAGTCAACTTTCATATATAAACTATTATATGTCCTAAAAAATACAAATTTGTATAAATGAATAGTACATAATTCATCAATTCTACATTTTTGTTACTCGATCAGTATATTTACGCACCCATTTATTGTATACTGTATTTTAAAAGATTGCAAAAAAAGTAAATAGCTTAAAAGCTCGTCAGTATGAAACTTGAAAATATCTAAAAAGAAAGAAAGGATCTAGAAAGAAGAACGTACACCCAGTATGTTCTTGAGTGGAGGTGTTGTCAACACCCACTGACAAATACGTGTGAAAGTGTGACTTATTAATTTTCTTTTACTTGTGATTGAGTATTTAAGTATTTATCAATCATATATTTTATTATTAAGTTTAGATTATATATTTAATAGGAAAAATCATTTTACTCTATACATTTTTTTAGGCTTACGTCTCATTTGCGCCTCACGCTTAGGTGAACGTCCCTTTTTCTTTTGATACTTTTGCCTTACCACAATGCCTCGAGGCATTTTTTTCTACGTCTCACCCCAGGGAGAGCCCTGTGTCTGCCATTTAAGACATTGGTTGTGACTAAGTTAAGGTTTCTATTTATGTTTTAATGACCCGTTTCGTTGTTACCATTATTACTGCATCCAAAGGTGTAACGACCTAGGTCTACACCCTGGATGTAACAAGAGGCTTAAATCCACAAGGGACCCGCAAATTTTTGAAATATTTAATCTTGTGCGGAAGCTAATCTAAACTAAACATGAAGTCTGAATAAACTGAGCAAACAAATGAAAACTTAAAATAAATTTGAAAAGTAATACCAAAATAAAAAAAGTTTAAATGTCTGGCTCTATATCTAGAAACCTCTACTACTTACGAGTTGTTGAGTTAAGTCCTCAGCTAACTCTAAATACTAAAGATTTTCTGTACAAAAAATAAACATAATAAGCACACGTCCTCGAATGATAAGGACTCACCGCTAGTAGTCGTTGATGTGGCAATAGAACATATTAGCTATGATGTTGAGATTGAGCGTTTGAAACTATATCATAATACGATACAACGCAAAAAAAGTACATGATTAGCACTTTGAATGTATTGCACATGTGATGATGCAAACTATAAAATAAGCTTAAAATGCTGATATTGTAATGAATGTAAATAGATATATACTAATATGCAAGGATAATCTGGAAGTCGTAATATAATGCAAACAATATTGAACTGAGGGTCAAGTATGAATATACTGAATTTGAATGTTTGAGTAAGTCTACTAACCGACACAAACTACGCAAACTAAGGTGAAGTCCAATGTATACGCCCATTGGGAGGACCCAATATACCTTACCAGGATATAAAGTCATGACTGAGATGAATCCACTAAACTGATGGGCTAAATAAACCTATAGTGACACATAATTTTAGGGTTTTGAGTGACCCTGATTAGATCGGTGCTAAGCACTACCCCAAAGTGCTTATACTGATAGCTCATATAAAATTAATGTTCTAAAATTAGGGCAGAATGCAATTTTTCTAGAAGTATTCTGAAAGACTATATACTGGAAATTGATCATGCTTTGCCTGTTCATACTAAATTCACTAGATTCTAGGATCGTGTGTTCATAACACACCAAGTTTTCTGAAAGAAAACAACATCATGTGAAAACACTGAAAAATATGTTAAACATTAAATCATGAAATACATGTCATGCTGAGGGTAAAATCATACAACCATAATATAGAAATCATGAGAATACTAAAAATTTTTAGGAATTTATAAAATAGGTATGAACGCTAGAATCATAACTCATGTTTTTTAGGATTTAAATTGAGTTTCTTTGGGAAAGAAGGGTGAAAAGATACCTATTGCTGAAATCCCATATATCTGGAGTTAGAGGTGGGCGTTCGATATTCGGTTAGGTATTTCTAAAGATCGAGTTCGGTAGTTCAGTGATCGGTAATTGAAAGTGAAACACCCAAGATCTTGGCCTTGGAAATTTTTTTGGTTTTACACGAGTTGGCCAAGGTACGATTGGACAAGCCACTCGTACCCTTGGTATGCGAATCATATATACTTGTCCCTACCCTCTCATACCCTAAGCATCTTGTCCTTCCTCACTAATACATAAGGGTATGAGTCGTACCCAGGTTAGTCGTATAATACATGGTTCTTGGTGAAGAGTGGACTGCTATTGATACTAGTCTTGGATACGGTTAGGGTATGAGTTGTACCCTGTGGATATGACTCAATGATGGGTATTCATACCTTTTATAGTGTATGTGACCTATGTGGAACCTAGGGTACGAGTCAGGCTACCACTCATACCCTAGGGTACGGTTTCCTTAGTGAGTAGTATGGGGGAGTTGTACCCCTGGACGGGGTCATTTTCCATCTTTTAACCAAGGACTTTGTGGTCATTTCCTACACCTTAAACCCTAAGTCCCTTCACTATATAAGTGTATATGGCCTCCTTGGATACATTTTGGAGTGGATCTAACATCCTAAACCCTCTCTAAAACACTCTCATAGTTCTTGGAGAAAAATTGAAGGCTAGGTTTGAAGGGTGCTTATCTAGAGGTAAGAAGAGTCAAGATTTCTTGGTGAATCATCTTGTTTAAGTCATGTATCTTTTCCTCTTGTTAAATAACTCTTAACCCATGTATTTTACACTTGGATTAGTAAGTGTACATGGTGATTTTGAAATCAAATAAAAAGGCTTTTGTTGCCTAATGATGAATAATGTTGAATCTTGCTTAGACTTGTGTTTGTACATGATAATGATGATGAAATGTATATGTTGTGCTTATTGTATGTGGTTTAACATGAAGGTCTTGAGTAACCCTAATATTAATGATTTCTACCATAAAAATGGCCTTGTTAAAGGTAGGCACATAAGGTATTGGTGAAAATGTCTAAGTGAAATATCTAGTCACATTTGGTGATGTTTTGAACTAGGTAAATGGACCAATAAGTATGAATGATTGACAAATAATTTTGTAAAAGTATTGTGAGCCATGTATTGTGTAATTGATGCCATTGTTGGATTAATGACTAATAAGGGGTTGAAGCCCCTAAAGATGAAAATGAACTTGATGTGTGGGTTGAGCCTACATGTGGTGAGAATATAATTTAAGCTTTCTAATGAAATATAAATGTTTATGTGGGTCTTGATGACCATAAATGTAATTAATGATGAGTTAAATCAAGGCATTTAGTCTATTGAAGTGATTAATGATTAAATAGTTTTGTGAAAGTCTAATGTGTATCTATGAAATTAGTCTAGTGAACATGAATAAGTCATGATAGGAACTAAATGAATGTGAATACTTGTAGATGGATGGTAAAGACCTTGTTGGACATGTATTGAGTTATAATAATTGTAAATGCTTGGTAAATGGTTGATAAGAACCTTGTTAATCATGTAATGGATTAGCTTATGGCTTTAAATGGGGTGGTGGCCCTATAAGTAATAATGGTTGATAATTGATATTGTGTTGATGTTGTTAGCCATGTAATTTGTTAAACTATGACCATGTTGGTTTGATGGCTAGGAAAGGGTTTCGATTCCCTAAGCTTGAACTTAAAATTATATGTCGAACTAAAATATGGCATGGGAATGTTAATAATGAATGAATGAGTTTAGTAAGGGTCTTAATGATCGTCGATTAAATTAAATGATGACTTGAATTGAGGCGTTGGCCTAATAAAGTGTTTAATCCATGAAAGGACCTTATGGTACCATATGGGTCTTGATGACCATGAATTGAATTGTATGATAAAATGTGTAAAGGCATCAGCCTATTGAAATGGTTGAGCAATGAAGGCTCTGTAATACCCCACAATTTTCTAGCTCAGTTTAGTCTTCAGTACATGAGAATCCCTAAGTAGAATTTTTGTTCTAGGCGGAATTTCCTAGATTTAGACCCACTATTTTGTTGGAAATTCAGCCATCTTTCCAATGATATAAAATTTGCCCAAATTCGATAACCGGGTAAGAAGTTATGGCTATTTTATATTCCAGTCGTAAAACACCGCCATTTCAGTCAGTAGCGAATCACGTCATAGGTCCAAATGACAATTGTCAATTTCTAGTACGACTCCGGGATCTCACCGCCTCGTAGAGGGCCTCCAATTCCCAATTGTCCAAATCCAGTAAGGGTCCCCGATTATGCCGCGTCACGCCGAAAGCCCAGTTCCCAGCTGTCAGTTTCCAGTGTATCGCGCCAGGGACCTAAATAAAAAATTTTGACGAAAAATTAAAGTTTCGTCCAAGGTTAAATTAGTCTTTTCCCATGTATTTAATCCACCCAAATATGGGATTTAATCCCTAAAAACATATTTAGGTCATTGTTAACTCACTTTTCCCTAATTTAAGACATTCTCTCTCAAAGATAGAAAACCCTAGCCTCCAAGTTTCAAGAGAAATCTCAAGAATCCCTCAGAGAGTCTTCAAGAACTTCAAGAATTTAGATTTCCAGGTATGTTAGATGTTCATTCATGTATCCTTACCTTCCATGGATCCCAAGAACCTCCTTTTCAAAATATAAGACTTTGGATTCCATGCTTTCTATATTAGAATTGCATTGAATTCATGTTTCATATTATTGTTGGGTTTTCGTCCATGATTTAATTATAAGTTTTCATGGAATTAATCATTATATGTGTTGAATTACATGATCTTCATGATAAACCCTACAATGTACAAGTTGACTGATGTAACTATGATCACCATGTGTGTTTACTATTATCTGACCTAAGCATGCTTCCTAAGTGTTTATCTAAATTCCTAAGTGAATGAAATAGTTTCATTATACCATTATAGCATGTACCCCCCATTCATGTACTAGTCAATGCAACCCAAATGTTTGTTTAAACGTCTTAATGAGTGATTTATGAACATATAGCCAAAGTCATGTTTCCATAACTTGTGCCATGAATTACTTTTAATGTTATCGAGTTCTGGAGGTACTTAATACCCGAAAATTTAGCTGTTTACCTAGAGCCTTAGTAATTACAGAATAAACTCCGAAGTATTACGAGTAGCAGAGCTCAGTCAGTTACCGAACTCAGCTAACTCAGTCCAGTCCAGTCCAGTCTAATTAGTCAGTGTCATTCAGTTGGGAGTATGAACTAGCACCAAATGAATGTAGAGGTGAAGACTTCTTCCGTTAGGCAAACAGAGTCATTAGTAGCAAACTCACACTATAGAACTACGTATCCAGCGTAGGATGTGAGGAGTCCCCCGTCATATTAAGGCTTGGCTACTTCCTAGAGGTCACCCGTTAGATTAGGCTTGACTTTCTGTTCAGGGTCACCAGTCATATAGGATTGACCACAACAGTGTCTTTATCCGTGGCACGGTACTGGCACCCTTCCAACTGGGATTATAGGTTGGACCCCACTTAGTTTACTTAGGGGCATGTCGGTTAAGTGAGAACTCCCACAATTTCAGTTTCAGTCTCAGTTTTCAGAATATAAATTAGTTCAGTTCTACAAAATCAGGACTGTCAGATACAGTCACTTAGTCATTAGTAATCCAGATTATCAGTGATCTCAGATTATCAGTATATTCAGTTATCAGTTATCAGATTCAGTTCCAGTATATTCAGTTATAGTATGCACATTATGTTCAGTAGTTACAGATCCCCCATGTATGCTAATCCAGCTCTTGCATACCATTTAATTAGTTATTATTCATGTATATAAGCCCATTCATTCAGCATTACCTTATTTAGCATACCAGTATATTCCCACGTAGTGATTGCATACTCGTTTCTTGCGCTATGATGTCTCATATCATAGGTTCGGACGCTTAGGTTCCTGACTGGGCATATCCAGTTCCAGTTATCAGTAGCAGTTATAGTAGTGAGTCCTCATACTCTGAGGATGTTAGATTACTTTAGTACATTCAGTAGTTCATTATTTCAGTAGTCGTAGTTAGTTGGGGACTTGTCCTATCAACTTCATATTTAGACAGTTAGAGGTTCTTAGACTAGAATATTTTAGATAGTTGTTCAGTATTTCAGTATTTTATTCAGTTTTGGTTATAGTATTTTGAACCTTATGGCATTTCAGTCCATCTTCCGAATTATTACAGTATTTTTATGCAGTGCTCTCAGCAGGTACCGGTCATGGGTTAACTTGTGGTCCTTCAGGGTCATAGGCATCGTGTAGCATCCGGGGTACAGACTCGGGGCATTATAAACTTGGCATCAGAGCCTAAGATTCAATAGAGTCCTAGGGAGTTTTAAAGCCATGGCAAGTTGAGTCTTATGCATGGGTGTGAAGCGCGCCACACTTATGGATGAGAGGCTATGAGACGTTCTTAGGAAAAGTTTCCCTTCTTTCAATATTCATGTCATGTGAGTAAGTATAAGATCCAGTTAACCTTCAGTCTAACTCATCTCTTTCTTTTATTTACAGAACATGCCTCCAAAAAGACAAATAAAAGAAGGAATGGGAATCAGTCAGCTCCTCATCCTGTTCAAGCAGATTCCCTGAATGAGCATGTCTCCCATATAGAATTCAGAGCTACATTCACTAATATAGCTCAGGCTACAGTAGTCCAGAATGAGTGGCCAGCTGCTGTTCAGGCCAACCTAGTGGCCAATACTGTTGCTACTAGGATTCGGGACTTTACCCGAATGAATCCTACTCTATTCTCAAGATCTAAGTCAGAAGAGGATCCACAGGAGTTCTTCGACTAGGTTAAAAAAGTCACAAATATCATGGGAGTGACCTCTAGTGAGAGTGCTGAGTTAGCCACCTATCAGCTGCAAGATGTGGCTCATACGTGGTTCAAATAGTAGAAGATAGATAGGGGTACCGATGCAGGGCCCGTAGAGTGGGAAGAGTTTGCTACTGCTTTTCTAGATAGATTCTTTCCCTTAGAGTTGAGAGAGTCCAAAGTGTTAGAATTTATAAATCTCAGGCAGAGCAACATGAGTGAAAGAGTATTCCCTTAAGTTTACTCAATTAGCCAGATATGCTCCTCATGTGGTAGCGGACAATAGGTCCAGGATGAGTAAGTTTGTGTCTGGGGTGTCAGAAAGTATGGTTAATGAGTGCAGAACCACAATGTTAATTAAGAAGATGGACATATCCAGACTAATGGTCCATGCTCTACAGATTGAAGAGCAGAAGACTAAAGAAAAAGAGAGGGAAAATAAGAGAGCTAGAACAGGTAGTTTCAATATCAATCAGCCTAAGTCAGATGGTGGTAACCGTTCCCAGTTTCACCCAAAGTTCTCAGTCCCATCTCCATCCTCAGTTAGTGTACCGATCACCCAGGATAGTGTAAGCAATGGTCATACTAATCCATTTTGCGGAGAGTATGGTAAAAACTATCAGGAAGAGTGTAGGGCAGGCAGTAATGTTTGTTATGGATGTAGGAAACTAGGCCATATGCTCAGGGAGTGTCAAGTAGTTTCTCAGAGAGGTAGGGATATACTCCATTAGGGTCAGTCTCATCAGTCACCATTTTAGTCCAGTCACCCGAATCAGCAGGGCTTCCCCTTCAGTGCTACCCACGATCAGCATCTAAATAGATTTTATGTACTTCAGTCCCGACAGGATCAGGAAAGTCCTCCTAATGTGGTCACTGGTAAGTTACAAATCTCCCACTTGTATGTTTAATCCTTATTAGATCCATGAGCTTCTCTGTCTTTTATAATTTCTTACATAGCAGTCCATTCTAAGGTTAAACCCTAAAATAGTAGTTGGGTTATTGATTTAGTGACCCACGGACTTAGAACGATGACTTTAAGCTAAGGTGGATATGGTAGTATAGTACATGGTATAAAACCATGTATGTTTACAGTTCCTAGTATAAGGAGATCCAGTTCACTCTGTAGTACAAACCAGGTTCCATAAGTTATGAAATTCCAAACTAAGGTCATGCAGTTCATGAAACACGTATTCATGTTTCCCAGTATGCTTAGTTCCCTTGACTCATGTTACACTCTTAATGGTTCGTGAAGTTTAGTTTATGTCATGTGTTCCTCAGGCCTCAGTAGTGTGTTGAAGTCATTCAGTCGTGCTTCATTTAGATGGTATCTCATACATCATCACAGTCTTCCTTAAACCTACTCAGTCCCATATTCAGTACCATTACAAACTTGTTATCATTTACCATCTCATGTCAGTCATATATTTCATGAATCAGTTTTAGCCTTGTAATCCTGCATCAGATATGCATGTTCAGTATATAAGTTCAGTTTATCAGACCAGTCACGTAATCATGCTTCAGTTTTGCATGTCTAGTTCAGTATGTAAACTCAGTCTATCAGTATTCTCTCAAATTATCTAGCCACATTCGAGGGCGAATATTCCCAAGGGGGAGATCTTGTAATACCCCACAATTTCGCAGATCAGTTTAGTCTTCAGTACATGAGAATTCCTAAGTAGAATTTTTGTTCTAGGAGGAATTTACCAGATTTAGAACCACCACTTATAGGAAATTCAGCCAGCTTTCCAAAGATATAAAATTTGCCCAGATCTAATAACCGGGTAAGAAGTTATGGCTATTTTAAGTCCAGTCGTAAAATAGTGTCATTTCAGTTAGTAGCGCGTCGCGCCATAGGTCCAAATGACAATTGTCAATTTTCAGTATGACTCCGCGATCTCACGGCGTCGTGGAGGGCCTCCAATTCCCAATTGTCCAAATCCAGTAAGGGTCCCCAATTACGCCGCGTTGCGCCGAAAGGCATTTCCCAGCTGTCAGTTTCCAATGACACGGTGCGATAGCGCCGCATCGTGCCAGGGCCCCAAATCAAAAATTTCGATAAAAAATTAAAGTTTTGTCCAAGGTTAAATTAGTCTTTTCCCATGTATTTAATCCACCCAGATGTGTAATTTAATCCTTAAAAATGTATTTATGTCGTTGTTAACTCACTTTTCCCCTATTTAAGACATTCTCTCTCAAAGATAGAAAACCCTAGCCTCCAAATTTCAAGAGCAATCTCAAGAACCCCTCCGAGAGTCTTCAAGAACTTTAAGAATTTAGATTTCCAGGTATGTTAGAAGTTCATTCATGGATCCATACCTTCTATGGAGCCCAAGAATCTCTTTTTTCAAAATATAAGACTTTGGATTCCATGCTTTCTATGTTAGAATTGAATTGAATTTATGTTTCATGTTATTGTTGGGTTTTTGTCCATGATTTAATTACAAGTTTTCATGGAATTAATCATTATATAAGTTGAATTGCATGATCTTCATGATAAACCCTACGATGTACAAGTTGATTGATGTAGCTATGATCAGCATGTGTGTTTAGTATTATGTGACCTAAGCATGCTCCCCAAGTATTTGTCTAAATTCCTAAGTGAATGAAATAGTGTCATTATACCATGATAGCATGTACTCTCCATTCATGAACTAGTCAATGCATCCCAAGTATTTTTTTAAACGTCTTAATGAGTGATTTATGAACATATAGCCAAAGTCATGTGTCCAAAACTTGTTCCATGATTTACTTTTAATGTTATTGAGTCCTGGGGGTACTTAATATCCGACAATCTAGTTGTTTACCTAGAGCCTTAGTAATTATAGAATAAACTCTGTAGTATCATAAATAGCAGAGCTCAGTCAGTTACCGAACTCAGCTAACTCAGTCCAGTCCAGTCCAGTCCAGTTTAATCAGTCAGTGTCATTCAGTTGGGAGTAGGAACTAGCACTGAACGAATATAGAGGTTACGACTTCTCCCGTCAGGTAGGCAGAGTCGTTAGTAGCAATCTCACACTATAGAACTACGTAGTGTGAGATTAAGGCTTGGCTACCTCCAGGGGTCACCCGTCAGATTAGGCTTGACTTCCTATTCAGGGTCACCCGTCAGATAGGCTAGACCACAACAGTTTCTTTACCCATGACATGGTACTGGTACCCTTACAACTGGGGTTACAGGTTGGACCCCACTTAGTTTACTCAGGGGTATGTCAGTTAAGTGAGAACTCCCACAATTTCAGTTTCAGTCTCAGTCTTCAGAATAGAACTCAGTCCAGTTCTACAAAATCAGAACAGTCAGATACAGTCACTCAATCATCAGTAATCCAGATTATCAGTGATCTCATATTATCAGTATATTCAGTTATCAACTATTAGATTCAGTTCCAGTATACTCAGTTATAGTATGCACATTATGTTCAGTAGTTTTAGATCCTCCATGTATGCTAATCCAGCTCTTGCATATCATTCAGATAGTTATTATTCATGCATATAAACCCATGCATTCAGCCTTACCTCATTTAGCATACCAGTACATTCTCACGTATTGATCGCGTACTCGTTTCTTGCGCTATGATGTCTCATATCATAGGTTTGGACGCTCAGGTTCCTAACCGTGTATAGCCAGTTCCAGTTATCAACAATAGTTATAGTAGTGAGTCCTCATACTCCTAGGATGTTAGATTACTTTAGTACATTCAGTAGTTCATTATTTCAGTAATCAGAGTTAGTTGGGGACTTATCCTATCAACTCCATATTCAGACAGTTAGAGGCTTTTCAGACTAGAATATTTCAGACAGTTGTTCAGTATTTTAGTATTTTATTATTTTATTCAATTTTGATTATAGTATTTTGAACCTTAAGGCATTTCAGTCCATCTTTCGCATTATTATAGTATTTTTATGCAGTGCTCCCAGCAGGTACCAGTCATGGGTTAGCTTGTGGTCCTTCAGGGTCATAAGCACCGTGTAGCATCCGGGGTATATACTTAGGGCATTACAATCCTATGCAGACCATGTGGACATGTATAGTATCGAATTGGCCAAATGAGCTAAAGTTCTTAAATGTGAAATTAATTATATGGATGTTAATGCATGAACTAATGAGGTAAGAGTTTAGTGTCGACTAATAATGGTAATGAAATGACTAGAGATTCTAGTACTTAGTCCGATGAAATAGCTTATGGTTTGAATCTCTTTCCCAATGTATTGTGGTTTGAGTCCCTCACCTAAAGAGATCTCTCGAGGTTAAGACACTACATCAATTGAAACAACTAGTGATTCAATTTCCTAGATCGGTGAGACGACTAGTGATTCAAGTTCCTAGTCTGATGAGACGACTTGTAGTTCGAGTCCCTTGCCTAATGAAATGACTAATGATTCGAGTTCCTATTTTGATGAGATGGCTTGTGGCTCGAGTCCCTCGCCTAATAAAATTGGTTAATTTAGTTGACCTGGTCAATTATGATGTGTTGGTTGGGGTTCAGATCCCCTTGTCTAATGTAACGAAGAAGTTTAAGGTTCTAAAATTGGTTAGTAGAAGATTAAAAGTTCCTCACTCCATGTCTTATGAATGAATAATTTGAGAATGCATGCTAAGTCTTATTTTTCCTTTGGAAGCATAATATGAACATGTTGTGTATGTCTATATGTATGAGTATGTGTTTAAGAATGTGATTAAAGTTCTATCCCTAATAAGAATGGTTTGAACCTAAGTGTGGAATATCAGAGTCTTCCACTTTATGTTTCATGATTGAAAAGTTCGAGAATATTATCAAGTCTTGATATCTTGAATGTTCTTGAATATGATATATCGACTTGTTGTTGAATGATGATATTATTTTATCCTTATCGTAGGGTTACATGCTAGTGCTCTAACCACTTACCATCTCCGAACGCTATGTCTCTACGCGACATAGGGTCCAAAGCATCTTCTTCTTTTTCTACGTAGTGAAAAGATGTTCGAGTGATTCAGGCATTGACCTCAAAGTGGTAAGCTTCCATACTCCGGAAGATCTACCCTTCATATTCACGTTACTCCAGGTCATAGACTTTTATAGATTTGGTACTTGGATATTGTCGAGGGCTTGTCTCGACATATTTTGACTTCAGTTTGTTAGAGATTTTGTGGATGACTGTGGACTTGGGTATTTTTGCTAGACTTTTGGCATTAATGAAATGATAGATATTGTCTAGTATTGACTATTAGTCTTATATTTTCGCTTTCTTATTATAAGGTTGGGAATTCATACGACCCTTGTGTATTGTTGTTGATGATTAGGTTAGGTTACGGGTTGACCTCCGGTACATGTGTGCTTGAGGTGCCTATATGACATGGCCAATTTTAGGGCGTGTCAGAAAGAAGACACCATATACCATACTTTTAAACTTCGGTTTGATAATCGATAATCATTAAATCAGGCTTCGATTATGTACGGTATTGGTAATACCATATTAAAGTTGGAGTTGTGTAAACTACATTTAAACTTAAAAGTATATTTAATAAAAACCTATTTAATACTTTTTTGTATTTTTTACGAATATATTACCATGGTCCAAGGGATTTGTAATACCCTATACTTATCCTAGCTCGATTCAGCTCTTAGTTGCATGCTTAAGGGGCCTAAGGATTCAAATTTTCACTACGTTTTGGGGACTTAGTCATTTTCAAGACCCCTAAACTTTGAGGATTTTTATTTTGGTCTTCCTGGCCCCGAGACGTTAGTTTTTGAGTTAATTCATGTTCAGGGAAGTAAGAAGTATATCTCGGGGATGTTTTGGATTTTTTGGACGAGGATTGGGTCACTTTTAGATTTTAATTCTAGAACTTCACCGCAATAGTGGTGCGTCGCGGTGGATATAGCGATGGGGACATTATCGCATCGTGGTGATCGTATTTTTGTCTAGTTCTTGATTTATAATTTGAGTTCATGTGTCATGATCTTTATCCTAGTGTGTAAAGTGCTTATTAGGTGAAAAGTATTCATAGAAATCACTAAGGTATTGTTGAATGATTTTAAAATGATTATTTAGCATGATGTTTGGTTGTGAATTTCTATGAACTAAAGCATTAATTCCAAGTCCTAAGTACAAGTACTAAGTTTACAAGAAGTTAATGCTCTTAGGATCCATTGACATGTTCTATAACATGATTAAAAGAAAAGCTTGATCTTTTGAACTCAAGATAAGACATGAAATCCACAACAGTTCATCTTGATTATAATTTAAAGTAAAGAGAAATATAACTAGTTATTCAGTCTATAAACCCTTATGCTATTTTAAGGTGGATTTCTTAAGTATGAGCATATAAGTATTCTAGGAGTAGTATTTAGCACCGAAAAGGGAATGCGGATGAGCGTATCCTAAATTCTTAAAAACTACGAGCCACCATAGGTTAAGCTTTTTCCCAATATAGATGAATTTCAGTGATCACTTAAGTTATGGTTATATTCTGATGGCAAAGGTAGAACAGTTCTCCCCAAAGTGGGTAAGATATTGCAATCTATGGTAGCTCACATGGTTTATGTCGGTTAGAAAAATCTCCCAAAGAAAGAATAAAAAGTAAAGATTTTAGAAACTAAGTGTTATGGCTCACAAAGTATATTATTATTCTTTATTAGGCATGTTCATGATTTTGCAGTCTTTGTGTTATTCAAGCTCAAGGTGAGTCATTTACACTTAGCATACATCATTTGAAAGTTTATATGAATATTCAGTTATCATTTTACTTATGCATTCACCCCCCATACTCATACATTCTAGAGGTATTGACACATATATGTCTATATGCTACATTGTCTTATAATGTAGGTTCTGGTGCTAGTTTCTAAAAGCATGATTGACTACGGGCATCTTCACCTACATCTTGACATTTGGTAAGTCCTAATAGTCTGAGGACCCAATTTATTAGACTTCTATTCATAGATGAAAGTATTTAGTTATTTGACTTCAGTTTATGTTTGGGTCAGCTGGGGTCTATCCCAGTAGCTCCCTAGATAAAATTAGAGGCTTGTCAGACTGCTATGTTTTAAGTTCAAAGTGTTTGTGTAAGATTCCCAAGTTAAAGACTCTCAGTTAAACTATGAATTTATCTACCTTCAGATTCAAATATATTAGTTTACTTTACATATGAGTTTCAAGTTAAGTGGGCTTTATGGGTTAGCTTGGGAATACTCGTAGTCTTAAGCACCGTGTGACGTCTAGGGGGTACTTTCAAGGAATTACAAACTTGGTATCAAAGCCTAAGGTTTAAAGAGTCCTAGGGAGTTGGACAAGCCTCGTTACGTAGAGTCCTAATCATGAATGTAAAACGTGCTATATTTATGAGTAAGAGGCTACGGAACAAGCTAGGAATTATCATTTCTTTCATGGTCTATCATGCTTATAGTTGTCTCTATCTTCCTTAAATCGTGCTTTTACATGACAGAATATGCGTCCTCGCCGAGTCGATGCACACAGAAATAATGATCAACCATACTTGCACGTCGACCCTATGATTGAGAATATATCTCATGGTGAATTTTGAGATGCCTTTCAAGCATTGGCCCAAGCTGTTTACGCCATCAATTCCACTTCATCAAAATGGTAATTTTGTTGCAGCCAAAATTTGAGACTTTATGAGGATAAATCCACCCGAGTTCTCTGGGTCAAAGGTGGATAAGGATCCTCGGCTCTTTATTGAATCAGTGGGAAATATTACTCAAATTATACAAGTTACTAAAGAGTAGAGTGTAGAGTTAGTATCCTATAGGCTGAAGAATATTTGTTATGATTGAGTTGTTATATGGAAGGAAGGTAGAGGTGAGAATGCAACTCTTATGAGTTAGCAGGTGTTTTAGAATATTTTTCTGGGTAGGTTTTTTCCGCGTGAGATAAGGGAGGCTAAGGTGGAGTAGTTTATGAACCTGAGGCAGGGCTCTATGACAATGAAAGAGTACTACCTTAAGTTTACTCAATTGTCTAAGTATGCTCACGAGTTGCTATCTGACTCTAGAGCTCGTATGAGTAAGTTTGTTACTGAAGTGTCTGATTTGGTGGTCAAGGAGTGTAGAATTGCTATGCTGATTGGGGATATGGATATTGCTTGGTAGATGAATCATGCTCAACAGATTGAGGCAGAAAAATTAATGGAAAGAGAGAAGAGAGACAAGAGGGCTATGACTGGATAGTTTGAGTATAGTCAGCAACGGTTTGGAGGGGGGAGCCGTTTGTAGTTTTAGGGTCATTTATCAATGCCTGTGCTATTTTTATCTAGTTTCCCTGCACCTAGAACCAGGCCGAAGCAGTGGGGCAGGACTTCGAACACCAGGTCTCAAAACAGTATAGTCGGGAGGCCTAGTTACCCGACATATGCTAATTATGGTAGGACCCATATTGGTAAGTGATTGATGGGAAAAAAGGGTTTCTATGGTTGTGTCAAGATGGGCCACAAGATCAAGGAGTGTCCTTATGCTAAGTAGGTAAGCAGGGATGTTCATCCTCAGACTCAGGTTACTAATGCACTAGCACAGCAGGGTTGCCCAGTCCCTTCATAGGGCGCATCACCAGTACCGGTGGCTGTTAGCGCCAAAATCGGTTCTATGATTTACCATCTCATCAGGAGCAGGAGACTTTACCAGATGTTGTCACTGGCATGCTTTGCCTTTTACCTTGATGTGTATGTGCTGTTAGACCTGGGATCAAATCTCTCTTATGTAACTCTGTTGGTTACTGTAAAATTTGAGGTAGGCCCTGAAATGTCTCTAAGACCTTCTCAATTTCTACCCTAGTAGGCGAGTCAGTTGTTGGAAGATGAGTCTATAAGAAGTGTCCTATCACCATCATCTATAAAGTAACACTAGAAAATTTAATAGAATTAGAGATGGTAGACTTTGATGTCATTTTTTGCATGGATTGACTCCATTCATGCTATGCATCAATAGATTGTCTTACTCATGTGGTGAAGTTTTAGTTTTCTGATGAGGTAGTTTTTGAGTGGGAGGGTAGTTTTGTGTCTCCCAAAGGTCATTTTATCTCTTATCTCAAGGCCAGAAAGTTGATATCAAAAGGGTGTATATATCATATAGTTTGAGTTAAGGATACTAAGTCTGAAGTCTCCAGAGTTCAATCAGTCCGTGTAGTTAATGAGTTTCCTGAGGTCTTCCCCGATAATAAGCTAGGGACACCTCCAGATAGAGAAATAGAATTCAATTTTGATCTTCCTCCTGATACTCAGCCTATCTCTATTCCTCCATATCATATGGCTATGTCCAAACTTAGAGAGTTAAAGGAATAACTTAAGGACCTCTTAGATAAAGGTTTCATCAGACGTAGTGTCTCTTTGTGGGGTGCCCTAGTCATTTTCATGTGCAAGAAAGATGGTACTCTCAGAATGTGTATAGACTATATACAGCTAAACAAAGTTACCATAAAGAACAATTATCTCATTCCCATAATCGATGATTTGTTTGATCAGCTTCAAGGTGCCCGGTGGTTCTCCAAGATTAACCTTAGGTTGGGATACCATCAGTTGAAAGTCAGGGAGCAAGACATTTCGAAAACAACTTTCCGAACGAGGTATGGATATTTTAAGTTTATGGTTATGACGTTTGGACTAACAAATGCTCTTCCAGCCTTTATGGATTTGATAAAAAGGGTCTTCAAACAGTACTTGGACATATTTTTCATTGTCTTTATAGATGACATACTGGTGTATTCCAGGAGTGAGGAGGAACATGCAGACTATTTAAGAATAGTATTGCAGACCCTCAAGGACCGTCAACTGTATGCAAAGTTTGGTAAATCTGAATTTTGGTTGGAATCTATTACCTTTTTAGGACATGTCATTTTAGGAGCTGGTTTTCATGTAGATCCTCAGAAGACTAATGTAGTGAAGAAATGGCCTATATCGATCACTCCATTCTATATTAGGAGCTTTTTGGGTTTGGATGAGTATTATAGAAGATTTGTTGAAGAGTTCTCCTCGATAGATGCACCATTCACTAAATTGACCCAAAAGAAAGTAAAGTTCATATGGTCGGATAAGTGTGAGAAGAGTTTCCAAGAGTTGAAGGATAGATTAACTTGGACACCAGTGTTAGCTTTGCTGGAGGGGTTAGACATATTTGTGGTGTATTATGATGCTTCCAGAGTTAGGTTAGGTTGCATGTTGATGCAAAATAGGATAGTGTATAGCTTATTCCTCTAGGCAACTTAAGGATTATGAAAAAAATAGCCAACTCACGACTTGGAATTAGCTGTTGTGGTTTTTGCCTTAAAAATTTGGAGGCACTACCTTTATGGAGTGCATGTTGATGTTTTCACTAACCATAAGAGTCTTCAGTATGTATTTTCTCAAAGGGAGATAAATCTCCATCAAAGAAGGTGGTTGGAGTTGTTTAAAAATTATGACATGAATGTGCTCAATCATTCGAGTAAGGCTAATGTAGTGGCAGATGCATTAAGTAGGTTGTCTATGGGTAGTATGTCTCATGTGAATAAGGAAGAACAAGAGTCTGCTAAAAAGGTGTATAGGTTAGCTCATTTGGGAGTATGTTTGCTCTATGCTGATATGGAGTAGTAGTAGTTCAGAACGGTTCAGAATCATCTTTGGTAGTGAAAGTGAAGGAGAAATAGAGAATTATCCCGTACTTATCCATATGCTGAAGGTAGATCAACAACAGAAGGTTAAGGTTTTCTACTAAGGGGGAGATAATGTAGTTCGCTATCAAGGTAGACTTTGCATTGCAAATGTAAATGGGTTGAGGGAAAGGATACTAGCTGAGGCTCATGGTTTAAGGTATTCCATTCATCTGGGTGATACTAAGATGTACCTCAACTTACGGGATATTTATTGGTGGAATAGTATTATGAGTGATACAAGTACAATCATGATTGTGGACCAATATGTAAAGAGTCGAGCTCGGGTGGCTTCCCAACCAATGGAACAAGCTTTGAAGTGTAGAGAACAAGTCCCAACACTCCAAAGCCATCTAATATGCACACTCCAAGGCCTCCCTTTTGTCTTGGCTTATTAAGGGCATTCTAGTTATTTTGTATTAAGTTGAAACCTAGGCTATAAATAGAACATGTTAGGTCATTTTTTCATAACTTCGATGATATTTGAGAGCTCTTTGAGAGTGTTCATACAAGTGTGGATATCACTTGTGACAAGTGTGGAATCATTTGTGTTGGTTGCTTGTTTTGAAGAGTTGGTTACTTAGGGATTCCGTTCCCTTGAGGTCACTGTAAGAACTTGATGTTATTTGTATGAATTCTTGGGTCTTAGTGTTCAATATACACTTTGGTTCATAGTGTTTGTGCATTGTGTGTCAAGTTATGTATCATTCTATCTTATTATTGTTGTTGTGTTCATTCTCAGTTTTGGGTGTCGAAACCCGAGACCTTGTTGTGTCATTTTTGTTCTTGTTATTGTGTTGTAATCTTATTTTGTGTCTAGCTGATTATAGGTATTGAACACCTTAGAATCTTGTTGTTATCGTGCTTGTATTGTTATTGTGTAGTGAATCTGAGAGGGGTCACCAAAAGGGGTCCTCGGTTCTTCAAATCATGGATTGTTTTGGTGTGTGTTAGTGTCTTCTTTGTCAATTTTGTATCATTTGGTATCAGAGCATGGCTTGATTTTGTTCCCACAAGATCAATCTTGGGCTAGCTTGCTTGAAAATACAAAAAAAAAGTAGTGTTCTTGAGTTTGGATCTTGGCCGAAAGTTTGTTGTGTTCTTGTTGTGTTTGGACGAGACTTGAACATTAGATCTAGGAGTCATTTTGTTTGTCTTGGTTTTTCAAGTGTTAGTTTTCTTTATTAGTAACACTCTTGAGTCAAGATCTAAATTTGAGCTTGCATTTGTTGAAGGATTGTTGTGAACTTAAAGCCTTAGCCGATTGTGTTGTCATCTTTGTGGACTTGGCCGTGATTTGTTGGCCTTGTTGTTGTTGGAATTGGTTGTTGGGATTATTGTGTTCTTGGTGATTGTTGAAGTAGTTCTTGATGTTCTTCATCCCTTTTAAGACTTGTTAAAATAATGTGAATACTAGATCTATAAAGTTGAAGAAAAAAAGTGAAAGCTTGTTAGTCTTGAAAGACTTTCCATCACCCATTAACTAGTCAATCACTTCCCAACAACTTTCCTTGATTTAAGGGGGATGGTACAGAAAAGTCAAGTCTTCCACTTTTGAATTTGACAATAGGATTTCAAGACTTGTTTCCCTCCTAAATAAATTTACACCAATTACAAATCACAAATTGCTCAAGACTTCCAATTTTGGAAAATAAAATTTGTTAAGACTGCAACCAATACGTGGCTGCCACATCACGTTTTACTGTTCACACAACAAATTTAGGCTCAATTTTTTTATTTCTTAGTTTCTAATCTTTGTTTCTTAGTTGCAATTTGTTGATTCTATTGCTAATTAACAAACTAGTAATTGTCTACTAGGTTGTAAATTAGTTTTTGGGTCAGTTTATTTGTCTCTACGTTTTTTTGTGTGATTTTATCTTTTGAAATTCGTTGTAGTTTCTTGGTTCAAGTTCGTACGTATTTTCTTTGAGTTATTTCAAAAGAGAATCTATTCCGACCTCGAGCCCCAATTGGCACCAAGTAATCTCCTTGGAGTATGAACGAGTTACCAACACTTTTGAGGCCAATTGAGAGGCTTTTCAAAGTATGAGAGCTTGAGAGCTTGTGAGGATGTTTTCTTTTCTAACATTAACTAGTTTGTTGTTTTTTGTGTTTTTGTTTTAGAATTTCTTTTGTTAGGAACTATGGCATTGGAAATGGTGACCATGAATGATTTGATGGCTGCCATAATAGGTATGAAACATGACCTTAGTAGCCGAATGAAGAGAATGGAAAAAATAATGGACCGAGTGGAAGGAAGAATGGAAGGGACAGAAAGCTCTCTTTTCAAGGAGTTGGATAACTTGATAGATAATCCAAGACTTCCTAATCAAGTTCTAATGAGTGGACATGCTACACAAAATCTACAAGGTAATCAAACTAACTCTTGCACTCTAGTGAATGAGGCTAGTGGCCAACTAAGTGTGAATGGTAGTTTGTCTTTAGGTGAGCCGAATGTGCCTCAATTTGGTGAAGATAATGTACAACTTGATATTGTGGATACACTAGTTGATCCATCTAGTGTTGAGGCCATTGTGGAAAGTGATAGTACATTGTCTTATGGAAGTCATGAAGACCAACTTATGTGTGAAAATGGTGATGTTGAACATGTTGGCCGATTGACTATAGATGACCCTCTAGTTGTTTTTGTTGTAGACCATGCTAGAATAGATGGGATATATAATTGTACTAGTGGTAGTATTGGGAAAAGAAAATGCATCCTAAACCCGTGTCCATTGACACTCCACCCATTTGATCCCGGTGATCATTTGAAGTATGGCGATAAGGATGTCTTTTGGAATGAGTTGAATGCTCATGGAATTTATGGCCTTCCTATCTCGGCTTTCAAGCCTATTTGTTGTTCCAAGAAGAGTCTATGTTTTCCACTTGATGAGCAACTCTTGTTCCTTGTTTCTTGTCACACTTGTGTGGATAGACTAGTTGACTCTTTCTTGGGAGGGTATTCGGGTAAGAGGGATGTTTTGGTGTATGTGAATTTTGAGCCGACTTGGAAAGATTCTATGATTGATTACACTAATCCTAACCCTCATACCTTGAGGAACTTGTGTTTGCTTGTCCTTCCTATTGTTTTGCAAGGTTCGGATACGATCATGATTGTGGACCAATACATAAAGACTCAAGCTCGGGTGGCTGCCCAACCAATGGAACAAGATTTAAAGTGTAGATAACAAGTCCTAACACTCTAAAGCCATCTAATATGCACACTCCAAGGCCTCCCTTTTGTCTTGGCTCATTAAGGGCATTCTAGTCATTTTGTATTAAGTTGAAACCTAGGCTATAAATAGAACATGTTAGGTCATTTTGTCATAACTTCGATGATATTTTGAGAGTTCTTTGAGAGTGTTCATACAAGTGTGGATATCACTTGTGACAAGTGTGGAATCCTTTGTGTTGGTTGCTTGTTTTGAAACGTTGGTTGCTTGGGAATTCCGTTCCCTTGAGGTTACCGTAAGAACTTGATATTATTTGTATGAATTATTGGGTCTTAGTGTTCAATATACACTTTGGTTTATAGTGTTTGTGCATTGTGTGTCAAGTTATCTATCATTCTATCTTATTATTGTTGTTGTGTTCATTCTCGGTTTCGGGTGTCAAAACCCGAGACCTTGTTGTGTCATTTTTTTTCTTGTTATTGTGTTGTAATCTTAGTTTGTGGCTCGCTGATTATAGGTTTTTTACACCTTAGAATCTTGTTGTTATCGTGCTTGTATTGTTATTGTGTAGTGAATCCGAGAGGGGTCACCAAAAGGGGTCCTCAGTTCTTCAAATCATGGACTGTTTTGGTGTGTGTTAGTGTCTTTCTTGTCGATTTTGTATCAAAAAGGGACATAGCGGAGTATGTAGCTAAGTGTCCCAATTGTCAGCAAGTTAAGGTTGAACACCAAAGATTGGGTGGTACGCTGCAAGAGATTAGTATCCCTACTTGGAAGTGGGAGGTAGTGAATATGGATTTCATCATAGGGTTGTCTCGTACAAGATGTCAGGATGATTTAGTTTGGGTCATAGTAGATCGAATAACTAAATCAACCTATTCTCTACCTATCAAGACCTCAAATACTGTGGAGGATTATGCCAGAATGTATGTTCGCGAGTTAGTAAGACTTCATGGGATACCTTTATCCATCATTTCAGATAGAGGCACACAATTTACTTCTTAGTTTTGACAATCTTTTCAGAAGAGCCTTGGTACAAAGGTTAAGCTTAGTACTGGATTTCACCCATAGACCGATGATCAGTCTGAGCATACAATTCATACTCTAGAGGATATGTTGAGGGCATGTTTTTTAGACTTTAAAGGAATTTAGGATGACCATCTGCCTTTGATTGAGATCGCTTACAATAATAGTTATCATGCTAACATTCAGATGGCTCCATTTGAAATGTTGAATGTGCGTGGGTACAGGTCTTCTATAGGATGGTTTGAGGTTGGTGAAGTAGCCTTGATTGGGCAAGATTCTATTCTAGAATCTATGGAAAAGGTTTAGCTGATTCGTAAGTGATTAAAACTACTCAAAGTAGTCAGAAATCGTATATTGATGTAAGAAGGAGTGAGCTCAAGTTTGAAGTGGGAAATTGGGTATTCTTGAAGGTGACACCGATAAAGGGAATTATAAGATTTGAAAAGAAGGGAAAGCTAAGTCCCTAATTTGTAGGTCCATATGAGATAAGGAAGCTTGTAGGAAAGTTTGCTTACGAATTGAATCTTCCATCATACTTAGCTACATTTCATCCAGTGTTTCATGTTTCGATTCTTAAGAAGTGTATGGGAAATTCGTCCTTAGTAGTTCCCTTAGAGAGCATTGGGGTTAAAGATAACTTATCGTATGAAGAAATTCCTATTCAGATACTTGATAGGCAGGTCTGAAGGCTAAGGAATAAGGAAGTTGCGTCGGTGAAAGTTCGTTGGAGGAATCAATTGGTTGAAGGGGCCACTTGGGAAGCTAAAGCATTCATGATGGCCAAGTATACTCATCTTTTTTCCTCCAGTTCCATTCCTACCTAAGGTAAAGTATTATTTCCAGCAAGTTCTTTCCCGTAAAGTCCATTTAAGTGCTCTGATACGCCCAAAATACACTTCTCGTTAGAAAGAGTAAGCGGTCGTCATCAAATATAGAACCCAACTAGGTTGGGGTAAAATCCCATAGGGAATACTGTGCTAATTAAGTATTATGATTATTAATAGACGATTGATCAAAGGTTCCGGAGTAAAGGGGGGTTATTTGTTAACATTAAAGTATGCTTGTAGTAAATGGTGTTCCAACTAATGAATATGCTTGTAAGGTTTGATTCAATGAGAATGAAGAAACTAGGATTATGTTCACCAAGATGTTGCAGCAGTCAAGGTTGTTAGTTATCCAAAATTCATACGTAACAAATTTCAATTGCAAAAATTATTGAACTCTAAAGTTCATCTATGTATTTCTCAATCTTAATAGATGATTACCCCTTAATTCTCTAAAACTTAAAGAATATATTGATATGTTCGATTGATTTCTCAAGTGGGTTAATCCTTTTAAGGCATCAACCCTTAACCCAAAGGTTAAAGCCTTTGAGATCCTTGTAAATCTCCTCTTTTCCCAACATACACATTTCTACTCAAACAAGTGGTGTTCTTAGGCTCACCCTTCAAGTTTGCAACCAAGAAAGATCATAATAATGAATAGGAGTTTATACAATTGTAATTAGTTACAGAATTCAGGCAATCTCACAACCTTAAACAACCAATCACATCAAGGATCCCATAACCCTAGTTATGGGAGCTTTAGCCACACATCCTAGAAAGAGAAGAAGATTCCATTGTATTTCTCATAAATAATTTAATGAATTACTTACAAAAATATCCAAAGAATTGTTCTTGATCTCAAAAGAAGAATAGTTAATAATAATGTTCAGATCCATAATTTCAGCTATTTCTTAGAGGATAGTAGGTTACAAGTTGCTCAAAAGTTGTAAAAATAGTAAAAGATGAATGAAAGATGCTTAATCAAAACCTAGACTGGGTATTTTATGTTTCCAGGTACTAGGATTTAAAATTCGAACTCAGTATTACCGCGTCACAACTAATAGCCAAGTTAACGGTCCGTCACTTGGACCAGCGCTGAGGGTCCCAGGATACTTCACTCTTTTTAACGGTTGATGGTTAAGTTGACGAACCATCAAATGTCTGACGGTCTGTCACTTGGACTGTCGCTTGATCACTTGCGAGACTTCTTTCTGCTTCATGCTGATGGACAAGTTGATGGACCATCAGAGGACTGATGGTCAATCACTTGGACCGTCACTTGGGGTAGCCATTCTTCTTAAGTTTGACGGTCCGTCACATGGTTGATGACCCATCAGTTTGGCCATCATTTCCCTTTTTGCTCCTATTTGTCTATTTTTTCAAGTTATTTCTTCAACTAAGTCCTTGTCCTGAAAACACTAAAACCCAGCATTAAATACACCATTGGTTTCTTAAAAACACACAATTACCCTTTGAAAAAGATGTAAAATGTTCCGTTCAAAGCCAGAACATCAACACCCTCAACTTAAGATAATTGCTTGTCCTCAAGCAACCCAACATCATATTATATGAATGAACAAGACAATGATGGGCATTCAATCATTCATCTATGCATGATACAACCTCTCAACTATCACTAACTCATGTAGATTCAACACATCAGGATCCACAGTTGGCACTATTTACAATTCAGCACCTACACGATCACAGATGTAATATCCCACAAAAATCCATAGAAGCAAGTACAACTCAGATTACCCTCACAGTCAAAGAAATCCACCACACTTTATTTGTGGACAACAATTAAGACTCTTACTCTCACAAAAGAAGTTGCAAACATAACATATACACCCATAAGTTTTCCCTTCTCATCTACTGCTCCTCTACAGTTGATTCGCAAGGATCAAACAGGACTTTCTATGGCTTGTAATGAGGTTTCGATACTAGGTGAGGACTAATTTTTGGATAGTGACTTCAAGTTCAGATTTCACTATCTTTGTTTATGTTAGCTACTCACCATGACTACCATTTTTCTACTTCACTTATAATCCATACTATTCATCCACAATTTCACAATAACCCTAGTTATTTTTGGGTATACATCAGCCACCCTTTACTTATGTTGATGCTTTCAGTTGAAGTGCACATTATCTAACTAGATCAGGGATGGATGAGACATTTTCTTTCAACTTTAATCCATCTATATCAGAAGCAAGCTTCGCAGTAGTAGCCATTCTCAACTTAGAAATTTTGCCTAAGTAAAGGTGCACAATATCCGATACTGGACCAGGGCCAAAGCTAGGTGTTAACATCCTACTGAGAGTGAATCAGAATTATTGCTGGGACTGAATAACAATAAAAAAGACTGAATAAACAACAAAATCTCAAAGAGGGTGCAAAGGAAAGAAATTACGTATTTTTGGTGGGGTTCTTTATGTCTGGGTAGACTACAACTGAAGAAGGTCTGCTATTCTATCCTATTGAATCATCCACAAAGCAACACAAATGAACCGGGCAAGTTCTAGTTATATACACCATGAAAGAACTGTATCTAGATACTCGCTCACGCATATGAAATAAGCTAACACTTATCCTACCAACCCTTGGGTTCACATCACATGATTATGCTTACTCTATCTTTGCATCCTAATGCCAATCATAGATTCAAAATGGTTGCTCAACACATATCAAATAACAAAGAAGTATACTTAAATACAAGCTATTCATAGTATTCCGCCACATCATTATTCATCCATACATATAAAAGGTGCTAAAAGAGAAGAACATGAAATATTTATCATTATTGAATGATATTTACATCACAATGCACAAGAGAAATAAATAAAAACGTAAACATACCGATTCTACTAGATAGCACACGAGGGAAAAGAACACAGGCAACAAAAAAACCCATGGTGACCAACAACACAACAAGCATCACCCCCACTAAACAAAAATGCTCTGTCCTCAAATGCATTAACAGTAAAGTACAAGGGAGTAAAATACTTACAAAGCCTCTTAGGCTTGTGAGTTAGTCGAATTTGGTGAGTCTTCTTTGTCCTCAGGTGCAACATCAGTGACCCTAATGGTGGTAGGGGTGCTCAAAATAGATCCCTCCTGAATTGGAGGTATCTCAAATGGGACCGGATCAGGTGTGGGGCCCCTCAGTAGGAATGAACTAGTGAAAACTCTTGCTGCTTCATTTTCCACCTTTTCCTGCCTTTTTTCTTTATCTCTCCCCGACCTCTTCATAGTTTTCTTCATATCTCTGGCTTCTCTTTCTTCTGGTGTCATATCTTCTCGTCTCCTTCTCCTTGAAGCTTGTATGTCAGATTTTTCATCGACTTGTTTACCTTTATCTTTCTATGGACTTCCCATAAGATTAATGAGGCCCTCATATTCATCGTTGATTATAAATGTGTGATCAAAAGCAGGCTGTAATGGCTACCTTTTTAGTTTAGCAATGTCATCTTGTGCTTGCCTAAATTCTGCCATAAACTTAGCAAAATCTGGCACTGATAGCGCGTCCATCTGTTTGCTTATACGTTGTTCTATGTCATCCATTCTGGCCTAAATATTTTTATCTTTGCCCATGCGTTCAACTATTTTTTGAATTTCTTCTAGGTCCTAACGGATTTTGCAAAGTTTTTTTGTGTCAGCCTATATTCAAAATACTGAGGTGGTACATACGCAGTGTCTATAGTCTCTTCTACCAGAGGCATAAAAGCTGACCCTGTAGAAGCATCAGGGGGCACATTATCTGGTGGAACATAACTAGTAATCGATAATGTCATACCTATGGGGATCTCAGACGTCCCTGGGGATAGAGTTGACTGTGACTGATTGGCAAGTGTCTTGTTGACTTGCATCTCAAATTTTGAATCATCCTTCGTTCTCTCAATATCCTGCCTGTGACTTGCTTGAACCTCATTGTCAAACCCTCTGATTAAAGACATATTTGCTTTTCTGCATAGGTCTATGATAAAACACGGGAATGGTAAAGTGCTCCCCACTTTGTCTGCATGGATGAACAACTCATTAGCAATAATACGGCCAAAGTTAATCTTCAGCCCAACAATAAGACTAGAAACCAACACTACCCTGTGACTTTCTAAGTTTGCATCTCCCTCTGTTGGCATCAATCGCAGTCTGAAAATAGCCCACCAAAACTTAGCCCGAAAGCAGATAAACGATTTAGCAATGCGCTTTTTGGTATTAAGTGCCCATGATGGGTTACCATCATCAGTGAGAAGCCCAGATAACCAAGACCTTTGGCTGGATGTCATAGTTAGACGATGCTCAAGTTATGGTACGACAACCGATGCCTTATAATTAGGTCCAAATAGAATCCTGTTCAGTGTGCGAGTAGAGATATCAATGGTGACCCCTCTTACCGAAACTGATTCCCTATTAGGCAAATATGAAATTTTTATACCCTTGGGGCAATCCTTTTCTACCAGTGCCAAATTGTTGGCGAAAAACTATCATACAATGTTGGGATAGTATGTCCCTAGAGGTTTGCTCATTCACCCCAACTCGTACTCATTAAATCTTTGCTCAAGCTCTGGGAACTCATACAGCTCAAAAGTTATAATTTGGTGCTCCTCTGAGATGGGCCTCTTTATTTGCTTGTTTGTGGTTGGTTCAAGCCCATCAAGATAGTTCTTCCATGCTCTTTCAATATGCCACTTAATTTTTTCCCGTATTTGAGGGTCTTTGCTTTTAATCACATTAGTATATTCAGCTTCCGATGCCTCAACTTGGTTGGGGTTTGATGTGTTAACCCCTTCTTCGTTGGGGCTCGAAGTATTACTACTGTTGTTTTCAGTTTCACTCTCCTTATCAGACTGGGAGATTACTTGAGTCGACCACTGATGAGTGTTGAAGGCAGACGCTTCCTCACTGCATGTCAGTTTACCTCTACCCCTTGCTTGTTAAGCTTTGCCACCGCCTTTGTGTGGTGGTAAATTTCTTGCCATTTTTCCTGAACACAGAGCAAACCATCAATGTTGAATTAGAATCAGAAAGAAAGAGTTGACGGACAGTCTAACGTTCGTCAGGGGTCTGACGGTCGGTCAAGATGTTCGTCACAACTTAACAGTGAAGCTTTTGTTCAGAAACCTTTTGACGGTCAAGTTGACGGTCTGTCAGTGGTCTGATGGTCCGTCAAGAAGTCCCTCATAACTTAAACAGTGAAATAGTTTTTCAGAAGCCAGTTAACGAATAGTTTGACGGTCCATCAGGAGCCTGGCGGTCTGTCGGTGTGGCCGTCCACTGGAATTTTTGATATCCTCTTTCTCTTTGGAAATTTTACAAACATATGGCATGCATTTTACCATTAAGCACCACAATCACCATATTAATTCAACTTTTAACTACTAATTGCACCATTTTTTGCCATGGGTTACTCAGACTTCACCCAGGATAGTATTTACCAGAGTTCGATTAGAGGCACAACATCAACAACAAGAAAAGAAGGAGTTCTTTCATCCATTATCACACTCACATTATTCATGTTCTTAATTCTAAAAAGAAAAGTAGAGTTTTGATCATACCTTGTCCTTGAAGTACTCTTCAATGCTCTAACTTGTAAAACTTAGAACATACTATACCAATCAATTTCTCAGTGAGTGACTTAAATTTGATTCTGATGAGAATAATAGCAGAGATGGATGGTTTATATAGGAAAATAGAAGAGATGAAGAGTCCTAAGGTGGGATATATTTGACTTCTACAATGAATGTACAGGGATTTAAATGGTTATGGGAGTTAAAGAGTTGGTAACGTGTGAGTAACTCTCATTATCCATTAAATAGCATTTGAATCGGATCAAAATATCTAAAAAACATTTTGGTGACTCGACCCGCTCATTTAAGGACTAAGGTTTGTTTGACGGGAAAACTGACGATCCGTCAGGTGTCTGATGGTCCATCGGTTCCACCATCAAGGCTTACCAGAACTTGAATTATTTTGCTTTATTGCGACGGTGAATGTGATGGTCCGTCACAAGATTGATGATCTGTCATGGTGTCCGTCAACTCTTATCCAGAACCCTGATTTTTTAGCTCCATGTTGACGGTGACTTTAATGGTCCATCGAGAATGTGACGGTCCATCAAATTAGTCATCAAACCTTATCTAGGATGTCCATTTTTTTTCAATGGCTTCAATGGTTTCAACGACAATCTGTCAGGGAAATGATGGTCCGTCAACATTCCCGTCAACCTCCCTCAACTTAATCAAATCCTATTTTCCTGTATTTTTATCCCTGCACACTTCAACAAACACATCAAATTGCACCAAAAGAAACAAATAACTCTAACTACACTTACAACAACACATTGTGGGTTGCTTCCCACTAGCGCCTGATTTATTATCGTGGCACAACTCAGTTATCTAGATTACTTAGACTTCATTGAGACAAATGTACTTAAGCATTTAATCGAGTCCATTAGACCGATAAATATCTTAACTTATTGCCCATTGACTTTGAAGACACTTCCATCTTCGTTCTCAAGTTTGACTACTCCAGATGAGTAGAAGTGTGTAACTTTAAATGGGCCAGACCACTTAGACCTATGTTTACCTAGAAAGAGCTTTAGTCTGGAGTTGAAGAGTAATACCCAATCGCCTTTCTAAAAATCCCTCTTTTCAATCCTCCAATCGTGATATTTCTTTATTTTTTCCTTGTACAGGTTTGCTCTTTCACAATCCCCAAGATGAAATTCATCCATCTCATTCAGTTGCCCCAGTCTTAGCTCTGATGCCTCCTTTCAATTCAGATTTAACCTCTTGAGTGCCCATTAAACCTTGTGCTCCAGCTCTATTGGCAAATGACATGCTTTTCCATAGACCATCTGATTCAACGACATCCCAATGGGTGTCTTGAAAGAAGTCTGATACACCCACAAGGCATCATCTAGATTTCGAAACCAATCTTGCCTACTTGTGTTCACCGTTTTGGATAGGATAGACTTTATTTCCCAATTCAAAATATCCACTTGACCACTGGTTTGTGGGTGGTATAGAGTTGCTAATTTATGCTATTTTACTCCATATTTTGCCAAGGCATCCTGAAACACTTTGTTGCAAAAATGAGATCCTCCATCGCTTATATAGTATGTGGTACTCCAAAGTGAGAGAAACTTTTTTTTTTAGAAAAGCAACCACTCTCTTACCTTAGTTGTTAGCCAGAGAAACTACTTCTACCTATTTGGATACATAATCTACAACAACCAAGATGTATTTCAACCCATAGGAACTGATGAATGGCCTCATGAAATCAACACCCCAAACGTCGAACAATTCAACCTCTAGTATTTTTGTCATGGGCATCTCATGGTGCTTTGAAATTGAGCCTTGCCTCTGATACTAATCACATCTCTTCACAAATTCATATGCATCCTTGAATAACGTTGGCTAATAATATCCACTCTGCAGCACTTTTCTTGCAGTACAATTACCTGCATGGTGACCCCCAACTGGGAAGGCATTACAGGCTTCCAAAATATTCAGCATATAAACTTCTGGAATGCATCTTTTAATAATATTACCAGCACAACGTCTGAATAGTATGGCTAATAATAGAAGTAACTTTTGGCATCATGGAGTAATTTCCTTTTATGATAAAAGGAAAGATCTTCAGGCATAAGATTGCTTACCACATAGTTGCAAAGTTCGCGTACCAAGACACTCTTTCAAGCACAACAGGAAGGATTTTCTCATCAGGGAATGTATCATCAATTTCATATTTATCAGTGATTTCCTAATCTTCCTCAATCCTGGATAGATGGTTTGTGACTTGATTTTCACATCCTTTCCGATCTTTGACCTCAAAGTCAAAATCTTGTCGAAGCAGCACCCATCTGATTAACCTTGGTTTAGCATCCTTCTTTGCCATCAAATATCTCAAGGTAGCGTGGTCTGTATGAACCACCACCTTGGTTCCCAATAAGTAAGCACAAAACTTCTCAAAAGCATAGACAATATCGAAAAGTTCTTGCTTAGTAATAGTGTAATTTTTCTGTGCTCTATTTAACGCCTCACTCGTATAGTAGATGGGGTGAAACAATTTTTCTTTCTTCTAGCCAAGCACAGTCCTAAGTTCTACTCCACTTTCATCACACATGAATTCAAATGGCTTAGACCAGTCTGGAGTAACAATAATTGGGGCAGCCACCAGTTTTTTTATAAGGCATTCAATTGCCTTCCTGCGATCATCATTAAATACAAACTTAGCCTGCTTCTTCAACAATTTGCACGGTGGATTTACAATTTTGGAAAAGTCCTTAATAAACTGGTGGTAGAATCTAGTATGCCCCAGGAAACTACTGTAATACCAGTGTTTTTTGTTAGCTTGAAAATCATCTCAAGGATATTAGAACTTGTTTTGAAATAAGAATTCACTATTATACACATGTTATTTCCATAATTTTCACTTCCTATCATGTGGTAAATTGAATAAGCTTTCCATCGATATATAATTCGCCCAAATTCGACACCAGGGCAAAGAGTTAGAGCCTTTTTAGTGAGACAATGTTTGACCTGAGCCTTCAACGCGTTGTGGAGATAACTCAAATGGAAATTGTCAATTTCCAGTGTTGCTCCACGATACTGGTGCATCGTGCCAAAATTCCAGGTTGTAGACAAGGTGGTAACGCGATATCTTCATGTCGTGCCACCGTGAAGTTTTCCAATTGTCAATTTCCAGTGACACGGTGCAATAACGCCACGTCACGCCAAGGGTCCAACTCGGAAAATTTTACTGAAAATTTAATGATGTGTCCAGGGTTAAAAGGGTTAACTTCCTACCCCTATATAATACCTTTAACACATGATTCAACCACTTTTCACCCAAAACATATTAGTTTCTCTCAAGTTTATCTTAAGAACAAACTAGGATTTTTATTGGGGATTCAAATTGAGGAAGGTTTCACCATCAATCTTCATGAAATCACAATCTAAGGTATGTATAGTATTCATTCATGGACCCCTTTCATCCATGAAGTCAAAGAATCCTTTTTAACTATAAGTTATGGATTTTCTTCATGTTTTCATGCTTCGTATATTCTCTTTCATATTGATAAATGAGGAATTGATTTCTATTCCATGATTTGATGATAAATTCTATGTGGGTTGATTAGTATAGATAAAGATTCATGAAATATCATGACTAAAACCTTGTATGATGAAATTGGAGTTGAACCATGATGTTTAATTGTTATACCATGATGTTTACATGTACTATGTCTGCCATATGTTTAACTAAATGCCTAGATGAAGGAAATTTTCCTAAGTAGCATGATATCATGAAAATCCACATAAATGTACAAGCTTATGCCTATTAGACATTTGATGAAATGCTCTAATAAGCGTATTGTGGTGATTATCATGTATTCAAGAATATCAAGTCATGTCAGTTTCCTTCCATCGAGTCCTGGGGGTACTTGTACCCGAAATATTAGTTGTGTGCCTAGAGCCATGTCATATTTTCATGATACTCTTAGTCAAGCTATAAACTCTGAGACTTCAGATAGTCTTATAACTCAGGAAAAATCTCCATGATCTCATGAACTCAGTTAGTTATCAGACATCAGTAGTATTTTGTCAGCCATTGAAATTCAGTGACTCAGTCCATGCTCAGTTCAGTTCAGTAAATCATGTTCAGTGTCCATTCATATGGGAGTAGGAATTAGCACCGAGTGAACCCAAGGATGGGGTCTCACCTGTTATACGAGGGTGTGATTCCTAGAAGTAATCTTTGCATTCCAGAACTATGTAGCCAGCATAGGTTGAGACATCGTAGCCTTTTATATGAGGGTAGATAAGGTGGCTTAACCTATTATGTGAGGGTTCCCACCGTTCTCCTAGATTTACCTATTATATGAAGGTTACTCATATGTTGTCTTTACCAGTGGCGCGGTATTGACACTCTTCTAATCAGGGTATAAATTGGACCCCAGCTCAGCTATTATAGCACATTTAGGGCATATCGGTTAGATACTACTTCCCACAGTTTCATGTTACAGAATCAAGACTGTCAGATACAGTCAATCAATCTCAGTAATAAAACTCAGATAGTGCATCAGATTTCAGGACTGTCAGACACAATCAACTCAGACATAGTATGGAACTCAGATAGTTCCGTCAGATTCAGGAATGTCAGGCACAGTCACCCATGTTCTCAGTTATATTTAGATATAGTCATTTATGTTATCAATTATGTCATGTTATCAGTGTTCAAACTCAGTAGTCATGCTACTACAATATCAGTATTATGTTATCACGTTGTCAGTTACAGTTATGTATTTATGTATGTATTCTCACGTTCATGTTAGACAATGAATTACCATTATTCATGCATGTGAACCATTGTATATAGCCTACCTCACATGTATAGTCAATACATATGTACTGACGCATTCGCGCTATGGTGCTTTCTTTTTATGTTACTCCATAGGTTCAGAGACACGAGTTCCAGATCAGAAGTAGATTCCAGTTTCAGTTGTTAGAGTAGAAGTGAGTCCTCATCCTTCAAGGACATAATGATTTTTTATTATCTTATTGATTATCTTATTAGTTAGAGTTAGTTGGGGACATGTACCATCAACTCCTTATTCAGATTCTTCAGACAGTAGAGGCTTTCAGACTAGATATAGACTAGATGCTGACTAGATATAGACTATTATGTTTTAGACTTCAGTTTTGTTTTGGGTATTCTATTACCCCACACAGATGTTACGTTATTCAGTTATGTTCGTGATCGAACCTTATGGCCTTTCAGTGCATGTTTCCATATTATTATGATATCATATGCAGTATACAGGTACAGATATCAGTCATGGGTTAGCTTGTGGTCCTTCGGGGTCATGAGAACCATGTAGTATTTTGGTTCAGCAAATCGGGTCGTTACAAACTTGGTTTCAAAAGCCTAAGGTTCAATAGAGTCCTAGGAAGTCTGAAAGCCGCATCTAGTAGAGTCTTGTGCATGGGTGTGTTGCATGCCACATTTATGGGCAAGAGGCTATGAGATGTTTTAAGAATAGTTTCCCCTCTTTCAGTATTCATGTCATGCCAGTGAGCATAATCACAAGTCAGTCTCTCAGTCTAATCCGTTTCTTCTCTTTATTTCAGAACAAACCTCCTAAGAGAAGAAATCAGTCAGCCTCTCAGCCCGAAGAAGCTTTGGGCGATCATGTTTCTCATGCGGAGTTCAGGACCATATTTACCACTCTTGCTCAATCAGTTGCTGCTCATAATGAATGGCCAACAGTTATTCCGGCCAACCCAGTGGCCAACTTAGCTGCAACGAGAATTCAGGATTTCACCCAAATGAATCCTCCAACCTTCCTTGGGTCTAAGATAGATGAAAACCCTCAGGAATTCTTAGATTAAGTTCAAAAAGTGACAGACGCCATGGGGGTGACTACTGTTGAAAGTGCTAAGCTAGCTGCATACCAGTTGCAGGATGTGGATCATGCTTGGTTCAAACAATGGAAGTCTAAAAGATCATATGATGCAGGTCCTATAGAGTGGGAGGAGTTTGTCACTGCTTTCTTAGATAGATTCTTTCCCCAAGAGCTTAGAGAAGCCAAGGTGCTAGAGTTCATCAACCTCAGGCAAGGTAATATGACAGTGAAAGAGTATTCTTTTAAGTTTACTTAATTAGATAGATATACCCCTCATGTGGTTGCAGACGGTAGAGCCAAAATGAGTAAGTTTGCTTCAGGGGTGAACGACAGCGTGGTTAATGAGTGCAAATCTGCTATGCTGAATAGTGACATAATCTTAGCTAGGCTTATGACTCATGCTCAGCAGATAGAGGAGCAGAATATTAAGTAGGGGGAGAAACAGAATAAGAGAGCAAAGACAGGTAGTTTCAACTTCGCTCAGCCTAAGTCAGAAGGAGAAAACTATTCCCAGTTTTGTCCTAAGTTATCAGTTCCAGCTCCCTCTATAGACAGTGCTCCAGTTCCTAAGTTCAGAGAGGGTAAAAAAGATAGAGCACCAGGCTCTAAGTCCCAGGGCAGTGTTAGCAATGCCCGCACCTATTTTCTTTGCCAGACTTACGGTAAGCACCATCAGGGTATTTGTATAGCGGGTAGTGGCATTTGTTTTTATTATGGCAAGTTAGGCCACAAAGTTAGAGACTGTCCTCAGCCAGGTCCTCAGGGTCAACAGAATCTCTCTTCAACTCATTCCGGTTTCCCAAATCAGCAAGGTGCCACTTCTAGTGCTACTAGCAGACAATGAACAAATCATCTCTATGCTCTTCATACTCGACATGATCAGAAAAGTTCTCCTGATGTAGTTACTGGTACGTTACAGATCTTTCATGTGCATGTTTATGCTTTGCTAGATCTGGGAGCTTCCTTGTATTTTGTTACTCCTTATATAGCAGTTGATTTTGGAATCAGTCCCAAAATTCTAGCAGAGCCTTTTTCAGTCTCTACCCTAGTGGGTAAAACCATCATAGCTCGGTGGGTATACAGGAACTGCTCGGTTATGATATTTCAGAAAGTCATGTTAGCAAATTTAGTCAAGTTAGAGATGACTGATTTTGATGTCATTCTCAGGATGGATTGGCTACATTCCTTCTATTGCACAGTCGACTACAGAAATAGAATAGTTCAGTTTTAGTTCCCGAATGAACCCATCCTAGAGTGGAAGGGTAATACTTCAGCGTTCAGAGGTCAGCTTATTTCCTACCTTTAGGCAAGGAAAATGATATCTAAGGGGTGTGTTTATCATCTTGTGTATGTTAAGGACTCTAGTTCTTAATCTCCCAGTCTTAAATCAGCCCCAATAGTGAATAAATATTCAGATGTCTTTCTCAAAGATCTTTCAGAAATTTCTCCCGAAAGGGAAATACACTTCGGTATTAATCTTCTTTCAGACACTCAACCAATCTCTATTCCGCCATACAGAATGGCACCAGCAGAACTCAAGAAATTAAAAGAATAGTTAAAGGATCTCTTAGATAAGGGATTCATCATACCCATCATTTCCTCATGGGGTGCACCTATCTTATTCGTGTGCAAGAAAGACGGTTCACTCAGAATGTGTATAGATTACTGTCAACTCAATAAGGTTACGGTCAAGAACAAGTATCCTCTTCCCAGAATCGATGACTTATTTGACCAACTTCAGGGTGCCAGTTATTTCTCTGAGATAGACCTCAGATCCGGCTATCATCAGCTCAAAGTTAGAGAATGTGACATCCCAAAGATAGCTTTCCATACTCGGTATGGTCACTTCAAATTTCTAGTCATGTCATTTGGTCATACCAATGCTCTAGCCGCTTTCATGGACTTGATGAACCACGTGTTCAAGCAGTACTTAGACATGTTCATCATAGTCTTCATAGATGATAGTCTAGTCTATTCCCGCACTGAGTGCGATCATGCAGACCATCTCAAAATAGTACTCCAGACTCTTAGAAATCATCAGTTATTCGCCAAATTTAGTAAGTGCGAATTTTGGATAAGATCAGTAGCATTCCTTAGCCATATTGTTTTTGGTGATGGCATTAGAGTCGATCCTCAAAAGACCAAAGCGGTAAGGAACTGGCCTCTCCCTGTCTCTCCATTAGATATCAGGAGTTTCTTGGGTCTAGCTGGCTATTACAGACGGTTTGTTGAGGGATTTTCTTCTATTGCATCTCCTATGTACAGATTGACTCATAAGAAAGTAAAGTTTTAGTGGTCAGATCCATGTGAGAAGAGTTTTCAAGAATTAAAGACTCGACTCACCTCAGCTCCAGTTCTAGCATTACCAGGCGGTTTAGACGGTTTCGTAGTATATTGTGATACATATATAGTGGGTTTGGGTTGTGTCCTCATGCAACATGGTAATGTCATAGCCTACGCCTCCAGATAGCTTAAACCCCATGAGAGGAATTATCCTACTCATGAGCTTGAGTTAACAACCGTAGTATTTGCCTTAAAGATTTGGAGAAATTATCTCTACGGAGTTCATGTAGAAGTCTTCACAGATTGTAAGAGACTTCAGTATGTCTTTTCTCAAAAATATCTCAATCTTCGTCAGTGAAGGTGGTTAGAGCTCTTAAAAGAATATGACATGAGTGTCCTCTATCATTCGGGCAAGGCCAATGTAGTGGCCAATGCTCTCAGTAGACTGTCCATGGGTAGTATTTCTCATGTTGATGATAGTATGAAGAATTTAGCCCAGGAAGTCCACCAGCTTGCCAGACTAGGTGTTCGCTTAGTCGATTCTTCAAAATGTGGTGTATGTGTTCAGAGTAGTTCAAAATCATATCTAGTTTCTGAGGTGAAAGAAAAATGATAGGGATCCTCGCCTTGTCAAGTTAAAATAGTCAGTTCAGGATCAGAAAATAGAGGTTTTCTCCCAAGGAGGATATGGTGTTCTTCGTTATCAAAGTCGTCTTTGTGTTCTAGACGTAGATGACATAAGGGAGCGAATTCTTGCAGAAGCGCATGGTGCACGCTACTCTATTCATCCAGGGGCCAAAAAGATGTACCGCGAATTGTGGGAGATCTATTGGTGGAGCAGAATGAAAAGAGATGTTGCCAAATTTGTGGCTAAGTGCTCTACATGTCAACAGGTTAAGATAGAGCATCATAAGCCTAGTGGGTCCATACAGGAGTTCAGTATTCCTACCTGGAAGTGGGAAGTTGTGAACATGGACTTCGTGATGGGTTTGCCTCGAACTCATCATCAGCATGATTCAGTTTGGGTCATTGTAGACAGGATGACCAAATCATCTCATTTCTTTCCGGTTCATACCTCTTATTTAGCTGAGGATTGCGCCAAGATCTACATCAAGGAGCTGGTCAGATTGCATGGTGTTCCGTTATCAATTATATCAAACAGAGGTACCCAGTTTACCTCTTATTTTTGGAAAGCATTCCAAAAGGGTCTTGGTACCCAAGTTCATCTCAGTACAACCTTTCATCCTTAAACAGATGGTCAAGCAGAAAGGACCATTTAGACTTTGGAAGATATACTAAAGAAGTGTGTAATTTATTTCAAGGGTATTTGGGATGACTACTTACCCTTGATTGAATTTGCATACAACAATATCTATCATTCCAGTATTCAGATGGCTTTATTCGAAGCTCTCTATGGTAGGAGATGTAGATCATCAATTGGTTGGTTCAAAGTTAGTGAGGCCTCAGTCATAGGTCCTGACTTAGTATTCGATGCCTTAGAGAACATTCAGTTAATTAGAGAAAGACTTCGGGCAGCTCAAAGCCGACAGAAGTCTTATGCAGATGTTTGTAGAAAGGATCTCGAGTTTGACATTGGTGATCATGTCTACCTCAATATCTCTCCCATGAAGAGAGTGAAGAGAATCTGCAAGAAGGGAAAGCTCAGTCCCCGATATATCGGTCCCTTCAAGATTCTCAGTCGATTCGGCAAGGTTTTTTATGAGCTCGAATTGTCTTCAAATCTAGCCTCAGTTCATCCAGTCTTTCATGTATCTTTGATCAAGAAGTGTATAAGTGAACCATCAGTCGTAGTCCCTATTCAGAGCATAGATGTTCAGAACAACCTCTCTTATGAAGAGATTCCAGTTGAAATCTTAGACTTTCTGACTTGTAGATTGAGGAACAAAGAAGTCCCTCTGGTTAAAATTCTTTGGCGAAATCAGTTCGTTGAGGGAGGTACTTGGGAAAAAGAAGAAAATATGCATACCAAGTATACTTACCTCTTCCCCGCTAACTCAGATCAAGATCAAGGTAATAGTTCTCCTTAAGTTTACTCAGTTTCATGATTAGTGTACATCACTAACTTAGTATTCAGTCTCATGTTCATGTTCTCATGATAAACTTGGTATCAAGTACCACCGCATATTCATTCATGCATTCATGTATCAGATCAGTTATATAGTTATGTATCAGACATGCATTCTCATTGTGAGAAAACTTAGCTCTTCAGAACTTTCAGTTATGCATTTATAAATCAATTACGCATGCATCAGATATGCATGTTCAGTATGTTATGTTTAGCTTGTCAGTCACATCTGTCATGAGATCATGTTCTATTTATTCATGTTCAACTCATTTTTCCCCTCTCAGTCAGTCTCATTCGAGGACGAATGTTCTCAAGGGGGAGATATTGTAATACCCATGCTTTTTCTTATCTTGAAAATCATCTCAAGGATGTTACAACTTTCTTTGAAATAAGAATTCATTCTTATACACCTGGGAAATTGAATAAGTTTTCCATCAATATATAATTCGCACAAATCTGAAACCCGGGCGAAGACTTAGAGCCTTTTTACGTGAGACAGTGTTTGACTTGAGCCTTCAGTAGAGATAGCTCAAATAATAATTGTCAATTTCTAGTGTTTCTCCGCGATACTGGCGCATCGTGCCAAACTTCCAGGTCATAGACAAGGTGGCAACATGATAGATCCACGTCGCACCACCGTGCAGTTTCCTAATTATCAATTTCCAATGACACGGAATGATAACGCCACGTTGCACCAAGGGCCCAACTCGGAAAATTTTTCTGAAAATTTAATGACGTGTCCAGGGTTAAAAGGGTCAACTTCCTACCCCTATATAATCCCTTTAACACGTGATTCAACCATTTTTCACCCAAAACATATTAGTTTCTCTCAAGTTTATCTCAAGAACAAACTAGGGTTTCTATTGGGGATTCAAATTCAGGAAGGTTTCACCATCAATCTTTACAAAATCATAATCTAAGGTATGCATAGTGTTCATTCATGGATTTCTTTCATCCATGAAGTCCAAGAATCCTTTTTAACTACAAGTTATGGATTTTCTTTATGTTTTCATGCTTCGTATGTTCTCTTTCATGTTGATAAATGAGGAATTAATTTCTATTTCATGATTTGATGATAAATTCCATATGGGTTGATTAGTATAGATAAAGATTCATGAAATCTCATGACTAAAACCTTGTATGATGAAATTGGAATTGAACCATGATGTTTAATTGATATACCAAGATGTTTACATGTACTATGCCTACCATATGTTTGATTAAATGCCTAGATGAAGGAAATTTGCGTAACTAGCATGATATCATGAAAATCCCTATAAATGTATAAGTTTATGCCTATTAGACGTCTGATGAAATGCTTCAATAAATGTATTGTGGTGATTATCATGTATTCAAGAATATTAAGTCATGTCAGTTTCGTTCCATCGAGTCCTACGGTACCTGTACCAGAAATATTAGCTATGTGCCTAGAGCCATATCACGTTTTCATGATACTCTCAGTCTAGCTATGAACTTTTATACTTCAGATAGTCTTATGACTCAGGAAAAATATTCATGATTTCATAAACTCAGTCAGTTATCAGACATCAATAGTATTTCGTCAGCCACAAAAATTCAGTGACTCAGTCCATGCTCAGTTCAGTTCAGTAAATCATGTTCAACGTCCATTCAGATGGAAGTAGGAATTAGCATTGAGTGAACCCAAGGATGGGGTCTCACCTATTATACGAGGGTGTGATTCCTAGAAGCAATCTTTGCATTCCAGAACTATGTAGCCAGCATAGGTTGAGACATCATAGCCTTCTATATGAGGGTAGATAAGGTGGCTTAACCTGTTATGTGAGGGTTCCCACCATTCTTTCTAGAGTTACCTATTTTATGAGGGATACTCACATGTTGTCCTTACAGTGGAGCGGTATTGATACTCTTCCAATCAGGGCATAGATTGGACCCCAGCTCAGCTATTATAGTATATTTGGGGCATGTTGGTTAGATACTACTTCCCACAGTTTCATGTTACAGAATCAGGACTGTCAGATACAGTCAATCAGTCTCAGTAATAGAATTAGATAGTTCTTCAGATTTTAGGATTGTCAAAAACAATCAACTCAGACATAGTACGAAACTCATATAGTTCCATCTGATTTAGGACTGTCAGACACAATCACCCATGTTATCAGTTATATTCAGATACAGTCATTCATGTTATCAGTTATGTCATGTTATCAGTGTCCAGACTCAGTAGTTATGCTACCACGGTATCAGTATCATGTTATCACATTGTCAGTTACTGTTACGTATTTATGTATGTATTCTCACATTTATGTTAGACAATCAGTTAAAATTATTCATGCATGTGAACCATTGTATATAGACTACCTCACATGTTTTCTCAGTATATATATACTGACGCATTCACACTATGGTGCTTTCTTTTATGTTATACCATAGGTTCAGAGACACAAGTTCCAGATCAGCAATAGATTCCAGTTTCAGCAGTTAGAGTAGAAGTGAGTCCTCATCCTTCGAGGATATAATAATTTTCTATTATCTCATTGATTAGCTTATTTTTTGGAGTTAGTTGGGGACATGTCCCATCAACTCCTTATTTAGATTCTTCAGACAGTAGAGGCTTTCAGACTAGATGCAGAATAGATACATACTATCATGTTTTAGACTTCAGTTTTATTTTGGGTATTCTATTACCCCACATAGATATTACGTTATTCAGTTATGTTCATGATCGAACCTTATGGCCTTTCAGTGCATATTTATGCATTATTATATTATCTTATGCAGTATATAGGTACAAATATTAGTCATGGGTTAGCTTGTGGTCCTTCGGGGTCATGAACATCGTGTAGCATTTCCGTTCAGGAAATCGGGTCGTTACAACTACTAACTCCCTTCATAGAGATAGGTGTGGGTTATTTCTCTATCACCTCTACTTTTTCCCAGTCAACCTCAATCCCCTTGTCTGAAATTCGATGTCCAAGCATAATTCCCTCCTTCACCATGAAGTGGCATTTCTCCTAATTCAACACAAGATTGAATTTCTTGCATCTCTGGAGCGCTCTACTCAAATTTACTAGACATAGCTCAAACGAGTCACCCACAACAGTAAAATGATCCTTGAATACCTCCAAGGTATCCTCCACCATGTCGGAGAAGATAGACATCATGCACTGTTGTAATATGGCCGGTGCATTACATAAACCTAATGGCATTTGCTTGATTGCAAACGTTCCATACGGGCATGTGAATACTTTTTTCTCCTAATATTATGGGACAATTGAAATCTGATTGTATCCTGAATACCCATCCAAGAAACAATACCAAATCCTTCCTGCCAAACGATCAAACATTTGATCCATGAAGGACATTGGGAAGTGATCCTTTAATGTCCACGAGTTCAACTTTCGATAGTCCATACACACTCGCCACCTAGTCACTGGACTAAGAAGAATCAACTCATTCTTCTTATTAGAAACTACAGTCATGCCTCCTTTCTGGGCACACATTGCACGAGACTCACCCACTTGCTGTCGGAGATGGGGTATACTACCCCTGCATAAAGCCATTTAATAATATCCTTTTTAACTACTTCTTGCATCGGTGGGTTTAATCTGCGTTGATTCTTTATAGTTGGTGTGCACTCTTCCTCTAACAAATTTTTTTAGCTGCAAATACCCAGCGGAATACCAATAATATCAAGAATCGTCCATCTTATAGCTTTTTTGTATCTCCTAAGCATAGAAATAAAGACATCTACCTGCTGCTCACCCAAGTCTGCTACAATAATGATATGTGAGCAAAAGCTAACACATTTTTTGCTTTTTAGCTCAAAATAATTGCGAAGTCTTAAGCAACTTTTATTGTTTTTTGATTATTTTATTTTTAATCCAGCTACAAGTGATCGGGGAGGAAACCAAAGAAAATAAGAATAAATTAGCTGAAATCTGCTACAAATGATCTATACTGAAGTTGATGCCATTTCTGAAGCACCGTCATACATATGACAGGCTGTTAAATTTTCCGTCAAACTTAGACTAAACCTGAGGAATTGAGATAAAATATGATGACGTTTCGGAAGCGCCGTCAAGCATGGGACGGGCTGTCAAAGTGGTCGTCAAACTGAGGCAGATTATGTTGATTTCTAGTGAGGATGTGATGATATTTTTCACGGGCCATCACATATTTGACACGCCGTCAGAAAAATCAGAAGATAGTAATTCACTGGAGACTTTGACGACATCCTACACACGTTGTCATACTTATGACGCGCCGTCACCCATCCCAAAGAAAATCTTAAATTTTAATTTTATTTCCTTATTTAGGGTTGACTATTTAAAGACCTGTAGGAGGATTTTCTAATATTAATTCCACAGAAGGGGAGAGAGCCGCACTTGAGTTTTTGGTGAGACAACACATTGATATTTTCTCTCTCTAATTTTCTTGGCTTGAAGAAGAAAATTCTTTGAAGGGATTAATATCATTACTTTGGAATTTCCTTTGTGATCTAATCTGAGATTCACTAGTTATTATTCATCTCTATAAGTTTATCTTTCAAATCATGAATTCAATTATATGTTTCGTTCGTTACATCATGAGTGGCTAAATTCCATTAACCTGGATTATGGGATCTAGGTTTAGGTCATGATAAGGTGTTAAATACTCAAGGTTTAATAGGTGTTAGCATTTCTTGATAATTCTGAGACTATACTTTATGTTTATTAGTTGCAAACAATAGGTGTGCCTACTTTGGTTTGCTTGACAAAGAAATCATAAACAGTAGGAAGTGAGTTATCAACAAGGACTCAGAAAGGCTTTGTTTAATAATCAGTGTTGTAACAAGGTTGATTAACCTAAGGTAAAATTTGTATAGCGATAAGTGATTCCCTAAGTCCGAGAGGATTAGGGAATTAAACGCTTGAATAGGTCGAGAGACATTTGAGCATACCATCGATAAAGATAGCTTGTCATCCTAACTACCTGAGAACCTTGAGTAAATTTTAGTATTTGTCATGTACCATAAGCCCTAGAGAATATAATCCTGGTTATTTCATAAACTCTTGATTACAAACTGAAACCAAGTTGACCAACAATTACTTGTTAAACTCAAAACCCCCATTTATCTTTTTGTGCCAGTTGTTTGAATTTGACTTGTAGCTTTAGGTTCAAACTAGTTTAATCGCCACTCACATTGTTCCCTATGGATTCGACCCCGACTCTAAAGTTGGGTAAATATATTAACAACGACCGCCTTTGCCTTGCACTAAATTGAGGTGTAAGTTGAGCGTTATCAAAAATGACGCCATTGCCAGGGAACAATTTGGCGTATTAAGTTAGTTTTGACTTTTAGCTTACTTGCTTGAATTCAAACTTGTAAATATTTGTTTGTGATTTCCTTTGTTTTTTTTATTTGGTAGATTTTCTTTATTTTTGTTTATTTCTTACTATGGCATCATGGAATGAATGTGAGTCTGATGGTTGGAAATCTTATCTGGATGATCCATGTCCATATTTTGTTGGACCCCACTTTTGGCAAGATTGTAGATATGATTCCCGGAGAGAGATGTGTGCACCATCTCCCCCCTACTGAGAGTATAATTGTTCCTTATATGGTGGTCAAGATGGACATTGGAGTGATTTCCCAAATGCCCTTTCCCCCTATTGCGCTAACCCAAGTTCTATTTCTTCTTATGAGTATGATAGGTCTTATGGTCAGGAAAAGAAAGAACGAAGCACTGGAAAGAGTGACCGTGAAGCTATGCTTCAACTAATGTTGGATCGTATAGACACAATGAATGATACCATACATGACATACGTCAAGACATTAGGGAATTTAACAAGGGAAGAGAAAGGATAGAATAGATGGATATCGAGGTCAATCATCCAAAATACTTTTCTACATTATGTTTAGATGATATCTTGTCTGTGGAATTATTTAAAATAATGGAAGAATGTGAGGATGAAGAGAAAGAATCCGATGTTGATGATGAGCTTAATGTTGATCAACCCTCGGTGATTTCCCAACCAACCGAACCATTCATGAATGAAGATGCCAAGGATGAGGAAATGGTATTAGAGTCAAAAGAATAAATCAAGCGCAATCCTCGTGAAGAATCTAGTCCATTCTGGGGTAAAAATACTAATAGGGAAGTTATTCTAAAATTGAGGGTTAGTCATCATTCGAATCACTTTTCAACATTATGCTTAATGGATGTGATGAAAGTCGAATCACCCAAGAAAATGATGAATTTTGAAAATGAGGAGGAAGATTCTTACATTTTGGAGTTTGTCCTTCCAAAAGGGTATACTACAACCCCAATATTGAAGGCCAAGGAGCTTAAAGATCGATGTCCATTTAGTGTCTGTTTAAGATTCTCACCGTTGCCAAATGAGTCCGTATGAAAGTTTGATGCAAAATTGGGCAAGCAGTTCAAGTCTTCGAAGTGGCATGATAGAACATTCCTCATCATGCCCTCATATTTCCCCAAAGCACCTCAAAGATGTATTGATCAAAAGTTGGGCCGGTGTTTCAAATCCTCCAAGTGGAGACATAAATAATTATCAACAAGGTATCTTGACGAAGTCTGAGTAGTCAAGATAACTGAGTCGCGCCGCGACGTTAAACCAGGCGCTTCTTGGGAGGCAACCCAAGGTATTTTGTTGTTTGTATTCGTATTATGTAATTGACATCAGATCTTTGCACCCATAGTGCCACAGGTATGTTTCTGACTCTCTTATTTTGGTTTGACGCATTGGGGACTTTGCATGATTTTAAGTTGAGGGTGGGGCTACTTATGGGTGTTGATGTCCTTCTGGGGTTTTTGTTGCCGTGTCTCTTTTCCCCAGAGTCGTGTTCCTAGTAGAGTCGACATGTTTAGACGTATCGTATTTTGTTTTGTGATGTGTTTTTTTTAACTAGGGGTAAATAAGTATCTGTGGCAGTTGACATATTTTTGTTGATTTTTTGAACACCTCTCTAATGATCTATTTTATAACTGTGACATGCATTCATGTGTGACCACTGTGCATCTTTTTGTGGCATTAGTACTAGTGACATGATAATCGCTGCTAATAATTGCATGAACTTAATAGGTAATAGCTTGTGATGTACCTGTGTGCCATGTGTGTGTGAGATTTTACTGAGTTCCCTTTGTACTGCCGAATCCAGAACTTGCCCGGTTCGTCTTGCCTTAGTTGAAAGGTAGGGGTTAGGAAAGGATCATAGGCCATTTTTGAATGTAAGTCACTATTAGACTAAATGACATTCCCATAATGCATGATATCCCTCGATTCCTGTTTGAGCCTGAATTGACCATTTTCTTTCTATGATACCTATCACCTTCCCTTTTTTTTATCATAATGAACCTGTTTTGGCCCTGGTCCTCCTTGGACACTGTGCACCTTGACTTATGCAAACAGTCTAAGTTGAGGGTGGCTATCATAGGGGTACATGATGTAAATTAGGTATGAAGAAGGGTAGAGTAGAAGAAAAGGAATAAGTGAAAAAGAAATAGAAAATTGGGTGTTGGTGAAAAAGAGCAAGAAAAGAAGTTTGTTTGAATAAAAACAAAAACTACACCCACTCTGAATGTGTGGTAAAGAGAAAAAAAAAGGTTAATAAGTGGACCCCACAAGTTAAGGTAGTGCCAAGGAGGTTAGTCACTCTAAATGTCATCTAATATTATACCAGCCCTTAGCCTACATTACAAGACTAAGAAAGCCCTATAGTGATCTTAGCTTACCTGTCTAGACACTTCGGTAATGAAGATAAGGGCAAGCATATGGTATTTGGCATACATTGGTTTGAACTTCATTCTGAGAGTGAGTGTTTTTGTGATGATCCCCATGTCTATACTTTGATTTCTATTGTGAGAGAAAAAGGAAATTTTTTGTTGTGAGGGCACACTAGTATGTTGCTAGGTTACTTACTTGTTTGGGTAGTGTCATATTGATATAAGCATGATTGTTGGTACTTAGTTGATGCCATGGATGGAATCCTTTGTGTTACATTGCTTCTTTTCAATAAGATACATAGTAGTTTAAATTGGTTGACCTTGGAGGTGGTAACTGAGTTTTGAGCTAAAATAGTTGTTGACTGCTGAATGTTCTTTGTATTCTCTTAGTTAGTTTGTTGCTTGAGGACTAGCAATTGTTTTAAGTTGAGGGTGTTGATGTATGAGCAAAAGCTAACATATTTAATGCTTTTTAGCTCAAAATAATTGTGAAGTCTTAAAAAACTTTTGTTGTTTTTTTATTATTTTATTTTTAATGTAGATACAAGTGATCGGGGAGGAAACCAAAGAAAATAAGAATAAATCAGTTGAAATCTGGTGCAAATGAGCTATACTGAAGTTGAAGCCATTTCTGAAGTGCCGTCAGACATATAACAGGCTGTCAAAGTTGCCGTCAAACTTAGACAGAACCTGAGGAATTGAGATGAAATATGACGACATTTCGGAAGCGCCGTCGAGCATGGTACGGGCTGTCAAAGTGGCCGTCAACCTGAGGCAGATTATGTTGATTTCCAACAAAGATGTGACAACATTTTTCACGGGCCATCACATATTTGACATGCCGTCATATTTGCCGTCAGAAAAATCAGAAGATAGTAATTCACTGGAGACTTTGACGGCATCCTACACACGCCGTCATACTTATGACGCGCTGTCAAGAATGTCGTCACCCATCCCGAAGAAAATCTTAAATTTTAATATTATTTCCTTATTTAGGGTTGACTATTTAAAGACCTGTAGGAGGATTTTCTAATATTATTATTCCACAAAAGGGGAGAGAGCCGCACTTGAGTTTTTGGTGAGACAACACATTGATATTTTCTCTCTCTAATTTTCTTGGATTGAAGAAGCAAATCCTTTGAAGGGATTAATATCATTACTTTGGAATTTCCGTTGTGATCTAATCTACGATTCACTAGTTATTATTCATCTCTATAAGTTTATCTTTCAAATCATGAATTCAATTATGTGTTTCGTTCGTTACATCATGAGTGGCTAAATTCCATTAACCTGGATTATGGGATCTAGGGTTAGGTCATGATAAGGTGTTAAATACTCAAGGTTTAATAGGTGTTAGGATTTATTGATAATTTTGAGACTATAATTTATGTCTGTTGGTTGCAAATAATAGGCGTGCCTACTTTGGTTTGCTTGACAAAGAAATCATAAATAGTAGGAAGTGAGTTATCAACAGGGACTCGGAAAGGCTTCATTTAATAATCAGCGTTGTAACAAGGTTGATTAACCTGAGGTAAAATCTTTGTAGTGATACGCTATTCCCTAAGTACGAGAGGATTAGGGAATTAGACGCTTAAATAGGTCGAGAGACATTTGAGCATACCATTGATAAATATAGCTTGTCATCCTAACTACCGTGAGAACCTTGAGTAAATTTTAGTATCTGTCATGTACCGTAAGCCCTAGTGAACATAATCCTGGTTATTTCATAACTCTTGATTACAAACTGAAACCAAGGTGACCAACAATTACTTGTTAAACTCAAAACCCCCATTTATCTTTTTGTGCCAGTTGTTTGAATTTGACTTGTAGCTTTAGGTTCAAACTAGTTTAATCGCCACTTACATTGTTCCCTGTGGATTTGATCCCGACTCCAAAGTTGGGTAAATATATTGACGAAGATGGCCTTACACTAAATTGAGGTGTAAGTTGAGCGTTATCAAATAATCATAGGTAAGGTTTTTCCTCTGCCTAGAAACACATATCGAAGATGGCCCGATAGCTCCTTTAACTCCAACATCGGTGGCTCTTTAATAGATGGTTTGGCCGGTGGTGTTGGATGATTTTTGAGGTCCAAATCCAGTTTCTTGGGAGAATATGAATATGATCCCATTCCCATTAGGGCATGCATTGTCTTCTCATATTCTTCAATACCTTCACTATCAAAGTTTATCAATACCTCAACCAAAGTTTCAACAACAATTTTTTCTTCTATTGGCACCTCTTGCTCATTTTTATAATATACGTCTACAATGAAAAATACACTCATCTCCTTGTGTTGCTTCATGGAATGACAAAAATCAAATTGGACTACCTCATCATTAATCCTAAACTGCAGCTCATTTTCCCGCAAGTCAATCAACACACTCTCAGTTGCGAGAAAAGGTCTACCCAAGATTACGAGTACCTTAAAGTCCACCTTGCAATCCAGAATCATAAAGTCGTAGGAAAAATAAAATAGGCCACTCTCACAGGCACATCATATAATATACCAACTGGTCGTTTCACTGATCTGTCTACCATCACAAGTCTCATATTAGTAGGTATGGGATCTTTCAAACCCAACTTCTTATAAACTACTAGTGGCATCAGATTAACACTTGCCCCAAGATCACTCAGGTCCTTTTCGATATCCATAGATCCAATAGTACACGGGATCGTAAGTTCTCCAGGATCCACTTTTTTTTCACTAAGGATCTTGTAGAAATAGCACTACAATGGTGAAGATTGTCCACCGGTTCATAGGTCACCGTCCTGTTATTTGTGACAATATCCTTCATGAATTTAGCGTAGCCAGACATTTATTCCAGTGCATCCACCAAAGGCATATTCATAGTAAACTGTTTTAACATTGCCATGAACTTGCTAAATTTTATGTCATCCACCTTTTTATTCAATCGATGAGGAAATGGAGGGAGTTATTTTGGCATTACTTTAACCACAGCTTATCCCTCCTTTCACTTATCTTTTTCTAACTTGACAGGCTCCTGATGATCAGATGGAATGTCATCATTATCTAGCTTCTCAGACTCCACTGGATTGTCATCTTCTGCTTTCTCATCCAACTCTACCACATCATCAATCACAGGCTTTCCCACAGAAAGGCTCGGTAATACATTACCACTGCGGGGAGCAATCGCCATATAAGACCCATCATTCTGAGGGTTTTGCACTGTGTTACTCAGTAATGTACCACTCTTTCTATGATTAAGTATCGCCAAAATTTGGTTAATCTACTGCTCCAGCTATTTTATAGAAGTTGAATGTGAATCGACCAACTGAGAATAAGTCACTTCTCATTGTTGTCACACCGGCATTAGTCGACTCCACCCTTATTAATTACTTTTCCATCTTGTCCTTCATGGACATCTTACCCGATCTAGTAGCAAAATTATCACGGTTTCCAGGAGGCACATACAATCCACTCCTGTCGTTCTTATTTTTCCAACTCCCTTGATCACGATCTTGGTAACCAGCTTTATCATAGTAGTTTCGACCTTGATTTATTTGGCTATTACCTCAAAAAAACCCCTGGTTATTCAGATAGTTAGCCTCCTCCTCAGAATCAGACTTGACTCCCCTAGTTTGTGACCCCATAGCCTTCACCTTTTCTGTATTTCCCGATAGCAAATTCATAGTAAGAAAATCCATCTGGGTCTTCATATGGGCCATGTCTTGATCTCATTCTTTCTCTCTCCTATATTTTTTAGCTGTCATACTACTAGACACAGTGGGGATTGCTACCACATAATCCCTGGTGTGCCAAGCTCTACTTGTCTTAGTCAATCGCTCCAACATATCTGTAGCCTCAGTAAAAGTAAACTCCATAAATTCTCTCCCTGCAGCATTGTCCATGGTTGGTTTAGTGATGGAGATTAAAGATTTGTAGAATATTACCATCAAATGCTTATCGGTCATCTTGTGGTTAGGACATTATGTAAACTTCTTCTTTAATCTCATCCAAGTCTCATGGAGTGCCTCATTTGGTAACTTCCTGAAGTTGCTAATCTCGTCCCTCTTCTATAATATCCTAGAAGGCGGAAAGAACCTTTCTAGGAAATCTCCTTTCAATTGCCTCCAGTTTGTTATAGAATCGGGAGCCAACTCATTCAACTACATTGTTTCCTTCATAAATAGAGACAACGGGAATAACCGTAGACGGATTGCATTCTGTCCAACTCTAGGGTTGTCAAAAGATTTGCAGATGTTAATGAAATTCACCAAGTGCATATTTGGGTCATCCCCTAGAAGTCCACCAAACAACTCATTTTGGTTTAGCAGCTATATCATGGTGCTTATGATGTTAAACTTCCTCCCGGTGCTAATAGTGGTGGAATAATGGCTCCTGTAGCACCAACCTCATCCAAATCTGTGTTAACTTCCTTATCAGCTGCAAACTGCACAGCAGGTTAGAGGTTAGCTCTTTCTCTAGCTACCCAATTCCTATTCATTGTGCAGCTATATTCTCAGCACGCCTCCTATTTATAGGCTCAATTAGATCATCATTTCTCAGGTCCTCCTCAGCTAGGTTAGGATCACAAGATGGTTGACCATCATTTTATTGATTCAATTGAGCTCTAGCCAAGGCGGCTAATCTATATGCTTCTTGCTGATCTTCCATTCGGCCAATTAATTGAGGTTCTGGATGATATGGTACTAATAGTTCTCCTGACCTCCTCATACATGGCATGTAAAATAAATATCCTGTAATAAACTAAAACAACAAATAAAAGTAAAATTAGGAACTTGACCAAATGTCAATAAACTCTCATAAACTTAATTAACAATCGTATTCCCCGGCAACGGCGTCGAAAATTAATACTCCCAAATTACAACTCTCGTTAGAAAGTGTAAGCGGTCGTCATCAAATATAGAACCCAACTAGGTTGGGGTCAAATCCCATAGGAAATACTGTACTAATTAAGTATTATGATTATTAATGGATGGTTGATCGAAAATTCTGGAGTAAAAGGGGGGTTTTGTTAATAGTAAAGTATGCTTGTAAGGTTTGATTCAATGAGAATGAAGAAACTAGGATTATGTTCACCAAGATATTGCAGCAGTCAAGGTTGTAAGTTATCTCGTATTCATACGTAACAAATTCCAATTGCAAGAATTATTGAATTCTAAAGTTCTTCTATGTGTTTCTCAACCTTAAAAGATGATTACCCCTTAATTCTCTCAAACTTAAAGAATATATTGATATGTTCAATTGATTTCTCAAGTGGGTTAATCCTGTTAAGGCATCAACCCTTAACCCAGAGGTTAAAGCCTTTGAGATCCTTGTAAATCTCCTTTTTTCCCAACACATATATTTCTACTCAAACAAGCGGTGTTCTTGAGCTCACCTTTTAATCATGCAACCAAGAAAGATCATAATAATGAATAGGAGTTTATACAATTGTAATTAGTTACAAAATTCAGGCAATCTCACAAACCTAAACAACCAATCACAAATTATGGGAGCTTTAGCCACACACCCTAGAAAGAGAAGAAGATTCCATTATATTTCTCATAAATAATTTAAGGAATTACTTAAAAAAAATATCCAAAGAATTATTGATCTCAAAAGAAGAATAGTGAATAATAATGTTCAGATCCACAATTTCAACTATTTCTCAGAAGATAGTAGGTTACAAGTTGCTCAAAAGTTGTAAAAATAGTAAAAGATGAATGAAAGATTCCTAATCTAAACCTAGACTGGGAATTTATATGATTCCAGGTACTGGGTATTTAAATTCAAACTCAGTATTGCCACATCACGGTTGACGGCCAAGTTGACGGCCCGCCAGTGTCCTGACGTTCTATCACTTAGACCATCACTGAGGGTCACAGGATGCTTCACTCTATTTAATGGTTGATGGTTAAGTTGACAGACCGTCAAGGGTCTGATGGTCCATCACTTGGACCATCTCTTGATTACTTCTGAGACTTCTTTTTGCTTCATATTGATGGCTACGTTAATGGCCCGTTAGAGGACTGATGGTCTGTCACTTGGACCGTCACTTGGGGTAGCCATTCTGCCCATTCTACTTAAGTGTGATGGATACTCTGACGGTCCATCATATGGTTGACGACCGGTCAGTTTGGCCGTCATTTCCCTTTTTGCTCCTGTTTATCCATTTTTCCAAGTTATTTGTTAAGCTAAGTCCTTGTCCTGAAAACACTTAAACCCGACGTTAAATACACCATTGATTGCTTAAAAACACATAATTACCCTTTGGAAAAGATGTAAAATATTCCGTTCAAAGCTGGAACATCATGCTCCTATATTGTATTTTATATTTTGAGAAACTGAATCCTTGTGATAGTGGTAAGCTTGGTTGTAAATATCAATTTGGAGGTTTTGATTATGGTCCAAATCCTAATCCTAGATGAATCAGATTTGAGGAAGAATGTTTTCAAGGGGCAGATATTGCAATACCCCATGTCTAGAAGTTTTTGTACGTCATACGACTTCTCTCTCGAGTCATACACACAATATACGAGTGGAATGTTGTATTCATATACAAGGTAGTGTGGCATGGTGGACATTATATTGTAGGTACAATATGAACCCTAGAATTCATCAAGGAGGGTGCGATTCATATGGAGGTAAGTCTTCGGTCCATCGGTATAGACTCCCTGAGATTCTGACCAAGCTATGAGTGGGGGGCTAAGACTCTTCTAAAGATGATACTAGTCATAGGTAAGACTCGTATGTTGACTAATGTGTACCCTCCTAGATTCTGCCAAGCTTACGAGTTGAGGGGCATAGTCGTACCCTTCCATACGAGTTGTATGGTTAAGTTGTAAAGACTAACGACCAATTTTTGTAAAGTTTATCTATGAGATTTTTAGAATTTTCCTCTATTATAACTTCCTATCCACGACCTATAACCCTCAAAGAGGTTTTATTTTCCTCTATTTCTCAATCAAATAATGACACTTTCTCTTTCTATCTTTAAGAACATCAAGATTAGGATTCCTCTCCCCAAATTCATCTTTCATGTCCCAAGGTTCAAGCTCTCTTCACAATTCAAGAAATTTAGGTATGTGGGGTTTATGAACAAGTTTATTCTTTCATCCTTGTGCCTAAAGTGCATGGTTTTAAAATTAAATTTACTTATTTGAATTAGGGTTCATACCCAAATAGCCATATTCTTGAATTATGATATTACCATGAGATTGAAAGCTTAAAGTGCATCAAGATTTACATATATTCATGTTTTGACTTTTAAGATTCATATGTGATTTGAATTTCATTACCTTGACTGGGATATTATTGAAAGATTTTAAGATGATTATTTAGCATGATGTTTTGTTATGAATTTCTATGAACTAAAGCATGAATTCCACGTCCTAAGTACATGTATTGAGTTTATAAGAAGTTTATGCTCTTAAGCTCTATTGATATGTTCTATAACATGATTTAAAGAAAAGCTTGATCTTTTGATCTAAAGATAAGACATGAAATCCACAACTGTTTATCTTGATTATGATTTAAGGTAAAGAGAAGCATAACTGGTTATTCAGTCTATAAGCCCTTATGCTATTTTAATGTGGATTTCTTAAGTATGAGTCGTTAAGTATTCTAGGAGTAGTATTTAGCACCGAGAAGGGAATGCGGATGAGCGTATCCTAAATTCCTAGAAACTACGAGCCACCATAGGTTAAGATTTTTCCCAATATGGATGAAGTTCAGTGATCACTTAAGTTAAGGTTTTATTCCGATAGCAAGGGTAGAACAACTCTCCCCAATATGGGTAAGACGTTTGACTCCATGGTAGCTCACATGGTTTATGTCGGTTAAAAGAATCTTTCAAAGAAAGAATAAAAAGTAAAGCTTTTAGAAACTAAGTGTTATGGCTCACAAAATTTATTATTATGCTTTATTATGCATTTTTGTGATTTTGCAGTTTTTGTGTTATTCAAGCTCAAGGTGAGTCATTTACACTTAGCATGCATAGTTGAAAGGTTATATGAAAATTCAGTTATCATTTTACTCATGCATTCACCCCCACATACTCATTACATTCTAGAGGTACTGGCCCACATATATGCCCACATATATGTCTATGTGCTATATTGTCTTATAATGTAGGTTCTGGTGCTCATTTCCAGTAGCATGATTGACTACAAGCATCATCACCTATATTCTGACATCTGGTGAGTACTCAAAGTCCGAGGACCCAATTTATCAGAATTCTATTCGTAGATAAAAGTATTTAGTTATTTGACTTCTATATATGTTCGAGTCAGCTGAGGTCTATCCCAGTGGCTCTCTAGTCAGAATTAGAGGCTTGTTGGGCTGTTTATGTTTTAAGTTCAAAGTTTTTGTGTAAGATTTCACAGTTAAAGACTCTCAATTAAGCTATGAATTTATTTACCTTAAGATTCTATTATGTTAGTTCACTTTTCATATGAGTTTTAAGTTAAGTAGGCTTTATGGGTTAGATTGGGACTACTCATAGTCTTGAGCACCGTGTGACATCTAGGGGGTACTTTCGGGGCGTTATATTGTTATTGTAAACAAACTCAATAGGAGGTAAGTAATTATCCTAATTACCATAAAGTTGATCATAGAAACTCTTAACATATTCTCTATGTTCTAAATAGTTCTCTCCACCTGACTATCTGTCTATGAGTGAAAAGTTGTGCTAAGGTTAACTTGGGTACCGAGACCTTTCAAAAAGCTTCTAAAACTGTGATATAAACTAAGTAACCTATCTAAAATGATAAATAAAGGAACTACATACAACTTGACCAACTCCCGAATGTAAAGTCTAGCATAATCCTCGGCTAAATTTGTAGTCGTAACTAACAGAAAATATGCCGACCTAGTCATTCAGTCTACAACAACCCATATTAAATAAGGTTGTAGGCGCATACGAGGTAACCATGTGATGAATTCCATATTTATCTCTTTCCACTTTCAAATAGGAATAATAATTTCCTGATCCATACCTCTTGATCTCTAGTGCTCAACCTTAACTTGATGATAATTCAAACACTTAGCTACAAACTCTGCACTATCTTTATTCATGACATTCCATGAATAGACTTTTCATAGATTATGATACATCTTGATAGCACTTGGGTGAATAACGTACCAAGATCTATGAGCTTCTTTCAATATTTGCTGTCACAAATCATCAATATTTGAAGCCCACAGTGGCCCCAAAAACAAAGCACACAATCTTCCCCTTAGGAGAAAATTTCCACTTTCACACTATGGACTTGTAATACCCCAAAAATTTCTAAGACTCCATTTTGGATATATTATAGAAAATTCAGTTGGAACCAAAACTTATTCCTATAGTACAACCCAGACCATGAGTTTTTATCAGTGCTAATGACTCATTGGGTGAGATGTACCAAGGAATTGGTCAAAAGTCTAGAGGAATGAAAATTATTCCAGTGTCCATAACCTATGACAATGAGTCGTAGTTAGTCCCCACGAATCATTACCTTTATCCATTCAAAGAAAATCTTATCAGCTGATATTTAGGTCCCGTGGCAATGAGTATACATATTGACCCATCATCACTGATAACTCGTGATGATTGGTGCATCAAATCAGTTATATTTTATTTGGAATTTTTGGGTCTTTTCCTATTCTTTTAACACCTATATTATGTTGCTTAAGACCTTTTGTAGTGAGTTAATAAAGATTAGTCGACCCTTTTCAATTCATTCCCTCTTAACACTTAGAAAATAGAAACTTAAAAGTGATTCTTCTTCTCTCAAGATAAAACTAGGATTCACCCACAAGCTCAGAATCCTCTAAGTTCTTAGCAAGAAATTGCTTCCAAGTATGTGATGTCTTATCAATGGGCACCCTTCACCCATTGAGCCTCAAATAACTCAAAATTCTCAGTTTTCTTATAGATTAGAGTTAGGATTTCATCCAATATATGATCCCCTTATGGTTTCAGTGTTCTCATGATTATCACAGCCTAATTATGTATTCTCTATGATTTTTGGTATCTTGGATAACTTGATATTTTGTAAATAGATACTCAACATGATTCTTACAATATTTCATTATACATTGTTTTTCAGATATACATCTTGGTGTGTTATGAACACACGATACCATTTAATTACTGATTTTTAGCCTGAATGAATTAATCAGTCTCAATTTACAGTATAACCTTAGTTAATCAGATTTTCAGAGTACTCATAGATAAAAAAATCTTCTGACTTGGTTTTCAGTATATTATTTAAAAGATCTAACAATATAAATATCATGAGAGCAGTACATAGCACTGAGTTAGATTATGGTTCAACACACCCAAGCAGTACGTAGCACTGAGTTAGATTATGGTTCAACACACCCAAGTCCTAGAACTACATGCTACTGTAGGATTATTTAGCCTTGTCAGTTGAGGATCAGTTTAGTGATCACGCTAGTGATGCCTCTATAACCTAAATAGAACCTAGGACTCTATCCGATGATTAAATATAGCACGTGATGTGTAGATCAGATGCAAACACAAGCTCAAACCAATTCCAAAAATAATGAGGTGAATAAGTTATCTATTGAGTTTTAAAATATGCTCTAACTGATCCTCAAAGATTTCTTGGCTATGAAAAGAAGTGCCTATAGAAAAAAAATATCCAGACCCATTAAGAAAAATAATTATTGTAATACTAGGCCCTTTCAATGGGTTGTATCCATCAAACTCCATATTTAGCTCACGTGGTTTATGTCAGTTAACAGGCTCTCCATCCAGACTCAAACTTATTATTTGTACATGAACCTCATTTCAGTTTATTTATTTTAGAGTATTACTATTCAAACTTGCCATTTCTTATAGTTTATATGTATCTTTGATAGGGTCATTGTACTTTAGTTCAGTATGCATTTAGTCTTTCATTTCAGTTCAGTTATCAATATTTTTATCATGCTTAGTATTTATAACGCATCCCTTAGATTATTTGTATTTTCAAAGTACTGATCACACACGTTTTTTGGACTATATCTTATTATGATATAGGTTTCAGACTCAAGGTTAGTATGATCCAGTCCCTTCAGCAGTAGACCATATAGTGAGTCCTCATCACCCGAGGATGAGTTTTAAGCATTTATTTATTTTATTATTATTTTAGTTTTCAGATAATTAGAGTTAGCTGGGGACTTATCACAGGAACTAATCATTTAGTAGAGGCTTTCAGATAGATAGATTAGCTATTTTAGCTTGTGTTTGTTTTTTACTTATAGTAGGTTTTAATCATTTTCATAACTCTGTTATTTATTCAACTAGATTTTGCATTTAGTATTTAATTTTTTTAATGTTGTTAGTGTCATGCTAGACCATGGGTTCGCTTGGGGTCACTCGTGGCTCGAAGCATCGTGTTGCAACCAGGATGTAGACTCGAGTCGTGACAGGATTTCTTATTTCCTCTTAAGCAAAATAATATTACCATCCTGATCTGTTTTACCTCCATCACTAATCAAGATTCTAAACCATTCTAAATTATGACTACATTATTAGCTGAATCAAGAAGACAAACTCCTAATTGAGCAAGTCTATAAATATCGCGAACCAACTTCTTATTTTCATTCTCCATATGAGCAACACTACTTATAGAAAGTTGACTGAGGGCATCAGCTACAATGTTGGCTTTACTCAAATTGTATAAAATACTCATGTTATAATCCTTCAACAACTCTAGCCATCTTCTCTGATAAATATCAAATGTTCTAACTAAACACATACTAAAGGCTTTGTGATCCATAAACACATCCACATAAACTCCATAAAGATAGGGCCTCTATATTTTTAATGTAAAAACTATTACTGCCAACTAAAGATCATGAGTCAGGTAATTCTTTCATGAACATTGAGCAGTCTATAAGCTTATGTTATGACCTTACCATGCTGCATCAACACATACCCAAGGTCAACTCTAGAAGAATCACAATATACCACAAATATATTTGTACCCTCTGGTAGAGTCAAGATTAGAGCAGAAGTGAGTCGAGTCTTCAATTTCTAAAAATTCTTCTTGCAAGCATTAGACCACTGAAACTTGAATTTTTCTAAGTTAATCTGTACATTGGAGAAGAACTAGATGAAAACCCTTCAACGAACTGATGAATATAAATTATTCATATATTCTAATATAAAAAAATTATAACTTTAAATAAAAAGCATGAATAAATATATTCAATTCTCCTATATTTTCTAACAATTCTTGAAGGGAAAAAAATGCATGAGAAACAAGAAAAAGAGAAAAAGAAGATATAAGACAAGGAATGAAGATCCATCTACTACAAATTCATCAAAGACTACATAAGAACAAGAAAGATAAAATCATGAATATTATCACCAAGGTCTTTGAATTTCTCATCAAAGTTCCATGATATTTGTCATGCCAAAATACCATAAAGATCCATGATATTTATCATGCCAAAATACCATCAAGATTTCATGATAAATTATCATCTCAATTTTTCATCAAGATCTCATAATATATTGAAAATGTCTTGTAATTCTCATCAAGGTCCAAAGTAGAAATTTATCTATACATAGGCATATGTCATAAAGGAAGATCATCCAATTTCCATCTATTTAATATTCTAATTTTCTTTCTAGTTTTTTAAGGAGAAAGAAAGAGTTGATCTTGGCATCTTTCTCTAATCATTTTCTATTAGCAAAAAATATTTCTTTTTTTTTTCAGATCATGCCTCCTCATGTCTCCTTTAATGTTGTTAGTGTCATGCTAGACCATGGGTTCGCTTGGGGTCACTCGTGGCTCTAAGCATCGTGTTGCAACCAGGATGTAGACTCGAGTCGTGACAGGATTTCTTATTTCCTCTTAAGCAAAATAATATTACCATCCTGATCTGTTTTACCTCCATCACTAATCAAGATTCTAAACCATTCTAAATTATGACTACATTATTAGCTGAATCAAGAAGACAAACTCCTAATTGAGCAAGTCTATAAATATCGCGAACCAACTTCTTATTTTCATTCTCCATATGAGCAACACTACTTATAGAAAGTTGACTGAGGGCATCAGCTACAATGTTAGCTTTACTCAAATTGTATAAAATACTCATGTTATAATCCTTCAACAACTCTAGCCATCTTCTCTGATAAATATCAAATGTTCTAACTAAACACATACTAAAGGCTTTGTGATCCATAAACACATCCACATGAACTCCATAAAGATAGGGCCTCTATATTTTTAATGTAAAAACTATTACTGCCAACTAAAGATCATGAGTCAGGTAATTCTTTCATGAACATTGAGCAGTCTATAAGCTTATGTTATGACCTTACCATGCTGCATCAACACATACCCAAGGTCAACTCTAGAAGAATCACAATATACCACAAATATATTTGTACCCTCTGGTAGAGTTAAGATTAGAGCAGAAGTGAGTCGAGTCTTCAATTTCTAAAAATTCTTCTTGCAAGCATTAGACCACTGAAACTTGACTTTTTCTAAGTTAATCTGTACATTGGAGAAGAACTAGATGAAAACCCTTCAACAAACTGATGAATATAAATTATTCATATATTCTAATATAAAAAAATTATAACTTTAAATAAAAAGCATGAATAAATATATTCAATTCTCCTATATTTTCTAACAATTCTTGAAGGGAAAAAAATGCATGAGAAACAAGAAAAAGAGAAAAAGAAGATATAAGACAAGGAATGAAGATCCATCTACTACAAATTCATCAAAGACTACATAAGAACAAGAAAGATAAAATCATGAATATTATCACCAAGGTCTTTGAATTTCTCATCAAAGTTCCATGATATTTGTCATGCCAAAATACCATAAAGATCCATGATATTTATCATGCCAAAATACCATCAAGATTTCATGATAAATTATCATCTCAATTTTTCATCAAGATCTCATAATATATTGAAAATGTCTTGTAATTCTCATCAAGGTCCAAAGTAGAAATTTATCTATACATAGGCATATGTCATAAAGGAAGATCATCCAATTGCCATCTATTTAATATTCTAATTTTCTTTCTAGTTTTTTAAGGAGAAAGAAAGAGTTGATCTTGGCATCTTTCTCTAATCATTTTCTATTAGCAAAAAATATTTCTTTTTTTTTATTTTTTTCTTACTCCATAATGGAGTAATCTCTTTTTTGTTGGGATAGTTGATGAAGCTTGATATTTCTCAACATATCGTGGCCTAAAGTTTTTTCTTATATTTCAACTTGTGTTGGAGTTATAATTTTAAATTAATCCTTATCATCATCTTCATATATTTTATCTCTAAGTTACTTTTATATTAATTTTATAATTCTCACGAAGCAAAATTAATATATGATATATAATGAGTAAAATAGTGGAGTGAAAGTAATCTTTAGTTATCCATTATTACAAAATCTTTGATCTTGTTTCTTTAAATTCTAATTCTCACGGAGGGATTAATTAAAATAAGTTTATTGATTAATGGGGTCTTTATCTTATTTCTTTCAGTCCAACTTCTCATGGAGGGATTGACTCAAATAAGTTTATATTGATTTGAAGACTAATCAAAAGAGGTCTTTTATCCTTTTTAGCACAATGCATGCAAGAGAATACTGATTTAATAGTTACTAGAATTAAATCAATTAATTGACATAACCTCACGGAGAGTTAATTAATTCATTATTTTTAGCGACAAAATATAATTGTATCAGCAATAAGCAATTATCTTTTAGAGAAAAAAATTATCTAAAAACTGAGATTTTATTGTGAAAATATTTTCAAGTGAATTCAATGATTCCCAACTCTCTTTTAATTATTAATCTTTCAAAAAGATGTTTTGCTTTTGTTTTAAGTAACCTATAATTCCACCTTCGCCTTTCATCAATATTGTTCTCTCAAATAATAGTCAAGATATTACAAATTTGAAGCATAGATCTTTCAATTTCTGTGGGACGATATCATTAACTATATTAGAATTTGACAAACTTGAGCAACAAAATCCTATGCATATTGGCATCATCATGAACCCTCTATAGTAATTGGCTAAGACCAAAAAACTCCTAATATCTAATGGAGAGATGGGTATAGGCCAATTTCTAACTGGTTTGGTCTTTTTAAAATCAACTTGAATGCCCTCACTAAAAATAATATGATCGAGGATTGTCGTTAATTTCAATCATAATTCACACTTGTTGAACTTAGCAATTAATTGACGATCCTTAATAGTTTGCAAAACAATCCTCAAATATTTGCATTTATCCTTACTCTGAGAATAAATAAGGATGTCATCTATGAAGACAATGATGAACAAGTCTAAATACTATTTGAATAATCTGTTTATCAAATCCATTAAAGTCGTAGGGGAATTAGTTTGTCCAAAATATATAACAACAAATTTATAATGGCCATATCGAGTTTTGAAGGCTTTTTTTTGGAATATCACAATCTCTGTCTCTGAGTTGGTGATAACCAAATCTGAGGTCTATTCTTGAGAAGAAACTAACACCTTGAAGTTGGTAATACAAGTCATCAATATTAGGAATAGGATACTTATTCTTGACTATGACTTTGTTTAACTGATGGTAATTGGTGCAAATTTCGAGTGATCCATCTTTATTATACATGAAGAGAATTGGAACACCCCATGGAGAGATGTTGGGTTTGCTAAAATCTTTGCCTAAGAGATATTTCAACTAATCTTTCTATTCCTTAAGCTTAGCCGGAAAAATTCTATAAGGAGGAATTGAGATAGATTGAGTATATGGAAGAAGGTCTGTCCTAAAGTCAATCTCCCGCTCGGAAGAGGCTCAGGTCAAATCCTTAAGAAACACTTCTAGAAGCTATTAATAACTTGAAATAACTGACGGTTTGGGGTCTTGGACTTAGAATCCTTAATTGGAACTAGATAATAAATGCAATCCTTAGAGATCAACTTTCTAATAGTACGGTAAGAGACAAATTGACCTATAAGCACTGAGGTACTGCCCTTCTATTCTAGGACTGGTTCATTAGAAAATTGAAACTTAACAACTCTAGTTCTATAGTCAACTGATGCATAACATTAGTGTAACTAATTCATGCCAAGAATGATGTCAAAATCAGTCATGTCTAACTCTACTAGATTAACTTTGTAATTTTTTGAGAAACTAAGACTGGGCAGTTTTATATCCCTATTTGTCTATGAATAAGTCACCAAAAAGAGTAGAGATTGTAAAACCCCGAGTGTTTGGGAGTCTAAATAGAGCTAAAAATGAACCTATGTGACCTCTAAATTAAGCGTGAAATATTTTTAGAAAGGTTTGAATGTGATGGAGGAGGTTTAGGATGCGAAAATAGGTCATGCATCACGAGGGAGCCAATGCACAATGGCCCCACACTATGAGGGGCAACTTCCTCACCCTTCTGGTGGGCTCCGTTCTGCGAGAGGGTTGCCTCTTGTTGGGCCCCACACCACGAGGCGTGCCCTCCGTGTTGGGGTTCACACCGCGACCCTTTTCTTTTCATGAATGAGACATTATTTTAATTTCTAAATTGGGGTATTGCATCATTTCACGCCTACTAAACTTTACCTTCTTCACTTAATACGTTCCTAAGCCCTTAAAATGATAAAAATCATCCCAAAAGGTGATTCTACACTTCATAAAAAACTTGAAAGCAAAAGGCTAGGGTTCAACCTTAGGACTTATCTTTCTTGCATTCTTTGAGGAAATTCTCATAAAAAATTCATGTTGAACACTCATTTACCTTAATTATCATTATTTTGTGTTATTATAAATCATGTGTTTTGATGGTTGTTTGAAAGCTGGGGTTGAGGAATTTGGTTGTCACATACTTATATTGATTTTCCTTTGTCTTAATGATTTTTCATGTGTAAATAAGGGTTTGTAAACTGATTTGTGACTTCAGAAAAAGGTGAATTTATTATTTGGTTTCATAATGTTAATGGGTTTTTGCATGATAAAGATATGAGCCTCAACCCCTTTTTAAGTTTGGTTTTCAAGTGAAAATTGCATGATGTATATTTCATCGGTTAAAGGCCTTGGGTACACGGTTATGAATTTTGAACTAAAATTTTGATTCTAAATGTTTTAATGGATATTGCATGGCATAATATGAATGGCTTGTAAGTCTTGGTATGATGATACCAATATGAGAATGCCTTAATGAAAAACTTCATAGATTAATGGTTATGAAAATGATTTTAGTGCGCATTAAAGAGAATTGTGTGGCTTCACTAAGAAGGTGTAGTCCTTATGACTAACATTTGAAACCACATTTGCCGATGTTGGGAGGTCTTATCCTGAACGGAGGATGACTATTGTATGCTTGCTTTGCGTAGTTGTATACAATTATTTTTATGGTGGCTATTGATTATTGGTAACTTTAGACTAATCTCAATCCATACGGCTAACATGGATTGGGGGCCCACCAGTTGGGGGTACTGGACCCATATAGCCCGTGGATTACTGAAGGTCAGTGAAAAGTGACATAGTTCAAGACTAAATTTTAAATGGTCATGTCTTTATGTTCCTTGTTTCTGTCCCTTACTTTACTAGTATAATGGATGATGAATATGTGTTTTATGGTTGATTTTCATAAAATAATGCTTTATCCTTTTTTTGGTTGCATGCCAGTACTCTTCGTACTGACCATCCCTGAACGCTACAGCATTTCATGATGTAGATTCGGAGGCCTTTTCTTGTGATCCTGTGTAGCGTTAGGGTGTTTGTTTTCTCTACTAGACAACTGGCGAGAAGTGGTGAGCCCTCCATCATCTGGAACACATTGTTACTATTCATATATTTTGCCATTCTTGTACTTTTGTTTTTTTCTTTTATCATAGTCGAGGTCGTGTCCTGACTTATGAGATGCTTTAAGGATAGAGGATTTGTAAATGGTATTAGGTTGTTGTTTTTAGATTTAGTTTTTGGATTATGAATTTCATTATAATGGTCAATTGAACTTTTCATTTTATGGGTTGGCTTTTACAAATTCTTTCTTTTTACTTTTCTTATGATATAAGGCTAAGGGGGTCATCTCAGGTTTTTGTTGATTTGGGATACCAGTCATGATCAGGGCCCCGATTTGAGTCGTGATATATATTGAGCAGGATTCTAAAAGGGTTTTGAGTCTAACATCAAATTTTACTGTGATATAAGGAGTCACGAAGAAAAAATTATGGCCCCTGGATTTGACAGTGCATATATTTCTATGTGAAAGACTTATAACATACTAGTGACCATATCTGGTGAGCTCTCTGTATCCTGATAGGAAGACAAATCATAGAAGCAATTTTGGTGCTAATCGGTTCATGTACTAGTAGAAGCACCCTACTGAGCTAGGTGACCTGAAGGGGCTACTAAAGAAGTAAATCGATCCCTCGTAAGTTTTATGTCCAACAAAAAGGCAATTTCTCAACCTGTGGCCAGTCTAACCTTATTCAAAAGAACCCTTCTTTCCAGTAAAGCACTCACTTGGATAATTGTTACCATACTTAGGATATGCTGGAAAAGTATAGCTACCTGTAACATTGCCCTAAGTCTTAGAGGCTTATGCTCTATTCTTTTTATTATATTGAGGTTTAGGATATGGTGTACCAGATGAAGAATATTCAGGAGCTGAAGATCCCTGTTGAAACTAAGAGCAATTTTCACCACCCGACCTCTACTGAGAGTAGTCAAAATTTTCTATCCTTGCCTTCTTGTTCTATCTCTCCCTTTCTCTCTTTTAGCTTCTCTATTTTATTTATTGGGCATGAGTCACAAATATAGATATATCCATTTCACCAAGCATAGTGATCCTGTACTCCTGGCCATTAATTTTGTAACACCAAAAATGAAACTTGTTCATATGAGCCCTCAACTCAGCAACTATCTCTAAAGCATACCCAGAGAACTGGATAAATTTCAGAGAATATTCCTTTATGAATATGTTACTCTGCTTTTGATTTATGAACACATCAAGCATAGCTTTATTTAACTCATGAGAAAAGATCCTAACTAGAAAAACTATTATGACTCATCCCAATCAACTAGGGTTGCATCCTCAGAACAATTATCTTTTCACTACTTAAACAATAGTTGAGCCACCCCTTTAAATTATAAAGAGGCCAAATCTGCACTCTCAATTGGTGTAATATCTATGATTCTAGTGATTATCTATACCTTATCTATAAAGTTCTGTAGATCCTCACCCACTCTCGATCCATAGAACTTGGAGCATTAATTTGAGTAAAATCTTAGACTCTAGCAGCTATTACATACCCATCTGGTTCATGGGTGAAATTGCTTGCTAATTAACTTGATTGGTCAAATCTTGAGCCAGAGTTTTAGAAATGGTCGTGAACTCTACATAGGTGACTTGTTCATTCAAGGGATTTACAGGTGTTGGTAAGGATGTCGATTTCCATTCCTACGATCGTTAGCTCTATGAGGAGGAATTTCTGTCACATGAAAAACATGAGTTAGAAAAAGGATAAAGTTAAACTCTATAGAATAATACGGATCATAAAAGAAAAGATAGTTCCTGATAACATCTCGTTGCCTCTTTCTCATAAGTGTGGCGTGATTTACACCCATGAACAAGACTCTAATTGATGTGGCTTTCTGATATCCTAGGACATCGTAAACTTGGTACTCTAATACCAAGTTTATCATAATCTAAGTCTACACCCTAGACGTAACATAGTTCTTAGAGTCACAAGTGACCCAAAGCTAATCCTAGATAGGGCATAACACTGAATATTCTGAAACATATAAGCCTAAGTGAAAGCTAAGCTGGATTAAACATGAAGTCAAAAATAATTTGCGCAAACCTCCAAAACATAAACTACATCAGAAAAGTAATCCAAATTGAAATAAGGTAAAATGTTTGACACTATGTATGAAAGCTTCTACTACTGATGAGCTATTGGGACAAGTCCCAACTAACTCTAAATATTGAAAACTGATGGAAAAAACACAATGAGTACTCATCCTTGGATGATTAGGACTCACCACTGTAGTCATTATTATGGCACTAGAGCATATTAGCTAAGATGTTGACACTAAGTGCTCGAACTTATATCATCATATTATACAAGGAAAAGAAAGTATGTGATCAACACTTTAAATGTATTGAGCATGTGAGATATGCAAACTATGAAATAAGATAAACATGCTGAAAATACAAATATGATGTACTGAGTACAACTAGGTGCCAAAAACTGAATTGTAGTACAATAACCCAATATACATATATGTTGATACTCAAGGATAATTTAGAAGTCGTAATACAATGCAAACAATACTGAATTAAGGGTATGGTATGAATATACTGTGTTTGAGTGTTTGGGATAGTGTACTAACTGACATAAACCATGTAAGTTGATGTAGAGTCCAATGTTGATTCCCTATTTAGAGGACCCAATATACTTTGCAAGGATATAAAGGCATGACTGACATGGATCCACTAAATTGATGCTCAACTGAGGGGCTAAATAAACCTACAGTGGTTTGTAGTTTTGGTACTTTGGGTGACCCTAGTATGCTCGATGCTAAAAACTACTACCAACTGATTATACCAATAGCTTATATAAAATTGTTGGTCTATAACTGGAGCAAAACCTAATTTTTCTGAAAGTATTTTGAAAGAATGTATACTAAAAACAGATCATGATTTTCTTGTTCTTACTAAATTCACTAGGTTCTAGGATCGTGTGTTCATAGCACACTAAATTTTCTAAAAGAAAACAACATCATTTGGAAATGTTGAAAATCATGTTAAATAGCAAATTATGAAATAGTTTGTCATGCTGATGGGTAAAAATCATGCAACCATAATATAAAAATCATGATGAATCCTAGAATCATAACTTATACTATTTAGGGTTTAAACTTAGTTTATCTTGGACACAAGGGTAAAGTATACTAATTACTGAATTTCACATATTTGGAGTTCGAGATTTTGTGCTAGAAGCTGAAACCTTCAACTTTGAGAAAAAAATCCTAAGTTTCTCGACTTTAAGAGAGTTTAATTGCCTTTTGATGAAATTCCAAGTGTTTCTGATGGTAATGGAGAAAAAAATTGATTATTCTCCTTTAATCCCATTTAAGATAGCTCCAAACAACGTAGTTCAGGCTTAGGATTAAAGTAAAAGTCTAAAATACCCCTGACTAAGGTAACTAAAATTTTTTATTTTAGTCATCAGGGGTTTCAAGGTATGAATCTTATCTTGAACCCATGAATCATCCTTTGACTCTTGGTTCCTGGACTAAATTATTATCTTAGTGGCACAATTTCTATCTCATGACTCGTGAGATCTACCTATGAGTCATGACAAGGACTCTTGACCCCTAATAGAAAAATTCTATCACTCGAGTTCCACATCATTTTGAGTCACCTAATAACTCGTACACTAGCCCAACAACGTGTTCCCTCGAGTCATGGTAACTGAGTGAAATTTTTATTTTTTCTGGACATTGGTTCTACTACTCAGAACGAGTTAGCCTATGACATGTAGCCTCACTATAGACTCATACAGTGAGTCATTTTGCTGTAGATTTCTAATATTGTTGACTGGTTTTCTGATTAACGCTAAGTTTACGTACTAAAACCTTTTGGGGTGTTACAAAAAGGCATGAGGGTGGCGGTAATTTTTTTTAGTAGTGTGTTCATTTAATTTTTGAAGATGATCAAATGAGTCAAAAAAAATTATGTTTAAAGAAAAAATTTTGAGAGGCCGATTGCCTCAGTCCCTCTATAGCAGGACACTTTCACTGTAGCAGTATAACTACAGCCATAATCAAAACATTGTTGTGTAAAGTTGGCAGTGGCTCCATGATTATTAAAACCCTTTTCCTTCACAGTTATATCCTATGATAGTATCTCTTTCTAAGAACATCCTATAGTTATCTCAGACCCAATAACAATGAGAATATGGAGGCGCACTTTGAGTAGATGAACCATAGTGATTTTCTCATGAAATCCGCATCAAAAAATTGTTGGAGCCAGTCTAGGAATAATGATTCATGCATCCATTGTAGCAAATCGACATTCAAGTAGGATAAGTTTAATTGAATAATAGGTTATGGTTAGAGAGCATATTAGTGATATAGATTGATGAGAATTTTCATGTTTAGTCCTGCAAATAGAGTGTTTAGCTGGATAATAAATGATAATTAAGATGAACTTAGATTAATTCAGCATAATGTAATTGGTTATGTAAAGTGAGTGTTGATGCTTACATATTGTTGGGTCACTTATGTAAATTGAGTAATGGAGGATGATTGGATAAGTTAATAATTCGATGTGAACTTGTATTAATCCAATTGTAATGCCATGGCATTATATAGATTTGTTGATGATTGTCTTATGTTGCTATGATTTTATGTTAATCAGAAAACTCTGTGAGCTAATGTTTCAAAAAAATGGGATTACGAAAAGATGTATAATAAAGAGAATAAATATGACATCTGAAAAGATGAGAGTTGGGAAGTAGAATGGTTTAACCTTTTATGACTAGTTGTGGTAGGAATATAAGTGTGGAAGTTGAGAAATAATAGGATGCGGTCAGGATAGAATGGTAAATTAAACGGAAGAGCTTATATGGACTTGTATAAACCTCATGTGTATCATAAAATAGGAGTTTAAACTCGACTAATTATGTGTATCCTTTTTAAATTATTTTTTGATTAGTCCCGGTCACAATTGTTATTGAGTTGGTGTTGGTTCATAAGAGGATGAAATAAGTTGTTAATTATTCTTGAAACATATTGTAGGTATGGTTAAACTGGAGTTAAGGATCAATTTGATTGCATATATACATATTTAACTGAATGTGGGTTTACTTAGTTGCAACACATATTGGTAAGAAATGAACTTGTTAAATATTGAATATAAGTGATATGAATTGAAAATTTACAAACTATTGATAAGACTTTATTGGTGTGCAATTGTGTTGTTTATGACCTTACTATGTAATTGTACTTGTAAATAGTACATGATTGTTGTTGTGAGTTGATGATGCTAAATGCATAATTTGGTTGAATTGATGGAATTAAGATGGTATAAGAGTGGAGATGCAAAGATAAGGATGGTATACATCTATTTGAGGATAAAGGTGGCAAAACATCAGTTGTCTAGTATATTTGATACATAGAATGAGCTCGTTCCCTGCAGGTCATGGCTAGTGAGCAATCAGAAGTCTCATAACATGTATGTGCATTATTTTTTGAAGAGTTTGATGATTCTTTGAGTGGATAGGATTTTTCTTACTAAACATTATTATCATGGTCTTACTACAACCATTAGTGAATCATTTATGTTGATATTATTTTAGGTTTCCTTATGCAAACCAATTTCATGGTCTTACTATCATGTAGTTGTTCTTGAAGTGAATTGTTTCTTGAGGATTGATAAGATAATGAAATGTTCATGATGTAAATAGCAAACTATTAAGTTGTAAGCTATTGTGTCGGTTGACATTGAATTTAGCATTAACATTTATACCTGAGATATTATTACATTGAATTTAGCATTAACATGCATACCTGAGATCTTATTTACTTCGTTGGTTTGGTCGATACTAAAGGGAATGGTTGTAGTAAGTTGGTTGAATATATAATTTTATTGGCATGCTTGATACTTGTTTACAAATATTTGATGAAGTGTCATTAGAATAATAATTGATCTAATGCGTGGTGAATAGTGACGATGAGAGAGAAGAAAAATCTGTGGTGAATGATTGGTGGTGGGAAAGTGTAAATAACCAATGAATGTTCTATCATAAACCTCGTGGTCGATAACGAGATGCCATAAGAACTAAATAAGGCCTGGTAGTGAGGATATGCTAAAAGAGAGGTAGCTTGAAATATGAAATGAGGAAATTAAATGCAGTTATTGTATATGTATAGTTTTATTCTTAATTTCAATGTTATGTTTATGTGATTTAACTTGGTATATCGATAATGCCTACTAGTACGTATGATTGTATTGATATAATCTTGTTATATTATTTTTCGGAGTATAGTCTGATTACAAGATTGGTTGATATTTTTTATATGATGCGGCTAGTGATCTCCAACAACTTTTGTTCATCATATTTCTTTGGTAGAATTTGAGTCTCCAACAACTTACTAGTATCTCTTGTATACGTCAAGATTAGTTCCTCGAAAAGAAGTTTTTCTTCTAACGTATCTCTGAAAAACTGTATTATTTTTAGAGAAAATGCACACCCAAACTTAAGGAGAAACCTATTACCCTCCTGGACTAATTAAAATCATATTTTTGACACCTTACTGCCTATGTGGCACATACGTGATACATACATGTGCCAACATAAACCTTCAGTATGTTGATTCACTTATGTGACATGTAGGCACTAAGGTTGTACTAACTTGTTTACCAATGACTTCCGCATGTAAGATGAATGAGTGGTAAGAGTTCTTGTATCTAGCTAGAATATAGAAGCGCACACGATTTTCAAGTTTGGTTGTGATATATATATTATGTCCTTATTAATTCATGTATCAGTCATTTCATTTTCTTTCATGGACAGGATTGATAACACTCAAACTACACCTCTTAATAAGAATGTAAGTGATCGTTTTCAATATAAAACCTAACTAGGTTGGGGTCGAATCCCACAGGAAATATGGTGTGAACGTAAGTCATTTGCAAATTAATCAATTGATAGTTGGATGTTTCCAGAAATGGGGGGTTATTAGTTTAACAAGCAATTTTTTGTTACGTTAGTTTCAGTGTTCGTAATCAAGAGTTTATGAAAAATCAGAATTATGTTCACTAGGGATTTTGGTACTTGACAGATGCTACTAGTGGTTCAGGATTCTCGCGGTAGGTAGGACAACAAGTTATCTTTATCGAAGTTATGCTTAAATGTCTCTCGACCTACTTAAGCATTTAATTACATAATCCTCTCGGACTTAGGAAATTTATATTCACTGCCCAGATTTTACCTCAGGTTAACCAACCTTGTTACAGCGTTGATTATTAAACGGAGTATTTCCAAGTCCCTGTAGATAATTCACTTCCTACTATATTTGATTTCATTCTCAAGCAAATCAAAGTAGGTTTTATCTATTGTTTGCAACCAACAGATGTTAATTAAAACCTCAAAATTATCAAGAAGTCCTACTACCTTTCGAATCCTGATCATTCAGTACCTTATCAAGACCTAACCCTAGATCCCATAATTTAGGTTAAAGGAATAAATCCACTCATAATGCTAAAATCAAAACAACAAGTTGTATTCATTCTTTGAAAGTTAAACTTACCACAAGAAGAATAATAACTAGTGAATCGCAGATTAGATCATAAAGGAAAATCCCAGAATAATGATGATAATATCTTCAAAGTATTTGCTTATTCAAGCCAAGAAATTAGAGAGAAAATATCAAAAGTATTGTCAAAACCCAATGTGCGGAACTCCCTTAGAAAACCCTAAAACAAAGCTTTAAATAGTTCACCCTAATTATGGAAACAAAATAATAGAATTCAGAAATCCCTCAGATTAGGTGACGATATTTGTGATAGCCTATCAGGAGGATGACGACTTATCACAAATGTCGTCAGCTCCTTCTTCAGTTTTGGCTCTTCCTGTCTAAGGCTGACGACAAACATGACAACTTATTAGCTTCGTGACGGCCTATCACAAAATGTCGTCAAAGCTCTGCTTCAGTTCTCCTGTTCTGCCTCAGGCTGACGACATTCTTGACAGCTTATCAGACCCTTGACGACTTATCACAAAATATCATCACATCTTTCAACTTAGGCCAATTCTCTGTTTACTGCTGACGACGAACTTGATAACTTATCACAGGGATGACGACTTATCACAAATGTTATCAGCCACACTTGTCTTTAGATTTCTTCAAATTTCAACCTCTTTGTTTCCATTCTTGTTGGTTCTCTATCATATCAGCTTAAACTGCAAAATCAAACACAAAACAATTAAAAACAACAAAAGTTGCTTAAGACTTCGCAATTATTCTTAGTTAAAAGCCTCAAATGTGTTAGCATTAGCTCACACATCAACACCCTCAACTTAAAATAATTGCTTGTCCTCAAGCAACTCAACACAACTAAGAGAATACAAAGTACATTTGGCAGTCAATCATCCATATCATCTCAAAACACTTTCACCATCTCCAAGGTCACTCAATTCAAGAACAATGAAGAACACCAATGCAACACACAGGACTTAAGATACGACATCAATTCAGTTATAATAACCATGCATAGACCAGTATTACACTACCCAAATAAGTCAGTAACTAGCAATGTAACCGGTGTTCCCTCACAGCAAAGACATCCCCCTCATCTCATATCAGGAATTATATATGTAACCATGGGGACAATTAAAACACGCACTCTCAGAACGAAGTTCCAATCAGTGTATGCCAAGTACCATAGGCTTGCCCTTATTTTCATTACCCAGATCTTCAGATAGGTCCGTTAGGATCACTATAGGGCTTTTCCTAGGCTTGTAATACAGGCAAGGGGCTGGTAGGATACTCGATGGTATTTAAAGTGACTAAGCCTCCTTGACACTACACCAGATTTTGGGGGTTACACTCGTTATCCTTTTCCACTCTTCTCTTTCCTTGATCACACTTATTTAGGTTGGGTACAGTCTTTTCTCAATTACTTATTCTTTTTTACACTTTTTTTTCTTGCCCTAAGCACCCAGCTTTTTATTATTTTCTTTTATGCTACCTTTCTTCATACTCATTCTATATCACGCACCCCTATGATAGACACTCTCAACTTAGGCCATTTGCCTAAGTCAAGGTGCACAGTTTCCAAGGAGGACCAGGGCCAAAACAGGTTTATTATGATCTAAATGGGAAGGTGACAAGTGTCATACAAAGAAATAGGCTAATTAGGCTCAAAATAGGGATCAAGGGATATTATACACATAGGGAAGGTCATTTAGGCTAAAGTGAGCTAATATCAAAATAGACTATGATCTTTTCCTAACTCATATCCTTCAACCTAGGTAAGACTAACCGGGCAAGTTCTGGCTTCAACATACAGAGGGAACTAAGTAGTTGCTCACACACACATGGCACACAAGTAGATCACAATTTATAACTCATTCAGTTCATGTAACTGTTTAGCAATGATTACTATGTTACTAGAACTAATGCCATACAAAGATGCACAGTGGTCACACTTGAATACAAATCACACAGTTACAGAATTAGACCACTTGAAGAGGTGTACAAAAATCACAAAACAATTCAACTTCCTCAAGTAAAAGCATTTCTCCTAATCGTCTATAAAATTTTACAACAACACTTTACTCTACACCCTCAACTTAAAATCAAAGAAAATCTAAATTAAAGGTTAGAGTATACCTGGAATGGATCAATCTCGGGGGTCATGGGTTCCTGACCCTACTGTTGTATCTCCATTAGGAGCCTCGAACTGTTCTGGTGCAGCTGGTCTATTAGTCTCTGAAGGCCTACTGGTGGATTAACCTACTGCTCTCGCTCGGATGGCTGCCTCTCATCTCTCATTATCCACTAAGGACTCAATCCTTGCCTTCTTCATCTTCTTCTTTTCATACCTCTTTCTTTCCCTCTTCTCTATTTTTCTTTCTCCATCACTGTCGGGACTCTCTCTCTTTTCTTTGCCTTTTTTCTCACCTTTCTTTTTCATCTTCTTCACTGGATCCTCTATAAGATCAAGCATCGGGATTTCTCCCTCAGACTCCCCAACTACCGGGTCTTCTGACATCATAAAGTGGTGTTGTTGTAGCTTTCCAACCTTTGCCTTTACTTTATCTAGGTCTGATCTGAATAATTCCATCTCTGGAGAAGACCTTTCTCTCAACTGGGCATTGAAGTGGTTCTCCAATTCATCAAACCGGACCGATAGATCCTTGTAAGGATCGAGTGCATCCTTAACTCTCTTGTCCACTGCAGCTGCAAATTGTTGGCAAAGATTTTAAGATAAGCCTCGCACAAGTTGGACTGTTTTGCTACTCTTCTGAAATTCATAAGGTTGAAGGCAAATTTTATTGTAGGCACTGCAGCTGGAGGAATTGTCTCAGTTCTGGGCAATAATGATTCTGCTATTATTATGGATGTTGGAGGTACAGCTTCAGAATCAGGCATCTCTGCATTAGGCACTAAACTAGTACCTGTGACCGGTGGGTCAGTGGGAATCTCTGCGCCCCTGTCAAACATTAACCTCAGTCGATTTTCCTCATTTCTGATAGGATTATGGGTATTCTTGGCAAGGAATTCTTCTTCTAGCACCACAATCTTCGGCATATTTGCTGCCCGGCACAACCTTATAATTAAATAAAAGAAGGGATATGCTGTATCAGACCTTGAGACATGAATTTTTATCTCTTCGACAATAATCTCTCCAAAATTCAATTTGAGGTTAGCCATAAAACTTGCGACTAATATTACTCTATCATCTCCGAGAATATTATCACCATCTGTGGGCATCAACCAAGTATGAACAATACCCCACCAAAATTTTGCCTCTGAATTCAGGGAGGCCTTGAAGATCCTTTCACTCGGATTTGTTAGCCATTCTGGTTCTCCATCAACTATGAATGTGGCTAACCAATTCTATAGATTTTCCCGATGCTTCAACCGGGCATAGAAATTAGGTAAAGTGGCCTGAGGAGTGAAGTACAGGCCATGAAAGAACCTGTTGATTGTTGGTTCAAAAATATCCACCATTACACCCCGTATCGGAATTTTGTCCAACAAAGGTTGGTCAGCTGCTTTCTCTCCTTCTCAACACATGTTTTCCAAGCAAGCTTGATAGTTTGTATAGAACTCCCTAACTAGTGTAGGGAAAAATGAATTTCCTCCTCGTGTAGTCCATCCCAAATCATTGCCAAGAAATTTTTTCTCCACTTTTGAGTACCTGCTCAACCCCTTAGTGATGATTCTCTTCTACTCAAATATTAGCATCTTGACAGCTCTCTTGTTCGTTCTGTGAAGCCCATCAAAGAAGATTTTCTGAGCTTTGGGAATCTTCTATCTAGTGCTATCTCAGACTTCAAGATTCTTGCATTCGACCATAGTTTCCCGAATCAGAGAGTATTCGTCATCTTTTGGCTTAGCATAAGAGGACTCAATTGATGGTTGATAACGCTCAATCTACAGCTCTCGTAGGAGTGTAAAGCGGTCGTTTGTCAAATATAGAACCCAACTGGGTTGGGTATAGAACCCAACTGGGTTGGGTATCGATCCCACAGGGAATAGCTTGGTCAACAAGTAAGCAAAGATTACTAGACTTTTAGTGCAAGTCTCGTAAAAAGGGGGGAATTGTATTGTGATAGTAATGTAACCAAAATAAGAGAGTAAAGCAGAAAATAGCAAAGTAAAAGAAAGATTGTTTAGTAGGTTGTGAAACAATGAGAATTGAGGAGTTGGGGTTATGTCCACCTTCTGAGTTATACGTCTCTATTGACTATGAGTGTGTTGAATTCAGACATGCATGTGCTTATAGAGAATTGTCTTCGATGGTAAATCCAAGCGTCTTTCGACCTATTCGAGGATTATTTCACTTTAACTCTTTCGAGCTTAAAGCGTGTCTAACGGTACGAATTCTCCAAGAGGTTAATCCAGTTACGGCACTAACTTTTTAATAGGGGATGGGACTCTACTACCTTGACATTATCTCTTTTCTAGACAGATAACCTTTCTTTCGAACAAGTTAAATATTATACTGGCGTATTCTTGCGTTTGCAACCACAAAGAATTTAGATTAAGATGAAGAGAATAATGATATAAGCAACATACGTGTCACGAACTCACAAACTCACAGCAATAGATAGTATCTCATTCGGCTTCCATAACCCCAACAGAGAAGTTTAGTTACCCATGAGTGGGAAGGAAATCACAATTGACATTGTTGTTATACCACAATAAAGATTTCACGTTTGTAATGGTGTGGTAGGCGTTAGGCGTGAATCCCTTAGCAAAGTAACGTTTCTCTTGTTGTGGAATTTAAGAATAGATGAATAGAAGAAGAAAAATAGAATTAATGGAAGAATTAAAAGAAGAGTTGTAGAGTAATAGAATTGAATGTAAGAAGATGTCTTAAAATATCTAGCAAGATAGGGTATTTATAATACCCATATCCTATTCCTACTAAGCTAATGAAATGCTTAACCAAATCCTACTAAGCTAATGAAATACTTAACCCAATTGTACTAGGTTAATGTATCATTATCCTAATCCTAATAAGCTAATGAAATACTTAACCCAATTGTACTAGGTTAATGTATCATTATCCTACTCCTAATAAATTACTGCTAGTCCCCAAAGTCTTTAAAATGTTGTTTTAGCCCGGGACAGAATTTCCATGCGCCATCTTTAGTCCTTGGCGTCCAAGATTGGCTTTTCTCCTTTCGTGAAGCTTTCTTTGGCGTCAAGTTATCCATGAAATGCTGAATTCTACGTCATTTATACCTGAAACTTTGCTAATCATGTTCGTTAGCTCACTTACAGGAAAAAGGACTAAAAGTGCATGAAATATATAATTTGTTCTCAAAACTAGGCTAAAATATGGGCAAAATATAGTGCTATAGGCGTGTAAATTCGCCTATCATCAACACCCCACACTTGAAGCTTTGTTCGTCCTCGAACAAAATATCATGTCCCTCTAAACATCAACTTAGGGTTTCACAGCAACAACACAAAATATTCGTCAAGACAATCACAACAATTATCAACAAAGAGTAGTTTTTCAATCATTAGTAGAAACAATTTAACCTCTAGCATAGACTCGTGATGGTGGTCAACTCATATTCAAAGGTTAAGGCACAAAGAATCATACGCGACTACCCAAAACTCATCAACCATGTGTGTCTCACAATATATTACCCATAATCACTCACAAGTATAACATATTTTTCAAACATGGGTATCAAAATATCCTTGCTCTCACTCTCACAAAGAATTCATATGCAGCAACTGATGACCATAGGCTTGCCCTTAGTGTAATGCTCCACTAAATGTCAGAATGCTAAGCTTAGAATCAAATAGGTCTTTTGATGGTTGTAATGTAGGCTAAGGGACGGGTAGGACTATTTTGTCCAGAAATAGTGACTATGTTCCTAAGCGCTTTAATACATCACATTGTATTATTAACACTTTTCTTTCAAACAACCTTTCTACTTTCTTTTATTCTACCACTCTTTTTCTCCTCTTTTGTTTTTCAATTTTAAACATAACTAACTTTTCAGTTTTCCTTTCCTTTTTCTTTTGATAACATACCTCTTATGATAGCACTTTCTTTTTCATAACTCATTCAAGCACCAATGCATTCTAAAGCATCATACTCACCCAATTTCCTCTTATTTTGTCACATGACTTTTTCACTTTAAAGCACTTAGGAATTTGGATCAAATTATGGTCTTGAAAAAAATGGATTAGGCTTACATACGAGGTTTGTCAAAGAAAATAGGCCAAAGGCTCAAAAGGGTTTAACTAGGATGATGTCCATGGGTAGGTAAAAAGAAGGTAAATAATCATAGGTTGCCAAAGACATGCCTAAATCATCTCCTAGACTTGCACTCTTTATTTTCGCTTTACATACATACCAGGCAAGTTCTAGCATCAGCCACAAGCACAGAATATACTATTATCTCACACACACAAGGCACATGGTCGACTTTATTGGGAGTAGTATAGACTCTTGACCCAACAGATGAAGGAATTAAACCAAACAATATCACATAGTGAGTCACAATTAGAGCCTAAATGTCTCAATAGTCATGATTTTAGCACAAACTCTTGTCATAATCTCATGCTGCCTATTAGAATAATTTCATGCGAAGCTAAGCTAAAAAAAACAATAAACTACAAACAAACATAAATAAATGCAAATGTGGATGGAGAAGTATAGCATGCAAATACCAGCACCCCATACTTAGACGGGACACACTGTCCTCAGTGGAAAATAAATAAGAAGAACCTAGTTAGTCGGACTCATCCTCTATGTCTGGGGTCATACCCCTTGCATCGGAATCATCATCAGAGTCGTCATCCTCAGATGTTCCTCATAAGTATCCCACTTAATTCCAAGAGTGAGTCGAGGTATTTGCAGCGAGGAGGGTTCTCCTTGCTCTTTTCGGCCTCTTTTCTTGACTTTTTGTGAAGTGGTAGCCTTATCTTTGCCTTGTCTTGCTTTGGGTGCCATTGTACCTGAGACTTAAAACAATGTTCATGTTAGCATCATCTCGATGGATATAATCTATAAACAAGCAGTAGTGGCACCACCCCACACTTAGTTTGTTGGTACAGACTAGTGAAGTGAAAGTGGTCGATTACTCAGACTTCATCGACATACGTTTTAGGGGCTATATTCCAACAAGAAATTCAGATATGTAACACTTCTTGCAATATTTGCAATACTTTCATGTTAGGTATATCAAGACCTCTACATAGGGATTACATCATGGTATAGTTTCTATCAATAATCACAATCTCATATGTCGGTAGGCAACTATAAGTCTTATTCCGATAAGCGAGACATCCCAACATGTAAGTATTCAAGTGACAAGAGTATGCAATGTTCATGACTATAGAAATTCCGCAAGTAGTATGACAATGCATCAAAATCGAATTGAAGTCGGAAACAAGTTAAGATCATCCTAACGTATATGTTCACTCACTTGGTTGTGTATCAACAATTCAAACACATTCACATCTCCAATACTTCTTCAAGATTTAGCAATTCATAATAGACATAGTAACGTAGTACTTACGAAGAATAGATGAAGAACACAAGAGTACTTACGAGATTGAAGCCTTTGGAGATGTTCTTGTGAAGTGGAAGAGCAAAAGTTTTGAGAAGATTTGGATGCTATGTGCGGCGCCTATGTTAGGTTTTCAATGTGTTTGTGCCTCAAGACTAAGTCTCCTTTATATAGGAAAAGAATGGGTCGGGTTTCGGCCCAAATTAAAATCGGTTTTGGAGACAAAAAGTGACCATAGGCGGCGCCTTTAGCTTTGCCTATGGTGACCATAGGCGGCGCCTAATGCAAAGCATTTGCTAGCATAGGCGGCGCCTAGTTCAATGCCTTTAGTGACCATAGGCGGCGCCTTTAGCATGGCATATGAGATTCAGAGACCAAATGCTTTAGCATAGGCGGCGCCTATGCTATGGCATACTTGAGCATGGGCGGCGCCTATGCTATAGCACACTAGATTCCGAGACCTTGGGCTATAGTATAGGCTTTGCCTTGTTCACGGCCTAGTTTTACCTAGGCCTAGCCTTACTCGATGCCTATTTTGTCATGAGCAATGCTCAATCCATAGCCTTATGCATCTTCATTCCTAACTCACCACCTTTACCATGCAATACGTCCAAATTAAAATTTGAAACCGATCTCCTCGTTGAATACCTCTTGCACCTATATTTGCTCAAAACCAATAAAAATGATTAGCACGATGGGTTGCCTCCCACCAAGCGCCTTAGTTTTGGTCGTGGCACGACTCTTATTTTTGGATTTTTATTTATCAAAAACAAAACACGTATTAGAACGAAAGAAAAATAAAAAATGATAAACGATGGGTTGCCTCCCATCTAGCTCTTGATTTATTATCGCGGCATGACATAGTTACCTCGAGTACTTAGACTTCGTCGAGATAGATGGTGGATCGTTTTCTGAATGGATTCAGACGATAATGAGGCTTACTTGTAGGCATGCAATCTTCTTCGAGATGATCCTTGTGCATGCCTATCCCAGGAGGGATACCAATTATATCATCAATAGTCAAACCCATAGCTCTCATGTATCTCTTTAGAGCAGAGATGAGAGCCTCTACGTACTATTTACTTAAATCATCCGCACTCACCGGAAGTATATTTATACTTTCCAAGAACACATACCTTAGATAATCAGGGAGCTCTTTCGATTCTAGCATTGGTGGCTCTTCAAGGGAAGTCTTCGCTGTTGGTGACGGTTGATTCTTAAGATCACGGTCCAGTTGCTTAGGAGTATGGGAATAGGACTCTATTTCTGTTAGAGCACCCATAAGTTCTTCATAATCTTCATCGTCCTCATGCTCAACATTCAGTGGCACAGCATACAATGGCTCAACAGTAAGCTGTTTCTCTACAGATAATGCTTTCTTATCCTTATGATGAACATCAGCTACAGAGAACACATTCATATCGCTGGTCTGCTTCATTGCTTTGCATATATCAAAGAGGACCACTTCGTCATTCAACCGAAATAAAAGCTCATTAGCTCTCATGTCAATAAGCACACTTCATGTTGCAAGGAAAGGACATCCCAAGATTATGGGAACTTCATAATCCACTTCGCAATCCAAAATCACAAAGTCTGCAGGAAAAATGAAGGTAGACACCTTCACCAACACATCATTCAAGATACCCACAGGTCGTTTTACCGACCTATCTGCCATCACGAGCCGCATATTGGTTGGTGTAGGGTCGCCCAACCCCAACTTTCTGTAGACGGATAGTGGCATCAAATTGATGCTAGCTCCCAAATCGCACAATGCCTTAGCAAAATTCATAGATCCAACCGTGCAAGGAATAGTGAAAGCACCAGGGTCTGCCTTCTTCTATACTAAGGACCTTGTGGCAATTGCACTGCAATGATGAATATTATCTGTCGGCTCATAACTTACTGCCCGCTTCTTTGTTAAAAGGTCCTTTATGAATTTAGCGTATCCGGGCATTTGTTCTAGTGCCTCCACCAACGGAACATTAATGGTCAGCTGTTTAAACATTTCCATGAATTTACTGAACCTTGTATCATCCGCCTGCTTCTTCAATCTTTGAGGAAAAGGTGGTGGTGGATAGGGAAGTGTTCTCTCCACAGCTTTCTTCTCCTCTTGCTTCCGTATTTCGGTCTTTTCAAGCTTCAAAGTACTAGGGGTGACGTCATGGGGGTCATGGTCAGCTTCTATGGCGTCATCATCTTCCTTATGTTTGGCCACTTTCTTGTTTTGGGATGAATTTTCCAGCACCTTACTACTCCTGGTGGTAATAGCCATGCATGATCCGTCGTTCCTTGGATTTTGCACAGTGTCGCTAGGTAGAGTGCCAGCCTTTCTTTGATTGAGTGCTGCTGAAAGTTGGCTCAATTGCTACTCTATTTGCTTGATTGAAGTGGAATGAGAATCAACTAATTGCTTCATAGAGAACAAATCATTTATTACCTCCGTTACTCCTGCGCTCGTTGCTTCCACTCCTTTCAGTAGTTTAGCCATCATGTCTTCCATACTTCCAGAACTAGATGTGGTGGCGTCACGTCTTCCAGGGGGAACATACAAACCACTACTGTCATTCTTGTTCTTCCAACTACCTTGGTCCATGTTTCCAGATTTACCATGATAGTTCCGACCTTGGTTTCCTTGGGCATTGCCTCGGAAACCCCCATGATTGTTCAAGTAGTTGGCTTCCTCTTCCGAATCAGATTTGTCTCTTCCTTTTGACGCAATAGCTTTCACTTTTTCGGTCTTCCCTGATAATAAATGCTTTGTAAGAAGATCCGTTTGTGTTTTCATGTGCGTCATATCTTGATCACGTTCTTCTTCTCTTCTCCTTTGGTCTGCATTCATGCCTATAGATAAAGTGGGGCTTGCTACCTCATAATCCCTGGTATGCCAAGCTATACTTTGTTTCATCATATGATCTAGCATATTGCTTGCTTGACCAAAGGTGAGATCCATAAAGGATCCTCCGGCCGCATTATCCACCACTGGTTTAGTTATTGAATTCAAGGCTCTGTAAAGTATCTCCATTAGGTGAACATTAGTCATGTGATGGTTTGGGCACCTCATTAGCTTCGTCTTGAACCTCTCCCATGTTTCATGAAGGGCTTCAGTTGGAAGCTGACGAAAGTTGCTGATTTCATCTCTCAATTGTGCTCTTTTGGATGGCGGAAAGAATCTTTCTAGGAAAGCGTCTCTCAATTGCCTCCAATTTGTAATAGAATCAGGAGTCAGCCCATTCAACCATAGAGTTGCCTCCCCATACAGAGACAATGGAAATAAGCGTAACCAAATTGCATTCTGACCAACTCCAGGATTGTCAAACGACTTGCATGTAGAAATAAAGTTGATGAGATGCATATTCGGATCATCGCCTGCTAGTCCACCAAATAATCCCTTGAGTTGCAATAACTGAATCATGGTGCTCGTGATGTTGAACTTGGCTCCGGGTGCCAATGGTGGAGGAATAATGGCTCCTGTGGCTCCGGCTCCATCAAGATCATCATCATCATCGTCGAAAGCTGGCTGCATAGCTTGGCGTTCAGGCCTAAACCTAGCTTGACGATCTCTTCTGTTGGCAGGTGTTGCGATCTCAGCGGCATACCTAGGGTTTAGTAGCTCGTCATCACCTAGATCTTCATCGTCAGGATTTGTTGCTCGCCCAGGGTTATCAATATTCTGTTGATGCACTTGAGCAGCAGCTAGCGCAGCTAGTCTCGCCTGTTCCTGTTGAGCAGCCATCCTTTCAATTGCGTGTTGTGCCTCAATTCTGCGAATACATTGTGCTTCAGGATTGATAGGTAATACCCATATCCTATTCCTACTAAGCTAATGAAATGCTTAACCAAATCCTACTAAGCTAATGAAATACTTAACCCAATTGTACTAGGTTAATGTATCATTATCCTACTCCTAATAAATTACTGCTAGTCCCCAAAGTCTTTAGAAATGTTGTTTTAGCCCGGGACAGAATTTCCATGCGCCATCTTTAGTCCTTGGCGTCCAAGATTGGCTTTTCTCCTTTCGTGAAGCTTTCTTTGGCGTCAAGTTATCCATGAAATGCTGAATTCTGCATCATTTATACCTGAAACTTTGCTAATCATGTTTGTTAGCTCACTTACAGGAAAAATGACTAAAAGTGCATGAAATATATAATTTGTTCTCAAAACTAGGCTAAAATATAGGCAAAATATAGTGCTATAGGCGTGTAAATTCGCCCATCATCAATGGTCCCTCGGATTCAGGTTGCCCAGACTTATGTTTCTCAGACTCAGGCTGATCTGAATCATGCTCTTCAGATGCAGCATGTTCAGACTCTTGTTGCTCAGAGGCCGACTGCTCAGAAGCTGTATGCTCGGATGTTGTTGGATCAGTGTCACTTTTTTCACACTCCTCCACCTCAACTGGTGGGGGTGGTGGAGTTTTTTTAGAGCTTTGCTTCTTTTTTTGCTTCCTGAGAAGAGGATCTTTCTCTTCATAATCAGACTCTTCATTGAAAAGTCTTTGAGATGCACTTTCCTTTGTCACTTTCTTTATGGATTTTGAGTTTTGTCCTTTGGGTGACATTTCAAGACCTGTAGCAAGAGAAAAACCATTAGTTGACCCTCAAGATTACAAACACAAACACATCGATCATTGAAATTCCACACCCCTTGAAATGGTTTAGTAATGCTTCAGGTCCCAGGTGTGACGACATTTCTTGAGAAGCCATCACAAACGTGATAGCCTATCATAAATATCGTCAGCTCTAAACAAAACTCATAAGATTTTATCAACTTCTGACGACATTTCTGATAAGTCGTCACAAACGTGATAGCCTATCACAAATGTCGTCAGCTCAAAATAGAACCTACTTCATTCTTAGCAGCCTTTGATGATATTTCTGATAAGCCGTCACAGTTGTGATAGCTCATCATGAAAGTCGTCAGCTCTTATCAGAACATCACTTTGACTTTAGCTCAATTTTTGGTCCTATTTTTCCTTAAAATCCACTCGAGCTTCATTTTTTAGCTGGGCTTATAAACCTTAGGCTTGCACAGCAAAGCCTAGTTTCGATTTTTAACCCTTTTTTTGCAAGTTGAACTTGGTTCAAGCTTCTTGGGAACTTGGGTTGTCATCAATCTATCATATACCATTTGAAAAGAAAAGTTAAATTTTGAGTATACCTAATGGGAGCCTTCAATGTGATTACACGAGTAAGAGGAAGTAAGAAGAAGTTCTTGATTTTAATTGCAAACCCACACACACAAGGAAACTTGCTTCTTGTTTTACTTGGAAGGAGTTCAAAGAAGGGAAGAATATATTCTAAGTATGGAAGAAAAATACTTTAAGGAAATAAGTATTAAGCGAGAAGGTGGAAAGGCCATGTTTTGGGCCAGGTCGGATATTTTAATTTGGCCCCTAGTTTCAGCTAAATTTTGGGGCTTTGGGGATGATATTTCTGATAAGCCGTCACACATATGATAGCTTATCACAAATGTCGTCAGCCTTGACAGACCCTTCTTCAGAGCTGAGGTCTCTGACGATAAATCTGACGGCTTATCACCATCTTGACAGCCCGTCAAAAATGTCATCAGGGGAAATTTGCTGAACACATCAACTTCACCTTTTGTGAACTAAATCCTAACTACAAAAATAAATAATTTACTGGAATATAAAAATTTTAGGTTGCCTCCCAATAGCGCCTGATTTACTGTCGCGGCACGACTTGGTTATCTTGACTACTCAGACTTCGCCAAAATAACTTATTAATACCCCTTTACCATCTTCATATAGTACGTCAACGATTGAGAAAACACTCATTTCTTTTTTTTGAGTCATGGATGAGTGTATTTCGAAGTGTGCTTCTTTGTTATTGAGCTTGAACTTCAGCTCATTCAGCTCTATGTCTACTATCACTCGCCCAGTTGCAAGGAATTGTCTGCCCAGAATGATGGGCACTTCAAAGTCCACCTCGCAATCTAGGACTACAAAATTAGCAGGCAGAATGAAATTGGCCACCTTAACCAAGACATCGTGTAATATGCCCATAGGTCGTTTCACAGACCTATCTGCCATGACTAACCACATATTTGTTGGGGTAGGATTCCCCAAACCCAATTTCTTGTACACAGCAAGTGGCATTAGGTTTATACTAGCTCCCAAATTGCATAGTGCTTTTGTGAAATTTAGGGAACCAATAGTTCACGGGATGGTAAACGCTTCTGGATCTACCTTTTTCTGCACTAAAGACCTTGTAGAGATAGCACCATAATGAAGGAGATTGTCCTCCGGCTCATGGCTAACCTTCTGTTTCTTAGTCATAAGGTATTTCATGAACTTCGTGTATCCTGGCATTTGCTCAAGTGCCTCAACCAAAGGCACATTTATTGTCAATTGCTTGAGCATTGCCATGAATTTACTGAAGTTTGCCTCATCCATTTTCTTCTTCAATCGTTGAGGAAAGGGAGGTGGTGGTCTTGGGATAGTTTTCAGCACTACCTCCTTCTCCTTCTCTTTACCTTTCTCCGGAGCATCATTAGAATTTTCCAGCTTTTCAAACTCTACTAGATCACCTTCTTCCGGTTTATCAACAATTACCTCATCAACTACAGGTTTTCCCACAGAAAGGCCAGGTAATATCTTACCACTTCTAGTGGTAATAGCCATGCATGATCCATTATTCCACGGATCCTGGACCGTATCTCTTGGTAACATTACACTCTTCCTCTGGTTGAATGCTGCAGAAAGTTGGCTCATCTGCTGCTCCAACTATTTAATTACAGTGGAGTGTGAGTGCACTAACTGACTGATGGATGTCAGATCGGTCTTCATGGTGGTCACACCAGAGTTTGTTGTCTTCACTTCCTTCAACAACTTAGCCATCATGTCCTCCATGGATATCTTTTCAGAACTTGTTGAAGCAGCCTCATGATTTCCAGGAAGAATATATTTCCCTCTCCTATCATTGTTATTCTTCTAATTTCCTTGCTCCCTATCTTTATAACCATGCTTATCATAAAAGTTCTGACCTTGATTCCCTTGGCTATTGCCTCGGAAACCCCCTGATTATTAATATAGTTCGTCTCTTCATCTGCATCATCATCACTTCTATCCTGAGATCCCATAGCTTTTACCTTTTCAACCTTGCCTGGTAGCAAGTGTTTGGTCAGCAAGTCCATCTGCGTTTTAAGGTGAGCCATGTCTTGGTCACAACAAGTCCAGAAGCAGTGGGGCTGGCAACCACAGAGTCTCTGGTATGCCATGCCCGACTCTGTTTTATCATTCTATCCAGCATCTCTGAAGCCTCTGGAATGTAAGATCAACAAATGAACCACCAGCAGTATTTTCTACAATTGACTTTGTAACAGAGTTAAGAGCCTTGTACAAAATCTCCATCGAATGTATGTCCGTCATGTTATGGTTCGTACACTGTGTCAGCTTCTTCTTAAATCTTTCCCAGGTTTCATTCAAGGCTTCAATCGGGAGATACCTAAAGTTTCTGATCTCGTCCCTTAATTGTACCCTCCTGGAAGGCAGAAAGAACCTTTCTAGGAAAGCTCCTTTCAACTGCCTCCAGTTGGTTATAGAATTGGGCGTCAGCTCATTTAGCCACAAAGTTGCCTCCCCAGACAGAGACAACGGGAACAATCTCAACCAAATAGCATTTTGGCCCACTCCTGGGTTATCAAAAGATTTACAGATGGTGACAAAATTCACCAGATGCAGGTTCGGTTTATCCCCAGGAAGGCCACCAAAAAACCCCTTTCAGATTGAGGAGTTGGATCATAGTACTCGTAATGTTGAACTTGGCCGCCCCAGGTGCCAACGGTGGAGGAATGATTGCATCCATTGAACCTGCTCCATCTGTTCCATTATCATTATCATTGAGATTATACTGGACCGGCTGGTACTCTTGTCTTTCTTGGAACGGACGGTTCCTGTTAACATTACGTCATATTGGTGCAGCTATCTGCTCTGCACGCCTTGGGTTACCAGGATTCAACAACTCCTCATCTCTCAAATCTTCGTCCTCAGGGTTTTGATGTTGTGCTTGTAGCCCGACATTTTGTATATTCACCTGATCTCGAGCTAAGGCTGCCAGTCTATCAGCCTCTTGTTGTTCTGCCATTCTTCCAATTCGTTGCGGTTCCGGATTAAATGGTAATAATGGTTCTCCGAAACTTGTGGTTCTTGGCATACACTATAAATATCCTGTAAATAAACAAAAACAACAAATAAACATAAAACTAGGAAACTTAACTAACAGTCAATTTGCGCACACAAACTTCAGTTTACAACCGTATTCTCCGGCAACGGCGCCATTTTTTATAACACTCAAACTATATCTCTCAATGAGAATGTAAGCGATCGTTGTCAATATAAAACGCAACTAGGTTGGGGTCGAATCCCACAAGGAATATGGTGTGAACGTAAGTCGTTTGCAAATTAATGAACTGATAGTTGGATGTTTCCAGAAATGGGGGGGTTAGTTTAACAAGAAATTTTTGGTTACGTTAGTTTCAGTGTTCGTAATCAAGAGTTTATGAAAAATCAGAATTATGTTCCCTAGGGATTTTGGTACTTGACAGATGCTACTAGTGCTTTAAGATTCTCACGGTAGGTAGGACAACAAGTTATCTTTATCGAAGTTATGCTTAAATGTCTCTCGACCTACTTAAGCAATTAATTACCTAATCCTCTTGGACTTAGGGAATTTATATTCACTGCCCAGATTTTACCTCAGGTTAACCAACCTTGTTACAGCGCTGATTATTAAACGGAGTATTTTTAAGTCCCTGTTGATAATTCACTTCCTACTATATTTGATTTCATTCTCAAGCAAATCAAAGTAGGATTTATCTATTACAACCAACAGACGTTAATTAAAACCTCAAAATTATCAAGAAGTCCTACTACCTTTCAAATCCTGATCACTCAGCATTTTATCAAGACCTTACCCTAATCCCATAATTCAAGTTAAAGGAATTTAGCCACTCATAATGCTAAAATCAAAACAACAAGTTGTATTCATTCTTTGAAAGTTAAACTTACCACAAGAAGAATAATAACTAGTGAATCGCAGATTAGATCACCAAGAAAAATTCCAGAATAATGATGATAATCTCTTCAAAGTATTTGCTTGTTCAAGCCAAGAAATTAGAGAGAAAATATCAAAAGTATTGTCAAAACTCAATGTGCGGAACTCCCTTAGAAAACCCTAAAACAAAGCTTTAAATAGTTCACCCTAATTATGGAAACAAAATAATAGAATTCAGAAATCCCTCGGATTAGGTGACGACATTTATGATAGCCTATCAGGAGGCTGACGACTTATCACAAATGTCGTCAGCTCCTTCTTCAGTTTTGGCTCTTCCTGTTTAAAACTGATGACAAACTTGACAACTTATCAGCTTCGTGATGGCCTATCACAAAATATCGTCAAAGCTCTGCTTCAGTTCTCCTGTTCTGCCTCAGGCTGACAACATTATTGACAGCTTATCAGACCCTTAACGACTTATCACAAAATTTCATCACATCTTTCAACTTACGCCAACTCTCTGTTTACTGTTGACAATGAACTTGATAACTTATCACAGGGCTGACGACTTATCACAAATGTCGTCAGCCACACTTGTCTTCAGATTTCAATTTTTTTGTTTCCATTCTTATTGGTTCTATATCATATCAGCTTAAACTGCAAAATCAAACACAAAACAATCAAAAATGACAAAAGTTGCTTAAGACTTCGCAATTATTCTTAGTTAAAAGCCTCAAATATGTTAGCATTAGCTCACACATCAAGGATAATAAATTAAATTGATAATTTATACATCTTTAGTTATGTATCTTTAGTTATTTGAGATCGTAAACTGGCAACGAAATACCTTACTTCATGTGTTGGGTTTTTTACACACAACAACTAAAAAATCACCAAACATGATTCTAATTATGTCAATTTTAATATATGAAAAATCCACTTTCTAACTAGAACCAAATAAGCTCTAAATCAATGGAAATACTTTTTCAGGATGTTTGCCTGGTTTGCTTTGCGAGATAAATGTTTTTCTAGATCTTTACAGAAAATAACTCAGTTTTAAATCCTTTGAGAAAATACCCAATTACCCCCCTGAACTATACCCAAAAAGGCTATGACACACCTCAACTTAAAGGGGGTCCTATTACCCCTCCTGAACTAATTAAAAGTATAATTGTGATACCCTTAGTGCCTATGTGGAACATATGTGGCACACATGTGTGCCTACGTGGACACTTCAGTGTGTTGTGCCACATATGTGCCACGTAGGCACTAAGGGTGTTAAAATTACTCTTTTAATTAGTTCAGGGGGTAATAGGACCCCTTGTAAGTTGAGGTATGTCATAGACGTTTTGGGTATAGTTCAGGGGGGTAATTGGGTATTATCTCAAATCCTTTCTATAAGATAACTTCATATTTACACATAAAAAATCTGAAAATGGCATTTTTCTTTTATTTAAATTGTAAGATAGTAAGAGATCTCATTTTCACTCATTGCAAAGGTAATTTTAAAATCTAGTTTTGAAAATAAAATGTTTATGAAATGCATATCAAATATACATATGCTGACTTTGTATCAATGTGGGAAGGCCCTGTTCTTTCCTCCCAGAGGGTCTCTCTAAATGCATAGACAATTAATATTTTTTCTGAACCAATGAACAATGATTTTGAAATCAATTGTGAGTTTACGAGCTTGATGAATGTAGAGCATTCAGAATAATAAAATTAGTAGAAGGTGAAGAAGACAGAAGCAAAACCTCTAATATACTTAAACACATAAATAGTTCAAGTTGAGAGAGGTTTGAGATTTCGTAAGTAAGTCAGTGACTGTTCTCTGAGGAAGTACACAATCCTCATATTATATACTACTATTATGATTTAACTATTTTTAGAGTTGATACGTAAATTGAATACCTCAAAGGTAATCACCGTGCATGTAGTAGCAAACCGTAGCAAGTTTGCAGATTGATAAAGAGAGAATATATTCATAATTAAGGGTGTTAAGTGGGCCGGGCTGGGTCAACCCGAAATAGACCCATTAAAGTTAACCTGTTTGTGGGCAGGGGCGGGTTCGGATTGGGGTTAAGTGGGCCGGGCCGGTTCTGAGTTAAACAGTAAAAATTCTTAAAAACAGCCCTGACTCGGCCCACTAAACCCAACTCGGTCTACCCCATCTAAACCCGGTTAAAAACTTGGTCAAACCCGGTCAAAAAAAAAATTCCAATATACACTATATATACCAACCTATATACATTTTAAATACGTTAAACAATATATATACACTATATATATAGTATATACTACATTAGAATTTTAAAAATATATACACATATACACAATTAGACATATATACATAACATTCAATATATATGATTATACGTACTACTTTAAATAAAACATATACTACAACATATATATACTACAATATATATAAGTATATATATAGAGTTATATATTAATTTATAAAACATATACATATCAATATGTTAAATATATACGTCAATAGAAGATATATACACATATATACGCACCATTCAATATATATGTACTACTTTAAATAAACATATACTACAATATATATATATATATATAATACAATATATATATATAGTTATATACTAATTTATAAAACATTTACACATGTATACATTAAATATACACGTCTATAGAAGATATATACACAAATATACGCACCATTCAATATATATGTACTACTTTAAATAAAACATATACTACAATATAAATATATATAGTTATATATTAATTTGTAAAACATATACAAATATATACATTAAATATACATATCTATAGAAGATATATACACAAATATACGCACCAATCAATATATATGTACTACCTTAAGTAAATCATATACTACAAAATGTATATATACTACAATATATATATAGTTATATACTAATTTATAAAATATATATGCATGTATACATTAAATATATACGTCTATAGAAGATATATACACAAAAATACGCACCATTCAATATATATGTACTACTTTAAATAAACATATACTACAATACATATATAGTTATATACTAATATATAAAACATATACTCATGTATACATTAAATATAAACGTCTATAGAAAATATATACACAAATATACGCACCATTCAATATATATGTACTACTTTAAGTAAAACATATACTACAATATATATATAGTTATATACTAATTTATAAAATATATACACATGTATACAGTAAAAATACACGTCTATAGAAGATATACACAAAAATATACGCACCAATCAATATATATGTACTACTTTAAGTAATTCATATACTACAATATATATATATATACTACAATATATATATAGTTATATACTAATTTATAAATAATATATGCATGTATACATTAAATATACACGTCTATAGAAGATATATACACAAATATACACACCATTCAATATATATGTACTACTTTAAGTAAAACATATACTACAATATATGTATATACTACAATATATATATAGTTATATACTAATTTATAAAACATATACATATGTATACATTAAATATACATGTCTATAGAAAATATATACACAAATATACACACCATTCAATATATATGTACTACTTTAAGTAAAACATATACTACAATATATATATATATACTACAATACATATATAGTTATATACTAATTTATATAACATATACACATGTATACATTAAATATATACGTCTATAGAAGATATATACACATATATAGTACAATATATATAGTTATATACTAATTAATAAAACATATACACATGTATACATTAAATATACACGTCTATAGAAGATATATACACAAATATACGCACCATTCAATAGATATGTACTACTTTAAGTAAAACATATACAACAATATATATATATACTACAATATATATATATATATATATATATATATATATATATATATAATTATATACTAATTTATAAAATATTTACACATGTATACATTAAATATACTCGTCTATAGAAGATTTATAAATAAATATACGCATCATTCAATATATATGTACTACTTTAAGTAAAAAGCATATACTTCAATATATATATATATATATATATATATATATATATATATATATATATATATATATATATATATATATATATATATATATACTACAATATATATATAGTTATATACTAAATTAAAAAGCATATACACATGTATACGCCAAATATATACGTCTATAGAAGATATATACACGTATATACTACAATATATATAGTTATATACTAATTTATAAAAAATATACACATGTATACATTAAATATACACGTCTACAGAAGATATATACACAAATATACACACCATTCAATATATATGTACTACTTTAAGTAAAATATATACTACAATATATATATATAGTTATATACTAATTTATAAAACATATACACATGTATACATTAAATATACACATCTATAGAAGATATATACACAAAGATACGCACTATTCAATATATATGTACTACTTTAAGTAAAACATATACTACAATATATATATAGTTATATAATAATTTATATAATATTTACATATTAATATATTAAATATATACGTCTATAGAAGATAGATACACATATATACTACAATATATATAGTTATATACTAATTTAAAAAACATATACACATGTATACATTAAATATACACGTCTATAGAATATATATATATACAAATATACGCATCATTCAATATATATGTACTACTTTAAGTTAAACATATACTAAAATATATATTTAGTTATATACTAATTTATAAAACATATACACATGTATACATTAAATATAGACGTCTATAGAAGATATATACACAAATATACGCACCATTCAATATATATGTACTACTTTAAGTAAAACATATACTAGAATATATGTATATACTACAATATATATAGTTATATATTAATTTATAAAACATATACACATGTATACAATAAATATATACGTCTATAGAAGATATACACACAAATATACGTACCATTCAATATATATGTACTACTTTAAGTAAAACATATACTACAATATATATATATACTACAATATATACATAGTTATATACTAATTTATAAAACATATACACATGTATACGTTAAATATATACGTCTATAGAAGATATGTACACATATATACGCACCATTAAATATATATGTACTACTACTTTAAAGTTTAAATAAAATATACTACAATATATATATATATATATATATATATATATATATATATATCTACAATATATATAGTTATATACTAATTTATAAAACATAGACACATGTATACGTGAAATATATACGTTTATAGAAGATATATACACATATATACCCACCATTAAATATATATGTAATACTTTAAATAAAACATATACTACAATAAATATATACTACAATATATATATAGAGAGAGTTATATACTAATTTATTAAACATATACACATGTATACGTTAAATATATACGTCTATAGAAGATATATACACACATATATACGCACCATTCAATATATATGTACTACTTTAAATAAAATATTCTTCTATATATATATATATATAGAGAGAGAGAGAGAGAGAGAGAGTTATATACTAATTTATAAAACATATACACATGTATATACGCACCATTCAATATATATGTACTACTTTAAATAAAATATACTATAATATATATATATATATATATATATATATAGTTATAGTTATATACTAATTTATAAAACATATACACATGTATACGTTAAATATATACGTCTATAGAAGATATATACACATATATACGCACCATTCAATATATACGTACTACTTTAAATAAAATATACTACAATTTATATATATACTACAATATATATATATATATATATATATATATATATATATATATATATATATAGTTATAGTTATAGTTATAGTTATATACTAGTTTATAAAACATATACACATGTATACGTTAAATATATACGTCTATAGAAGATATATATACATATATACACGTCATTCAATATATATGTACTACATTAAATAAAATATACTACCATATATACACACACTATATATATAGTATTATACTAATTTATAAAACATATACACATGTATACGTTAAATATATACTACTTTAGAAGATATATACCCACATACACATACCATTCAATATATGTATTATTTAAAATAAAATATACTGCAATATATATACACTACAATATATACTCACACTATATATATAGTTATATATTAATTTATAAAATATATACACATGTATACATTAAATATATACGTCTATAGAAGATATATACACATATATACGTACCATTCAATATATATGTACTACTTTAAATAAAATATACTACAATATACATATATATACTACAATATCTAATTATATATATAGTTATATATTAATTTATAAAACATATACACATGTATACATTAAATATATACGTCTATAGAAGATATATATACACATATATAAATTAATAATACTTGATAATAAATTAATAATATATTAAAACTAAGTTATAATTAAATCCATTTAAAAAAAAGCTTAATCCGGCCGGGCCGGTTAACCGGCGGGCCCTGACCGGGCTTGGTCTGGGCCGGGTTAACCGGGCCCAATCAAAAAAATAAACCGACCCGATACCCGGTACCCTACAGCTCGTGGGATGACCGGGACGGGTCAAATCGGGCCGATTTTTGTAAGTGATCAGCCCGGCCCGTTTGACAGGCTTATTCATAATTCATCTGCCCTTTGACGAGCAACCCCAAAATATTACGATGGTATGGTGGCTAGTAGTCTAGTACCATAATTATCCCATTTTCTTATTTCTACAAATAATATATGGCAAAATAGTTCGGTGGATCCTTGTATTTGGTCTGGTTTGTAAAGTGGATACTGCTACTTATACATTTGTCATCTGAACCCCCAACTCATCAAAACAGAATATTTTGAATCCCTCTGACCATTAATCAAACCTATGTGGTATCAAAATGGCTGAGTAGCACAAAGCGCGTGATTACACGCGCGTGAGTGCGAGTAGGCATCATTTTTTACATTAAAAAAGTTTTTAAAAAATTAAAAACAAAAAAGGACCATCATTTTTTACATTAAAAAAGTTTTAAAAAAATTAAAAACAAAAAAAGACCCCCTCCCCCTCCCCCTCCAAAATTTGTTTCCTTGTGTTCCTTCCTCCTTTGCTTCGCACACAGATCTTACCAAAAAAAGGGATTGACACTAGGCAGAAACTTTATTTTTTCAATCTTCCACAGTTTACATACACACTCACACAGCAAAATAAAAAAGGACCCTCACCGAAAAAGCACAAATATACACACACCGCCATACATACACACGGCTTGGCTTCATACAGCAAGGTTTACACACACAAAAAAAATACATTGATGGACGCATACGGAAACGGAAAAGGGGGAAGAAATTGAGAATGGCCAACGGAAAATCCTGCCGACGTTGAGTTTTCTGGTGAATTTCTCGGCCCCCATCCCCCGCCCAACCACCACCATTACAGCATCGCCGCTTCCCCTCTCCCCTCCCCCCCAAATTGGATTTTCTTGATTTTCCCTTTTTGTGCTAATATTTGCTAATTATGTGATTTAATATTATAATTTTCAGAACATTTTGTGCAGTTCTTTAATGAGTTGTTGTAATGGTGGTTTTGGTATTAGCTTCAGATTCGGCGAGGGTCATGGAGGTACAAATGATGGATTTGACCAAATTATAGGAGGCCTTAGTGGTGCTGGTGATGGTGGTGGAGGTGGAGGTGGAGGAGTTAGTGATGGTGGATTTGGTTTCGGCATTGGATATGGTGAGGGTGGTGCAAATGGTGGTGATGTCCGAGGAGGCGGAGGCGGAGCTGGTGATGGTGGTTAAAATGGTGGTAGTGGTTTTGGAGGGGAGAAGGATGGGTCCATGGTGGTGGTGGCAATTGATCCTACCATTAAAAAAATTATTAAATTAAAAAATGACGTGAAATTTAATGTAATAATTAAAAATAACGTGAAAGTTGATGTGCAGGCGGGTGTGTTACACACATTGAAAAAGGGTTCAAAAAAATTATTTTTAATTAGTTAAAGAGTCCAAATGACAAAAGTATAAGTAGGAGTATCCACTTTAGAAATCAGACCAAGTACAAGGGTCCACCGAGCTATTTTTCCAATAAGATATTTTGTGGGACGATTTAGTTCCAAAATGATTCAAGACTTTGTACAATCAGTTGTCCAGAATAATTGAACACGATAATAATAGGAAACTTTTAATTACTCTCCATTTTTCTAACTTGTGTGAGGCATCTTTTCGAGATAAAACCTCCTTAATTGATACAAGATTATGTGTGTATCAAGAGATTACAACCAACACAAGAACAACAGATGAACAACAAGTTGCTAGTGAATCGAAATAGGCCTCACACGGTTTCACTAGACTTTGAGTTTGTATTTTGAACAAGAAAGTGAGATGAATAACAAGACAACAATGCTAGTGAATCGAAAGAGCCCCACATGGCTTCACTAGACTTTTAGATTCAACAACACAAAGTTAACAAGATTACAAAAAAGATAGAAACTTGACACACAATATTTAAAGATCTAAGAACCCTAACAATGAGAAAGGACCCTAAGAGTAGTGAATATCAATACCAAGTTCTTACTTGGACCAAGAGGAAATCAAGAACCCCAAGATCCTAGTTTCTATCCAAGAGACAACACTAGTATCACTCTACTAGTGAGTTTTTGAAATTGGGGCTTCTCCAATGGAAGAGAGAAGTTTCAAATATTACAAGTGTTTTGTTGTCTTCCAAAATATGAATGAACTAACTAAAAGACTAGCCCTAATAAATGGCTTATATATTCAATTACAAAGGAGGAAAAAAATATCAAAATACCCTTGACATTAAGTGGGTAGGTTTGGGGTGTTTTGTTGGGCCTCTTCACACTTTAATAAGTATAGGCCCTTAGATGGGCTCATAAGGGCCTAACACACAGCCAAGGATGTGAACAAGGCTTGGAGTCGTTGCAACTCACGTGCTTGACTTCGTGTGAAAGGTCTCAAGCTAGGAATTCCCGTATCATCCTCTCCATCTTGAAGATAATTTGTCCTCAAATTCAGATCATTGTCATCCTCCACCATTTTCACCTGAGAGAGGTCACACATGTTGAAAGTGTTGTGCACTTTATATTCCAGGGGTAGATCAATCTTGTAGGCGTTGTCGTTGATCTTTTCTAATACTTGGAATGGGCCATCACCCCACGGCATCAACTTTGCATCCCTTTTAGATGGGAATCTATCCTTCCACAGGTGCACCCACACCCAATCTTCCGGTTCAAGAATGAGCTTTCTTCTTTCTTTATTGGTTCGCCTTGGAACTTCTTGGTTTTTTTTCTCCAACAGCAACCTCACCTTCTCATGTAGCTTCTTTATGGCCTCGTCCCATTTGCTTCCATGTAAGCTTATCACAAGATCACTTGGCAAAGGAGTTAAATCCAAAGGGGTGAGGGGGTTGATGTCGTATACACACTCAAAAGGTGTCATCCCCATGCTTGAGTGTATAACACGATTATAAGCAAACTCAATCAACGGTAAATGCTCCTCCTAAGAAGTCATTTTTCCCTTAACCATAGACTATAGTATAGACCCTAAGGTCCTATTTACTACTTCTGTTTGGCCATTGGTTTGTGGGTGGCATGAGGTTGAAAAAAAAAACTTAGTACCGAGCCTACCCCACATGGACTTCCAAAAGTGGCTTAGGAATTTAGAATCCCTATCACTCACTATGGTCCTCGGAACACCATAAAGTTTTACAACATTATCAACAAACAAAGAGGCTACACTAGGCGCATCATCACATTTAGAACAAGGAATAAAGTGAGCGATCTTGGAAAACCGATCCACCATGACAAAAATACTATCCCGCCCCCTTCTACTTCTCGGCAATCCCAACACGAAGTCCATTGATATGTCAAGCCAAGGGCACAAAGGGGTGGATAATGGGGAGCATAAACCGTGGGGTTGGATCTGTGACTTTGCTCCTTTTCACTCAACACATTGGCCGCAAATTCGGGCCATATCCTTGTGCATTCTAGGCCAATTAAATAGTTCATCCAAAATTCTGAGGGTCTTCTCAACCCCAAAATGGCCCATTAGACCGCCATTGTGTGCTTCCCTCACAAATAATTATCTCCACGATCTTGAGGGAACAAACAATCGTCTACCCTTAAACAAGTATCCATCAAATTTGGTATAAGGATGGGAACCCCTATCCGTAACCCACCTATCCCTTTGTAACTCTTCATTTTCCCTATAGATAGGAGTGAAGTGAGGGTCCCCGGGATATAAAAACTTGAGGCTTTCAAACCCCATCAACTTCGACGACAAAGTAGACACAAGCACATATTTTTTAGACAAAGCATCGGCAACCACATTGTCTTTACCCTTCTTGTGACGAATAACATAAGGGAAAGTTTCAAGAAATTCAATCCATTTGGCATGCCGCCGGTTTAACTTGCCTTGTGCACATAGATGCTTCAAGGATTCATGATTCATTCAGATCACGAATTCTTTAGGCCACAAATAATGTTGTCAAGTGGCTAAGGCTCTAATCAAGGCATACAACTCTAAATCATACGTAGAGTAGTTTAGAGTTGCTCCTTTGAACTTTTCGCTAAAGTAGGCAATAGGCTTCAATTCTTGCATTAAAACCGCGCCTATGCCGACTTTGCTAGCATCACATTCGACCTCAAAAGTCTTATCAAAATTCGGCAATTGTACCAAAAGGGCCAAGATGAGCGTAGCTTTCAAGTCCTCGAAGGCCTTAGCTTGCTCATCTCCCCACTTGAAAGACCTATCCTTTTTAATCACTTCGGTCAAGGGGGAGGCAATGGCGTTAAATCCTTTGATAAAACATCTATAAAAACTAGCCAACCTGTGGAAACTTCTCACTTCACCTACGGTTTTGGGAGTTGGCCAATTTTTAATGTGTCAATATTAGATTCATCCACTTCGACCCCTTTTGAGCGCAGCACAAACCCAAGAAATACAACTTCATGGACACCAAAAGAAAAGTTTTCTAGATTAGCATATAACTTCTCCTTTTGGAGGACATCAAACACACATTATAAATGCTTTACATGCTCATCTAAGAACTTACTATACACCAACACATCATCAAAGTAAATAACAATAAACTTTCCAATAAATGGATTCATCACATAATTCATTAGCCTCATGAAAGTACTTGGGGCGTTTATTAGGCCGAATGGCATAACCATCCATTCATAGAGACTGAATTCGGTCTTAAAGGCGGCTTCCATTCATCACCCGGTTGCATACAGATTTGGTGATAGCCACTCCTCAAATCAATTTTAGAAAACAAACACGAACCACTCAATTCATCAAGCATATCATCTAGCCTAGGAATAGGGTGACGATATTTACCGTTATCTTGTTGATGGCTCGGCAATCAACGGACATATGCCAAGTCCCATCTTTCTTGGGAACTAGTAGCATCGAAACCGCACAAGGGCTCATACTCTCCTTGATGTACCCTTTGTTGAGAACTTTCTCAACTTGGCGTTGCAATTCCTTGGTATCTGTCGGATTGCTTCTATAAGCCACTTTGTTGGGCAATTGTGAGCCCGACACAAAATCAATTTAGTGTTCAATGCTCCGAAGTGGAGGCAATCCTTTTGGCATTTCCTTTGGGAAAACATCCTCGTAATCCTGTAAAACATGAGAAATAGGAGGAGAAATGAAAACGTTAGCGGGGTTAGTATTAAAACAATGAGCCAAGAGGAGCATCGGAGTATCCTCGTCATGATCCATAAATAGTTCCTTCCTCCTAGCCATCATCACCATGCTCCCGTGGCCCTTAGAATTTAGGGGGCCCTCGGCTTCCCCTACCTCCTTACTCTCGGATTCCCCTCCTTTTCCCCCACTCCCAACCTTCTTTTCCTTTTCCCTCAATTCCCGTATCTTTTGGTGTAATTCATTCACTTGGGAAGGCAATAATTGATAAAGAGCGATCGTTCGGCCATCCTTCTAAAGTGTATACCAATTGGACCTTCCATCATGTTTGGTCGACCTATCATATTTCCAAGGCCTTACAAACAATAAGTGACAAGCTTGCATTGGTATCACATCACAAAGCACCTCGTCATGGTAGTTGGCTACCTTAAAATGTATCACACATTGCCTTGTGACCTTTAACACGCCGCATTCATTCAATCATTACAACTTGTAAGGACTAGTGTAAGGTGTAGTCGGTAATTTCAAGAAGTTCACCATTGCAACACTAACCACATTCTCACAACTTCTACTATCTATCACTATAGTGCACATACTTTCTTTCACAAGGCATTTAGTATGGAATAGATTCTCCCATTGGCTAGGATCATCTATCGCCTTACTAATCATGGCACGCCTCACTACAAAGTTTGGAACCACGCACTCCTCTTTTTATGGATAAGCATCCTCACAATCATCATCATCATCATGTGGCTCCCTCTCGACCGTCTCTCTATCTTGAGGCTCGGCCTTAATCTTATCACCCTCAATACCCACTTCTTCACCAAGGAAATACAATCTACATTCCCTTAGGATTACATTGCGTTGGTTAGGGAATTCATTGTCTTTATGCCCCCAACCTTGGCACTTGAAGCATTGGAACCCTTTAGGATTAGGATACTTGTAAACTTCTTGCCTCGAAGGGATTTTATGGACTGTTTTGGGCTCGGGTAGCCTAGTAGTGGCGGGTTGGTCCTTATTTTTGGGCCAACCCGAAGAGGATTGAACCATATTCTTGCCCCTCGACCAACCCGAGGTTGATTGTCCCTTTGCTTTGAATGACGACCTCTCTTTAAGTTTCATTTCAATCTCAAGAGCCGCTTGGAAAATACCTTCGACAGTATCAAACTTGTGAAGTGTCAAATAAGTGAAGGTCCCTTTGTTCAACCCACACTTGAACCGAATGATGTCATGACTAATTTGTTCCCCACAATGATCAAGTTTTAACATGAGTTGTTGAAACTCATCATAATATGTCATCATGCTTCGATTCCCCTGCCGCAAGTTGTACAATCTAGAAAGCAACTCATGTCGATAACTCTCGGGAAGGTACCGTTGTCTCATTAGGTACCTCAACTGAAACCAAAGTGGTGGTCGTTCATCAATCAAATCATTACCAAACCGTTTGACGTATTACCACCATGTGTTAGCATAGCCTTCAAAGTGAGCTATGGCGTAACAACTCTTCTTCTCCTCCAAGATATCATTCACTTGAAACACTTTATCACACGCCGACTCCCAAGCAAGATACACCTTGGGGTCACTTTTACCCTTAAAGATAGGTAGGCTCAATTTGATGGTATTGCTGCCTACGTCTCTTTCTTGGTATCGATTTCCCCTTCTTCATACCCTCGATATCTTCTTGGAACCACACGTCCCCCTCTCATCTCCCCCTCCCTCATGTAAGCATTGTCAAGGGCTCCATTCCCTTAATAATATTCTCTACCATATTCCTCAAAGTGGGCGGGATGGTTTTGGACGTTTGGAACTTAATTTGGAGGGATTGGATTTTGTGGAGGTGGTGGTCTTTGGTTTAGTAGAGCTCGGAAGGAAGGGTTTGGATTTAGTGGAGGTATTGGATGCCCAAGTCCCTCTTGCAGAACTTGAGGAGTTTGGAAATGGATTGGTCTATTGGAGTCTCGGGTTAGGGGGATATGGGTGGTTTGGCTTGCAGCATTAGTGGAGCTAGTGAAGGATTTGGCAATTGTGACCATGTTTCGGGAGTAACGGTGGAGGAGGAATTTCTATCATGTCCACTTGACGAAACATGTCGAGGAGTAGAAGGATGAGAGTTCCTTTGACTCTCCACTTGTTCTAACCTCCCACTAATAGTCGTCACTTCTCCTCTTATGGCTCCCACTTTCATACTCAACTTTTCAAGAGTTCGGGTCATAGCCTCAAGAGTGACCCTCATATTCTCTATTTCATTAGAATCCACGGTTTGAGACGTGGTTCCCTCCATTGTCAAGGTATCACCTACAAAAGCAACAAACAAGTTAGTTTAAAAACTCTCCTCACTCACACTCTCTTGGATCACTCACATTCGAGCTCTATAGGTGTTGTAGATTGGCTAGTAACCCATGAATCCTTAAGGTTTGAGTATGCTTTTGTACGGAGTGGATTCTTGTTTGAAACTCAAAGAATTCCTGTCGGACTAGAGTCAAGGAGTTACAACGTATTCAAACGATAAAAGCACACAAACAAACGATGACACGAATACAAGGTTTCAAAGGGCTAATTGACAACCTAGTAGGAATGTACTAGATTGCTAATTAGTTCTCGAGTCAATTAGAATAAACTAAGAATCAATAATTAGAAACTAAAACATCCAAATTGAGCTTAATTAATGACGTGAACAGTGATTAAGGTGACATGGCAACAAGGTATTGGTCACGGGTCCATACATTTTGTTCAACAACTTGAAGCCTTAATCTTCACAATTTTGTAATGGATGACTTGGCTTTTGGAGGGAAAGTAAAGTCTTGTAACTTTTTTGGATCTATTTTAGTCTTTATAGTGGTCAAGATATAAGATGAGGAGAAGATCAAGATGAACACCACAACAATATTTTAAAAACACAACCACAAGTCACCAACAACAGCCCACTTTAAACATCAAGCAACAACAACACACAACTCGACCTACTTCAAGATCATCATACTACCACTTCAAGTCCACAATAACAATGTCAATATGTTAAGCTCAACATAGCTTTAGACACCTTTGGTGTTGATCAGAAATAAATCAACACAAGAAAAAAACTAGACAAATAAAAGAACATCTAGATCTAAACACACAAACACCAATCTCGGCCAAGACAACAACATGACATAATTTTCTCGATCAAGAACAAGATGGACAGATTTCTCTTTTTTTCTGAAATTTTCAGATTTCAACAATTTTGTTTTTTGTATTTTTCAACTACCAAGCCCAAGATTGATTTTGTTGGAACAAAATCAACTACAAGATTTGATACCAAATGATACAAGACTATGTGTGTATCAAGAGATTACAACCAATACAAGAATAACAAGATGAACAACAAGCTGCTAGTGAATCGAAATAGGCCTCACACGGCTTCACTAGACTTTGATTTTGTGTTTTGAACAAGAAAATGATATGAATAACAAGGCAACAATACTAGTGAATCGAAAGAGCCCCACACGGCTTCACTAGACTTTTAGATTCAACAACACAAAGTGAACAATATTACAAAAGAGATAGAAACTTGACACACAATATTTAAAGATCTAAGAACCCTAATAATGAGAAAGGACCCTAAGAGTAGTGAGTATCAATACCAAGTCCTTACTTGGACCAAGAGAAACTCAAGAACCCCAAGATCCTAGTTTCTAGTCAAGAAACAATACTAGTATCAGTCTACTAGTTAGTTTTCGAAATTGGGGCTTCTCCAATGGAAGAGAGAAGTTACAAATATTTCAATTATTTTGTTGTCTTTCAAAATATGAATGAACTAACTAAAAGACTAGCCCTAATAAATGGCTTATATAGTCAATTACAAAGGAGGGACAAAAGATCAAAATACCCTTGACATTAAGTGGGTGGTTTTGGGGTGTTTTGTTGGGCCTCTTCACACTTTAATAAGTATAGGCCCTTAGATGGGCTCACAAGGGCCTCACACACGGCCAAGGATGTGAACAAGGCTTGGAGTCGTTGCAACTCACGTGCTTGACTTCATGTGAAAGGTCTCGAGCTAGGAATTCCCGTATCATGAATCCACGAAGGTGGTCAACATGTTAACTCAAAATCAAATGTCTTAGATAGTATTAGTACTTGTCTAAGAGACAAAGTTACAAAATATCTGTTTTCACGAGTTTGTTGAGCTTCTTGTGAATCAATGTCGCTATCCTTAAGATGCACGTCCCTCCTAATAATATGCATTTCTGAGCATTTGTCAATACTGAAAGCAGTTACCCTTGAATGAGTGCATATTTGCTCATACCATGTTCAAATTAGTGGCCTCAAGGCTATGGAACAAAGGATTATCTCGGACATGCAACTTAGGTCGAAAATAACACATATATGACATAACATAACAACATTTTCTTTGAAAAAATCTATCTACATAAGTTCATATTATATAAATGGTACATATTAGAGTAAACAAAATGCCTTTTTTCTCTCTTGTTAGATACTAGAAAGCTTTTGTTTCACATTACATTTGATGTTCAGCCATGGAAACCAAGAATCTTCCAGTGATCATCGCTACGTAAAGCTAATTAAATCCGGCAATTCTTGAGGTTTAACAGGTACATTATTAGTCGAGCTAGTAGGTTCTGAGTAATCTGCAAAAGGATTTATCCTTGGTGTAAATTTTACTATTGCACCATGTTCTTCATCAAAAGTCTCCCATTGATCAGTAATTATCGTCTTCAATTTTCTTTCGAAGTCCCTTTTTTCGTAAACCACAATGGCTCCATCAATTTCATCAATCTTATCGGGTTTATCTGAAACCCCATTGATGATTTCTTCGAGTTCTTTGATTTCTTCATGTGGGATTTGGTCCACTATTGGTTTTATTTCCGCATTTCTTACCCCGATATCTCTGTTGAACTCGAAATATAGAGACAATTCTACAGTTTGTACATTTGCCTTTTTAATGATTTTAAGAGCCATTATGGCTTCAACTTTCCCAACTGAATTAATCCTCGATAAAACTCGAGCAATCCCAAGACGAATCCTGCTGTAAACATCGAAAATCTCTGTCATAACGCAATCCATGGCTTCGAGAACAAGAGGGACGATAGCAGAATCTGATAATGGCCTAATTTCAAGCAACATATCGAGCAATGTTTGCAATTTTTCGACTAGAACAAGGTCTTGAACCATCGAGTAATTCTCTTTTTCGTTGTTTTCAACATTATGCAACACCATTTTGTTGTTCAAATTCATCATGGTTCTTTTTTCCTCCAATTCCATGAAAAGGAAATACGATTTCTGATCAAGAAACGCGAAATAAGAGCGAATGAACACGTTAATCCCTTGCATTTCGTAATTTCTTGAATGTCCATCTTCGAAATTTGAGAGATCAAATGTCAATCTCCCAATTCTTTGAATACAAGGGAGCCTAGTGCTATAAAGGCCATGCATTAAGATTAAAACTTTTATTGCAACAACCCAACTCCTCGTTTTCTCCGTTCGAATAGATATAGCCCAAATGAGGGGCTTGAGATTAGTCGATGACAAACGTAGCCATCTAAAAACGCGGTCAACATTTTTCATGTTCATGGAGAATTCATCATGGCTCGTAGCTTTTATGACAGCAGCCTCGATGTCTGGATTCCGCAGAGCTGTTCGTCTCGATAAACTAGCAATCCATACGCTATTTTGATCTTTAAGCAAACCGGAAACCTTTCTCCATAGCCTCATTGCTAGTTTGATATTCGACCCTGCTCTGTTTCCCCGGTTTTTTCCTTCTTCCTCGTGATCTTCTTTTTTCTTGTTGGAAATGTTTTTTTGTGGTGGTATTCTTTTTTGTTTATTAAATTATGTTTTATTTTTATTACTGTGCACATTATTACTCTCTTCGTTTCAATTATCGAAACGATATTTATATTTTGGACGACTCAAAATGTTTGAATAATGTATCTTTGACTCTCTTAGAAGGATGAATGCGCAAATGTTGACAAGAAAAGAAGATAAAATGTAGTATACAAATAATCGCTGTATGCAAAGTTGATCTCTCCTTAGTAAAAAAACACACGTAATAAACGCTTCTAGACACATATGCAATGTTGATTTAACTGATGTGACTAAAGAACGCGTTAAAAGCGCTTATATAAAGCATGAATATACGATTTTGATTAAACCAAGACCAAAATATAGAAGAAAAAACCAAGAGATAAAAGAAAATCCCCTCTTTCTGTTGCTTCCTTTGCGTTGGATATTACAAACCATGCAAGTATAGGTGTCAATTTATAATATTAAACTTCAACATAATTTTATTCCCCAAGAAAAAACACAAATCATTTATTGATCTGTTCCTTGCATAGCTTTGGAGTCTGCTTCAATAATGTTTGAAAAAACAGACAGCGGATCTATTGGTCCTTTTCTCAATATTTTAGACTACATAAGATTATGATTTACGTTACCCATGTTGTCTCTAGTTACTCGCCGGCGACTCAAGTAAATTTGTGACCTAAAATTAAAATCGAACGGAGTCTTAAATTTTTGTTAAAAATTAATTATGTTTATAAAGTCTACTTTTAAAATTGTTTAATAGATTTCTTCTAATAATTCTTTTTCAATTAATAATATAGTACACACATTAATTTTTTGAGGCAAAACACTCTAGACTAGATATATCAAACTCCTAAATTCATTTTATATAAAAACTTTATTTTTTCTACAAATAATATTTAATATCATTTTTAAAATCTGTAATCTATTATTACTTAAAAATAACGAGGCCCCTCAAATTTGGGGCCTAAAGCGGCCGCTTTTTTTTTGAATGGGTAGAGTCGCCCCTGGTTACTCCTAATAAACATGTAACATATATTTTAATGAACTAGTTTAATCGCACACGCCTCGCACGTTCAGGGGCGAATTTAGGGGTATAAGTGGGGGTTTTCGGGAACCCAGTAACTTTCGTGCGGATGTCGTATTTATATTAAGAAATTTAGTAAATATATAAGAATAATAAGTTGGTAACCCATAAACAAAATGTGTTCTTGGTCTAGTGGAAGAGAAGAGATTGCTAAAGCTTTGTAAGCTTCTTTGCTATGGGTTCTAACCCCATCTATCACTATATTCAATTTTATTTTTCCCATAGGAACCCACAAACTTTAAATTCTAGATCCGCCTCTGCGCACTTGTTACTTTGGATTATTTAAAATTAAATGATTTTATCTATTGCGAAAATTTTTAATGAAGTGCAAAAAGTTCAAATTATTTCTCAACGATCCTTCACACTTTAATATAATAATGTAAACATAACGTATATTTTATTGTAAGCACCTATATATTTTACCACCGGAAGCTTCAAGTGGTTAATACATCAACACTTTTGCGATTGATAATGCTCAAACTACAGCTCTCGTAAGAGTGTAAGCGGTCGTTGTCAAATATAGAACCCAACTGGGTTGGGTGTCGAATCCCACAGGGAATACTTGGTCACTAAGAATGCAACGATTAGTAGACTGTTGATCGAAAATTCTACGAAAAAGGGGGGATTTAATTGTAGCGTGAATTAAGAGTATCAAAGTAACAAAGAAAAACGGAATGTTTAGTAGGTTTTAATCAATGAGAATTGTAAGTTAGGGTTATGTCCACCTTATGAGTTTTACGTATCTATTGGCTATGAGTTATGCGGAATTCAGACATGCATGCGCTTATAGAGATTCGTATTCTATGGTAAATCCTAGTGTCTTTCGACCATCAAGGATTATATCACTTTAACTCTTTCGAGCTTAAAGCGTATACTAATGGTACGAATTCTCCAAGAGGTTAATCCAGTTACGACACTAACTTTTAAACAGGGGTTGGTAGCCCTATTTCCTTGTCATTCTCTCTTTTCCAGACATGTAACTTTTCTTTCGAACAAGTTAATGCTATACTGGCGTATTCTATATGTTTGCAACCACAAGAATTCAATTAAGATGAAGAGAGTAATGATATAAGCAACATACGTATCAAGAATTCACAAACTCATAGCAATAGATAGTATCTCATAAGGCTTCCATAACCCTAACAGAGAATTTTAGCTACTCATAATTGTGAAGAAAACCACGAGGATATCATCATACCAAAGCAATAACAATATCACAATAAGGAAGTATTGGCGTCACTTGTGGCGTGAATTCCTTGCTAGTAGCGTTTCTCTTGTCGTGAAAATCAAAAGTCGAATAGATGAAGACTTGAATTAATGAATGAGTGAATAATAAAAAGCTTCCAATGAATGAATAAGTGAATGCTGAAAAATTCAGCATTATAGGGTTTTTATAACATTCTTGTCCTAGTCCTACTGAAATAGGGTTTTTATCCTTGTCCTAGTCCTACTGGGTTACTGCATACTTGTCCTAATCCTACTAAGTTACTGCTGATCTCCCAAGTCTTTAGAAATGTTGTTTTTGCCTGGGACAAGTTCTCCATGCATCACTTTCAGTCCACAAGCTTCCAGAAGCTGCCTTCCTTCTTACGTGAAGTTTCCTTTGGCGTCCAACAGTCCATAAAATGCTGAAATCTTCATCATTTATTCCTGAAAACTTGCTAATCACGTTGGTTAGCTCACTTACAGGAAAAAGGACTAAAAGTGCAGGAATTATATACTTTGTCCTTTAAAACTTAGCTAAAATATGGGTAAATTAAGGTTCTTTAGGCGTGTAAATACGCCTAACATCAACACCCCACACTTAAAGCTTTGTTCGTCCTCGGACAATATATCATGTCCATATAAACATCTACTTAGGGTTTCACAGTAACAGCACAAAATATTCATCAAGACAGGCACAACAATTATTAACAAAGAGTAGTTTTCTAATCACTTCTAGAAACAATTCAACCTCCAACATAGACTCGTGATGATGGTTAATTCGTATTCAAAAGTTAAGGCTCAAAGAATCATACAAGACTAGCCAAAACTCATCAACCATGTGTGTCTCACAATATATCACCCATAATTACTCACAAGTATTTCATTTTTCAAAACATGGGTATAAGATTATCCTTGCTCTCACTCTCACAAAGAATTCATATGTTGCAACTGATGACCATAGGCTTGCCCTTAGTGTAATGCTCTACTAATATCAGAATGCTAAGCTTAGGATCAAATAGGTCTTTTACAGGTTGTAATGTAGGCTAAGGGACGGGTAGGACTATTTTGGCTAGAAATAGTGACTATGTTCCTAAGCGCTTTAATACATCACATTATGACATTAACACTCTCTTTTAATCAACCCTGCTACCTTTCTTTTATCTACCACCCCTTTTCACTTATTTTGCAATTCAAACATAACTATCTTTTTATTTAATCATAAACCCAACTATCTTTTTGTTTTTCTAATTTTTTTTTTCTCTTTTTTATTTTTTTTTATAACACACCTCTATGATAGCCACTTTTTTTCATAACAAATTCAAGTACCATTACACTCTAAGGCATCACTCTCACCCAATTTCCTCTTATTTTGTCACATGATTTTATAATTTAAAGCGCTTAGGAATTTGGATCAAATTATGGTCTTGAAAAAAATGGATTAGGCTACATATGAGGCTGTCAAAGAAAATAGCTAATAGTCTCAAAGGGGGTTAACTAAGATAATGTCCACGGGTAGGTAAAAAGAAGGTAAACAATCACAGGCTGCCAAAGAAATGCCTAAATCATCTCCTAAACTCACACTCTTTATTTCGCTTTACACACACACCAGGCAAGTTCTAGCATCAGTCACAACACAAAATATACTATAGCCTCACACACACAAGGCACATGGTTAACTTTATTGGGAGCAGTATAGACTCTTGAACCAACAGATGAATGAATTAAACCACACAAATATCACACAGTGAGTCACACTTGGAGCCTAAACGTCTCAATAGCAATGATTTTAGCACAAACTCTTGTCATAATACCATGCCGCCTATCAGAACAATTTCATGCAAAATCTAAAAAAATCTAAAAATTAAAAAAATTAACTACAAACGAGAATAAATGCAGGCAAAGAAGTACGCTACAGCATACAAATACCCTCACCCCACACTTAGACGGGACACACTGCCCTCAGTGGAAATAAGTAAGGAAAACCTGATTAGTCGGACTCCTTTTCTATGCTTGGGGTCAAACCCCCTGCGTCAGAATCATCATCAGAGTCGTCATTACCAGAGTTGTCCTTCACATCGTCATTCGAGGTATTTGCAGAGAGGAGGATTCAGCTTGCTCTTTTCTTCCCCTTTTCTGACCTTTCTGTGAGGTGGACGCTTTTTCTTTTCCTGGTCGACCTTTTGGTGCCATTTTACCTGAGACTAAAATAAATTCATGCTATCTCATCTCGGAAGATTTAATCGACAACCAGACAATAGTGGCACCACCCCACACTTAATTTGTTGACACAAACTAATTAAGTGAATGATGTGGATTACTCAGACTTCATCGACATATATTTAGGTGATATGTTCCAACAATATGTTCAGCGCAGTCATACTTTCATGTCAAATTACTATCCTTTTCAACTCTATTTCATGTAATCTTGACTATACTTTCATGTGTGGATTAATGCACCTTTTGAACAAGACTACTACATAGAGATCGTATCAAGTTATGGCATAGAAATAATCACAACATCTCATGTTTGTATTCAATCATGATCTTTATCTCGATAAACGAGTCATTCAAACATCCAAGCATTCAACTTTGAAGAGTATGCAATTAACTTTCCTATTTTCGATTTCACAAAAGTATGACAGTGTATCAAAATCAACTACAAGACGGAACCAAGTCAAGAACACCCACACGTATTCTCTCACTCAACTAGATGTATCATAACAAATCTACTACGTTCAAATCACCAACACCACTTAAAGATCTAAATTACCATTATAAGCATAAGATTGTAACAACTTCGGAATATAAACGAAGGACTTACTTGATGTTGAACTCGGAAGATGATCTTGCAAGGTTAGATGAGCAAAAAGAAAAGTTTTGAGAGATTTGGGAGGCAAAGGCGGCGCCTATGCTATGGCATTGTAGATTGATAACGCTCAATCTACAGCTCTCGTAGGAGTGTAAAGCGGTCGTTAGCAAATATACAACCCAACTGGGTTGGGTATCGATCCCACAGGGAATAGCTTGGTCAACAAGTAAGTAAAGATTACTAGACTTTTAGTGCAAGTCTCGTAAAAAAGGGGGGATTGTAATGTGTCACCAAAACAATTAAATAACGGCTGAAAATAGCAAAGTAAAAGAGAAAGATTGTTACGTAAGTTGTAAACAATGAGAATTGAAGCGTTGGGGTTATGTCCACCTTCTGAGGTATACGTCTCTATTGGCTATGAGTGTGTAGAATTCTGACATGCAACTGCTTATAGAGAATTGTATTCGATGGTAAATCCAAGCGTCTTTCGACCTAAACAAGGACTATTTCACTTTAACTCTCTCGAGCTTAAAGCGTATCTAACGGTACGAATTCTCCAAGAGGTTAGTCCAGTTACGGCACTAGCTTTTTAATAGGAAAGGGTGTCCTACTACCTTGACATTATCTCTTTTCCAGACAAATAACTTTTCTCTCGAACAAGTTAAATGTTAGACTGGCGTATTCTTGCGTTTGCAACCGCAAAGAATGTAGATTAAGATGAAGAGAATAATGATATAAGCAATATACGTGCCTCAAACTCACAAACTCACAGCAATAGATAGTAACTCATTCGGCTTCCATAACCCCAACAGAGAAGTTTAGTTACCCATGAATGCGAAGAAAACCACAATTGACATTGTTATTATACCACAATAATGATCAATTTCGTGTAGCACAAGAGTGGTAGGCGTTAGGTGTGATTTCTTGCAGAGTAACGTTTCTCTTGTTGCAGAATTTAAGAATATAAGAATAGACGAAAATAGAATTGATGGAAAGATTAGAAGAGTTGTAGAATTGTTTGTAGTGTAGAATAATAGAGGAGTAGAAGATGAGAGAAGATGTGAGGGATGGAAGGAAGTATTGTGTTCTCCCTCCTTCCTCCCTCCTTCTTCTCTAAAATCTCTAGCATGATAGGGTATTTATAACACCCATATCCTAATCCTACTAAGCTAATGAAATAAATAACCAAATCCTACTAGACTAATGAAATCCTTAACCCAAATGTACTAGGTTAAGGTAACATTATCATAATCCAAATAAAATAATGAAATACATAACCTAATTGTACTAGGTTAATGTATCATTGTCAAAATCCAGCTATGTGTCTGTAAGTCCCCAAAGTCTTCAGAATTGCTGTTTTAGCCCGGGACAGATTTTCCATGCAGCAGGTTTGGTCCCCCAAAGTCTTCAAAAATGTTGTTTTAGCCCGGGACAGATTTTCCATGCAGCAGTTTTGGTCCTTAGGCGTGTAAACTCCCTTCCCTTCCTTCGTGAGCTTTCTTTAGCGTCAAGTAAGCCATAAAATGCTGAATTATGCATCATTTATACCTGAAACTTTACTAATCATGTTCGTTAGCTCATTTACAGGAAAAAGGACTAAAAGTGCATGAAATATATAATTTGTTCTCAAAACTAGGCTAAAATATGGGCAAAATATATTGATATAGGCGCGTAAATTCGCCTATCATCAACACCCCACACTTAGAGCTTTGTTCGTCCTCGAACAACATATCATGTCCTTCTAAACATCAACTTAGGGTTTTTACAGCAACAACACAAAACATTCTTCAAGACAAGCACAACAATTATCAACAAAGAGTAGCTTTCCGATTATAAGTAGAAACAGTTTAACCTCTAGCATAGACTCGTGATGGTGATCGACTCGCATGCAAACGTTAAGGTGCATGGAATCATATACAACTATCCAAAACTCATCAACCATGTGTGTCTCACAATATAGTACCCATAATCACTCACAAATATAGAATATTTTTCAAACATGGGTATCAAAATGTCCTTGCTCTCACTCTCACAAAGAGTTCATATGTAGCGACTGATGACCATAGGCTTGCCCTTAATGTAATACTCTACTAAATGTTGGAATGTTAAGATTAGGATCAAGTAGGTCTTTTGATGGTTGTAATGTAGGCTAAGGGACGGGTAGGACTATTTTGGCCAGGAATAGTGACTAAGTTCCTAAGCGCTTTAATACATCACTTTGTATCATTGACACTTTTTTTTTTCACCCTTTCTTTCTTTTATTCTACCACCCTTGTTCTCCTCTTTTGTTTTTCAATTTTAAGCACAACTCGCTTTTCAGCTTTCTTTTCCTTTTTCTTTTCACAACATACCTCTTATGATAGCACTTTCTTTTTCATAACACATTCAAGCACCATTACAATTTATAGCATCATACTCACCCAATTTCCTCTTATGTTGTCACATGACTTTTTCACTTTAAAGCACTTAGGTGTTTGGATCAAATTACGGTCTTGAAAAAAATGGATTAGGCTTACATACAAGGTTGTCAAAGAAATAGGCTAAAGGCTCAAAAGGGTTTAACTAGGATGATGTCCATGGGTAGGTAAAACTGAAGGTAAACAAATATAGGTTGCCAAAGAAATGCCTAAATCATATCCTAAACTTACACTCCTTATTTTCGCTTTGCATACATACCAGGCAAGTTCTAGCATCAGCCACACACATAGAATATACGATTATCTCACACACACAAGGCACATGGTCGACTTGCTTGGCAGTAATATAGACTCTCGATCCAACAAGTGAAGGAATTGAATCACACAATATCACATATTGAGTCACAACTAGAGCCTAAACGTCTCAATAGTCACAATTGTAGCACATACTCTTGTTATAATCTCATGCTGCCTAAAATTTACTACTAAAAAAAAACGAAACAAAAATGAAACAAAAGCAAACAAACATAGATGCGAATAGAGAAGTATAGCATGCAATACCACCACCCCACACTTAGTCGGGACACTGTCCTCAGTGGAAAATAAATACGAGGAACCTGGTTGGTCGGACTTATCCTCTATGTCTGGGGTCATACCCCTTGCATTGGAATCATCATCAGAGTCGTCATCCTCAGAAGTTCCTCATAAGTATCCCACTTAATTCCAAGCGTGAGTCGAGGTATTTGCAGCGAGGAGGGTCCTCCTTGGTCCTTGCGACTTCTCTTTTTGCCCTTTTGGGAGGTGGTAGCCTTCTCCTTGCCTCGCTTTAGGTGCCATTGTACCTGAGACTAGAAATAGTGTTAGTGGTAGCACAATATCAATGGATACAATCTATGCACAAGCAGTAGGGGTACCACCCCACACTTTGTTTTGTTGACACAAATCAGTGAAGTGAAAGTGGTCGATTACTCAGATTTCGTCGACATACGTTTTAGGAGTTGTATTCCGGCAAGAAAATCAGTGATGTATCACTACTTGCAGCCATTGCATTACTTTCATGTTAGGTATATCAAGACTTCTTCATAGGGATTACATCATGGTATAGTTTCTATCAATAATCACAATCTCCTATGTCGGTAGGCAACTATAAGTCTTATTCCGATGAGCGAGACATCCCAACATGTAAGTATTCAAGTGACAAGAGCATGCAATGTTCATGACTATAGCAATTCCGCAAGTAGTATAACAATGCATCAAAATCAATTTCTAGTTGGAAACAAGTTAAGAGTATCCTAACATTCATGTTCACTCACTTGGTTTTGTATCAACAATTCAAACACATTAACATCACCAATATTTCTTCAAGATGTAGCAATTCATAATAGACATAGCAACGTAGCACTTACGAAAAATAGATGAAGAACAAGAGAGTACTTACGTGATTGAAGCCTTTGGAGATGTTCTTGTGAAGTGGGAGAGCAAAAAGAAAAGTTTTGAGATGATTTGGAGAGTATATGCGGCGCCTAGGTCAAGTTTTCAATGTGTTTGTGTTTCAAGACTAAGTCTCCTTTATATAGGAAGAGAATGGGTCAGGTTTTGACCCATTTACAATCGGTTTTGGAGACAAAAATGCTACATATGCGGCGCATTGTCTATGGCATAATGGGACATATGCGCCGCATAGTCTATGGCATTTGTAGACATATGCGGCGCATTGTCTATGGCATAATGAGACATATGCGCCGCATAGTCTATGGCATATGAGATACTGAGACCAAATGCCATAGCATAGGCGGCGCATAGTCAAAAGCATACCTAGGAATAGGCGGTGCATAGTGTATAGCACACTAGATTCTGAGACCTTAGGATATAGGATAGGTTGTGCATCATTCTTGGCCTAGTTATACCAAGGCCTAGCCTTCCTCGAAGCCTATTTTGGCGTGAGAAAGGCTCAATCCATAGCCTTATGCATCACCCTTCCTAACTTACCAACTTTACCATACAATGCGTCCAAATCGTCAATTGAAATCAATCTCCTCGTTGACTACTTCTTGCACCTATATTCACTTAAACAAATGAAAACGATTAGTACGATGGGTTGCCTCCCACCAAGCGCCTTAGTTTTGGTCGTGGCACGACTCTTATTTTTGGATTTTCATTAATTAAAAACAAATCAAGTACTAGAATGAAAGAAAACGATAAACTATAAATGAAAAATGATAAACGATGGGTTGCCTCCCATCTAGCGCCTTATTTATTGTCGTGGCTCGACATAGTTACCTCGAGTACTCAGACTTCGTCGAGGTAAATGGTGGATCGTTTTCTGAAAGGATTTAGACGACAATGAGGCTTACCTGTGGGCATGCGATCTTCTTCGAGATGGCTCATACATTTCCCCGGAGAGTCACCAATTATATCATCAATAGTTCAACCCATAGCTCTCTTGTATCTCTTCAGAGCAGAGATGAGAGCTTCTACGTGCTGTTCACTTAAATCATCTACACTCTCCGGAAGTATATTTCTACTTTCCAAGAACACATACCTTAGATAATCGGGGAGCTCTTGTGATTCTAGTGTTGGTGTCTCGTCAATGGGAGTCTTCGCTGTTGGTTGATTCTTGGGATCACAATCCGGTTGCTTAGGAGTATAAGACTCTATTTCTGTTAGAGCACCCATAAGTTCTTCATAATCTTCATTATCCTCATGCTCAACTTTCAGTGGCGCAACAGACAATGGCTCAACAGTAGGCTGTTTCTCTATAGATAATGCTTTCATATCCTCATGATGAACATCAGCTACAGATAACTCATTCATATCGCTGGGCTGCTTCATGGCTTTGCATATATCAAAGTGGACCACTTCGTCATTAATTCAAAATAAAAGCTTATTATCTTTCATGTCAATAAGCACACTTCCAGTTGCGAGGAAGGGGCGTCCCAAGATTATGGGAACGTCAGAATCCACCTCACAATCCAGAATAACGAAGTCTGCAGGAAAGATAAATGAAGATACCTTCACCAACACATCATTCAAGATACCCACAGGTCGTTTTACCGTCCTATCAGCCATCACGAGCCTCATATTGGTTGGTGTTGGATCTCCTAGCCCCAACTTCTTGTAGACGGATAGTGGCATCAAATTGATGCTAGCTCCCAAATCACACAATGCTTTGGCAAAATTCATAGATCCAACCGTGCAAGGAATAGTGAAAGCACCAGGGTCGGCCTTCTTCTGAACTATCGATCGGGTAGCAATTGCACTACAATGATGCACATCATCCTTCAGCTCATAACTTGCTGCCCTCTTCTTAGTCAAAAGATCTTTCATAAACTTCGCATACCCAGGCATTTGTTCAAGTGCCTCCACCAATGGAACATTAATGGTCAGCTGCTTTAACATAGTCATGAATTTGCTGAACTTCGTGTCCTCAGCCACCTTCTTCAATCTTTGGGGAAAAGGTGGTGGTGGGTATGGAAGTGTTCTCTCCATGGCTTTCTTCTCCTCCTGCTTCCGTTTTTCCATTTTTTCAGGCTGCACGTCACTGGGCGTGACGTCCTTGACGTCAGGACTGGTTGTTGCGGCATCTTCTCCTTTTGCGTTATCATCCATGTCCGCAACTTCTTCAACCACTTGCTTGCCTTTTGCTGAAGGTTCCAGCACCTTACCACTTCTGGTAGTAATGGCCATGCATGACCTATCATTCCTTGGGTTTTGCACGGTGTCGCTAGGTAAAGTGCCAGCCTTTCTTTGATTGAGTGCTGCTGAAAGTTGGCTCAATTGTTGCTCTATTTTCTTGATTGAAGTGGAATGTGAATCAACTAATTGCTTCATAGAGGACAAATCATTTATTACCTCCGTTACTCCCGCGCTATTTGCTTCCACTCCTTTCAGTAATTTAGCCATCATGTCTTCCATACTTCCAGAACTAGATGTGGTGGTATCACGTCTACCAGGGGGAACATAAACACCACTCTTTTCATTGTTTTTTCTCCAACTACCTTGGTCCTTGTTTCCAGAATTATCATAATAGTTCCGACCTTGGTTTCCTTGGGCATTCCCTCGGAAACCCCCCTGATTGTTCAAGTAGTTGGCTTCTTCTTCAGAATCAGATTCGTCTCTTCCTTTTAGCGCCACAGCTTTCACTTTTTCGGTCTTCCCTGATAATAAATGCTTTGTAAGAAGATCCATTTGTGTTTTCATGTGCGCCATATCTTGATCACGTTCTTCTTGTCTTCTTCTTTGGTCTGCAGTCATGCCTATTGATAAAGTGGGGCTTGCTACCTCAGAATCCCTGGTATGCCAAGCTCTACTTTGTTTCGTCATGCGATCTAGCATATTGCTTGCTTGACCAAATGTGAGGTCCATAAAAGATCCTCCAGCTGCGTTATCCACCACTGGCTTAGTTATTGAATTCAAGGCTCTATACAGTATCTCCATGAGGTGAACATTAGTCATGTGATGGTTTGGGCATCTTGCTAGCTTTGTCTTGAACCTCTCCCATGTTTCATGAAGAGCTTCAGTGGGAAGCTGACGAAAGTTGCTGATTTCATCTCTCAATTGTGCCCTTTTGGAAGGTGGAAAGAATCTTTCTAGGAAAGCGTCTCTCAATTGCCTCCAATTTGTAATTGAATCAGGAGTCAGCCCATTCAACCATAGTGTTGCCTCCCCAGACAGAGACAATGGAAATAGACGTAATCGAATTGCATTCTGACCAACACCAGGATTGTCAAAAGACTTGCATGTAGAAATAAAGTTGATGAGATGCATATTCGGATCATCGCCTGCTAGTCCATCAAATAATCCCTTGAGTTGCAATAACTGAATCATGGTGCTTGTGATGTTGAACTTGGCTCCGGGCGCTAATGGTGGTGGAATTATAGCTCCAGTGGCTCCGGCACCATCAAGATCATCATCATCATCGTCAAAAGCTGGCTGCATAGGTTGGTGATCATATCTATACCGAGCTTGTCGACCTCTTCTGTTGGCAGGTGTTATGATTTCAGCATCACGCCTAGGGTTTAGTAACTCGTCATCACCTAAATCCTCATCGTCAGGATTTGGTGCTCGTGCAGGGTTATCAATGTTCTGCTGTTGAACCTGGGCTGCGGCAAGGGCGGCCAATCTTGCTTGTTCCTGTTGAGCAGCCATCCTTGCGATTTCAGCTTGTGCTTCTATTCTACCAATGCGTTGTGGTTCAGGATTGATTGGTAATAACGGTTGACCAGAACTTCGAGTATGGGGCATGCACTAAAATAAAAACCTGCAGTAGACAAAAACAAAAACTAAAAGTAAAAGTACGAGAATCTTTGACCAAAGGGTCTAGTAATTATTACAAACTTAATTGACACTTGTATTCCCCGGCAACGGCGCCAATTTTTGGTAACGCTCAATCTACAGCTCTCGTAGGAGTGTAAAGCGGTCGTTAGCAAATATAGAACCCAACTGGGTTGGGTATCGATCCCACAGGGAATAGCTTGGTCAACAAGTAAGTAAAGATTACTAGACTTTTAGTGCAAGTCTCGTAAAAAAGGGGGGATTGTAATGTGTCACCAAAACAATTAAATAACGGCTGAAAATAGCAAAGTAAAAGAGAAAGATTGTTACGTAAGTTGTAAACAATGAGAATTGAAGCGTTGGGGTTATGTCCACCTTCTGAGGTATACGTCTCTATTGGCTATGAGTGTGTAGAATTCTGACATGCAACTGCTTATAGAGAATTGTATTCGATGGTAAATCCAAGCGTCTTTCGACCTAAACAAGGACTATTTCACTTTAACTCTCTCGAGCTTAAAGCGTATCTAACGGTACGAATTCTCCAAGAGGTTAGTCCAGTTACGGCACTAGCTTTTTAATAGGAAAGGGTGTCCTACTACCTTGACATTATCTCTTTTCCAGACAAATAACTTTTCTCTCGAACAAGTTAAATGTTAGACTGGCGTATTCTTGCGTTTGCAACCGCAAAGAATGTAGATTAAGATGAAGAGAATAATGATATAAGCAATATACGTGCCTCAAACTCACAAACTCACAGCAATAGATAGTAACTCATTCGGCTTCCATAACCCCAACAGAGAAGTTTAGTTACCCATGAATGCGAAGAAAACCACAATTGACATTGTTATTATACCACAATAATGATCAATTTCGTGTAGCACAAGAGTGGTAGGCGTTAGGTGTGATTTCTTGCAGAGTAACGTTTCTCTTGTTGCAGAATTTAAGAATATAAGAATAGACGAAAATAGAATTGACGGAAAGATTAGAAGAGTTGTAGAATTGTTTGTAGTGTAGAATAATAGAGGAGTAGAAGATGAGAGAAGATGTGAGGGATGGAAGGAAGTATTGTGTTCTCCCTCCTTCCTCCCTCCTTCTTCTCTAAAATCTCTAGCATGATAGGGTATTTATAACACCCATATCCTAATCCTACTAAGCTAATGAAATAAATAACCAAATCCTACTAGACTAATGAAATCCTTAACCCAAATGTACTAGGTTAAGGTAACATTATCATAATCCAAATAAAATAATGAAATACATAACCTAATTGTACTAGGTTAATGTATCATTGTCAAAATCCAGCTTTGTGTCTGTAAGTCCCCAAAGTCTTCAGAATTGCTGTTTTAGCCCGGGACAGATTTTCCATGCAGCAGGTTTGGTCCCCCAAAGTCTTCAAAAATGTTGTTTTAGCCCGGGACAGATTTTCCATGCAGCAGTTTTGGTCCTTAGGCGTGTAAACTCCCTTCCCTTCCTTCGTGAGCTTTCTTTAGCGTCAAGTAAGCCATAAAATGCTGAATTATGCATCATTTATACCTGAAACTTTACTAATCATGTTCGTTAGCTCATTTACAGGAAAAGGGACTAAAAGTGCATGAAATATATAATTTGTTCTCAAAACTAGGCTAAAATATGGGCAAAATATATTGATATAGGCGCGTAAATTCGCCTATCATCATAGATTCAGAGAACAAAGGCAATGGCATAGGCGGCGCCTTTAGCTTTGCCTATACTTGGCATAGGCGGAGCCTAATGCTTTGCCTAGTTGAGCATAGGCGGCACCTATGCTATGGCATTGTTGGGCATAGGCGGCGCCTATGCTATGGCATTGTAGATTCAGAGAACAAAGGCCATAGCATAGGCCTTGCCTTGTCCGTTGCCTAGATTTACATAGGCCTTGCCTTGTCCATTGCCTAGATTTGTATAGGCAATGCCTAACCGAAAGCCTTTTGCTCCTTCATTACTCACTTACCACCTTTAACATTGCTCACTTTCAAATCAAAATTTGAGACCAAGTTTCTTCTTTATACGTCTTGCACCTACACTTACTCAAAAACAACAACAACGATTAGAAAGATGGGTTGCCTCCCATCAAACGCCTTAGTTTTGGTCGTGGCTCGACAAAATCCTAGGAAAACAAAAACAACAAAAACAATTAAAAATGATGGGTTGCCTCCCACCAAGCGCTTGATTTATTATCGCGGCACGACATAGTTATCTTGATTACTTAGACTTCATCGAGATATTTGGTGCATCATTTTCTAAATGGATTCAGACGATGCTGATGCTTAATTGTGGGCATGCAATCTTCTTCGAGATGCATCTTGTGCATACATATCCCAGGTGGGATACCAATTATATCATCAATAGACCAACCAATGGCTCTCTTGTACCTCTTCAGAGCAGAGATGAGAGCCTCTACGTGTTGTTCACCTAAATCAGCCGCAACACTCACCAGGAGTGTATTTCCACTTCCCAAAAATACATACCTTAGGTGACTGGGGAGCTTGTTCGATTCTAGCGCTGGTATATCTTCAATGGAAGTCTTCGCTGTTGGTGAAGATTGATTCTTAAGATCAAGGCCCAACTTCTTAGGATCATGAGAATAGGACCTTATTCCTGTTAGAGCACGAATGGTTTCTTCTTGTTCTTCAGCCTCTTCACGTTCAAAATTCAGTAGCACATCAGATAGTGAATCAACAGTAAGCTGCTTCTCTACAGATAATTCTTTCTCATCCTCATAATTAACATCATCTACAGAGAACACATTCATATTGCTGGGCTGCTTCATTGCTTTGCATACATCAAAACGGACCACTTCGTCATTCATCCAAAATAAAAGCTCATTAGCTCTTAAGTCGATAAGCACACTTCCAATTGCGAGGAAAGGGCGTCCCAAGATTATGGGAACTTCAGAATCCACCTCGCAATCCAAAATAACAAAGTCTGCAGGAAAGATGAAGGTGGAAACCTTCACCAACACATCATTTAAGATACCCACAGGTCATTTTACCGACCTATCTGCCATCACGAGCCGCATATTGGTTGGTGTAGGGTCACCCAACCCCAACTTTCTGTACACGGATAGCGGCATCAAATTGATGCTAGCTCCCAAATCGCACAACGCCTTAGCAAAATCCAACGATCCTATCGTGCAAGGAATAGTAAAAGCACCAGGATCTGCCTTTTTCTGAACTAGCGATCTTGTAGCGATTGCACTGCAATGATGAACATTATCTGCCAGCTCATAGCTTACTGCCCGCTTCTTTGTCAAAAGGTCCTTCATGAATTTAGCGTATCCGGGCATCTGCTCTAGCGCTTCCACCAAAGGAACATTAATAGTCAGTTGCTTCAACATAGTCATGAATTTACTGAACCTGGTATCATCAGCTTTCTTCTTCAATTTCTGCGGAAAAGGTGGTGGTGGAAGGGGAATTGTTTTCTCCACCACTTTCTTTTTACCTTGCTTCCAACTATCAATCTTTTCAGGCTGCAGACGTCTAGGGGTGACGTCATGAACACACTCTTCATCTTCTTCGGCCTCTTCACATTCTGCATCAATAACATTATCCGTTATATCATCAACTACCTGCTTGCCTTTAGATGGATTTTCCAACACTTTACCACTTCGGGTAGTAATAGCCATACACGATCCATCATTCCTCGGATTTTGCACTGTGTCTCTAGGTAGTGTTCCAGCTTTTCTTTGATTGAATGCCGCTGAAAGTTGACTCAATTACTGCTCCAGCTGTTTTATTGAAGTGGAATGTGAGTTAACCAATTGATTTATTGAAGACAAATCGTTCTTCACCTCATTCACTCCCGTATTAGTTGCCTCCACTCCTTTCAGCAGCTTTGCCATCATATCTTCCATAGACATCTTCCCCGAACCAGATGTCGCGGCCTCACGATTTCTAGGAGGAATATACAAACCACTCCTGTTAGTCTTATTCTTCCAACTACCTTGATCACGGTCCTTGTATCCAGATTTATCATAATAGTTCCGACCTTGGTTTTCTTGGGCATTGCCTTGGAAACCCCCCTGATTATTCAAGTAGTTCGCTTCTTCCTCAGAGTCAGATTCATCTTTTCCCTGTGATACAACGACCTTAACCTTTTCGGTCTTCCCTGATAATAAGTGCTTGGTAAGAAGATCCATCTGTGTTTTCATGTGAGCCATATCTTGATCATGTTCCTCTTCTCTTCGCCTTTGTTCTGCAGTCATGCCAATAGATATGGTAGAGCTTGCTACCTCTGAATCCATGGTTTGCCAAGATCTACTTTGCTTTGTCATACGATCTAACATATCACTTTCCTGAACAAAAGTAAGGTCCATGAATGACCCTCCTGCAGCATTATCAACCACTGGCTTAGTCACTGAATTCAAAGACCTGTATAATATCTCCATCAAGTGGACATTGGTCATATGATGATTTGGGCACCGCATAAGCTTCTTTTTGAACCTCTCCCATGTTTCGTGGAGAGCTTCAGTTGGAAGCTGTCGAAAATTATTGATCTCATCTCTCAACTGTGCTCTTTTGGATGGCGAAAAGAATCTTGCTAGGAAAGCGTCTTTCAATTGCCTCCAGTTAGTAATAGAATCAGGAGTTAGCCCGTTCAACCATAGAGTTGCCTCCCCATATAGAGACAATGGAAATAATCACAGCCGAATTGCATTTTGTCCAACACCTGGATTGTCGAATGACTTGCATCTAGAGATAAAGTTGACTAGATGCATATTCGGATCATCACCTGCAAGTCCACCAAATAGTCCCTTGAGCTGCAATAACTGAATCATGGTGCTAGTGATATTGAACTTGGCTCCGGGTGCCAAGGGCGGCGGAATAATAGATCCTGTGGCACCAGCTCCGTCCAGATCGTCATCATCATCATCAAAAGGAATCTGGATAGCTCGGCGTTCAGGTCTAAATCTAGCTTGACCACCTCTTATGTTAGCAGGTGTTGCCACCTCAGCATCACGCCTAGGGTTTAGTAACTCGTCATCACCTAGGTCCTCATCGTCAGGATTTGTTGCTCGCCCAGGGTTATCAATTTCTGTTGATGCACTTGAGTGGCGGCCAAAGCAGCTAATCTAGCCTGCTCCTGTTGAGCAACCCTTTTTTCAATGTCACGTTGTGCCTCCATCCTGTCAATAAGTTGCGGTTCAGGGTTTATGGGTAATAATGGTTGTCCCAAACTTCGAGTATGGGGCATGCACTGAACAAAACCTACAGAAAACAAAAACAACAACTAAAAGTAAAATATGAGAATCTTTGACCAAAGGGTCTAGTAATTATCACAAACTTAGTTGACAACTGTATTCCCCGACAACGGCGCCAAAATTTGATAACGCTCAAACTACAGCTCTCGTAAGAGTGTAAGCAGTCGTTTTCAAATATAGAACCCAACTGGGTTGGGTGTCGAATCCCACAGGGAATACTTGGTCACTAAGTATGCAACGATTAGTAGACTGTTGATCGAAAATTCTACGAAAAAGGGGGGATTTAATTGTAGCGTGAATTAAGAGTATCAAAGTAACAAAGAAAAACGGAATGTTTAGTAGGTTTTAATCAATGAGAATTGTAAGTTAGGGTTATGTCCACCTTATGAGTTTTACGTATCTATTGGCTATGAGTTATGCGGAATTCAGACATGCATGCGCTTATAGAGATTCGTATTCTATGGTAAATCCTAGTGTCTTTCGACCATCAAGGATTATATCACTTTAACTCTTTCGAGCTTAAAGTGTATACTAATGGTACGAATTCTCCAAGAGGTTAATCCTGTTACGACACTAACTTTTAAACAGGAGTTGGTAGCCCTATTTCCTTGTCATTCTCTCTTTTCCAGACATGTAACTTTTCTTTCGAACAAGTTAATGCTATACTGGCGTATTCTATATGTTTGCAACCACAAGAATTCAATTAAGATGAAGAGAGTAATGATATAATCAACATACATATCAAGAATTCACAAACTCATAGCAATACATAGTATCTCATAAGGCTTCCATAACCCTAACAGAGAATTTTAGCTACTCATAATTGTGAAGAAAACCACGAGGATATCATCATACCAAAGCAATAACAATATCACGATAAGGAAGTATTGGCGTCACTTGTGGCGTGAATTCCTTGCTAGTAGCGTTTCTCTTGTCGTGAAAATTAAAAGTCGAATAGATGAAGACTTGAATTAATGAATGAGTGAATAATAAAAAGCTTCCAATGAATGAATAAGTGAATGCTGAAAAATTCAGCATTATAGGGTTTTTATAACATCCTTGTCCTAGTCCTACTGAAATAGGGTTTTTATCCTTGTCCTAGTCCTACTGGGTTACTGCATACTTGTCCTAATCCTACTAAGTTACTGCTGATCTCCCAAGTCTTTAGAAATGTTGTTTTTGCCCGGGACAAGTTCTCCATGCATCACTTTCAGTCCACAAGCTTCCAGAAGCTGCCTTCCTTCTTACGTGAAGTTTCCTTTGGCGTCCAACAGTCCATAAAATGCTGAAATCTTCATCATTTATTCCTGAAATCTTGCTAATCACGTTGGTTAGCTCACTTACAGGAAAAAGGACTAAAAGTGCAGGAATTATATACTTTGTCCTTTAAAACTTAGCTAAAATATGGGTAAATTAACGTGCTTTAGGCATGTAAATACGCCTAACATCAGCGATCATGCAGTAACTCTTTTTCCTTGTTGCTAGAGGCTAAGAGAGACGCATCTATTTGAACCATATTTATAGTACGATTTTTCTTTCTATATTTAAAATCTTTCCTTATTTTTAAAGTGAATCTTTAGAAAATCTTTGATTACTTACGTAAAACATTTAAAAATTTGTTACTTTTTATATTTTTCTTATTCTAACGCTTTCATATTTATTTCTAGATTTAATTTTAAATATTTGTAAAATCAACTTTAGTTGATTTAAAATTCTTAAATTAATGAAAAATATATTAGTGTTATAAATGTATTTTCATTATAGTGAATGTCTATCAAGATCTAATAAGATCTAGTTGATAACTATCAGGACTTGAAGTATATGTCTTTTAGTCAGAAACTAGGAGTATTTTCCCCTATAAATAGAGGAGTTTTGTTCATTGTATTCTCAATATGATGATCTCTCATCCTCAAGAGAAATAAAGAAGTCTCCCCTCTTCTCTCTATTTATTATTCTTTATTCTTTCTTGTTTTATAACACGTTATCAGCACGAGAATCTATCAAACAAGGTGAGATTATGCCAAACATTGTGACATCTCGAAGATGTGCATATTGAATATTAGACATGTATTGAAGAACTAGAAGATTCTTCAAGAATTGCTTATGTCGCTTGTTCTCATGATAAGTTGGTTGGACCAACTAATGTTGGGATTGAATTCCTTAAATCTGAAAATATAAAAGGTGAATATGGGCCCGTTCACCTATCATGTGATATGTTGAAAAGATGCATCAATAAGATGATCACATGTACATTCATTGTCAACCGGCAATTTGACATTCATAAAGTTGTTTCCTCAATAAAATTGAGTTAAGAACATAATTTTCAGATTGTGCAATCAAGAAAGTTATCTTGATGATGATGGTTTGGCATTATTAATGAGAACAAAGCTTCATGTGTTGGTCTGAAATATGATATGTTGCATACATTAGACCAATAAATTATAATTATTTCTTCCCTCTTAATTAGTTCAAGGCTAGATACCAATTATTCCATCTAATAATTTTGATGTGCGGTATACGATTAATGAATATACCATAATGCACAAAGATGGATTCCTCAAAGAAGATGGAGGATGTATGTTATTTTTCCTAACATAATGGGGAGATTATAAGCAGCTATGAAGTATGTTAGAAATTATCATCAGATCCTCATTTGAAAGATAATTCAATTTAAATGCCAAAAGCATCTCATATTTACGCTGCAAGTGCTCTTATTTTGCGTTCTTAAAGGATAAAGTCTACGCGTGCATAAAGCGTGATAGACTAGTCGATTCCAAATAAAATAATCTTTGAAAAGAAAAAAGAGCAAATAATCATAATAAGAAGGCAATGTGCTCTTGAAGAGCCTAAGACATAACACTTCATGAAACCTTATGAGAGGTTTAGGTACCAAAAAATAATGAAGTGATGAGATTTTAAAATGTTATGTCACATTATGAACCGATACAAAATGATATATCATTGATGATATCTTTGATACAATATTGTGAGAGATTATGAGGATCTGAATTCTACGTTCATTTAAGCATGCTGACGTATTTATCAAGTGACATGAAAGGATGCATCTTGGTAAGAGTAAAACTTATTTGATTTGCAGTCCAGACAGTTGAAGATGTCACACATAAAATATTGAATATTGTCACTTGACAAAATTTACATGAAAACTTTTTTAAGGATTCAAAATATAAAAGTTCCTGGGAAACTTATTGATAATCCTTATATTGTATAAGCTTATAGCTTGAAAATTATTGAAACTCTTGGAGAGTTTTCAAAGCAATAGATTATTTGCGGAAATGAGAAATATACCGAATTAAATTGGTTATGAAGTACCATATCTTAGTGAAAGTGGTGCACCCATGTATCTTGTAAATACTACAAGGCCCGATATAGTCTTTTCATTCAATTTGTTAGTAAGGTATATTTCTGCTCCTACTAGGAGACATCATAATGGGATAAAACACATGAGCTTGTTTTAATCTAAAAATTGCAGTCCTGATTTTATTGGTCATGCTGATGTTGGGTACTTATCTAACCCGCATAAATTTCGATCTCAAATAAGCTATGTGTTCATATGTGGGGATACTGTTATATCTTGGAGATATACAAAGTAGTCTATCGTAGACACTTTATTGAACCATGATGAGATAATAACAATTCAAGAAGTGTAACGCCCCGATTTTCTGAACCGAAATGCTAAAAAGTGATCATGACATCGAAGGACCACAAACTAACCCATGACTGATATCTGTACCTATATACTGCATAATATACGTATATAAATGCGAAAACATGTACTAAAAGGCCATAAGGTTCAATACTGCATAACTAATTAATGATAACGTCTGAATAAAGAGGTATCACAATACCAAGACAAAACTGAAATACTGAAGTCTAAATTAAATCTGAACTGAATCTGAAATCCTCTAAGTACTATCTGAAATAAGAAGTTGAAGGAACAGGTATCCAACTAACTCCGTAAACTAAAAGCTAACTAAAATAATAAATAAAGTCAAATCATATCGTCCTCGAATAAAGAGGACTCACTGCAACTCTGAGTACTGAAATGCTACTGTTACTGCTGATCTGGAACTCGTGTCTCTGAACCTATGGTGTAAAATAAAAAAGAAACACCATAGCGCAAATGCGTCAATACGTTAGAATGTACTGAGTACGCAAGAAAGGTAGGCTAAATGTATGGGGTTCATATGCATAAACAATAATAATAGCAGACTAACTACCATGAGCGTGAGAATACATGATTGCTAAATCTGATTACTGATAACATGACATATTGATACTGATATAACTGATAACATGAGTGATGGTATCTGACAGTCCTGAATCTGAGGAAACTATCTGAGTTCTGTATTGTATCTGAGTTGACTGTATTTGACAGTCCTGAAATCTGAAGAACTATCTGAGTTCTTTTACTGATACTGATACTGAAACTGTGGGAAGTAGTTATTTAACCGACATGTCTTATGTATGCTATAATAGCTGAGCTGGGGTCCAATATCTGCCCTGACTGGAAGGGTGTCAATACCGCGTCACTGGTAAGGACAAGTTGTGGGTAACCCTCATCTGACAGTATCCCCAAAAGAGAACAGTGGGGCCCTCCTCTGACAGTGCTTATCCACCTCGTCAACCCTCATCTGACAGTGTTGATGTCTCAACCTATGCTGGTTACATAGTTCTGGAATGCAAGGATGACTGCTAAGAATCACACCCTCATCTAACAGTGTGTGTTCCCATCCTCGGGTTCACTCGGTGCTAACTCCTACTCCCATCTGAAGAAACTGAACATGATTAACTGACTATACATGAACTGAGCTTACTGAATTCTGTTGACTGATGGAATACTATTGATATCTGATAGCTAACTGAGATCATGAGATTTCTGAGATTTCCTAAGTCACATGACTGACTGAATTCTATGGAACATGGATTGACTGAAGATATCGTGAAAACATGACATGGGCTCTAGGCACACAACTATATTTTTCTGGTACAAGTACCCCCAGGACTCTATGAAAAGAAATTGACACAACCATGACACTTCTTGATCATAGAAGTATAGTTCATAATTCACAATGCTATAAAAAAGGGATTTCATGCTTCACATGGTTATCATATTCTTGATCATGGAAAGGAATGCATGTAACATGTACATACTTGTATGATTTCAATATCATGAACATTGCATAACACAACAATCAATACACAACAATAGCATAGAATTTGTCTTGAATCATGAGGGGTAGCATGGACTTGTCATTTGGACACTACTAAGTCATGAAAACATGATTCCTATCATTTTAAGCATTCTATCGAATACCTTACATGCACAACTTTGAGTATAGGTGTATTTTATCAATTTAACAATCTAAAACTATCCAAATCCATAGGTTTTCAATGAACAAACTCACATACTTCATGAAAAGTCATCAAGACACCATCTTGAAACATAAATGACAACTATCAACATGAACATCATCGAATCACAATATGTTATTTAAAACATGATTCTTGGACTCCACGTATGAAAGGAATCTGTGGATGAACACTACGCATACCTTAGTTCGTGATTTCGTGAAGATTGATTGTGAAATTTCCTTGAAATTGAATCTTCTATGAAAACCCTTGAGATTGTTCTTGAGAGTTTTGAGAGTACTTGAGTATAAGTTGTTGAATTATGGTCAAATCTCGTGTTATAAGGCTTATATAGGGTGGGAAAATTAACCTTTTTAATCCTAGGACACGTCTTTAAATTTCTGAGAAAATTTTTCGATTTTCATCCTTGACGCGACGCGCCATCATCGCGCCAAGTCACTAGAAAATGACAAATGCGAAATTGCACGGTGGTGCGACGCGGAGCTATCGTGTTGCCACCTTGTCTGCGACCTGGAAGTTTGGCGCGACGCGCCACTATCGCGGAGCAACACTGGAAATTGACAATTGTCATTTGAGCTATCTTCGCGATGCGCTGAAGGCTCAGGTGATACACTGTCTCACTAAAAAGTCCCTAACTCTTCGCCCGAGTGTCGGATTTGGGCGAATTATATATTGATGGAAAGCTTATTGAATTTCCCACATGACAAAAAGTGAAAATCTTGAAAATTCCCCAGGAAAAAATCATCATTCACTTTAGACGCTAATACTAGGTATTCCTGGAACGAAACTAGCTAGGAAAAGTTCAGGGTATTACATGAAGCTAGCCGAGAATGTGTATGGTTGAAGTCCAAGATACATCTCATTTGAGAAAAATATGGTTTGAAATGTGATAATGTACCCACAATTTTATATGGATATAATGCAGCATGCATAGCACATCTTAATGGAGGATTCATAAAAGGAGATAGAACGAAACACACTTTATCAAAGTTTTTCTACATAGACGAGCTACAAAAGAATGGTGATATTAACGTGCAACAAATTCGTTCAAGCGATAATGTGGCTGATTTATTCATCAAATCTTCTCCTATTGCAACTTTCAAGAAGATACTGCACAAGATCGGGATGCAAAGGTTCAAGGTTGTTCTCATTAGGGGAAGTTGATACACGTTTTACTCTTTTTCCCTTACGAGGTTTTGTCTCACTGAGTTTTTCTTGTAAGGTTTTTAATGAGGCAGTCTATATGCGTATTATTAGAGATGTGTTCTCTTTTTCCTTCACTAGACTTTTTTTTTCCGATTGGGTTTTTCCTAGTAAGGTTTTAACGAGACACATTATCTATCTAGACATTCAAGAGGGAGTGTTATAAATATATTTTCATTACAGTGAATGTCTATCAAGATCTAATAAGATCTAGTTGATATCTATCAAGATTTTTAAAGTATTTGTCTTTTAGTCAGAAACTATGAGTATTTTCCCCTATAAATAGAGAAATTTTGTTCATTGTATTCTCAATATGATATCTCTCATACTCAAGAGAGATAAAGAAGTCTTCCCTCTTCTCTCTATTTATTCTTGTTGTTCTTAATTTATATTTCAAAACAATTAATCGATTTCTAATACAAATAGATGGAGGTTATAATATCTTAAAGTTAGGTAAAAGAATAAAGGAAAAAGAAGATATAGTTTAACGAGGTGTTTGCTGGCTGAAGGTGATCACTTGGAAGCGGCAAAGAGGGCAAGAGTTGTGGAGTGAAAGCCAGTTGGTAAGACAATGTGAATGGAATACATGGCCACAAGCGACTTGTTTGGCCCCAACTGTCGATTCGAAACCTTCCATGCATACCGTACAAACAGTACTGCCGACCACTTCAACTGTAGACATTTCACGAACAATTTGGGTGAAAGAAACATCCATCGACGTAATTGGTTCCCTGTGGCTTCCATTATTACAGACACTAATTTCAGGCTCCGGCATCGTCAAAGCCATGTCGAGGTCGAAAATTGGTTCATCCAACGACATCCAGCTTGACATTTTTCTTGTGTAGTAATGCTTACTATTAGTAGTATACTACTCCTATTTGAATAGCTCTTGCACCAATATATATAGTACCCATATCTCCCCCAAAGGATATCACGCGGTTTTCTGGATAAGGTCGGTGGGGTTCGAGGATGCAACCTATGTTCCTTTGTTAACTTTTCTTGCTTCCTTTTTGATACATATTATTTCCTCTGTATTCAAATTTAACACTAGAAGAATACATTTACGGATTCATCACCTACTCACTTTGTTTTAATTTGTTTATTTGAATTTTAACTTGATACAATATTTAAATAACTAAAGTAGACTATCCATTAATCAATCTGAAATTAAAAAAAAATATAAAATGTATCAAAATATCATTTAATTTTGTGGTGTTAAACTTGTCAGGTAGAAAGATACATTTAAAAAGTTATCAAAAAAGAAATTAGAGACATTTTTTTTTAAATAGACTAAAAAGGAAAGTAAGACAAAAAAAACAATTATTAATCGATTACTATATAATTTTTAGAATTGAAATTTACTTCGAAAAAAATTTCTCGATACAAATTTTAGTTTAGTCCGACCACAACGAACATTAATTAATTGCAAAATCAACAATAACAAAAAAAGAATTTTGAACGTATTTACCCTGGCTACTTGTTACCTATTACTGCATGGTGATTTAATTTGATGATGCCAAATATTTATACACGGACAATATATCAAAAAGGGAAAAAAAAAAATCATGAAGATATGCAAAATTGTATCTCATTTGACCACTGTTAAGCAAGTGGCCGCCGCCTAAGAAATATCAAACCCGTAGCAGTCAGATTCAAAGTTCGCCTAGTGGCTCCTGTACCTTTTTCCTGTCTTTTTGTCCAATTGCGTGGGCGGTGGGTGGAAAGTTAGTCTGTTTATTCAAATATGTCCTGATAATTTTAATTTCATTAACTATATGAAGTCGTTTCCTCTTAATAATTTCGAAAATATATAATTATTTTGTCTCCATTTAGTTAAAATTATTTATTTTACTTATTCTACCATGATTGAATAAATTATTATTTATATATGACTTTATCGGTAAAGTAATATTGAAAAACGTGATAAGCATAGAACTTGTAACTTACTCCATCCGTCTTATTTTACCTGACCCAAATTGAGATGACACAATTATTAAGAAAACAATGATTGGTAATGTAAATTTACCATTTTGTCTCTCTTAATTGTGTCTTGTTGTTAGTTCCAATATTGATAGATGACCAATACCAAAGCATCATTTATATTCTTAATGGTGTACTCTTAATGGTACTCCTGTTTGCAACATTTTTCAAGAATGCTAATAATAAGGAGTAGGCAATTACACTAAGGATTTAATGGGAAAAAAAAATTATTTTCTTGATAAGTAAAATGAGACACCAAATTAGAAAATTTGGAACGAATAAAATAAGACGGAAGGAGTAATTGTTAAAGTTAATAAAAAGTCAAAAATCAAGTATCAATGTAAAAAAATATATTTACCATATTTGACTCCTTAAATTGTAAACAAATTCTAAAACTTAATTATTAAAAAGAAAAAATATAGATACCAATAATATAACTTGTCATAATTATCAAAAGATTTAATGAAGAGTGTTAAATGTTAAATGTTATAAATAAGGAAATAATATGAATATTAAGAAAATGATTTTCTAATATTTAGATAAAAAAGATTTTTTTAAAAAGTTGTTATAACTTGCAATTATTTCTTTAGTCTAATAATTATTGAAAAGTATTGTTATAACTTGTAATAAACAATCTAATAAATTTATTTAAGATAATTTTCATTAATATAATTATTTTATTAACTTATCCATATTACGGTTTCTAAAGAAAACCTTTGAATGTCCGGATAATTTTCACTAATTTAATTTCATTAACTATATGAAGTCGTTTCCTCTTAATAATTTCGAAATAAAATATATAATTATTTTATCTGCATTTAGTTAAAAATATTAGTTCATCTTAGAATTATTTATTTTATTTATACTACAATAACCAAATAAATTATTTATCTATAATCTATAATTTATAGTATATTAAAAGTGTGAAGATCCTTAAAAAAAAATATTTAAATTTTTTACCCTTTATTAAAAGACTCTGCTTTAGATAAAATTATTTTTTTACTATTTTTCTTTAATTATTATGTTATTAAATTAAGGAATCCTAAAATATAAGAAAAGAACATAAAATAAATATAAGTAAAAAAATATATGAGTCCTAAATATACCATAATTATAACTCTAAAGTAAATACGTCATTCTGTCTTATATTTATACGAAGAAATATGTCCGGAGCTAGACGTAAGATGGAAGTTCATGAAGTTCACAGGCGATCTCGTATGTGATCCTTTTCCCATTGAAAGTGGGTTAGGATGATTTTCTTTGAAATTATTTGTATAAAAATTATATTTTATGCATATTAACAATAACATAAACATATATATATATATATATATATATATATATATATATATATATATAATTCTATGTGCAAACATATATTGCATAGAGCAAGTTGGTATCAACAGAGTTTTACATATTTTTTTGTTGAGTTTATATTTTTACTTGATTCATGAACGAGGTGGTTGATTTAATTATATTTTTACTATGTTTTGGTAATTGGTACATGATACATATCAGTATGATATAAAAGCTCCTTCAACAAGAATTATTTCTTTAACTAATTTTCTGCCTTTGATGATTTTCATCTTCTTTTGCAGTAAAGAAGACTTTGGATAATGCAAGGGCTGACACTTAGAGCTTATGCTAGAATTATGTGGTTAGATTTGTTAAGATAGGTAAATATAAAATCAAATTTTTTGTTGTTAGAGTGTGTGCCCTACCAATTTTAATACTTTACTCTACTGGTTGCCTATCAGTGGAACAAGCTAACGTGGTTCACAGAATTAAAACTTGAACACAGTATTTTTACGTGAAAAACACTCGACTCAAGAAAGGTGTAAAAAACCACGACCTGTACCTCTATAGAATTTAACCCCAACTTCACTATAACTCTTGAGCCTCAACAAACAACCAATTATAAGACTTCTTGTAAACTAGAAATTAAAACTTCTAACTCCTATTTCTACAAAACACTAATCTTCCCAAGATAAGTGTTTCCAAGTCTTCGAGTTTTCCAACTTGAAGACGTTAATCCTAACTCAGTTTATACTTCACTGAGACTAGAGATTACAACTCAATGAACAACCTGTTACACAAAGTCTATGACTCTAAGTAAGGGACCAGGTTGCTCCACTAGCTCCTTCAAGTTGTAGAACCGATTTGTTGTTTGTTAACTATCTTTTCAGTGCTTGAGTGAAACACTTGAATGTCATATGTTTTATTTAAACTAACTCCTGATGGAGTCCTTCAGTTGATATACTCTTCTATCTTTAATAGGACTCCCAGGTAGTTTCACTCTTTTGTTGATGTCGTCTCTCTCTCTCTCCTAGATTGAGTAGGACTCTTCTGTTTTATCCCTTAGTTTCCTTGATCAATTCAACTTCTGAATGCTATAATTATCTTCTCCTTAATCGTAGAAATTGACATAAATCTGAACTTCCTTGTTTATCCACTCTTGTCCTAATGGATTGCCAGCCTTACATTAATTTCAACATGCAGTTCATGTGACAACAGTAGTTTTACTTGTGTGGAACAACTTGCACAACATGTTTCATTCATATGTCCATCATCAAAACCTTACATTTCCAAAAAAATTCCCCCTTTTTGATAATGACAAACTTAGCAGCACACAACATCATTCACTCAATCCTGACATACTCAGTAAAAGATTAAAATAGAGGATCACAGAATGAAACAGGTTAATCATGAGTTATAAGCATTGGATAATCAATTATTCCCCCTTTTGTCATCATCGAAAAGTTGATTTCAACAAGTGATAATTGTTTAATAATTCATGGCCACTGGGGCTATCACTAAAACAAACAAAACCCAGAGCAAGTAAACAATAATGCATTAAGAAGAAAAACAAGCAGAACACAATAAGCAAAAAAGTTCATTTCATTAATAGAACAAGGTACAATTATCATAACCCAGTAATAGCAACAAAAGAGAAACAACTTGGACCAAGAGACAGCACGAAAAAAATACCTAACGCACTAAAAAAGGGCTTAAGTGGATGAGGGGGAGGGGATAAGGGAGGTCATCTTTCTAATGACATCAACATTCTTAGCTCTTTCTTTTTCCAAAGTGGCTGTGAGGGAAGAAATTTAAGATTCAAGGACCCATTTCTCATCCTCATGAGCATCCTGGGCAGCCTCCAATGCAGCCCGTGCAACCTCTACCTCGGCCTATTTTGCAGCCAGTGCATTTCTCAATCTTTGCACTAGATTGTCAGCACTCTTCATAGCAGCAGGTAACATGGTATGGTTCACAGATCCTATAACAACTTTTGTGGTCTGCAGAGACCACACTTTGACTGGCACATGAAAATCCTCAAAAACAGATGCAAGCCTTTTGCATCTTGGATTAAGACCCTTTGCATGTTCTTGATCATGAGTCGAGGAAGATCTATTGAATTTGAGTATCTAACAGTTCCATCAAAGTAAGATCAAGGAACTTGGCAATTGTTCCTCTCTCTTATCTAGGAAGGATCATTTTGTGAACCACATCAAAATAAAATAGATGAAAAGGTGTCATCTCATATTTTAGGACCCTACGATGAGTGACAAGATGAGGATTTCCAGAGAAATTTTTGGATATCTCAAGTGCAGAAGGAAGATTATCTAGAGAAGGCCATGCTCTCTTGACATAATGACCCCATCCCCCAGAAGGAATGCTCAAGATCCAAGCAAGATCAGCAGCATAGAGATTAATGGTAACCCCATGAACAGTAGTGGAGAACATCTCTCCAATGGCAACCCCATTCGTGTAAACTCATATACTTCATCCCTTTCAAACTTATGTTGATGGTCACCTTCAAGAAACAAGTGTGACCATCCCTGAGTCCTCAACTTAGAAACCAAGACATCTATTTTAGGGCCCCCAAAACTAGTGACAACTCTACCCCTAGCCAACTTTCATTTTTGAAAATAGAGAACATGAGCAACCGAGAGGCCTTGTCAGTAGGAGTATCAACATCAATATCAAAGTCAAGATCTGGATCAATGTTAGTAAAAGGTGCAGGGGGAGTATCAAGAATAAATTCAGAGTCTGAGTCAGATGAGCCAGAGGGAACAGGTTCGGGTACCTGTTTCTTTAGACGTGAAGAAAACTTTGAAGAACCTTTGGAAGAAGAGGAGGCTTTGACAGTAGAGGTGGGTTTTGAAGAAGAAGAAGCCTTTGTAGTGGGTTTAAAGGATGATTTTTGAGGCAAGAAGGGTTTTATAACTTTTTCCAAGATTGTATTCTTCTTTCTTACTGATCGAAGAAGAATATCTGGAGAGGATGCTTTAGGAGGAGTGGGATTAGAAGAAGCGACCCATTTCTTTTTACTAGCACAAAGTGCTTCTTCTAGGAAAGCATCTTCCCGTTCCTTCTTTCCTCAAGTGTGAGGAGTACAAGGAGTATAGATAATAGAGAAGGATTTGGCATGAACAGTATCATCAACATCGATGGAGATGAAAGAGTGTTTTCTTTTTGGCTTAGATCTGGACCTTCATGGAACTAAGTTAGCAATAGGAATATTATCTCGATCAATAGGAGAATCATCTTGATCAAGAATCTAAAGAGGGATAGGAGATGGAGGTGAGGGTTCAGATAATGGTGGAGGATTAGAAGAGAATTGTGAAAAGGGGTTTTTTAGAGTTTTGAACATCGCAAAATCGGATAACTTGATTGAGATTGGGGGAGAGATGAGTGGAGGTAGGGTAATATTTGGGTGAAGTATAATAGCTGTGGAAGGAGCAGTAGTGGAGTCAGTGGATGGCTTAGAGGAAGAGGATTCCATGGTGAAAGTAGTGATGAATAGTTATTTCTTTGCGGTTATGAGAGTGATGAATGAAGAGAAGGGGAAGCAATATATTTAAGGTTGAGAAAAGAAAGATGAATCGTGGATGAATTGTACCTGGGGAAGGGAACATAATGATGAAGAGGGTCAGTTCTAATGGGAAAGGTTTGGAAGCCTTTTTGAAGGAGAAGGCTTTTGAAATTTTGGCGGTTTAGGTGTAACGGAAGGGACCAAGTAGACAATGTGTTTCTCTTTAAGCTAATATAGGCAAACAATAATCATACCTGAGTTCTGAAGAGAAAAATAGACAAAGTTTCCTTGAAGTTCCAGTCTTTCTGCACAAATCAACACATAACTGAGTCAACTTATTCTAGAATCTTGGAATTAGGATACACAACTAAATGTGTAAGACTGAATTAATCAATAATCACTTCAGAGCAGTTTATTCTAGTCAATCATTAAGGGTGATTTATACAATTTTAATCATCCCCAAGGCTAACCTATTTTTTTCAAAGTGTTCCCTACTCAACGCCTTAGTGAATATGCCAACAATTTGTTCCTCAGTAGAACAAAACATAATTGATATATGACCTTTTTCAACATTATCTCTAGAAAGTGATGTCTAATATCAATATGCTTAGTTCTTTTGTGTTGAACAAGATTTTTGGATATGTTAATAGCACTTGTATTATCACAGAAAATAGAAACACATCCAATATCTATGCCAAAATCCATAAGTTGTTGCTCAATCCATAATAATTGAGCACAACAAGAACCTGCAACAACATATTCAGCTTCAGCAGTAGACAATGCTATTGAATTTTGCTTCTTAGTGGACCAGGTAGTTAAACATGATCCAAGGAAGTGTGCTATGTCTGTAGTGCTCTTCCTGTCAACCAAGTATCCTACATAATCAGCATCATAATAACCAACCAAATTAAAATTATTACCCTTTGGATACCATAAACAAAGATCACTGGTTTTTTTGAGATATCTAAAAATCTTTTTTACATATTTTAGATGAGACTCCTTAGGATTTGCTTGAAATCTAGCACATAATCCTACACTGAACACTATATCAGGCCTGCTAGCATTAAGATATAGCAATAACCCTATCATCCTTCTGTACATCTTTTTCTCAACAACATGACTTGTTTCATCCAAATCAAGTTTTGTAGCAGTGGCAATTGGAGTGCTGATTTCTTTTGCCTCTTTTATGGAGAATCTCTTGAGAAGTTCTTTTACATATTTCTACTGATGGATCATTGTTCCTGATGTTGTTTGTTTTATTTACAGTCCTAAGAAGTAGTTTAGCTCCCCCATTATGCTCATAAGTTTGGCAAAGTCATGAGTCATGTTCATATTTGTAGAGCCAAAGATAATGTCATCTACATACACCTGCACACCAATAAATCTTTTCCATCAGTTTTCAAGAAGAGAGTGTTGTCAATTTTATCTCTAGTATGTCCATGCTCCAGTAGAAACGTTGTCAGTCTCTCATACCAAGCTCTAGGAGCTTGTTTCAACCCATACAAAGACTTATCTAGTTTATACATATGATCAGGAAACTCCTTGCTTTCAAACCCTGGAGGTTGTTTAACATATACTTCCTCTTTGAGAATTCCATTCAAGAATGCACTCTTAACATCCATTTTATTAAGAATGAACTCCTTGTAGGTAGCAAATACAACAAGTAATCTAATAGCCTCAATTCTAGCCATAGGAGCAAAGGTCTCATCAAAATCTATACCATCTTCTTGATTGTATCCTTGGACCACCAGTCTTACCTTGATCATTGTAACTGTTCCATTCACATCAACTTTATTTTTGTACACCCACTTAGTCCCAATTATTGTTCTATCTTTTGAAAGAGGAACTAAGTGTCATACTTTGCTTCTTTCAAACTGATTCAACTCTTCCTGCATAGCTATGATCCAATCAGCATCAAGTAATTCCTCAATTACCTTCTTTTGATCAATCTCTAATAGGAATTCCTTGAAGGCACACATACTTCTTAATCCAGCCCTTGTGGTGATCTCAGAAGTAAGATTAGTGAGAACATTTTTAATAGGATGTGACCCTTGGTACTTGTATTCTTTAGGGACCAAGCCTAGTAAGCTACTAGGATCACTATTTGTAACACCCCAAATATGGTATCCAGAATGCTACACGGTGCTCATGACCCTAAAGGACCATAAGCTAACCCATGACTGATATCTATACCTGTACACTGCATAATACACTGCATAAATGCAAAAATAAAGGATGAAAGGCCATAAGGTTCAAATATCTGATAAAACATAACCTCTGAAGATATGGTATATCAATACCAAAACAACTGAAATAACTGTCTGAACATGCTAGTCCGAAAGCCTCTAAACTGTCTGAATAAGGAGTTGATGGGACATGTCCCCAACTAACTCCAACTAATAAATTAATTAATGAGATAATAAAGTAATGGTCATGTTCTCGAAGGATGAGGACTCACTGCTAACTCTGACTGCTGAGACTGGAATGCTACTGATGTTCTAGATCTTGTGCTTCTGAACCTATGGTATAAACACCATAGCACAAATACCTTAGTACGATTGAATGTACTGGTATGCATATGAAGTAGGCTGAATGCAGAGGGTTCAAATGCATTAACAATGCTAACGAACTATATAACATAGACGTGAGAATAAATGCATAAATAAATTACTGTAACTGGATTTGTGATGATACTGACTACTAAGTCTGAATACTGATAACATGAGTACTAATAACTGATACTGAGCGAATGTATCTGACAGTCTAGGTTCTGATGGAACTAATTGAGTTCCGTTCTATTCTGAGTTGACTGTATCTGACAGTCCTGAATTCTGTAGAACTATCTGAGTTCTATTACTGAGATTGAATGACGGTATCTGATAGTCCTGATCCGTAACTAAAACTATGGGAAGTAGTTATCAAACAAACATGCCCCAAATAATGCAACATAGCTGAGTTAGGGTCTAATCTGTAACCCCAATTAGAAGGGTGTCAATACCGCACCACTGGTAAGGACAATCTGTGAGTAACCCTCATATAACAGGTAACTCTAGTGAGAATGGTGGGAACCCTCATATAACAGGTTAAGCCACCTCATCTACCTTCATATAACAGGCTATGATGTCTCAACCTATGCTGGCTATATAGTTCTGGAACATAAGGATTTCTTCTAAGGATCACACCCTCATATAACAGGAGGGTTCCCATTCTTAGTTCACTCGGTGCTAATTTCTACTCCCATCTGAATAGATATTGAATGTGAATTACTAAACTGAACTGGACTAGACTGAGATTATTAAATTTCGTGGACTGACGGAATGCTATTGATATCTAATAATTGTCTGAGATTTTTTAGATTTCTGAGATTACTGGATTACTGAGATTTACTTGAATTTCTGTGATTACTTGACTGATACTGAATTCACTAAGTTTTCCTGAGTCACATGACTAACTGAGTTCTAGGGACCATGGCTTGACTGAGAGTATCATGAAAACATGACACTGGCTCTAGGCACACGGCTAAATTATTGGGTACAAATACCCCCAGGACTCGATAGCATAAAAGTAATTCATAGCATGAATTCTAAAGTACAACAATGGCTACACATATATCCATAATCCATTGACTAAGACATTTAATCAAACACTTGACATGCATGAACTTTTATATGAATGAGAAGCTTGGTTGGAGGTCTAATATATTTGACGCACACTAGACCCGATATTGCATTCTCTGTTGGTGTTGTCTCCAGGTTTATACAGCAACCTTCAAAGGTACATTATGGAGCAGGAAAGAGAATCTTGCGATACATTGGTGGAACTTTGGACTTTGGAATTTGGTACTCACGTACCAATAATTTCAAATTAAACGGGTACACGGATGTTTCTTGAAGAGGGATTTGGATCTTGTTCTTAGGGATTATCCTTGAGAGAAAATCCTAATTTGGTGTTGTGAATGAATAATGAACTTATGAGCCTTGGTTTGATATAATTAGGGGTTTAAAACGGCTGGAAAAAGACCCAAATACCCTTTAAAACTAACTTAGAATTTGCTGAACGGGATTTGGGATGGTCTATAGCTGGCTCGATGGTCCGTCGTTCTGACCGCCGCACGTGGACGAGAATAGGGACTTACTACCTCAATAGTGACGTCTTGGGCAATGGTCTGTGGCAAGTTCGACTGTCCGTCAACCTATTTGTCGCACTTTATCCAGAAGACTGACTTACTGCCTTAGCTGCGACTGTCTAGGTGACAGTCTGTCGCTAGATCAACGGTCCGTCAACCTTTCCGTCGCACCTGGGCGGTTCTGATAGCTATGAGTAAAGCATCCATAACTTTTTACTTTGATACAAGATTTAGATGAAATTGGTATCGTTGGGAAGCTAATTGAATTTCCCACTCAACAAAAAGTGAAAATCTTAAAAATTCCACGTGTACAAAAATGAATTTATCTTTTAAAGTAAGTTTCTAACATTCTTAGGATGATTTCAAGCTTGGTAAAAGTACGGGGTATTATACTGCTGATGTTATGAGCTGGGGTAGTTGGTGGCTCAGTCTCCCCTATCACTGTTCCTCCAGATTCAGTTCCCCCTGTTAAAGTGTCTCCATACTTGGTAGCTCCAGCCAATGAACTGGGTTGTGTAACCTGTTCCTCAGAGTCACTTCCTTCCTGCAGGTTAGTCTTAACACTGCATTCATCAAAAACTACATACATGATTTCTTCAACACAGTTTTTCTAATGTTTAAAACCATATAATCCTTACTATGAAGTAAATAACCTAAGAAGATTCCCTCATCACTTTTGGCATCAAATTTTCCCAGATTATCCTTCCCATTATTATGTATGAAACATTTACAACCAAAGGTTCTAAAATGAGAAATGTTTGGTTTTCTTTCTTTAAGTAATTCATAGGGAGTCTTCTCTAACATAGGTCTGATCATACAACTATTTATGATATCTGCAGCAGTACTTATTGCCTTAGCCCAAAGGTTTTTAGCAACATTTGCTGCAAACATTATCGTTTTAGCCATATCTTCCAAGGTTTTATTTTTTCTTTCCACCACTCTATTTTGTTGTAGTGTTCTAGGAGCAGATAAATTATGATCTATACTATTTGCTGAACAAAATTCTAAGAACTTAACATTCTAAAATTATGTACCATGGTCAGATCTTATAGAAACTAATGAAGTGCCCAGTTTCTTTTTAATTTTCTTGATAAAAATTGCAAATACATCAAAGGCATCTTCTTTAGAGGCTAGAAATAAAGCCTAGGTAAATCTGGAATAATCACCAACAATTACAAAAATATACCTTTTTCCACATCTGCTTTGAAGTCTCATTGGTCCATACAGATCCATATGAACCATGTCAAGGCACTTAGTAGTGCTAACATAGTTTTTTAACTTAAAGGAAGATATTACTTGTTTCCCCCTTACAAAAGCACTACATAACTTTTCATCTTTAAATTTGGTCTTAGGTAATCCCAATACCATATCTTTGGAGGAAAATGTGTTTAGTTGTTTCAGACTTGTATGTCCAAGTGTTCTGTGACAAGGGAGGGGATCATTTTCAATTGCACTTAGAAAAGTTAACTCTGGTCCTGGTATTTCCATTATGTCAGCTTTGTATACATTTTTGTATATTCTAGCAGTGAGCATAATCTCTTTAGTATCCATTTTCTTAACTTTGACACCTGTAGAAGTGAAAATAACTTTATTACCATCATCACACAGCTGTGAGATGCTCAGCAGGTTGTGCTTCAATCATTCTACAAGATAGACATCTTCCAATGATATTGACTCATATGAGCCAATTTTTCTAACTCCATTAATGATTTCCTTTTTGCATCACCAAAAGGAACTCCTCATCCACTGATTTTTTAGAGTGAAAGGAACTTTTTCTTATCACTAGTCATGTGTCTAGAGCAAGCACTGTCCAAGTACCAATGTCTTTTGCATCCTTTCACTTTCTCCTACAAAAGAAATCAATGGTTAGACTTAGGAAACCAGACAAGCATGGGTCCTGTTGTAATACCCCATACTTCTACCTAGCATGAAATCGTCCCAAGTATGTTAGAAACTTACTTTGAAAGATGAATCCATTTTTGTACACGTGAAATTTCTAAGATTTTCACTTTTTTCATGTGGGAAATTGAATAAGATTTCTATCGATACCCATTTCGTCCAAATCCGACATCGGATGAGAAAGTTATGGCCAAAATACAGAAGGCAGTCAAAACTGCCCTGGTGCGACGGTGAAGGCCGACGGACCGTCGAGCTAGCGATGGACCGTCGCCCAAACCGTCACAGCGAGGCAGTGAGACCACAGTCTACCTAAGAGTGATGGCCCAGGATGACGGACCGTCGCCCAAGCCAACGCAGCAAAGGCAGTGAACCCCTATTCTGCCCATGCTCAACGGACCATCGACCCAGCGACGGACCGTCGCACCCACCGTCGCATATCCCGTTCAGTTATTTTAAAGTCATTTTTAAAATGGTATTTGGATATTTTTTCACCCGTTTTTACCCCTAATAATATCATACCTAAACTCATAAGTTCATTATCCATTTATAACATAAAATTAGGGTTTTCTCTCAAAGATAATACCTAAGAACAAGATCCAAATCCTTCTTCAAGAAACTAAGAGATTCAAGTTCTTCAAGTCCAAAAACTTCAAGAAAATCATAATTCAGGTATGTCATGTGTTGATTCATGGGTCTCTTTCACCCATGAAGCTCAAGAATCTCTTTTTAAAATCTAAGATTTGAGTGTTTGTGAATGTTCATGATTCAAATTGAATTAAAATTCATGTTCATAATGTTGTGTAGTTTTGATTCATGTTTTAAATTACATATTCCTATGATTGACCCTATTAGGTGATGATTTGCATAATAATCATGATAAACCCCCCTTCAATTTACAAGTTGGTTGATGTATCCATGATTATTAGATGTGTTGATGATTGTATAACCAAAGAATGCTCCCCATGTGTTTGATTAAATGCCTATGTGAAGGAAAAGTTTCATACTAGTATAATGATATGCAATCCCCATTCATGTACAAGTTTATGCAGGTCAAGTGTTTGATGAAATGTCTTAGTCAATGAATTTTGGATATATGTGTAGCCATTGTGGTGTTTTAGAACTTGTACTTCATGAAATCTCCAACTTATTATTGTATGGATTGTGATGTTGATCATATATTCAAGAAAGTCATGCTTTGTCAGTTTCTTTCCATCGAGTCCTGGGGGTACTTGTACCCGAAAAATATAGTTGTGTGCCTAGATTTAGTGTCATGTTTCCACGATATCCTCAGTCAAGACATGATCCATAGAAATCAGTTAGTCATGTGACTCAGAAAAGCTCAGTAATATAGTAATCTCAGTACTATTCCATCAATCAACGAAATTTAGTTAATTCAGTTTAGTAATTCTATGTTCAGTGTCTATTCAGATGGAAGTAGGAATTAGCACTGAGTGAACCCAAGGATGGAAACACACACTATCAGATGAGGGTATGATTTTTAGAAGTCATCCTTGCGTTCCAGAACTATGTAGCCAGTATAGGTTAAGACATCAACACTATCAGGTGAGGATTGATGAGGTGGATAAACACTGTCAGATGAGGGTCCCATCATTCTCTTTTAGGGACACTGTCAGATGAGGGTCACCCACAACTTGTCCTTACTAGTGGCGCGGTATTGACAACCTTCTAATTAGGGTTATAGATTGGACCCCAAATCAGCCATAATGGCATATTAGGGGCATGTAAATTAGATAACTACTTCCCACAGTTTCAATTACAGAATTAAGACTGTCAGATACAATCATTCAGTCTCAGTAATAGAACTCTGATAGTTCTACAGAATTCAGGACTGTCAGATATAGTCAACTCAGAACAGTATGGAACTCGGCTGGTTCTAACAAAAACTAGTCTGTCAGGTATAGTTGCTCAGTATCAGTTATTTCAATTATACAGTTATCAGTATCTCATGTTATCAGTGCTCAGACTCAGTAATCATGTTATCACGAACTCAGTTATAGTTACTATGTATTCATGCATGCATTCTCACATTCATGTTATCCAGTCAGTTAGTATAGTTCATGCATGTGAACCCTTTACATTCAGCCTACCTTACATGCATACCAGTACATTTAATCATACTGATGTATTTGCGCTATGGTATTTTATACCATAGGTCCAGAAGCACGAGCTCCAGAGCATCAGTAACATTCCAGTCTCAGCAGTCAGAGTTATAAGTGAGTCCTCATCCTTCAAGGACATTACCATTACTTTATTATCTCATTAATTAATTTATTAGTTGGAGTTAGTTGGGGATATTCCTATCAACTCCTTATTCAGACAGTTCAGTCAGTTAGAGGCTTTTCAGACTATCATGTTTCAGATAGTTTACTTTAGTTGTTTTGGGTATTTTATATCCTACCCAGATGTTATGTTTTTATCAGTTATGTCTCAGTTTTGAACCTTACGGCCTTACAACCTTTAATTTTGCATTTATACAGTATATTATGCAGTGTTCAGATACAGATATTAGTCATGGATTAGCTTGTGGTCCTTCGAGGTCATGAACACCGTGTAGCATTTTGGGTACCATATTCGAGGCGTTACAAACTTAGTATCAAAGCCTAAGGTTCAATAGAGTCCTAGGAAGTCTGAAAGCCGCATCTAGTAGAGTCTTGTACATGGGTGTGTTGTGCGCCACATTTATGTACAGGAGGCTATAAGATGTTATAGGAACAGTTTCCCTTCTTTCAGTATTCATGTCATGCCAGTAAGCATAATCTCAAGTCAATCTCTCAGTCTAATCTATTTATATCTTTCTTCTATAAAACATGCCTTCTAAAAGAAGAAATGAGAGTCAGTCAGCCCCTCAGTCCGAAGAACCTTTTGGCGAACATGTTTCTCATGCAGAGTTTAGAGCTATATTCACTACTCTTGCTCAGTCAGTTGCTGATCAGAATGAATGACCAACCATCGTTCCGGCCAACCCAGTGACCAATTCAGCTGCAGCCAGGATTCGGGACTTCACCCGAATGAACGCTCCATCTTTTTTTGGGTCTAAGACAGATGAGGACCCTCAGGAATTCATTGATTAGGTTCAGAAGGTTACTGACATTATGGGGGTGTCAGCTGTTAAGAGTGCTGAGCCAGCTGCATATCAGTTGCAAGATATTGCTCACACTTGGTACAAACAGTGGAAGTCAGAGAGGTCAGTAGATGCAAGACCTATAGAGTGGGAGGAGTTTGTCACCGCATCCTTAGAGAGGTTCTTTCCCCTAGAGCTGAGAGAAGCTAAGGTGTTAGAATTTATCAACCTCGGGCAGGGCAACATGATGGTGAAAGAGTATTCTCTTAAGTTTACTTAATTAGATAGATATGCTCCTCATGTGGTTGCAGATAGCAGGGCCAAGATGAGTAAGTTTGTTTCTGAGATAAATAATAGTGTGGTCAACGAGTGTAGGTTTATGATGTTGAATAGTGATATGACTTTCGCCAGGATTATGACTCATGCTCAGCAGATAGAGGAACAAAAAATTAAGATGGAGGAGAAGCAGAATAAGAGAGCAAGGACAGGTAGTTTCAACTTTACTCAGCCCAAATCAAAAGGAGAAAATCATTCTCACTTCTGTCCTAAGTCATCAGTTCCATCTCCTTCTTAAGATAGTGCTCCAACTCCTAGATTTAGAGATGGTAATAGAGATAGGGCGCCAGGATTTAAGTCTCAGGGTAGTGTTATCAATGCTCGAACTAATCCCCTTTTGTCATACTTGTGGTAAGAACCACAAGGGTGCTTGCAGAGCTGGCAGTGATGACTGTTTTAGATGTGGCAAGCCAAGCCATAGAGTCAGAGATTATCCCCAGTTAGGTTACCAGGGTCAGCATAACCATTCCTCAGCTTAGTCTGGTCGCCCAAATCAGCAGGGTGCCATTTCCAGCGCTACTAGTGGGCAATGCCCAAATCGACTTTATGCTCTCCATTCCAGGCAAGATCAAGAAAATTCTCCTGATGTGGTTACTGGTATGTTACAGATCTTTCATGTGCATGTTTATGCTTTGCTAGATCCAGGTGCTTCTTTGTCTTTGTTGCTCCCTATATAGCGGGCGATTTCAGAGTCAGTCCCGAAATTCTAGTAGAGTGCTTTTCAGTTTCTACCTCAGTGGGTAAAACCATCATAGCCCGGCGGGTATACAGGAACTGCCCGATTATGATATTTTAGAAAGTCTCTTCAGCAGACTTAGTTGAATTAGAGATGACTGATTTTGATGTCTTTCTCCACATGGATTGGCTTCATTCTTGCTATGCCACAGTCCACTGCAGAAATAGAATAGTCTAGTTCCAGTTTCTAAATGAACCCGCCCTATAGTGGAGGGGTAGTACTTCAGCTTTCAGAGGTCAGCTTGTTTCCTACCTTCGAGCACAGAAAATGATATCTAAGGAATGTGTCTATCATCTTGTTCATGTTAAGGATTCTAGTTTCGAGACTCCCAAGATTGAATCAATCTCAGTCATGAATGAATATTCAGATATCTTTCCCGAAGATCCGCCAGGAATTTCTCCCGAAAGAGACATAGACTTCGGCATTGATCTTTTTCCAGATACTCAGCCTATATCTATTCTGCCATATAGAATGGCACCAGCAGAACTCAGAGAATTTAAAGAGCAGTTGAAGGATCTCTTAGATAAGGGATTCATCAGACCCAGTATGTCCTCGTGGGGCGCACCAGTCTTATTCGTGTGAAAGAAAGACGGTTCTCTTAGAATGTGCATTGATTACCATTACCTCAATAAAGTAACGGTCAAGAACAAGTATCATCTTCCCAGAATCGATGACTTGGTTGACCAACTTTAGGGTGCCAAATATTTCTCTAAGATAGACTTCAGGTCCGGCTATCATCAGCTCAGAGTTAGAGAATGTGACATTTCGAAAATAGATTTTCGTACTCAGTATGGTCACTTCGAATTCTTAGTCGTGTCCTTTGGTCTTACCAATGCCCCAGCAGTTTTCATGGACTTGATGAACCGTGTGTTCAATCATTACTTGAATATGTTCATCATAGTCTTCATAGATGATATTCTGGTTTATTCCCATAGTGCGCGTGATCATGCAGACCATCTCAGAATTGTACTTTAGACTCTCAGAGATCATCAGTTGTTCGCCAAATTCAGAAAGTATGAGTTTTGGCTAAGGTCAGTAGCGTTCTTTGGTCATATTATTTCTGGTGATGGCATTATAGTAGATCCTCAGAAGACCAAAGTAGTAAGAAACTGGAGTCTCCCTATCTCTCCATCATACATCAGGAGTTTCTTGGGTTTAGATGGCTAGTACAGATGGTTTTTTAAGGGATTTTCTTCTATTGCATCCCCTATGTCCAGATTAACTCAGAAGAAAGTTAAGTTTTATTGGTCAGATCCTTGTGAGAAGAGTTTTCAGGAGTTGAAGACTCGACTCACCTCAACTCTAGTCCTAGATCTTCCAGATGGGTTTGTAGTTTATTGTGAGGCATCCAGAGTAGGTTTGGGTTATGCCCTCATGAAGCATGGTAAGGTCATAGCCTAAGGCTCCAGACATCTTAAGCCTCATGAGAAGAATTATCCTACTCATGATCTTGAGTTAGCAGTCGTAGTCTCTTCCTTGAAGATTTGGAGGAATTATCTATGCGGTGTTCATGTAGATGTGTTCACAGATCATAAGAGCTTTCAGTATGCCTTTTTTCAGAAAGAACTCAATCTTCGTCAGAGAAGGTGGTTAGAGCTCTTGAAAGATTATGACATGAGTGTCCTTTATCATTCGGGAAAGGCCAACATTGTGGCCGATGCTCTCAGTAGATTGTCTATGGGTAGTGTTGCTCATGTTGAGGACAGTAAGAAAAAGTTAGCTTAGGAAGTCCATCAGCTTGCCAGACTAGGTGTTCACTTAGTCGATACAGAGGAGGGTGACCTATGGGTTCAAAGTAGTTCAGAATCATCTCTAGTTTCTGAGGTGAAAAAAAAAGCAAGATAGCGATCCCAGTCTAGTCAAGTTGAAAGAGTCAGTCAAGGATCAAAAGTAGAGGTTTTCTCCCAAGGGGGAGATGGTGTTCTACGTTGTCAGGGTTGTCTGTGTGTTCCGGGTGTAGATGACTTAAGGCAGTGAATTCTCACAGAAGCGCATGGTGCGCGCTACTCTATTCATCCAGGGGCCACAAAGATATACCGCGACTTGGGGAAAATCTATTAATAGAGTGGAATAAAGAGAGATGTTGCATAGTTTGTGGCTAAGTGCTCTGCATGTTAGCAGGTTAAGATAGAGCATCAGAAGCCTAGTGGTCCTATGCAGGAGTTTATAATTCCTACTTGGAAGTGGGAGAAAGTGAACATGGACTTCGTGGCGGGTTTACCTCAAACTCCTCATCAGCATGATTCAGTTTGGGTCATTGTAGACAGGATGACCAAATCAGCTTATTTACTTCCAATCCATACCTCTTATTCAGCAGAGGATTATGTCAAGCTCTATATCAGAGAGTTAGTCAGATTACACGGTGTTTCATTGTCCATTGTCTCAGACAAAGATACCCAATTCACCTCTCATTTCTAGAAAGCATTCTAAAAGGATCTTGGTACCCAAGTTCATCTCAGTACAGTCTTCCATCCTTAGACAGATGGTCAAGTAGAAAGGACCATTCAGACTCTAGAAGATATGTTAAGGGCATGTGCAATTGATTTTAAGGGTAGTTGGGATGACCACTTGCCTTTGATTGAGTTTGCATATAACAATAGCTATCATTCCAGTATTAAGATGGCTCCATTCGAAGCCCTTTATGGTAGGAGATACAGATCTCCAGTCGGTCGGTTCAAATTTAGTGAGCCCTCAGTTATAGGACCTGACTTATTATTCGATGTCTTACAAAAAGTCCAATTGATCAGAGAAAAACTTCGGGCTGCTCAGAGCCGACAGAAGTCTTATGCAGATGTGTGCAGAAAGGATCTTGAGTTCAAGATTGGTGACTATGTCTATCTAAAGATATCTCCCATGAAGGGAGTGAAGCAGTTCAGCAAGAGGGGAAAGCTCAATCCCCGATATGTCGTTCCCTTCAAGATTCTCAGTCAATTTGGCAAGGTAGCTTATGAGCGCGAATTGCCTTTAGATCTAGCCTTAATTATCCAGTCTTCCATGTCTCTCTTCTCAAGAAGTGAATAGGTGACCTGGCAGTTGTAGTCCCTATTCAGAGCATAGATGTTCAGAACAGTCTCTTTTATGAAGAGATTCCAATCGAAATCCTAGACTATCAGACTCATAGACTGAGGAACAAAGAAGTCCCTCTAGTCAAAGTTCTTTGGCGAAATCAGTCCGTTGAGGAAGATACTTGGGAAGAAGAAGCAGACATGTGAACCAAGTATTCTCACCTCTTCTCCACCAACTCAGATCAAGGTTAAGGTAACAATTCTACTTAATCTTTCCAATTTCATGTTCAGATTTCAGTTACAAACTTAGTATACAGTTCATGTTCAGAATTTCACTATAAACTTAGTATTAAATACCATTGCATATTCAGTCATGCATTCATGTATCAGTTCAGTTATATAATTATGCATCAGACATGCATTCTCAATGTGAGAACCTTAGTTCATCAGAACATTCAGTCATGCATTCATGAATCAGTTACACATGCAACAGATATGCAAGTTCAGTATGATATATATATATAGATAGATAGATAGATAGATAGATATATCCAGTTATCAGTCATGAGATCATGTTTCAATTGTTCATGTTCAGTATATACGTCAGTTTATCTTCTCCATTCTTACTCAGTCTCATTTAAGGACGAATGTCTCAAGAGGGAGATATTGTAATACCCCGTACTTCTACCTAGCTTTAAATCGTCCCAAGTATGTTAGAAACTTACTTTGAAAGATGAATCCATTTTTGTACACGTGAAATTTCTAAGATTTTTACTTTTTGTCATGTGAGAAATTCAATAAGCTTTCCACCGATACCCATTTCGTCCAAATCCAACATCGAATGAGAAAGTTATAGCGAAATACAGAAGGCAGTCAAAACTACCCAGGTGCGACGGTGAAGGCCAACGGACCGTCGAGCTAGCAACGGACCGTCGCCCAAATCGTGGCAGCGAGGCAGTGAGAGCATCAGTAATATTCCAGTCTCAGCAGTCAGAGTTAGCAGTGAGTCCTCATCCTTCAAGGACATGACCATTACTTTATTATCTCATTAATTAATTTATTAGTTGGAATTAGTTGGGAAATGTCCCATCAACTACTTATTTAGACAGTTCAGTCAGTTAAAGGCTTTTTAGACTATCATGTTTCAGATAGTTTACTTCAGTTATTTTGGGTATTTCATACCCTACCCAGATGTTATGTTTTTATCAGTTTTGTCTCAGTTTTTAACCTTACGGCCTTACAGCCTTTATTTCTGCATTTATATAGTATTATTATGCAGTGTTCAGGTACAACTATCAGTCATGGATTAGCTTATGGTCCTTCGGGGTCATGAGCACCATGTAGCATTCTGGGTACCAGATTTGGGGTGTTACACCTATTTTATGAGTAAAAGGATGAAACAAATCTCTTTTAGACCATGCTGGCAACATGTAGTACAACCTGTTTCTCTAACCTGAACCAGTTCTTTTATTTTTGGTCTGAGAGTCTTTATTTGCCAAGTTTTGACTGTTTGATCTACTTTTAGCAGCTACTGGGCATTCAGTAGTTGGATGTCTAAGATTTCCCCAGATATAGCATAGATATTTAGGATCAACACCACTTTTGTGGAATCCCAAACCTGTCTTTTCACTATGAGTTCTCTTTCTTAGTTTATGAATAATTCTTGATGAATTTATCCACCTATTTGCTCTTTCAAGATCAAGCTTCAGTCTAGAGATTTCTTGACTCAATTTTTTTATTATGTCAGCTGCATTGCTGCACTCTAGTTTACACTTTTCTAGTTCAAGTTCAGCACTTTCTTGTTTATTACCCATGACTTTTTTTTCCATTTTTAGTAAGAGTCAATTTAAGGATTTCAAACTTCAGATCATTATTAGAAGAATTAAGTTCTGCAACCAGTTTTTTGAGAGTGCAGTTTTCATTGTCAACTGTAGCTTTACAGTCCTTTAATTCAATGAGATCAAATTAAGGCTTGCAAAACTGTTGAACAGCTCATCCCTATCAGAAGTTAATTCTTGAAAATCATCAATTAGTGCACTCATCAAGGAAATAAGTTTTGATTTAGAAAAAAATATAGTTTTTCTTTAAGTTCAAGTATGCTTACCTCAGTAGCATCATTTTCTTCATCTAAGTCTGAATCTCCAAGTGCCATGAATGTCGTTTCATCATCTTCATCATCATCTGAGTCAGATCCCCAAGTTGCTATCATTGTATGTTCCTCCTTCGTTTTTGCCTTTTATTTTAGTTCCTTTTCAGCCCTTTCTTTTTTCCACTCTGTTTCCCAAACTGGATAATATCTTATCTGATGATCAGTCTTACCACACTTGTAGCATCCATTTGGATTGTCATTTGAACACTTCTTTCTACTTATTTCCTTCTTCTTTTTGAAGAATTTGCTGAAGTTCTTGGTTATGAAGGCAACTTGTTCCTTATCAAGTTTAAATTCATCATCACTATCAGAAGTATTCAATGCCAAGATTTTCTATGGAACTGCTTGTTATTTTGTTCCATCAACTTTCATTTCATAAGTTCTCAAATTTCCAACCAGTTCATCCAAAGTCATGCCAGGAAGATCCTTATTAGCCTCCCTAATTGCAGTTATCTTAACATTCCATTTTGTTTTTGGTAGTACCCTTAGAACCTTTTCAACTTGTTCCTCCTTAGTGATGACTTTGCCCAAGGAAGTCAGCTCATTTGTCAAGGTTGTAAGCCTTGTCATCATCTTATGCAAGGATTCATTTTTCTTCATCTTGAAGGCCTCATACTCAGTAAAGAGAAGGGAAACTCTGAATCTCCTTACTTGAGAGGTACCCTTATTTGCATTTACCAATGTATCCCAAATTTGCTTAGCAGTGGTGCAAGTTGACACTCTGAGCAGGTCCTAATCCATAGACTAGGATGTTCTTAGCTTTTGCACTCTTCCTTAGAGACACCAAGTCATAAGCAGTAAATTTACTCCTTACCATTCTAATTTGTTCACCATTAGCCATCTTCATTGGAATGGTAGGACCATCAGTAATCCTATCCCACAATTCATAGTCTTTACCTTGGATGAACATCTCCATCGTTGTTTTCCACCACATAAAGTGAGAGTCATCAAAGAGTGGAGGTCTAGTGGTTGACTGACCTTTACTATGACTAGTAAGAGGTGTCGAATTCATTATTGTGATCTTTTCTTAGGTGCTAGCCTTATTTAAGACAACCCCGCTCTGATACCACTTGTTAGAGTACGTGTCCTACCAATATTACTATTTTACTCTACTGGTTGCCTATCAGTGGAACAAGTTAGCTAACATGGTTCACGAAAGTAAAACTTGAACACAATATTTTTACGTGGAAAACACCCGGCTCAAGAAAAGTGTAAAAAACCATGACTTGTACCTCTACAGGATTTAACCCCAACTTTACTATAACTCTTGAGCCTCAACAAATAACAAGTTACAAGACTTCTTGTAAATTAGGACTTAAAACTTCTAACTCCTACTTCTACAAAACACTAATCTTTCCAAGATAAGTGTTCCCAAGTTTTCGAGTTCTCCAACTTGAAGACGTTAATCCTAACTCAGTTTATACTTCACTGAGACTAGAGATTAAAACTCAATATAACTCAATGAACAACCTATTACACAAAGTTTATGACTTTAAGTAAGGGACCAGGTTGCTCCACTAGCTCCTTCAAGTAGTAGAACTGATTTATTTTTTGTTGACTATCTTTTCACTTCTTGAGTGAAACACTTGAATGTCATATGTTTTATTTAAACCAACTCCTAATGGAGTCCTTCAGTTGATGTACTCTTCTATCTTTAATAGGACTCCCAGGTAGTTTCACTCTTTTGTTGCTGTCGTCTCTCTCTCCTAGATTGAGTAGGACTCTTTTCCTTTATCCCTTAGTTTCCTTGATTAATTCAATTTCTGAATGATACAATTATCTTCTCCTTAATCATAGCAATTAACACAAATCTGAACTTTCTTGCTTATCCACCCTTGTCCTAATGGACTATCAGCCTTGTATTAATTGCATTTCATGTGACAACAGTAGTTTCACTTGTGTGGAAAATCTTGCACAATATGTTTCATTCATATGTCCATCATCAAAATCTTAAATTTTCTAACATTTTTTTATTTATGATTTATTATAAAACTAATATTTTTGTATCACGCTATTTGATTGTTATATTTTTGTTACAATCCTTCGATAATATTTTTTTCTTAGCTGAGGATTTATGAAAATAATATCTTTACTACACAAAATAGAGATAAGATCCGAATACATCCTACCCTCAACATTTTTTATGTTGACATTTTCAGTCTAAAGATTTATCAGAGAAGTTAAAAACAACAACTAATTCAGGAATGGTTGATGATGATGTTGAATTATCAAAAGAGTTGACATCTTCGCCCAAAAAATTTATCCGAGAAGTTAACAATAAATATTAATTTAGAAATTGTTAATGATGATGTTGAATTGTCAAAAGGAAAAATGTGTTTGGGCAAATACGTATCCCATGAGAAATTACTCATGATACAGAGGTTTTGACGTTCCATGATACTTGTGCATCTCTGAAGGTTGTTAGACTCACTTTTTCTTTTGAAATCTCCCTTTTTCCTTCAATTTTAACATCTAATAATTTTGTGTTAAAATGTTTTTTTTTTAAAAAAAAAAAAAATTGCTTTGAAAAAGGTAGATGTTAATGGTTTGTCTCTCCTAAGCGATGTTTTTCATTGTCGATACAGTAGTGACAGCTGGTGAGGAGAGTGAGATGTTAGTTGGCATGAAAAATGATGGTAATTCTGTATTTTTCTTCTCCTATGCCCATTTAGTGTTTGATTTTCAGTAGTAATGTTTTGTTAGCATCTCCATTTTGGTCTGCTCTAATGGATTTATTTATACTTTGGAACCTGAAAACAAGGGAATCTTATTTGAATATCATTGCCATCCTAGCCAGTGTTCACCTTCCTTTTGATCATTGATAGTTGGTTCAAAATCTCTCTATTCAGGTGATTGTTGACGCACTTTCTTTCCTATCAATCACACTTTATGCTGGCTGCTTGGTCCCTAAGATTTTTGGTAAAATATGTTGATTTAACTTAACAAAATGACTTTTGTTCTCCATAGATTATTGAGCTTTTATTTGTCTTTTTAGTTTTCATAATTCTTTGTAATTGATTATCATGAAAAACTCTGTAAGCATATATCTTTATAGTAGTATGATAGTTTACAAGTTCCTTATTCCTTCAAGTTTGGTTGCAGGTTCTGTTAATAGATTTTTATGTATAAGCTTAAGAAATTCCTCTTTTGTAAGTAATGACATCAAGTTCTTTTAATTTATCAAACACTAATAATGTTAATTTAGAAATTATGAAAACATAAACATGGATAGGAAAAAAGTATTTTACCAAAAGAAAAAGATCGAAAATCTTTTTGAAAGTTAAGGGGAAATAGCCCTACAGAAGAGTTTGTTCTATTAAGAAATACAGTAATTTTTTTAAGCATTGTAACGTACTTTCAAACTCAAAATTTACCATTCCAAAATAATTCCAACTTGTGAGATTGTAACTTTGTTCATCTATATTTGATGTTGGATTTAAATTATATAGTTGAGAAGAAAGTTAAAAATGGGAGTTGTATTCACTTCTTATGGGTATGCTGGATGGTTAACACTTTACGGGTTTTATTTGTAGTTTTGTTTAGTTATCCTTCGTAACTGAGTTAAAGTTTATCACTTTCATGATAAGTTTATTCACTTCTCATGGGTGCTAATCATTTTAAAAAAAATATATATTATTGGTCAAACACAAGTTTTTTCTTATAAAAAGATTTGAAAAAAAAAATTGAATATACTATTGGAAACACATATTTCAAAATAAACTGGGTTAGAAGTTCAAAAAGTAAACACTCCACAACAGATAAAATTATTTACTATTTTCTTGATTAATTTTTTAGTTCTTTATAATATTTAAATTATGAAATCCTAAAATATATGGTAAGAGGAAAAAATATAATTTTAAAATTATGAAATTCTAAATATATGATAAAACAAAAATCGCCAGAAAAATAAATTGAGTAGGAAGTTTGTTGTTTTATTTTTTCTGTAACAAGTTGCAGTATGATTTTCAGTAGCACATTTATTTATATATATAAAAAATCCTCCATGAAAAGAAAAAGAACAACAATTTAATGTTAGAGTAGTAAGCAACAGTTATGCCTTTTTATTATTTATTGTTTATTTAGTTTTAGAATTTACTTTTGAATTAGAATTTCTTTACACTAATTACTACCACCGATGTCTTTATTTAATTTAAATTTAGGACTATTTTATATACGATGCTTTATTATTAGTGATTATGTAATATTTTCTTTATTGAGATTTTGGTGTTACTTTAACTAGGTCTAAGACTATTTTATTGGTGCTGCATAGGTTGCACCATTAAATATTTACACGACACCTTGATATTTAGAAAAATAGATTATGTAGTATTTTTTTGGCTATTTAACTTCTTCTTTTTTTAAAAAAGTTTCTGAGTCTTTTGTTATAGGATTTGTTTTGAGTTTTTATCATAATTATAATTATTTTTATTGACGGAAAAAAAATTTACTTAATGAAAAAAATCTCTTTTATATTTGGTTAATATAAATGCCAATGCAACATTGCATGCATAGTTTTTGTTTGTCATGTCATTTACTCTTTAAAATATCTATCAATGTTGCCAGCAAAAATCTTTCCACTTCACTAACGATATGTCATCATTGTTTGCACATACATTGATGACTTACATTGAGTGTTTGGTATCATCTAATTAACTAAATTTCTGTAGATTCTTTACAACTTGATCATGATGGTTGTGGGAACCTTGATTACATGAGTTTCATATTGTGGAGAGCTGAGAGAATTGAAGAGGGGACACTACCTACCACAAGGCTGTTGAGACTATATATCACATAGGACTGTATCTTTCACGAGAGTACATGGTAGGGCATTGCTAGTAACGAATCTAGAAATTTCGTTTAAGGTGTTCAAGATTTAATATATAGGTATGAAAATAATTTTGTTATAATTCTCAATTTACATAATATAATTTTTTGACGAAAGGTGTTCGAATGACCACCCTAAATTACATATAGTTACACCACTGGACATTGCAGCATATGCTGTTTAGACTGACATTATTCATGTACTTATGACATTATGTTAACTAGTATTTGTACCCGCGCGATGCGTGGATAATATTAAAGAATTTGATTATGTGATCTTATTAAAACGTTCATTAACTTAATCCAAATATTCAGGTGGTGATTTTTTCATAAGCGTAAGATGACTTAATATCCTAACTTATAATAATTCCAAATTATTACATGACTTATTTGAATGTTATAAATTATATAGTATGTGCTTTAAATAAATTTCAGTTGCTATTATGTTTTTCAATATAGTTTAACTGCTAACAAAATATATACTAAATAAAAGAAAATAAATTAAATAATCGTTAAATCAATTTTATATCCTTTTTGTTATTTTGAAATTCTAATTCTATTATTTGAAACTTTTTGGTTGATTAACCTTATCAATAGTCAATAGTATATCTTAAATATAATCTAATTTATATTGTCATTCTAAGCTAAATATATATACTCTCAAATTGTCTCTATTTTATTTTATTTGCATATATTTTTGTTTCTAGTTTTGTTTATTAAGACTTTAATTATGTGGTCTTATTAAAATGGTAAAAATTATGATAATATAAAGCACTTAAAAAATATTTATCTTCAATTCACATATACTACTAATCATACTGTTTTAATTTTATAAATAAATTTTGCAAATTATGTTGGAGAGATTATTTGGACTAATTCAAATTCAGAATAAAATTATCACTACAATGCATTCAAAATCACACAGCTTCAAACTCGATTAACCAACTTTTAAATTGATATGCTCAAACTAATAATAGAAAAATTGATTAATTATCTGTTTTCAGCCTCTTCAGTGAAGAATAATGAGAAAAAGGAACAATGCATTTTTTCAATTTAAAAAATTTGTATTTTATTTTTTTCGAACTACACCATGATCAGTGTATAAACCTACATACTTTTAAATTTATGAATATTGTAATATTAAAGAAAAAGATTTAGAATATAAAAAATAAAAAAATATACCTTTTTTCATCAAAAAGAACTTCAAATCTGCATGCATTTCTTCTTCAAGTGCATAATTAAATAAAACATGCATTGTCATCTACTAGAGATGAAAATTGATTTTGTTGTATGAATTGTAGAGTATTGATAATTAGGTTTGAACTTTTAAAGTTTTGTATTAATTATTTTTTTTCGTACCAAATTTTACATAATGCTAATTTTGTATTCAATGTTTCATGCATTGATTCATATTCAATGTTTGATGCATCTATTTATGAAACTTTCTAATTCAATACATCATTGGGATATAATTAAAAAATAAATAATACACTAGGTAAAATGAGCATCTAACCTTCCGTAGCAAAAAATTCTTGTTCAGTAATACGATCTAACCTTTGCAACATGACAGAAGCAGATTCTAACATTCACAAGCATAGAAGATTTACTCATGCATGTGGTGTTTCTTGGTCTTTAGTGATAGTGAATGAATGCATCATCTTTTTGAAAATGTTTATCCAAAAATTGATTGCATTACTTGTTAAAAATGTGGGAAGAAAATGGGAGAATGAAGTTGGTTTTAGTTAGTTTTCAAATGGATAAATAAAATAATTTTAACACTTTCAATTCAAAACTCAAAATATTTAAAAGTCACTTTTGAATTTGATAAATTCTACAAATTCGATAATGTCATGGATAAAAAGTTGTAACCACTTGTAGCCTGCTTGGGATTGCTTATTTCTCAAAATAAGCACTTATTTTGAGAAAAAAATAATTTTTTAAAAAAGAAAGGTGTTTGGTAAACTTGCAAAAGTGCTTTTAAAAATAAACAGAAACAGTTTTTCTGCTTCTGCGAAGAAGCAAAAAATTTCTGCTTCTCAAAAAAAGCAGAAGCAGAAAATTATTTTTTTATGACAAATATATCCCTATCACACACACACATATATATACATATATATATCTTATTAATTAATTAACATATCTTAGAAGTTTGATTAACGTTTGATTTTTAAAATTTTACATTTCATATTTACGTCATAATTCTTTATGATTTATATATTGTTATTTTATTTTCACTCATTTTTTTAAAATAAATTTGAAAATATCATTGATGATGATGAATAAAGAATATATAAATTATTTTAGAGTACGTACTTTTAAATTAAATAAAAAAAATTAATTAAAAATATTAGCATAGATATTTAAAATAATTTTTCTCTATAAATTGATTTTAGTAATAAAGACTATTGAGAGATGTCCTTTTTGGTCATTTGTTTTCAAAAAAACACTTCTTGAAAAAGATTATTCAAACATAATTTGATTATCAAAAATCCTTTTCGAATGAATTTACCAAACACGAATTATTTTTTTTCAAAAGCACTTTTTTGAAAAATCATTTTATAAAAGTGTTTCTTAAATAAGCAGTTTTGTAACAGCAATCCCAAACGGGCTCTTAATTTCATAACTGTAGGTAAATTAAAAATTTTAAATTTTATCTTAAATTTTTAAAAATCAAAAGTCAATTAAATATTTTTTATCAAATTAGATTTTACTGCTACAAGGAACGTGCACCCTTTCCCACTTTCCTCTTCTTCAGCCACCTTTAAATTTTTTCTCTTTTTCTAGATGACTACTCCTTTAAATTAGATGGTGTAGTAATAATTTGGATAGATCTTTTTATCTCATTTAGTATGAACATAAAAATTATTTTATCAATCTATCCAAAAAAAAAAATATATCAAATTTTAAAAATAAGAATCCAGAAAAACGCAAACATTAGGTACATGTAAAATTCATTATTTGATAAATAAAAAAATAGAAATATGTATCTATAAACTTTGTAACTGTCAAACATCGTTTTTATATTTTTAAATAATTCCTATTATATATTATTTGACAATTGGGAAATATTTCATTTATATTATTTTAAAGAAATTCAATTTTGGAAATTAGGAATATTTCATACATTTTATTTTAACTAAAAATTAAATTCCTAAGTGTGCTTTGCAACTAAATGTACTTATTAAATTTATTTTTTAAGTTTAAAAAATTTAAAACTTTTAAGAAAATTGATAATTTCCCATAGGGAAAAAAAATCCAAACGTGCTTATTAAAATTTGTTTCTTATACATTTTTAATTTAAAAAAAAATGCATTGTTTTGCTGTAAAGAAGGAGAAGTTGTGGGAAGATAGATAGTTAAATATTTAGTATAAAGCTCTGATAACTTCCCACAGAAAAAGAGTCGTATACGTGTTTAAAATTTTATTTTTAAGTTGAAAAATTAATATAAACAATATGAATTTATTTTTTTTGCTAAAAAAAAAGGAGCAGTTATAGAAAAGAAGGATTTTTTTCCTTCATTCTGTGCAGATAATGTAAATTTAAGATAAAAAAAATTAACACAACAAAAATATGGATAATTATAGAGAAACAAATTATAATTGAATGCATATTTTGTTTACTCATTAAATTATTTTAAAAAAAATATTAAAATGGTGGAGAAAATAATATAAATTAGAGTATAAAACAGTACATCACATGATATAGCCACATTTGACTATCTCTAATCAAAGTTTTCTTCATCAGTGTATCATACGAACAGAGCCAAGTAATATGAAAGTAAAGGAGTAATTCGAGAGCGACACCTGGTAGAGTTGACTTCTGCGAGTAAAATCAACAATGCGAGAAGTAAGTGATTTGAAATTAAGTTCATAACATAATCGTCTTTTGAATCTGCCCAAATAATACCTTTTCGACACCGGCAATGAAGAAGATAACGATGACAATGTCAGTCTCTGAAATGCATTTTGATTTCGTTGGTGCTGCAAGGATTTTGTTTTTGCGATTACATTTAAAAGAGCGTTGCTTCAGTTGTTATATATTTATCCATTTATGACAAATTGCTGATGTATTCAACAACACTGATTCCTTTGATTGTGAAGTTGCATTTGACCTATTTTTTTATTTTTTTTCTTGCCATAAAATGAAACCCAACAATGTGTTTCAGTTGCTACAAAAGAGGCTTAAAAACGTGTATTTATTCTATGGGCAGTTAACGTGCAGTTTGTATAGGGATAGTCAATGTGCAGATATAGATAGATTTTTTATTTTTAATTATTTTTTAAAAATATTTATAGATAGTTTTAAATTTTTTTAGATAGGATTTTTCTAGTGTTGACACATAAGGATTTTGCCTCTCTTATTAGATATAGATAGATGTTCAAATCTTTGTTACTTGTATTAGGCCGACGAACCATTATCTTGTTGTACATTAAAAAAAAGAATTTTTAATATACCAAGCATTGATTCCTTTTAAGAGCTCAAGACTTTTTTTCAAGAGTTGTTGAAATCATTTTGGGATGAAAAAATCACCTAAGCAAGCAAATGGAGATGTAAAACACATTGCAAAGGACACTCATTGGTTGAGTAATTCTAGGCTTCCTCTCATTACTATTAATTAGGACTATAAATATTAGACATTATAAGATTATGAAAGAAAAGTTGTACAGAAAAATTCACCTACATGGACGAATGAGGGATAGCTTAGCTGTAATATGGATCTTTTATTGTATGTATTTTTAGTGATTGTATATGCTTTAACGGTTGCTTGGTACATGAGATTGATATTTAGGAATATTTCATGGGTTGAAATATGACATGGTACTATTTTATCCCACCTTCGATATAAAATAGTGTCCCACTATTTTAACCAAAGTGGTATTACAAAGTCTATTTTGAGATTATTATACTTATTCAATACTCATATGTTTATGCATTTGATATAATGTGTATTAACTCTTTTACGACACTTTGAAATTATTATTTTTCAAAGATATCAACAAATGAGTATTGATCCTTAATTTACGTAGAAAGTGAAGTACTTTGACTCTATAAATCCAAATTTGCAATCAAACATTACACTAAATAAGATATTTATTTAAATTATAAAGACTACCACCTGTAAATTGCAACAAAAAAATACGATGATAGAGAATAAAACAATACAATTAAATCTAACATTTACACAAAAAATTTCCCAAGGCCGTCCAACAGTCATTTAATACCTGTAAACTCTAATAAAATAATACGATAATAAAGATATCAAAATAATACAACTAAACCTAACCTTTGCACAAAAAAAAATTCAAAGCAAAGATATCAAAACAACAAATTAAACCTAACCTTTACCGAAAAAAATTCTTCAAAGTCGACCAACATTTATCTAGCACTTGTAATCTACAACAAAATAATACGATAAAATAGATATCAAAATAATACAATTAAACTTAAATTTTATACACAAAAATTCCTTCAAGTCAATCGACATTTATCTACAACTTGTAAACTACCACAAAATAATAAACTAATAGAGATATTAAGACAATACAATTAAATCTAACCTTTACACAAGAAATTTCTCAAAGCTAACCGACATTCATCTACGACCTATAAACAACAACAAAACAATACAATAGTGATTATAAAGTTTCGATTTTGATGAATACACATCTTATCTGAGCGAAATTTTGATCCTAAAGAATGACTTGAAGGAAAACAAAGAAGATATATATATACACATGTTGAATTCTATTATATTGACAAAAACAATAAAGAAGTTGAGGGTTAAAAAGTTTTGCATCCACCAATCTAGACATTAATCGAATCATTGAGACATACGTCCTTTGTTTTATTAAGTTGTAAATAAATTTTTTTCATGCAATAGAAGGCTAGAAAACCCTAATGAATGCAAGAAGAAAAATTTAATTAATCATCAATCAAAATCAAGACAAAAAGAAAACATAGAAATAGAAGAATCATACGTATGTTTCTAGTAAAATTTATCAAAAGTACTATTTAAAAAGTGGTAGGGATTTTTTTTTACCATGCATACTTTTTTACAAAAATATAAAATTTTGATTATTAAATTTTTTTTCCTTTCAACGTTAATTTTATTCCTTTTAAAGATTTTACCATAAACAGTTTAACGTGCATCTCAATATTTCTTTAATAGGATTCTATTTTAGGAGTATTTTTTTAATTCATCAAAGAAAAATATTAATTAATTTCCTTTCCATATATTTTAGGAGTCCCATATATTTTAGGAGTGTAGTTAATATAATAAAAATAATTAAATAATAAATTAAAAAATACTGAAAAGACAGTTTTGCCTAAAGGACAGTCTTTTAATGAAGGGCAAAAAGTTCAAATCACTTTTGTAAAAATGTTCACACTTTTAGTATATTATAGATATAGATTATAGATTAAAGTGTACATATCTTAAAGTGAAATTTAACCTCAACGAAAAAAAAAAATTATTTAAAGCCAGTTGCTATTTTTCTATAATTTATTATTATTGTATACATGTTATGGTGATTAACGACTTGACGTGATATATACATGCAACGCATGTGTGGGCGATGTAATTTTATTAAATTTAAATTCGTACAAAATTCGGATTATATTAAATTCAAAATATATTAGTCCCAAATAAATATTGCGGATTAATATAATTGAATTAATTATTTAAGTCCAAATGTGTATGGATTTAAATAATGCCCAATATTTATTGGGTTAGTCCATTAGTTTGGGCTACAAATGATGAGCCCACTTTACTAAGTCAAGATATTATCATATTCTAGAGGCCTAAATAAGCACCACGTGTCAAATGATGTGGCATGCCAAGTCAAGTGAAAGAGCCAATAAGACCATGCCACATGTCAAAATGATGCAGCAGGCCCATGAAATAAAAGCCCATAAAAAGGCGTCACATCACTTAAATTTGATTGGTTAAAGGAAGTCTATATTCATCATGACTCTTCCTTTCCTACAACTATAAATAAGGGTCTCATAATTCAGAAAAGGGACCCAGACCCCCCAAAACTCTAACAAGTAGCAAGAGAAAGCTCGTGGATCAAACGCCACAATTTCTCTAAAAAGCTCAAGCATTCAAATCAAGTTCATCCAGATTCAAGATCAAGACCACAATATTCAAGAACAAGCTCAAAAGCCCTTGAATTCAAGCACAAGTCAAGATCAAGTCCCTCAAGTCCGCAAACCAAGTTCAAATTCAAGATCAAGCTTCAAGTCCTTGAATTTATATTTGAAAAGGTGAATCATAGGATTCATAAAGATTGTAACACTCGCATTGAAATCAATAAAATCGATTGTTGCAATATTTTCTTATCTCAAATTATTTATTTTTCGGCCTTGAGAATTTTACTGTCCAACAAATTCTGGCATGCCCAGTGGAACAATCTCTACCTCTCATCTCAACTTTTCCAACTACAAAGTTCAACAACATTAAAATGACTTCCAAGAAGATTAACTCTCAATCAACTGCTTCCAAGGCTGCTGATTCAAGGTTCTCTGCCGAAGTGGAAAGCATCCTTGGTGTTACTTTCAGAAGTTTAGGAGCTGTCACAAGAAGAAAGGCAGGCTTGCTAGGACAACAAACACATCCAGTGTCGTCCGTGCCAACTCTAGTTGTTGGATCTTCAACCCCAAAAGGAGTGAATCCTAATACAAGTGCTTCAGAAGGACGAAGCAATGTATCGGAATCGCTTAAGAAGACTCTAGCTCTACTTGAGCATTCTGGTTCCAAATACATTGGCGCAAAGAGCGATGGTCGTTCAACAAATGTGTCATCTCTACTTACACCACATAAGCTCAGCACTTTAAAGATCAACTTATGTAATAATCCGTGTTACTCTCCAATAGCTCCGGTGATCATGCAAGTAATGGTAACTGATGCCTCGTCTATGGAGGAGCAACTTGCGAATCTGACAAAGGCAATTAAAGGCCTGACCAACTATGTTCAGAATCAAGAGGCTAGGATTGATAAGATAGTGGATAGGGTGGAAGGCTTGATAGACGGAGAATCTAGCCATGCACCGGAAAAATCTCCAAAGGTTCATGAGATAGAAAATTCTGTGAAACAAACACCACCGACTAAAGAGGTGCAAGTTTCTTCTGAGGGAATGATCCCGATTGGGCAATTGAGGGAATTTATTGAAGGGACCCTCAAAGACAAGTATGATGTTGTCACCAAGTCTTTCTTTGCATATGCCAATCCTTACACTACAAGAATAGATAGTCTCAAAATGCCTGCTGGCTATCAACTCCCCAAATTTCAACAATTTGAGGACAAAGGTAACCCAAAACAGCATGTCGCACACTTTGTTGAGACATGTAACAATGCTGGAAATTACAGTGACTATCTTGTCAAACAGTATGTTTGTTTCCTAAAGGGAAACACCTTTGATTGGTACACAGACCTTGAGCCTAATTTCATCAAAACCTGAAAACAATTGGAGCACAAGGTCCTAAATCAGTTTCATAGAAAAAGGCGTATAGTGAGCATTATAGAACTTACAAATACTTGCAAAGAAAGGATGAGCGAGTCATCGACTTCATCAATCGATAGAGAAATGTGAGTTTAAACTACAAAGATAGGCTCAGTGAAGCTTCTGCAATAGAAGTGTGCGTCCAAGGAATGCACTGGGGGCTTCTCTACATCTTGCAAAAAATTAAACCAAAATCCTTTGAAGAGTTAGCTACTCGTGCTCACGACATGGATTTGAGCATGTCTTCTGCTGGAAAGGAAGGAGCGTTTATCCATGACCCTCGAAGAGTAAAGGATAAGCAAGAACCTAAAAGATGGGGAAAGTTTGTCCCCAAAAATGATAACAAAGAATCCATAAATGTCGACGTGTCTCTTGTGAAGGTCACCACAAAGATAACCAAGAAGCAAAGTGTGAAGACGACTTCTGGAACACGTCCAAATCAAAAAACTTTAAAGGAAATGCAAGAAAAGAAATATCCCTTTCTTGATTCTGATGTTGCTGAGATTTTTGATGAACTCATTCAGCATAAACTCATTGAAATCCCAAAGATGAAGTGTCTCAATAAAACTGGAAGGACCAATGACCCTAATTATTGCAAATATCATAGGCTCATAAGTCACCCTCTGGAAAAATGCTTTGTCTTTAAAGATAAAGTCATGCAACTGGCAAAAGAGAAGATCTTCTTTGACGATGAGACAGCTAGTTCTCATCAAATATCCATCACTTTTGGCTCACTCGACCCAGTCCAAATATGTGTTGGAGAGCATAATGAGAAAATATTAGAGCCCGACAGGTCTTCAATTAACAAAGACGATGATGAAGGTTGGACTCTGGTGACCATACATAGACACAAGAAGACAAGTCTGCAAAAGGAGACATACGAGTAGCCAATCGGAAGGAGAATGGTAAAGAAACCAAGGAAACAAAAATTGGTTGAACTTCCAAAGAAGACGAGAGTGGTGGAGCTTCACCACTAAAAACCTCGGCGTCCAGTGACTTTAGAGGAATTCTTACCGAGTTAGGTCCGTAAAACGACTGCCCAAGTCAACCTCGAGGCATCTTGTTTTAATACTGCCAAAGAGGGGGCAAAGGGTGAAAATATACCCAAAGAAGTTCCTCCATCCTCTGAACCACTTGTTGAACCTCTTGGAGAAGAGGCACATGTGTGTGATACAAAAATCACATTCACAAATAACGATCTTCTGCTTGGTGAGGCCCTACATAACCGTTCCTTATACATGGTGGGTCAAATTCTCAGAAAGAAGATCAATAGAATCTTGATAGATAAGGGGTCTGGAGTCAATATTCTGTCTATCCGCACGATGAAAGAACTTGACATCACTACTAAAGAATTGGACGAAAGTCGTATAATAATCCAAGGCTTCAATCAAGGGGGCCAGAGGTGGTATCAAGTTGGGGATTCATATGGATGATTTTCAATCAAACCCATTGATGCATGTGATTGATGCCAAACCTTCATACAATATATTGCTTGGTAGGCCTTGGGTGCACGCGAATAAAATTATTTTGTCCTCTTACTATCAATGCTTGAAGTACCTCGAAGGCAGAGTAGAAAGAAAGATAGTTGTTGATGATAAGCCATTCACTGAAACTGAGTCATACTTTGTCGAAGCAAAATTCTACTTAAAGAAGCATGTTGTGGATGAGAAAAGGGTTGAAGAAGTCAACAAGACCAAGTGTGAAGATCTTGCATCTAAGAATGTCGTGGTGACTGTAGAAAAAGTCACCACCAAGAAGCCTCTCTCTACTTCAAATAAAGAAAGTGTCGCTTCTATAAAAAAAAAGGCAACTCCCATTCTTCGATACGTACCAAAGGTAAAGAAAGAGGAAGGTAGCCCGTCTGATGCCCAAGATAATATGTTAAAGGGGCTAACTTTACCTATCAGGAAAATTGAAGCAATAAATCCATTCTTAAGGCTACTTGGGGAGTCTGTGGATCATGATCCGCCAAAAGATATGACACTCCCTATGAAATATACGAAGGATGGCTTCGATCCAAATGCATACAAGTTATTTGTAAAGGCTGGATACAACCCTAATGAGCCATCAAGGTTGGGCAAACGTTTATTAGAGGGTACAAATAGGTAGGCATGTGAAGTCCTAGGATACACGCAGCCACCTCCAATTTATATCTCCATAAGAAGGGCAGTCAGTAATTACATCACTGTGGAAGAAGAATCCATTGCTGCTAAAAGACCCTTTGTCTTTGATCGACTTGGAGAACCAACTGCAAGAACTTTTGTGTTCAAAAAGTTGGGTCCTCTAAATAAGAAGAGAAGTAACAAGCGTTGGATAAGTCATCAAAGTACGAAAATGCACTCATCGCATAAGATCCAGAAGGATTTCCAATGTTTGATTCCTTCTAGAATCAAGCGGCAGACGAAACTGATAGTTTCATGCAATGAGGTGCTAAAAGCAAAAGCTCATACTGTGGTTTATACCAAGAAACGTGAGGAGGATGAAGAAAGTTTTGGCTCCTCATATCATGTTATGATCCAGAATGAGAAAGATGTCTCGTCTCAAATGAAGGTTGATGAAGAAATAGAAGATGTCTTTTGGTGTTATCATATATCCATCAACGGCGATGAAACTCAAGAGGAGAAAGATGCTGGAGATGCTCCATCTCAACTTGAAGAAGGAGTAAAGGCCACAATAGATCCCTTGAAGGAAGTTAATCTTGTAACCGATGAAGAACCAAGACCAACTTACCTGAGTGCGTTTCTAGAAGTAGAGGAGAAAATCGCTTATCTAGACATACTCAAAGAATATATGGATGTCTTCACCTAGAGCTATAAGGAAATGCCTGGATTAGATCCAAAAGTAGCGGTCCATCAATTGGCAGTCAAGAATGGTGCTCGTCCTATTAAGCAAGCCCAAAGACGCTTTAGGCCGGAGATGGTTCCACTGATCGAAAATGAAGTTAACAAACTCATTGAAGCTGGCTTTATTCATAAAGTCAAATATCTCACGTGAATTTTAAGTATTGTTCTAGTACGGAAGAAGAATGGCCAAATTTGAGTTTGTGCGACTTTCGAGATCTCAACAACGCATGCCCTAAGAATGATTTTCCAATCCCCATACCGGAGTTAATGATTGATGCCACCACTAGTTATGAGGCAATGTCATTCATGGATGGTTTATCCGGCTATAATCAAATTCGTATGGCGCCAAAGGATGAAGAACTCACTGCATTCCATACGCCCAAAGGTATTTATTGTTACAAGGTGATGCTTTTTGGTTTGAAGAACGCTGGCGCCACTTATCAAAGGGCTATGCAGAACATCTTTGACGGCCTGCTCCATAAAAATGTTGAATGTTATGTGGATAATCTAGTGGTGAAGTCAAGAAAGAGAGACGACCACTTAAAAGAACTAAGAATGGTATTCGAGTTACTTCAAAGATATCAACTTAGGATGAATCCATTGAAGTGTGCCTTTGGAGTTACTTCCGGAAAGTTTCTTGGCTACATTGTGCGACACTGAGGAATTGAAATTGATCAAGCCAAGGTCGATGAAATTTTGAAGATGCCCGAACCCCAAAATATTCATGAGCTAAAAAGCCTTCAAGGAAGGCTACTTAAGGAGGTTCATCTCAAACCTGGCCAGAAAATGTCAACCATTTAGTCGTCTCATGAAGAATGACACTTCCTTCGAATGGGACCAAGCTTGTAGTAATGCCTTTGAGGGTATTAAATCATACTTAATGAATCCACCAGTTCTTGCGGCACCCATACCTAGGAAACCATTGATACTCTACATCATGGCACAAGAGAGTTCAGTTGGAGTACTACTGGCTCAAGAAAAAAGTGAAGGCAAAGAAAACTTACTTTACCAGCTGAGCAGAATGATGACACCAATTGAGCTGAAGTATTCTCCAATTGAAAAGTTATGTTTGGAATTGGCTTTCTCTATCCAAAAGATAAAACACTACTTTCAAGCTCATGTTGTCCGTCTCGTGTCTAGGGCAAATCCCATCAAGTTTGTGATGTCAAAACCAGTCCTAAGTGACCGACTTGCAAGGTGGTACCTTCAATTTCAATAGTTTGATATTGTGTACGTTCCCCAAAAAGCTGTGAAAGGACAAGTATTAGATGACTTCTTGGCAGATCACCCAATACCTGATGACTGGGATTTGAGCGATGAACTCCCTAATGAAGATGCAATGGTTCATAAAGTTAGATCCCCATGGAAGATGTACTTTGATGGTGCTGCACATCGAGATGAAGCTGGTGTTGGCGTAGTGTTTGTCACTCCACAAGAAGAGGTCATCCCCTACTCTTTTACCTTGACGAATCGTAGCTCCAATAATGTTGTTGAGTATCAAGCGCTCATACTCGGACTAGATATGGCTATCGACATGAAGTAACTGCAATTACAAGTTTTTGACGACTCCCAATTGGTGATAAAGCAATTATTGGGAAGCTATGAAGTCCGAATCCTGAGTTAAGATAATATCATGAATATGAACAAAACTTGATGGGATGTCTTGGACAAGTAACCCTCCAGCTTGTGCCAAGGAAGGAAAATAAGCAAGCTGATGTCCTAGCTGTTTTGGCCTCAACCCTGATTCTTCCAAATCAGACACAAGTCACTATCTGCCAATAATGGGTAGTACCGCCATCAACTGAGGATGAAGAAAGTAAAGTTGAATACCTCGTTGTTGTGTCTGAAGCTGTAAAGAAAGATTGGCGACAGCCTATCTTTGACTACTTGTGTTATGGGATACTTTCAGAAGATCCAAGAAGAAGGACTGACATTCATCGTCGTGCACCTCGCTTCCTTTATTACAAAGACACACTGTACCAAAGATCATTAGAAGGGGTAATATTACCGTGTTTGGGAGAGGAACAAACAATTCAAGCTTTGCAAGAAGCGTACTCGGGAGTTTGTAGATCACATTAGTCTGGACCGAAGATCTATTTTCACATTAAAAGGATGGGATATTATTGGCCAACGATGGTGAAAGATTGCTTGGACTATGCTATAAGATGCAAAGCTTTCCAATTCCATGCAAATTTCATACATCAACATCCAGAGGTACTATACCCAACTGTAGCATCTTGGCAATTCAATGCTTGGGGAATGGATGTTGTTGGTCCACTACCAAAATCTTTTGGTGGACACTTATACATCTTGGCCTCGACAGATTACTTCTCAAAATAGGCTGAAGTTGTTGCTCTTAAGGAAGTAAAGAAGGAAAATGTTACAAACTTTATCCGAGTGAATATCATCTACCGCTTTGGAATTCCTCTGTACATAATAAACGACAACGGCAAGCCATTTGATAACAAGTTGATAAACAAGATCTTTGACCTCTTTGGCTTCAAGCACCACAAGTCTTCAATGTATCATGTTGCCGCCAATGGTCTAGCTGAAGCCTTCAATAAGACTTTATGCATCTTGTTGAAGAAAGTTGTCTCCAAATCCAAACGAGACTGGCATGAGCGAATGGAAGAAGCTTTATGGGCATATAGGACAACTTACCATACACCGACGCAAGCAACCCCATACTCACTTGCTTTTGGAGTTGAAGCAGTTCTGCCACTTGAGCGTCAAATACCTTCTTTGAGACTGGCCATTCAAGAAGGGCTCACTGATGAAGAAAATGCTAAGTTGCGTTTTACGGAGTTAGAAGATATTAATGAGAAGAGGCTGGAGGATCAACAAAATCTTGAATGTTATCAAGCCCGGCTATCTCGTTCTTTCAACAAAAGGGTTCGCTTGAGATGCTTCAAAGTTGGAGATCAAGTCCTTGCAGTAAGAAGGCCCATTATCACTTCTCATAAGTCTGGGGGCCAATTCACACCGAAGTGGGATGGACCATATGTCGTACAAGAGGCATATTCAAATAGTGCTTACAAGCTTGTCGATACAGATGGCGTAAGGATTGGCCCCATCAACGCCAAGTTCTTGAAGAAATACTATCCCTAAAGGAAGATGACACTCCTAAAGGCACGAGTATAAACTGCATGTACACTCCTTAAGGCACGAGCATAAACTGTATGTACACTCTTTAAGGCACGATTATAAACTGCATGTACACTCCTTAAGGCACGAGTATAAACTGCATGTATACTCATTAAGGCACGAGTATAAACTGCATGTCCACTCCTGGCTCGCAAGAGTATAAACTGTGTACGACTCAAAAAAAAGAGTTCACTAGGTTGAAAACCTCAAAAGAGGTGTCCTAGGCAAAAGTTAGGACAAAAAAAAACACTCACCCAGAACTACGTTGCGCTTGGAATCTCATTCCAAGTTCAGTTGCATGAGTGTAAAAAAATATGTTACTATAGTGTTTTTCATATGAACGCCAAGTATGAAACTATTCTAATCAAATTTTGTACTTACTCCAAATATTTGTGACTCAATGGAGGCAACCCGTCGAACACGTCGAAAAGGAAAAGAGTTCCTTCAATGAAATTTGGAATGCTAAGTTCTCCAAGCCTACAACTAAGAGGATCTCAAAATTTTCATGCCTTAAGGTGGACAAAATTTGTCACTTTGCACCTTAAGCTGGCCTCTTACGGGTTTATCCTTACAAGGATATCAAAATTTTTATGCCTTAAGGTAGACAAAATTTGTCCCTTTGCACCTTAAGCTGGCCTCTAAAGGGTTTATCCTTGAAAGGATATCAAAATTTTCATGTCTTAAGGTGGAAAAAATTTATCACTTTGCACCTTAAGCTGGCCTCTAACGGGTTTATCCTTAAAAGGATATCAAAATTTCCATGCCTTTAGGTGGATAAAATTTGTCCCTTTGCACCTTAAACTGGCCTCTAACCGGTTTATCCTTAAAAGGATATCAAAATTTTCATTCCTTAAGGTGGACAAAATTTGTCACTTTGCACCTTAAGCTGGCCTCTAATGGGTTTATCCTTAAAAGGATATCAAAATTTTCATGCCTTAAGGTGGACAAAATTTGTCCCTTTGCACCTTAAGCTGACCTCTAACGGGTTTATCCTTAAAAGGATATCAAAATTTTCATGACTTAAGGTGGACAAAATTTATCCCTTTGCACCTTAAGCTGATCAATATGGGGCGCATACTTAGAGAATATCATCGCATAAATGCATCAGTGAAAGAGCCCATACTTAAAGAAAACCATTGCGTCTTCAAGCAAAATTGATCAGGTCTTGAGGTGACGAAGCCTCGCACACCTTAAGCCGACGTCCACCGTCTTAATGCAAAATTAGTCAGGTCTTGAGGTGACGAAGCCTCGCACACCTTAAGCCGACGTCTACCGTGTTCAAGTAAAATTGGTCGGGTCTTGAGGTGACGAAGCCTCGCACACCTTAAGCCGACGACCACCGTCTTCAAGATAAATTAATCGGGTCTCGAGGTGATGAAGCCTCGTACACCTTAAGCCGACGTCCACCGTCTTCAAGCAAAATTGGTCGGGTCTTGAGGTGATGAAGCCTCGCACACCTTAAGTCAACGTTCACCGTCTTCAAGCAAAATTGGTTGAGTCTTGAGGTGAAGAAGCCTCGCACACCTTAAGCCGACATCCGCCGTCTTCAAGAAAAAATTAGTCGGGTCTTGAGGTGACGAAGCCTCGTACACCTTAAACCGACGTCCACCGTCTTCAAGAAAAATTGGTCGGTTCAAAGTGACAAAACCTCGCACACCTTAAGCCGACGTCCACCGTTTTGAAGTCGAAATTGGTCGGTCTTAGAGTGTACGGAGGTTAAGTTAAAGACAATTATTGCACATTGCTATTTGTTTCAACCCTACAAAAAAAGGGGGGGAAACAAGAAAGAGAGTAAAAACAGAAATAGAAAGGATGTTATCTGTCAGAGCGCTGCAATCTTGAAAGTTGTATATCACCAACCTGAATTGATATAAGATGCCTTGATGAGAATAAATCTCTCAAAATTGAGTTTTAATCAATCAAAACTCCCTTTGATGATGATGGTCCCACATCAAGATATAAATTATTTGGTGAGACGATGCAAATGTGGAATCCTCTGTTGAACAGCATATAAGATCGACTTCAAAAAATCATTTAGAACAATCCAAAAGGTGTTAAAATCCAAATTTTGGATATGTTATACATTTATGTTTCCGAAATCTATAGGATTAAGCGGATCATAGTTTTGATACTCTCACATCGAGATATAATTTTTTTGGTGATGTCGCGTAAATCTGAAATTGTTGATGCATCAAAACTCAATGTTGATTTCGGGATATTATCTGAAAATATCTCAATTGTATTAAACTATGGATTTTGGATATGTTATAGATATTTGTGTCTATTTTGATAAGAATCAAGCGGCTTGTGATTTCATCCTTCCTACTTCAAGATATGAAAGTTTTAGTAAAGACGCGCAGATCTGAAATTTTCAGCATGATAAAATTCAGGGCTAACTTCAAAATATTATCAAGAATTATGTTGAAGGAATTTGAAGCTGAATTTTGGATATGTTAAGCTTTCGAAGTCTAATTTTTGGAATATCAAACGATTCATGATTCCGATATTCCTACAATTAGATATGAATTTTCCACCACTAACATGTTGTGCTGAAAAAAAGTAACGAAAATAAGAGAAAAGTAGGAGGGAAAGAAATTACCTCAATATTGTTGATGGCTTGAAAACCTCAAAATTGATATTGAAAAAGTGGGAAAACTACCTCCTTTTATAAAGTTGTAGGATGGATGTTTCCTTCTTCAATATAAATTCAGATTGGAATAATTTTCATCTCCAAATTCAAATTGGAGATTGTTTCCTTCTCCACTATAAATTCAGATTGGAATAACTTCCATCTCCAAATTTAAATTGGAGATTATTTCCTTCTCCCATACAAATTCAAATTGAAGGTTGATTTTCTTCTCTCATATAAATTAAAATTGGAGGTTGTTTCCTTCTCTCATACAAATTCAAATTGGAGGTTCTTTGCTTCTCCAATCTAAGTTCAAATCGGAAGAGTTCTATTCCTGATTAATTAAGGCGATGAAAAAGTCTTCCAAAATATGTTTGAAATTGGATACCATGCCTCACCAATGGGTCTTATGTGTAGAGATTCATGAAAAAGAAAATAAGAGAGTTTTGTAAGACAACATCAATATGGTTCAGCATTAAAATTTTTGAATGAGGTGTTCTTATGTATGGGAAATCGTTGAAGCACGAAAGAAATATGTTTAAATAATCATACTTCAAGGCTAGTCTCCAAAATATTAATTGTCTCGACAAGTCTTGAAGTAGGGGGCATTTGTGGGCGATGCAATTTTATTAAATTCAAATCCGTAGAAAATTTGGATTATATTAAATTCAAAATATATTAGTCCCAAATAAATATTGCGGATTAATATAATTGAATTAATTATTTAAGTCCAAATGTGTATGAATTTAAATAAGACTCAATATTTATTGGGTTAGTCCATTAATTTGGGCTACAAATGATGAACCCACTTTACTAAGCTCAAGATATTGTCATATTCTAGAGGCCTAAATAAGCATCATGTGTCAAATGACGTGGCATGTCAAGTCAAGTGAAGGAGCCAATAGGACCGTGCCACATGTCAAAATGATGCAGCAGTCGCATGAAATAAAAGCCCATAAAAAAGCGTCACATCACTTAAATCTGATTGGTCAAAGGAAGTTTATATTCATCATGATTCTTCCTTTCCTACAACTATAAATAAGGTCTCATAATTCAGAAAAGGGACCCCAGGCCCTCCAGAACTCTAACAAGTAGCAAGAAAAAGTTCGTGGATCAAACACCGTAATTTTTCTAAAAAGCTCAAGCATTCAAATCAAGTTCATCAATATTCAAGATCAAGACCACAATATTCAAGAACAAGCTCAAAAACTCTTGAATTCAAGCACAAGTCAAGATCAAGTCCCTCATGTCCGCAAACCAAGTTCAAATTCAAGATCAAGCTTCAAGCCCTTGAATTTATATTTGAAAAGGCGAATCAGAGGATTCATAGAGATTGTAACACTTGCATTGAAATCAATAAAATCGATTGTTGCAATATTTTCTTGTCTTGAATTATTTTTTTCCGACCTCGAGAATTTTATTGTCCAACAGCATGTACTCTCTCTCTATATATATATATATATAATATCTCAGTGCATATGATAACTGTCTATCACCCCTACTAGCATTAGACCGCGTTGTCAATTCCATTTTTAATTTCTTTTCTTTCTCTGTTGACTTGTATCTAACACGTGAGAATTTGGACTTTCGTAACACAGATGGTCATATATATGGTATTGGCGCCACAAAGATGGTCCCCACATGGGATCGTGTAATTATCAATTTTTAAGACAATATATGTTCTAATAGAATATTACGAGTTGTATTGTTGTAATTTCTTTTTTTTTTTAACTAGTTTAATTATACGTGTCTCGCACGTATAATCTTTAATTATTTAAAATTAAACGATTTTATTTATTACAAAGATTTTCAATGAAGTGCTAAAAGTTCAAATCAATTCTCAAGAATCTTTTACACTTAAAAGATAATAATGTAAACATAACATATATCACCAGAAGATTCAATTGGTTAATGGATTCGTTACTTTTGTATTTGTCATAGAGTACCTCTTTTCTTTCCTGTTAGAGGCTAAGAGAGTCGCATCAATTTGAATCATAGTACGATTTTTTTTTTTCTATATTTAAAATCCTTCCTTATTTTTAAGGCATAATACATAAACAAGACCTTTAACTTGACACCAAATTATAACTATACCCTTTAACTTTATCAGTGCACAAGTAGACCATTTAACTATCTTTAACTTGACACCAAATTATAACTATACCCTTTAACTTTATCAGTGCACAAGTAGACCATTTAACTATATAAAAGCTGAACAAAAAAATACTCTAATTCTGCAATTTATATGCGTGAAACTCAATCGCTCCTACGTAGATTAGTAATCCACTATGATGTTGCCACCTAATAAAAAAGACACGCTATAACTATGACCTTTAACTTTACCAATGCATAAGTAGGCCCGTTAACTATACAAAAGCTGAGCAAAAAAAACTTCAATTTTAACTCCGACGCGCGTAGTTTTGAGTGTATACACACATTTTGCCAGATAGGATTGAAGTATTTTTTTGTTCATCTTTTGTATAGTTAAAAGTGTTACTTGTGCACTGATAAAGATAAAGGTCATAGTTATAATTTGGTGTCAAGTTAAGGGTCCTATTTATGTATTATGCCAATTTTTAAAATTAAATTTTTAAAAATCTTTGATTACTTAAATAAAACTTTTAAATATTTAATACTTCTTATATTTTTCTTATTTTAACGCTCTCATATTTATTTATATATTTTTCAAATCTTCAAAAATCAATTTTAGTTGATTTAGAATTGTTAAACTAATGAAAAAGGTATTAGTTGTTATTAATTCAGATGACTTCTAATAAAGAAAGGTTTTACTATAAATATTTAGTTAATTTTTATTTCTTAAATATAGTGAAAAGACGATTTTGTCTAAAGCAGAGACTTTTAATGAAGAACAAAAAGTTTAAACAATATTTCTAAATTAATGAAAAAGGTATTAGTTGTTATTAATTCGGATGACTTCTAATAAGAAAAAATTTACTATAAATATTTAGTTAACTTTTAATTCTTCTATATTATAAATATAGTGAAAAGATGATTTTGTCTAAAAGAAATACTTTTAATAAAGGATATAAAGGATAAAAAGTTCAAACAATATTTCTAAGACACTTCATATTTTAATATATTATAGATTATAGATTATAGATAATAAATTGATAGTGTCCATTTGGGTTGAAAAGTTAATAGTCAACTTTAGATTCATGCAAGTTGGCAAGCAGTTTCTGACAAGTTGTTTTTTGGCATAATACATAAATATGATCCTAAATTTGATATCAAATTATAATTTTGACCTTAAACTTTGATAGTATATAAATAGGACCTTTAACTATTCAAAATCTGAACAAATATGACCTCTAATTTTTCAACTTACATGCGTGAGTTTCACTTGCGCCAACGTGGATATGTAATCCAATCATATAGTGTCACATCATTAAAAGAGCTGACTGGGAGGACTTTTGATCTGGAACTTAAAATGACATCGTTTTGCTTCTATAAGTTAAAATTAAAACGACGTCGTTTTTCTTATTATTATTATTATTATTATTATTATTTTTATTATTTTTATTTTTATTATTATTATTATTATTCTACTATTACTATTTCTACATATTACGTACTACTATTGCTTCTATCAATATACCACTACTACTACGACGACTAATTATTATTATTATTAATAACAATATTTTAATAAAATTTTCATCTTAATAACATTTTATTAATAACGTTTTAATAATGTTAATTTAATATACTACTACTACCACCCTTAATAACGTTTTAATAACGTTAATATAATAACGTTCTAATAATGTTAATTTAATATACTACTACTAATGTCCTTAACAACCTTTTATTAATAACTTTAATTTAATATACTACTACTACTACTGTCCTTAATAACGTTTTAATAACATTTTATTAATAACGTTTTAGTAACGTTAATTTAATAACGTTTTAATAACGTTAATTTAATAGCTTTAATTTAATAACGTTTTATTAAAACTATAATTTTTTTATTTATTATTTATATAGTTTCATTTTTTATTTGAAAATAATGAAAAAATAATAGTGAAAAGTCATTTAAATATATAAAAAGGAATTAGTAAGGGCATAAAGAATCATTTTACCCTTTTTTTACTGTTGGAACGCTCAAATTTTTAGCCCAACGCCCTCAGTTTTGCGTGTACAACACGCGTTTTGCCACATAGGATCGGAGGTCATATTTGTGCAGTTTTAAATAGTTAAAGGAGGTCATATTGTGCACTATCAAAGTTTAAGGTCAAAGTTATAATTTGGTGTCAAGTTTAGGATCATATTTATGTATTATGCCTTATTTTTTTAACAATAACTAAGAGAAAATAGCATGCTAAAACAACAATTAATACTTATTGGCAGTGTAGTCAACTTTAAATTAATTGACATAAAATGTTTATTTCAACATTTCGGACTATTGATACTAGTCTAACTTTATTTTTATTCATCAATTTTAAAACAATAATTAATTAATATGTTTGCTTTCCTTCTTTTATACTTTGTTTATTTCATTTCTGTCAGAACCTTCTGCGATTTTCTTGTGTTTTTCATTATCTACTCCATTTTCTCACAACTTCTCTCCCCCTCATTTAGTCCATTTCCCCCCCCTAAATTCTCTCCATATTCAGAATTTAATCAACTACAACTTGTGAAAAGTTTCATTTCCTTTAACTATTTTTAGTTGCTATTATATAATTGAAAAGTTCCTCAACTTTTAGGGTTTCACACATTTCAATGTTATATTTTTTGTCTTAGCTGATTGAAGCTTGTATTTACTTACTTAGAACTTAGAAGTAATGAAAAAGAGAGCTTCTATGAAAAAAATGATGTATAGTGATTTCAATTTTGTAGAATCTTCTCCCAAAATTGAGATCTGTATTTACTTTCAGATGATCAACAATAATTTGAATGAATTCTTTATATTCAATACCTATTTTGATGACAATTCCTTCAATTTCATAATTCTGAAATCTGTTGTTAGAGTCTCATTCTCCACTGTAGTGAATCCAAAAAGCCAGAGACGTCATATTGTCTAACTGTTCTCTGATTGAAAAATTGACGTATGCATGCCACTCTAATTTTCCTCTTAATAGCAGTTGAATTCTTTGAATTTGTGTTTTCAGTTTAGTACCCTATAAAAGTCTGAACAAAAACGTAGTGAGATACAACTAAAATACACTTTTAGGATAAGTATTACGTGTGTAATTTGTTTTTAACTAATTATCAATTAAAAGAAGTAAAATTTCAATTAATGGTTAATTAATGTCAATAAATGTTGCATCATTTTTTGTCAATCTTTTATTGGCTACTTTTGGATCAATTATATTAAAGAGTGGCATGTATACGTCAATTCCTCAACTACTAAAGAATTGTCAATGAAGATCAACCCAGTCCATTTATGAGTTTTAGAGTTTGACGGATTAGATTGGGCTGGCCCATCAAAACACCAAATCCACACCATCATTCTATGGGTTGCAGGTCTCACGAGTCAACTACTTTTAAAAAAATATTATTTTATAATTTATTTTAGGATGTTAATAAATATAAATATAAATATTTAAAAGACAATATTATATAGTGCTACCATTTGCTAATCAAGTCTCTAATACACCAAAAAATAATTTAATAGCGAAACTACATGACCTTTGACATGATATCCTTCGAGCTGAATAAAAATAATAATAATTAGCAATCTAAATAATTAATGAATAACAATATAATCTAAATAGTTAATGATAACAATATAATTGATTAATAAAAATATTAACCTAATTTTGTTTCAATATATTTAAATAAAGCACGATATATGTCAATATTTCATTCATTAAAAATGAAAATAAACTTGTAAAAAAAAAGCTTTCATGACACTTATTATGTATTCTACATCACCACTTCATCTTCATCAAGCATCTTTGAATCAAATTTTAATAAAATTATCTCAAAATCTTCATTTTCATCTACAATTTATATACTATGTTAATTAAATATTAAAAATAATAAAGTTTAAGAACTAATAATATTATATATGATAAATTTGATTTCCACCAATTTAAACACAAAAAAGAAATTTCAATGGTTGGGTAAGATTAAGGAAAAATGTGTTTCTCGTATTTAAGCATAATATTATCTTCATCATTCAACCTGTTAGATCATATCAGAACAACCAATTAGAATGACCAGAAAATCAGGGGCATATATTTTCAGCCACCCGATCAACCAATCTGAATCATCGGATAACAATTAAGATAAACAAGCATCATCTGATGGCATCTGTAAGAATAAGAAGAAGAAGGAGGAGGAGGAGGAGGAAGAGAAGTAGAAGAAGGAGGAGGAGGAGGAGGAGGATGAGGAGGAGAAGAAGAAGAAGAAGAAGAAGAAGAAGAAGAAGAAGAAGAAGAAGAAGAAGAAGAAGAAGAAGAAGAAGAAGAAGAAGAAGAAGATGATGATGATGATGATGATGATGATGAAGAAGAAGAAGAAGGGGGGGAGGAGGAGTAGGAGAAGTAGAAGAAGGAGGAGGAGGAGAAGAAGAAGAAGAAGAAGAAGAAGAAGAAGAAGAAGAAGAAGAAGAAGAAAGAAGAAGAAAGAGAAGAAAAAGAAGAAGAAAAAAGAAGAAGGAGGAGGAGTAGTAGAAGAAAATCAGGGGCATATATTTTCAGCCACCCGATCGACCAGTATGAATCATCGGATAACAATTAAGATAAACAAGCATCATCTGATGGCATCTGTAAGAAGAAGAAGAAGAAGGAGGAGGATGAGGAGGAGGAGAAGGAGAAGGAGAAGAAGAAGAAGAAGAAGAAGAAGAAGAAGAAGAGGAAGAAGAAGAAGAAGAAGAAGAAGAAGGAGGAGGAGGAGGAGGAGTAGGAGAAGTAGAAGAAGGAGGAGAAGGCGGAGGAGGAGGATTAGGAGAAGTAGAAGAAGGAGGAGAAGGCGGAGGAGAAAAAGAAGAAGGAGAAGAGAAGGAGAAGGGGGAGGAGGAGGAGAAGGAGAAGAAGAAGGATGATGAGGAGAAGTAGAAGAAGAAGAGGAGGGGGAGGAGGAGGAGGAGGAGGAGGTGGAGGAGGAGGAGGAGGAGTAGAAGAAGGAGGAGAAGACAGAGGAGAAAAAGAAGAAGGAGAAGAGAAGGAGAAGGGGGAGAAGGAGGAGGAGAAGAAGAAGAAGGGGGAGGAGGAGAAGGAGAAGAAAGAGAAGAAGAAGGAGAAGAAAGAGAAGGAGGAGAAGGAGAAGACTGACCTTGATTGTTACTATCAGTAGAATAACGATTTGTTGAATAGAAGCCTTTTCCCCTGGCAAATGAACATTGAATCTTAGCATATTAGGATCAAGTGTTAATCTTGGATTTAGATGCTGCAATTGTGCAATGATGTTCATTGTAACCTCTCGTTCAATGGCATCTCTTTCTTATAGGATATTTGTTTGCACTTTTTCGTCAATAGAAAAGATTGCATATAAAAAGAATAAAGTATATTATATTTATATTACAATTAAAGTTGCAACATTATATTCATGATTTAAATGATAAAAAATTAAATGTAAGATATCTATTAAATAACATTTTGAACAGAGTGCAGTGTTTTTATCTAACTACAATATTTAGAGATATTATTTAATAGATGTCTTTGATGATAGCTAGTTAGCTTAATTAAGTTTAAAAAAAATTAAGAGGCAAAAACAATACAATCTAATAACCAAATATAAGATGTAAAAACTAAATTAACTGGGACATAATTGAATATTTGAATATGAAAAACTCTAAAGCAGAGGGTCATGGATATGCATATTTGTTATGAGCATAAGAAACTTTACATGTATAACGACCTTCCTTTAGAAGCTGTTAGAGTGTGAAAGAATGCAACTTTGATGAAGCACAATATAGGAGAGTAATACATGTTGATTATTAATTAGGAGTTCTCCATCTCCTTTATACTTCTCTACTTCTTAATATTCTCTGCTCAAAGTATACTAAAAAATGATTTCTCCTTTTTTAAAAAAAAATTGTGATATTGATTGAAATTGGTTCCTTAAGAAGATCACTAACGTTTTCAAGTATTAGTAGTTCCACATAAATATTTTGAGATGATCAAGGAAATAATTTAATAAATAAAATTTTAGATGATAAGTTAAACCTCCATAATCTATGAGATATTTGGTGGAAACAGTTGGTCTATATGATGATTTGGTCCAACTTAGTGGCACTTATTTTTAAGCTGCTAAGTACATAAATTAGCCATGTCATTTGAATTGAACGAATCATGAGAATTTTTGAGAAACAAAGCTGAACCTGTGATTCTATTGCTAAGGAGATTATCTATTTAGTTGTGTTAGAACCAATTCTAGGAATCAAAATGTAATTCATAGCTAGTTTAGCTATTTGAGATTTTTTCTGAGATATATAGCAATTAAGCTGTGCATAGCTATTAGGTTTGTAATGCAACACCTAGGTGATTAATGGAGTTAATAACTCAAATGGTCATTCAACTTATGATTTTTTTTTTTCAGAAAGTCACTCAACTTTGATTTTTACTTCAAAAGTCACTCAACTATGAGTTCTTTTCTCAGAAAGTCACTCAACTTTACTTTTTAATTCAAAAGTCACTCAACTATGAGTGTCTTACTTACAAAGTTACTCAAGCTATTTAATTAATTTTTTCCATTAAAATTTGCTAACATTTAATTTTTATTTAAAATAAAAATTTTAAGAAATAAAAAAATTTATTTAAATAATCAATTTAATGATCCCCCCCCCCCCCCTCTTAGAATTTTGATTTTACTACTATTTTTTGCAATTTTCTTGTCCAATAATTACTCTATACTCTAAAGTATATATAATCATACAAATCATCAATTAATATCCTAAAATCACAATCATTTGATTGTGCAATTTTTTGCTGCTAATTTACCTCGTTGCAGTGTATATATTATAATGTTACTAATGTTTAATAACATTTGCTAATGTTTTATATCATATCATTTTAGTTTATAATCTATAACGTTCCCTTTTTTGTCAACTTATTAGGAATAAAATTCATTGTATTTATTTGGTGCATCTGTATATTATGCAGGTGGTAATACAAAAAATTACATTATGATTGAAAAATCAATTCCATAAATAAGTATCACGTTGAAAATTAATTAAATCTAACCAGCTAAATTAATATGATTCTGAAAATCTTAAAAATTAGTATTAACATTATAAGTGATTGATATAAACTATTTATGATATTTTAAAATTTCAGCTGGTTATAAAGTAAACATGGGAATATTTAATAATATGGTTCAAATGATTTTTTTAGTTTTTTTAGAATTTTGATTTTAAATAAAATCTCATGTTGGCAAATTTTAATTAATAGTTAATTAATTAAATAGGTTGAGTGACTTAGTAAGTAAAATATTCATAGTTAAGTTACTTTTGAAGTAAAAATCAAAGTTGAGTGACTTTCTGAGAGAAGAATCCTAAGTTGAGTAATTTTTGAAGTAAGAAACAGAGTTAAGTGATTTTCTGAGAGAAAAATCATAAGTTGAATGACTATTTGAATTATTAACTCGTAATTAAAGCAAAAAAGTTAGTTATCAAAAAAATTTTTTGATTTAAGCATCGAATGTAAATTGTGTTTATGTTTGTAATCTAAGCTTCTACAATACTTATAATAAATACACGTTATGCAAATAAACAATCTTTTTTTTTCACAAATTGCTGGCATAAAGTACAAAGTAACCTGGATCCATTTGCATATCACATAACAATAACCTATCAATTGTAATATACACAAGAAACAATATTATTAAAAGGCCAAACACATATGACCCTCAAACTTGTCCAAAAATTTTAGATACTTAAACTTAGTGATATTTTAATTGAGTACAATACTATATATAACTTTGTTCCAATTAGATACAACAAGCTAATTTGACATTCCACAAATGACATGCGTGTAAATAATTGAATTACGTGAAAAATAATATTTCACATATTAAAAACAATTATTCTACATATTAAAAATATTATTAGCCCCCACCTCTCCACCCCAACACACACACAAAAAAAAAATTAAAAATATCATCAAAGCAAAAAATAGTAAAATTTTACAAAAATAATTAATAGTATATGATCAAAATAAGAAGATATGAATCATGAGGAATACACCAGAAGTAAAACTTAGACTTACGTTTAAAACTTATTATAGCAATTCATATCCCCGGATATATGCATATATATTCATACCCTTTGATACTTGTATTGATCGGAAAATGCAAAAACAAACGTATTAAAAATTTAAGGTGAAAATTCAAGCAAATACCTATACATAGAGTACATTTTAATCATTCAACGATATCTTTTGTTTCTTTTATCAGAGTTACATTAATTCTACTTAAGAAAT